>CM022299.1:409493223-410768454 GCA_011799875.1 Thinopyrum elongatum
AAAGATTTTGGGATCGGGGAAATTAGTGGATAGAGCTGGTTTTCCAGAACGCTGGGTTCGGGAAAACTGGCAAATGGAGTAAGCATAGATGGGTATGGATAGGTGGCTTTGCACTATACCCGAGTACTGCGGCGGCTGTACTCAGGAGAAAGAACTTGGCGTGCAGACATTGCTCACACGATACACATGCAATCCATTCAGACTAATATG
Source organism: Thinopyrum elongatum (assembly GCA_011799875.1). Taxonomy (NCBI): domain Eukaryota; kingdom Viridiplantae; phylum Streptophyta; class Magnoliopsida; order Poales; family Poaceae; genus Thinopyrum; species Thinopyrum elongatum. Next base: position 409,493,434 of record CM022299.1, read on the forward strand.
CAGGCAAATGCAGAATGCATACAGTAGCAAAATGCAGACAGATGAAAAAAACATATCGAGCAGATTACACTAAGGTGTTTTAATGCTAGTGGGTGTATGTACTCCTGGTATACATACACCTACACCAGCTCGCATTTCATTAGGGACTCCGGGCGAGTCCAATGTTATTAGGTGTAAGTGTTCTACTGACTAAAATCTTGTTAAGAATCCACTGCCAGCTCTGTTAAACATTTCTGCTTAACAGAGGAGACAGATGAACCAAAACACACAGAGCATACATTACATTACAACAGCACACAAGCACAAGCAATACAAGCATTACAACAAAGCACAACCTTACTAGGCAGCTAACAGCAACAACTCACTCCGAACTACAGGGTCCTAATCCTAGACGAGGACGAAGAAACAGTCTTCGCAACACACACATTCGCGGCATCTCCTGGCTTCACTCACTGCCGGAGCCACAAATGGGCCTACTCCGGCTAGGGCTCTCCTGGGGGACGAAGGCTGAGCCAACTTCCGTCTTCATCGTCGGACACCTCTATAGGTTGGGGCTCAGCTGCTGGAGCTGCGGCTGGAACTTGACGGAACACATCCCGACGACGAAGACGCCGAATAGCTCCTCGAATGGAATTTGAGTGGATGATGCTGGGTAGACATGGGTTCACGGATTGCGAGGGTGGTACTAGCCGTGAAGGTGGCACTGGGTTTGGCAGCAGGGAACGGGTAGTCTGGGATGCAGTTTGATGGGCCGCACGGTATGCTTCCGTAACAACCCGAGTGGTGTCATGGTCAATGGATTTGAACTCTCTAAGGATACCGGCGAGTAGCAGTCCCTGAGCAGTAATGAACTGAACCAGGCGAGCCACTGCTGGGTCGGCATCTCCAACTGCGCTGGAGAACTCACAACCTACGTCGGACGAAGAGGGGAAGTAGCGGAACTCCTGCATCTCCGCTACTTGCGGAAACTAAAAACGAAGACGGGTGATGGCTTCCGCGGCAGCTGTCTGGACAACCAACGCGGGGGTGGGCATGGGTTTGCCTTGAAAAATCATGGGCTTCCCATCCGTGGCTGGACCTGGATTGATAAGCGCCTTTGCACAGAATCGGCAAAGGTGGGGAACGGGTTCCGATTGGAACACCAGATACACCGGAGGAGTACTACGGCCAAGGGCTTGGGTGAGCATACTCGAAAGGATAGGAGGAAAGCCGGGATAACCATTAGCCAAGGTTCGGCAATGGAAAGTGGGTTTTCTGGAAGAACTAGCCATGGCTACTAGTTTGAGGGTACTAGCCTGGGTTCTCTTGCGGGGATCTAGCTTACTGAGTGGGGAGGGCTGCGACTTGTAGGTGGGAGGGGTTAAATAGGCAGTCGGGCTGGGACACACCAGCATGGCCTGGATCCTTCTTGTGCCAAGTAGAAGATACGCTGGCACGACCGACAATGGGGTAGGGTCACGGTCTAATTCGGGATGGCTGGGTGGGCGGACAGCTGGGTAGGGACACGTCAATTCTGACTGCGCCGCCTGTTGATCAACAGTGGCCGTGTCGGATGCCAGAGATGGGTCAACTCTAGTGGGCTCACTACGGGTTGGAAATATGGGTGGTTTGGTGCTAGGGTAACCTACAGCTAGCCTGGCTCTGACACCACGTCCTGTGGCACCCCGATAGAGGGCCGACGCACGCCAGCCCCAGGATAAGACCTGGCGCACGTCAAAGACATGATACAGCAATTCCAGGTACAAAATGGCTTTATTATATAAAATGGAGTATTACAATACTGTTGCTTACAACAATATTACATAGCTCCAAGGCTAACTAAATGGCAGCGAAGGTCTTGGTTCAGTGGCAACGACGTCTCTGGCTGGGCTCCACAACTCACAGGACTGGCTGGGTTACGATCTAGCACGACGGATCTTCTCCTGCAACTGGCCACGTGCAAGGCCAGGTGATTACTTTGAATGTACTCGCAAGACAACCAAATACATAGCATCCAAACAAGCAGATAACAAAGCAAGCCCTATGCTATGCAAGAATTTATTCTAAACATGGCATGGAATTAACAGGAAAACATAAATCAAGCATGGCATAGCATACCTATCTAGCATTACTAATTATCATGCCGTAGCAAGATTACCTGGCATGTTTAAACATCTAGCAGCATTGATCATCATGACCTAACAAGGTTAGCAAGATAACTACTGAAGTAGAGTACAGTAAAGTAAAGCATATTAAGTATACAATCCATATCCCGAACATTCTCATGATCCAATCTGAAACTGATCCCAGTCCAATCCAAGTTTTTCGGTCATCTGACCATCTCTTCCATAGCCATCCCATGGCTAACATACCATATTCCTGACAACATCTGATGTCTATGCAGGGCAGGTTCTTCCACCATTATTATCATCATTACGGTTGACCACCTAGTGAGGTCTAGACGGGCTGTCCAATACCGTGGACACGGCTATTCGAATAGATTTTACACTCTGCAGAGGTTGCGCACTTTACCCACACCATGGAGCACTTGACCTCGTGATCCCATTCGGGTGGACCAGCGTTGCTCCAACGAAACCTGCCTAGCCCGTGACTCCTCCATCGTACCACCGAGAATCATACCCTCCCAGGGTCATGTCCTGGGTGGCCCCTGTGTCACTCTTGACACCTGCCACCATCGTGGCCAACACAACTGTCCCAAACGGGAACTCCCGGGCTAAACATACAACTGGGCTCACAAGGTTATCGCCGCCTACCTGATCAGGGCAGCACGCACGCATAACCTTCCCTAGTTGGTGGTACCGGTGAAAGAGCACAAAGCTAGACCAAGTCAAGGCCGTCCCATACCGGCAAATGTGGCTGCACGTATAAGCCCGGACAGGTGACTCTAGATCAACCGACTAGGTTTAGTTTATAAATTCAATTTGACATCTCCATCATTCGCACCATTACCTCAACAATTATAAGCGTGAACAGTCACTTAGCAACAGCATAGCCACATCATAACAACATTGACAAACATAAGCCGCCTCGGTGAGAAGGCTATCCCTTTGTATCAGATGATGAAAAAGACAGATGACTTCGTTTGGAGTGACGCTGCTGATGAGGCATTCGAGGCGCTTAAGAAGCAGCTGGCTGAGCCGCCGGTCCTAGCTGCGCCCGTTGATAAGGAGTCGCTGTTGTTATATGTGGCTGCTAATAGCCGGGCTGTCAGTGTGGCTATTGTGGTTGAAAGGAAAGAGGCAGGCAAGGAATATCCGGTTCAACGGCCGGTTTATTATATCAGCGAAGTGCTTATTGAGTCCAAGCAGAGATACCCACATTGGCAGAAGCTTGTATATGGGGTTTTCATGGCAAGCCGGAAGCTTAAGCAATATTTTCAGGGTCACCCCATTACTGTGGTTAGCTCTGCTCCTTTAGGAGATATCATCCAAAACAGGGAAGCAACATGCCGGGTTGCCAAATGGGCCATTGAACTTGGGCCTCATGGTTTGAAGTATATGCCTCGCACGGCCATCAAGTCTCAAGCACTGGTGGATTTCATCAATGACTGGACAGAGCTGCAGATGCCTGAGGAAAAACCAGATAACACGTATTGGACTATTCACTTTGATGGGTCCAGGCAATTGGAGGGCTCGGGGGTTGGAGTTGTGCTAGCTTCCCCTCGAGGTGATAAATTTTGTTATGTTCTCCGTTTGATGTTCCCTTGCACTAACAATGCAGCTGAATATGAGGCCTTGCTCCACGGTCTTCGGATGGCTAAGGAGATGAACTTAAGCCGGGTAAGGTGCTTTGGTGACTCGGATTTGGTGGCTCAACAAGTCTCTGGTACTTGGGATTCTAAGGATCCCCTCATGGCTGCTTATCGACGAGAGGTGGATGTTATTGCTGGTCACTTCAAGGGTTATCAAGTTGAGCATGTTGATCGGAGGAAAAATGAAGCGGCTGATGCCTTAAGCCGGTTGGGTTCTCAACGTAAACCGGTGCCACCTAATGTCTTTCTTGACGTTTTGCATAACCCGTCGGTCAAGTTACCTACAGAGGAGGATTTGACTATTCCTGACCCGGAAGCTCAGTTGGTGGCGGCTCTTCATGTTATTCCTGATTGAACGGTTCCATATTTGGCATATATGACCCAGGGCGAGTTACCTGAGGATGAAACCTTGGCCAGGCAAATAACCCGGCGGTCCAAGTCAATGACAATTGTCAATGGAGAGCTGCACCATTGCAGTGTTACCGAGGCGTTTCAGCGTTGTGTTTCTCCTGAAGAAGGCTGTGAGATTCTGCGTGAGATCCATGAAGGAGATTGTGGTCATCACGCCGGCTCTAAATCTCTTGTAGCCAAGGCTTTTCGTCACGGTTTTTATTGGCTGATGGCTCATGCTGATGCTGAGGACTTGGTCAAAAAATGTGACGGTTGTCAGAAGTTTTCATGTCGAGCTCATGTTCCGGCTCAGGAGTTGAGAATGATTCCAATCACTTGGCCGTTTGCAGTTTGGGGGCTTGATATGGTTGGACCTTTTAAGAGGTCCAAGGATAAGAAGACCCACCTCTTGGTGGCGGTTGATAAATTCACTAAGTGGGTAGAGGCAGAGCCAGTCAGTAAGTGTGATGCAGCAACGGCGGTTCAATTCATGAAGAAGGTGATCTTCCGTTTTGGCTTTCCACACAGCATTGTAACAGACAATGGCACTAATCTCTCCAAGGGTGCTATGAAAGAATTTTGTCAACGTGAGCATATCTGGCTTGATGTATCGTCGGTGGCTCACCCCCAATCTAATGGTCAAGCTGAGAGAGCCAATCAAGAGATCCTGAGAGGCATCAAGCCCCGGCTTATGGTTCCCTTACAGAGGATGCCGGGTTGTTGGGTAGAGGAGTTACCCTCGGTGCTATGGAGCATCAACACAACACCCAACAGATCTACGGGTTACACGCCTTTTTTCATGGTTTATGGTGCAGAGGCGGTTCTCCCCAGTGACATCCGTCACGACTCACCCCGTGTGGCGGCTTACATTGAAGCTGATAATGAAAAGGCACGTCAGGATGCACTTGACCTGTTAGACGAGGCGCGTGATCTTGCAGCGGCTCGTTCGGTGATTTGCCAGCAAGATCTACGTCGTTATCACAGCCGCCGGGTCAAGACCAGAACCTTTCAAGAAGGCGACTTAGTGCTCCGGCTTATCCAGGATCAGACTGATATGCACAAGTTATCCCCACCTTGGGAAGGACCCTTTGTGGTCAGCAAGAATCTGAACAACGGGTCATACTACCTTATTGATGTTCGAGACCACAAGGACTCACGCACGTCGGAGGAAGAGACTCGCCGGCCGTGGAATATTGCTCATCTTCGGCCTTACTATACCTGAGCCATTGGCTCTTCTAATGTACATCTTCTTGACAATGTATATATTGTGATCAATATAATAAACCGGCACCCCTGCTAAAGCAGGGCCTCTGTCGTTTTTTCTTAATGAGTCTTTGGTTACTTGGGGGCTTCCAGCTTATGAGCGAAGTTATGACTACCCTTTGAACTGGCTTATAAGCCAATTGAAAAAAAAACTTGGGGGCTTGCTACCCAGGTTAAAGGTACCAAAGAGAGTCTATGGCAAAATCACAGCTCAAACATAGGTGCCCCTTGAGCACAGCTCAAAAATATTACTTGGGGGCTCCTTGATTCTAAAGAACAAAGAGTTTGTATAACCCTTGTAATAGGCTTAAAAGCCAGGCTTGGAAGCCAGGTGTATTCACCTAAAACCCCGAGTTATCCTGCCTTTTTAAGTAAGCCACTCTGCCCAGGTATTCCTGGAATGACCCTCCGAACATTTAACAAGTCAATCTTATACAGACCCTGAACTTGTCAAAGTTAAAACGACGATTGGTTATGTGAGGTCCATCTTATAAGGTTTGTATATAGGTTTAACTCAGTGGCTGTGCGGCCCGTGAAAGCACTCGATTTTTGGCATGGCAGCCCATGAAAAGCCTCGTTTTTTCGTTTGTTTTATTCCACAATTTTTTGAGGTTTATTTGATGAGGCTTATAATGCTTTATGATCATAATTCATCCGGTGTTTATTAACCCGGCCTGGTTTTTTGACTATAAGTCGCCAGTATGAGATAAGATAACATTCGGTGTTTATTAACCCGGCCTGGCTTTTGACTATAAGTCGCCAGTATGAGATAAGATAATATCCGGTGTTTATTAACCCGGCCTGGTTTTGTTCATAAGCCAAGCAATCTATGATAATTACCAGCGCTCAAAATTTGGGTTCTCCCCCTTACTACACCGGTTTGATAAACCAACAGTGTGATCAAATATCACAGGTATGATATATTTCAAATTTGGTTATTCTTAAAGTCCAGCCTTGGGTATAAGCTATGTTAGTTTCCATGGTTTTATATTGGGCGTTATGACCCGTCTAGAGGTAAACCGCCAGGACATTTTTAATCCGTTGCATGCAGGAGCAGATTCCACAGTGTTAATATTATAAACATAAGTGGCATATCTTAACATGGTGGATTAGCAGTGTCATACAAAGTAAATATGCATGATGGCATAGCAGAACAAGAGTTTAAGCTAGCCTATTACAAGGCGTTTGGTGCCCAAAAGAATAATTGTTTTGACAAGTCTTAAAGAAAGCAGCTGTTAAACCGGCCCCCAGTTTACGAGTCCTGGCCTGGCTGACTTGAAAGTTGCGGATCGTCCAGCGCCGGTTCATCTTCCTCCTCTCTACCCAGTGGCTGGAAGTCAATGGTGGTCCAACCAATCCCAGTTAAGGCCTTGAATACAGCTTCATCACCTATAAGTGTGGAGGGGTCAACATCAGGGGCATAGGTATGCTTACGGATTGGAGGAATAAGATTTGGAGCATCATAAGTTGGCGCGTTAACTCTCTTGTTGTTGGCATCATAAACCGACTGATAATGTGAAAGATTGGTTTCTTCAGCCAATTTGCTAGCCAATGGGCGCATTTCCCTCGTCAAGGCTCTGAGGTCATCGTTATTAAAGTCTGACCCATCCTCTTTTATGCTCGGGTAGCCGTTTCCCACATCGGCCGGATCAAGATCAGATATCCAAGCTTTGGCCCGAGTCAATGCAGTAAGAGCACCCGCCCTGGCAGCTGACTTCTTTAGCTCTTCAAACCATGCAGGCATCATCGCCAGCCTTTCCAACGTCTCCTTGATCAAGGTTGGGGGCGGTTTATTATGGGAAGCTGTGCAGATAACCCGTTGTACGCCGGTATATAATTGCTCTATAAGTGTATAGGCGGCTTTCAGTTTTTGCCGCATATCTGAGCCAAGATGAGCAATGCGAGTTCCTGCATCATCAAAAGAATCGGTAAACCGGCAGTCTCTTACATAATACATGTTCAAAGCTTATGAAGAAGTTATTTACCAAATACGGCAGCGGTCATGGCATTTATTTGCTGTTTCAAGCCAGTCAGCTCCTCAGCTACCGGATTAAGGGCAGCCTCGGCATCCTCAGCCCTCTTCAGCAGAGTTGAGTTTTCTGTATCCCAACCTGCCCGCTCGTTATTGAAGCTCTCCTTCAGTTTCTCCATTGCTGTTAAGGCACTGGTCAGTTCCTCCTTGGCTTTGGAGGTCTCGGCTTGTTGCGACTTGATGTTTTCTTGAAGGTCGGCGATTTGAGATTCCTTCTTGTTAAGATCAGCCTGCAAGAGACATGTAATTAATTACATAGCAGTGCATATTCAAAGTCCCAAGCACATAACAAGTAATATACTTGGCACTTGGGGGCTAATGTCTATTGCTTCTTATCAAAAAAAAATTACAAGTCCCAAGCACATAACAACTATCAGCTTGATGGTCAACCGGATTATAAAGGTCCTAAGTAAGAATTTTGAGCCTTACAGCATAATTAGTCTCAACTTAACATATTTATTAAGTCGACCCTTGGGGGCTACACAGGCGAAATTGAAGATTTATTATTCTAAAGTCCCGGTTCATATTGAGTTGGCGGCTAAGGGAAGAATATTTATGCGGGCTAGTGGAGTTGATCTATTTGGCTCTTGAAAGTTTGCAGAACATTCTATTCTTTTATGTCCAGTAAACTTGGCGGCTAAGGGAAGAATATTTATGCAGAGTTAACAACATTTACCTCATATCGCTCCTTCATCATGTTCAGTAAACCGGCTTCATAATCACGGCTTGTGTACAAACGGTTTAAAAACCCAGAATGAATATCTTGGGCACTGAGGTGGGCATAGCTTTCCAAGTCCGCCTTCCACTTGCCCTTGTCAACAGCAGAAAATTCTTCTTTGGCACTATGTTTTGACAGAGCAGTGGGGTTGTCTGGGGCTGTATACCTGACACCGGTAACTACAACATCGTCAGCTTTATCATCAGCAGCCTTAGTTGGGCTTGGCGGTTTATCAGCATGACCCATCGGATCAATTTCCATCTGCTCAACAAAGGTTTCATGATCTTGCGGTGGCGGATCATCAAGAATAGCTTCAGTATTTGGTTCAAACTATTCCGGGTTCTTTTCCAGATCAGTTGGCGCGCTGTCATCAGCCGGTTTGTTCAATTTGGCCTTTTTACTGGGTCTGGTCTTGGCTCTAACAGAGACACAAATAACAGGTTAGTATAATGATCAAGAATAAGGTATAAGGGGTTAGTTAAAAATGCTCACCCAGGAACAGTTTTGAGGGTTGGAATTTGTGTCCCTGTGGACTCGCCAGAGGATGAAAGGGAAGTTCCCTGATAGTTTGAATCAGACGGATTAAGAGGTTGTCAGAAATAACCCGCCTTGGGATAAGATGTGTCAGAAATAGAAGAGACCTCTGGGCGGCGTTTACGAGCTGGTGAGTTTGGTAAACCGGAAGAAGTGACCACATGGACGCTATGCCGGGTTGTGCGGCGAGCTTCGTGTTGCTGCTTCTTCAAAAGAAAGTTTGGATCCAAGTAAGCTAGGGGGTGAGAAAATCTTACTTTCCGGCTTGCTTGTCGGGTTTTCTGTGTGGGCAGAGGTTCTGAACCGGATGAGAGAATAGTTACCTCTACGTCATTTGCACGGCTAGCTTCTGCGTCGTCCTGATAAAAATCATCGTCAATGAGATGTATGAAAAAAGAGCCAAGTGAATCAAGTTCTACCTCTGACTCCGGATTATCATCGTCAATGTTTAACTCGGTAGGCTTGGTGTTTTTCTTTTTAGCGGGCTTCTTGTTGACCTTGGTCTTGACACGAAGTGTTTTGGCCGGTTTATCCTATGGTTTCTTCTTCCAGAACAGATCATCACCCTATTTAAAGATTGAAAAGATCATAAGGGAGTATTAAGAATATGGATTAAAGCAGGAGTGGGGCAATTCTTACAGCTGGCGGTTTATTTGAAGCGCAGAAAGGACTAAGTCATGTTTTGCTATAGTCGGTCACCGGTTCATCCAACATCTTCTTGACAGATTCAGTAATTTCAACATCAGTCAGCTGAATATCAGTGTGGCGTTGAGGGTCTTTCACATCCCCTGTGTACTCACACATTAAACCGGGGCAACGGCTTAAAGGCAAAATGCTCCAAGATACCCAGCAACGGACAAAATCAATGCCTGTCAAACCGTTTGCCATAAAGGCTCTGAGCTTTGAAAGCTGTGGTGCATATTTGGACCGTTCCTTTGCATTGAGTCTTTGGGGGAATGGATGTGCATCGGTAAGCCGGTGAGAACGGTAACCCGACAGAGGATTCTCGCCAGCTGGAGATGTATCTTGGCAATAGAACCAAGTTTGATTCCAGTCTTTGGGATGGCTATGATGCCTAGCGTGAGGGAAGCTGACGTCTTTTCTCTTCTGAATTGAAACCCCGCCAAGTTCAGTATTGGGCCCATCCATAAATTCAGTACGGCGGTTTAAATAGAAGAAATCTCTGAACAGGTCGACTGTGGGCTCTTCTTGCAGGTAGGCTTCACAAAACACTTGAAAATTGCAAATATTGGACACGGAGTTAGGCCCAATATCTTGAGGGTGAAGTTGAAAGAAGTGAAGCACATCACGGAAATTTTTTGATCCGGGAGGGCTGAACCCTCGACTCAGATGATCAGCAAAAACGATCACTTCCCCATCCTTGGGCTCAGGAGGATTTTCTGGACCGGGGGCTCTCCAGTGGATGTCTTCCTTTTTCGCTAAAGTGCCGGTTGCAACACACCCGTTCAGTTCTTCTTCTATAACCCGGGATGGAACCCAGTTACAGGAATAAAAGGATTTGGCCATTTATACGATAACCTGGAAAAGATTTGTGCCGGTGTAAGGTTCATGGTTAATAGGCAGAAAGTGTTGAAGCATGCATAAATGTTAAACCGGACAGTGACGTTATTAAATTACAAAGACAAGCACTTGGCGGTTTAAGAGGGGACTAATGGTACCTGGCAGGTTATTATTTTCTGAGGTTAAACCGCCTACACGGATATTGAAAGTATAGATCTGAAGTTGGAAAATGGCTAAGTGTTGGAAAAACAGTTTTCACAGATTAATGCTATAATTGTGGATCTACGGCAGTTCAGATAATGGAAAAATCTAGACCTAAAAAGTTTCAGTACCTGAGCAGTTCATGTATTCAGATTGGATTTCTTATGCAAAAGGAGATGTTCTAATAAGCAAAAGTAAGTACCACGACCACCGCCCCACAGGAGGAGTGCCAAGTTTGAATCAAAAATTACACGCTATAGCGAAGAACGAGGATGAACTCCGATGAACTCGTGGAAACCCTAATGGGATCTAGGGGAAAAGGAAGGAAGAGGACTCACCAGAACTGTTGAGTAGCGGAGGCGCGCGGACGAACTCTGGTCGATTCAGGTTGATGCAGCGGCCGTTGTTGAGGCAGTGGCAAAGGTCGACGACGGCGGCGGAGCTCGGGCGCTGAGGCGATGCGAGGTGGAAGACAGAGATGAGGGGGCAAGGGGGGAAAGTGAAAAGGACCCCTGGCCCTATTTATAAGGTGAATGGATAAGTGGCATGCGCGGGAATCGAGGAGCTCCAAATTGGATATGTGACAGGACTGACGCCTCGATTTTCGGAGGTTCATTAAAAAGGAGATGCATATATGATTTCTGGATGTTTATAAAATTAATGACAGGTGACGTCATGGCGGGTTATCATGATCTCGGAAGATGACATCACGGCGAGTTACAAATTTTTGCGAAGGTAATGAAGAGGGAATTTTCCTAAGTGTTGAAGATTGACATGAACAAGTTCAAATCAACCTGGGGCCTAATGTTGAGGATATAACTATTGAGTATAAACCGCCCAGGAGGGGCCGGGTTATGCTCATAGTGATTTACCTGTGTTGAAGCCCATGAAGACATAGAAGATGGCGACTTACGAAGGAGACTTAATAAGAAGGCTCAAAGCCCAAAGGCGAGTTAGGGCCCATAGATGTAAACCGCCATAAGTATATGACTTGTATTGTAAGATAGGAAAGAGTGGATACTGAGCCGGACACATTTATGAGCCGGCCGGGATTCTGTGAACAGCCGGGCGTCAACCTGTGTATATAAAGGGACGACCCAGCGACGGTTTAGGGACAAGAAAGAAGAGATCGAGAGCCAGGTTAAGCGTATTCGCTCCCTGGTCGTCGAAACCCTAGCAATACCACCTTAAACTGGATTAGGCCTTCACCTTCACCGCAAGGGGCCGAACCAGTATAAACTCCCTGTGTCCTTTGTCCTGATTAACCCCTTTAAACTAACCTCATTGCAATGGCTCCACGACTAAGTCCTCACACTAGGACATCTGCCGTGACTATTCCACGACACATAGCATAAGATCAAATCATGGTACTGACATGATAAGGGTATTAGCAAGATTGTTGCTAGCATGATAAAATATGGCATGAAAACAAGTCATGACATTAGATGAAAAGTAATGCTAACATCTATTACAGATGACATAACAGGTGTATGCAAGTGCAGACTAACAGGTGATACAGATGTACTACGATAAACACACAGGGTGCAAGCAAAGTCATCACGCAAGTCCGGAGCTCATGATAAGAGGTTGGCTTGCCTGGGGGTGAAGGGATACGCCGGGTGGAAGGGCGATAAGACTCCGAAAAGATTTGCCGGAAAAGTTTCCCTCCCGGAGGGGCTGATCGAAGGGCAAGGGCAAAATGGTCATTTTCACAGTGTGAAAACATTATGAAAATGACGGCATCGGAACGGGCTCGACGAACTGAAGACATGGGCATTTGTTTTACCTCAATCGGAGTTACGGTCACGGAGAAATGCCCGTTCGTTCGTTAGGCCGAAAACAGACGAAAATCTGTCCGTTTCAGACTTTAACAAGCGAACGTTCACTATTTAGCCACTTCGGCCGGCGGCTGAGAAAAAAGAAAGCGCCTTTTAAGAAATACGCCTTCGGAGAACTGAAAACGTGGTTTAGTAAAAGACGTTTCCACTTACTGTCGCGGGCCCGGGTTGACTTCTCTTTCTCCAGCTGACGTGCGGGCCCGGTCTTGTCTCTCTCTCTCTCCCTGGACCATCTCCTTCTTCCCCGATGGAGCAGAGGCAGGGGCGAGCCGGTCTCCGGCCTGGCCGCCGCCTCGCCGCCCTAGGGGGCCTGCCGGAGAGTGCGCAGGCTCCGCCAGCCTAGGCCGCACTCGTCGGTGGCCGCGGGGCTGCTCGAGGTGTCCCACAACGTTGGGGCCAAGGGGAGGCCGCGGCGACCGAAGGCTGTGATGGGGAGGGCTGCGCCGGCGGGGTTCCTTCGCCGGAGAGGAGGGCGGCGACGGCTTGTGGACCTCCAGGGAGAGCTAGGGGACCGAGGAGCAGGAGGGGGAAGGGCCACGGCTGGGTTAGCTCGAGGGGCCGTGGGGAATCGGCGACAGAGAAGACGGCCATGGAGGCACTTGGGGTGAGGGGTGGGGTCTCGGGGCTCGGGCGAGTGGACTGGGGAGTTGCTGGTGTGGAGGAGAGCTCGGGGGTGCGCTATATATAGCAGAGGGGAGAGGAACCAGACGATGCCGAAGCTCCGAGATGGCCGGCGTCGTGGCGGCGATTCAGCGGAGCACCGGTGTCGGCAGAAGCGGCCATGGGCTTCGGGACAAAGGGAGGAGGTTCTGGATGAGCCACGCGTGCGGTGGGCAGCTCGCCGGCGCTCCCGGACAAGCCAGAGCTCGCTGGAATCGGCCTCCCGAAGCCTCCATTGCACAGAGCGCCCGTTTGTCACGCTCTGGCCATGGTCACCGCATGGCCACGGCGAGGCCACGGTGCACTCGATGCCAAAAGATGTCTAGGGGGTTATACACACATCGCTCGGCTGACCTGTGCGGCTGGATGACGCTGGAGAGCTCTGGTGTGATTGGAACTTGATCACCAAGTTTCCAGCAGCAAACTGTTGACACGTGCTATGGCCATCACAGTGCACCACTTGGTCTGATCTTTGACATGGGTTTGGTCATCTACTAGGGTGACTGACTTGGCAAAATTTCAGCTCAAATGGACAGGTCTAGCTCAGATTGGACAGAAACCAAAACAGGATGGTTCTGAGGGTTTGGCTAGCTTGTATGAGCTGAATTTTGGAGGGAAGCAATTATATGAGCATAAGAGATAGCTGGAAAAGTTTCAGCTCATTTTGATCATGTATGAGGGTATTTCCTTCACAATGATGCAATCTGAACAGAAATGAAGATATTGATGCTGGGATCAAATGGCTGGATGAAAATGGCCCAAATTTGGCGGAGACCAATAATCTAGGCGTATGGAGACACTGTAAAAATTTCATACCATTTACATAGATAAAAATGGTACTTCCTTCACAGTGCTCCAATCTGGACAGAAACTTAGATAATTCACTGAGGAAAATTGGCTAGATGGAATGGGCTGATTTTTGGTATCCAAGTGTAATATCTCATAATGAATCACCCTGCAAAATTTCAGCCCAAGGAGATCAAGGAATCAAGCACTTCCTTTGCAAACTAGAAATCTGGACAGAATTTGCAAAGTGGTGTTGTGCTCAAAATTTAATGGGTGGAACTTGATATCTTGATGGAAATGGTGAATATATAGATAGGACAAGCTCCACAATTTATTTGGGATTTTTCCTAGCTACCAAAATGGTAGTTCCCTTGAAAAGGCCCCAAATTGAAATATTGGCTTAAAATAGGAAAAAGCAATTTCCCTTATTTAATTATGACCAATATTTTTATGAGAGCTCAATATGATCACAAAGAATGTCTCCACAAGTTTTCATGAACTCTGGAGATGGATAGATTTTTTCCTGGATTTAATTCCTCCGAAAGGCAAAAAAAGGAATTAATTCTGGATGAGAAATATTGCATATGACTTGGCAATATTTTTGCACATCCAGCGTTTATGAGTGAAGGAGGATCTCTGGAAGTTTTGGGAGGATAAACAAAGCAAGGAAAATGATAGCTCCTTTGTAAACACAAAGGCAGGATTTCCAGTTCCAATATTTTGGAACTAGGGTTTCAGTAAGGTTCGGAGTTTACTGACGGAAGGTTGGCTGGCACAAGAACATGGGAAATGCACTGAGAGGTTGAGGATTTTCTGGATTCACCTGGTCACACACCAGATTCCAGAGGAAAAATTTGGGAGAGAAAAGCTAGGAAGGAATAACAGCACAAAAATCGATAACCCGATTTTTGGGGTGTTACACGCTTGCGCCAGGTATGAAGTTATCCTTAGCCGAACCCTCAAGGGTTGACTGGCCATGTCGGTCATGCATTATCTAGATTATGCCTTGATTTTCGAATTGTATGATTCACTTAGCCACGAAGATCAGCTGCTCAAGTGTGAATAGTGTCCTGACAATTTTTGGCGAAAGGTCATAGCCGGCCACAATTACTAACCAGTCATGAAAACTGGATTCGCGGTTCGAGGCAGTTTCCCAACTGGCACGTCCCATCACAATGGAGATCATGTCCTATTTTCAAGGGATATGATCAATGATTTGCGTTATCCCACGCACGCATAACGACACGATTATATCGGGAAGACGCGAGGTCCGCGGCGCAGTAAAAGGGACCCTTGGGCTTACAGTAGCTTATAAAAGGGGAGCGGCCACCAATTTCTCCGTACGCTTTCCCCTCCTCCATTGCCATTGCTTTCCCAATCTCCTGAGCTCCAGCACCCAGATCCATCCTCCCTCCAAAAAAGCTTCTCCAGCCATTTCCTCGATCCGGCCATGGTCGGCTCTGGTTCCAAGGGCAAGTGGGAGGCCTCCTACGTCACTGAAGATGACATACAGGAGCTGAAGAGCGCGGGCTACCTTCCGGCCAACGTCGCCCACCGCGCCCCGGAGGAGGGCCAGGTTGTCCCCACGCCCAGGCCAGGTGAGAGGGTGGTGTTCCTTCCCCACTTCATCCGGGGACTGGGTTTTCCTCTCCACCCTTTCATCAGGGGTCTCATGTTCTTCTACGGGCTAGACTTCCATGACCTTGCCCCGAATTCCTTCTTGCACATCTCGGCTTTCATCATCATCTATGAAGCCTTTCTTCGAATCCGACCACACTTCGGCCTGTGGCTGAAGGTTTTCAATGTCAAGCCGAAAATAGTGGACGGCCAGCAAGCGGACCGCGCGGGGGGGGGGGGGGGGGATGGTCAGCAAACTCCCCCGGGTCGAGTGGTCGGAAGGCACCTTCATAGACACCGTCAAGATATGGCAAAAGGAGTGGTTTTATATCACAGAGCCACGTGGTGCAGATTGGGTGGAAATCCTCGCCTTCCGATCTGGACCCCCTACAAGGCTGGTCTCATGGACCAAGAAATGTCTCGACTAGGGATCACCTACGGAGGTGGCATCGCTGCAGAAGCACATCTCCCAGATGATAAGGAAGAAGGTCGAACTGACCAATGTGGTTCAAATCATGCTTCGCTGCCGCCTCCTACCTTTCCAAGACCGGGCTACCCCCGTGTGGTCCTACAAGCCCGAAGACCCCGCCACTGTGCTCCACTTCTACCACACCACCCATGCCAAGTTGTGGAAGGTGTTGTTCAAGCCCCAAAAGGACTGGCTGACCAAAGAAGAAGACATCGGCCTCGACGCCGCAACCCCTCCTTGGGAGGTACAATAAGGCTTTTATTCCTACGTTCACATACTTCCTTCTAACAAGGAACTTGACTTTTTCTTTCCTCGTCCACAGAGCTGGCTAAAGAAGGTCGAGTCGATCGACGGCCCGGCCCCACTGCCCGAGGGCCCCGGGTTGGCTTTGTTGACCGAGATGCTGGCCAAGGCGCCGTACTAGGCGCCAGAGAAGAAGGAGAAGAAGAGAGAAGGGAAGAAGAAGGCCAGAGAAGGCCTCCGTCCCAGAGGACCCCTGGACACTAGATCCGGGGAAACCCAGGCCCCCTCTGCCCTCGATGGGGAGACGGGGCAGGAGGAAGATGGGGAGGAGAGCGACTCCTCCTGGACAAAGAAGAGGGCGGCGACCAAAGACGCTGAGGAGGATCAACCTCCTCCCACCCCAAAGAGGCAACGCAGGGCCAAGGTGACCCTGTCCGACAACAGCTCAGACTCCGCCGAGGAGTCTGAGGCTTCCGAAGATGTTCCCCGAAGGAACCCAATGGTCAAGCCCCTCGCCCAGAGGTATATATCCAAAGACACTCCAGTGTGTCCAAACTAAGTTTGTTATTAACCATATGCCTATTTTTAATATCGCAGCCCGCCGCGCGACTTCCCTACCGATTGAGTCTCGGAGGGGGACTCTCCACCAGCCGAGCTAGCGGAGAGCGGGCCCGCATTGCGCACGATGCCTCCTCTGGTTGTCGAGGAGACCGGGGAGGTGTTGTCCTGAAAGACCCCTCCCGGGCTGAACACGGGGGGCGGGGGGCGGGGGTGATGACATTATGTTCGAGGTGAATACCTCGACCGTCGAAATCCAGGAGGGGGCGACCCTTCTTGAGAACAAAGAGCGGGAGCCTGGTTAATCTGAGCTCTCCCCGAAAACGGTTCCGGAGCCGCTAAGGCACCAAGAGCCAAGTATTCCAGCCGCCACCGCGGGAGGAGCCGAGGTAACTCCGCCACCCAACCTACTTTAGAGCAGGCTCCAACTGGGTGGCCAGATGTGGTGGTGGAGGCGCTGACCCACTCCTCCATCATCGAGGATCACCGTGCCTTGATGGGCATGGTTTTGTAAAGCATTCGGTCCGTGGACAACGGGCTGAAACAGGCTTTCAGCGGCCTTCTGATGGGCTTCAAGGTAAGCCATGAAATGCCCTTTGTCCCTTAATTTTTTCACTTATATGATCATGCAATCATATATACAGTAGCCCCCAAGCCCTGAGTGAGTTTGAAAAACTCATGCGGGGGTCAAATAGTTTAAGGGTATAGGTCATACCCTTACCCAAGCCCCCGATGTCGGTGTCAAAACCGGCAGATCTCGGGTTGGGGGTCCCGAGCTGAGGATCTTGGATCAATGGGGAACAAGGGACGAGGGACACGATGTTTACCCAGGTTCGGGCCCTCTCGAAGAGGTAAAACCCTACGTCCTGCTTGATTATATTGAAGTGTATAGGATGATTACAGAGTCGATCTACCACGAGATCAGATGAACTAAACCTAGGCGAGTAGGATGATGGTTGTTGTTCTAGCCTCTACGGACTAAACCCTCTGGTTTATATAGGCACCAGGGGTACTAGGGTTACACATGGTAGGTTACAAGGAAGGAATAATCATGACGATTCTTCTTATCATGACTTGGAGGACACACCAAGGCATCAAAGATTTCCTGCCAGGATACAGCCACCTCATAGTTCGGCCTTCTAGCAGCCGTAGCGCGGCCCATATGTCCGGCCCATAAGAGATAGGCTGGCAGCTCGAGGACCCCCTAGTCCGAGACTCCCTCAGTAGCCCCCGAACTAGCCTCCAATGCCAGTGTTCCATAGCCTCCTGAGTTCTTGGCACACCTGAAGTTTCCGGCTTGCGGGGTGAGTTCCTCTCCCCCTCTGTGTTCGGAATAATTCCCCTTAGCCAAGTCTCCAAAAGTTGCTTAGCTAAGTTCTGCCATGTGTGAATCAGGTTATATTCAGAATCCGAATTGTAGGTATTGCTTAGCCTTGAAGACCAATCGCCCAAGTGTGAATAGTGCCTTTGCCTGACAGCTTTTGGCGAAAGGTCACAGTCGGTCACAAATACTGAACTGTTGTGAGAGCTCGATTGGCGGTTCGAGGCAGTGCCTCCATTGCCACGTCCCTTCAATATGGAGATCTTGCCCATTTTCTAAGGGATATGATCAATGATTTTGGTTATCCCACTCGCGCATAACGTCACGAACATAACGGGAAGCAGCGAGGCCTGCGGCACAATAAAAGGACTCCTGGTATTACAATAGCTTATAAAAGGGAAACAGCTACCGCTATCTGTGTATGCCTTCTCCTTCTTCTCGCCATTGCTTTCTCAATCTTCAGAGCTCCAGCGCCCCAATCCACCCCTCCTCAAGAGCTCCCTCCCAGCCACTCCTCTAATTCGGCCATGGTCGGATCTGGGGCTAAGGGCAAGTGGGAGGCCTCCATCGTCACCAACAACGACATCGAGGACCTGAAGCGCGCTGGCTACCTCCCAGACGACATCGTTCACCGTGCACCAGAGGAGGGCCAGGTCGTTCCCATGCCCCAACCGAGTGAGAGGGTGGTGTTCGTCCCCCACTTCGTCCGAGGACTGGGCTTCCCGCTCCACCCCTTCGTCACGAGGCTGATGTTCTTCTACGGGCTGGATTTTCACGATCTGGCCCCGAATTACTTTCTTCATATCTCGGCCTTCATCGTCATCCGCGAGGCCTTTCTTCGGGTCCAGCCACACTTCGGCTTGTGGCTGAAGATCTTCAACGTCAAGCTGAAGATTGTCGATGGCCAGCAGGCGGACTGTGCGGGGGTGATTAGCAAGCTCACCCGGGTCGAGTGACCGGAGGGCACATTCATAGGCACTGTCAAGGTTTGGCAGAAGGAGTGGTTCTATATCACCGAACCACGCGATGTGGCCTGGGCGGCAGCTCCCGAATTCAGATCCGGACCACCCGCGAGGCTAATCTCGTGGACCAAGAAGAGCCTCGACTGGGGGTCTCCCACGGAGGTGGAGTCGCTGTAGAAGCGTGTCGTCAGTATGAAAAGGGCATGCGCCAAGCTGACCAATGTGGTTTAGGTGATGCTTTGCCGCCGCCTCCTACCTTACCAGCAGCGGGACGCCCTAATGTGGGCTTACAAGCCCGAGGACCCGATCACCATGCTCCGTTTCTACGGCACTACCCATGACAAGTTGTGGAAGGTGTTGTTCAAACCCCAGAAGGAGTGGTCGGCCAAGGAGGAGGACATCGGCCTCGACGCCGCGCACCCTCCTAAGAAGGTGATGAGGCTTTTTTATTTTTTATGTTTGGGTATTCACCCTTTAACAAGGGGTCTGACTCTTCCTTCTCCTTTCTCGCAGGGCTGGCTCGATAAAGCCGTGCGGGTCGACAGTCCAGCCCCGCTGCCCGAAGACCCCAGGTTGGCCCTGCTAGAGGAGATGCTGACCGTGGCGCCGTACAAGGCGCCAGAGAAGAAAGAGAAGAAGAAGAAGGAGAAGAAGAAGAACGAGGCGAGGGAGGCCAGAGAAGGCCTCCGCCCACGAGCGCATCCGAACACTAAGTCCGGGGACACCCAGGCTCCCTCCGCTCACGAGAGGGAGCAGGAAGAGGACGGGGAGGAGAGCGACTCCTCCCGCATAAGGAAGAGGGCGGCGTCAGAAGACGCCGAGGAGGAACAACCTCCTCATGCCCCGAAGAAGCAACGCAGGGCCAAGTTGGTCCTGCTAGATGATAGCTCGGACTCCGATGAGGTGTCCGCAGTGTCCGAAGAGGTTCCTCAGAGGAACCCCAGGGCGAAGCCTCCTACCCAAAGGTACGAATCCGAAGACTACCCGGGAGTTTCCTTGATTAGTTTATTACTGACCGCATGCGTACCCTTCATGTTGCAACCCGCCGCACGATCTCCCCACTGACCAGGTCTCACAGGGGAACTCTCTGCCGAGCTGGCGGAGAGTGGAACTGCATTACGCTCCACGCCCCCTCCGGTCGTAGAGGACATCGGAGAGGTGTTGTCCCGAAAGACCCCTCCCAGTACGGACACGGGGGGCGGTGGTGACGACATCATGGCTGAGGTTAACACCTCAATCACCGAGGACCAGGAGGGAGGATCCCTCCTGGTGAATAAAGAGGTAGAGCTCGGTCAATCCGAACCCTCCCTGAAGACGGTTCCGGAGCCCCCAAGGCTCCCGGAGTCGTCCAACCCGCCATCCACCGAAGGGGGAACCGGGGCTCCGCCACTGCTACTTCTTGAGCTTGCGTTGATTTTTCCCTTGAAGAGGAAAGGGTGATGCAGCAAAGTAGAGATAAGTATTTCCCTCAGTTAAGAACCAAGGTATCAATCCAGTAGGAGGTACAAGCAAGTCCCCAATATATGCACCTGCACAAACTAACAAACACTTGCACACAACGCAAAAAAGGGGTTGTCAATCCCTTCATGGTCACTTGCAAGAGTGAGATCTAATAGAGATAGATATAAAAGATAAGTAAAAGGCAAAATAAAGTAAATATAAATAAATTGCAGCAAGGTATTTTTAGGTTTTTGGTTTTATAGATCTGAAAATATATGATGGAAAATAGACCAGGGGGCCATAGGTTTCACTAGAGGCTTCTCTCTCGAAGAAAGCATACGGTGGGTAAACAAATTACTGTTGAGCAATTGATAGAAAAGCGCAAAGTTATGACGATATCTAAGGCAATGATCATGAATATAGGCATCACGTCCATGACAAGTAGACCGAAACGATTCTGCATCTACTACTATTACTCCACACATTGACCGACTCCTGCCTGCATCTAGAGTATTAACTTCATAAGAACAGAGTAACGCCTTAAGCAAGATGACATGATGTAGAGGGATAGATCCAATCAATATGGTAAAAACACCATCTTTTTATCCTTAATGGAAACAATACAAATACGTGCCTCGCTACCCCTACTGTCATTGGGTGAGGACACCGCAAGATTGAACCCATCACAAAGCACCTCTCCCATTGCAAGAAAAACCAATCTAGTAGGCCAAACCAAATCGATAGATCGGAGAGAAATACAAAGCTATCTTAATCATGCATAAAAGAGTTCAGAAAAGACTCAAATAATATTCATAGATAATCTGATCTTAAATCCACAATTCATCGGATCTCAACAAATGCACCGCAAAAGAAGATTACATCGAATAGATCTCCAAGAACATCGAGGAGAACATTATATTGAAGATCAAAGAGAGAGAAGAAGCCATATAGCTAGTAGCTATGGACCCGTAGGTCTGTGGTAAACTACTCACACATCATCGGAAGGGCAGCAAGGTTGGTGTAGAGGCCCTCCGTGATCGAATCCCACTCCGGCGGAGTACCGGAAAAAGCCCCAAGATGGGATCTCACGAGAACAGAAGCTTGCGGCGGCGAAAAAGTATTTTTTTGGTGTGTCCCTTGGTATAGGGGGAATATTTGAGGATTTATAGTGCCAGAGTCAGGGTTAGAGGAGCCACGGGGGGGGGGGGGGGGCAAGCCCCCTGGCCGCACCCCCCCTAGGGTGCGCCCCTAGGGATTGTGGACCCCTCGTGGGTCTTCTGGCCTTCTCCCGAAGCTTTGTGGGTGTCTTGTCGTCCAAGAAAAATCATCGCAAACTTTTATTCCGTTTGGTATTGATTTTCTGTAAATGTCAAAAACAAGGAAAAAAACAGCAACTGCACTGGGCACTAGGTTAATAGGTTAGTCCCAAAAATGATATAAAATAGCATATGAATGCATATAAAACATCCAAGATAGATAATATAATAGCATGGAACAATCAAAAATTATAGATACATTGGAGACATATCAGCCACCAACGCCGAACTCTGGAGATCGGGTTACGACTGGGTGGCCAGATGTGATGGAGAGGCTTTGAATGGCTCCTCCGTCACTGCAGAACATCGCGCCCTGATGGGCATGGTTTTACAAAGCATTCGGTCCGTTAATAGCGGACTGAAGGAAGCTTTTGGTGGCCTCCTGACAGGCTTTGAGGTAAGCAATGTAATGTTCCTTCGATAAGATGATTTTTTTAAGTAAGATTATGCAATTCTCGTATATATAGCAGCCCCGAGCCCCGTGTGAGTTTGAAAAGACTCAAACGGGGATCGAATAGTCGAAGAATGCTTGTGATGGTCGAAACTGAAATGTAGTCCCCGAGTCTTCATCGGGTTTGAAAAAAAAACTGGCAGAGGGTCGAGAATCAGTGAACTCGGATTCTAAATGATATGAGCATTTTGTTTGTAGGACTAGTCTTCAGCGGCGGCTGCAATGCCATGGAGCTGGCCGAAATGAATCGGAAACTCAAGAGCTCCGATGAGGAGCTCGACCGTGTAAACAAGCGGTTCGACTAAGCGCAAGGTTAGTTCGGTCGAGACTTAGTAGCTCAGATTTCATTATCCGGCAAGGTATTCGAGGGTGTCCCTAAGCAAGAGTGGCTTGATTACAACTGTAGCTGTCACCGCGGAGGTCAAGAACCTCAAGGCCGAACTGAAGAAGGCCAAGCAGGAGGCTGCTGAATAGAAGGTGGTGGCTGAGAGGGCGGCTGCCGAGCTGTCGATGGTTAAGACCGTCAGCGAGAAGCACGAGGCCAGAGTGGCCGAAGTGCAGCAAGAGCTCAAGGATGTCGTCACTAAATGTGAGGACCTTGAGCAGAAAAATAGTGATCAAGCCACCGAGCTGTCCAAGATAAAGCACGAGATCTAAGAGGCGAGGACGGAGACGCGGGGCGCCTGAGAAGAGCTCCACCAAGTAAAGCAAATTGCAGATGGTAAGCCGTACTTGCCGCAAAGTGTCTTTTGCGATCCAAAGTTCGCATTGCTCATACGAGTGTGGCGTTCCTCAGGCGAGTTCATGGAGCTTCCGAGGAGTGCGGCGGATGCGGCACGACACTATGCGGCTCGGGAGGGTGATGCCGAGCATAGGCTGTTCTGGGCGCAGTTCCAGGCACCCGAGCACCCTCCCCTCCTGAGCAATCAGATGAAGCAGTTGATGGAGCTGCACCGGATGGCGGAACCGGCCATGAAGGACCTTTGTGTCCGGCTGTGGCCTTCAGAGCCAATACCGAGCAGCTACTTCGGCCTGGTGCAGAAGCTGTGCGACGCTGCTTCCCGGGTCTATGCTGTTAAGCGCTCCGTGTGCATGGAGGGAGCTCGGATGGCCTTCGCGAAGACCATGGTGCACTGGCCCAAGATCAAGCCGGTCGAGATGGCCACCGGACCCCCGCCCGCTAGAAAGGAGCGCCAGCATCCCGAGCAGTATTTCCCCATCGTGATGGATGGTGCTCCGGCGATAGAGGACCAGTGTCCGAAAGATGTAATCCTTGAATGAGCATACTATCATGTGTTAAATGATAGTTGAACCTTTTGCTTTACAATGTGGTTATTTCGTATGGTTTATCATACTTGTTTCTGTTTTTATTTATTTTGACTCATGTGCGGCCGTTTTGTTCTGAAAGTTACCGGTCGTCGGCTTCAACCCCCATGTAGATGCTACAAGGGGTGTTTCAACCTTCGCACTGTGACCCTTAGCCGACGTCTCGGTGCCAGAGGGCGGTAGTGTGTGAGGGAAACAAGGCAATCTGACTATGCGATTTTATTACCTTCACTTAGCCATAGGAGCTTGACTGCGGGGGGCTAGTGACTAGCCCCCAGTATTTTGTGATGTTCGGGAGAACCGAGGTATATACCTTCACCACGTGGTTTCTGTAAAGACAAAACCCTTCGTATAACACGGAGTAATCTCCATCGATTTTTAGTTTGACACTTGTCATCGGATCGCCGGCTAGTTCTCACTTATTATGACGGTCAGTTTCCGGCTTTCTCCACTGAGGTACTTGACCGGACTAGCCAGAAATACAATCGCAGTGGTTCTCCCTTTACCTTCTTAGCCGAACATGCGGAACATAAGAGGGTAAACACAGGAGCCGGGCAACCCAACTATTAACCCAAGACATAATTCGGAACCAATTCATATAATGCAATATCCGAGACACCGAACACTTGAGAGAAAAGATAGTGCTGGACTGATGCTTGGGGCGACTTTTATAATCGAGCCCTCGGTCTATTAGCCGGTCGCATCTAGAGAAAAAATTGTACTGAACTAGTTTGTTTTGGCGTCGAAGAGCGGAAAAGAAAATATATGCAATATGAATGACTGCAAGAGGACCGTCAAATGGAGGTCTTTTATTCCAATGAGCTCGTGACGTCTAGCCGTACAATTCGAACTGCCGAAGCAATTGTTACAGGTACTTTGTAGGAAAGGAATTTTTTACAGATGAAAGGTTTACACAGGGCCTTGATGCGTGGGTTGATGCCCTTACTGTGCCCTGCTGCAAGTCAGTGCCTTTGTTTCCGTGGGGGGGGGGGGTGAAGAACTCCGTGGAGGGGATGATAATCGGCCGACAGGCCCTTGACAAAGGGTCTTGAGAAGTCGCTGTGGTGTGCTTAGCTTAATGACGGATAGGTCCTAGATGGTACCTGTTGCTGTCCGAAGACGTGTTTGACCATAGCTCGGTTGAGCCAAACACTTGGCTATTTGTTTGATTGGGCCCCATAGCTGCCCATGGTATTTTAAGCGTGAAGTTGTGCATACGAGGCACGTAGTCTGCGACTGGGGTGGGCATGCTGTGGGGGGCATATCCCTATTTGCATCGAGCGTAGGGAGGCTCCCTGAATGGAGACAGGGCTCGAGGCCTTTTACTTGCCTCTCGTGCCTTGACGGCGGGCTGGTACTTCGGCCACTCGACGCCAGTTTGGTCTTCGGCTGCCAGAGCTGTTGTATGTTCCTCGGTCTGGAGTGAGCATTCTGTGTTGCCGTTGACCGTGATGACGCCTTTGGGTCCGAGCATCTTTAGTTTCAGGTATGCATAGTGGGGGACGGCGTTGAATCGAGCAAACGCCGTCCGGCCCAGGAGTGCGCGATAGCCGCTGCAAAAGGGGGCAATGTCGAAGATCAAGTCTTCGCTTTGGAAGTTGTCCGGCGAGCCGAACACTACTTCCAAGGTCAGGGTGCCCGAGCAACGGGGTTCGACGCCTGGGGTCACTCCTTTAAAGGTGGTGTTACTGGGTTTGATCCTTGACGGATCAATACCCATTTTCCTCACTGTATCTGAATAAATCAGATTGAGGCTACTGCCTCCGTCCATGAGGACTCTAGTGAGGTGGTACCCATCGATAATGGGGTCAAGAACCAGGGCCGCTGATCCTCCATGACAGATACTGGTCAGATGGTCCCTGCGGTCGAAGGTAATTGGGCATGCCGACCGTGGATTAAATTTCGGGGCTACAGGCTGTACGGCGTAGACGTCCCGGAGTGCGCGCTTCTGCTCCTTCTTGGGTATATGTGTGGCGTAGATCATGTTCACCATTTTTACCTCAGGGGGAACTGCTCCTGGCCTCCATTGTTTGGCCCATGAGGCTCATCGTTGTCCTTGCTGCGGGGGCCCTTGCCTTGCTCCTCGGCTGTGAGTTTGTTGGCCTGTTTGATCACCCAACAGTTGCGGTTGGTGTGGTTAGCAGGTTTATCCATGGTGCCATGGATCTGGCAAGGCCTACACTACTGCAGGATGCTACTAACACGACACTACGATCAGAGACCCTTTGACAAAACTGTGTGCGATGCATTAATCACAAACGGTGATGTAAAAAATCATAAAAAAGATGCAAAATGTTTGCGATGGCGGATACATGAAACACGGTTTAGATTTTAGTTGCGTGTGCGATGCTGGGCATACGGTTTAGTCCAATGAACTATTTGCGATGAGGCAGAAGAACAGAAACGGGCAGCCAGATGAAGGTGTGTGCGATATACGGCATACAGTTCACTCGGATGAACTATTTGTGATTAGGCAACACAAAAGAAACGGTCAGCCAGGTGAAGGTGTGTGCGATATACGGCATACAGTTCACTCGAATGAACTGTTTGCGTTGAGCCAAGAGAACAGAAACGGTTCAACTTAACAAGATGTGTGTGATATGCGGCAAACAGGTCTGTAATCGGAAATGTGTGGGAAGACCGATAACAACACACACGATTCCTGTTAACAAGCCGTGTGTGTTGTGAGCAAACGATTGCTGGTATACAATTGTCAGTGATTGATGAAATCATCGCCGACGGGTTCCATTGTTTAGTTCGTGTGCGATGTGATTTGCTCTATCTGCACAACATCTGTGCTCTGTCTACAGAGCATCAACATATATACTTAAAAAGACAGCATTGCATAACCAAATTAAGCATATCATTACACAAGTGACTACACACATAACATTTCCACACACCAAAGTAAGCAATTACATGCATACTAAACTAGGAGAAACGAGGATCTAATCATCTACTTCTTGTTGCGACGACTCTTGCCATTGCTCTGCTTCTGGCTGGATCCCTGGCCGTTTTGGGGAAGGAGGCACTTCCTCATGTCAACGATCTGCCTGTACATCTCGTAGCTCGTGTACGCCTCCTTGGCCGCGTACACGATGTGAGCTTTGTCGAGTTTCTCCATCCAGGCCGAGTGCCAGGCACGCTTGTCCTTGTTGCAGGAATCCGTCATGTCTCTGTAGTAGGGATCAATGATGGCCTCGGCGAGGTGAACCAGTGAGTCCATCTCATGCTCGTTGCTGCCCAGATCTTGTATTGGCCCTGGATGTCGACAAGATTCTGGCAGGCGATGCTCGAATTCTTGAGCACCTTTACATCATTGGTGATGTCCACCGTAGCGAACATGTAGTGGGGGCTGTTGACAAACCTGGCGAAACACTCGCAAGGCCTTGTGGCAAGGCAGTAGTGGTAGACAAGGACGTGATTGCGCACGCACATCTGGGCGACGGCGACCTTGGGATGAGACCCGACACGAGTGCGGGTGTACTCGAGGTCGAACCCGACCACCTTGTACTTCTCCTCAGCAAGCAACAGCTCCATGATGTGGATGGAGTGCTCCACCCAGACCGGGTTGTTGGTGTACACCACCGAGAGCTCCGTGAACCTTCTGTGGGTGTCCACCACGGCATGCATGGTGAACTGCTGCTCGTCATCGGCAACCGCTCGGAGCGCCATTGGAGCCGCGCAGGATACCCTCTAAGAATTTGTCGTGGTGTGTGTGCTTCTTCCAATGGTGGGGTGCGATCGAAAGGTTGAAGAGACACAAGGGTTAAATGGCCACTGTAATAAATGGGGGCCGGCCAGCCTGTAATCATCACGTCTTGTCACCGCGTTCATAGCGGAGGATTCCAGTGCATGCTTGACAACACCGCACGCGTGGGCTCGAAGAGGTGCCAAATGTATCGTCGATGAGCCTGTTCCCACGCTACCGCGCAGTTTACCATGCAAGCTTCCCGCCCGGCTAGTTTGGCCACGCGTCGGCTAGAAGAGGGACAAATCATGGGCATTTATTGGCAAAAAGATTTGTAAAAACGAAGTGTGTGGAATGACTTCGGTCATAAGTTTACCCATG
Organism: Thinopyrum elongatum; assembly: GCA_011799875.1. Lineage (NCBI taxonomy): Eukaryota > Viridiplantae > Streptophyta > Magnoliopsida > Poales > Poaceae > Thinopyrum > Thinopyrum elongatum. Next base: position 409,520,903 of record CM022299.1, read on the forward strand.
GGTGATGAGGTCAAAGTTACACAGAAGGGTGATGATGGACACTCGAGTGCGATAATTAATTATGCGCTCTACAGGGCACACGGTTGAAGAAACCAACTGTGTGCACTAATGTCGAAGATCGCAGTCGAGTTAGCTATACAGATCGTGTGCTATGAGATCGACAAGGTAAACACGTTCGAGAATGGTTAATAAAATCTATGTACATTGCATATTAAGGTCAAAATAGTGCTACCAATATACGAGTCTCATATGATGCCATTTCAACGATTGTACCATAAAATCTCGAAATATTACAAGGTTCAAATTCCAGAGTTATATGGCTCAAATTCGAAGATTACAAGGTTCAAACTGATATTAGAAATGAAATTCAGCTCATCAGCTGCAAACGCTCGCGCTGATCCGCTGAACATGGATATAAGAGAGGTTCAAACTAATATTACCACTTCTAAGGCTGGTTTCGAAACCTCATAATTTTTGCAAATGGGTCAGCCACTGAGAAGTCATGTATGGGATTGACACGATGACTTCCGATTACTCTATCATCTGAAGTTCCAAAATGAAATTTAGCATTTTCGGAGCCTATTCCATTCTGCCGCAGCCGCCGGCGCTGATCAACAACCCATTCATTTTTGCAAAATAAATGTAGGGAAAACCTCATTACCTTCAGCACCCTTGCTCTGAAAACAAAGAACCTGGCGAATATAATCTCCGGTAAGGTCCCTCGATAGGAGTTCAAAGTAATTTCTGAGAGATGCAGATCTAGGCATTCAATGTGATTGTTATATTGTATCACATTATCCACCACCGGGCCTAATCTTATCTGCAAAAGAAGAAAACATGTTAGTGCCTACATGCAGTTTTGAACACTACTACAGGCCTATTTGGTTTGCAGGATTTGTAAAATGCACTAACGTGCCATCTTCGATTCGACATGATTAACATGGGCATTTGATTACAATCTAGAAAAATGTAGCCTTCTTCACAAGAGGTTGGAGTGGATGAAAAGTTCCCTAAGAAAACTAGTACAGATGAATCCAAAGGAGAAATGCTTATGGATTGTAGCCATATGGATCAAGCAACCAATATGGGGGGAAAACATGTATGTACTAAAATCCTCCAAAAATCCTTCAGAAATCGTAGTACATTGTCATTGTAAACTTGGAAAAAGGTGTCACAAATTGAACTCCCTTATGGTTAACATTTAATAGGAAAGGAACATCACCTCGATATAGAGCTTCTCCAGGCACGGAAAGCATCTCAGCAAACTGACAACTTGGTCCAGGTTGTGGCCGATAGATTCTAGTGCCAAGACCTTCACTGTGCGCAGTTTCGGGGTCAAGCTTGTCGAAATCATTTTGTGGATGACAGACGAACATACATCTTCAAATTTAGAAATAATGTTAATTTCTAGAAGGAGAGGTAGAAGGCGGCTGTTGTACCTGAACGGGTGTGGATCCAATAACAAGTTCGGAGTATTTGTCAGACGAGTAGCCCACCACTGTCAATTTCGGCGCAGAAATGACATTGATTCTTGTTGGACCTTCTTGATCAACTACAAGTAATCTCTCAAGTGAAGGTGTGTCCTCAATGACCATACCGTGGTACACATCTTGTGATGTCTTCTTGCAGCACCAGCAACACACATAAATAGTCCGGAGAGTCATGGAGGTGATGTGGAAGCTACTCAACCCATTGATCGCCTGAAGATGAAGGTACTCGAGTGCAGTACAGCCACGGAGCAGGCGCTCCATGTCATCGTTTGGGAGGCAGACGGCGACGAGCTTGAGGTGCTTCAGTTGTGGTAGAATAAGAGCGGGCGCGTCATTAAGGGGGGGGGGGGAATGGCAGTTCCTAAACCTGGCGACATGCAGCATGGGTGCGAGGCAGAGCACGGACGTTGGCAGTGAGCGCATATGCCCATCATCAAAAGTGAGCTCCTCGAGCTGATCTAGGGCGGGGGATCGGAACCAGTCATCAAGCTTGGCTCGGTCCTTGCCGTTGGAACGGAACTTGCCCATGCTAAGGCGTCTGGTTGGGCCAGGGTGACTGCCGAGGATCTGGGAGAACGCATCCAAGCTTTTGCGATAGCCATGGCAGAGCTCGTGGATGTCGATAAGGTCGAGAGGGGTGGAGTTCCATAGGGGGCGCCACCACCGGGAAAGGACGGTTGTCCGCGCCCCATATTTGATTGGGAGGAGGGAGATGATAACTGTCAACATATCATCGGGGAGGCTGCTGATGAAGTCTAGGCCTACTGGAGTCGCTTGCGGTTCTTGCTCGACCCGCCTCCGCTTGTTGGTAGCCCCATTCTCCACCTGTGGAGTCTCCTCATCAGCGGCGCTTTCTGATAGAAGTGGGAGTACAGGGAATATTTAGTTAAAACTGGGCAATAGAAAAGTGTATTGGTAACTAGAAGTTAGTAGGTAGGAATAGAGTAAAAAAATGGAATAACAATTGGTTGCTTAAATACTACACGATTCCTTTGATATTGCTGGGTAAGTCAACATGCAGATACTTGAAAAGAACACTTACTTTGAACAAAGTCTGGACGGATGATATCGTTGGGGAAGTTAGCATATATCTCATGACCAGGCTCTTTTATGTGCTGTGCAATTTTAGTGCCAACTTTCAGTACATAAAACATAGAAATTTCCGTCCAAAGGCCCTTGGCAAAATAGGAGTGACCTATGACGCCCCGGCTCAATTGTGCACTAATCATACACGCAAATGCACACGATCAAGCCTAAGGACTCACTTGAAGATATCACAACACAACTCTAGACACAAATTAAAATAATACAAGCTTTATGTTACAAGCCAGGGGCCTCAAGGGCTCGAATACATAAGCTCGCCTACAAGTGTCAGCGGAAGCATTAGATATCTGAGTACAGATATAACACAGAAACAGAGATAAGCCTTTAAGAAGGCTGGGCAAAACAAAAGCTACGATCGAAAGGCGCAGGCCTCCTGCCTGGGACCCTTCGATCCTACTCCTGGTCGTCGGCAAGCTCGTAGTAGTAACCACCCTCGAGGTGGTAGTAGTAGTCGTCGGTGGGGCAGCTGTCTCAGGGGCTCCGTCATCTGGTTGCATCAAATGGATATGGGGAAAAAGAAAGCAAAGCAACCGTGAGTACTCATCCGAAGTACTCAGCAAGCAAGGATCTACACTACATATGCAATAGTATCAAAGGAAGGCAGTATATGTGGACTGGGCTGCAGAAATGCCAGAGTAGAGAGAAGGCCTAGTCCTATCGAAGACTAGCATCTTCAGCGTTCTTGTAGAAATAGAAGAGAGTAGATCAGTACAATATTTAATAGTGGTAGTGTTATCAACCTCGCCCAGAGATCCTTCCTCAACTCCCTGCGAGAAAGCGATCCCGGAGCCACATATCCAGGTATCATCTCAAGTTCTAGTTGTATCGATCGGGATACAATTCCGAGTGTCCATTACCATAGGACAGGCTATCGATAGATGTTTTCTTCCCTGCAGGGGTGCACCAACTTACCCACCACGCTCGCTTAACTCCGGCCGGACACACTTTCCTGGGTCATGCCCGGCCTCGGTCAAACGATACACCGCAACCCTACCTACAGCTCAGCAGAGAGGTCCCCGTCGGTCTACATCCTAAGCTCAAGGGGGTCTTGGGCCATCGCCCCTCGCCTTCCGGGTCGTTGCGTGAAGGGCGAACCAGGCTCCACCACTACAGGATGGTGCCGGCCCAGCCCGGCCGCCAGGCTGAACTGGACGTCTGACAGAGCTTTCGGCTGATGCCATGATGCAGAGTGCCCATAACTTTTCCCACGTGATGGTTAGTGCTATCAGGCCAGAGGCCTGCTCGGATCAAATATCCAAATCGTTAGTGGATTAGGGGCTTGCGGTAACGAGCAGAGACTCACGATCGATGTGACCCCGTCGCCCCGTCTCGAGGACTTGCTGCAAGGGCTAAGAATGCCCGGCCGCGCCTTGTATTTATCTCACGGGTGACCTCCAGGTCAACCCGACATCCCATCATTCGCGGGTACCCCTCAGGGTCGACCCGCCTTTCCAAGTATCAGTGGTAAAGTCCAAGTATCCGTGTGTCCATAACATCTGAAGAATCCGAGGTATCACCCTTGTTGGATTCCTACTCGATGTATCCGTCAAGGTGAACTCGGAGGAATCACCCTCGATGGGTTCACACTTGAGGTGTTGCACAACAACGTCGTTATCGGGAGTGGTGAAAGAGGAATCACCCTCGATGACCACAACCGAATAGCTACTGTACAGAGTTAACATCAGAAGTGCTATACGAGGTATCACCATCGGCACTCGATAGTAACGCTGCAGTGTCGTACAACTAAGGGGGTGATGTGCGGTGCTGGGGTCTGGTCTTCGATCCCGTTGATCAGGTCTTCTGATAATCCAGCGGGGCAGTTGGGTCAAAGTGGGGGCTCTGATGGGTCACTAACCAGCCTATACTAAGCAGTTTGGATATCAGGCAGGTATCAACAGTAGTTACAAAAACAGGCTATGCAACAGAATAGGAGCAATCAATTACAGTAGCAAAATCTAATGCAAGCATGAGAGAATAGAATGGGCGATATCGGGATGATCAAAAGGGGGGCTTGCCTGGTTGCTCGGCGGCAAAGGCAGGGTCGTCAGAGGCGTAGTCGATCTCCGGAGTTGCGTCGGTCTCGGAGACTGCGTCGGTACCGAGCTCTATCGAGAGAGAAGAGGGGGAGGAAACAGATAAATACAAGGCAGACAAAGTAACACAGAGCAGGCTACGCTAACATGCAGTGTAGGATTGCCTAAAAGCATGTCTAAGTCATATTAGTTATTTTAGGATTCAAGTTGGATTTATTAACCGGTGTATATGCACTATTCACATAACGGAAACGGGCAAAAAGTTGCGGGTTCACCTACGTGGAGGGTCCCGACATGGAAACAGATGGCACAGTCAGCTTCGTCTCATCGTGCTGATCAACTTTCATGTACAAAGTTTTTCGATCCGAGCTATGGTTTATTTTCTACGAATTTCTAAAGATTTTAGTATTTTCTGGAATTTTTTATACTAGCAGAAAACAATTATGACGTCAGCATGATGCAATGGTGACATCAGCAGTCAACTGGTCGGCTGACCAGGTCAAACCTGACCTGTGGGTCCAGTGGGACCCGCTGGTCAGTGACTCAGCTAAATAAACAAGGTTAATACTAGCTAAATAACCTAATTAGCTAGTGGGCCCGCACTGTCAGTGGCTAGTTTAGGTGAATTAGTTTATTTTAATTAGTAAATAGATAATTAGGTTAATTAACCGCAACGGGCCCACATGTCAGCGGCGGTGGGGTGAACAGTACCCGCGTTGACCATGGTCAACGGGGTCAACGAAGGCGCTGGGACCCACAGTCAGCGACTCTGGGCGGGCCCCACGCGCGCCAGGTCAGCGGCAGCGCCGGAGCTGGCTCCAGCGAGCTCGCTAGCGGTGGCCGAACACCGGAGATAGTCGGAATCACGCTGTGGTGCCCCGTTTTGCGTGTTCTCGGTCGCGTTCGAACGGGCAGAACGCGCCGCGTCGATCTGTGGCATCGGTTGGTGTTGGGGCAGCCGGAATCATCGCCGGTGATGAGGACCGCGGTGGGGATGTTTCGGGCGACGACGCAAATGGCGATGCAGTGCGCAGTAGCTCAATCTAAAGCTTCGGGCGTGCTCTACGCGTGCACGCGAGGACAACGGACACAGGCCCATGACCAAATGGTCACCGGCGACGCGACGGCGACCAAATGAGGCGGCGGTGGGTTCGGGCTTCGTCGGGGCAGGAGCTACGGATGGCTAGAGGGGTTAGGGACGGGCGCCAATGGCGCAGTGGCTCACCGTGGAGGCGTAGGGTCTAGGTAGCGGGCTCGGGGAAGTCCGGTGGCGCCGGAATCGTCGATGAACGCCGGTGATCCGAAGTTGAAGATGAGCTCGCCCCGGTCGGAGAAGAGGCGCTCGGCTCGACCCCGAGGACGCAGGCGATGCGGAAGACAATGAGGTAGCCGGTGAGCACCAGGAGGAGGCGAGGGAGGCACGGTGGCCGCGGAGCTGACAGAGCTGTGGCGGCGGCCGCGCTTGGGTTCGCCAGATTCGAGCGGGGAGAGACGAGGAGGATGAGTGGGAGGGGGGAGGTGTGAGCGAAGCGACCAGGGGGAATGCAGGGGAGGCCGGGGCCTTATCCCCTCGTCGGTGGGGCGTCGGTGGGTGTCGCCATGTCGGCGAACGACCGGAGCGCGCGCTTGCGTCCAAGGCGGCGGCGACACGCAGGTGAGAGAAAGGGAGATGGGCCTGGTGGGCTGGGGTTCGGGGCACTGTGCACTTAGGCCCAGTGCACAGTGCCTCTTTCCTTTTTTTTTGTTTCTGCCTCTTTCTTTTTATAGAGAAGGTTTGGCATTATTTTGAGCTAGCAAACGATTTTGCAAAAATGTGAAACTTGCTCACATAATTACTTTGCAATATCCAGCACTGCCACAAAAAGTTTGGGCATTTTTGGAAACCTTTTGATTTATTCAAAAATGAATAGGGCATTTTAGGTGCTGTTTTGGTTATGCTAAAATGCTTTAGCCCATTTAGGATTGATGATGATGTTGTGTTCCTTAACAGCAAATAGTTTTGGATTATTTGCTAAAAGGTGAACATTTTTCTAGCAAGTTTTGAGCAACTTTATTTTGCACTTTTGAATTTGAGTTGATTTTCAGAGAAGGCTTTGAACTGAATCTTTAACCAATGTGACTAGGCACTGCAAATGAAAATGACTTGGCATTATTAGCAGATGATCACAGTGGTTATTACACAGGGGTGTTACATGACCACATTCATCAAGTCTTATAGAAGCAAGGATTGTAAATCCATGGTTTGTGTTCAGTATGACATCCCTGCAGTCTTGATTTATGTAAAGGGAAAGATTGTGTACTACAGATTTTGTTGCATAGCAAGGGACGCGCTGCAGAAAATGGTAGGATTGTTAAAGAATATGGTAACATGCAAATATGGGCGAAATTGAAAGAACTGTACAACAGTTGAAATCAAAGGACAAAAATCTATAATTAAACAGATAGGGTAACCATGATGTCATGGAAATATGAGAGTAATCGAAAGAACAATACATCATTAATTTGCCTAATATAGAAAGAAGAGAAAACAAATCCCCTTTGACGTATATGCTGCATGTGGCACCTTTTATCCAAATGCAGCAATATATAGTATATGTTCAGGAAAGTAGGCCATGCCAACCGATTTAGGGTGAGATTGAACATACCGCGCGCATCCTCAAGTCATCTGGTACGGTGAGATGAAACTCCATGGATGTCTGGCCGAGGTCGCAAAGTCCTGATGTGTCCGTGCACTGTACACTCTATGAATGAAAGAAAATCCTCAAATCAGCTCGAATAAAAATGAATTCAGGGCGATTTCGGCCGGGTGATTAAAGAAGGCAGATGAACTGGGATAAGAGATGAGATAATATCTCATTAAATTAGTTACCTTGTTGTCCATGAGAAAAAACCCTCAATACGGCGGATTCCCCAACCGGACGGAGCTGGGTCGACCGCGAGCAGCGTCGAGAAAGTCGATGGCGATAGGCGGCAGCAAGCGGAAGTGGCGAAATGCGGTGGGGTTTGTCGGCAGCCTGGCGGCGGCAACAAGCGTCGAGCTAAGTGGTTGCCGTGGCGATACGCGGTGCCATGCATAGGCGCGGAGGAGCTTGTGCAGGTGTGAATGGGGACCGGAGGGGGTGGCAGGCGGGGTGAGGGTTTTTGTGACGTGGGGATGGTGAGGGTTTTCTTTTTTCTTTTTTGAATTGGGTGGTGAGGGTTTTCTGTCCCACAAAGAGTTTCGGAGGCAACGGTTTGCTAGAGCCAACCGTGTGTGATTGACGTAACAGGGAAAATGAAAATCATTGCACACGGTTCCAATTTTGGGAACCGTGTGTGATTGATGTACTACCTCCGTCCTGGTTTATTGGTCCCCTTTGTAATTTGTGCCAAATTTTGACAAAAGATTTAACTAACAAATGTTTATGCATGTCACCAAAAATTATATCATTGAACACTATGTTCAAATACGCATCCTACGATATAATTTTTGCTGGCCTGCACTAACATTTTGTGAGTTAAATCTTTGGTCAAAATTTAACACAAATTACAAAGGGGAACAATAAACCAGGACGGAGGTCGATTCCATCAACCGAACTGATTGCATCCATATCCCACATTTAGACATAAGTAAACATAGATTAAACATAGTCAGACATAGATAATAAGTGTACACAAGCATAGTTCAACCATAAGTACATAGTTCAACTGTCATTAAGCATACTCAAGCGTATATAGTTCGATCCCACATCTCATCTCATCTGCCAGCATGATCCTGAAGCTTCTCCAGGTACTCGGCGTACGCGGCCTGCGCCACCCTGCGAAAATACTTCTGCTTGAAGGAGCGAACGACTCGCCCTCTTGCATGCGCCAGAACACTTTGATACGCGTCATGAAACTTTTGTTTGCAAAATGGGCATCGATAGCCGCCGTCCCAGGTCCTAATACGCCTGTTATGCATTCCCGCATAAAGCTCCCTGAGGATTTGCCTCTTGTACCTCCTCTAGCCATCTTCATCCTCGCTGTCGACATCGTCAAACAACACCTATACATATAGTAAAAAAAATGTGGTGTCAAATTAATGTTTACAAACTAATCTCTAGCGAACATTTGGCAGTTGCCAAAATTTGGCATCAAATCAATGTTTACATGCCGTAAAGTAGGATTAGGAATTTATGGCTGTTTTTTTTTTACATATCCAGAGATTATGGTTCGATTTTTAAGTACAATCGTCTATGTACAGACCAATCTTGAAGAAAATAATGGCACAAACATATATGTAGGTCATTCAAAATCAATTGTCAAGACCTGGTTAGGAATTATTAGCACAAACACTAACCCTAGTCGGATTATTAGCAGAAATCACTTGCACAGATGAAACAACTAATCACTTATCACTTGTACCATTCAAACAATCAATACACTACACGGATCTAACGAAACTTACTCAGATTTCATGGATTGAGAGAACATAACCATAGGATTTCTATTCCAAAAAGGGGGAGGCAGGAGTAAGCAGAGAAACCCTAGGATGTATTTGACACATAAATGGGTATAGATGACTAACCTGTTGTCCATCGTCGTCGGAGTCGTCACCGGAGTGGTCATCGGAGTCGTCGCCAGAGTCGTCGCCGGAGTCGGTGTGGACCTCAGGCTCCGGCTGTGGAAGCACGACGCCGTCGACGATGTCAGGGTGCAGCGATACCTTGCCGGCGGTGAAGGCAACCTCTGTCTCCATCTCCACGCCGTGCTCCGGTGCTTCAACAGCCCCGGTGTCGCCACTCCCTCCAATGGGGTGCTTCGGCGGCATCCTCATACACTGACGGCTTTGAGGACTGAGAGCGGAGTCGAGGATGCAAGCGGAGAGAGAGGATTGTGTGTGTGGCGAGGATGGGGGGTGCTGCCGCTCGGGCGCGCCATTAATATGGAGTAGTGGGAGAGGGGCGGGCGGCGGTCAAACCGCTGGCTCGCCTCTCGGTGAGCCTGCGCACCGGACTGCTGGCATGCCTACCATCATTTCACATAGCTACTCTCACGCCTCCCGATGACACTGCGCAGCGAGCACGCCTCCCGTCAATTCACACACCTGCACGCACGCCTCCCGGTCTGCTTGCGCGGCAGACTGCTCACATGCATCCCGTCAACTCACGCCTGCTCGCACGGCACACGGGTCGCGTGGCGGCACGTATATTGTTTTTCTATTTTGATGATTAATGCTGCTGCTTTATTGCTTAACCGAAGCATGGCACGTATCCATTGTTGGTCTAACGCACACGGTTCGAATAAATAATCCGTTTGCAATATTGGTTCCCAATTATTAATAATCTCCTGTTTGTAAGAAGATAAAGATAACATCAAAACTGGTCACAAATTTGACAAAAAAAGTATAATGCCACTTTGTATTGGTGTCCATATGACAACACGATAAGTTTCATGAATTTCAAATAAGTTTTGGATGTACTAGAATTTAAAAATCAAGATTCTCAATGTTTGAAATTTCTTGCACGGGAAGTAAACATGCACCCAGTGAGACACATGTGTTTTTCCAATCCATTTACGTGCACTGTCATGTGTGCATGTAGCTCAAATTTGATTTTTGCACATTATACCCCTAGAAAATCAATCAATGTAGTAAAACATCTTAATGATCTCTGTTTTTTTTCAAAATTAAAACATCCCTCCTTTGGTAACATATGTTCACCGTGGAAAAATTTAACATGCATCGTAGTTGCGGTGGATGCACGGTGTGTGTGTGTGTGTGTGTGCGCGCGCGCGCGTCTGGGGGTGGGGGGTGGCTGGCAGTACACTATGAGTCGTGAGCCACCGTGTGGCCATTTTGTGAGGCAGGTGCCACAACAGAGTCGTGAATTCGTTATTTAAAACATTACACAACCCTTTCATACATACATATTTTGGCCACATGCAGTCGGTGGTTGTCCTACACGACACTCACTCGCATGTGACGCTTTATGCGGGCCCGCGAGGTCGTCGTCCATCATTTCGACCAACAGCCGGCGGAGAGGTTAATTTAACCAGCAAGGTATAATATTTTTTGTTCGTGTTATGGTGGGAGTATATAGTACGCGTCGAAGAGGTGGGAGGGGACTAGCATATATACTATACGTACGCGTCCGTGAACAAGTACACCTCACTCAGTGTCGGGACTTTTCGGTTTCTGAGGCACGTGCCACATCAAAGTTGTGAGTTGCCTATTCAAACATCACACAACACCTCTTTGGGCCACATGCATGCAGGCGGTGGTTATCCTAGGACACTCACGTGTGACGCTTCCATCTGTGGGCCCGCGAGGTCATCGTCGATGCATGCATCACTTTGACCTACATCGGGAGAGGTTAATTAATTTCACCATCAAGGAGGATTCTTTTTGGGTTGTATTACGGTAGGAGCATATAGTATGCGTCGAAGAGGGGGAAGGGGACCATCATATGTAGTACGTGTAACACCCCCAGTGGTTAACTACAGTAATCACCCTTTTGATTATGCCATGTCATCATGATTATCAGTGCCTAAACATCATTTGCATCATATAGCATTTCAACTCCTAACTCAGAATCCAAATTTAAATGAAAGTGGAAAATAAAAGTTGTTCAAATTTGAAAACTAAATTGTTCATTAAATGGAAAATATTCCAGAGACTATTCTAAAATTGTAACCAACATTTAATAAATTAATTAAGTAACTCTAACAGTGCCAAAACAGCAGTATTTAAACCCCCTTTTGTTTTATAAAATTGCACATGAAATGGTATGGGCTCAAAACCATTTTATGGCATTAGTAGATTATGCACTGGAGTTTTGTGACTAGTTCACATATTTTACAAAACTAATTGTGAGGCCACACGTTATTGCAAAAACAGAAAAAAAAACCAAAAAGGAAAAAAAAAAAAGAAAGAGCAGGCCCCCCCCCGACTGGGCCAACGCCAGCTGGCCACTCCAGCGAAACCAGACGAACGGCCCACCTCCCCTCCTACTAACCCCCATCCCCACCCGAGCAAAACCCTAACCCCCACCCCGCTCCCCTGTTTCCCCCCTCTCTCCGGATCCAGATCGGGGCACGGCGCTGCCCCGCGCCCGACGACGCCCCGCGCGCGCCCCCGACCCCGTCGCCGTCGCCGGTCGCCATCGCCGCGCGGCCTCGCCTCGTCATCGACCCCGGCGCCTCGCGCCGTCGCCAACTCCCCGGCGCCGCCCCATCGTCGGACCTCGCTGCACCCCGTCGCTCCTCCTCGCCTCTCCCTCGCCGGCCGCATCGCGCCCACTGCCCCGTTCCCTGCATCCTCCCCGTGAGCCACGCCCCTCCTCGCTCCCTCCCTCTCCCTCGCGCGCTCGCGCTCGTCACCGCCGCCGCGCGCCCGACGCCACGCTCCCCGCGCCCGTCCCGCGGTCGCCACACCCGCTCCCCGCCGCGCTCCGGCCAGGCTCCGCCCCGCGCGCGCTCGGGCCGCGCCCTGCTGCCGCTGGCCTGCTTGCTCCTCCCCGTGGCCGCGCCTCCGGCGCACGTCGCCGTCGCCGCTGCCTGCTTCTGCTCCTGCCTCTGCTGCGCGCGCACCTCGCCGGTCCCGGCCTCGCACCGCGGTGCCTCGCACCGAGCCGCTCCGCAAAAGCCTCTGGTGCCGCGCGCCGGCGCCCCCGCGAGGCCACGGCCTCGCCTAGTCCCCCCTGGCCGCGCCCCGCCGCGCCCGCGCTGCGCACGCGCGCCGCGCCCGCACGCCCGTGGCCTATGGGCCACCGACAGATGGGCCCGGTGCCCCCTGACTATGACACGCGGGGCCCACGCCCAAAACGTTTAATAAAAAAAAATTAATTAATTAGTTAATTAATCCTGATTAGGTTAATCTAATTAAGTAGTTAGTGTTAATTAAACAGTAAATTAATTAGTTAACCACTAATTAACCTAACAGCCTATGACAGGTGGGACCCACTGGTCCTGACGTCATGCTGACGTCATGCTGACGTCAGCAAGACACTGTTTCGGATAATGTTGATTTAAATAATTAAATAAATTTTAGAAATTAATAAAAACTTTAGAAAATCATATTAAATTATCCGTAACTCCGATGGAAAAACTTTGTACATGAAAATTGCTCAGAACGACGAGACGAATCCGAATACGCTGTCCGTTCGTCCGTCACGCGTCCCTATCTATCCGAACTTGCAACCGTTCCCCTCTTATCCTCTGTCCAATAATTCCAAAGACCCGGGAAATATCGTCAGATATTCTCCCGCTCCGTCTGTTACGTGTGATGCTACGTTAGACTACCCCTAGCACCGTGTATCGTATTTGTCATGCTCATGTTTGCTCTATATTTATACTGTTTCCTCCCCCTCTTCTCTCTCGATAGCCCTCGACCCCGACATCGTCCCCGAGATCGACGCAGCTCCGGATCCCGAAGACACCATAGATGACCTTGCCCTTGCCGCCGAGCAACCAGGCAAGCCCCCCCCCCCCTTTTTGATCATCCCGATATCGCCCATTCTATTTCTCATGCTTGCATAGAATTGCTGCTGCTGCTTTACCTATTCTGATGCAGCCTGTTTATTGTAACCCGCTGTTGATAATTACCGCATATCCTAAACTGCTAGTATAGGCTGGGTAGAGACCTATCAGTGACCCCACTTATCTGCACTGTCGCGTGGATCGTCAGAAGACCGATCAATGGGATTGAAGACCAGCCCGACACCGCACATCACACCCCTTTAGTTGTAACGACACTGCAGGCGTTACTAGCGAGTGCCGAGGGTGAAACCTCTTGTAGCACTTCTGATGTTAACTCTGTAGAGTAGCTATTCGGTCGTGGTCATCGAGGGTGATTCCTCCTTCACCGCTTCCGATAACGACGCTGTCGTACAACACCTCAAGTGTGGACCCAGTGAGGGTGATTCCTCCTAGTTCACCTTGACGGATACATCGAGTGGGAATTCAATGAGGGTGATACCTCGGATTCCCTGATGTTATGGACACACGGATACTTGGACTTTACAATGTTACTTGGATAGGCGGGTCGACCCTGAGGGGTACCCGCGTGCGCCTGAGTGGCGAGTGTTGTGAAGACGGGTGCCAGTGTGGTGCCCGAGTGGTGAATACAAGGCGCGGTCGGGCATTCTTAACCCTTGCAGCAAGTCCTCGAGACAGGGCGACGGGGTCACATCTTTCGTGAGTCTCTGCTCGTTACCGCAAGCCCTAGTCCATTAACGATTTGGATATTTGATCCGAGCAGGCCTCTGGCCTGATAGCACTAACCATCACGTGGGCATAGTATGGGCGTTCTGCATCGTATGCATCAGCCGAAAGCTCTGTCAGACGTCTAGTTCAGCATGGCGGCACGGACGGACCGGCGCCTTCCTGTAGTGTTGGTGCCTGTCTTCACCGTGTGCGCAACGACCCGGAGGGCGAGGGGCGATGGCCAAGACCCCCTTGCGCTTAGGATGTAGACCGGCGGGGACCTCTCTGCTGAGCTGTAGGTAGGGTTGCGATGTGTCATTTGGCCGAGGCCGGGCATGACCCAGGAAAGTGTGTCCGGCCGGAGTTAATCGAGCGTGTTGGGTAAGTTGGTGCACCCCTGCAGGGAAGAATACTTCTATCGATAGCCTGTCCTACGATAACGGACACTCGGAGTTGTATCCTGATTGATACAATTTAGAACTGGATACTTGGATACTATGGCTCTGGGATTGCTTCTCGCAAGGAGTCGAGAAGGGATCTCCGGACGAGGTTGATGACTGTATGGCTCTGGGATTGCTTTCTCGCAGGGAGTCGAGAAAGGATCTCTGGGTGAGGTTGAGACTTAATGATACTGCTACATTATATTGTACTATTCTACTCTCTTCTACTGCTGCAAGACCGCTGAAGATGCTAGTCTTCGATAGGACTAGGCCTTCTCTCTATTCTGGCATTTCTGCAGCCCAGTCCACATATACAGCCTCCCCTTGAAAATGTTGCATATGTAGTGTAGATCCTTGCTTGCTGAGTACTTTTGAGTACTCACGGTTGCTTTGTTTTCCTTTTCTCCCCATATCAGTTTGATGTGACCAAGATGACGGAGCCCCTGAGACAGATGCCCCGTCGATCGTCTACTACTACTACCCAGAGGATGGATACCACTACGAGTTGACTGACGACCAGGAGTAGGATCGGAGGGTCCCAGGCAGGAGGCCTACGCCTTTCGATCGTAGTGTTTTATTTTGCCCCGCCTTTCTAAAGGCCTTTCTTTTTCTCTTTTAATATCTGTACTCAGATATCTGATGCTTCCGCTGACGCTTGTACGCAAGCTTATGTATTCGAGCCCTCGAGGCCCCTGGCTTGTAATATAAAGCTTGTATGACTTTATTTATGTTTTAGAGTTGTGTTGTGATATCTTCCCGTGAGTCCTTGGGCTTGATCGTGTGCATTTGCGTGTATGATTAGTGCACGATCGGGCCGGGGGCGTCACAAGTTGGTATCAGAGCCGACTGCCTCTAGGAATCCCCCTTTCCAACTCCTTGGCCGAAGTTGAGTCTAGTAACCAAAAATTGTTTTACTAACTTGGCTGTGTGGCTTACGGGCCCACGTCGCCAATTGGGTGGTATTAGGATCTTTTACTCCTCGACCTTTACTCTGGGCCTCTGATCTCTCTTCTACTCAGGTTAAATTTTTACTAACTCCAACATTAGGCTCTCGTGCTCACATCCACCCGGAGTTCTGAAAATATCCCCCCTTGCTTCAAGATTGTGGGCCAGGTTCTGCTTATAGGATCCTTTTATCGAGGGCACCCTGTTTTGTCACTTGCAGATTCCTCGCTCCAATAGTTTTCTCCGACGTTGATGTAGCCTTTGCTATGTCTCGTTGTGTACTTCCCTACCGCGTGCCTGCGCGCCGCCTAGAATGTCTAGCTTCAAAATTTGCGCCGTTGTGCTGTCCGCATGTACCCGAATCTGTGCATGGATTGGTATGCCTTTCAACAACTACTATTTTACATCTAATGCCCTTCCTGTTCATCTCTCGTGTTACGTCCTGAATAACTCCTTACACATGCAGTCTTTCTTGCTAAACTGCCCCTGTTGATTTGGCAGGATGGCTGACGATCCACCACCTCCACCCTATATGGCCGCAATGATGCAGCAGTTTATGACCGGACTATTGGCTCAGTTCCCAAATCAAAATGCTCAGCAACAGAATGTTCCAATAACTCTGGCAGAATTTGTGCACCTCAATCCGTCCGTTTTCCGCAACTCCACCAATCCTATGGATGCTGATGATTGGCTTCGTGACATCCTGTTTGAGATGGAATCAGCTAATGTTGCCCCTGACAGTTACGTCACCTTTGCGACATTCCACCTGAAGGGCCCAGCTGCTCAATGGTGGGAAAGCCACAAGGCTATGTTGCCTGCAGAGACTGTAACCACTTGGCAGGAATTTCAGTCAGCCTTTCGTGCACGGTATATTCCTCAAGGTCTGATAGACCAGAAGAAGCAGGAGTTCCGCAAACTCTCACAGGACAAAATGACTGTGGATGAATATCAGAGGAAATTTATCGAACTGTCCCGCTATGCTGAGGATGACGTCAACACCGACACTCGCAAGCAGGAGAAATTCCGTGAAGGACTACGTACTGATATAAAACTTGCACTTGCTGTCCATGATTTCACAGACTTCGCAATGCTTGTCAGCAAATCTTTCCAAGTTGAAACAGCTCTGACTGAGTACCAGGAGTCGCTCAAGCGTACTCGAGATGTCGGCTCGTCTTCCGGTCGACCTACTCAGAAATGTCGAGTCTGGATCCCTCACAATATTCATCATCGACCTGCTCCAACACCAAGGCCGTCATATGCTGCACCTCGTCTGCCCCCACCACCAAGGCAACTGAACATTTCAAGTGGACAGCCCAATGTTGGTGTTTCTCCCCATAATGATGGTCTGTGCCACCAGTGTGGACAGCCAGGGCACCGTGCTTTTAACTGTCATCAAGGTCAGCCTCAGAATGCATCACGTCATCCTGTTGTTCGTAGGAAGGGCCATCGGACCCATCATTCCAGAAATCGTAGTGCCAGACTACCTGCTAGTCAACTTGTTCATGTCAACCAAGTCAACATGGAAGAAGCTCGACAGGACCCCAACATTGTGATGGGCACCCTTCTAGTGAATTCAATCCCAGCTTCAGTCCTCTTTGATTCTGGAGCATCGCACTCCTTCATGTCCGAAAGTTTTGCGCGAAGCCATGATATACTTTTCGAGGAGATGTCCATCCCATTAGTAATCCAATCACCTGGGGCTAATTGGCAAACTACCATGGTTAGCCACGGTAACCACATTGTGATCGGAGGATTGATGTTCCCCGTTTCACTCATTGCTCTGAAGACCTCCAACATAGACATTATTCTGGGTATGGACTGGTTGAAGCCTCATAAAGCTTTGATTGACTGTGCCACTGAAACAGTCCGCCTCACACACCCTTCCGGTCAGACTGTCAGATACTCAGCTCGTACAGTGCAGGACGCCGAAGCTCAGATATATGTCCTAAATGCATTGAACGCTTCACCTCTTGAAGGCATCGAGAACGTTCCAGTTGTTCATGAATTTCAAGATGTATTTCCAGAAGAACTTCCAGGAATACCCCCTGCTAGAGCTGTTGAGTTCGTCATCGACTTGAAGCCTGGCACAACTCCTATTGCGAAGCGTCCTTACAAGATGCCTCCGCACCACCTTCTTGAACTTAAGGAGGAAATCGACACGTCACTTAAGAAAGGTTTCATCCGCCCCAATTCCTCTGCTTGGGGAGCACCTTCACTCTTTGTTAAGAAGAAAGATGGAACTAACCGATTGGTTCAGGATTATCGGCCCATTAACCAAGCTACAATCCAGAATAAATATCCGCTTCCTCGGATCAATGATTTGTATGATCAACTTGCCGGTTCCTCAGTATTCTCTAAGCTTGATTTGAGATTGGGATACCATCAGATCCATGTTCGTGAAGAGGATATTCCCAAGACTGCATTTGTTACTCGTTATGGCTCCTACGAGTACACTGTCATGTCATTTGGCTTAACAAATGCTCCAGCCACATTCTCCCGCCTGATGAATTATATATTCATGGATTACCTCGACAAGTTCGTCGTGGTTTATCTAGATGATATTCTGGTCTATTCAAAGAATAAGGAAGAACATGCTGAACACCTCCGTCTTGTACTGGAAAGGCTCCAAGAACACCAGTTGTATGCCAAGTACTCCAAATGTGAATTCTGGCTATCTGAAGTAACCTACCTTGGTCGTGTAATTTCCAAAGATGGAATTGCCGTTAACCCAGAACGAGTTCAGGCTATTCTTGATTGGACTCCTCCAAAGAACGTCAAGCAAGTAAGAAGTTTTCTCGGCCTTGCAAGTTATTGCCGTCGATTTGTCGAGAACTTTTCTAAGATTGCTAAGCCCTTGACTGATCTGCTTCACAAGGGCGTTAAATTTGAATGGACAGAAAAATGTCAGGAAAGTTTTCAAGCACTCAAAGACAAGCTAACATCTGCCCCAGTACTATCTCCTCCAGATACCCGCAAAGACTTCGTGATTTATTGTGATGCATCCCGTGAAGGATTAGGCTGTGTCCTAATGCAAGAGCGTAAAGTGATTGCTTATGGCTCTCGTCAGTTGCGCCCACATGAAGAGAATTATCCGGTACATGATCTAGAACTAGCTGCTGTGATCTATGCATTGCAGTTGTGGCGACATTACCTTCTCGGTAATCGTTGCGAGATCTACACGGATCATAAAAGTCTGAAGTACTTGTTCACTCAACCATCTCTAAACCTCCGTCAGCAAAGATGGATGGAGGCCATTGCGGACTATGATTTGGGTATATCCTATACCCCTGGCAAGGCTAACGTGATGGCTGATGCCTTAAGCCGCAAGTCCTATTGCGACAACCTCATGGTTAGGCGAGCTCAACCTCGTCTTTTTGAAGAACTGTGCAAGCTGAATCTGCTTATTGTTCCACAGGGATCTCTTAATAACCTTGTGATACAACCAGATCTTGAGAAAGCTGTTAAGGATGCGCAAGCTAAAGATGCTGAAGTTGATCTGATGAAGAAAGACCTTCACCTTGTAAAGTACAGGGATTTCTCGCTGTCTGAAGATGGAACCTTGTATTTTAGAAACCGCATTGTCGTACCTCGCTTCGAGCTTATGACTGACAAAGTCATGAAGGAGGCACATGATACCCCGCTGTCTATTCATCCGGGTAGCACCAAGATGTATCGTGATCTCCGTCAAAGGTACTGGTGGTCTAGAATGAAGCAGGACATTGCTCGCTATGTTGCTGAATGTGATGTGTGTCGTCGCGTTAAAGCAGAACATCAGAAACCAGCTGGAATTCTGCAACCACTTCCTATTCCTCTATGGAAATGGGATAAGGTTCAGATGGATTTCGTTACAGGACTTCCCAGGTCACAGAAGGGTCACGATGCTATTCTTGTCGTCGTCGACCAACTCTCTAAAGTTGCACACTTTCTGCCCGTCAAGGAAACTATCACTGCTAGTCAGTTAGCAGAGTTGTATATCTCCAGAATTGTTTCACTCCACGGTATTCCGAAGGAGATCAGTTCGGACCGTGGCGGCCTTTTCACTTCCAAGTTCTGGGAAAGTTTTCAAACAGCTATGGGAACTCATATTACTTGGAGTTCAGCTTATCACCCCCAGTCCCAAGGCCAAGTCGAACGAGTAAATCAAGTACTTGAAGACATGCTTCGGGCTTGTGTTATTTCTTTCGGCAAGAAGTGGGAAGAATCTCTTCCGTATGCCGAGTTCTCTTATAACAACAGCTATCAAGCCAGCTTGAAAATGGCTCCCTTCGAAGTACTCTATGGACGTAAGTGTCGAACCCCTCTGGATTGGTCAGAAACTGGGGAACGACCGCTCGTGGGTCCGGATATTATCCATCACGCCGAAGAACAAGTTCGTATTGTCCGAGAAAATCTCAAGGCGCCTCAGGACCGCCAGAAGAGCAACTATGATCGCAAACGATGGGGTTTGACTTATCAACCTGGTGATCAAGCTTATCTTCGTGTCACTCCTATGAAAGGCACTCACCGTTTTGGAATCAAGGGCAAGCTAGCTCCATGCTACATTGGTCCTTTCCGCATTATTGCTAGGCGTGGACAGGTGGCATATAAATTGGAGTTGCCGCCGCAATTCTCCCATATCCACGACGTCTTCCATGTGTCGCAACTTCGTAAATGCTTCAAGGAATCTCCGCACCGAGCTGTGGATCACGAGGTGCTCGAATTGCAAGATGATCTTTCATATAAGGAGCATCCGATCCGCATCCTCGATAAAGCTGAACGTCGAACCCGTCAGAAGGTTACCAAGTTCCTCAAAGTGCAATGGTCAAATCATACCGAAGATGAAGCCACTTGGGAACGCGAGGATAATCTTCGTGCGGAATACCCCGAACTTTTCCCTTCTACCTCTTAATTCTCGGGACGAGAATTCTTATTAGTGGAGGAGATTTGTAACACCCCCAGTGGTTAACTACAATAATCACCCTTTTGATTATGCCATGTCATCATGATTATCAGTGCCTAAACATCATTTGCATCATATAGCATTTCAACTCCTAACTCAGAATCCAAATTTAAATGAAAGTGGAAAATAAAAGTTGTTCAAATTTGAAAACTAAATTGTTCATTAAATGGCAAATATTCCAGAGACTATTCTAAAATTGTAACCAACATTTAATAAATTAATTAAGTAACTCTAACAGTGCCAAAACAGCAGTATTTAAACCCCCTTTTGTTTTATAAAATTGCACATGAAATGGTATGGGCTCAAAACCATTTTCTGGCATTAGTAGATTATGCACTGGAGTTTTGTGACTAGTTCACATATTTTACAAAACTAATTGTGAGGCCACAAGTTATTGCAAAAACAGAAAACAGAAAATAAAAAGAAAAACAAAGGAAAAAAAAAGGAAAGAGCAGGCCCCCCCCCCCGACTGGGCCAAGCCCAGCTGGCCACTCCAGCCGGACCAGCCGAACCAGCCCACCTCCCCTCCTACTAACCCCCATCCCACCCGAGCGAAACCCTAACCCCCACCCCGCTCCCCTGTTTCCCCCCCCTCTCTCCCGATCCAGATCGGGGCACGGCGCTGCCCCGTGCCGGACGCCGCCCCGCGCGCGCCCCCGACCCCGTCGCCGTCGCCGGTCGCCATCGCCGCGCGGCCTCGCCTCGTCGTCGACCCCGGCGCCTCGCGCCGTCGCCAACTCCCCGGTGCCGCCCCATCGTCGGACCTCGCTGCACCCCATCGCTCCTCCTCGCCTCTCCCTCGCCGGCCACATGGCGCCCACTGCCCCGTTCCCTGCATCCTCCCCGTGAGCCACGCCCCTCCTCGCTCCCTCCCTCTCCCTCGAGCGCTCGCGCTCGTCACCGCCGCCGCGCGCCCGACGCCACGCTCCCCGCGCCCGTCCCGCGGTCGCCACGCCCGCTCCCCGCCGCGCTCCGGCCAGGCTCCGCCCCGCGCGCGCCCGGGCCGCGCCCTGCTGCCGCTGGCCTGCTTGCTCCTCCCCGTGGCCGCGCCTCCGTCGCACGTCGCCGTCGCCGCTGCCTGCTTCTGCTCCTGCCTCTGCTGCGCGCGCACCTCGCCTGTCCCAGCCTCGCACCGCGGTGCCTCGCACCGAGCCGCTCCGCACCAGCCTCTGCTGCCGCGCGCCGGCGCCCCCGCGAGGCCACGGCCTAGCCTAGTCCCCCCTGGCCGCGCCCCGCCGCGCCCGCACGCCCGTGGCCTATGGGCCACCGACAGATGGGCCCGGTGCCCCCTGACTATGACACGCGGGGCCCACGCCCAAAACGTTTAATAAAAAAAAATTAATAAAAATAATTAATTAATTAATTAGTTAATTAATCCTGATTAGGTTAATCTAATTAAGTAGTTAGTGTTAATTAAACAGTAAATTAATTAGTTAACCACTAATTAACCTAACAGTCTATGACAGGTGGGACCCACTGGTCCTGACGTCATGCTGACGTCAGCAAGACACTGTTTCGGATAATGTTGATTTAAATAATTAAATAAATTTCAGAAATTAATAAAAACTTTAGAAAATCATATTAAATAATCCGTAACTCCGATGGAAAAACTTTGTACATGAAAATTGCTCAGAACGACGAGACGAATCCGAATACGCGGTCCGTTCGTCCGCCACGCGTCCCTATCTATCCAAACTTGCAACCGTTCCCCTCTTATCCTCTGTCCGATAATTCCAAAGACCCGGGAAATATCATCAGATATTCTCCCGCTCCGTCTGTTACGTGTGATGCTGCGTTAGACTACCCCTAGCACAGTGTATCATATTTGTGATGCTCATGTTTGCTCTATATTTATACTGTTTCCTCCCCCTCTTCTCTCTCGATAGCCCCCGACCCCGACGTCGTCCCCGAGACCGACGCAGCTCCGGATCCCGAAGAAACCATAGATGACCTTGCCCTTGCCGCCGAGCAACCAGGCAAGCCCCCCCCCTTTTTGATCATCCCGATATCGCCCATTCTATTTCTCATGCTTGCATTAGAATTGCTGCTGCTGCTTTACCTATTCTGATGCATAGCCTGTTTATTGTAACCCGCTGTTGATAATTACCTGCATATCCTAAACTGCTTAGTATAGGCTGGGTAGAGACCTATCAGTGACCCCACTTATCCCGACTGCCGCGCTGGATCGTCAGAAGACCCGATCAATGGGATTGAAGACCAGGCCGCGACACCGCACATCACCCCCTTTAGTTGTAACGACACTGCAGCGTTACTATCGAGTGCCGAGGGTGAAACCTCTTGTAGCACTTCTGATGTTAACTCTGTAGAGTAGCTATTCGGTCGTGGTCATCGAGGGTGATTCCTCCTTCACCGCTTCCGATAACGACGCTGTCGTACAACACCTCAAGTGTGGACCCAGTGAGGGTGATTCCTCCTAGTTCACCTTGACGGATACATCGAGTGGGAATTCAATGAGGGTGATACCTCGGATTCCCTGATGTTATGGACACACGGATACTTGGACTTTACAATGTTACTTGGATAGGCGGGTCGACCCTGAGGGGTACCCGCGTGCGCCTGAGTGGCGAGTGTTGTGAAGACGGGTGCCAGTGTGGTGCCCGAGTGGTGAATACGAGGCGCGGCCGGGCATTCTTAACCCTTGCAGCAAGTCCTCGAGACGGGGCGACGGGGTCACATATTTCGTGAGTCTCTGCTTGTTACCGCAAGCCCTAGTCCATTAAAGATTTGGATATTTGATCCGAGCAGGCCTCTGGCCTGATAGCACTAACCATCACGTGGGCATAGTATGGGCGTTCTGCATCGTATGCATCAGCCGAAAGCTCTGTCAGACGTCTAGTTCAGCATGGCGGCACGGACGGACTGGCGCCTTCCTGTAGTGTTGGTGCCTGGCTTCACCGTGTGCGCAACGACCCGGAGGGCGAGGGGCGATGGCCAAGACCCCCTTGCGCTTAGGATGTAGACCGGCGGGGACCTCTCTGCTGAGCTGTAGGTAGGGTTGCGATGTGTCGTTTGGCCGAGGCCGGGCATGACCCAGGAAAGTGTGTCCGGCCGGAGTTAATCGAGCGTGTTGGGTAAGTTGGTGCACCCCTGCAGGGAAGAATACTTCTATCGATAGCCTGTCCTACGGTAACGGACACTCGGAGTTGTATCCTGATTGATACAATTTAGAACTGGATACTTGGATACTATGGCTCTGGGATTGCTTCTCGCAAGGAGTCAAGAAGGGATCTCCGGACGAGGTTGATGACTGTATGGCTCTGGGATTGCTTTCTCGCAGGGAGTCGAGAAAGGATCTCTGGGTGAGGTTGAGACTTAATGATACTGCTACATTATATTGTACTGTTCTACTCTCTTCTACTGCTGCAAGACCGCTGAAGATGCTAGTCTTCGATAGGACTAGGCCTTCTCTCTATTCTGGCATTTCTGCAGCCCAGTCCACATATACAGCCTCCCCTTGAAAATGTTGCATATGTAGTGTAGATCCTTGCTTGCTGAGTACTTTTGAGTACTCACGGTTGCTTTGTTTTCCTTTTCTCCCCATATCAGTTTGATGTGACCAAGATGACGGAGCCCCTGAGACAGATGCCCCGTCGATCGTCTACTACTACTACCCAGAGGATGGATACCACTACGAGTTGACTGACGACCAGGAGTAGGATCGAAGGGTCCCAGGCAGGAGGCCTACGCCTTTCGATCGTAGTGTTTTATTTTGCCCCGCCTTTCTAAAGGCCTTTCTTTTTCTCTTTTAATATCTGTACTCAGATATCTGATGCTTCCGCTGACGCTTGTACGCAAGCTTATGTATTCGAGCCCTCGAGGCCCCTGGCTTGTAATATAAAGCTTGTATGACTTTATTTATGTTTTAGAGTTGTGTTGTGATATCTTCCCGTGAGTCCTTAGGCTTGATCGTGTGCATTTGCGTGTATGATTAATGCACGATCGGGCCGGGGGCGTCACAGTACGCTTCATGAACCTCGCTCTGTGTGGGGACTTTACGGTTTTCGAGGCATGTGCCACATCAAAGTTGTGCATTTTGGGTATTCAACATATGTTTGGCCTACATGCAAAATGATGGTGGTTGTCCTCTCGCACCCACTCACGCGGTTATCAGCGATATCGATGCTTTCCATCTGTGGGCCCGCTTGGTCCATCACTACTTTGCCTGACAACGAGAGAGGTTAATTTGACTTAGGAGGGGATTATTTTTTTGTTTGTAATACGGTATATATATATAGGTCATGCTCTGGGATGACATGATACAGTTTGAGCACACACATGCATGTGTACGCATGAATCCCTCCCATCGAGTCGAAGTGGCTAGTACCATGACACGTCATGAACCGATCTCGCTCTGTGTGGGGACTGTATGATTTTTGATGCACGCGCCACATCAATGTTGTGAATGGTATTCAAACATGCATGCACGCATCACCTCCATACATATGCATGTAGTGGTTGTCTTCGAACGGTACACTCCCTCGCGTGGTTATCGGCGACAAGCCTATATATTCATGGGCCCGCGTGGACATCCATGATCACTTTACCGACAACAAGATAGGTTACGATGGCGGATTCTTCCTTTGGTTCGTGTTATCGTAGTATAGGTCATGGTGAGATTCAGACCTAATTAAGTTTGAGCGCATACTATGCACGCATGCATGCATGAATCCCCGTCATCGGCTCGAAGTGTGGTGTGACATAAATATGCATCGTCAACTAACCCTCGCTCCGTGTGGGGATTTTTGGTTCGAAAGCACGGTGCCACATCAAAGTTGTTCCATTGTGTATTCAAACATCAACACCTCTCCATACATATGTTTGGGCCACGCGCAGGCAATGGTTGTCTTAGGGGACTAGCTACTTGCGTGATTATTGGCGAGCTAGCCCATCTCTGGGGTCGCATGGACGGCCATCACTTTGACCAACAACAAGAGAGAGGTTGTACGACCAAGGTGGATTATTCTTGGTCCATTTTACGATACATCTTGGTGAGATGCCCTCTCCGGCCCGCTGACTGAAAGTGTGTGTGTGCGCGCGCGCTTGTGTGTGTGATGGGGGGCTGCTACTTCGCACTTTGCTAGGTGAACCTCCGTGGGGGGGCATGCGTTCATAGCTTAGGATTCCCCTCCTGCCGACATGAGGGGGGCAAGCAATACCGTGAGCTTTGCGAGATAGGTGCCATATCGAAGTTGCATTTGGTATTTGAACATCAAACCACCCTTTTCATACATATATTTGGTCCACATGCAAGTGTGTTCATGTTCTGACCCTTTCCCGCGTCATTTTCGCCAAAGTTATGAACATTAGACAAGTCGGATGACGCAACAGACACGGTTCACTCACACTAACCGTGTGCCATGCCTGTGCCCCTGTCACGCACATCCGCACAGTACATTGGGCTCCACGAGGCTTCCCCTCTCAAAAATATCTACCCGCCTGCAGGTTTTTTCTGTTTGATAACACACGGTTATTATGTTTCGACCGTGTGTGATGTTTGTTGTTCCCGCTCCCGCCTGCATCCCTCGAAAATATCTGCCTGCCTCGAGGGTTTTTTTGTTTCATAACACACGGTTGTTATTTCCGGACCGTGTGCGATGCACCATCATCCAAATTTTCAATAGCCCCGGCATTTCACTCCCGCGTTTGACTCCCGCGTAGTAAATTTTTCAGTAGCCGTGTCATTTCCTCAAACACACCCCCCGCCCCCCTCCACAAACACACACCAAAACCTCCTCGGGCGCGCGCGCACACACACACACCCACCACAACCCCTCCTTCGCTCGAAACCCTAGCAAGATCGCCGCCGCCGCTGCCGCCGCAAGGCCTCCATTGTCAAGATCTGCCGGTTTGCCCGTGCAGCTTACCCACCGATCTCCATACCCAGGCCGCACTGAGTTTCTTAGATAACGCTTGCCAAACGCCCCCTTTCCCACAGATCCCCATCCCCCACTCCAGAGTGTCGCAGCCTAAGCCCGGCTACGCTTCTCGTGGAGCTCGAGGAGCTATTGGCCCAAAAGAGATGTATCGCGGTCTCTTCGCCCGACGTCGCCGAGGTGGCCGCCGAGGAAGCTGACGACCATTACTGGCCGCAGGCACTCAATCAGCAGGCTAGAGTATGTGGGTATGTTGCGGACACCGGCTACGACATCGAGGTCGTCGACAGCGACGGCCTGACACGGGCTATGTCACAGGTTAAGTGGCCCACCCCCAACCCCTCGGGTTCAACCGCCGTCGATCTCATCCATGGCCCCGCCGCTGATCTCCTCTGGCTCGCTGTCAAGAATTTGCCATCCTACATCGCCATCGAGCCGCTTTTGTCATTTCTGAAGGACATGTTCTACGACGCTGGCTTGGGATCCACAGCTTCCAAGTCAGACCTCATCGACGGCGACCAGGTGGAGGGCACCCTCTCCGGCTCTTCCAAGGGGAAAGAGCCCATCTGCTCTTCCAAGGGGAAAGATCCCGTCTGCGACATCAGGGAGGGCACCCTACAACCGTGCTCTTCCAAGGGGAAGGAGCCCATCTGCGACAACATGGAGCGCATCCAGGGTCCATGCTCTTCCCACGGAATGAGCCCATCTGTGACAAGTGAGGAAACCCATGATTTGTTTTGCCGTGCCTCTTCACAGGGGGGAACCCATGATTTGTTTTGTCGAGTCCCTTTTGTATTGTAGTGAGAATATGTCCAGTTTTAATTGCTATATTTGGTTGTTTGCAGTATGCCTTGTTTATTTCAGTTGTTCACAATGTGATGCTCTATATGTGCAACTATTTACTGTGTAGTACATTTTCATCAATCCAGTTTTAAACATACTGATAGGAATGCATATATTTGCTTGCTATTAAGCCTGTTATAGCTAGCATATGCCTCTTTTAAAGTTTTTTGATTGTTTGGTTGTTTGTAGTTAGCATATGTCCAGTTTCAAATGCTATCTTTGGTTGTTCGTAGTATGCCTTGTTTATTCCAGTTATTCACAACGAGATGTCCTATATGTACAAGTATGAACTGTGCAGTTCAATTTCATCAATACCAGTTTCAACAATACCACTATGAATGACTACATTTGGTTGCTGCATCTTGTAGTTAACACGCCTTTCCATTTTTATTTAATAATAACCAGTGTACTTAGACTGGCACAATACTAGTTTGAATGACTATGTTTGCTTGTTGTTAAATGTTATGCCTGTTGCAGTTAACACACCTTTCCACTTGTTTTGCTTTACTAGCGTGCTTAAACCTGCACACTAAAGCTATCTTTTGGAGATTATTTTGTCTGCCATGGATATATTTGGTTGATGTTTAGTCTGTTGTGCTTAACATGCCTCTCGATGTACTTACACGGGAAAATTTTGGAAACGACTGCTGTTTTCCATCGAGGTTAGTTTCATCCCATGGATTATATATACTCACTGTTCAGGATATCGGTAGTTGGTACCATATAGGCCGGGGGCTGATAAGGGACTAATCGGTGAATTGGACTTTTAACTAAGTATATATATAACCCATTTATCGTTAGGTTAACTAGGGCCATATGTAATATATCTGAGGCTACATAGCAACATGCACTGTACTTAATGTCTAAATATGCAATCCTAGGCTACATAGCAACAAGGAAGAGTGTTACCTTAATGTTCTGATGATGTCTAGATATACGTAGAAGAGCAATAACAGCAACAACAACAACAACAACAACAACAACAACAACAACAACAACAACAACAACAACAACAACAACAACACAACCCTGTTTGGATACTCAACATAGCTAGAGGTTAGAGTTAGTTTCTAGCTCATGACTAACCCTGAACTAACTCTAGCCAAAGAGGTGTTTGGATGACAGGGTTAGATTGACAATAAATGCACTAGGAGAACTAGCTCCAATTAGCACCTCTTGGGTGGGATAGTTTTTTTGGGTGGGTTAGATGCAACTAGCTAAAACTGGCCCTCATGTTTGGATATACTTTAGGGCTATTTGAGCCCAAACTAGCTCTAACTAACTCTAACCCATGGATACAACAGCAGTTAATCAGCCGATAATTTGTGAAAATGCAATAAACTCCCTCCGGCCCATAATATAAGATGTTAATTCATCTAATATGTGAGTATATTGGATGTTATAAGATATTATAAAAGAGTGTTGTACTACATCATTGTGCAATTGCTGTTTAGCTTCTAATATTAACTTGGTGCTTTTAGGTACATATGTCATTGGTAAAGATCCGCGCTTCGACCCTTTTTGCGTATGGGGCAATGAGATATCAATGAACCAGCATCAAGTGAGAAAGCTGATAAAGATTGTTAGTAAAATGGGTCAAAAGATGGCAATTAAACTATTTATTTACACTTTATCCAAGACAACAGCGAACTGCAGGATGGTAAGTAAGAACTCTGCAGCCTTCTTTTTACTGCCCATAATGAGTTGTGTTAGATGACAATGTCTGAATCTTTTTTCCTTTGTAGTGGTTCCTAAAGCAGTTTACTCAAGATTACCTCTCAAATTACATGATTGGTGGGCATGCAAAGGTTAAAGTATTTCTACCAGAACACGATGATTATCTAGATGTTTTCATGAAGACCATGAAGGATGGGCGGTCGGCCATCACAAGGGGTTGGACTAGAGTCGTGCGTGCCTTCTGCATGGAGGAGGGCACAATATGGGCATTCCGCTTCACCTTGTTCAGCAACCAGAATGTATTTCGCCTCTTTCTTTACCGTCTTTAATAGTACAAGTATACAACTGTGGTTCATCATTCTTTATTTGGTGCTTATGTAATTCTTGAACATATGTACCTATGAATCGAATAATGCATTGGTTGTTTGAACCTGATGGATATGAATAAAGCTATAGCATACTTTCAAATTCAAATCCGGTACAATTTGAAATAGCAGCAATTAAATTACGGTGAAATTACACTCTGCAGGTTGTTACGGCGCACACGGTCGGTAAAACACAAACGTTTGTGATATACACCATAATCCGACACGGTTCACAGAGAGGAAACGTGTGCAAGCATGCACACAGTTGCCGTTTGCAAAGTGTGTGCGATGTCAGACAATATCACAAACGGTGCGGGCAAACTAAACGTTTGTGATAGTTGCCTTATGGTACACGATTTGCAACCATGAACTGTTTCTGATGTGGTACGCATCGTAAACGTTGCACCATAGAATAGCGTGTGCGATAGTTGTCATGTACGACGATGTTACGATAGTCCGACATTTCATAATCCTATCCGACACTCGTACGATGATTAGCTAATCTTCTTAATTAGTTATCGCATACGGTTAGGGAAAAGTGAATGTGTGTGATTGTCTGCTTATCATACACGTTCTATAATCGTGAACCATTTGTGATGGGCCGCGCATCGTAAACGTAGCACCACAGAATACCGACTGCGATGGCAATGCGAGCACAAACGAGTTGCAAGGATGGAGCCCCTATCCCCGACGGTTTTTGGGTCGTGTGGGAAGGACCCCCCTATCGCAGCCACTCACTTGGTGATGGTTCCAAATGCCATCGTGGAAAGGGGTTAAAAACCGTTTGTATAGCACCTCGCTGTACCAGTGCTATCCAGAATTTTGTCGAGTGCGGTCGGGCCATCCCTGTTCCCTTTAGAGGGTTTCTTCCGTTGATCGGATTTGGGGTTACTGAATCTGGCATTTACTGCCATGTCCTCGGCTTCACCGCCGTTGTGACGACGCTTATTTCTGTTGCGTCGTGGTTTCATGTTTCCGTCTTGGACTTCCGAGGTGCCACGGTCTTTAGGGTTGGTGCTTCTACGAGCCAACTAGCTATCTTCACCCGCGCTAAAGTGGGTCACGAGCGAGGTAAGAGCTGACATCGTCCTCGGCTTGTCTTGGCGAAACTGACGAGCTAGCCATTCGTCTCGGATGCTATGTCTGAATGCGCCTATAGCCTCGGCATCCGAGCAGTCGACGATTTGGTTCTTCTTGGTCAAGAACCGATTCCAAAATTGTCGGGCTGACTCGCCGGGCTATTGGACCACATGGTTCAGGTCATCGGCGTCCGGAGGCCGGACATAAGTGCCTTGAAAGTTAGCTCGGAAAGCGTCCTCGAGCTCTTCCCAGCTGCCTATGGAGTTTTCAGGGAGGTTGTTCAACCAGTGCCTGGCCGGCCCTTTAAGCTTTAATAGCACGTATTTTATGGAGTGGAGGTCATCTCCTCGAGCCATATGAATGTGGAGAAGGAAGTCTTCAATCCACACGGCCGGGTCAGCAGTCCCATCGTATTGTTCGATGTTGATGGGTTTAAACCCTTCAGGGAACTGATGCTGCATCACCTCGTCTGTAAAACAGATCGGGTGGGCGGTGCCCCTGACTCGAGCCACGTCACGCCGGAGTTCGGCTTCCATCCAGGCTCGGTGTTGCTCCCAAGCTCCATTGTTTCGGTCGAGCCAAGCTTGGTATCCATCCCGTCTACCGGGAGGGTGTCCTTTGGATCCGTAAATGGATCTTGTCTGACCTGTTGTAGCATCCAGGTTGTGTCGTAGGTCGTACTCGTACTCTGGTTGCATGGCTCCTTGCCTCTTCGGCGAAGGGGAATGGGTGGATATTCGGCCTCAGCAGTCGGCCTATCCCATCCTCGAGGGGGGCGGTCGGGCTGGTCTGCTTGAGTATGTCTCGGGGGTGGAGGCTCAAGGGTCTCGTCGTCGAATTATGGAAGCAGTTTACGCTTAGGGTAGCTTTTGGTTTGCCGCTCATAGCCGTACCCTTCTTCGGCCACTAAGAATTTTGTCCATCTGTCATTGAGGGTGTCTTGTTTGGCTTTTAGTTGTTGTTGCTTCTTCTTCAAGCTTCGTGCGGTGGCGATAAGTTGCCATTTAAATCGCTCTTGGTCCAACGGCTCCTGGGGACGATGAAATCCTTAGCTCCAAGGCTGACCTCTTCTTCGGAGAAGGGGAGGTAGTTACTGTCCTCCGAGTCATTGAGGTCCTTGGGATTATACTGGTCCTCGTGCTCCTATGAGTCATCGGGCTATTTCTTGGGGGCAGCGGGGTCACCAGGGTCTTCCATATTGTCCGGGGTGTCGTTTTCTCCGGTGCCCGTGTTGCTTTCCCTGCCCCTACGCCCCTTGGATCATCGGCGTTGTCTTCGGCGTTTGGACGGCTCCTCAACCGGCTTGTTGCCATCTTATCTGGGGGTGACATCACCGTTCTTCCCATTGGTTCCATCGCCATTATCCTTGGGGGTATCCACCATATAGACGTCATAGGTGGAGGTGATCATCTACCTTCCGGTGACGGAGGGGCGGTAGCAGTGTGGGCGATGGCTTCGAGGTCTTCGTCCATGTCGTTGGCCTCATCAGAAGCGTAGTCCAGCATGTCGGTTAAGTCTTCGACAGTGGCCACTAAGTGGGTGGTGGGTGGGGCGTAAAATTCCCTGTGGCCCGCCTCAAGACCGGGCTGAGCGTAGGTCGAGGATGGGCCGTCTGTGATGATCATCATCTGGATCCGACCTAGCGTCTCGTTAATCAGGTCGAGGCTAGCCGGATTGGTATCTAGGATTTCTTCGGAGTCGACCTCCGGTACAATGGTGGGAGGGGAGCAATCTGATAAAGCCTAATCGATGCCGGCGAAGAGTTCGGCCAGGGTTCACTCCTGGTGTCCAGACGCGAAAGTCGCGTCGAGGCTCGAAGCCGGATCCGAGGCAAGAGGAGAGAGTCCGGCTGGGGTGTTGACGCTCAAAAATGCCATGATCGCAAAGAGTGACTTGAGGCTGTTGCAAGATGAGGTTAAATTTATGATTTCATGTAACCATTGGATGGCTCTCTTCAAGCCGATCGAAATAGATATAGAGATGGTCCAAAATGGAGCTCGGATGCAAAAGTTATGACAATCTTAGAGATGCTCGTATTGACATCAGATTAAAAAATGTCATGAAACCTAATTAAGATGGCCTCAGATGGAAAATGTTACAACTGCAAAGTTCTTCGTCTCGTCGAAACGGACGATTTTGATATAAAAATCATTCCCATCCGAGGTCATATGCGAGTTCTACAGCCAAAACCGTGCACTGGAGCAATGTTTGGCCGGATCATCCGGACCGGGGTCCAGATCATCCGGCCGGAGGCCGAAAGGACGACCTAAACAACAGAACATTGAGGATGAAGCCGGATGATCTGGGACTGGACCCGGATGATCTGGGTGGAGTCCGGACGATCCGGACAAAGACCTGACGTCCGGACAACTTTTTCTGTTGCAGATGTTAGAAAACAGCCCTAAACACCCCCAAGATGACCTCAAATCAAAAAGTGTTCAACATTAAAGTTGTGTGTCTTGTCGAGCTGGTTGATTTTGATATAAAAATCAACTTAATCTGAGTTCGTATACAAAAGTTACAGCCCGATTAGTGATCTGTTGTCAGAAAACTGGGCTTGGCCGGATCATCCGGGCCAGAGGTCGTGAGAAGTCCGAATTTGGTTAGATTTTGATGATTTGGATGGCAAGGCAAGTCCTTTTCTTGTACGAGAAGTCCATCCGCCTCTTATATAGATAAGAGGTGACGGCCGATTGAACAACAACACACAATCGAACAATCATCTACCACTTTTACCTTTACTTTTATCTCTCCCCCTTATTGTTCTTCTTCCTCGTTCTTCGTTCGTTCTTCTTCATATCAGGGCGGTGAACCTCGTGGACCTAGGGGCGATCAGGTCGACCTAGGGCCTCCCATAGCCGCCGCGTGCCCTAACGGGGTCCCTCCCGGGCGCGTGGGGTTTCGGGTGCTCAAAAGCGCCCGCCGGATTGCTTGCGTACCGCGCTTCCGGACGGGTCTCCTTCGACGTGAGCTGCGGTGCATCACCCTCGGCATTGGAGGTACACGGTGACGTGTTCGTGTGCAAACACACTTTTTGGCGACTCCGCTAGGGACGAAGCTTTGAACGGTCTCCATCCCGTTCTTGCTATGAATAGATCATCATCTAGGGTTTGCAATCTACAAAGGTAATATGAGTACCCAATCTCCGTGTGTAGATGCAAATAATTCATATGGTGTTACTAGATCGTTCAATGAGTATACTCTATCGGCTAGCCCTAGTTTTTTCAATCATGCATCTAATTACGTGCAAGGGCCGGTTCAAAGTAATTTGCATGCTTCAACTTCTTATGATACTAGTAACATGCACCATATGTATCCCAACTCTCATGAAACGGCAACCCCACAAAATTTTGTGTCGATAAACAACATGGTGACTTCGGCTAATAAGTTTGAAACACCACACGTTAGAATTTCCAATGCCATGCAAGAAAGTGTTTCACCCTTTTATTCATCGGCAACTAATTTGCAATATGTGAATCGAACCTTGCCGGTGGGTGGGGGAATTGGCCATGCTACTACTAGCTATTCGGCCAGTTACTCTCAACCGTTATATGCAACACCTCATGTTAGTAATTTTTCGGCACCGTATACAACTGTAGATGCTCATAATTCGGCTCCGCACCTTCATGGTCATAGCCGAATAAATGAAAATTTTGCAGGAGTGCACATGCCATCATCTAAAATTGTAGCATATAATGCATCCTCTATGCAATTGCATAATTTCGGCAACACCTCATTGCCAAAAGAATGTATAAGTATTGTGGAGCAATCCCTTACAGAATGGGAAGTGGCTACATTAAAAAGGGATATAGCCCGAAATAATAAAATTAGTGCTCTTTGCCTTGAAGAGCATGATAAGGGGTTAGTTCCCGATTATAATGCAATAAAAGCTAGAGTGTTACAAGAAGATGAATCTTTGCCAATTGATAAAATTGGCGAGAAAAAAAATGGTTCTACAACAATGCATATGCCTTCACCTAGTACTACATCATATTATAGACCCCCCTAAACAATTGCAAAGTTTCGGCAACACTCGTGTGTCATTGCCGAAAGAATCTAAAAGCATTGGGGGCAATCATATCCGGAGTGGGCTGAAATTCAGAAAAAGCTTAAAGCCAATTTTGCCGCTCGCCGCCAGAAACAAACAGAAAAAGAATTGGCTCAAGTAAAAGAAGCATTGCCAATTGGTAGAATCAATGAAAAGAAGGATGATTCAGAACATGAAAGTGCTTCGGTTGAAAACCCCGAATCAAGTAGTGTATATTCCGAATCCATCAAATCAAAAGAGGCAAGCATTATTGAGAAAGGGCATGGCAAGCATAGGAAAACAGTCGTGTTTGATTTTTCTGAAGTTAATGGAGCCTACTTCATGCCCTATGAGTTCCGTGCCGTACAAATTGACAAGCCTCAAGGACAAGAACAAGTAGCCGAACAAAGTTTGGTTGACAAGGATCTTCAAGGTAATGATGCACGGAATCAAGAAAAAGATGATGAAAAGGCGTTGGGGAGCCATCAAAAGACGGAGCAAGATAATTTCCAAGTCACACTACCATCATGCTCTCCCAACATATTTGAAGAGGTATGTTTAACAAGTAATTTACCTATATTCCGAATTGGTCATAACTTTGTTGTTGATGCATCTATTAGAAAAATCTTCATAGGCAATATTGAGAGACCAATGAAGAAGGGTAATTTATTTGTTAGCAATTAGATTGTCACAAAACATATCGGTCAACATATTGCACCATTCAGAAAGACCGGTAGTGAAAAATTATT
The DNA here is from genome assembly GCA_011799875.1 of Thinopyrum elongatum. Classification (NCBI taxonomy): domain Eukaryota; kingdom Viridiplantae; phylum Streptophyta; class Magnoliopsida; order Poales; family Poaceae; genus Thinopyrum; species Thinopyrum elongatum. Next base: position 409,555,651 of record CM022299.1, read on the forward strand.
ACAATCGAAGCTTTCCCCGTTGTTTTATTTCGAGTTTATGTCTACATGGGTAGCTTTGCTTGTTTCATACTTGGCTTACACTTGGTCTCAATTGAGGCATGTATGTTCTAACTATTTTCATTTCAGAAACTTAAAGCCAAGGTTAGGTTCTTTTCAGAAAACCGATGCTAGTATAATATCTTATCCAATGACATCGGTAAAAGAATGCAAACTAAAATTCATAGCCGAATGGGGTGATACAAAATCTGAACCATTCGTTTGCTTAACTCCAAAGCCGTTCTCACAGCAAGATCGGCTAGAAAATCAAAAATATACCTTCAATTCAACCATGTGTGATCAAATATTTGATTTATTGCTGAAAAATAATTACATAAGAATTCTTGATCACCATGTCGAGCCATCTATCCAAAGACGAATGTATTGTAGGTTGCATCATTCGTTCAAACATAATTTTGAGGATTGCAATATGTTTCGTCAAATAGTCAAATCGTCCATTGATAAAGGATGATTGAGATTTGTTGAAACACCAAAGGATGACCAGTCTATTCCGATTGGTCCTGATAGAGAAAGTTTTTTGCATCTACTGCTTCAAGCCGATCCATTTAAACATGAGAATGTAAAAACTACAGGTGACGGGATCAAGCTTTCAAGTAAAGAAGTTGTTGAAGAGCATAATGAACATAAACTTGATGGCGAGAATTCCATCGAAGCTACAATGAAGATGCCAAGGACTGGGGGGCAGCAAGAAAATCCAATGATCTATGAAAGCAAACCAAAAGAAAGCAAAGGCTGAGGTAAGCACAAAGGTAAGAGATCAAAAATCACCTTCGCTGAACTGTTGGATAAATATCAAAAGAAGAGTGAAGAGAAGAATGCTTATCGGCCAAATCATGCAAAGAAACCAAGATCACCCCCAAGGCGCAAATATGAGGATCTGTATTGGCAAAGTGAGAATTTTAATGCAACATATTCATATCCTTATTTTGGGCCGCCAAGGCCAATGCCGTGGATGCCTCCCTATGCTCATGTAGATCCATATCGATCATGGGACAGGTATGATATGAGGGCACATTCTCCATCTTATTTTAGACCATCTCACCAATATTATGCAGCTCCGAGAAGATCAACATTTGAACAATCACATGTTAAAGACCGTTTCAATCATAAGGAATAGGTCCGGAGCTCAAGGAAGAAGAAAGAGGTGGTCAAACAAGTTTACCGCATTAAAAGAGATGGTTGTAAGAGTGCTACTTCAGATTTGATCTCAAATGAAAAAGAGCCAATGAAAGTGTTGACATTGGCTTCTAAAGGCAATGAGATGAAGCAATCAATTCTTAAGAGTCAAAGTGCCAAATCTGAAGAAAAGAAGTTGAGAGTGCACAAGGCCAAAAAAGAACTGCAATTGGTCAAAATAGAATCACAACTAAGATGCCCACTCAGCTTATCATATTGGCAAAAGAAGGAATTAAAAAATCTTAGTGCACAAGAGCCGAGAAAGAAGAACATGGCATGGGTTGCCAAGAGGATCAGTCCAAATAAAAATGATGTGCAACCTTCTATTGCAACAAGTGTTACAGAAGTGAAAAAGAGAGGAATGGAAGTGATAAACAATTAAGCCAAAGGTTTGCGTCACAACATCAAAATCTTTGGTTAGCACGTCATCCATATTATTCAACCATGCCTTTACCATGGAATTCCTCCTTAGGTATGATCAATTACCCTCCATGGATTTATTTTCATCCATGGACACAACATAATTTTCTACATCATGAAAGGGTATTACCAAATAAATATACATTTGATTAGCTTCATTTTTATTGCTAATACAAAGGGGCCAAAATATTTTATTGTTATTTTATTTGTTTATTTCGACTATACATACTTTGGTGGGTGAATTCTACATGGACCTCATGGTAATGGCCGATATTTATCTATCGCCCTAAGAATATGTCAAAGCATGGCCAGTGTAGTATCCTAACATCGTCCTTATTTCAATTGGAGACCGAAACAAGGTACATGTTCATTGATATTACCCTTATCTTTCTAGTACTATGGAGATTATTTTCGATTGTTAAATTCATAACAATGGCCATGGTGTCAGTGTTGTTTATATATCTCCATATGGTGCTATTTTGTGAAGCCTCATGCCGCTTAAAATATGTTTGCACAATAATCAAAGCTGAATCTGAAATTTTATTCAGTTTGGAGCTTTTACTTGCTATACATATTGAGGCTTTTGGTGATTAGTAGTACAACAAATATCAGAAGTTATCAATGTTTTGACGAATCACTTATAATTTATCTTGAGGCACGTCTAGATGTAATATCCTCCTTGTGTTGCTTTCAAATTATTCACACATCTAGACATGACAATTCAAAAGAGTTGGCACATCAAAGCATCCGGCTACTATGTTAATCATGGTGCATTGCATTTCTATCAATAGCCGATGCTTAGTCTCGTCAAAATAGGTAAGGCCGAACCGAAGTCCATCGCTTCGGCCACTAATGATTTTTTTATGCAGGCGAAAGTAAGGATTGGAGAAAGTTTATTGTTGATTATCTGAAAAATCCTAGCAAAAGGGTGAACAATATGGTTCGGAGGATGACCTTGAGATACATATCTATGGAACTTTATCATCAGATTGTTAATGAAGTTGAGAAGGTTTCACCCAAGTTTGCATCAAGGATTCAAACAAATAATGGCCGATATATATTTATCGCCCTAAGAACATGCAAAGTGGTCGATGGAGTGTTGACATCATCCTTAGAACCAACACTGTACAAGTTATTTTTCGGCACGCTAGCTTTGCCGAAAAACAGGGGGGCATGTGTTGACGCTCAAAAATGGCATGATCGCAAAGAGTGACTTGAGGCTGTTGCAAGATGAGGTTAAATTTATGATTTCATGTCACCATTGGATGGCTCTTCAAGCCGATCGAAATAGATGTAGAGATGGTCCAAAATAGAGCTCGGATGCAAAAGTTATGACAATCTTAGAGATGCTCGTATTGACATCAGATTAAAGAATGGCATGAGACCTAATTAAGATGGCCTTGGATGGAAAAAGTTACAACTGCAAAGTTCTTCGTCTCGTCGAAACTGACGATTTTGATATAAAAATCGTTCCCATCCGAGGTCGTATGCGAGTTCTACAACCAAAACCGTGCACTAGAGCAATGTTTGGCCGGATCATCCGGTCGGAGGCCGGAAGGATGACCTAAACAACAGAACGTTGAGGATGAAGCCGGATGATCTGGGACTGGACCCGGATGATCTGGGACTGGACCCTGGACGATCCGGACAAAGACCGGATGTCCGGACAACTTTTTCTGCTGCAGATGTTAGAAAACAGTTGTAAACACCCCCAAGATGACCTCAAATCAAAAGGTGTTCAGCAGTAAAGTTGTGAGTCTCGTCGAGACGGTTGATTTTGATATAAAAATTATCTTAATCTGAGTTCGTATGCAAAAGTTACAACCCAATTAGTGACCTGTTGTCACAAAACTGGGCTTGACCGGATCATCCGGGCCTTGAGCCGGACATCCGGGCCGGAGGTCGTGAGAAGTACGAATTTGGTTAGATTTTGATGATTTGAACGGCAAGGCAAGTCCTTTTCTACGGGAAGTCCATCCGCCTCTTATATAGACAAGAGGTGACGGCCGATTGAACAACAACACACAATCGAACAGTCATCTACCACTTTTACCTTTACTTTTATCTCTCCCCCTTGTTCTTCTTCTTCCTCGTTCTTCGTTCATTCTTCTTCATTGCAGGGCGGTGAACCTCGAGGCCCTAGGGGAGATCAGGTCGACCTAGGGCAGCCCATAGCCGCCGCGCGCCCTGACGGGGTCCCTCCCGGGCGCGTGGGGTTTTGGGTGCTCAAAAGCGCCCGCCGGATTGCTTGCGTACCGCGCTTCAGGACGGGTCTCCTTCGACGTGAGCTGCGGTGCATCACCCTCGGCGTTGGAGATACACGGTGACGTGTTCATGTGTGAACACGGGGTTGACTCCCGGCCTTCGGGCGCAGAGACCACATCTAGGTTCAAAACCAGATCCTAGGTAAGAGCCAACCCACGGATCGGGTCGGGGGGAGATCCTAAAGTTGAGGCTTCAGGGTTTTCGGGCACCTCGGGCAAGGCTGAGAAGCCGGTGAAGATCAGATCGCCCCAAGTGTCAGTGACGTACTCTAGGTTACCTGATCAGGTGCTCAGGGGCGAAGTTGTCGACCTGGTCGAGATAACCGGCCGAGTTGGCGTACAGAACGATGCCGCCGAACACGAAAAGCTGGCCGGGGATGAAGATGTCCCCGATGTTGATGCCATCTCTGATGACCAGGCGAGCCATCGATCCTTCTGTGATCCAACAGTGGAACTCTCAATGAAAGCACCAATGTCGGTGTCAAAACCGGTAGATCTCGGGTAGGGGGTCCTGAGCTGAGGATCTTGGATCAATGGGGAACAAGGGACGAGGGACACGATGTTTACCCAGGTTCAGGCCCTCTCGAAGAGGTAAAACCCTATGTCCTGCTTGATTATACTGAAGTGTATAGGTTGATTACAGAGTCGATCTACCACGAGATCAGATGAACTGAACCCTAGGAGTGTAGGACGATGGTTGTTGTTCTAGCCTCTATGGACTAAACCTCTAGTTTATATAGGCACCAGGGGTACTAGGGTTACATATGGTCGGTTACAAAGGAAGGAATAATCATGCCGATTCTTCTTATCTTGACTTGGAGGACACACCATGGCGTCGAAGATTTCCTGCCCGAATACAGAGCCACCTCATAGTTCAGCCTTCTAGTAGCTATAGCGCGGCCCACATGTCCGGCCCATAAGAGATAGGCCGGCAGCTCAAGGACCCCCTAGTCCGGGACTCCGTCACCTGAGACTGTGGCCGGGGTTAGAAAACGCCGATGAGTATATGGGAGTCTCATATGTTAAGTGTAATGTGCAGGCAACGTCTTCGATGGTGGCTGCCCAGGCCGAGGAATGGGCCGAGCTCAATTGGAAGCTCAAGAGCTCCGATGACAAGCTCGATCAGATTAACAAGCGGTTCGATGAGGCCCAAGGTAAGTTCGAACTGGACTGTTTAATACTGCCCTTCACTAATGTAGTTTTTTCGAGGTTAACCCTAAGCGGCAGATGCCTATAATTACTGCAGCTATCGCCGCGGAGGTCGAGAACCTCAAGGTCGAGCTGCAAAAGGCTCGGAAGGAAGCTACAGAGCAGAAGGCGGTGGCCGAACGAGCGACCACCGAACTAAAGATGGTGAAGACCGCCAGCCAGAAACACGAGGCCAGAGTGGCCGAGGTGCTGCAGGAGCTCAAGGATGCCGTCACAAAATGTGAGGACCTTGAGCAAAAAAGTAAGGATCAGGCCTCCGAGCTGACCTTGTTGAGTTCGGCGATTAAAGAGGCGCAGATGGAGGCGCGAGGCTGCCAAGAGGAGCTCCGCCAAGTCAAGCTTATCGCGGATGGTAAGCCGTACTTACTGCAATGTGCCTTTGGTGGTAACAGGTTTGCATTGCTCACGCAAGTATGGCGTTCCCCAGGAGCTTCTGTGGACCTCCCGAGGAGTGCGTCCGACGCAGCTAAGTACTTCGCCTCGCATGAGGGTCATGCCGAGCAGAGGTTGTTTTGGGCGCAGTTTCAAGCCCCCGAGCATCCTTCCCTCCTCAAGAACGAGATGAAGCAGCTGATGGAGTTGCGTCGGATGGTGGAGCCAGCGATGAAGGACCTATGCGTCAAATTGTGGCCTTCGGAGTCACTGCCGAGTAGCTACTTCGGAATGGTGCAGTGGTTGTGCGATGCCGCGCCCCGAATTGATGTCTGGAAGCGCTCCACATGCATCGAGGGAGCTCGGATGGCCTTCGGCAAGACTATGGTGCACTGGCCGAAGATCAAGCCAGCTGAAATGGCCACCGGACCCCCGCCTCCTGGGAAGGAGCATAGACGTCCCGAGCAGTATTTTCCCATCGTGATGGATGGAGCTCGGGCGATAAAGGCCCAGTGCTCTAAGGATGTAATTTATGAGGGAATGTACTGTTGCTTATCCGAGCAAGTGTAAATTTTTTTTTCTTTATAAAGCAGCCAGTTGGCATGATGTACTATGCTCTGTTTAATTATTTTGACTCCCGTGCGGCCGTTTTAAACTAAGTTACCAGTCGTCGGCTTCGACCCCCTTATAGATACTACAAATGGTGTTTCTTCCTTAACACCTTAACCCTTAGCCGACGTCTCGGTGCTCGGAGGCAGTAGTCGCTACTTCTTGAGCTTGCGTTGATTTTTCCCTTGAAGAGGAAAGGGTGATGCAGCAAAGTAGAGATAAGTATTTTCCTCAGTTAAGAACCAAGGTATCAATCCAGTAGGAGGCACAAGCAAGTCTCCATTCTATGCACCTGCACAAACTAACAAACACTTGCACTCAACGCGAAAAAGGGGTTGTCAATCCCTTCACGGTCTCGAACAAGAGTGAGATCTAATAGAGATAGGTATAAAAGATAAATAAAAAGGCAAACTAAAATAAATCTAAATAAATTGCAGCAAGGTATTTTTGGGTTTTTTGGTTTATAGATCTGAAAATATATGATGGAAAATAGACCTGGGGGCCATAGGTTTCACTAGAGGCTTCTCTCTTGAAGATAGCATACGGTGGGTGAACAAATTACTGTTGAGCAATTGATAGAAAAGCGCAAAGTTAAGACGGTATCTAAGGCAATGATCATGAATATAGGCATCACGTCCGGGACAAGTAGACCGAAATGATTCTGCATCTACTACTATTACTCCACACATCGACCGCTATCCAGCATGCATCTAGAGTATTAAGTTCATAAGAACGGAGTAACGCCTTAAGCAAGATGACATGATGTAGAGGAATAAACTCAAGCAATATGATATAAACCCCATCTTTTTATCCTCGATGGCAACAATACAATACATGCCTCGCTACCCCTTCTATCACTAGGTGAGGACACTGCAAGATTGAACCCAAAACTAAGCACCTCTCCCATTGCAAGAAAAACCAATCTAGTTGGCCAAACCAAACTGATAGTTCGAAGAGAAATACAAAGATATCTTAATCATGCATAAAAGAGTTCAGAGAAGAATTAAATAATATTCATAGATAATCTGATCATAGATCCACAATTCATCGGATCTCAACAAACACACTGCAAAAAAGTATTACATCGAATAGATCTCCAAGAACATCGAGGAGAACATTGTATTGAAGATCAAAGAGAGAGAAGAAGCCACCTAGCTACTAGCTATGGACCCATAGGTTTGTTGTAAACTACTCATGCATCATCGGTAGGGCAGCAAGGTTGATGTAGAGGCCCTCTGTGATCGAATCCCCCTCCGGCAGATCACCGGAAAAGGCCCCAAGATGGGATCTCACGGGAACAGAGGCTTGCGGCAGTGAAAAAGTATTTTGGTGGACGCTTCTGGTGGTTTGGGAATATTTGGGAATTTATAGTGCAAAGATTAGGGTTGGAGGACTCCCGAGGGGCCCACAAGCCCTCAGGGCGCCCCCCTGGGGCGCGCCCAGCAGGCTTGTGGCCTCCTCGGGACCTTCTGGCCCCCTCTCCAAGTCCTCTGGATGTCTTCTGGTCCAAGAAAAATCATCGCGAAAGTTTTATTCCGTTTGGACTCCATTTAGTATTCCTTTTCTGTAAAACTCAAAAACAAGGAAAAATAGAAACTGGCATTGGGCTCTAGGTTAATAGGTTAGTCCCAAAAATAATATAAAATAGCATATTAATGCATATAAAACATCCAAAACAGATAATATAATAGCATGGAACAATAAAAAATTATAGATACATTGGAGACATATCAAGCATCCCCAAGCTTAATTCCTGCTCGTCCTCGAGTAGGTAAATGATAAAAATAGAATTTTTGATGTGGAATGCTACCTAACATATTTATCAATGTAATCTTCTTTATTGTGGCATGAATATTCAGATCCATAATATTCAAAACAAGAGTTTAATATTGACAAAGAAACAATAATACTTCAAGCATACTAATAAAGCACTCATGTCTTCTCAAAATAACATGGCCAAAGAAAGTTATCCCTACAAAATCATATAGTCTGGCTATGCTCCATCTTCATCACACAAAGTATTTCATCATGCACAACCCCGATGACAAGCCAAGCAATTGTTTCATACTTTTAGTGTTCTCAAACTTTTTCAACTTTCACGCAATACATGAGCGTGAGCCATGGATATAGTACTATAGATGGAATAGAATATGGTGGTTGTGGAGAAGACAAAAAGAAGGAGAAAGTATCACATCAACTAGGCAAATTAATGGGCTATGGAGATGCCCATCTATTGATATTGATGCAAGTGAGTAGGGATTGCCATGCAACGGATGCACTAGAGCTATAAGTGTATGGAAGCGCAAAAAGAAACTAAGTGGGTGTGCATCCAACTTGCTTGCTCACGAAGACCTAGGGCAATTTGAGGAAGCCCATCATTGGATTATACAAGCCAAGTTCTATAATGAAAAATTCCCACTAGTATATGAAAGTGACAAAATAGGAGACTCTCTATCATGAAGATCATGGTGCTACTTTGAAGCACAAGTGTGGAAAAAGGATAGTAACATTGTCCCTTCTCTCTTTTCTCTCATTTTTTTCTTGGGGCTTCTTTGGCCTCTTTTATTTTTTATAAAGTCCAGAGACTCATCCCAACTTGTGAGGGAATCATAGCTTCCATCATCCTTTCCTCACATGGGACAATGCTCTAATAATGCTGATCATCACACTTTTATTTACTTACAACTCAAAAATTACAACTCGATACTAGAACAAGATATGACTCTATATGAATGCCTCCGACGGTGTACCGGGATGTGCTATGATCAAGAGTGACATGTATAAAAAATATGAACGGTGGCCTTGCCACAAATACTATGCCAACTACATGATCATGCAAAGCAATATGACAATGATGGTGTGTGTCATAATAAAACGGAACGGTGGAAGTTGCATGGCAATATATCTCAGAATGGCTATGGAAATGCCATAATAGGTTGGTATGGTGGCTGTTTTGAGGAAAGCTATATGGTGGGTTTAATGCACCGGCGAAAATTGCGCGGTACTAGAGAGGCTAGCAATGGTGGAAGGGTGAGAGTGCGTATAATCCATGGACTCAACATTAGTCATAAACTTATTGCAAAAATTTATTAGCTGTCGAAACAAAGTACTACACGCATGCTCCTCAGGGATAGATTGGTAGGAAAAGACCATCGCTCGTCCCCGACAGCCACTCATAAGGAAGACAATTAAAAAATAAATCATGCTCCGACTTCATCACATAACGGTTCACCATACGTGCATGCTACGGGAATCACAAACTTTAACACAAGTATTTCTACCAATCCACAATTACTCACTAGCATGACTCTAATATCACCATCTTTATATCTCAAAACAAATGCAAGGAATCAAACTTCTCATCCATTTAATGCTCTTTATATGAAAGTTTTTATTATATCCCTCTTGGATGCCCATCATATTAGGACTAAATTCATAACCAAAGCAAATTACCATGCAGATTAAGACTCTCAAAATAATATAAGTGAAGCATGAGAGTTCAACAATTTCTATAAAATAAAGCCACCGCCGTGCTCTAAAAAAGATATAAGTGAAGCACTAGAGCAAACTGCCTAGCTCAAAAGATATAAGTGAAGCACATAGAGTATTCTAATAAATTCATGATTAATGTGTGTCCCTCTCAAAAGGTGTGTACAGCAAGGATGATTGTGGCAAACTAAAAATAAAAGACTCATATCATACAAGACGCTCCAAGCAAAACACATATCATGTGGTGAATAAAAATATAGCCTCAAGTAAATTTACCGATGGATTGAAGACAAAAGAGGAGATGCCATTAGGGGCATCCCCAAGCTTAGATGTCTGGTTGTCCTTGAATATTACCTTAGGATGCCTTGGGAATCCCCAAGCTTAGGCTCTTGCCACTCCTTATTCCGTTGTCCATCAAATCTTTACCCAAAACTTGAAAACTTCACAACACAAAACTCAACAGAAAACTCATAAGATCCGTTAGTATAATAAAATAAATCGCCACTTTAGGTACTGTTGTGAACTCATTCTTTATTTATATTGGTGTAATATCTACTGTATTCCAACTTCTCAATGGTTCATTGATGGCTCGTGTCTGCGTCAGTATTTTCCCCGAAGAGGAAGGGATGATGCAGCACAGCTACGGTAGGTATTTCCCTCAGTGATGAGACCAAGGTTATCGAACCAGTAGGAGAACCACACAACACTATGTAAACGGTACCAGCACACAAAGAACAAATACTTGCAACCCGACGCGTAAGAGGGGTTGTCAATCCCTCCTGGGTAAAAGATAGATAAATTTGTAGTAGATTGGATAAATAGATCTCATGGAAACGCGAAATAAAATAAATAACAAAAAATTAAAGCAAGGTATTTTTGGGTTTTTGGAATAATAGATCTGAAAATAAAAGAGGCAAATAATAGATCGGAAAGCAAATATGATAAATAATAGACCCGGGGGCCGTAGATTTCACTAGTGGCTTCTCTCGAGAAAAATAGCATACGGCGGGTAAACAAATTACTGTTGGGCAATTGATAGAACTTCAAATAATTATGATGATATCCAGGCAATGATCATTATATAGGCATCACGTCCAAGATTAGTAGACCGACTCCTGCCTACATCTACTACTATTACTCCACACAACGACCGCTATCCAGCATGCATCTAGTGTATTAAGTTCATGGAGAAACGGAGTAATGCAATAAGAACGATGACATGATGTAGACAAGATCTATTCATGTAGGAATAGACCCCATCTTGTTATCCTTAATAGCAACGATACATACGTGTCATGTCCCCTTCTGTCACTGGGATTGAGCACCGTAAGATCGAACCCGTCACAAAGCACCTCTTCCCATGGCAAGAAAAATCGATCTAGTTGACCTAACTAAACCAAATATTCGAAGAAGAAATACGAGGCTATAAGCAATCATGCATATAAGAGATCAAAATTCAAATAACTTTCATGGATAAAATAGATCTGATCATAAACTCAAAGTTCATCGGATCCCAACAAACACACCGCAAAAAGAGTTACATCAAATAGATCTCCAAGAGACCATTGTATTGAGAATCAAAAGAGAGAGAGGAAGCCATCTAGCTACTGCCTACGGACCCGTAGGTCTACAATGAACTACTCACGCATCATCGGAGAGGCACCAATGAGGATGATGAACCCCTCCGTGATGGTGTCTAGATTGGATCTGGTGGTTCTGGAACTTGCGGCGGCTGGAATTGTGTTTCGTCGACTCCCTTAGGGTTTTTGGATTTTCGGGGTATTTATAGAGCAAAGAGGCGGTGCGGGAGGCCACCGAGATGGGCACAACCCACCAGGCGTGCTTGGGCCCCCAGGCGCGCCCAGGTGGGTTGTGCCTGTTGGAGATATGCCCTAGAGGCAATCATGTATGATGATATTTCCTATGTGTTTATGAATAAAGATAGTCCTTGGACATTATCAATGATGTGTATCAGCAAGTACGTGACTTGTTTGTGGGACTATGCATTGTATGATGATTGTCCTAAAAGGTCCCTAGTCAATAGGGTTGTGTGGACACGCAGCCGACTAGACTAGCATATGACACGGTCGATGGCTTGGTCTCACTAGCCATGGAGCATTGGATGCTAACCGGATAATATGGACTCGGAAGGGTCTGGTCGGATTCGACATAGTCAGATCCGAGTTGAGATAAGGTCCGAGTCGGACAGACCCAACCATGAGACGCAGCGATATGTCATCTGTGAGTCTCTAGTACAACATACGTTCTATGTCCTAAGACCTGAGCTGGCGCATGTACTCGGGATGGTGACAGACCTACTTTGGGCCGACCAAACGCTACTCCGTGACTGGGTAGTTACAAAGGTAGGTTTCGGGCTTGTCTAGACCCATGCCGAGAGACGTGGTCGAGCAAGATGGGATTTGCCCCTCCGATCAGGAGAGATATACTCTGGGCCCCTCGTGTGATGCGACCAGGATAAGCATGGCCATGCGACAAGGATTATGAGATAATCCAGTTTGTGGTCGGCATCACTGGAACAATAAAGAGGTCCGGCTCGCACAAGGATGACAGACTCGCCTTGAGCCCGACAACATATGTCATGTGGCAAAAGGAATGGGAGTGTGATGTACAGGTTCGCCAACCGGCTTTATTGTCTACTTGGTGGTCGGCACGCCTTGCTAGAGGCCGCTACCAACTGAGCACCTCCGACCTGCGACCAAGCTGACTTGAACCTAAGGGGTCGCATGCTTAAGGGAAGGAACCTGTGAGGCCGGATCGGACTCCACGAGTCAGATGTGATCCTACTCGGACTCGGATCCAGGCCGAACAGATTTTGGACTTTAGGGTCCGTGCGAGGCCCAAGTGTTGAGCCCGCGATGGACGCCTATATAAAGTGGGGGTGCGACACACTCATACAGTTGATCGCTTCGCCGCTGTTACTAGGGTTTGCATGTGTTGCAAATAGCCACCTCCACTCACCGCCGACTGCGTGATCGGACCTAGCAGTCCGCCGCACGGTGTTCCTCCTGCACGCGCGAATACCGTTGGAGGCGGTGCACCTGCGTCGCTCTGGCGAACTTGTACGCGGGATCCACGACCGGCTGTTCGAGGGAGATCGGACGAGGAGGAGACAACTCTGGACGCGCTGCCCCAACTCTACTTCCGCTGCACGGCACTATGCGTCTAGTGGTAAAGATCTGTGATCCATCTCCCGTAGCATGTTCTTGGTTGTTCTGTGCGTAGGAAAATTTTAATTTGCAGTCGACGCACCCTACCGTAGAACCCAACAGTGGTATCAGAGCCTCTGCTATAGGATTTGGTTTCAGATCGTATGCATATTAGATATGTGGAGGCGGCAGATGAGATATGTTGTCGTTCAAGAAATCGGCTGTGTGCACGGTTGATGAGATCAACTGCACATGGGGATCGATGTGCCTATGTTTTCTGATGATCGGAGTCGATGAGGTCATGACACAACCTACCCCTACCGGTCGGTATCCGCCATCGCGGTTAACAGTGAAACGTAAATCTGAATCGGACTCACGATGATCGATGAGATCGGTCAGATCAGAAAATTTGGCGTGATCGGAGTTCAGATGGGACCGCCGTGTGCGTAGCGCCTTGTATTTCGTACACGATCACTCAAACCGGTAGAGTGCGATTCTATGCATAACTTTATTTTGCAGGGTTTGATGTGAATAGTATGGATCATGTGTATGTGATGCATGTGTGTAAATTATACATGGCCTGCGTGTCATGTTTGTCAGCCGGCAGGAGCCAAAGTGTTTTCATTATAATGTATAACGACCTGCGTGTCGACTTGTGACTCTATGTAAAATTCATTACTAGTTGTAGTAGTTGGATGATAGAGATCAGGTTGGTGGCTTGGCGTCCCGGCGTCACAAACAAGATGGAGTTCCTAGATGGTCATCGGAGTCGGAGCCGACCTGGAAGAACATCCATAAAGGAGCCATACTATTTCACAATATATGTTTATTTGTGATTGTTATGCTTCTTGTTTTCTATGCATGTTAGAATGATAGAAAGATCCCTCGTTAATATCAAGTAATTTGCCATTCCCGATGTTGCACCTTCACACGTCAAGTACGTCTAGTGGTGGGCTCATAAAATTGGGGTGCTACTAGGTGTCCTTGAACTGAAGGGTTCGTGTCGGACATGGACATGCACTGCATCAGGTTAACTTGACAAGGCTATCAAAACGGTTTTGGGCTTTGTGGCAAAGAAGGTTGGGGGCCGGGGTATAAGATACCTACCCAACCGACAGGAGTCGTATAGAGATACGATTAGCAAGGAGTTGCTTACCGGATAGGTATGTTGGCTAGCAGTGATGCTAAAGCTCACTAGTCGCATGCGCTAGTCGGATCCTGAATCACTGAGAGTTTGCGGAGGGATGCTGACTTCAGTGGGAGTATTTCTTTTTAAGGCTAGAATTACTCTACATAAACACATTGCTTAGTGATTGCATATTTTCTGTTGTAGATCAATGGCACCACCTGCTCAACCCAATTTTGCATTGAAATCAATTCTAGAAAAGGATAAACTGAATGGAACAAATTTTACCACCTGGTATAGAAATTTGAGAATTGTTCTCAAGCATGATAAAAAGGAACATGTTCTAGAGGATCCACTTCCAGAGGAACCTGCCAATAATGCTAATGCCACAACCAGGAATGCCTACCAGAAACTCGTTGATGAATCAAACGAGATCAGCTGCCTCATGCTGGCTTGTACGAAGCCCGATTTGCAACAGCATTTTGAAGATGTTGGGGCTTTCGATATGATCGAGAGTCTCAAGAGCATGTTTCAGGTGCAGGCTAGGACCGAATGGTTCAACGTCTGGCGATCCTTGATGGATTGTAAGCTGAAGGAAGGTGATCCACTGAGCCCGCATGTGATCAAGATGATCAGATACGTGCAAGCTTTGGATCGGTTAGGTTTCCCGCTCTTGGATGAGCTGGCTACAGATGCAGTTCTGGGTTCTCTTCCGCCTAGCTATGGGACGTTCATCTCGAACTATCATATGCACGGCATGGATAAGAAGCTCACTGAACTACATGGGATGCTCAAGGGCAGAGCAGGATATAAAGAAAGGCACGCATCAAGTGTTGATGCTGCAGAACTCAGGCAAGTTCAAGAAGAGTTGGTCCAAGAAGAAGGCTAAGGCAAAGGGCACAGAGATGGTAACCTCCGCCGCTGCACCAAAGTCAGGACCTGACTCGAAGACCATTTGCTATCATTGCAAGGAAACTGGTCATTGGAAGAGGACTGTAGTAAGTGGCTTGCTGAGCATGGCAAGAAGGCCGAAAATGCTACTTCAGGCAAAGGTACACTTGTCACATATGTTATAGACATTTACCTTGCTGACATACCTAGTAGCTCTTGGGTATTTGATACCGGATTGGTTGTTCATATTTTCAACTCGATGCAGGGGCTGGTAAGAACTAGGCGTGTGGCACAAGGGGAGAGTAACATCAGGGTCGGCAACAAAGCAAGAGTTGATGCATTGGAGGTCGGCACGATGCAGCTCCAGCTTCCTTCTGGATTTATTTTGGAATTGAATAATTGTTATTACATTCCTGCACTTAGTCGGAACATTATTTCTGCCTCATGCTTGATGAGTCAGGGTTATGAATTCAATTTAAAGGATAATGGTTGTTCATTTTATTTGAATGGTATGTTCCACGGCTATGCACCCATTGTTGATGGGCTATTTATATTGAATCTGGAACAGGAACCGGTCTATAACGTGAATGTCAAGAGGCATAAGCCTAATGAAATAAATCCGACATACTTCTGGCATTGCCGGCTTGGACACATTAGTCTGAAACGCATGAAGAAGCTCCATGATGATGGGCTCCTAACTTCGTCCGACTTCGGGTCATTCGAGACATGTGAATCATGCTTGCTCGGCAAGATGACTAAGTCTCCTTTCGCAAAGAGTTGCGAGAGGGCGTTCGAGTTGTTGGAGCTTATACATAGTGATGTGTGTGGTCCAATGAGCACAACTGCCAGAGGTGGCTATCAGTACTTCGTGACTTTTACCGACGACTTGAGTAGATATGGATATATCTATTTGATGAGGCACAAGTCGGAAACTTTTGAAAAGTTCAAAGAGTTTCAGAACGAGGTTGAGAATCAGCTCGGCAAGACTATAAAGCTTCTATGATCTGATCATGGAGGTGAGTACATGAGCCAGGAGTTTGATGATCATCTGAAAAGCCGAGGTATAGTACCTCAGCTCACACCTCCGGGTACGCCACAGAGAAACGGCGTGTCGGAACGGAGGAATAGGACCTTGTTGGACATGGTCCGGTCTATGATGAGCAAATCGGATTTACCCTTGTCATTCTGGGGATACGCTCTAGAAACAGCAGCTTTCACACTTAACAGGGTACCATCAAAATCCGTAGATAAGACACCACATGAGATGTGGACCGGGAAGAGTCCCAGTTTGTCTTTTCTAAAGATTTGGGGTTGTGAAGCATTTGTCAAGCGACTTATGTCAGACAAGCTTACACCCAAGTCGGATAAATGCATATTCGTGGGATATCCGAGGGAAACCTTGGGATATAGCTTCTACAACCGGGAAGAGAACAAAGTGTTTGTTGCTCAGAACGGGGTTTTCCTTGAGAAAGAGTTTCTCAGTCGAGAGGCCAATGGGAGGATGGTCCGACTCGAAGAAATTCGAGGACCACTCGGGGATGGCTCGGCTGGTGATGAGATCATACCGGAGTCACTCAGGGAACCCGTAGTGGAAGCGCCACAGGAACCACGGAGGTCGGAAAGATTGCGCAGAGTGCGTGATGTATTGTTGCTAGAAAGCGACGAGCCGGCCACGTATGCGGAAGCGATGGTGAGCCCAGATTCCGAGGCATGGTTGGAGGCCATGAGATCCGAGTTAAAGTCCATGGATGAGAATCAAGCCTGGTACTTGGTTGATCCGCTGCCTGGCGTAACAGCCATTGGTTGCAAATGGGTCTTTAAGAAGAAAACCGATGTGGATGGAAATGTTCAGATCCACAAAGCTCGGCTTGTCGCTAAAGGTTATGGACAAGTTCAAGGAATTGACTACGACGAGACTTACTCACCGGTAGCGATGCTGAAATCGGTGCGGATCGTACTAGCTATAGCTGCATATTTTGATTACGAGATATGGCAGATGGATGTCAAAACGACTTTCCTGCATGGAAATTTAACTAAGGACGTGTATATGATACAGGCCGAGGGTTTTGTCGATCCGACTAGCACTAGTAAGGTATGCAAGCTCAAGAGATCCATTTATGGGTTGAGGCAAGCATCTCGGAGCTGGAATATTCATTTTGATGAGGTCGTCACTGGTCTCGGTTTCATCAAAAGCAAAGAGGACGCTTGTTTATACAAGCAGTTAAGTGGGAGCTCAATAGTGTTTTTGATCTTGTATGTGGACGACATACTATTGATTGGAAATGATGTTTCGATGTTGAACTTGGTCAAGGAGTCATTGAATGCCAAATTTTCAATGAAGGACCTCGGTGAAGCAGTTTATATTTAGGCATCAAGATCTATAGAGATAGATCGAGGAGGCTGCTCGGCCTAAGCCAGAGCACGTACATAGATAAAGTGTTGAAGCGGTTCAACATGAGTGAGGCGAAGAAAGGGTTCTTGCCACTCTCACATGGTATAAGGCTAAGCGAGACTCAGAGTCCTTCGACATCTGATGAGCGAAGCAGGATGAGTAGGATTCCGTATGCCTCGGCAATCAGATCCATCATGTATGCCATGATATGTACAAGGCCTGATGTTGCTTTTGCAATAAGCCTAACTAGTAGATACCAGGCCAACCTAGGTGGGAGTCACTGGGCAGCGGTGAAGAATATTCTGAAGTACCTGAAAAGGACTAAGGAAATATTTCTAGTTTATGGAGGTGAGGAAGAGCTCGTCGTAAAGGGTTACGCCGATGCTAGTTTCCAAACCGACAGAGAAGATTGTCGATCACAGTCTGGATTCGTGTACGTCATGAATGGAGGAGCAGTGAGCTGGATGAGTTCCAAGCAAGATACGGTGGCCGATTCTACCACAGAAGCCGAATACATTGCGACTTGTGAAGCTGCAAAAGAAGGTGTTTGGATCCGGAACTTTCTGGATGATGTTGGTATTTTCCCAGCCTCGGTAAAACTATTGGACCTTTATTGTGATAATTCTGGTGCCATCACACAAGCCAAGGAGCCGAGGAATCACCACAAGACCAGACAGATAGATCGGAAATATCACCTGATACAAAAGATCGTAAAGAGTGGTGATGTAGAGTTATGCAAAATTCACACGGATGCAAATGTTGCGGATCCATTGACTAAGCCGCTTCCACAACCCAAGCATGAGGGGCACGTTAGAGCTATGGGCATACAATGTCTATTTGATTGACTCTAGTGCAAGTGGGAGACTGTTGGAGATATGCCCTAGAGGCAATCATGTATGATGATATTCCCTATGTGTTTATGAATAAAGATAGTCCTTGGACATTATCAATGATGTGTATCAGCAAGTACGTGACTTGTTTGTGGGACTATGCATTGTATGATGATTGTCCTAAAAGGTCCCTAGTCGAAAGGGTTGTGTGGACGCGCAGCCAACTAGACTAGCATATGACACGGTCGATGGCTTGGTCTCACTAGCCATGGAGCATTGGATGCTAACCGGATAATATAGACTCGGAAGGGTCTGGTCGGATTTGACATAGTCGGATCCGAGTTGAGATAAGGTCCGAGTCGGACAGACCCAACCATGAGACGCAGCGATATGTCATCTGTGAGTCTCTAGTACAACATACGTTCTATGTCCTAAGACCTGAGCTGGCGCATGTACTCGGGATGGTGACAGACCTGCTTTGGGCCAACCAAACGCTACTCCGTGACTGGGTAGTTACAAAGGTAGGTTTCGGGCTTGTCCAGACCCATGCTGCGAGACGTGGTCGATCAAGATGGGATTTGCCCCTCCGATCAGGAGAGATATACTCTGGGCCCCTCGTGTGATCCGACCAGGATAAGCATGGCCATGCGACAAGGATTATGAGATAATCCGGTTTGTGGTCGGCATCACTGGAACGAGAAAGAGGTCGGGCTCGCACAAGGATGACAGACTCGCCTTGAGCCCGACAACATATGTCGTGTGGCAAAAGGAATGGGAGTGTCATGTATAGGTTCGCCAACCGGCTTTATTGTCTACTTGGTGGTCGGTACGCCTTGCTAGAGGCCGCTACCAACCGAGCAGGTCGGAGGTGATCCGACCTGCGACCAAGCCAACTTGAACCTAAGGGGTCACGCGCTTAAGGGAAGGAACCTGTGAGGCCGGATCGGACTCCACGAGTCAGATGTGATCCTACTCAGACTCGGATCCAGGCCGAACATATTTTGGGCTTTAGGGTCCATGCGAGGCCCAAGTTTTGAGCCCGCGATGGACGCCTATATAATGTGGGGGTGCGGCACACTCATGCGGTTGATCGCTTCGGCGCTGTCACTAGGGTTTGCATGTGTTGCAAATAGCCACCTCCACTCACCGCCGACTGTGTGATCGGACCTAGCAGTCCGCCACACGGTGTTCCTCCTGCACGTGCGGATACCGTTAGAGGCGGTGCACCTGTGCCGCTCCGGCAAACTTGTACGAGGGTTCGACGACCGGCTGTTCGAGGGAGATCGGACAAGGAGGAGACGACTATGGACGCGATGCCCCAACTCTACTTCCGCTGCACGGCACTGCGCGTCTAGTGGTAAAGATCTATGATCCATCTCCTGTAGCATGTTATTGGTTGTCCTGCGCATAGGAAAATTTTAATTTGCAGTCGACGCACCCTACCATAGAACCCAACAGTGGTATCAGAGCCTCTGCTATAGGATTTGGTTTAAGATCGTATGCATAATAGATATGTGGAGGCGGCAGATGAGATCTGTTGTCGTTTAAGAAATCGGCTATGTGCACGGTTGATGAGATCAACTGCACATGGGGATCAATGTGGCTATGTTTTCATTGCATAACTATTGACTTTCATGCTTGCATAGGGAATCACAAACCTTAACACCAATATTCTTACTAAAGCATAATTACTCACCAACATGACTCACATATTATATCATCATATCGCAAAACTATTACAAAGAATCAAGTTTATTTTGTCCAATGATCTTCATGAAAGTTTTTATTATATCCCTCTTGAATATCTATCACTTTGGGTCTAGTTTCATATGTTGCTTTTGATAGCTCAAACAAATCTAAGTGAAGAACGTGAGCATAAAAAAATTATTCTCTCAAAATAATATAAGTGAAGCATGAGAGAATTTCTTCAAAAATCTACTAACTCTCAAATAAATCTAAGTGAAGCATGAGAGCATTTCTTCAAAAATACTACAGCACACCATGCTCAAAAAGATATAGGTGAAGCACTAGAGCAATTCCATAGCTCAGAAAAATTTAAATGAAGCACATAGAGCAATTCTAACAAATCATAGTATAATTTTGGCTCTCTCAAAAAGGTGTTTCCAGCAAGGATCGATGACACAAACTAAAAAGCAAAACAAGCAAAGACTCATATAACACAAGACGCTCCAAGCAAAACTCATGATATGTGACGAATAAAAATATAGCTCCAAGTAAACTACCGATGGTCGTTAAAAGAAAGAGGGGATGCCACTCGGGGGCATCCCCAAGCTTAGTTGCTTGTTTCTCTTTGGATAATAGCTTGGAGTGCCATGGGGCATCCCCGAGCTTAGGCTCTTCTTACTCCTTAATCCTTCATCCATCGTGATCTCACCCAAAACTTGAAAACTTCAATCACACAAAACTCAACAAAACCTTCGTGAGATCCGTTAGTATAAGAAAACTAATATTTACTTTAAGTACTGTAGAAAACCCATTCAAATTTTGTTATTGCATTATATCTAATGTATTCTAACTTTACCATGGCTTATACCCACCGATACAAACCATAGATTCATCAAAATAAGCACACAATGCAAAAGAAAACATAATCTGTCAAAAAACAGAACAGTCTGTAAAGATGCAAATTGTTCTCATACTTCTGTAACTCCAAAAATTCTGAAAATTAGGACAACAGAGTCAATATGTATATAAATCTTGTGTAAACAATTCAGAATTTTTCATATCTTCTGTGATTTTTCAAAATTGTTTTACTGGACGCAAAAGTTTCTGTTTTCCAACAAGATCAAATCAACTATCACCCAACATGATCCCAAAGGCTTTGCTTGGCCCAAACACTAATTAATACATAAAAAACACAATCATAACAGAGTCATAATTTTGCAAACACTCAAGAACAGAAATAAAAAGGCAAAAATAAATTTTATTCATTGGGTTGCCTCCCAACAAGCGCTATCGTTTTACGCCCCTAGCTAGGCATAAGATTTTATTGATGCTCACATAGAAGATAATAATTGAAACACAAAGAGAGCATCATGAAACATGTAACAAACACATTTAATTCTAACTCTCTTCCTATGCATAGGCATTTTATAAGAAAACAAATTATCAAGACAAGAAATATCTAGCAAATGCAAGGAAGAAGAAAGAAACAATAGCAATCTCAACATAACGAGTGGTAAATTAGTAACATGAAAATTTCTACAACCATATTTTCCTCTCTCATAATAATTACATGTAGGATCATAATCAAATTCAACAATATAGCTATCATATAAAATTTTCTCTTCATGATCCACATGCATAAAAGTTTTATAATCTTCCAAGATAGTGGGATTAACATCAACTAAAGTCATGACCTCTCCAAACCCACTTTCATAAAAAAATCGTAAGATTGAACACTCTCCAAATATGTGGGATCATTTTTACCTAAAGTTGACACTCTTCCAAACCCACTTTCAATATTATTGCAATCATTAGTATCAATATCATATTCATCATGAGGATTAAATAAATTTTCAAGATCATAAGAAGAATCACCCCAATCATGATCATTACAATAAGAAGTGGACATATCAAAATTAACATCCCCAAGCTTGGGGTTTTGCATATCTTTAACACAATTGACATTAATAGAATTTATAAAAACATCATTGCAATCATGCTTTTCATTGAAAGAGATATCATGAATCACTTTATCAATTTCTTCTTCCAACACTTCATCACAATCTTCAGACTCATGAATTTCAAGCAAAACTTCATAGAGATAATCAAGTGCACTCAATTCACTAGCAATTGTTTCATCATAATTGGATCTTTTAAAAAGATTAGCAAGTGGATGAGGATCCATATCAATAGATTTTTAGCAAGCGAAGATGCAAGCAAATACAAGGCACATGGTAACACAAGCAAACAAAAGATCGAATGAGAAAAAGGCAAATGGAAAGAAGGCAAATAAAAAGGAAATTATTTTTGTGAAGTGGGGGAGATGAAAATGAGAGACAAATGGAAAATAATGTAAATTGCAAGGAGACGAGATTTGTGATTAGGAACCTGATAGATGTTGATGATGTCTCCCCGGCAACGGCGCCAGAAATCCATTCTTGATGGCTCGTGTCTGTGTCAGTATTTTCCCCGAAGAGGAAGGGATGATGCAGCACATCTACGGTAGGTATTTTCCTCAGTGATGAGACCAAGGTTATCGAACCAGTAGGAGAACCACGCAACACTATGTAAATGGTACCTGCACACAAAGAACAAATACTTGCAACCCGACGCGTAAGAGGGGTTGTCAATCCCTCCCGGGTAAAAGATAGATAAATTTGTAGTAGATTGGATAAATAGATCTCGCGGAAACATGAAATAAAATAAATAACAAAAAATTGCAGCAAGGTATTTTTGGGTTTTTGGAATAATAGATCTGAAAATAAAAGAGGCAAGTAATAGATCGGAAAGCAAATATGATAAAGAATAGACCCAGGGGCCGTAGATTTCACTAGTGGCTTCTCTCGAGAAAAATAGCATACGGCGGGTAAACAAATTACTGTTGGGCAATTGATAGAACTTCAAATAATTATGATGATATCCAGGCAATGATCATTATATAGGCATCACGTCCAAGATTAGTAGACCGACTCCTGCCTGCATCTACTACTATTACTCCACACATCGACCGCTATCCAGCATGCATCTAGTGTATTAAGTCCATGGAGAAACGGAGTAATGCAATAAGAACGATGACATGATGTAGACAAGATCTATTCATGTAGGAATAGACCCCATCTTGTTATCCTTAATAGCAACGATACATACGTGTCATGTCCCCTTCAATCACTAGGATTGAGCACCGTAAGATCGAACCCATCACAAAGCACCTCTTCCCATGGCAAGAAAAATTGATCTAGTTGGCCTAACTAAACCAAAGATTCAAAGAAGAAATACGAGGCTATAAGCAATCATGCATATAAGAGATCAAAACTCAAATAACTTTCATGGATAAAATAGATCTGATCATAAACTCAAAGTTCATCGGATCCCAACAAACACACCGCAAAAAGAGTTACATCAAATAGATCTCCAAGAGACCATTGTATTGAGAATCAAAAGAGAGAGAGGAAGCCATCAAGCTACTGCCTATGGACCCGTAGGTCTACAATGAACTACTCACACATCATCAGAGAGGCACCAATGAGGAGGATGAACCCCTCCGTGATGGTGTCTAGATTGGGTCTGGTGGTTCTGGAACTTGCGGCGGCTGGAATTGTGTTTCGTCGACTCCCTTAGGGTTTTTGGATTTTCGGGGTATTTATAGAGCAAAGAGGCGGTGCGGGAGGCCACCGAGGTGGGCACAACCCACCAGGGCGCGCCTGGGCCCCCAGGCGCGCCCAGGTGGGTTGTGCCCCCCTCGGGGCACCCCTCTGGTACTTCTTTGGCCCAAGTTGTTCCTTCTGGTCCAGAAAAAATCTCCAAAAAGTTTCGCTACATTTGGACTCCGTTTGGTATTGATTTTCTGCGAAGTAAAAAAACAAGCAAAAAACAGCAACTGGCACTGGGCACTATGTCAATAGGTTAGTCCCAAAAAATGATATAAAGTTGCTATAAAATGATTGTAAAACATCCAAGAATGATAATATAACAGCATGGAAGAAGCAAAAATTATAGATACGTTGGATACGTATCATTCATACCCCCCGATACTACCCGTAGATTCATCAAAATAAGCAAACAACAGATAGAAAACAGAATCTGTCAAAAATAGAAGTCTGTAGGAATCTGGAAATTTCGTATACTTATGTAACTCCAAAAATTCTGAAAAATTAAGAAAACCTGGGAAATTTGTATATCAATCGTGTGTAAAAAATTCAGATCAAAATCACGTTTCTGTGATTTTTTAAATTTTTGGCAATGAGCACAAAAGTTTCTGTTTTTCAGCAAGATCAAATCAACCATCACCGTAGACCATCCCAAAGGTCTTACTTGGCTCAAACACTAATTAAAACACCAAAACACAATTAATATAGAGGTAATAATGTGTATTTATTGAAAAACAGAACCAAAATCAAAAAACATAAAAATAAAATTTGGGTTGCCTCCCAACAAGCGCTATTGTTTAACGCCCCTAGCTATGCATAAAAGATAGATCTAGGTATTGTCATCTTTGGTATGCAAACCATAAGTAGCCCTCATAATAGATTCATGTGGCAACTTAATTTTTTTTCTTGGAAAGTGTTCCATGCCCTTCCTTAACGGAAATTGAAATCTAATGTTTCCTTCTTTCATATCAATAATTGCACCAATCGTTCTAAGGAAAGGTCTACCAAGAATAATAGGATATGTAGGATTGCAATCTATATCAAGCACTATAAAATCTACGGGCACATAATTCCTATTTGCAATAATAAGAACATCATTAATTCTTCCATAGGCTTCTTAATAGTGGAATCCGCTAGATGCAAATTCAAAGAACAATCATCAAATTCACGGAAACCTAGCACATCACATAAAGTTTTTGGAATCGTGGAAACGCTAGCACCCAAATCACACAAAGCACTGCACTCATAATCTTTAATTTTAATCTTGATAGTAGGTTCCCACTCATCATAAAGCTTTCTAGGGATCGAAATTTCCAACTCAAGTTTTTCTTCAAAAGATTTCGTCACAGCATCAATGATATGTTTAGTAAAAGCTTTATTTTGATTGTAAGCATGAGGTGAATTTAACATGGATTGCAACAAGGAAATACAATCTATCAAAGAGCAATTATCATAATTAAAGTCCTTGAAATCCAAAAGAGTGGGTTCATCGCTACTTAAAGTTTTGACCTCTCCAATCCCACTTTTATCAATTTTTTCATTAAGATCTTTCAACTCCAAATTATTGGGACGCCTTATAGCTAAAGTTGACTCATCTCCAGTCCCATCTTGATCAAGATTTATATTAGAAAACTAAGATTCAATTGGAGTCACACCAATCACTTTAAGATCTTCATCATTATTTTCACAAAAAGTAGAGGAACACGCTTTTACAAACCAATCTCGCTTAGCACGCATCCTAGAGGTTCTTTCTTTACATTTATCCATAGAAATTTTAATAGCTTTCAGAGATTCATTAATATCATGCTTGGGTGGTATAGATCTAATCTTCAAAGAATCAATCTCAAGAGAAATTCTATCAATGTTCCTAGCCAAATCATCAATCTTAAGCAATTTTTCTTCTACCATAGCATTGAAATTCTTTTGAGAAGTAATGAAATCTTTAATATTATGCTCAAGATCAGAGGGTATCTTATTATAATTTCCATAAGAATTGTTGTAGGAATTACCATAATTATTAGAGGAATTACTTGGAAACGGCCTAGGGTTGAAATTACCTCTATACGCGTTATTACGAAAATTGTTCCTACCAACAAAATTCACATCCATAGATTCATTATTATTCTCAATCAAAGTGGACAAAGGCATATAATTAGGATCAATAGGAGCACTCTTACTAGCAAACAATTTCATAAGTTCATACATCTTTCCACTCAAAGTATTAATTTCTTCAATCGCATGCACTTTTTTACTAGTGGAAGATCTTTCGGTATGCCATTGAGAGTAATTTGCCATAATATCATCTAGGAGTTTAGTAGCTTCTCCTAGTGTAATTTCCATAAAAGTACCTCCCGTAGCGGAATCTAAAAGATTTCTAGATGCAAAATTCAATCCGGCATAAAAAATTTGTATGATCATCCATAAACTTAAACCATGAGTAGGGCAATTTCTTATCATCAATTTCATCCTCTCCCAAGATTGTGCAACATGTTCATGATCAAGTTGCTTAAAATTGATTATGTCGTTCCTAAAGGAGATGATCTTAGCAGGAGGAAAATACTTGGAAATAAAAGCATCTTTACACTTGTTCCATGAATCAATACTATTTTTAGGGAAAGCTGAAAACCAAGTTTTAGCACAATCTCGTAGTCAGAACAGAAATAGCTTCAATTTAACAATATTATTATCCACATATTTTTTCTTTTGCATATCACAACGAAAGTATTTAGATGGGATGCGGCATCTTCACTAGGAAGGCCGGAAAAATGATCTTTCATAACAAGATTCAACAAAGCGGCATTAATTTCATAAGATTCCGCACTAGTGGCGGGAGCAATCGGAGTACTAATAAAATCATTATTATTAGTATTGGAAAATTCACAAAATTTGGTATTTTCTTGAGACATCTTGACAAGGAAAGCAATCTAACACACGAGCAAACAAAAAAGACGAACGAAAGAAGGGCGAATAAAAAGGCAAATATTTTTGTATTTTTCTGAAAACATTTTAGAAGTGGGGGAGAGGAAAACAAGAGGCAAATGGCAAATAATGTAATGCAAGAGATGAGAGTTTATGATGGGTACTTGGTAGGCTTGATGTAGAACCTCCCCGGCAATGGCGCCAGAAATTCTTCCTGCTACTTCTTGAGCTTGCGTTAATTTTTCCCTTGAAGAGGAAAGGGTGATGCAGAAAAGTAGAGATAAGTATTTCCCTCAGTGAAGAACCAAGGTATCAATCGAGTAGGAGGCACAAGCAAGTCTCCAATCTATGCACCTGCACAAACTAACAAACACTTGCACTCAACGCGAAAAAGGGGTTGTCAATCCCTTCACTGTCTTGAACAAAAGTGAGATCTAATATACATAGGTATAAAAGATAAATAAAAAGGCAAACTAAAATAAATCTAAATAAATTGCAGCAAGGTATTTTTGGGTTTTTTGGTTTATAGATCTGAAAATATATGATGGAAAATAGACCTGGGGGCCATAGGTTTCACTAGAGGCTTCTCTCTTGAAGATAGCATACGGTGGGTGAACAAATTACTGTTGAGCAATTGATAGAAAAGCGCAAAGTTATGATGATATCTAAGGCAATGATCATGAATATAGGCATCATGTCCGTGACAAGTAGAGCGAAATGATTCTGCATCACTCCACACATCAACCGCTATCCAGCATGCATCTAGAGTATTAAGTTCATAAGAACGGAGTAACGCCTTAAGCAAGATGACATGATGTAGAGGAATAAACTCAAGCAATATGATATAAACCCCATCTTTTTATCCTCGATGGCAACAATACAATACGTGCCTCGCTACCCCTTTTGTCACTGGGCGAGGACACCGCAAAATTGAACCCAAAACTAAGCACCTCTCCCATTGCAAGAAAAACCAATCTAGTTGGCCAAACCAAACCGATAGTTCGAAGAGAAATACAAATATATCTTAATCATGCATAAAAGAGTTCAGAGAAGACTCAAATAATATTCATAGATAATCTGATCATAAATCCACAATTCATCGGATCTCAACAAACACACCGCAAAAAAGTATTACATCGAATAGATCTCCAAGAACATCGAGGAGAACATTGTATTGAAGATCAAAGAGAGAGAAGAAGCCATCTAGCTACTAGCTATGGACCCATAGGTCTGTTGTAAACTACTCACGCATCATCGGTAGGGCAGCAAGGTTGATGTAGAGGCCTTCCATGATCGAATCCCCCTCCGGCAGATCACCGGAAAAGGCCCCAAGATGGGATCTCACGGAAACAGAGGCTTGCGGCGGCGGAAAAGTATTTTGGTGGACGCTTCTGTGGTTTGGGAATATTTGGGAATTTATAGTGCAAAGATTAGGGTTGGAGGACTCCCGAGGGGCCCACAAGCCCTCAGGGCGCGCCCCCTGGGGCGCGCCTAGCAGGCTTGTGGCCTCCTCGGGAACCTTCTGGCCCCCTCTTCAAGTCCTCTGGATGTCTTCTGGTCCAAGAAAAATCATCGCGAAAGTTTTATTCCGTTTGGACTCCGTTTGGTATTCCTTTTCTGTAAAACTAAAAAACAAGGAAAAAATAGAAACTGACACTGGGCTCTAGGTTAATACGTTAGTCCCAAAAATAATATAAAATAGCATATTAATGCATATAAAACATCCAAAACAGATAATATAATAGCATGGAACAATAAAAAATTATAGATACGTTGGAGACGTATCAGTAGTGTGTAGGAGAAACAAGGCAATCAGACTATGCGGCTTTAATGCTTTCACTTAGCCATAGGAGCTTGACTACGGGAGCTAGTGACTAGCCCCCAGTGTTTCATGATGTTCGGATGTGCCGGGGTTAACACCATTATCACTTGATTTCTGTGACAGCAACCCTTCGTATGACACGGAATAACCTCCATCGATTTTTAGTTTGACACTTGTCATCGGATCGCCGACCAGTTCTCGCTTATTATGACAGTCAGTTTTCGGCTTTCTCCACTAAGGTACTTAACCAGACGAGCTAGAAGTACAATCGCAGTGGATCTCCCTTTACCCTCCTAGTCGAACAATGCGGAACGTAAGAGGGCAAGCACAGGTGCCGGGCAACCCAACTATTGACCAAAGACATAATTCGGAGCCGATTCATATAATGCAATATCTGAGACGCCGAGCACGTAAGATAGAGATAGTGACGGAATGATGCTTGGGGCGAGCTTTATAGTCGAGCCCCCAATTTATTAGTCGATCGCATCTAAAACATGTATCGAAAGAGACATGCAACATAAACGTCTGTGATAGGACTGTAATCATGGTATTTATTTTCGATGAATGTGTGATGTCCAACTGTACAATTCAAACTGCCGAAGCAACTATTACAGATACTTTGTAAAAATATAAATAACAGAGGAAGGGTTTACACAGGGCCTCTATGAGTGGTTTGACGTCCCTACTGTGCCCTGCTGCACATCTGCACCTTCGCTCTATGGGAGGGTTCCGTAGACATGAGAAATGGAGATCGGCAGACGGGCCCTTGAGAGGGGGTCTTGAGAATCTGCCGCAGTATATCAGCTTTATGCTAATCAGGCCCTAAATGGTACCTGGTAATGGTCCGAAGACATATTTGGCCATAGTTCGGTCGAGCCGAATACTCGACCCTTTGATTTTTTGGCCCCACATCTACCCATGGAATTTTAAGCGCGAAATGGTGTACTCGTGGTACGTATTTTGCGGCTGAAGAAGTCATGCCGTGGGGGGGCATATCCCTATTTAGGGTGAGCACTTGAAGGCTCCAGAAATGGTGTTGTAGCTCGGTCTCGTTTGTGTGCGTCTAGCGCCTTGATGTGAACCTGGGTCTTTGATGCCCCTTTTTCGGCCTGTACTTTGGTTGCCAGAGTTGTTGTGTGCTCCTCAGTTCGGAGCGAGTGCTCGGTGTTACCGTTGACGGTGATGACACCCTTGGGTCCCGACATCTTAAGCTTCAGATATGTGTAGTGTGGGACGGCGTTAAATCAAGCGAATGTTGTATGGCCGAGAAGTGCGTGATAGTCATTGCAGAAAGGGACGATGTCGAAGATCAAGTCTTCACTACGAAAGTTGTCGGGTGACCCGAAAACTACTTCCAAAGTGACGGTGCCCGAGCAGCGTGCCTCGACGCCTGGGATTACCCCTTTAAAGGTGGTGTTGCTGGGTTTGATCCTTGATGGATCGATTCCCATCTTCCTCATTGTATCTGAGTAAATCAGATTCAGGTTGCTACCTCTGTCCATAAGGACTCTGGTGAGGTGGTATTCGTCCACGATGGGGTCGAGCACCAGAGTCGCCGTTCCTCCATGACGGATACTGGTTGGATGGTCTCTACGGTCGAAGGTGATCGGGCAAGCCGACCATGGGTTCTATTCCGGGGTCACCGGCTCTACAGCCTAGACACCCCGAAGTGCACGCTTCCGCTTCTTCTTAGGTATATGTGTGACATAGATCATGTTCACGGTTTTTACCTCGGGAGGGAACTGCTTCTGGCCTCCATTGTTAGGCCCGCGAGGTTCGTCATCGTCCTCGCTATGGGGGCCCTTGCCTTGCTCCTCGGCTGTGAGCTTGCCGACCTGCTTAATCACCCAACAATTATGGTTGGTGTGGTTGGCGGGCTTGTCTGGGGTGCCCTGGATCTGGCAGGGTCTATCCAAGATCTTGTCCAATGCGGTCGGGCCATCCCGGTTCCCTTTAGAGGGCTTCTTCCGCGGTCCTGATTTGGAGTTGCTGAATCCGGCATTTACTGTCGTGTCATCGGCTTCACCACCGTTGTGCCGACACTTGTTCTTGTTGTGTCGTGGTTTCCCGTTTCTGTCCCGGACTTCTAAGGTGCCGGGTTCGCCCGGGTGGTTGCTTTTATGAGCTAACCAACTATCTTTGCCCATGCAAAAGCGGGTCATGAGAGAGGTAAGTGCCGACATTGTTTTCGGCTTATCTTGGCCGAGCTGGCGAGCGAGCCATTCGTCCTGGATACTGTGTCTGAAAGCGGCTATTACCTCAACATCTGGATAGTCGACGATCTAATTTACCTTGGTTTAGAACCGATTCCAAAACTGTCGGGCTGACTCTCCGGGCTGTTGGACAACATGGCTCAAGTCGTTGGCATGCGGAGGCCGAACATAGGTGCCTTGAAAGTTAGCTCGGAAGGCGTCCTCGAGCTCTTCCCAGCTCCCAATGGAGTTTTCGGGGAGGCTGTTCAACCAGTGCCTGGCCGGTCCTTTGAGGTTTAGCAGTAAATATTTGATGGCATGGAGGTCGTCTCCTCGGGCCATATGAATGTGGAGAAGGAAGTCTTCGATCCATACGGCTGGGTTTGTTGTCCCGTCGTATTGTTCGATGTTCACGAGTTTAAACCCTTTGAGGAACTGATGCTGCATCACGTCGTCTGTGAAACACATTGGGTGTGTGGCGCCCCTGACCCGGGCCACATCGTGTCGGAGATCAGCTGTCATCCGGACATGGTGCTGTTCCCGGGCTCTATCGTTTCTGTCACACCATGCTTGGTATCCGTCCCGTCCAGCGGGGGTGTGCCCTCTAGATCCGTAGATGGATCTTGTTTGGCCTGCTCTGGCGGTGAAGTCATGATGAAGATCATATGGGTCTTCTGGCTGCATTGGCTCCTTGCCTCTTCGGCGAAGGGGAGCAGGTGGATATTCGGCTTCTCCAGCCGTCCTATCCCATCCTCGAGGGGGGCGGTCTGGCTGGTGATACGTCTCCAATGTATCTATAATTTTTGCTTGTTCCATGTTGTTATATTATCATTCTTGGATGTTTTACAATCATTTTATAGCAACTTTATATCATTTTTTGGGACTAACCTATTGACATAGTGCCCAGTGCCAGTTGTTGTTTTTTGCTTGTTTTTTTTACTTCGCAGAAAATCAATACCAAACGGAGTCCAAACACAGCGAAACTTTTTGGAGAATTTTTATGGACCAGAAGACACAAGATGGGACAAAGAAGTACCAGAGGGGTGCCCCGAGGGGGGCACAACCCACCTGGGCGTGCCTGCCACCTCGGTGGCCTCCCGCACCGCCTCTTCGCCCTATAAATACCCAAATATTCCAAAAACCCTAGGGGAGTCGACGAAACACAATTCCAGCCACCACAACTTCCAGAACCACGAGATCCAATCTAGACACCATCACGGAGGGGTTCATCATCCTCATTGGTGCCTCTCCGATGATGCATGAGTAGTTCATTGTAGACCTACGGGTCCGTAGGTAGTAGCTAGATGGCTTCTTCTCTCTTTTGATTCTCAATACAATGGTCTCTTGGAGATCTATTTGATGTAACTCTTTTTTGCGGTGTGTTTGTTGGGATCCGATGAACTTTGAGTTTATGATCAGATCTATATCCATGAAAGTTACTTGAGTTCTTTTGATCTCTTTCATGCATGATTACTTATAGCCTCGTATTTCTTCTTTGAATCTTTGGTTTAGTTAGGCCAACTAAATCGATTTTTCTTGCCATGGGAAGAGGTGCTTTGTGATGGGCTCGATCGTGCGGTGTTCTTTCCCAGTGACAGAAGGGGCAGCAAGACACGCATGTACCATTGCTATTAAGGATACCAAGATGGGGGCTATTCCTACATGAATAGATCTCGTCTACATCATGTCATCGTTCTTATTGCATTACTCCGTTTCTCCATGAACTTAATACACTAGATGCATGCTGGATAGCGGTCGATGTGTGGAGTAATAGTAGTAGATGCAGGCAGGAGTCGGTCTACTAATCATGGACGTGATGCCTATATAATGATCATTGCCCCGATATCGTAATAATTACTTGATGTTCTATCAATTGCCCAACAGTAATTTGTTTACCCACCGTATGCTATTTTCTTGAGAGAAGCCACTAGTGAAATCTATGGCCCCCGGGTCTATTCTTTATCATATTTGCTTTCCGATCTATTTTTATTCACTTTTATTTTCAGATCTATTATTCCAAAAACCCAAAAATACCTTGCTGCACCTTTTTGCTATTTATTTTATTTCGCATTTTATCGAGATCTATTTATCCAATCTATCACAAATTTATCTATCTTTTTACCCGTAGAGGGATTGACAACCCCTCCTAATCGTCGGGTTGAAAGTATTTGTTATTTATGTGCAGGTACCGTTGACATAGTGTTGCTTGGTTCTCCTACTGGATTGATACCTTGGTTTCATAACTGAGGTAAATACCTATCGTAGCTGTGCTGCTTCATTCCTTCCTCTTTGGGGAAATACCGACATAGTTCAAGCGACATCAAAAGGAATTTCTGGTGCCGTTGCCGGGGAGGATCAAGTCAAGATAGTCTCCCTTCAACGTGCGAATTTCTGGCGCCGTTGCCGGGGAGACATCATCAACATCTATCAGGTTCCTAATCACAAACCTCATCTCCTTGCAATTTACATTATTTGCCATTTGCCTCTCGTTTTCATCTCCCCCACTTCACAAAAATTTGCTGTTTTATTCGCCCTTTTTTTCTTTCGCTGTTTTCTCGTAAGATCTGTTTTTGTGTGCAATCTTGTTTGTGTAGTCACGATGACTCAAGAAAACACTAAGTTGTGTGACTTTTCCAATACCAACAACAATGATTTTATTAGCACTCTGATTTCTCCTCCCGCCACTAGTGCGGAATCTTGTGATATTAATGCCGCTTTGTTGAATCTTGTTATGAAAGATCAGTTTTCCGGTACTCCTAATGAGGATGCCGCGTCCCATCTAAACACATTCGTGGAATTATGTGATATGCAAAAGAAAAAAGATGTGGACAATGATATTGTGAAGTTGAAATTATTTCTGTTTTCTTTGCGAGATCATGCAAAAATTTGGTTTTCTTCTTTGCCTCGCAATAGTATCGATTCTTGGGATAAATGCAAAGATGCTTTCATTACTAAGTATTTTCCGCCCGCGAAAATTATTTCCCTTAGAACTCAAATCATGAATTTTAAGCAACTTGAGCATGAACATGTTGCGCAATCTTGGGAAAGAATGAAGTTGATGCTAAGAAATTGTCCTACTCATGGTTTAAATCTTTGGATGATCATACAAATTTTTTATGCGGGATTGAACTTTGTTTCTAGAAATCTTTTAGATTCCGCCGCGGGTGGTACTTTTATGGAAATTACTTTGGGTGAAGCTACTAAATTGCTTGATAATATTATGGCAAATTATTCACAATGGCATACCGAAAGAGCGCCTACTAGTAAAAAAGTTAATTTGGTTGAAGAAATTAGTACTTTGAGTGAAAAAGTTGATGCTCTTATGAAATTGGTTGCAAATAAAAGTGCTCCTATTGATCTTAATGATGTGCCTTTGTCTAGTTTGCTTGAGCAAAATAGTGATTCCGTAGATGTGCATTTTGTCTCGCGAAACAATTTTAATAACAATACTTATAGAATTAATTTTAATCCTAGGCCTTTTCCTGGAAATTCCTCTAATAATTATGGTAATTCCTATGGTAATCCTTCTTATAATAATAATAGGAACACCTCTGATCTTGAGAATAATATTAAAGAATTTATCAATGCTCAAAAAGTTTTCAATAACACGATAGAAGAAAAGTTGAATAAGATTGATGATATGTCTATAAGCATTGATAGAATCTCTCATGATATAGAAAATCTCAAGTTGAAAATTTTTGTACCCAAGGTTGAGGAATCAATTAAGCTTTGTATGTTTCTATGGATGAAAGTAATAAAAGAACCGCTATGCTTAGAGCTAAACGAGAATTTTTAGAAAGAGAGTTTTCTACTGATTGCTTTCATAAAAATGATGAAGATCTTAAAGCCTTTGGGATAGCTTTGGTGATAGTTGATTTGATCCTGTTGAAAAACAGAAACTTTTGTGTCCAGTAAAATAATTGTCTAAATTCACAGAAGTGACGAAAAATTCTCAATTTTTTACACAAGATTTATGTACAAATTTCCTATGTTTTCCTAATTTTTCATAATTGTTTGAGTTACAGAAGTATGAGAAAAATTCGCATCTCTACAGACTGTTCTGTTTTAGACAGATTCTTTTTTCTTTGCATTGTGTGCTTATTTTGATGAATCTATGGATTGTATCGGGGGGTATAATCCATGGAAAAGTTATAATATAGTAGATATAATGTAATAACAAAATTTTAATGAGTTTTCTACAGTACTTAAAGTAAAGATTGGTTTTCTTATACTAACGGATCTCACGAAGGTTTTGTTAACTTTTGTGTGATTGAAGTTTTCAAGTTTTGGGTGAGATCACGATGGATGAAGAAATAAGGAGTAAGAAAAGCCTAAGCTTGGGGATGCCCCATGGCACCCCAAGTTAATATTCAAGGAGAACCAAGCAACTAAGCTTGGGGATGCCCCGGAAGGCATCCCCTCTTTCTTCTAACAACCATCGGTATTTTACTTGGAGCTATATTTTTATTCGTCACATATCATGAGCTTTGCTTGGAGCATCTTGTATTATACGAGTCTTTGCTTGTTTTGCTTTTTAGTTTGTTACAAGTATCCTTGCTGGACACACCTATTTGAGAAAGCCAAATTATGCTATGATTTGTTAGAATTGCTCTTTATGCTTCACTTAAATCTTTTGAGCTATGGAATTGCTCTAGTGCTTCACTTATACCTTTTTGAGCACGGTATGCTTTAATATTTTTGAAGAAATGCTCTCATGCTTCACTTAGATTAATTTGAGAGTTAGTAAATTTTTGAAGAAATTCTCTCATGCTTCACTTATATTATTCTGAGAGATGGAAACATTTTATGCTCATGTTCTTCACTTAAATTTGTGTAGCTTATTAAAAGCAACATATGAAATTAGTCCCAAAGTGATAGATATTCAAGAGGGATATAATAAAAACTTTCATGAAGATCATTGGACAAAATAAACTTGATTCTTTGTAATAGTTTTGAGATATGATGATAGTGATATGTGAGTCATGTTGGTGAGTAATTATGCTTTAGTCAGAATATTGGTGTTAAGGTTTGTGATTCCCTATGAAAGCATGAAAGTCAATAGTTATGCAATGAAGTTACATCCTACTTGTGGTGCATTATTCGGTGTTAGTTATGCTTAATGCTTGCTTATGTGATTTTTTGTTTCTTGGTTGGATGCTTCTCAATCTTTTTGCTAGCCTTCACTTGTACTAAGTAGAAATACTACTTGTGCATCAAAATCCTTAAAACCAGTTTTGCCATATGAGTCCACCATACCTACCTATATGTGGTATTCCCGTGCCGTTTTAAGCAAATTTGTATGTGCCATCTCTAAATTTCAAAATAAATTTCCTTTTTGTGTGCTCGTACCGCTCATGAAGCGGCAGGGGGGGGGGCAATATTTTCCATGCTAGATGTGTTATTCTCAAGATGAGTGTTTATTCACTCGTCATTGCACAAGAGTGCGGCGGTAATAGGGATGCCCAGTCCCGAAATGAAAAAGAAATTTACTTTATGTTGCCAAATAATAAATTCCTTGGAAAGTGTTGGTATGGAGGGCACCCGTGGATATGGCTAGCCATGGAAAGTGAAAGAATGGTGCAAAAAGGAATAAACTTTATTTTCTGTTTGGGAACCGCCTATGATATATCTAGCATGGAAAGTGTTGGGAATTACTTGGTCATTTTTGTTGACAGGAAAAGTATGCCTCTCAAAAAAAATTATCTCTCAATTTAAGCTTTGAGCTCTGGCACCTCTACAAATCCCTACTTCCCTCTGCGAAGGGCCTATCTATTTATTTTATGCAATTTTTATTTTTATTTGAGTCTCCATCTTCTCTTATAATGCACCAACTAAGGGGCACTATGATCGTACTTGAGCATTGGGTATAGCTAATATGCGAGTGTGTTTCATGAATGGATCAATGATTGAGCATGATAGGCTAAGGATAACTTTCTTTAGTGTTGATATTTTGAAAGACATGGTTGCTTGTTGATATGCTTGAGTATTGAAATCTTCATGTTAAAACTAGACTATTACTTTGAACCATATAAAAGTCCAAATGTCCATGCTACAAAGAAAAGAATATGTGATGAATATGTTAGGCAGCATTCCACATCAAAAATTCTGTTTTTATCATTTACCTACTCGAGGACGAGTAGGAATTAAGCTTGGGGATGCTGATACGTCTCCAACGTATCTATAATTTTTTCTTTTTCCATGCTGTTATATTATCATTCTTGGATGTTTTACAATCATTTTATAGCAACTTTATATCATTTTTTGGGACTAACCTATTGACATAGTGCCCAGTGCCAGTTGATGTTTTTTGCTTGTTTTTTTACTTCGCAGAAAATCAATACCAAACGGAGTCCAAACGCAGCAAAACTTTTTGGAGAATTTTTATGGACCAGAAGACACAAGATGGGCCAGAGAAGTACCAGAGGGGTGCCCCGAGGGGGGCACAACCCACCTGGGTGCGCCTGGGGGCCCAGGCGCGCCTTGGTGGGTTGTGCCCACCTCGTGGACTCCCGCACCGGCTATTCGCCCTATAAATACCCAAATATTCCAAAAACCCTAGGGGAGTCGACGAAACACAATTCCAGCCGCCGCAAGTTCCAGAACCACGAGATCCAATCTAGACACCATCACGGAGGGGTTCATCATCCTCATTGGCGCCTCTCCGATGATGCGTGAGTAGTTCATTGTAGACCTACGGGTCCGTAGGCAGTAGCTAGATGGCTTTTTCTCTCTTTTGATTCTCAATACAATGGTCTCTTGGAGATCTATTTGATGTAACTCTTTTTTGCGGTGTGTTTGTTTCCATGAACTTAATACACTAGATGCATGCTGGATAGCGGTTGATGTGTGGAGTAATAGTAGTAGATGCAGGCGGGAGTCGGTCTACTAATCTTGGACGTGATGCCTATATAATTATCATTGCCTGGATATCGTCATAATTATTTGATGTTCTATCAATTGCCCAACAGTAATTTGTTTACCCACCGTATGCTATTTTCTTGAGAGAAGCCACTAGTGAAATCTACGGCCCCCGGGTCTATTCTTTATCATATTTGCTTTCTGATCTAGTTTTATTCGCTTTTATTTTCAGATCTATTATTCCAAAAACCCAAAAATACCTTGCTGCACCTTTTT
The DNA here is from genome assembly GCA_011799875.1 of Thinopyrum elongatum. Classification (NCBI taxonomy): domain Eukaryota; kingdom Viridiplantae; phylum Streptophyta; class Magnoliopsida; order Poales; family Poaceae; genus Thinopyrum; species Thinopyrum elongatum. The sequence goes on from CM022299.1 coordinate 409,593,053, forward strand.
GATATTTATTTTATTTCGTGTTTTATCGAGATCTATTTATCCAATCTATCACAAATTTATCTATCTTTTTACCCGTAGAGGGATTGACAACCCCTCCTAATCGTCGGGTTGCAAGTATTTGTTATTTTTGTGCAGGTACCGTTTGTTGGGATCCGATGAACTTTGAGTTTATGATCAGATCTATATCCATGAAAGTTATTTGAGTTCTTTTGATCTCTTTTATGCATGATTACTTATAGCCTCGTATTTCTTCTTCGAATCTTTGGTTTAGTTAGGCCAACTAGATCGATTTTTCTTGCCATGGGAAGAGGTGCTTTGTGATGGGTTCGATCGTGCGGTGTTCTTTCCCAGTGACAGAAGGGGCAGCAAGACACACATGTATCGTTGCTATTAAGGATAACAAGATGGGGGCTGTTCGTACATGAATAGATCTTGTCTACATCATGTCATCGTTCTTATTGCATTACTCCGTTTCTCCGTGAACTTAATACACTAGATGCATGCTGGATAGCGGTCGATGTGTGGAGTAATAGTAGTAGATGCAGGCAGGAGTCAGTCTACTAATCTTGGACGTGATGCCTATATAATGATCATTGCCTGGATATCGTCATAATTATTTGATGTTCTATCAATTGCCCAACAGTAATTTGTTTACCCACCGTATGCTATTTTCTTGAGAGAAGCCACTAGTAAAATCTACGGCCCCCGGGTCTATTCTTTATCATATTTGCTTTCCGATCTAGTTTTATTCGCTTTTATTTTCAGATCTATTATTCCAAAAACCCAAAAATACCTTGCTGCACCTTTTTGATATGTATTTTATTTCGTGTTTTATCGAGATCTATTTATCCAATCTATCACAAATTTATCTATCTTTTTACCCGTAGAGGGATTGACAACCCCTCCTAATCGTCAGGTTGCAAGTATTTGTTATTTTTGTGCAGGTACCGTTTACATAGTGTTGCTTGGTTCTCCTACTAGATTGATACCTTGGTTTCATAACTGAGGGAAATACCTACCATAGTTGTGCTGCATTATCCCTTCCTCTTTGGGGAAATACCGACGTAGTTCAAGCGACATCAGCTGGTTGGTCTGAGTGCGTCTGGGGGTGTGTGCTCAAGGGATCCGTCGTCGAATTGTGGGAGCAAACATCATCGTGGGTAGCTTTTGTTTTGGTCCTGCCGCTCATCGCCGTAGCCCTCTTCGGCTACTAGGACCTTCGTCCATCTGTCATTGAGGGTGTCCTGTTCAGCTTTTAATTGCTTCTACTTCATTTTAGGCTTCGGGTGGTGGTTATAAGTTGCCACTTGAACCGTTCTTGGTCTAGCGAGTCTTTGGGGACAATGAAATCTTCGGCTCCGAGGCTCTCCTCAACTTCGGAAAGAGGGAGATAGTTGCTGTCTTCGGAGTCGCTAGGGTCCTCGGGGTCACCAGGGTCATCGTGGCCATCGGGAGCGGCTAGGTGCTACTCGGGGGTGGCATTATCGCCAAGCTCCTCCATGTTATCCGGAGCAGCGTCATCCCCGGTGCTGTTTATGTTTGTATTCAAGTTGTCTTCCCTGCCCTTTCCGCGTCTCGTGGATCGCTTTCACTGGCGTCGGCGTTTGGATGACTCCCTTGCGGGATCCTCGTCGTCCTCCTTGGGGGTGTCGACCATGTAGATGTCATAGGTAGAAGTGGCAGTCCAGTTTCCCGTGCTGGGAGTGGTTGGGGAGTTTGCCGTATGGGCCATGGCATCGACATCCTCGTCCATGTCCTCGGCTTCCTCAGAGGCGCAGTCCAGCATATCGGTTAAGTCCTCAATAGTGGCTACCAAGTGGGTGGTGGGTGGGACATAAAATTCCCTGTGGCCTGCCTCCGGTCCGATCCGATCGTAGACCGAAGATGGCCCATTTGCGATGCTTATTGACTGGATCCGATCTGATGTCTCATTTAACAGCGGGAGGTCGGCCGAACTCATCTTGTGACGCCTTTCGGAGTTAACCATTGGTGCGACTGCACAGAGGGCGTGCTCGGCTAGGGCTGACTCCTGGTTCCCAGATTCTATGGTCGGACCCGAGCTCGAAGCCGGATCCGAGGTAAAGATCGACCCGAAGGTGGGGTAGAGAAGAAGGTCCGAAGTTAAAGCTTCAGGATTTGCGGGTTCCTCAGGTGAGGCTGAGACCCCAGTAAAGATCAGAGCGCTCCGGGCGTCAGCGACGTACTCTAGGTTGCCGAACCTGATTTCCTGCTCAGGGGCGAAGCTGTCGATCTGGTCAAGGTGACCGATTGGATTAGAATGATGTTGCCGAGCGCGAAGAGCTGGCCAGGGACGAAGATGTCCCCGGTGCGGATGCCATCGCTGATGACTAAGCGAGACATAGATCCTTCAACGATTCCACAGCGAAACTCTCAATGAAAGCACCAATGTTGGTGTCAAAACCGGCAAATCTCGGGTAGGGGGTCCTGAGCTGTGGATCTTGGATCAATGGGGAACAGTGAACGCAGGGATAGTATTTACCCAGGTTCGGGCCCTCTCGAAGAGGTAAAACCCTACGACCTGCTTGATTATATTGATGTGTATATGATGGTTACATAGTTGATCTACCACGAGATTGGATGAACTAAACCCTAGATGAGTAGGATGATGGTTCTTTTTTCCTCTCTCCTACGGACTAAACCCTCTGGTTTATATAAACACCAAGGGTACCTAGGGTTACACATGGTCGGTTACCATCAGGGGATAAACATACCGACTCCCTTATCATGACTTGGAGGATACGCCAAGGCTTCGGAGGTTTCCTGCCCGAACACGGATTTGCTTATTGTTCGGCCTTCCAATGATGGATCAATAATGGCCCAACTGTCCGGCCCAAGAGAGGTGGACCAGCAGCCCGGGGACCCCTATGTCCGGGACTCCCTCACTGACCTGTTTGTTTTAGCTTTTAAAAACATGAATCTGAAACAAACAACTATTTTGAATTAGCTTCAATGGCAAAGCTCAAATCCGATTCAGTCCATTTTCAGTGTATTTTCCTGAAGCACGTCTTGGTGTACTTCTGTGCCAGAACCAGGTTTAATAGTGAAGCAAATTCACATATGATTAGAAGCCCGTTTGAAACTTAAACAAACTAGACCTTAGTGACTAAGCTTGAACCCTATTAGATCCATTTTAGTGTATTTCCCTAAAGCACGTCTCAGAGTACTTCAGTGTCGAACTTAGCTTTGCGAGTGAAGCTAATCCACATCCAATTCAAAGCCGTGAACCTGAAATAACCCGGGCTAGCCCTGTCTATTTCGGCTTTCAAAAATCTGAATCTGAAATAAACAACTATTTTGAACCAGCTTTAGATGCAAATCTTGAATCAGATTGAGGCTATTTTCAGTGTGTTTTCCTAAAGCACTTTCTGGTGTAGTTCAATGGCAAAGCTAATTATGCGAACTCATCTTTGCTAGTGAAGCAAATTCACAGTTAATTTGAAGCTCGCTAAAGCTGAAACAAACAAGGTTACTCACTCCATATTCTTGTTTAGTCAACAACTCCGTCGCTGCCGTGTAATGTTCTGATGGTTTTTCTCCTTAAGTATGAGTCGGTAAACTTTTTTGGAATCTAATATCTATTGTATCGTGGGCTTACTATTGCAAGGTGACATTGTGTTGCAAGGTGGTTTTTGGTTTGTATCATACTTTCATCATTGATTGCTCAACTACATAATGACAGAAAATGGATTCGTAACATTTTATGTCTTTTTTGCCTTTGGTGTGCATTCTGTGCCCGACTTTGGTGATCAAAGACATAGGAATTATGCAGATCCACCGCTATTATGTCATGTTTTGAAGGTGTATCTCCTTACATATGAGTCTACAATGTTTGGAATATAATAGTCATCATGTGCTCTCTTCCCTTTCTCATTATTGCAAGGTGATATTTTTTGAGCTTATTGCAAGGAGATATTGGTTAGCATCATTCCTGTCATCGTTGCTTGCTCACCTACATAGATGTGGTATAATGGGTTCTTACAAATGCATCACTTGTTTCTCCTCGATCTATAATATATCATTCATTATCGAGATTGCTCACTCAGCTTTCTTATGACCTCCGTGCGTATGACACAAACAAGGTAGGCCATTTGAGTGCGATGTTGTGGCACCTAACACCATGGTCATGGACCGCAACTTAATCATAAGTGAATCTCGTGTGGAAAATTTATGGAAAATTTCTCTGATTCTACATGGAAGAACAATATGTTCATATTAATTTCATGCTTGGAGTCTCCCATTATCAAAACACACTGTCCGACATCACTATGAGACCACCAAGATCCCGTGACTTCCATGAGGCTCCAATTTCTAGCACCACCTCCGTTCGCCTAGTTCCTTGCTTATCTGGCTAGTCATCGTCACCTTGGGAGGGGTTCCAACCTTTGTATACTAGTATATATATTAGGCTTTGCCTTTGAATAACTTGTCTTCTCATGTGGTGTAGTTGTCGTTCATCTCCATATGGGTGCCCTCCCCATTGAATAAATTGCCCTTTTTGGATTTGTCATGTTTCGCCTTGCGAGCTGCCTTGTCGCCCCTTCCCGGTGGGTCCATACCTCCTCCTTTCCTCCTCAAACTCTTAGTTCAACGTATTCTTCACCAAAGACGACCACTTTGTCAATGTAAACATGAATGCATGCTACTCGGTCACTTGTCTTGCATGATCTACGTGGATATTTTTGGCAATATGGTTGCCTCTCTTCAATATCCTTTCAAAGGTCTGCAAGCTCTATGCGGGAGTCCTAGAAGGCCCTTACTCTCAGGGTGATATGGTACCGTGATCATCGAGAATGATCCCATGCACCTTACTCGTAGCCTTGCATCGATATGAGTTCATCTTTGAGGCGAAGTCGACCGATACAAAATGACAGATATTTTTTCCTTTCCTTTTTGGAGGTCCTTCTATACCGTAGTTTACCAATAATTTGTGTGCAAATTTCCTTTTTTCTTGATGGTCCCTTTAATTTGCGTAAAGAGAAACATTGTCATCACTTTTGATATAACAATATCCAACAGCTTTTGGGCATTGTGGGCCCATAGTACTTAAATATGTCTTTCATTTATTTATGAACATTGAAATTGGGTAGTTCGGGCGTCCTTTAATGCTCTCAGCGATTTCGGCCGTCATACTTTGCACCCTGGTCATCTCTGGCCCTTTAACTATCGTGCAATCACATGTATCAATGCTAAGTGGGATAAATGTCCTAAATGTTAGCTATTCTGGTGATTGATTGGGAGTGCCTAGCACGTCGAGGTAACGACGAGTTGATGACCTATTGATAAAAATAGAGAAAGAGCCTCCTGGTCGACAAAAGAAAGAGACATCTTCTTTTTCTAGAAAAAAGTACCTTAATCCCCTCAATCCCCTTCGACCCCCTCGATACCCACCAAACTGAACGTAAAACCCGACTAAAGTTTGTCGATGGCAACCAAAGGATGAAATGAATAAAGTATCTGGCCTTGATCCTTTTCCACAAAAGAAGAAAAGAAGTGAATATGTATCACCTAGATTCTTTTTTTCCTTCAGGAAAGTATAGGAGTATCATCTAGACTCTTGTAACACCCCTAGTGTCATGCTACAGTAACCCCACCCTAATGATGCCATGTCACCATACTTTACTAAGCTAATTGTCACTTGATTAAAAGTCAAGTCAAAATTCAAATTCAAATTTCAAATCAAATTATTTTTCTTCAATCATTAAAACAAAAATGTTGGTTAGGTAGTCAAAATTCAAATTCAAATTTCAAGTTAAATTATTTTTCTTCAATCATTAAAACAAACATGTTGGTTAGGTTACAAATAATCACTACATAATTGTCATGTAGAAACTAACATTATTTGAGTTGTTAAAATGCCCCTAAAGTATTTAAAACTGACCCAACAACACCTACCCATCACATTTAAATTCAAACCAAAATCAAATGAATTCAAATAAACCCCAAACCTTTTGTGGCAGTGCCAATTAATGCAAAGTAATTATGTGGCTAGGTTCCACATTTTACAAAAGTCAAATGGAGTAAAAAGAGATTGCAAAACAGAGAGAATAGATAAAATAGAAAAGGAAAAAGAACTGGAAGGCACTGTTCCTTTGGGCCCACACTGCATAGTACACGACCTGGCCCGTTTAGCCGACCTTTCTCCTTCCCCGCACTAGGAAGGCTGTGCCTACGCCATGGCCGTCCGCGACCAATGCCGTCGCGCGATGCACGCCATGGCGACGCCCCTGTAGCCATGAAGTGGATAAGAGCATCGCCCTAGTCCCTAGAGACAACCCTAACCCCCTCTGTTCCCCATTCTCGCGTCGTCCCCTGATGTCTACTACACAACTTGTTCTTGTAGACTCGTGTTGGACCTCCAACCGCAGAGTTTTGTAGGATAGTAGCAAATTTTCCTCAAGTGGATGACCTAAGATTTATCAATCCGTGGGAGGCGTAGGATGAAGATGGTCTCTCTCAAACAACCCTGCAACAGAATAACAAAAAGTCTCTTGTGTCCCCAACACACCAAATACAATTGTATAGGTGCACTAGTTCGGCGAAGAGATGGTGATGCAAGTGTAGTATCGATAGTAGATATTGATTTTTGTAATAGAAACAATAAAAAACAGCAAGGTAGCAAGTAACAAAAGTGAGCTGAAACGGTATTGCAATGCTTGAAAATGAGGCCTAGGGTTCATACTTTCGCTAGTGCAATCTCTCAACAGTGCTAATATAATTGGATCATATAACCATCCCTCAACGTGCGATGAAGAATCACTCTAAAGTTCTTATCTAGCGGAGAATATAAGACGAAATTGTTTGTAGGGTACGAAACCACCTCAAAGTTATCCTTTCCGATCGATCTATAGAGCTACTCCTATAAGTGTCACATACAGCCCAAGAGTTCGTACTAAAATAACACCATATGATATACATCAACCAACTCTAATGTCACCTAGATACTCCAATTGCACTACGAGTATCCATGAGTTGATTATACGATATGCATCAAACAATTTCAGATTCATAATACTCAATCCAACACAATGAACTTCAAAGAGTACCCCAAGATTTCTACCGGAGAAACAAGGATGAAAACGTGCATCAACCCCTATGCATAGATTACCCCAATGTCACCTCGGGAATCCGCGAGTTGAGTGCCAAGACATACATCAAGTGCTCTTAAATCCAACAAAGTATTCAATCTGATAAAAGTGAAATCTCAAAGGTAAAACTCAATTCATCACAATAAGATAGAGAGGGGAAAGCACCATATGATCCAACTATATTAACAAAGCTCGGGATACATCAAGATCGTGCCAAATCAAGAACATGAGAGAGAGAGAGAGAGAGAAAGAGAGAGAGAGAGAGAGATCAAACACATAGCTACTAGTACAAACCCTCAGCCACGAGGGTGGACTACTCCCTCCTCATCATGGTGGCCGCCGGGATGATGAAGATGGCCTTCGGTGATGATTTCCCCCTCCGACAGGGTGCCGGAACAGGGTCTAGTTGGTTTTTCGTGTCTACAGAGGCTTGCGACGGCGGAACTTCTGATCTAGGGTTATTTCTGGGGGTTTATGTATTTATAGGAATTTTTGGCGACGGTTTCACGCTGAGATGGGCCACGAGGGGCCCACTAGGCACCAGGGCACACCAGAGGGGGGTGGCGTGCCCTGGTGGGTAGTGGCCACCTTCAGCCTCTTCTGGTCCTCCCACGAAGCTTCTAGTGCCTCTTTTGTTCCAAAAAAATCATCAAAAAGTTTCGTTGCATTTGGAGAACTTTGATTTCTGCACAAAAAATAACACCACGGTAGTTCTACTGAAAACAACATCAGTCCAGGTTAGTCCATTTAAATCATATAAAATTGTACCCAAACCTTATAAAATTGTTGTAAACATGGCATGAATACTTCATAAATTATAGATACGTTGGAGACGTATCATCCCCCTTTTCCAAAGCACGGCCGAGCGTGTTCGTTGCCATGGCCTTCGAAATCCGTCGTCCCCGCGCCGTTAGGCCATGTCCGGATGCTCCGTCTCGTCCACTACATCATCCCTGAGGAGAAGATCGAGCACGAGAGCCCTAAGTCGCCAGATCGAGCCGATCCCCTCCTCTTCTGTCGCCGGCGTTCATCGATGATTCCAGCGCCGTCTGCTGCTCCCGGCCACCAACGAGCCTCCGTGAGCTCCCTCAGTGAGCGCCGCAGCATTTCCCCATGCTTTTCCGTTGCTCCGTCACCTCTATCCACTGCCTTCACCATTGTCGTAGCTCGCCTTCACCACCGTGCATTGCAATCGCTGCTGTAGAACTCCTCCGGCTCAACCGAGCACCCCAGCGTGCTTGTAGCCTCACGTAGATGTCGCCTGCAACCTTAGATCGTCGAACGCAAGCCCCTGGCGTCGCTCCCATCGAGCTTCGAGTCCCGCCACCGCTGGTCGTCATTGCTGGCATCGGTTCCGGCCGCCTCAGGATGAACTACGGCCACCGTAGGGCGCGCCTCATCACATGCGTTCGAACGCGACCGACCGGAGCCCAAACTGTGGCCTATAGGCATTTTCCGGCGAGGTCAAGCGAGCGCCGCCGTCTGCTGCCGCGGGATGTAGCCGCCGGTATCGTTCCGGCCACCCCAACTCGCGCTGCTTGCCCCTTTCGAACCGCGGTTCTGCGCCTGTTCGAACATGCCCGGCTACGTGCCATTTGGTCGCCGGAGGCACCGGCACGGGCAGCCACCACAGCGCTCCGTCACCGCCGGTGTGACCCCAACGCGCGCACGCAGTTAAACCGGCCTCTGGGTCACCGCCATGTGGGCCCAGGGTGTCGGGTAATTAGCTTAGGTGTTAAACACCTTTCAGATAAGTTAACACACACCGACGACTAGGCCCCAACTAAACTATATAATCAAATAAGAATAGTTACAGTGTATGACAGGTGGGCCCTAGCTAATTAACTAGATAATATAAAGCCTGTTTTATTTAACCGTTTCACTGACCAGTGGGACCCACTGGTCAGGTTTGACTAGTCAACAGTCAATCTGTTGATTGCTGGCTGGGCTACTGACTTAGCACGTGGCCCCTCTTGTCAGCTTCTGTAGCACTCTGGTTGGGTACACTTTTGGGTACCCATAGCCATTTTGCTTTTTAATTTCGAATTTATAATAATTCCAGAAAATTAGAAAATCATTTAAAACTTTGAAAAATCATATAAAATTAACCGTAAGTCGGATGAAAATAATTTATATATGAAAAATGATAAGAAAAAAAAGAAGAATCCGAATACGCCATCCACATACCTGTCAGATGCCTCTAGCACTACAAACATGGAACCTTCCCCTCCGGATCGTCTGACCGATAAATGCCTGGAGCCGGGAAAATATTCCTGGATATTTTCCCGCTCTGTTTGTAACGCGTAGCACTGCATTAGGTCACCCCTAGCACAGCATATTGTCATGTCATGCGTTGTGATGCATTTGATTGCTTTGTTATTTATTGTGTTCCCCCTCCGTTACTTCTTTTCCGGTAGACCCCGAGACCGCTGTTGAACCGGTGATCGACTACTTCACAGTCGAGGGATCCCCCTTAGCTGTACGACTCTGCAGAGCTTCTATCGAGTGCCGGGGTGATACCTCTTATCCCACTTACGATGATATCTCTGTAGTGTAGCACATCAAGAGTGGTTAAACGAGGGTGATTCCTCACTCACCACTCCTGATGATGTCTCTGTTGTGCATCTCCTCAAGCGTGAACCATCGAGGGTGATTCCTCCAAGTTCATATTAATGGATGCATCGAGTGAAAATCCACCGAGGGTGATTCCTCAGATTTCCCCCTTGATGTTACGGACACACTGTTACCTTAATCTGTTGCCCCTTTTAAACTGTTACTGCGGGACTGAAGGGACAGGCGGTACCACCCCGGTAGAGGTGGACCTGAGTTCCCGACAGTCTCTTGTGAGTCGGGCTGACCTGGAGGGAATCTGCGAGATAATTACGAGGCACGGCCGGGCAAGCAGACCGCCCTAGAGAGGGATGGGCCTGACCCTTGCCGTAAGTCCTCGAGACGGGGGGACAGGAGCATTGATCGTCTCCGCACGCTCCCAAGTCCCAAGACATTAACGGGTTTGGATATGTGATCTAAGTAGGCCTCTGGCCTTTTCGCACTAACCACCACGCGGGAATAAGTATGGGCACTCGGCGTCGTACGATTCTCTAAAAGCTCTTCGGACGTCAGTGATTGAGCGACGCGCGCCCGGTTGGACGGTAACCACATGCGCTTGTGTAAGGGGTGGGTCTGCTCCAGGCCGCGTACGCAACGTGCAGGAATGCAAAGGGCGATGGGCCCAAGACCCCTGAGCGCTTAGGATGTATACCGGCGTGCTAACCTCTCTGTTGAGCCTAGGTAGGACTACAGTGTGTCGATCAGCCGAGGTTGGGCATGACCCAGAAAAGTGTGTCCGACCGGAATTAATCGAGCGTGTTGGGTAAGTTGGTGCACCCCCGTAGGGAAGTATATCTATTCGAATAGCCATGTCCATGATAATGGACGCTCGGAGTTGTATCCTGATCTATTACAACTATAACTGGATACTGAAGACACTAAATGGATATGTTGGCTCCGAGATTGCTTCCTCGCGAAGTATACAAGGAAGGATCTCTGGGCGTTACTAGTACATATACTTGTTACTATATATTATATGTTATTCTACCCTCTTCTGTTGCTGCAAGATGCTAGTCTTTGATAGGCTAGATCTTCCCTTCTATTCTGGCATTTCTGCAGTTCAGTCCAAAGATATAACCCCATTTCTTTGATACTGATGCATACTTAGTATAGATCTGATGTAAGTCTTGCGAGTACTTTGGATGAGTACTCACGGTTACTTTGCTACCTCTTTTCCCCTCTACCCGATTGCTGCGATAAGATGATGGAGCCCAGGAGCCAGCTGATCCCGCCGACGACTTCTACTACCCCGGCGGAGCTTACTACTACGTGGAGACCGCCGACGACCATGAGTAGATATGATGCTCCCAGGCAGGAGGCCTACGCCTTTTCGATACAGATATCGTTGTTTTGCTAGCCTTCTTAAGCATACTTGTTTACTTATGTCTGTACTCATATATTGTTGCTTCCGCTGACTCTTATGTATTCGAGCCCTCGAGGCCCCTGGATTGTAATATAAAACTTGTATTATTTGAATTTTGTGTCTAGAGTTATGTTGTGATATCTTTCCGTGAGACTCTGATCTTGATCATGCACATTTACGTGTATGATTAGTGCATGATTAAGTCGGGGCGTCACAACTCTTTTGCTCCAAAATCTAACACCTTAGAGCATCTCCAACGGCTACGCGCAAATTTCCTCTCGTATCTGTCCGTGGACAGGGGGGACCAATCTGCGGACACGTATGCGGGAGGATGCCATTCAATACTAGCCGCATACATTTCAACCCGCATTTTAACAAACCGGACGAAATTCATGCAAACCGGCCGATATTCATCCAAGTTCGGATATAAAATAGCACAAATCATCCATACATACCATGCAAATTAAGTCTAGTACAACATGGTCTCAAATTCGATTAGATCCCGGATGTCCAACCAATTTTTTATGAACAGATCATGTCGTCCCACACATACTTCCCCTTCAGCTTCATCCAACAGTGTGCACGTAAATGGGCGTCCCTCTATCCTGTGGCACACCACGACAACGCGTGCGGGCTAGATATAACGTGTAGACAAACATTGAGTGAATGAATCAATCAATAAGATGAGCACAAGAGAAAGAAAAACTTATGATTTCGTCCTCTGCCGCGTGCAATGGTCACCTTGCCTCGAACTGACGAACCACGTCGCAAAACTTGTTGACGCTGATCTGGATAGCGTGCCAGCGATACGACGACGACCTTATATTGCGTGGTTGAATGACGTACATGTCGTAGGGCGCAATGTGCTTTCGTGCGAGAAACTTTTTATGCACTTGCTCCCAGAAGGGCTCCCCTCTGCTCCTGCCTACGAAATCCGCGGACACGGCCAGTCACGCATCGCACAACAACTCATTCTCCATGGTCGAGTAGCTGACCATCCTGCGTACTCTAAAAAACGACATAGCATTTTGAAAATAAGCTCAATGACATTTGACCGAACACCCGCCGGGCGTGGTGTCCGCCATGGAGGTCGTCGACAGGGGGCGGAGTGTACCTGGGTACAAACGGCTCCAGGGTGGAAAGCTCCATCGTAACGGCGAGCAGACGCGTTGTTGCTGGTTGCGGACGTCCGACAATGCCTCTGTGGCGGCCATAGACGTACAACAGCGACGACGGAGGTCGAGAGTGCGGATGCAAAGTAAGGGGAAGAAGGGACAAAGTGGAAAAAAATGGGATCGAAAGGAGGGATTAGGTGGGCCGGGGGTGCTGGAGTCCTACGTTTCAGGTGGCCGGACTCCCGCAAATCTTTCCCACCTTGTCTCCAATTTGCGGGAGAAATCGCGTTCGGACCGCCCGCGAAGCGATACAGACCCGCGTTGGATGGCTTCCTCGGTCTGAACAGCATGGTCCAAACGGATGTGGGAGGTTTGCGGATCCACCTTGAAGATGCCCTTATGTGTATAACCTGCTGAATTTATGGAAGATCACCATAGCACAAGTCTAGAGCCGTACAAAGAGTGAAGTCCCAACGGACGGACGAGATCGCTCCATCCTCCGACGCCGCGACCCCTGGCTGGGAGCCGGACACATCGCACCCACCTCGCCCGTGCGTCCACCGTCGCCGCGAGCTCGAATTCCCCTCGAGCCACGTCTTCCCGCGTGAGGACACGTAAAGCCTCCCTTCCCCTGTCCCCACATGTCAGCCCCACGAGGCTCGATTATTCTTAACCCTCTCGCCCCGCCTCCCCGTCTCCTCCTCCGGTCGCCCAACCGAGCAGGGGTGTCGCCATTGTCGCCTCTCACCCGCAGGCTGCCTCCGCGTCCGTCACTAGGTCACGAGACCTAGGATCCCCCGCCCCCTCGCTGTGACCTCGCCGCGATGTGGTGGAGGGCGGTGGCCAGGGCTCGCCGCCGGATCCCGGGAGCGCGGCCCGTGTCGACGGCGGCGGCGGGGAAGAGCGGCCGCGAGGTGGTGGTGCCGCGGTTCGGCGGGCCGGAGGTGCTGGAGGTGAGGCAGGGGGTGCCCGCGCCCGATCTGAAGCCCGGGGAGGTGCTCGTGCGCGCGCGCGCCGTCTCCATCAACCCCCTCGACCTGCGAGTGAGCACTCCCCCCATTTTGGACACCCCCCTCCCCGGCCTGGGACTTAGTTGAACTGTCTGGTGAAACAGTCGTTTCCTTTTGTTTCTGACATGCGGGGAATCAGGGTTAGCTTCGGTCGTTGGGCGCCTGTTTTATCTGAACCGATCGCATCGTAGGAATTTATTGTTCTACCACTAATTCGTCGTGCCGTTGCTTTTGAACAGTGTGAGGATTACTTCTATGTGGATGAAAGATCACTATAATAAACATTGGAGTTATATACATTTTGCCCCCAAATCGCATATGATGTGTGTTCTCAGAATAAATGGATCTGCTTTCAGATTATATCATTCTGTTGCTAATTGTTGGAGTATTTACCTGGTAAAGTACTGTTTGTCTTCAGATGCGGGCTGGTTATGGCCGATGCATATTCGAGCCACTCCTACCTCTCATCATTGGCCGGGACATCAGTGGTGAAGTCGCAGCTACAGGGACTTCTGTGTCGTCATTCTATATTGGGCAAGAAGTGTTTGGTGCTTTGCATCCAACAGCGATTAGAGGGACATGTGCTGATTATGCAGTTCTTTCACAGGATGAGCTTACTTCTAAACCATCTACGGTCACTCATGTGGTAGGAGCTCACTGAAATCCTATCCTTTGCATTCTACTATTTCTTCAAAAGTCTAATTCAGAATTACTTTCAGTTTGTCCACCTAGATTACTCAATAGTTTTACTATAATGATTTGATCTAGTTTTGGGCATATACCCTGTTTCAGTCTCTAATATATACAAGATATTTTTTTAATCAGTTTCAAGGGTGCACATTTGGTAGTTCCAGCAAAGGGTCTGTTATTTTTTACATTTGGTGATGGAGAGAAGAATTTTATTTTTTCTTAAGTTGATGACTGAAGGCATAGTGTTTAGTTTGGTTGCCTGCTTGAAAAAAGGCTCCTTACGAGCAGCGAGAGCTAATTTTTGTTTATATTACAGGAGGCCAGTGCAATTCCGTTTGCTGCGTTGACTGCGTGGCGTGCTTTATATGGTACTGCTGGAATTTCTAAAGGGTATGTTCTATTGCACACCACAGTTTGACAAGTTGCCTTTGTTGCTGTTTCTTGTGAATTGGTCGCACATTGGTTGATTTACTGAATATTGTTAATATGGCCACTATTTACTGCTATGTTCATGATCTAGGTACGTATGCATTAGATGGTTTTTGAATTATGCTGAATTTCTTTGGCCGTTATATTTGTGCTCCTCCCATTTGCGTATTGGGCAGCTAACCAGAAGCATGCTACTGTCAAAAGTTAATTCATTTGAAGTTTTAGGAATATTTGTTATATTTTGCGCTACAGTTCCTCCCGGCTTCTACCGTGTACTTGGCAATTCTGCAGGAAGCCTGGAACGTTGCACTTCCCTTTTGATTGTTCTGAAAACCAATCTGTTAGTTAGGCCAACATTCCTGATTAAATGCCAGCATATTAAAGTTTATTTTTCCATTCTTATGAACTGATTGCAATCAATTTTTATTTTAGACAAAGATTACTTGTGCTTGGTGGAGGAGGAGCAGTTGGGCTTTCTGCTGTTCAGCTTGCGGTAGCTGCAGGGTGTAGTGTTTCAGCTACCTGTGGAGCCCAAAGTATTGAGCAAGTTTTGGCAGCCGGTGCTGAAAAGGCTATTGATTACGCCACTGAGGTAAAAATCCTTCAGAAGTCAGAACTCTTGTCGTTATCCATAATGATGCTGTAAAGTCTCTTGACCTTCTAATATTTTGACCTCAACAACATAGCTTAGTCATGTATGTCCCTGGTTCGTGTAGATATTTCACTGTACAATGATCATTCTTTGTCTTAACAGAATAGGAAGGCATATAGTGGGATAGTTATGTATTAGTATGGTACTCAAGACACTGTAGTTTTATTGCCACATGAGCTGGTAAATTCATGCATAAATGGAAAAAAGGGGAACCTAGAATCGCCACATTTTCAACTCCACTTTGCTCTGTGATGCTGAACACAAGGGACTGCTAGCTGTTGTGTATCATTATCTCCTTTTATGTTTTTGCTGAATCTCCCATTTCTCTTCGAGGCTATGAAGCAGCAAAATTAATTATGCAATTTGGCAGGATGTGGTTAGTACGTACAGAGTGGCTTTACTTAGTTCTATTGTTACTACTATTTCTTTCGTTGCAAAACTGCAGTACGGCAATACTTGCAGATTTATCAACCATGCTCTTGGTGCCAGTAGTTCTGTATGTGAGCTTGAGCAGTCGTGCAACTCCATGTGTCTGTGTGATCTGCTGTATAAATATAAAAATAACATTCTGAAATTGTTAATTATTCTCCATATCTGAGAAAGCATGAAAGAACTTTGTGTCAGGGGTAAGGAATCTTTCTGCAGTTTGATGAAATAGTTAAGCCGCTAGCATCTCATATATTTTGATTCTCTTTTCAAGAAATTCCTAGCCTTGAATACCATTTTCTCCATGATTTTTATGTTTTACATTGTACACTACAGGATACTGAATTGACGGTTACAGGAAAGTTTGATGCCGTGTTAGATACAATAGGAGTAGCTGAAACTGAAAGAATTGGTATTAATCTTCTGAGAAGAGGCGGACATTATATGACCCTTCAGGTAATCAATCTGCATGTTTAATCTTACCATGTTTTTCTTTTGTTTCTTCCTTATTGTCTTCCCTTTTACGTGATTAGGGAGAAGCAGCTTCACTAGCAGATAAATATGGATTATGTGTGGGACTTCCTGCTGCTACCGCTATTTTACTAAAGAAGCAGATGCAGTATCGTTGTTCTCATGGAATAGGTAAAGAGCTCCGTTGGCATGTATATTTTGATCCATTCATATAATTCGTTTTGGATCTTGGTACGGGCTGAGGGAACCTATTTCATCACTATAGATTATGTGGTAACTGTTTATAATCTGTCGAGGCCCACACTTCCAGTCACAAGCTGATTGCTGCCATCTAGAACTTGGTCAGTAACTGGCAAAGAAAATGCTGTTTTTGCAACAAAAAAGAAGAAGAAGCAAGAAATACAAAGTGCTTTCTTTAGTTGAGTTATTACAAACACTACTAGGATTTGGTTGTTGTAGTTTTATAAAATGCTTTGCCTAGCTATCTAGGTAGCATACGTTTTTTCGACAAAGGGCATTTTTTATTGACTCATAATGTAGCATCAAGCGATACAAGCACAATGAGCACACACCCTAGGATACATATATTCCATTATCTGTGTAAGATGTTGGTCTTAACAAATGCTGTTCCCATCCAATCTAATATAATTTCAGAGTACTGGTGGACATACATGAGAGCTGATCCTGACGGTCTCCATGAGATCCAGAGGCTGTCCGGAGCTGGAAAACTACAGATACCGGTCGAGAAGACTTTTCCTATCAGCCAAGTAAGAGAAGCTCATGAGGCCAAGGAGAAAAGGCTGGTGCCTGGCAAGGTGGTTCTAGAGTTCGACTAGTGTTTACAGGGTTTTGTCCGACAGCCACGCGGGGACCGACGTTCCTTCTTAATTGTACCATGATGTTTATTTTTGTCTTTCTTCAAAAAAAGTTGTGCGGCTTAATTTGCTCGTTCTCTAGGTAGTACTCCAAAGGTTATTTTGTCAGGATTTAGTGTAAATGCAGTAAATAATGATATGCAATACGAAGAGACTTGTTTCAAAGGATCCCAATCATTATTATTTCAGGTGCATTTTCTCCCGCCAGAATACGTTTGTGGATGGACGTAGAGTCCTTAAAACGAGCTTCCTGACGTACCTTTTGTGTTCTGCTAATAGTCCAAAATCACTTTCATGCCAGAAGAAATTACCGCTTGAGTTGTTACCTTGATTGCTCTATAATATTAGTAGTATAACTCTGAAGTCTGAACACGAAGTAACTACAATTCCAGGCACCTCGTTACTACCAGGAACATATCATCCTCTGATGTCAAAAAAAGAAAGAAAGGAATATATCGTCCTCCGTCGACAGCTCCAATTCAGACCAAATCTTTCCGGACACACACTATTCACAACACGCGCTACACAAGTCTCAGCGCTGGGTTTCCAACGCGATGGAATCATTCAAGGAACTGCCTACAGAGGCGATCTGCATCTGCCATCGGCAGCTAAGCCGCCGTGGGTTGCTGAGCCGCTGGCTCCGGCTCTGGCTCTGCCTGGGCAGCGCCGGAAGTGAAGGCCCTTGGAAGAATCCACGGCCACCCGCCCCCTACCCCTGTCACCCGCTCCACCTCGGCCACCCTCAGCTTCATCATCTGCTTTTCCCTCTCGAGCTCCTCCATCTTCTCCTTTATTTCCTGCCATTTTTATAAACATGAAAAAGAGTTGATCATCTCTGCACAACTCTTGACAAGATTGTATGCAGGGCATGGTCCAAATTAACTGTCAGCGATTTGTTTTGTCTCTTGATATGCAAGTGCACGATAAAAATAGCTGTTAATAACCGAGACAAATCTGAATTCTGGAGAGTAGAGTCCACAACACAGATTACTAGCACCTTCTGTCGTGTACTTGCTCGTGATATATCCTAGAAATCTCGTGTTTTCCGTTCAAAATATGGAAGTGTGAAAACTGTCATCCCTCAGTGATAACAATTTGAACCAATCATCTTTTTTTTTCGAAAAGGGGACTACCCCAGCTCTGCATCACGTGATGCACAGAGCCATTTTTATTAAAAGTGAAAAACGTTCCAGTCGACGAGTACCAGAGAGTGATGGAAATAAAAAGAAAACACGACCACAACCGATCGGACCGTGAACCAATCATCTTACCTCCAGTGCCTTCTTACGGGCCTCTTCTTTTCTGGCTTCTGACTTGCCACTTCTATGAACCTCAAAGATTATTGCACCACAAGCAACCTGATAAATTACGTGGGAGTCCAAGTCAGTTGTAATCATCTGCCATCACACAATCATCAAGTATTTCTAGGGGTCTGAAGATCTAGGACAGTTAGTGATAACAGAAAGCAGATTCTTGGACTTGTTGGGTTTTTAGTTCTTCCATATGCATTACAGAAAGCTGTTAATAACTCAACAGTCCATTCAGGTCCAGAGTACTTACCGAGAAAATGAACAGTTCACCAAGAAGATCTGTAGCAGCTTGAATAGCTTTCTCTTCATTCAAGGGCCGAATGTGAATGTCAGTTGCACGCCCAATAAGTCGCCTCTGCATGTTTGTTGCTAAACGATGGTTTGCCTGAACATAGTGCGGCATACATCTTGTCAGTACAGCAACCACACTCACACAATGTATAATATATATATATATATATATATATATAGTTTAGTATTCTTTACAAGAGAACCAGAGCGCATCCAAATTTATAATTCTTTGAACAGATCAATAAACTGTAAACAGAAGAGGACATGGCAAAATTGTTATTCAGTTCTCGTATGAGTAAATCTCAACCGAGAAATTCTTTGAAGTGTTCCACAAGGATTGAACATCATCATCAACAATACTTCACATCTATTTCCTTCGCGACACATACGCTCAATCCACATCAATAGCATATACATAAGTCCTTTCACTGTCAGCAAGAAGTAACGTGCCATTTTTTATGGTGATCTGAATGATCATCGACGTATGTTGTTCACACAGAGTTCCATGATCATTCTAAACTGATCTGTAAGACTATAAGGAATCACTGTAAACTGTCACCAGCATTCAGAACCTCAAAGAACTACCGTGTGCCCACATTACAGAACTTTTGGCGTCAGATAAGGTTGCACCAACAATCTGGATCAAACTACATTGGCGTTCACAGGAATCAAATTCCCCCGAAACAACAGTGCGAGTGATTGATACCATTAGCATAGAACAGGGTAACCTAAATCGCCAATTATCCCACACGCCCAAGCATGAAAATCGATTCGATTCTGCGACATATCAGAGCAATGCTGTCACCAACTTACAATTAACCAGTAAAAACAGAGGCAGGTCCTCACGCCTTTTCTAATAAGCATTTTGTCATGCACTTCCCCCGCTTGAAATCAAAGAGAGAGAGAGAGAGAGAGAGAGAGAGAGAGAGAGAGAGAGAGCCAAGAAACACGGAAGGAAGATCCGCTCCGGTCCTCCAAACCGTACTGGACAGAAGCGATCAAGAAGTGCAAGCGCCGCCCCAACTTCCAGACACCAGGATCAGAGGCACGGGCGAGTTACTATGGGGGATGAACTGACGGAACATCACCTGCGCGACGTCGATGATGAATCCGCGGAACCTGGGGTGGATGCCGGCGTTGCGCTTGAGTTTGTTGGCGACGGGCTTGCTCAGCGTCCGGAACGCGAGCAAGCCGAGCTTCATCAATGGCAGCACCATCGTCGCGCTCCGCGGTCCTCCGCCGCCGGTGCTCGCGAAGGGGACAGAGGAGGCGGCGTGGGTGTGGGGGCGCAGGCGGCGTGGCGGAGTTTGTTGCTGGTTTGGTTTGGCTCTACTTTTCTTGGAGAGGAAGGAGAGGGGACTCATGAGGAAGGACAGGCAGTCGTTCGCTTATTGGCCAAGTTGGCCGCCAATTTCCCCGTGCCCGTGAACAATTCTTATTGCCCAAGTTTGGCTCTGCTTCCATAGAGCGTACGGAGCAGAATCCCAGTACTATATAACGACACTCACGTACGTATGCGTCCTCTTTGATGGTATTACTGGAGGCTTTTTTTTTTCAAGAGTACGCAAATTGCGTACGATAGCGTTATAAAAGATAGAAAAAGTATGTACAAGATCAGAAGCCTCAAAGTCACAGATCGGGTAAGGCAAATAACCACACCACTCCTACTCCTGCTACCTAACTCTACTACTCACACCATACGCTAACTCCTCTCCCTCTTGCTAGGGTTCACATACATAGCTCCTCAAAGATTTTCGTAACCAGGTCCGTAGCACTCATCAAACTAGCTGCATTGCGAAACACACGGTCATTTCTTTGTTTCCAAAGGCTCCAGCATACCAAGCTCACCAGCGAGTCAAAAGCTTTGCGGTGTGCTTTGGGGATGTGCTTGCGTGTAGTGCCCCACCATTGCTCCAAAGAATCAGCGCCCTCGGGCGTGAGCAGTGGATCGATTCTGCTTTTGGCGAATGTCGTGAACCAAACTTGCTTGGAAAATACGCATTGGAGCATGATGTGGTCAACGGTGTCCTCCTCTTGGTCGCAAAGGAAGCATGTCGATCGCTCATCTTGCAGACCATGTCTCAGCCTCCGGTCAGATGTCCATATGCGATATTGGATCGTGAGCCACATGAAGATTTTGATGGTCAGAGGCGCCCAACACTTCCAGATCCAGCTTGCGAAGGCAGCCTTTATCGTACCCATGAACAACATCTTGTAGGCCGACGCTGAAGTGTAAATGCCACGCTCGTTCCAGGGCCAAATCGCCGCATCTTGCTGGTTAGGGTCGAGCTGAATGTTCAACATGATCTCCCACAACCGGATCAGCCGAACCAGGCCATCTGTGGAAAGCTCTCATGTAATGTCAGATGCCCATCTATGGTTCAGCAACCCCTCCTTCACCGATCTCTTGTTAGCAGTTTGGGCGCGGATTAGTGCCCTGATATCCGGGGCAATCTCATCGATCGTGGCTCCGTCGATCCATCTATCTTTCCAAAATAGCACCCTGTCGCCTGAGCCCAGTCGCCAGTGGACCAGACTGGTAAACGCCGTCTGAACTTGCGTGTCACTTGTCATCGGCAGACCTTGCCAAGGTCTGGTGGGATCGGTACGCCTGAGCCACTCCCAACGCAATCTCAAGGCCAACCCCTGCCTCCTCAGATCCATTACGCCAAGCCTGCCTAGCTCTTTTGGCCTACAGACCCTTTGCCATGATACGAGGCACTTTCCTCCATGAATCTGCTCCGTTCCTTCCCAGAAGAAGGCTCGACATCTTTTGTTGACGCACTCCATAGCCCATTTAGGAGCATCTGCCACTAGTAAGTGATGTGTCGGCCTGGCCATCACCACGTCATGCACTAGCACCAGCCTACCGGCGCGAGTGATGAGTCCTCTTTGCCAACTAGGTAGAAAATCCAGCACACTGTCCACAATCGGTTGCCACTCGGAGCGAGTCAACAGCCATATGGAGAGCTGCAGCCCAAGGTATTTACACGGGAACTTGTCCATCTTCCATTGCAGGGCTGGCGCGACCAACTCCTTATCTCCCTCTTCTTCGCGAATCATAATCGTAGCAGATTTGGCAAAGTTAATTTGGAGCCCCGAAGCTTGTTGGAAATATGCCCTAGAGGCAATAATAAAGTGGTTATTATTATATTTCCTTGTTCATGATAATCATTTATTATCCATGCTATAATTGTATTGATTGAAAACTCAAATACATGTGTGTGTACATCATTATTGCAGGATGCTGCTAACGCGACATTACGATCAGAGACCCTTTAACGAAACTGTGTGCGATGCATTAATCGCAAACGGGGATGTAAACAAATCATCAAAAGAGATGCAAAACATTTGCGATGGCGGAGACATCAAACACGGTTCAGATTTTAGTTACGTATGCGATGTGGGGCATACGGTTGATCCAGAAGAACTGTTTGCGATGAGGCAGAACAACAGAAACGGGCAGCCATATCAATGTGTGTGCGATATACGGCATACAGTTCGCTCCGATGAACTGTGTGCTATTAGGGAATGCAACAGAAACGGTCAACTAGATCAAGGTGTGTGTGATATACGGCATACGGTTCACTCGGACGAACTGTTTTCAATTAGGGAAGAGAACAAAAACGGTTCAACTTAACAAGATGTGTGTGATATGCAGCATTTGCGATGAGCCAAAAGAACACAAACGATTCATGTAAACAAGATGTGTGTGATACGCAGCAAACAGCCCACTCGGATGAACTGTTTGCGATGAGAACTTATAACACAGACGGTTACTATAGTTAGTTCGTGTGCGATTCTGTTCGTACAATTTTTTTTGAAAAATGCAAACTAGTTGCTTGCGGTGGCTAGGAGTATCGCACACGATGCGTCTGCGAGTACTCGTGTGCGATGATTAGTAAGTTACACATTCGTACAAAAAACATTGAAAAATGCAAATTAGTTGTAAATTTGCCTCAACGGCGAGCAGAGCGCGCGCAGGGACGCCAGAGCGGAGCGCGCCGTGGCCGCCTCAATGGCGAGCAAAGCGCGCGGACGGACGCGAGCAGAGCGCGCCGCGGCCGCCTCAACGGCAAGCAACCACGTGATCAACCTTCTGGCACCCCGTGGGAGACGCGACGACGCATCCATAGGACACGATGGTGATATTTTGACCGTGTGTGATAGTGGGCAGACACGTACACGTACATCCGAGAATGTGGGCCCACGTTTCGGGCTTCCGATGCGTGGCATACGGTTGATCCAAAAGAACTATTTGCGATGAGTCAGAACAACAGAAACGGGCTTTGTAGGCCCAGAACCATCAATAAATTTTGACTTTATTTCTCGTCACATTGCAGAATACAACACAATAAGTAATTACAAATCTGTTCACACCTATCAAACTAATATGTGTTCACACTTAGCACCGGGCTATAAAAACTACCCACTCAAAAATTACTTCACAGTTCCTCTCCTCATCACCCACAAAACTGGTCTTTCCTGTCAAGTCGTTCCGCCATGACCGGTAGGAGGAGTTTCGGGTGGACATATAACCAGGCAGCAAAGACCAAGGCCGCGGAAGCACTAGAGAGGTCCTGCCGCGAAGCGGCAGCCGCAGCAGAGATGTCCCGGCGCGCCGCGGAGCCCTCGAACGAGCTCTCACGGGCACGCGAGGGCTCTCACAACCGCACTCGCCGCGTCGGCGATCGCGACGAGCTGGCGTTGCTGAAGTCCTTGGCCGGCGACGACGACATTCTCGCTGGCCTCATTAAGCAGCAGGAGCTGGTCGACGGCTTGATGAAGCTGCTCAAGATCAGCGATGCCTCGGTTGACAAGGCGACCGGCCTCGTCGAGCAACTCATGGGTGACAATGCGAAGCTCCTCAAGGCGCTCGCCGAGAAGGAGGAGGAGGCCGCCGGCTGGAAGATGCTGCATGAGCAGAGCAGTGCCTCGGGGATGACGCTGACAGCGGTCGTCGAGGAACTGATGGGTGACTTGAGGAAGCTCCGGATCGAGCGCGAGCAGGAGGTGGAGGAATCCGTGGCTGCTTTGAAGCAAAGTCGTGAGGAATTGAAGAAGGAGCTGGAGGATGTCGTCGCCCGGCGATCCATCGACGAGTAGAGACAGTAGCAACCCAGATCGTTGTCTGCGATTTCCTTCTTCTCTTGTCCCCGTGTCTTCCGGGCTTTGCCGCATGTGGCATTTTAAATTATCCGGAATATGTAAGACAATTATTATCTGCGCCACTGTAAATTTATCGTCGTATTATCCGTTGCCATTTTATTTGTCGTCGTATTATCCGTTGCCCTATGTGGCAATTTAAATTAGGCCGGAATACGAGTTGAAAACACGAACAAAGCAAATGCTGCCATGGGATCACAAGCAAACACCCTCCGTCCAGGTGCTTTAATTAACCCATTAATGAAGAAGTTGTGAGCGAGGCGGGCGGCGGCTGGTGGATGGAGGTCAAAGAGCTCGCTTCCCGGTGAACATGGGCGGCCTTGCTGCTTGCATGTGTCCCGTCGAGCCTGCGAGGTGGACAGGATGCACGCGTCCCGTCGAGCCTGCGCGGCGGATTGCTCGCACGCGTCCCGTCGAGCCTGCACGGCGGACTTCTCGCGCTCGTCCCGTCTAATCAAACAGCTGCACGCACGCCACCGAGTATGGTTAAATTTTGACACGATTCATATAATACAACCGTTTGCGATATTAATGTGTCAGCTATTTATTTCAAAAGGACTTTGTTGGCTATTAATGTGTGCGCCTTGTCTCAAACTGGACGATTTTTTTACCACGGCATATATGTGCCATGTCATGAAACCATGCCAAGTTTCATGTTTTTTGGGTGAGTTTTCGATTTACTGGGATTTAAAAACCGAGATTCTCAATGTTTCAGGACGACGAGAAGTTTGTAATTCATTCCCATTCCTTAAATGAGACCTAAACATGCACCCAATGACACATGTACGATTTTTCGATTTACTGGGATTTAAAAACCGAGATTCTCAATGTTTCAGGACGACGAGAAGTTTGTAATTCATTCCCATTCCTTAAATGAGATCTAAACATGCACCCAATGACACATGTACGATTTCCCACCCATTTTGCTTCACTGGAGCATGTGCTTGTAGTTCAAATTTGAATTATGGACTACATTAAATGCCTAGAAAACTTAATTAATATATACAATGGCCAAACGAACCCTGAACAGTTTCAAATTTTAGCACGACACTCCTGTTATTCTATGTTGCCTGTAGAAAACAAAGTTCAAGGCGAGAAGAGGCAGCGATTATTGTTTCGCCCACAAGAGGGGCATGTTTCCCTACTGGAACCACGAGGGTTGCGAGAAGCTTTGGTTTGTAAGAGGCTTGTAATATAGCTTCGCCCAAATTGGACAATTATATGTGCCATGTAGTGACACCATGCCAAGTTTCATGATTTCCTGGTGAGTTTTGGATTTACAGAGATTTAAAAACCGAGATTCGCAATATTTGTGGCCAAGCCAGGACGGCGAGACGGTTGAATTCATTCCCATTTGTTCCATGGGACCTAAACATGCACCTCAAGGACACATGTACGTTTTTTCTAGCCATTTTGGTGCACTGGAGCATGTATTTGTAGTTCGGATTTGAATTATGGACATTAAATGCCTAGAAAACTCAATTAATGAATAAAAAAGGTCAAATGAACCCTGAATAATTTCAAAGTTCAGCGCGAATCTCCCGTTGTTCCGTGTTGCGTGTAGAAGAAAATACAAGGCTAGAAGAGGGAGCGATTATCGTTTCGCCCACAAGGGGACACGTTTCCCTATCGAAACCACAAGGGTTCTTGCGACAGGCTCCGGTTTGTAAGAGGTTTGTAATAAAGCTTGGCCCAAATTGGCAATGTTTTTACCACGGCATATATGTGCCATGACGTGACACCATTCCACCTTTGATGACT
Source organism: Thinopyrum elongatum (assembly GCA_011799875.1). Taxonomy (NCBI): domain Eukaryota; kingdom Viridiplantae; phylum Streptophyta; class Magnoliopsida; order Poales; family Poaceae; genus Thinopyrum; species Thinopyrum elongatum. Next base: position 409,618,328 of record CM022299.1, read on the forward strand.
TTCTGGTGAGTTTTGGATTTATGGGGATTGAAAAACCGAGATTCCAAATGTTTGAGGACGAGCCAGGACGCCGGTACAGTTGTAATTCATTCCCATTCCTGGCATGGGACCTAAACATGCACCCAAGGACACATGTATAATTTTTCTAGCCATTTTGGTGAACTGGAGCATGTATTTGTAGTTCAGATTTGAATTATGGACATTAAATGCCTAGGAAACTCAATTAGTGTATAAAAAGGCCAAATGAACCCTGAATAAGTTTAAATTTCAGCACGGATATCCTGTCGTTCCATGTTGCCCGTAGAAGAAAATACAAGGCGAAAAGAGGCAGTGATTACGTTTCGCCCACAAGGGGAACACGTTTCCCTATCGGAACCACGAGGCTTCTTTGAGAGAAGCTCCGGTTGGTAAGAGGTTTGTAATAAAGCTTGGCCCAAATTGGACAATGTTTTTACCACGACATATATGTGCCATGACGTGACACCATGCCAACTTTCATGACTTTCTGGTGAGTTTAGGATTTACGGGGATTTAAAAACCGAGATTCCAAATGTTTGAGGACGAGCCAGGACGCCGGTACAGTTGTAATTCGTTCCCATTCCTGGCATGGGACCTAAACATGCACCCAAGGACACATGTATAATTTTTCTAGCAATTTTGGTGAACTGGAGCATGTATTTGTAGTTCAGATTTGAATTATGGACATTAAATGCCTAGGAAACTCAATTAGTGTATAAAAAGGCCAAACGAATCCTGAATAAGTTTAAATTTCAGCACGGATATCCTGTCGTTCCATGTTGCCCGCAGAAGAAAATACAAGGCGAAAAGAGGCAGTGATTACGTTTCGCCCACAAGGGGAACACGTTTCCCCATCAGAACCACGAGGCTTCTTTGAGAGAAGCTCCGGTTTGTAAAAGGTTTGTAATAAAGCTTGGCCCAAATTAGACAATGTTTTTACCACGACATATATGTGCCATGACGTGACACCATGCAAACTTTCATGACTTTTTGGTGAGTTTAGGATTTACGGGGATTTAGAAACCGAGATTCCAAATGTTTGAGGACGAGCCAGGACGCCGGTACGGTTGTAATTCGTTCCCATTCCTAGCATGGGACCTAAACATGCACCCAAGGACCCATGTATAATTTTTCTAGCCATTTTGGTGAACTGGAGCATGTATTTGAAGTTCAGATTTGAATTATGGACATTAAATGCCTAGAAAAACTCAATTAGTGTATAAAAAGGCCAAACAAACCTTGAATAAGTTTAAATTTCAGCACGGATATCTTGTCGTTCCATGTTGCCCGTAGAAGAAAATACAAGGCGAAAAGAGGCAGTGATTATCATTTCGCCCACAAGGGGGACACGTTTCCCTATCAAAACCACGAGGCTTCTTTGAGAGAAGCTCCGGTTTGTAAGAGGCTTGTAATAAAACTTGCGCCAAAATGGACGAAAAAAATTCCTCGACATATATGTGCCATGTCGTGACACCATGCCAAGTTTCACGATTTTCGGGTGAGTTTTGGATTTATGGGGATTTAAAAACCGAGATTCTTCTCACGAAATGTTTTCAAATAGCACACGGTTCACTCACGAAAGCCGTGTGCCTACCAAACCGTGGCCGATGCCCTCCTTCCCCCTGCTGCGTGCGTAATCTGAGTCGTGCGTTCTGATTGGTCAGAACCCAAACCCCACGGATCGTACGTCTGCACCGTTGGATGCTCCCAGATCGAACGGCAATCCCCAGCCCTTTCGACAGCACATGCAGTACACGGGTAAGCACTGTGTGCATGCGTCGTGCTAGCTCATGCTTCCTTCTCTACTAAGTTTTCTATATTAATGTTGTTATATATCCAAACAGGCTACCGTTTCCCGCCACTCCTCTCATCGGTTTCCCGCCTCTTCTCCCATCGTTTTCCCGCTACCAGTGTCAGTGCTCATTGAAGGCTAGGCGGCGACACACCGGCCATGTAAATATCGCACACAGTTTCTAAAAGCACAAATGTGTGTGATAAGAGGGAGTAGGTCCCATAGGGTGACCAGCGTGAAACGCCTTAAAGGCAAGGGGGCAATTCCTATCAGCAAGGTGCGGCTTCCCATCTGCTAGTCTAGTCGAATAGAACGCAGAAGTTAAGCGTGCTCGGGCTGGAGTAGCCCAAGGATGGGTGATCTCAAGCTTCATTTAAATGCTATGACACAGTCATTATAGAGATAAAGGATCTTTGTTTTGCTAATTTGTAGACTATGTTTTTATTGATTATTTTTTGCTCTAAAAAATTAAAGAATGATTGACTCTATAGTGACCTGTCATGGCGATTATATAAACCTTTTTTAGGTCGCATGCAGGGTATAGGGGACAGGGTGTTCTGATCGAGCATGTCTCCCTTGTGCGGTTTATAGACGCTGCACATATCTGTGGGCTCCCCGAGGTATATATATTATCCTTTACCGACAATGAGGGGGGCCCACACAATCTATCCCTTTGACCCAACAACGAGAAGGGTTTGACCATGATGGTTTCCTATTGCTATGTGTGCCATGTTAGACCAAATAAAGTTTGAGCGCATGCGTTGGACGACCCCCCCCCCCCCCCCCCCGCCGCCGCCTCGAAGTTGGGAAACCGACATCGTACGTATTGAACCATGCTTGGGGTCGGGTACGGTGTTCGGTTTGTAATGTAGTTGGTGGCCCATTGAAGTTGTGCATTCGGGATTTAAACACATCACACACCACCGTACCCATACATATTTTCGGGCCGCATGCAGTGTATACGGGGTCTTCTGATCGACCACGTCTCCCTTGTGCGGTTTTTTGTGACGACACGCATATCTGTGGGTTCCCCGAGTGTATATATATCATCCCTTTGACCGATAACGAGGGGTATGTGTTGGCCATGAATGGATTCCTCCTAGTTCGTGTTAGGGCCGGTCACCGTCACATGTCGTTCAACCAAAGCTCGAGCTCATGCGTTGTTAGGATTCCCTCCCACATGCTCGGATTGCTGGGTTCGACCTACATCGTACCCTGCGTATCTCATCCTTAACTATCTGGCCTTCATGGTTGTTGTCTGTATCTAGAGGTAGGCACCACATCTAAATTGTACATTATTCTATATTGAAAACACACATCACCCCTTCCAACGTACATCATTTTGGGCCGCATGCAAGAGGTGCTGGTTTTGTGGTCCCTCTCGTGCGATTTTTATGATGGTTCAATCTATTGGCCCAAGCGGTTTATCGACAACAACAGTTGTCGTTTGACCAAACGATAGATTCATTGGTCCGTCTTATGGTAGGTCATGGCGACATGCATGTATGACCAAAGTATCATTACATGCATCCGCCCCGCTAACACGAAGTGGGAGGTGGTGGGTCAAGCACCCTAGCTAGCTACGACATTATGTCATTATAGATATATCCAAGGGTGCTTTCGGTTTTGCGAGGCAGGTGCCACCAAAGTTGTGCATTGTGTATTTAAAGTTTTAAACATCACACCCAATATTCCTACATATATTTGGCCACTTCCAGGTGGTTCTTGACTTCTGGCCCCTCTCATCGATCTTCGACAACGCGCCCAACCGTGGGCCCGCGCAGTCAAAGTTGTGCATTGGAATTTTGAACATCACAGACCACCCTTTTCACTCATATATATTTGGGCCACATGCTGGTGTGGCTGTCTTCTAACCCTTTCTAATATTTTTTTTCTGGAAAGACTCTGATGACGCTCAACGGACACGGGTATAATGTCTTAACCATGTGCGATGCAAGTGCGCTGTGAATCACCACGACTGCGCAAGCGCGAGCAAAGGTGGAGGTACTGGCTCAACCGTGTGCGATGCAAGTGCGCTCTAAAATCACCACGACTGCGCAAGTGCGAGCAAAGGGTGGAGGTACTGGCTTAACCGTGTGCGACGCAAGTGCGCTGTAAAATCACCACCTGCGCAAGCTAAAGGCGGGTAGTTTATTTAGAAATTAGGACAAACCGTGTGTGATAGACCAGCTAGCTAGAAATATAAAAACAAACTACCCGCCTTGAGCGTTGCAAAAATCGGCGGTTCTGCCACTTTTCCTTATTATCATACACGCATATTCTTATTGGACCGTGCGCGATCTTAGGCACTCCCGCCCCGCGTCAATTCCTTTACCCAAATTTTAATAGCCGTCGTACTTCAACCGTCGCCCACACTCCTCCAGCACCGACCTTATAGTAAAATTGCAGTAGCCGAGGCATTTGAACCGTCGCCCTCCCTCGTCCACCACCATCTCCACCCACCATTACTAAAATTTTCAGTAGCCGCGGCGTATCCTCAAATACCACCCCCCTCCACAGTCCCCCCACCCGGCCTCCTCCCCCCTCGAACCCTAGCTCGCGGCTGCCGCCGCCGCCAACCCCTGCCGGTCTGCCCGTTCCTCCTAGCTTAGATAATAAAGTTCAGGTTACCCAGCGATTCCCATATCGTCGCCCCACTCCCCTGAGTTTTTATATGAGGCCTGCGGTGTCCCTCCCCGCCAGATCCACATCCCCTGCTCCAGAATGTCGCAGCCTAAGCTCGACCACGTATCCCGGGGAGCCCGACGAGCTTTCGGCCAAGAAGAGGTTTATCATGGCCTCTCCGGCGGACGTTGGCGAGTTGGCCGCCGTTCGCCCCGACCTGTCGATCCCGGAGCAACACGTCTCCGCGGAAGCCGGCGAAGACGTTGACTACGTTGCCATGCCGAAGGCTTCATGTCAACGGGCTAGCGTATTACTGTATCTCGGGAAAGCTGGCTACGACATCAAGCTCGTCGACAACGACGGCTTCACACAGGCCATGTCACAGGTTAAGTGGTCCATCCCCAACCCCTCTGGTTCAACCGCCGTCGATCTCTTCGACGGCCCTGCCACTGATCTCCTCCGCCAAGCGGTCAAGGATTTGCGATCCTTGTACGCCATCGAGCCCATTTTGTCATTTCTGAAGGACACGTTCTACGGCGGCTTGGGATCCTCAATTGCCAAGTCAGATCTCATCGACCACGACCACGACCATGAGGAGAGCACCCACAAAGGTTCTTCCAAGGTGAAACATCCCATCTGTGACATCAGAGACCGCACCATGGGTCCGTGCTCTTCCAACTGGAAGGATCCCGTCCATGACATGTGAGGCAACATCCTATCAGCAAATCTTACCTTTTCTAGCTTGCCAACCCGTACCCTTTGTTTGTAGTAGCATTTGCCGTGCGGTGCTTTAACTGTGCCGTGTTTAATTATTTCAGTTATGCAAAAATGTATTGTTCAATAGGGCTATGTGATGTTTAAGTATGAATTGTCCACTTCAGTTTCACGAATGGCTATATTTGGTTGTTAGGTTGGTTGCAGTGAGCATTTTTTCAGTTATCGAGCAGATGCCTTGTTTATATGTATTTGGTTCTTAGGTTGGTTGCAGTGAGCATTTGTCCAGTTATCAAGCAGATGCCTTGTTTATCTGTATTTGGTTGTTAGGTTGGTTGCAGTGAGCATTTGTCCAGTTTTCAAGCAGATGCCTTGTTTATCTGTATTTGCTTGTTAGGTTGGTTGCAGTGAGCATTTGTCCAGTTTTCAAGCATGTGCCCTGTTTATCTGTATTTGCTTGTTAGGTTGGTTGCAGTGAGACTCTGTCCAGTTTTCAATGGCTATATTTGGTTGTTATACTGATCATTTATGCCTTGTTTATTTCAGTCATTCACAATGTGATGTTCATTATGTGCAAGTCGGAACTGTGCCGCTCGACTGCATCAATACCAGTTTGAACGGCTATATTTGGTTCCAGTTATGCCTGGTGTAGTTAACACATGCCCTTTATTTCAGTTTTACACATTTATCTAGTGTGATGTTTAAGCATTACCTACGTTCTATTCATTTTCAACAATACCAGTTTGAATTGCAATATTTGATGGCTGCTAAGCCTGTTGTCGGTAACATTGCCTTCCATTTTATATCTGCTTTAACAGCATGCTGAAACCAACACATTCAAGCTATCATTTGGAGATGATGTTGTTTACCTTTGCTATATTTGTTTGATGTTAAGGTTGCTATACTTATCATGCCCGTCGTGGATTTAACACGGCAGATGCCCTCGTGAAAGGACTTAGGTGTGGAGCCATCGCATGTAAGTTAGCTTAAAGGGGTTGAACGGGACAAAGGACACAATGAGCTTACCCAGGTTCGGCCCCTCTCAACGAGGTAAAGGCCTACGTCCTGCTTCTAGTTGTATTACTTGAGTTTCGATTACAAGGGAGCGAATACGCTTGACCTAGCTTTCGATCGATCTTTTTCCTCCCCCTAAGCCGCCGTCAAGTCTCGCCTTTATATACACAGGTCGAAGCCCGGCGGTTTACAAGAGTCCGATCCGGGTCACACAACGTGACCAGCCCGGTTTCTAAATTGCCTTATCTTAATAGACAAGTCACCAGATGGCAGTTCACACGTCCGGGTCCTGGGCCTTTGCCAGGCCCACTCCTATGAGCCGCCATCTTCTTAGGCCTACTTAGACCTTCTTCATATTAGGCCATCAACGGTGTAACCCGGCCCGTCCTGGGCGGGTCACACCTCGGAGCTATATCCTCAACATTAGGCCCCAGATTGATTTGAACTTGTTCATGTCAATCTTCAATCTTCATTCAGCAATTCCTTGAATTTCTTAAACTCTTAACCTGACAAGCTTTGTATAACCCGCCATAACAGAGGGATGGCGTCACGTTACAAACCCCGGAAAAAATCTTATGATATCACAGCGGATCTTTGCATTAATCCTTCATTTCGAGAATCAAGGCACCTTTGTTTGTCGAGATAATGACCATACCCCCTCGATTTCCGTGCCTGCCATTTACTGTTTACCTTTTTCCCTTATAAATATCACGCGCGGGGGGGGGGGGGGGGGCTCCTTTTCACTTTTTACCCCTTCCCCTTTCTCTTCTTCCTCGAGCAACCGAAGCCTCCGGAGCTCCGCCGCTGCAGTCGACCTCCACAAGCACTCTGGTCTGGCCGCTGTATCAACCTGATTCTGTTCAGAAAAACTGCGGCGCCCCTCCGCTGTCCATCAGCATCACCAGGTATCCATCTCCCTTTGCTTACAATCTGCATTAGGGTTCCCCAGTTCTTCGGTGTTCATCGATGTTCATCGTGCTTGCTTGTAGTTCATCTACCGTATTGCTTAGTTGAGCCCAGACGCGATGCTGAAGTCATGCTTTGATTACCCTGGGTATCTGCTATTAATTATGGATCCAATCTTTCCTTTCGAGATTCATTCCCCAACATAGTAATTCGTCCTCCACGTTTAAGGTTTAACAATTTCCATCTGTTTTTCGAATGGCCATAGATCCAAAATTATAAGCATGACCTGTGAAACTTGTTTGTTTAGCACTTAGTGAAATTTCACTCAAATCCAGATCTGTAAATACCTGCTTGATCACTGCTGCACGGGCGGCTCACATGATACTTTGTAACCCGCCAAATACCCGCCAGCTTACTTATGAATTTTTAAACCGCCAGTACTTATCCAATGCCGATATTATCCGACTGTGCCTTGCCGATTTAGCCATGCCCTTTATTTTCTTCTTCCATAGCAATTAATCTTTGCACATAACCAATCCTGCATAATAAACTTGCTGTCTTAGCCATTGGGCAACTTACCATCACGAATTTGACCCGTTAATACTTCCTTCTTAGGTTTTACGTGATAAAAAATGACTAAGACTGTCACCTCGTGCGACTGGGTCGTTTCCACTGTTATGGAGCAAACTCTTAACGAATATGTTCAAGTGGGCGTCTTATCAGCCAAAGATGTTATCCACTGGCGAGCTCCAGGGACAGAAGTTAGACCTCAACCAAAGGAAGGTGAAGTCATAGTTTTTGCTAATCATATGATCCATGGTTTCTCCCCCCCGGTTCAAAATTCTTTTGCGATGTACTGCACTTTTTCCAACTTCACCCCCAAGATATTGGACTAAACTCCATTTCCAACATCTGCAATTTCCAAGTCTTTTGCGAAGTATACCTTCAAGAAGAGCCCAGCGTTGATCTTTTCAGACAGTACTTTTATTTGAACTGCCAGACCGAGTTTACAGACGGGCCCAGCCTAGAACTTGGTGGAATTTCAATTCAAAGACGAAGAGATGCTATCTTTCCTGTAGCCGCACTTCCCAGTCACCCTAAAGACTGGAACCAAACTTGGTTTTATTGCCAAGATACATCTCCACCTGGTGAAAATCCTCTGCCGGGTTTCCGCGACTGCCGGCTTAGCCCAAAACACCCACTTCCAGACCGGATCAGCACCGCTGAACGAGCTAAGTATATGCCTACCTTTTCGAAGGTAAGAGCCTTACTGGCTAATGGATTAACCGGAGTTGATTTGGTCCGAGCTGGGTCGCTTGGAGGGTCATAACTTTGAGCCGCCAGCCCGGCTTAACGTGTGAATATACTTGCGATGTCAAAGATCCACAACGTCACTGTCAAGTGCGTCTGGAAGATAAAGAGATCAATGAGATGACTAAGACGCTGCTCGGGGAAAGCTTAGAAAGCTGTAGCAAGACGGGGTTGAATCCCTTCTGCGCTCTTAATCCGGCTCCAGATGTAAGTGTTTCAAGCCAATTTATTTTTTCATTATTCGCATAAACTACACACTCCTTATCATCACTTGCTTCTTCAGGCTGACTCTTCTTTCTGGAGCAAAAAACTGCAAGATAAGCTGGCCAAAAAGGCCAGGGCAAAAACCAAGGCTCCGAAGAAAACCCAGAAGAAAACAGATGCAACAGAGCTATTTGCCCTAGATGATGAGTCGGAGGTAGAACTTGATTCTCTTGGCTCCTTTTTTATGCATCTTATTGACGCTGACTCCTCTCAGGATGACGCGGAGACCAGCCAGGCAGACGAAGAGGTAATTATTGTTTCCTCCGACTCAGAGCCTTTGCCAAGACAGAAAGTTCAGCAAGTGACCCGGAAAGTAAGGTTTTCTCACGCTTTAGCTTACTTGGATCCTGTCGTGGATTTGTCACGGCAGATGTCCTAGCGAAAGGACTTAGGTGTGGAGCCATCGCGACTAGGTTAGCTTGAAGGGGTTGAACAGAACAAAGGACACAAGGAGTTTACCCAGGTTCGACCCCTCTCAACGAGGTAAAAGCCTACGTCCTGCTTTTAGTTGTATTGCTTGGGTTTCGATTACAAGGGAGCGAATACGCTTGACCTAGTTCTCGACCGTTTGTTTCTTGAGTTAACCCGCCGCCGGGTCACCCCTTTATATACATGTTGATGCTGGGTCGCTTGGAGGATCATACCTTCAGTCGCGGAAGGCCGGATGAAGAGCACCACATCGTCAGCATATATCGAAATCCGTTGCATCGGGGAGCAGCCTGGCATCTTGCTAAGAACGCCAACCTCCTGGGCTTTTGAAACGATCGATGTCAGAACATCCATGGCGATAACAAAGAGTAGGGGAGATACCGGGTCGCCTTGTTTTAGACCTTGGGCATGCATGAATTTTGGCCCCGCATATCCGTTTACTACCACTCTAGACGAAGCCGACGTGAGCAAGGTAGCCACCCAGGAGAGCCAAACCTCGGAGAATCCTTTGGCCTGTAGAACTTCAAACAGATCTTCACTTCAGGATAAACATGTTATTTATTTATCTTTTATAAAATAGCATAAAATAAATCCACACAAAACGGCCCGATCGCCATAATAACCGCCATTATGACGATCTTGGACGAAAAGGCCCTTTACCAGAGTCGTCATCCCGCCATTGATCGCTATAGTTTTTGAAGGGGCTCCAAATCGAGCCCACGAGCCTTCATATTTGGTGGTAGGGTGAGGATATTTGGAGCTCGCACCGTCCCAAAACGGTTTGACGTGAGTGATATTTTCCCCTCCTGCTGCTCTTCCCGCTCACGCCACCGCCTACCCTTTCTCGTCGTGGGGCTGCCTTTGACCGCTTCCTACTGTCCCCAGTCCCTGCCGGCGATGCCATGGACGTTGCCTCGACCCTCACGTCCAATTTCTGTCTGTTTGGAGTTAGATACCATGACTTCAACAGTGGTTGCGCCTCCGACAGTCGGCCGCCACCCCCTAGGGCGGCACCTCGCCCTCACTGCCGGCGACGAGTCCGCCACGAAGGTGGCAAATCCTATGCCGCCGTGTGCAAGCGGTGGCCTCCCCCCGCCGGTACCAAAGGGACCGAAGAAAAAGACGAGGAAGGGACGAACCGTTGCCCTTCCTTGCTTTGTGTCGGTGGCGTGAAAAAATTAGGGCAGCTTCCCAGTCCTACGCCGGACCAGAAACGACGATGAGGTAAAAAAAGACATCCTTTGCCTTATATTATATTTTGTTCGATTGAATGCAAGGGCCAAGCCATTGCCCTTCCTCGCAAGGTGACTCTATAATTATGAATATGAAAATATAATAATATAAATATTGTTGCCTCGAGGGCATATTTCCAACAGAGGGCGAGATGAGATGCGATGCAAGAGTGCAGACGATGTCAGGAAGAGATGGAGGCGCCTAGGCTCCAAATTTAGGAGAATTGGGCGACAACTAAACACATCGAGTCAGAGAATCGGTTTATCATGTTAGATCCAAACCAAATGGATCTAATGGCGCGAGAATTTTGGGACAAGGCGCAAATAGTGCTCATACGTTCCAGGAATCTTTAAGGAAGAGACAATGCACACACTAGAGGAGGGGACGATGCACATGTCAGAGTAGGGAACGTTGCAGGTGCCGGAGGAGGAGACGGTGAACACCCCGGGAAAGAAGGGGATGGTGGACACACCGGCAACATGCGATTTGTACATGTCATCGTTTTGGTCAAACATAATAAAACCACAAGTCATTTTTTTGCCAGATCCAAACATCTAGAACCCCCACATCTTCCTCTCCCCCCTCTTTCTCTTCGACTCCGAGGCATCCATCACATTTTTTTAAGTTGGCATCCATCTCTTGTGAGGCCCAATTGATGCATATGGTTGCACATGGTCGACCTCTACACAAGCTAGAGAAATGGTGATGCACTACGACATTATCTAACACACATACACTTAGTGTACTTTTTAATAAATATACGACACAATGCATGTGGATGTAAGAAATTCATTTACCATTCCTAGTAAAAAGAAAAGGAAATTCACATACCATGTGTATGGGTGTATACTTAGTCTGAAACATGAATGTGGGGTGATAGCAAGATCTTGTTGATGAATCACACAACGATTGGTAAGACCGCGGAGGTGGGTAACAACCCTATTTCCTACCTTGGTCGATCTCTTATTATCTCTAAACAAATTACAAGAGCATTTGATGGCTAAAAAGAGTTAAAAACCCTAACGGCTAGAGCTCCTGACTCGATATGTGTTTTTGGTGTGCTTCCGCCTCTTCGAGAGAGGTTGGGCATGTAGAGTTTTTGCTTAGGCCTATGGATCCTTATATACGCGTCAAGCCTTGGTTTCGAAGTCGGGCTGAAATTGAGTTGGATTTCAAGTCTCCAATGACCAAGGAAAGTAAATCTGTAGCCTAAACCAACCTAGACAACTTAGCGGGGTCTTATAGACTCACTCCATGTTTCCTTATCCCATACTTGTACATGGATACGTCTTCCATTGCTTTTCACTCGTATTTATACCATATGTATTCATATAATCCTGAGTATATTTCGACACACACCCCCCCCCCCCCCCCCCCCCCTCCCACCACACACACACACACACACGCACAACACGTGAAAATAGTGTCGTGACACGAGGATTTCAACTAAATTGAAACTCCACACGACCTACATGCACCTAGAGCTCCAACCAAGCCCTTAGCGAGGTTGACCCTTGGAATTTACTGGGTTACTTTCCAGAAACTAGGTCTCTACTTTGATTTTTGCCTTAGCGCAAACTCGGAAAATTCTTTTGAGTGAAAAAAAAAACTCAGGCTTTTATAGGATATTTCATCCTTTGAAAATAGAAAATCATGTACTTAACACCGAAATTGTTCATGTATTTAACACCGAAATAATAAAATAATAATAATAAACAACAGATTCTATAAATAAAGTGAACAAACTCAAGTAAGATGTAAACAATACATGAAAAATAAAATGAAAATGTCAAGAGATAAAGTAAAGTAAATAGCTGAAAATAAAACTAAATTAAAAATAGAAAAATAAAATAAGAAAAGGGGAAAAGGAGAAAAGAGAAAGACTTGGCCGAGCCATTAGGCGATAACATCTCCAATCTCCAACCGGACCAGTCCTCCCCAGCGCCTTAAGCGCTGACGAGAAGTGGTGGCTGAGGCCTGAGGCCCAAAATTAGCGCTATCCTCGCCTCACTTGCCACTCTTGCTCACTCAGACTCCCTCGCTCCCTCACTGTGTAGAGAAAGCCGACAGATGCTGACTTTTTTTTATAGATTCAAAATAGTTATAATTTAATAAAATCACAAATTTGAAAGAAGTTCATGAATTTAAAAAAAGTTTACTGATTTAGAAAATAGTGGCGAATATAAGGTGAAATACATTGGAGCTCCCAGGTACCACACACCCCTATATGAATATAGCATTAAGAAAAATATCAGGAAATTTAAAAAAATTCTGAAATTTTGTGATATCAAACCTGGGTGCCCATTGTACACCTGCATTCAGTTTCATGGGAAATGGGTGACCGTGGTATCCATGGCCAAGGAAATACGGCCTGACATACAATCTATCCAAATAATGTTTTCCATACATAGGATTTTTTTGACTTTTTTACCAAGACTAACACGGGGACCCATTTCCCATGAAACTGAAAACGTGTGTACACTGGGCACCTAGGTTTGATATCCCAAAATTTCGGTTTCTTTTTTAATTTCCAAATTTAAAAAAATCCTGAAATTTTGGGATATCAAATCTGGGTGCCCATGTACACCCGTGTTATGCTTCGTGGGGAATGAGTGCCTGGTACACTACCTGAACTGGATAGCACAAAATATTATAAACGAATTTTCTTCTTTTCACAATCACAAAACACATAAATTGGATTAAGAAAAGTCCACCAGAATGGCAGAGAGTGGCGCTTACCCGACAAGCAGAACAAAAAGTACAGAAGAAACTAACCTCCACATAGAAAACATAAAAAAAAAACTACTAGAAGGAATTCCAAATAAAGGCCTAATGCAGAAAAATGAAACTTGATAAACGAAAACAATAGTACCACCTGATGTCCAATATAAAGTTAGCATGCAAAATTAATGCCAAATTGCCAATTCCAGCACTCCCTGGTAGAACATTGGTCACAACAAGCAAAACATGAAACATTTGACTGCATATTCACAACAAGGATCAATGTCAATCAGGGTTATGTTTAAGTAACTTGGATATGGAATATGACTTCACCTCCTTGAGGTGTCAAGTCCATGAGCAATAGCAAATTCCAGTCATATATAACCCCACATGGCATGACATCGCCAACGGCTATGGAATATACAACATAAACCACCAGAAAGTGTCAGCATTTCATTCTTCAATGTGTGAAGCATGGTGAATGCAGATATACCATGTGCCATCTATCTTCTCGAAGACGTTGGTGGCAATTTGCTTCCCCCAAGATTTTCCTTTGGTCTTGACCAACTCCAAGCATGTAACATAACCAAGGTCACCACGCACATGAACCTCTATGTTCTTAAGATCAATGTTTAGAGGGAACTCATAGTCCGCGTTGCGCACCATCTCCCAGCTTTGCAAGACCACATCGTAACCGGATATCCGACCTGCACCGGGATGGACAACATACACATGGTCTCCTTTAGCCCAGATAGAGTACATTGCAGTAAAATCTCCATTCTTGAAAGCGTTGTAGAATCGTGTATTTGCTGCAAGGACGGAAGCTTCAGTATCCTCATGGAGGACGCACAGATCGTCCCTGATTTTGGCAGCACGGGCATAATCTTCTTCCCGGATAGCTCTGTCCAAATTACGCTGAAGGGTTTCTTCGTCAGCTAACTTAACTTCTTCAGTTTTTGGATAGCCATCAGCCTCCCCACTTTTAACATGGCAAATTCTGGATCTGTTAAGGTTGGAGGCTGCAATTTGAAGCCCTGCACTGAACGTGTGGCATTATGAGAATAGCACATGGTTTCGTTTCTACTTAATTCCTATTGAAAAGTATTATATCAGCCATGACCACTTTAGGCTAGATTCAAGTATCAGAAAATGGCTCATTCAGAATTACAGTTCCGAAGAACGTTCTAACCTATGCAGAAAATTACTACTCAGAAATACTCTGTAGCATCAGAAAAACACAAGTTGCACATTCTAGCCTTCTAGGTTCACAAGTGGAGCTAGACACATTAGCAATTGATGTTATCTTCTACTAGTAAACCTCTAATTTGCTCGAGAGTAAGTTCACATTCATCTAACTCTTGTCTAAGTCTTCTGTGAGTTAGGCCAGTTATATAAGATCATATGAGACAGTGCTAATATGCCACCACACAAGCGCATATTGGTATCTACACTACACAATCCAATTCCATAGCTGCAGAATTAAAGTCTGACAGAAATAAATTATGCCCCAGAACTGCTGAAACATGGAAGGGGCGGGGCGCCCGACGGTGCGAGAACCGGAAGGGAAAAAAATCCCAACCAAATTGAGTGGTTGGAGCAAGGACCAGGGGATTACTCCGTGGGCTTAAGCACCAGACCAAGAAATCGAGAACAATAGCCAAGAAAGGGGCCTCACAAGGTTCTCTCCGCACTGCGTCGTCGGATACAGAGGCGAGCCGGGGAGGGGTTGTGGTTATCGGTGAAGAAGAACGCCGCTTCCCTGAGCGGCGCACTCGCGGACGGCCGCAAGACGGCGCTCGCAGCCTGCGCCGCCGACATCGCCGGGAAATAAGTCGTCGCAGCCGCGCAGGCAGGCTATCCTCCGGCTGCTCGTGTTTATCTTTGACTCTCTCTGTCGTCGCTCGGCTCCGTTGTTATTTTAGGAAAACTATATTATTTTTTTCTCGAATAAACACGAGTGTGCATATCATATACTATTAAAGAAGAAAGGCAAAGAAAGTCTCCGTCACAATTTACATGTACGTAGTTTTGCACGTTCCAGCGAAGCATACGTGAAAACAACATTTGCAGGTGTGATGATTTCTTTTTCAGAGAAAATGACAGATCTATTACAAGAGTTTGTTGAAAGTACAAAGCATCTCAAACATAATAAAAATTACATCGAGATTCTGAGCAACCGAACGACTATTATTACCGTCAGAACGAGCGCCGATAGCCCGCTAGACATCAATGCCTTCGCTTCCTCTCCAAGATCCGCCCGCTCCGACTGGCCCCTACGGCTGCGATCCCCGCCTCCGATGAAAACCCCCTCCGCCATATGCTAGATTCTCGGGGAAGAACACACATTCGAACAGATGCCATTTCTTGGTTTGGCCGGAATCGATTGATCGTTGGAAACATACATCGATTGGTCTCAGCCCGATGCGCTCACCGAAGACACCTCATCGACAGGATTGTCTTCTTTCACTGAACGAACATCGTCGGAAAGATTGAAATAATTCCTAAAAAAATGTGAGCACCAGTACTGAGTTTAGGACTTGAACCTGGCGGACAGGTTCCACCACAAGAAAACTAACAATCTCAGCCTGTAGCTGAAAGGAATATTTCTGTAATTACATCACCTCGCTTATGTAGGGCGATGTCGGTGGCGCACTGTGTGCTGGTTGGGAAACTTTTCTGAGAGCAACTCCAACGCGCCGACCCAAATGTACGGGCGTTTTGTCCGTGTGGGTCCGCCCCCTTCTGCGTTTGGGTCGGTTGTGCGCCCAACGCAGACCCAATTCTCGTCCGCGCCGAAAACAAACTAAATTTAAAAAAGGCACGCGGCCAGAGATCATGTCAGCGGCCATGCCATCTCCCAGAGTTCATGCCGGCGTCATGCTAGCGGCCGACATATATGTCAGCCTCCAAAAAAAGCACGCAGTTCATGCTGGGGCACTTGCCAGCGGTCGGCGCACATGCAAACACACAAAAGGGGCGGGAGTTCAAGCACGCCATCTCGGCCGTGGTCATGTCGGCACACTTGCCGGCACACAAAAACACATGGCGCTCTCAGCCATAGATCAATCATCAAACTTGAGCATATCGGCATGCATCTTCTCAAACCAAGGCATCTTCCTCGGGGATATTGTGCTCAAGTCCACCTTCATGATCTCCATCCCCTTCATCATGCAAGCGAGCGTCACTTCTTTTGCTTTGGTCTTCGCATTGGTAGCCTCGATCTCGAGCATCTTCGCTTGCTTCTCCGCCTCCATTTCGAGCCTCTTCCTTTGTATCTCCATGAAGGCCTTCATTTGCTCTTCTTTGTCTTTCCAGCGCTTCTCCTCCTTTATATCCTTCTTGGTCATCATGCCTTCCAAAGTTGCATGCAAGGCAATCGTTGCCGCATCACGCTTGTCCTCTTTCTTGGAGTTGGTCTTCTCCCGCGGCCGCGGCTCCTTTCCCTCACCATGCTCCTTGACGGCTTCCTCCCCCCCCCCCATGTGCCTTGAGGGCGGCATATTGCGCCTTGAACTTCTCATCCTCATTGATGACCATTCAACAATGGGTGAGGTTGAATGACTTGTTCCCATGTTGAGCCTTGAATGCTTCCAAAGCTTGAAATGCCTACAAATGAAGAGCATGCAAGCATATGGGCAAATGGACATGCAAGCATGAAACAATAGAAACGAAGATGGACGCATGTATACCATGTCTTTGATGCCGATGCCACTCACGAGATGGCCCTCGATGCTCTCAAGGGTGACACAAAACTTGTTGTACTTTTGTTGTATCACCCTCCAACGCTTCCACAGGGACACCCACCCATGCTTGCTCTTCATTTGGTACGGCGCGAACTTCTTGCGTTCATGAAATTCGCGATGAACACGTAGCCAAAAGGTTGGTGCCTTTTGCTCGGCACCGACCTCGGGGTCTTGTCCAATGTCCCTCCAACATTCACAAAGGAGCATGTCCTCATCCTTTGTGTATGCCTTCATCTGAATGCATTGGCGCTTCTTGTTTGCATTGGCTTGGGTGGTGATCTCGGCAGCAAACAAAGGCTCCCCGTCGATGTCCACTTCATCTTCTTCTTCTAGGCCGTAGTCTTTCGGGAACTCGTGGTCTTGCGGGAAAGTGCTGCCCATGCCATCTTGGCCTTGCGTGAAGGGGTCGACCGTGCCTCCAAGGCCTTGAGCAAAGGTGTTGGTCGTGCCCTCATGGCCAGCCATGAAGGGGCGTCGGCCGTCTTGGCTTTGGGTCTCGTCGAGACCAAAGGCCACGACACCCACACCGCCTTCAAAGATGATGTTCTCGATGATGAAACGGTTGATCGTCTCGTCGTCCATGGCCGGCATGTGTCGAATAGGTTGCGGGCATCGAGATGCATGCGGTCTGGGATCTCCCGCGGGCGCTTCCTCTGGCCCCCGGTGGACGATCCACCAGCCACACGTGTGGTTATGACCCACAAGTATAGGTGATCAATCGTAGTCCTTTCGATAAGTAAGAGTGTCGAACCCAACAAGGAGCAGAAGGAAATGGCAAGTGGTTTTCAGCAAGGTAATTTCTACAAGCACTGAAATTGTCGGTAACGGGTAGTTTGATAGCAAGATAATTTGTAACAAGTAACAAGTAGCAATAGTAACAATAAGTGCAACAAGGTAGCCCAATCCTTTTTGTAGCAAAGGAAAGGCCGGAACGATCTCAGATAATAAGTAAAACGTTCTCGAGGACACACGGGAATTTCATCTAGTCACTTTCATCATGTTGGTTTGATTCGCGTTCGCTACTTTGATAGTTTGATATGTGGGTGGACCGATGCTTGGCTGCTGTTCTTAGTTGACCAAGCCTCCCACTTATGATTAACCCCCCTCGCAAGCATCCGCAACTACGAAAGAAGAATTAAGATAAAATCTAACCATACCATTAAACATATGGATCCAAATTAGCCCCTTACGGAATAGCGCATAAACTAGGGTTTAAGCTTCTGTCACTCTAGCAACCCATCATCTAATAACTACTCCACAATGCATTCCCTTAGGACCAAAGATGGTGAAGTGTCATGTAGTCGACGTTCACATAACACCACTAAGGGAATCACAACATACATATCATCAAAATATCGAACGCATATCAAATTCACATGATTACTTGCAACGTGACTTCTCCCGTGGCCTCAAGAACAAAAGTAACTACTCACACAACATATTCATGCTCAAGATCAGAGGAGTAATAAATATCATAATGGATCTGAACATATGTTCTTCCACCAAATAAACCAGCTAGCATCAACTACAAGATGTAATCAACACTAGTAGTCACCCACAGGTACCAATATGAGGTTTTGATACAAAGATTGAACACAAAAGATGAACTAGGGTTTGAGATGAGATGGTGGTGTTGAAGATGTTGATGAAGATTGGACTCCCAAAGATGAGAGGGTTGTTGGTGATGACAATGACTTCGATTTCCCCCTCCGGGAGGGAAGTTCCCCCGGCGGAATCGCTCCATCAGAGGGCAAAAGTGCTCCTGCCCAAGTTCCGCCTCGAGACGGCGGCGCTCTATCCCGAAAGTCCTGTCCTTTTTTTTTCTAGGTCAAAAGACCTCATATACCATAAGATGGGCACCGTAGGTGGACCTGGGCCCCCACTACCCACCAGGGCGCGTCTGGAGGGGGTGGCGCGCCCTGGTGCCTAGTGGGCACCTGGGTGGCCCCCTCCGGTAGTTCTTTTCTCCAGTATTTTATATATATTCCAAAATAATTCTCCGTAAAATTTCAGCTTATTTGAAGATGTGCAGAATAGGTATCTCTGACATAGCTTTTTCAGGTCCAGAATTCCAGCTGCCGGTATTCTCCCTGTTTGTGTAAACTTGCATATTATGAGAGAAAAGGCATTAAAATTACTCCACTAAGTGTTATATTGCATAAAAACACTATAAATAACAGTAGGAAAACATGATGCAAAATGGACGTATCAACTTCCCCAAGCTTAGACTTCGCTTGTCCTCAAGCGAAAGCCGATATCGAAAATCATGTCCACATGTTTAGAGAGAGAGGTGTCGATAAAAACAAAATACGGACATAGTAGCATCATGCTTATTATTATAACAACAATAAAATTTATCATGAAACTTCTCATGAGCAAGTAACAATTCACCACAACATCGAAGTATGAAGCATAAACTTTATTGAAAACCAACAAACTATGTTCTCAGTCAACTTTGCAATTACAATTCATCATATTTTCAGGAAGGGTCTTGTATCAGAGCCTTTTGGCAAGTCCACATACTCAACCATCATTTAGTCTTCTATGATTGCTAACACTCACAGTATATATTTGAGCAAAAAGTTTCAACCGGACACATAGAAAGATAGGGGCTTATAGTTTCGCCTCCCAACTTATTCACCTCAAGGGTGATGTCAACAATAATAACTCATAATCACTCACATCCAACTGGATATATGTGTCTAGTTCTTTCTCCACCACATGGTGCTTACAAAAGAGAAAATAAAAAGGAATAGAGAAGAACACTTTGACTCTTGCATAAAAGGTAAATACATAAAAGTAAAAGATAGGCCCTTCGTTGAGGAAAGCAGAGGTTGTCATGCGCTTTTTGGTTTTGTATGCACAATCT
Source organism: Thinopyrum elongatum (assembly GCA_011799875.1). Taxonomy (NCBI): domain Eukaryota; kingdom Viridiplantae; phylum Streptophyta; class Magnoliopsida; order Poales; family Poaceae; genus Thinopyrum; species Thinopyrum elongatum. Next base: position 409,637,967 of record CM022299.1, read on the forward strand.
CTTAATACAAAAGAATGTCACGTTATATTGCCCCTTATGATAGCAACCTTTATTATGTAGTATGTCTCTTTTATTATTTTGCCATCACAAGTTCGTACAACGCTTATTTTCCCTTACACCAAAAGATCAAACACATTTAGAAGCAATTTTTATTGCCTTATGCACCGATGACAACTTACTTGAAGGATCTTACTCAATCCATAGGTAGGTATGGTGGACTAAAAAAATGGATTCGGGTTTAAGGGTTTTGGATGCACAAGTAGTATCTCTACTTAGTGTGGATTTTTGGCTAGCAAAGATATTGAGCAAGCACCACATGTTAGAGGATCTATGACAATATAACTTCTATGTGAATATGAACAAACATAAATCATTACGTTGTCTTCCTTGTCCAACGTCAACAATTTGGTATAAAATATTTAATGGGGGCTCACAATCATAAAAGATGTCCAAGATGGTATATTTGCATGTGAATCTTCTCTTCCCTTATTAATTCTTTCATGAATTGCATCATTGACCAATGCTATGTTTGTCAACTTCCAATAAATTTTACCACTTATACTTTTCCTTATGTGATGTCATTACTTACCATAAGATTTGCATATGATCTTTTTATTATTTCCTTTATTTTGGTTGAAACATAAAAGTGAAGAAGCAAAAACTCAAACTAATATTTATTATATAATTCTCACTTGATTATATAGATAGATAGATCACGAAACTAGCACTCGAAAATAGATCATACTAAACTTTTATTCAACTAAATCATGAAATAACTAAGGATCGAACTAAGATAGGTAAAGGTAATAAAAGTGATGGTGATACGATACCGGGGCATCTCCCCCAAGCTTGGCACAAGCCAAGGGGAGTGCCCATACCCGTGTGCTTAAGTCTCCTTCTTTGGTGATGATGGTGATGAAGTAGTGGGCTTGTCCTCCAATATATTCATGAGTGCCTCCCTCAAACTTTGAATCTCTCGAAGGGCTCGATGAAGCAACTCAGTGTTCTTCTCCACTTCAGCCATAATATGTTTATTCTTCGGTCCCCAAGAGTTTGTTCCTGCATCACTTTCTCTTGGACGAGATATGTCCCAATTGGACGGTATGTGCACATGAGGAGTATTTTCGAACTCATAGTTGTGAATCAAATTGTGAAAGTTGTTTTGATGTAACCTGTGTAAAGGCCTCCTTGGAGGGAGTCCTTCTTACAATTCAGGGCTCTCTTGATTGTTTGTTGATCTCATGGCTTGATGGGGATTAGGAAGAGTGGAGATGCCAGCCAGTGTGCCCCTCTCGAAGGCCGGAGGGTGGACTCCAAGAGAATTCCTTTCATCTTCTTCCATGGCAACCTCCTCAATTCCCTCTCCCCTTAACTCCACCTGTAGCAACCAAGCATCGCCTTCTTCATTGTTGGAGGAGGGAAAAGACATGATGTCGGGCTTGATAGATCTGACAGAGAAATAGCACGAAACAAGAACAGAGGATTTCTCCGTGATACGGTGGTCAAATCGTCCGGGGGTATATATAAAGAATTTTTATCTTGGGAAACGAGTATACTACAGGAAAATGGAGTCGGGAAGGTGCCCGAGGGGCCCACTACCCACCAGGGCGCGCCAAGTGGGGCAGGCGCGCCCTAGTGCCTAGTGGGCACCTGAGTTGCCTTCCCGGTTGTTTCTTATTTTTTAATTTTTTCTATTATTCCAAAACTGATAGAAAATATTTTTTGCGGAATTTTTGGAGTCCGTTTACTTACCGTATCACGTACCACTTCCTTTTCAGGGGTTTGGAGTGTTCTGGAAGGTCTCTTTTATGTATTCCTCCGGTGTCATGGTTTGAATAATATTAGTTCCAACATTAATTGGTGTACCAAAGATATAGTGCATAATTCTTTGTCCATTGACCACCTTCGGATTAGTGCCTTCGGCATTATTGATCTTAATAGCTCCAGAGCGATAAACTTCTTCTATGATATATAGCCCTTCCCATTTGAAAAGAAGTTTTCCTGCAAAAAATTGAAAACGAGAATTGTACAATAGAACATATTCACCAACTTTGAATTCCCGCTTTTGGATTCTTTTATCATGCCATCTTTTGACTTTTTCTTTAAACATTTTGGCATTTTCATAGGCTTGGGTTCTCCATTCACCTAGTGATCTAATATCAAATAACCTCTTTTCACTGGTAAGTTTGAAGTCATAGTTGAGTTCTTTAATTGCCCAATATGCTTTGTGTTCTAGCTCAAGAGGCAAGTGACAAGCTTTTCCATAAACCATTTTGTATGGAGACATACCCATAGGATTTTTATAAGCTATTCTATAGGCCCAAAGTGCATCATCAAGTTTCTTAGACCAATTCTTCTAGGACCTATTGATAGTTTTTTGTAATATTAACTTTATTTCTCTACTGCTAAGTTCAACTTGACCACTAGATTAAGGATGATAGGGTGATGCAATTCTATGGTTGACATCATATTTAGCAAGCAGTTTACGGAAAGCACCATGAATAAAATGTGAACCACCATCATTCATTAAATATCTAGGGACTCCAAACCCCGGGAAGATAATTTCTTTAACCATTTTAATGGAGGTGTTATGATCAACACTGATAGTTGGAATAGCTTCTACCCACTTAGTGACATAATCAACAGCAACCAAAATATGTGTATACCCATTAGAGGAAGGAAAAGGTCCCATATAATCAAAGCCCTAAACATCAAATGGTTCAATAACAAGTGAATAATTCATAGGCATTTCCCGACGTCTACCAATATTACCAATTCTTTGACATTCATCACAAGATAAGACAAACTTACGAACATCCTTGAAAAGGGTAGGCCAATAAAAACCAGATTGTAATACCTTGTGCGCAGTTCTATCTCCCGCATGATGCCCTCCATAAGCTTCGGAGTGACATTTCCATAGGATTTTTTCCTGTTCATGCTCAGGTATATGATACGTCTCCAACGTATCTATAATTTTTGATTGTTCCATGCTATTATATTATCTGTTTTGGATGTTTTATATGCATTAATATGCTATTTTATATTATTTTTGGGACTAACTTATTAACCTAGAGCCCAGTTTTTGTTTTTGTTTTTTCCTTGTTTTTGAGTTTTACAGAAAAGGAATATCAAACGGAGTTCAAACGGAATAAAACTTTCCCGATAATTTTTCTTGGACCAGAAGACACCTAGCAAACTTGGAGTTGAAGGCAGGGGAGTCTCGAGGACTCCACATGCCAGGGGGCGCGCCCTAGGGGGGCGTCATGAGGGCTTGTGGGCCCCTCGGAGCTCTCCTAACCCTAATTCTTCCTCTATAAATTCCCAAATATTCCCAAACGACCAGAAGCATCTACGAAAATACTTTTCCGCCACCGTAACCTTCTGTACCCGTGAGATCCCATCTTGGGGCCTTTTCCGGCATCCTGCCGGAGGGGGATTTGATCATGGAGGGCTTCTACATCAACTCTATTGCCCTTTCAATGAAGCGTGAGTAGTTTACCACAGACCTACGGGTCCATAGCTAGTAGCTAGATGGCTTCTTCTCTCTCTTTGATTCTCAATACCATGTTCTCCTCGATGTTCTTGGAGATCTATCCGATGTAATATTCTTTTGCGGTGTGTTTGTCGAGATCCGATGAATTGTGGATTTATGATCAAATTATCTATGAATATTATTTGAATCTTCTTAGAATTATTATATGCATGATTTGATATCTTTGTATTTCTCTTCGAATTATCTGTTTGGTTTGGCCAACTAGATTGGTTCTTCTTGCAATGGGAGAGGTGCTTAGTTTTGGGTTCACTCTTGCGGTGTCCTCACCCAGTGACAAAGTAGGGGTAGCGAGGCACGTATTGTATTGTTGCCATCAAGGGTAAAAAGATAGGGTTTTCATCATATTGCTTGAGTTTATCCCTCTACATCATGTCATCTTACTTAAGGCGTTACTCCGTTCTTTATGAACTTAATACTCTAGATGCATGCTGGATAGCGGTCGATGTGTGGAGTAATAGTAGTAGATGCAGAATCGTTTCGGTCTACTTGACACAGACATGATGCCTATATGCATAATCATTGCCTTGGATATCGTCATAACTTTGCGCTTTTCTATCAATTGCTCGACAGTAATTTGTTCACCCACCGCATTATTTGGCTTCAAGAGAGAAGCCTCTAGTGAAACCTATGGCCCCCGGGTCTATTTTCCATCATATATTTTCAGATCTATAAACCAAAAAACCCAAAAATACCTTGCTGCAATTTATTTACTTTTATTTTGTTTTACGTTTTAGTAAGCTTGTATATCTATCTCTATCAGATCTCACCTTTGCAAGTGACCGTGAAGGGATTGACAACCCCTTTATCGCGTTGGGTGCAAGTGTTTGATTATTTGTGCAGGTGCATAGATTGGGGACTTGCTTGTATCTCCTACTGGATTTGATACCTTGGTTTTTAACTGAGGGAAATACTTATCTCTACTTTTCTGCATCACCCTTTCCTCTTCAAGGGAAAAACTAACGCAAGCTCAAGAAGTAGCAGGAAGAATTTCTGGCGCCGTTGCCGGGGAGATCTACATCAAGCCTACCAAGTACCCACCATAAACTCTCATCTCTTGCACTTACATTATTTCCCATTTGCCTCTCGTTTTCCTCTCCCCCACTTCAAAAACGATTTTCAGATAAATACAAAAAGATTTGGCTTTTTATTCGCCCTTCTTCCGTTCGTCTTTTCGTTTGCTTTTTGGTTGCTCGTGTGTTAGATTGCTTGCTTTGTCACGATGTCTCAAGAAAATACCAAGTTGTGTGATTTTTTCCAATACTAATAATAATGATTTTATTAGTACTCTGATTGCTCCCGCCACTAGTGCGGAATCTTATGAAATTAATGCCGCTTTGCTGAATCTTGTTATGAAAGATCAATTTTCTAGCCTTCCTAGTGAAGATACCGCATCCCATATAAATACTTTCATTGAGTTGTGTGATATGCAAAAGAAGAAAGATGTGGATAATGATATTGTTAAATTGAAGCTATTTCCGTTCTTACTACGAGATCGTGCTAAAACTTGGTTTTCATCTTTGCCTAAAAATAGTATTGATTCATGGAATAAGTGTAAAGATGCTTTTATTTCCAAGTATTTTCCTCCCGCTAAGATCGTCTCCCTTAGGAATGAGATAATGAATTTTAAGCAACTTGATCATGAACATGTTGCACAATCTTGGGAGAGGATGAAATTGATGATAAGAAATTGCCCTACTCACGGTTTAAGTTTATGGATGATCATACAATTTTTTTATGCCGGATTGAATTTTGCATCTAAAAATCTTTTAGATTTGGCCGCGGGAGGTACTTTTATGGAAATCACTTTAGGAGAAGCTACTAAACTCCTAGATAATATTATGGCTAATTACTCTCAATGGCATACCGAAAGATCTTCTACTAGTAAAAAAGTGCATGCGATTGAAGAAATTAATACTTTGAGTGGAAAGATGGATGAACTTATGAAATTGTTTGCTAGTAAGAGTGCTCCTATTGATCCTAATGATATGCCTTTGTCTACTTTGATTGAGAACAATAATGAATCTATGGATGTGAATTTTGTTGGTAGGAACAATTTTGGTAATAACGCGTATAGAGGTAATTTCGACCCTAGGCCGTTTCCTAGTAATTCCTATAATAATTATGGTAATTCCTACAACAATTCTTATGGAAATTATAATAAGATGCCCTCTGATCTTGAGAACAATATTAAAGAATTTATTAATTCACAAAAAGTTTTCAATGCAATGGTTGAAGAAAAAATGCTCAAGATTGATGATTTGGCTAGGAACATTGATAGAATTTCTCTTGAGATTGATTCTTTGAAAATTAGATCTATGCCACCCAAGCATGATATTAATGAATCTCTTAAAGCAATTCAAATTTCTATTGATGAGTGCAAAGAAAGAACCGCTAGGATGCATGCTAAGCGAGATTGGTTTGTTAAAGCGTGTTCTTTGATTTCTTGCGATAATAATGATGAAGATCTTAAAGTTATTGGTGTGACTCCTATTGAATCTTTGTTTTCTAATATAAATCTTGATAAAGATGGGACTGGAGATGAGTCGACTTTAGCTAGAAGGCGTCCCAATGATTCGGAGTTTTTAGATCTTAATGCAAAAATTGATAAAAGTGGGATTGGAGAGGTCAAAACTTTAAGTAGCGATGAACCCACTCTTTTGGATTTCAAGGATTTTAATTATGATAATTTTTCTTTGATGGATTGTATTTCCTTGTTGCAATCCATGTTGAATTCCCCTCATGCTTATAATCAAAATAAAGCTTTTACTAAACATATCGTTGATGCTATGATGAAGTCTTTTGAAGAAAAACTTGAGTTGGAAGTTTCTATCCCTAGAAAGCTTTATGATGAGTGGGAACCTACTATTAAGATTAAAATTAAAGATTATGAGTGCCATGCTTTGTGTGATTTGGGTTCTAGCGTTTCCACGATTCCAAAAACTTTATGTGATGTGCTAGGTTTTCGTGAATTTGATGATTGTTCTTTAAATTTGCATCTCGCGGATTCCACTATTAAGAAACCTATGGGAAGAATTAATGATGTTCTTATTGTTGCAAATAATAATTATGTTCCCATAGATTTCATTGTGCTTGATATAGATTGCAATCCTACATGTCCTATTATTCTTGGTAGACCTTTTCTTAGAACGATTGGTGCAATTATTGATATGAAAGAAGGAAACATTAGATTTCAATTTCCGTTAAGGAAGGGCATGGAACACTTTCCAAGAAAGAAAATTAAATTTACATATAAATCTATTATGAGAGCTACTTATGGATTGCATACCAAAGATGACAATACCTAGATCTATGTTTTATGCCTAGCTAGGGGCGTTAAACAATAGCGCTTGTTGGGAGGCAACCCAATTTTATTTTTATGTTTTTTGTTTTTGGTTCTGTTTTTCAATAAATACACATTATTACCTCTGTAGTAATTGTGTTTTGGTATTTTAATTAGTGTTTGAGCCAAGTAAGACCTTTGGGATGGCTTACGGTGATAGTTGATTTGATCTTGCTGAAAAACAGAAACTTTTGCGTCAAGTAGCATAATTGTTTAAATTCACTGGAGCGCGTAAAAACCCTGAATTTTTTACAAAATATTAATATACAAATTTATTATGTTTTCCTAATTTTTCAGATTTTTTGGAGTTAAATAAGTATTATAAAAATTCAGATCTTGTCAGAATGTTCTGTTTTTGACAGATTCTGTTTTCTATGTGTTGTTTGCTTATTTTAATGAATCTATGGGTAGTATCGGGGGGTATGAACCATGGAGAAGTAGTAATACAGTAGATATTACACCAATATAAATAAATGATTAGTTCACAACAGTACCAAAAAGTGGTGATTTATTTTCTTATACTGACGGATCTCATGAGTTTTCTGTTGAGTTTTGTGTTGTGAAGTTTTCAAGTTTTGGGTAAAGATTTGATGGACTATGGAATAAGGAGTGGCAAGAGCCTAAGCTTGGGTATGCCCAAGGCACCCCAAGGTAATATTCAAGGACAACCAAGAATCTAAGCTTGGGGATTCCCCGGATGGCATCCCCTCTTTCGTCTTCGTCTATCGGTAAATTTACTTGAGGCTATATTTTTATTCACCACATGATATGTGTTTTGCTTGGACCGTCTTGTATGATATGAGTCTTTGCTTTTTAGTTTTCCACAATCATCCTTGCTGTACACACCTTTTGAGAGGGACACACATGAATCATGAATTTATTAGAATACTTTATGTGCTTCACTTATATCTTTTGAGCTAGGCAATTTTGCTCTAGTGCTTCACTTATATCTTTTTAGAGCAGGGCGGTGGCTTTATTTTATAGAAATTGTTGAACTCTCATGCTTCACTTATATTATTTTGAGAGTCTCTCTAAACAGCATGGTAATTTGCATAGGTTATGAATTTTGTCCTAATATGATGGGCATCCAAGAGGGATATAATAAAAACTTTCATATAAAGAGCATTGAATACTATGAGAAGTTTGATTCCTTATGATTATTTTGAGATATAAAGATGGTGATATTAGAGTCATGCTAGTGAGTAATTGTGGATTGGTAGAAATACTTGTGTTAAAGTTTGTGATTCCCGTAGCATGCACGTATGGTGAACCGTTATGTGATGAAGTCGGAGCATGATTTATTTATTGATTGTTTTCCTTATGAGTGGTGGTCGGGGACGAGCGATGGTATTTTCCTACCAATCTATCCCCCTAGGAGCATTCGTGTAGTGACGATGACATGTACCTAGGGTAGGGTCTTAGGCCTGACCTAGACACCCTACCCAAGGACACTACGTGTAAGTCCAAGACCTAAAAGGTTCTACAGAAGATACCGACTGAAATCCTCAGGAAGTGCAATACACTCGACAAGAGATTCCACTCGACCATGACCATTTCACTCGACCACACAAGAATCCACTCAGAGTACAGAATACCTAGAGTCACCCCAGGATGGCAACGGTCAGGCATTCACTCCGATGTCATAAAGACCATTCAATGCGGGCGTTACCAGTAACGTTCAGGATTTAACTCTCATTGAACCTCTGTGTAACTGAGGGCTACGAGGGGTCGGCGCACTCTATATAAGTCACCCCTCCCCTCTGGCATAAGGGTTCGCACCCTTTGTAACTATTCCACATTCCAGTCGACAAGCCTCCGCGGCACCGAGATGTAGGGCTGTTACCTCTTCCGAGAGGGGCCTGAACTCGTAAATCTATGCGTACAACCTCCTCGTAGCTAGGACACTGCCCTCTCCTACGTACCCCCTACTTCTACTGTCAGACTTGTTCCCACGACAGTTGGCGCCCACCGTGGGGCAGGCGTCTAAGCGACTTCCGGCGAGGTTGCAATCTCCGATCTTCATCAACATGGTTTCCGGCAGCGGTTTGGCCCTGGGTCACGAGATCCGTCTCGGCGCGCTCGGCTTCATCGCCGACGACTCTGCCTGGCTCCAAGAGGCCCCCCTCGACGTCGAGGCTCTCCCCGCCCGCGGGGCGTCGCACTTCAGCGCGAGTGCCTGCGGCGTCCTCTTGCGGCAGCCGTCGACACAGTATCGGTCGGCTCCCGTGGTGTCTTCGCTTCCCGCTGGCTGTCGCCGCAAGCGATCCGGTCGTTCGCGGCTCCAGCATTGGGTGAAGCATGCGGTGGCTCGTCAGTCGACCACCCCACAAATCGCGGCGATTGAGCCCGATGACTCTCTCTATGGGTCGTTCGATCTGCCGACTGGTCATTCGGATACGCTTTCCGAGTGTGAGAGCAATGATCCCGCGGCAGAGGTCCTCATGGTCATCTCCCAGCGCAGTCCGCCCGGATTCCGTCGCGGCGGCGGCGGCGGCAGCGGTGGCCTGTCGCGCGATGACGACGAGTATTATCCCCAAGCCCTCACTGCCGAGCAGAGAGAAGAACTGCGGCGCAGGAACGAGGAGGCTCTCCAGACCCCCATCATTGGGGAGACCCCCGAAGCTCAGGCTCTGGAGGCTGCGCGCGTGGCCAATTTGGCCGAGTGTGCGCGTCTGGAGAATCTTCAACAAGCACTCGACGACCGCGCTCGCAGGGAAATCCCAAGTTCCAGTCGACGTCAACGGCAGTTGTTTCCGACTGGGCCTCAAGATGACTGTCAGGTATACCGCACTCCGATTCAAAATGTAGCAGCAGCGGCCCGTATCGCAGATTCCATTCAGCTATCCCTTTCCGAGGCCGGTAGAGGTTTACAATAGATTCGAGCATTGCTCAAAGCGGCTGGTGAACAGAACTCAGCAGTTTCCCAGTCGCGCAATAGGATTCACAGCAGATCCGTCATGGCAGACACAGTTCAGTCAGCACACAGCCCAAGATCGCCTTTACGGCGTGAAGATCGTGGTTATCACCAGGACCAGTATCTTGGTCGAGGCCACGGGCAGTTTGATCCTTGATACCACCGCGATGTCCACCGCCGAATGCCTACGCCCCCTCCGAGGGGTGGTTCATACGCGCCCCGGGGGTATGACGATAGGCGTCCGTTTGGTGATGAGCGGAGAATTCTAGTCGACCCAAGAGAGCCTGGGTTTGATGCGAGGTCAGTCCTCGTACAGGGCCTGGTTGACAGAGGCAGAGCTAATAGAGAAGGACTGGACAGAGATCGCCCAAGTGGAAACAGGGCGTTCGTCTCTGGGCCCGAGTGTTTCAGTAGAGCCGTTCAAGCTGCTGAGATTCCCCCCAACTTCAGGTTGGCGGCAGGAGTAAGAAAATTCACTGGCGAGTCGAAGCCAGACACCTGGTTGGAAGATTACCGAGTGGCAGTGCAGATCGGTGGAGGCAACGATGAAGTGGCCATGAAGCACCTCCCCTTGATGCTTGAAGGCTCGGCCAGGGCCTGGTTGAATCAGTTGGCTCCTGGAAGCATATTCTGTTGGGAAGATTTAGCTCGGGTGTTTATCAGGACATTTGAAGGTACTTGCAAACGCCCTGCGGGGCTGACCGAATTACAACACTGCGTTCAGAAACCGAGTGAAACTTTGAGGGATTTCATCCAGAGATGGACTACCCTTCACCATGCAGTGGAGAACGTATCTGAACACCAGGCAGTTTGCGCCTTCAAGGAGGGCGTCGGGTACAGAGAGCTCATCCTAAAATTCGGTCATTCCGGAGACATGTCTCTGAGCCGAATGATGGAAATAGCCACTCGGTATGCGAATGGCGAAGAGGAAGACCGACTCCGCAATGGCAAGGGAAAAATAGTCGACCACGATGCTGGGGGCGGAAATCCCAGTCGGAAGCAAAAGCGCAAAGCTGAGCCTGCAGGCCCCGCTGAAGCCGCAGTTCTGAATGCACAAGGAAAGTCTAAAGGAAGGCCTAAGGGGCCGTGGGTGCCCAAAAAGGTGAAAAACCAGTCCGGCCAAGATGTCCTGGATTTGCCGTGTCACATCCACATGAAGAAGGATGAAGAGGGTAACTTGATTCTGCCAAAGCATACCACTCGGCAGTGCAGGCTCCTGATTCAGCAGTTCCGAGAGGGCCAGCCCAGTGAGAAGGGCTCTGATAAGGACGAGGAAGAGGAAAAGGATGAGGTTACCCGAAGGTCAATGCTACCTTGGTGATTTTTGCTGATGTTGAAAGCAAAAGTCGACTGAAAGTCATAAATAGAGAAGTGAACATGGTTGCTTCGGCAACTACGATGTACCTGAAGTGGTCGAAAACTCCCATTACATTCGACCAATCAGATCACCCAGCGCACGTTGCTACCCCCGGGCGGCAAGCGTTGGTGGTCGACCCAGTCGTTGCGGGCACCCGACTGACTAAAGTCCTCATGGATGGTGGCAGTGGTCTGAACATTCTGTATGCTGAGACCCTCCAGGGGATGGGCATTTCGATGTCCCAACTCAGTGAGAGCAACATGCAGTTCCACGGAGTCATCCCAGGGAAGAAAGCAAAGTCACTCAGGCAGATTGCTCTTGATGTGGTTTTCGGTGATTCCAAGAATTTCCGCAAGGAGAAGTTGACGTTTGAAGTTGTGGATTTCCACAGTGCCAGTCATGCTATTCTGGGCAGACCCTCATATGCTCGTTTCATGGCCCGTCCATGTTACGTATATCTCCAGTTAAAGATGCCCGGGCCCAAAGGTGTGATTACCATCACTGGGAATAGGAAGAGAGCGGAGGAGTGCCTCCAGAAGGGTTCCAGGATTGCAGATGAGCAAATGGCAGTGGTAGAGCTGGAAGAATACAAGAAAAATGCCGATCCGACTGATTTGTTGCGAGCCAAGAAGCCTGCTTCAGAGTCTGCGTTTCAGTCGGCCGGTGAAACAAAGCCGGTTCACATTCACCCGGAAGACCCCACCGCTGCTCCGACCCACATCTCATCAACACTCGACAGCAAATAGGAAGCCGCGCTCATCCAGTTCCTCCGTGAGAACTGAGACGTCTTTGCATGGAAGCCGTCTGACATGCCAGGCGTACCCAGGGGGCTGGCTGAGCACTGTTTGCGTGTCGACTCAAAGGCAAAACCCGTTAAGGAGCATCTCCGTCGGTCCGCCGTGGAGAAGAGGAAGGCGATTGGCGAGGAGGTGGCTCGTCTCCTGACAGCTGAGTTCATTCGCGAGATATACCACTCCGAGTGGCTCGCCAACGTCGTCATGGTCCCCAAGAAGGACAAATCACTTCGTATGTGTATTGATTTCAAGCATATCAATCGGGCCTGCCCGCAAGATCATTTTCCTCTCCCCCGCATCGATCAGATTGTCGACTCAACTGCGGGGTGTGAGCGTTTGTCTTTTCTGGACGCATATTCCGGGTACCATCAGATCCGACTGTATGGACCCGATGAAATAAAAACAGCCTTCATCACCCCGTTCGGGCGTTTTTGCTATATCACCATGCCTTTTGGCCTCAAGAATGCTGGCACCACGTTCATGCGCATGATCCAAAAGTGCCTGCTTACTCAGATCAGTTGGAATGTGGAAGCATATATGGATGATATCGTGGTCAAGTCATGCAAGAGTTCCGACCTACTGACTGACCTCGCTGAAACATTTGCCAATCTGAGAAGATATGACATCAAGCTGAATCCGTCCAAGTGCACATTCGGAGTTCTTGGAGGAAAGTTGCTCGGATTTCTCGTTTCCGAACGAGGAATAGATGCAAACCCCAAAAAGATTGGTACAATTCTCCGAATGAAACGCCCTGTGCGTGTGCACGACGTTCGGAAGCTTACAGGCTGCCTTGCTACTTTAAGTCGATTCATTTCTCGTCTCGGGGAAAAATCATTGCCTCTTTACCGATTGATGAAGAAGTCTGATACATTCGAGTGGACTCCCGAAGCCAAAGCAGCGTTTGTGGAGCTCAAAGCCCTGCTTTCCACCCAGCCGGTGCTTGCTGCCCCAATCAGCAAAGAGCCTCTACTGTTATATATCGCAGCCACTGGGCAAGTGGTCAGCACAGTGCTCACAGTGGAGCGGGAGGAAGAAGGCAAGGCCTATAAAACTCAACGCCCAGTGTATTACATTTCTGAAGTCTTGACTCCGTCCAAGCAAAGGTATCCGCATTATCAGAAGCTTGTCTATGGAATCTATCTGACTGCAAAGAAAGTTGCACACTATTTCCAAGACCACTCGATTTCAGTCGTCAGCGACGCTCCATTGTCTGAAATTTTGAACAATCGAGATGCGACCAGTCGAGTGGCTAAGTGGGCAATTGAACTTCTCCCCCTGGACATCATGTTTGGACCAAAAAAGGCGATCAAGTCTCAAGCAATTGTGGATTTCTTGGCCGAGTGGATCGAGCAACAGCAGCCGACTCAAGTTCACTCGGAACACTGGACCATGTTCTTTGATGGATCTAAGATGTTAAATGGTTCTGGTGCCGGAGTGGTCCTGGTATCCCCGAGAGGTGATAAACTCAGTTATGTCCTCCAGATTCACTTTGATTCCTCCAATAATGAGGCTGAATACGAAGCACTCCTTTACGGGTTGCGTATGGCCATCTCACTCGGCGTCCGTCGCCTGATGGTCTACGGTGACTCGGATTTGGTGGTTAATCAGGTGATGAAGGAGTGGGATGTCAGGAACCCTGCTATGACTGGATACTGCAATGTAGTGAGGAAGTTGGAGAAAAAGTTTGAAGGGTTGGAGCTCCACCACATCCCCCGAATCAAGAACCAAGCTGCGGATGACTTGGAAAAAATAGGTTCCACTCGGAAGCCTATCCCCAGCAATGTGTTCCTTGAGCATCTCCATTCCCCCTCAGTGCAAGAAGATCCCTTCACCGAAGAGCCTCCCCAGCTGATAAGTGCTACCAATCCGACTGAAGTTGAGGTGCCAGCAGTTGTCGATCTAGTTATGGAGATGCTGGTAATAATCCCCGACTGGACAGTGCCGTATATTGCATATCTGCTCAGGCAGGAGCTTCCAGAGGATGAGGTTGAAGCACGTCAGTTCGTCCACAGATCTAAGGCCTTCACAGTGATTGGCGAACGGCTCTTCCGAGAAAGTGTTACTGGAGTTGCTCAACGATGTATCTCTCCAGAAGAGGGTCGACTGATATTGAATGAGATTCACTCGGGGACCTGTGGTCACCATGCGTCCTCTTGGACCATCATGGCCAAAGCATACCGAGCAGGATTCTACTGGCCACGAGCCAACGAGGCTGCAAAAGAGATCATCAAGAAGTGTGAAGGTTGCCAGTTTTACTCGAACATGTCTCACAAGCCCGCATCTACTTTAAAGACTATTCCACTCGTCTGGCCCTTCGCCGTGTAGGGATTAGACATGGTTGGGCCGCTAAGGACCGGCAGAAGTGGTTTCACTCATGTGCTTGTGGCAGTCGACAAGTTCACCAAGTGGATTGAAGCCAAACCAATCAAGAACTTAGATTCAGGCACAACCATCAGTTTCATAAGAGAGCTAATTTTCCGTTATGGAGTTCCACACAGCATCATCATGGACAATGGCTCAAATTTCGACTCGGAAGAGTTCAGAGCATTCTGCGCTTCTCAAGGCACTCGGGTGGATTACGCATCCGTTGCGCACCCGCAGTCGAATGGACAAGCAGAAAGAGCAAATGGTTTGATCCTCCAAGGTCTGAAACCTCGACTCATGCGCGACCTCAAGCATGCAGCTCGAGCTTGGGTAACCGAATTGCCGTATGTTTTGTGGGGATTGAGGACAACTCCCAACCGATCCACTAATCGAACCCCTTTCTTCATGGTGTACGGGGCTGAAGTCGTGCTTCCTAGTGACTTGCTTCACAATGCACCCCGTGTGGAACTTTTTTCAGAAGCTGAAGCAGAGCAAGCTCGTCAAGATGCTGTAGATCTTTTGGAAGAAGAGCGAGAGATGGCCTTGATTCGATCGACCATTTATCAGCAAGACCTTCGTTGATTCCACGCCAGAAACGTCAAAGGTCGAGCATTTCAAGAAGGAGACCTTGTGCTCCGAGTGGATCAGCAGCGGCCTCATAAGCTCGCACCTGCATGGGAAGGCCCTTTTGTCGTCACCAAAGTGCTTCACAATGGGGCATATCACCTTTACAACCTAGCTCAGAAGAAAGACGAGCCGCGCGCCTGGAACGCAGATCTTCTTCGTCGCTTTTTTACTTGACAGTCGGATTGTCAGGATGTAATAATAGTACTTATTAAGTCATTTACCAAGACATGATTCCCGCAGTCTCTCAATGATTGTTCTCGCATAAACATGTGTCCAAATCCCCCAGTGGGTAGCTTAGTCGCGAACCAGTTTTCGCATAAGTCAAGAAAATTACTCCGAGTGGTGAGCAATCCTCCCACTCGGGGGCTTAGCTGCGAACCAGTTTTCGCCTAAGTTAACAAACTACTCCGAGTGGAGAGCAATCCTCCCACTCGGGGGCTTAGCTGCGACCCCGTACTCGCCTAAGTTCAAAACTTCTCCGAGTGGAGAGCAATCCTCCCACTCGGGGGCTTAGCTGCGACCCCGTACTCGCCTAAGTTCAAAACTTCTCCGAGTGGAGAGCAATCCTCCCACTCGGGGACTTAACTGCGACCCCGTACTCGCCTAAGTTCAAAACTTCTTCGAGTGAAGAGCAATCCTCCCACTCAGAGGCTTAGCTGCGACCCCGTACTCACCTAAATCAACAAACTTCTTCGAGTGGAGAGCAATCCTCCCACTCGGGGGCTTAGCTGCGACCCCGTACTCGCCTAAGTCAACAAACTTCTCCAAGTGGAGAGCAATCCTCCCACTCGGGGGCTTAGCTGCGACCCCGTACTCGCCTAAGTTCAAAACTTCTCCGAGTGGAGAGCAATCCTCCCACTCGGGGACTTAGCTGCGACCCCGTACTCGCCTAAGTTCAAAACTTCTCCGAGTGGAGAGCAATCCTCCCACTCGGGGGCTTAGCTGCGACCCCGTACTCGCCTAAGTTCAAAACTTCTCCGAGTGTAGAGCAATCCTCCCACTCGGGGGCTTAGCTGCGACCCCGTACTCGCCTAAGTTCAAAACTTCTCCGAGTGGAGAGCAATCCTCCCACTCGGGGGATTAGTTGCGACCCCCTACTCGCCTAAGTTCAAAATTCGCTCTGAGTGGAGAGCAATCCTCCTACTCGGAAGCTTAGCCCTGGATCAGCTCCACCTAAGTCAAAAAATTCGATCAATGCAAAAACAATTTTCGGATAACACCATCAAATTTGGATAAATTCGGCAAGTTTCAGGACCGCAAGCAAAAGTACTCGAGCATCAGGCCCGAAAGAGTTTAACGGTTACACAATCACTCGGCATTCCGAGGCAAATAAGTTCAGATCAGTAAAGTTTTTTTTACTCAGCAGGAGGAGGACTCGCTGGCTCGACGAAGGTATCCAAGTCGATGCCGTCAGCTATGCGAGTGGCTGCTTCTATGAAGGTCTCCATGAAAGATTGGAACTGAAGTTTCTTCGTATTCGCCACTTGAAGAGCCTTCAGTTTCTCCTCCTTGGCTTCCCTACAATGGACCATGACGAGTGAAAGAGCCACGTCGGCTCCACAACGGGCAGATGATTTCTTCCACGCTTGCACTTGACCAGGGATCTCATTGAGTCGGACCATCAGCGACTCGAGGTCATTTCAGAGTCTGTCTTCTGGCCACAGTTCCTGGTCTATCTTGGTCAATGCAACCTTCAGTCGGGCAATGTACCCCAAGACGCTGTCAAGATGAGCTTCGAGTCGCATCACATTCATTGCGGCCTCATCCTTGACGAGCGACTTTGTGGGGTCCAAGCCTGGTTCGATCCGCTCGGTTTCCTGCTCAAAGTCCTGGCAGAATTCTACACAAGGAGGAAAAATGAGTCGACAGCAGAGTTATGTGAAAGCTTGCCAGATTCGCTCGGATAGAGAGAGGTACCTTCAAGCATGATATACAGCTTCTTTGCAAGACCTCCCAAATAAACCTCCAGCTCGTCCCTCTTCCGAGTGAGATCACCCACCTTGTCAGTCAGGACAACCTTCTCACCTCTCAGTTGTGCAGCTTCTTTCTTCGCTTCATCGACAGCGGTCTTCAGGTTGGCGTTCTCTTCTTCAAGTTTGCCGACTGAAGCCAGCTTCCTCTCAGCCAGTTCGGCCTTCTCACACGCTGCCTTCTGCGCCCCCGCAAGATCAGTGTCCTTCTCCAATGCCTGCTTCATTTTGTCTAAAGAAACAACATTCTCCAGTCGTGCTTGGAGTTGACGGTTTTCACTACGCACATCTGTTCGAGTGGGGTCACTCGGTTCAAAGGACTGAAAAGAAGAAATATGAAAGCATACAGTCAGCAAGTTGTTACCTCCCATGGCTGCCAGTTCGTCTTGAGCTTTCTTCAAGTTCATCTTGGAGTGCTCCAGGTCGAGATTGAGTTGGATTTTCTCCTTCTCCAAAGCAGCATACTGGGCCCCAAGTTCACAAGATGTCTGTGATCAGCAGAAAGATAATTCAGTCGACGGAAACAAAGATCCTTTACTTCCGAGTAAAGAAGAGCAAGTTCAGATTGTTTTCATTAAAGGAGTTCTAAGACCACCGCCGAATCAAACATCCGACAACGGTCTCGGGGACTACACCCAGTGGGTGCACTCAGCGTGCCCCCACTGGTTTGATTTCCCACTCGACACGACCTGCCCGGCCCGAGCGGAAGAAGCAAAAAAAATCCCTTGTTCTCAGACCCCCGCCGACTGCCCGCAGTCGACAACGGTCTCGGGGACTACACCCAGTGGGGGCACTCAGCGTGCCCCCACTGGATCAGTATCCACTCGACACGGCCCGACCGACCCGAGTGAAGAGCTACAAACAGACATATTCTAAAGACCCCCGCCGAATCAAACATCCGACGGCGGTCTCGGGGACTACACCCAGTGGGTGCACTCAGCGTGCCCCCACTGGACCAGGTACCCACTCGACGTAACTTGACTAACTCGAGTGGAAGAAATTAATAGCAAAAGAAAACACCCACTGGGTGGATAGACAAATGCAAGGCTCAGACCCATGATAGATGCACATTAAAGGTTCTGAAACGCTCATCCATGGACATCTTACGAGTAATAAAGCAACAGTTTTCAGATAGCATATCCTAACAGAGCAAAGTTCAAGCTGAAAGACCAATCGGAAAGCAACTTACAATCCCACTTACTCGAACATTGGTCTGGAGGGCAGAGCTGGCGTCGTAAGCAGCCTTGCTGGTCTCGTACACCACCTTTAGTCGGTCCATCATCAGGCCAGCCTGGATCATCGCTTCCTTGGCAGCTCCTGTTTGGTCCTCTGGGACGTGATGCAGAGTGAACAGGGATGTTGGTGGAGTCGACGACGCCGCTGGAGGAGTTGGAGTCCGAGGCTGCCTAGTCGGATCTGAGGTCTGAACAGTCGACACAGCAGGATGTTCAGTCGACAGGGGGACAACAAAAGAAACAACAGCTCGAGTCGAGTCACCCAGTTCTTGAACAACGGGCTCGGACAGCGGGCGAGACGCTCGGCCGGAAGGCACTCTCTTGCTCAAAGCCTTGGCCCTTCTTCCTGCATTCTTCGGGGGTTCGTCATCATCATCGTCCGGAAGCTGGATAACATCTGTTGGCGCTACAACCACTCGACAGTAAGGTTCAGTCGACCACCAAACAATCGACAAAGTGCAAAGCTGCCTACAGTAGCTTACCTGCTCGAGAAGTAGCCGCATCCGCAGTATCTGTGTCGGCTTGCTCCTCGTCAATTTCCGTGGGAGACGTTGCAGAAGTAGCCGCCCTGAAGGTTCAAAACCTCACTCGGTCAGACAAATGGGGGAGTCCACTACAACAATGAAAGACAAGGAAAAGAAGCACTCACGTTGAAGCAACAGGCACGACCACCTTGATCCTGGGCAGAGCCTTCCGAGGCTTGGGTGGAGCAACCTTGGCCTGTTTTGCGGACTTCTCAGCCGGTTCTGGAGTCGACGTTCGAGTACGCTTGGTAGTCTTTGCACTCGACGCCGCCGCCTTACCGTGGCCATCCGCAGGATCTTGTGACTGCTTCGAATGTTTCTCAGACCGAGGAGGTGACTCGACCTCCGAGCTTTCATCAGAGTCTTCGCTGTTGTCATCGCTGTCGTCTGCGTACTCAATATCGGCGCTCCCGCCTTAGCTTTCTTCCCCAAGATGCTGCACGCCGTTCGGCATGGAATACATCCTCGTGAAAACCTGCAAGTCGCGAGCCGCAGATATCAATCGGACTCAAGAATAGCTGCATACTGGAAAATACAAGACATGAACACTCAGCAAACCGAGCCTGACCTCTCCTGGAGCGTTATTGGCGTCGAATGGCAAGATCCTCCTGGCTCCGCGGGGTTGTCCTTGTTGCCAGTGATGCTTCGCAGCCACTGGGCCACCGTCTCCTCGGCGACCTCCTCCGGGTGGGCCCGAGCGGTGTCTTCTATGCCCGAATACATCCACATTGGGTGGTCACGAGCTTGGAGGGGTTGGATGCATCGACTGAGGAACACCTCCAGCAGGTCCATGCCAGTCACTCCACCCTGGACCAACGCAACAACCGCGTCGACCAAAAGGGCTACCTCACCTTTCTCCTCCTCCTCGACAGTCAACGAGCGTGAAGTGCGGAGCCTCTCCAGAGAAAAAGGGGGAAGACCAGTCGACTGACCCGGAGTCGGAACATCTTTGCAATAAAACCAGGTCAACTGCCATCCCCTAACCGATTCAGGAAAAGTCATAGGAGGAAAAGTGCTCCTGCCTCTCATTTGGATCCCTAACCCCCCACACATCTGAATCACATGCGTCTTCTCATCAGTTGAGTTAGCTTTCTTCACCGTCTGAGATCGGCAAGTAAAGATATGCTTAAACAATCCCCAGTGCGGATGACACCCCAAGAAGTTTTCGCACATGGAAACGTACGCAGCAAGATAGGAGATGGTGTTTGGAGGGAAATGGTGGATCTGAGCACCGAAGAAGTTCAAAAAACCCAGGAAGAATGGATGGGGAGGCAAAGAAAAACCTCGGTCGACGTGGGTGGTGAGGAGAACACGCTCACCCTCGCGCGGCTGGGGCTCGATCTCCCCCTCCGGCAGCCTCCAGGACCCGGGCGCAATCAGGCCGTCGGCGGCAAGGTTCTCCAGATCTTCTTCTACGACGGTGGAGCGGATCCAATCCCCCTGGATCCAACCAGGCGGCAGACCGGACCGCGACCCCTTCACCGCCTTCTTACCCTTCACCGTGGCCTTCTTCGCGCGCTCCAGAGCCTCGGTCTTGTCCTTCACCATTGCCGCGGAGCTCGAGAGGAATAGGTGGAGGAGTGTGGCGCTGGGGAAGACGAGGCAGAAGAGTAGAGAAAAAGGGGGCGAATGGAGAGCACAGTACCACGCATCGGCAGCAACGCCTTTTATGGCCGCACTTTCGAGTGGCTGACCCGTGGGCCCGTGTAATCCTGGCGCATCCCGTAACAGACGTTGGCCCGATACGTGGCGGAAAAAGTGGCGCAAGGATCGACGAGCCCCTATCTTCCCGCCCCGCTTACTGCGCCGCGTCCCGTCCCGCGCGCTTCTCCAAATTTCGAATCCCGTGAGATCCGGGAACCGTAGAGCAGTCAGTCGCGCTGGAGATATCCAAGCCCAATCTACTCGAAGATATGCGGCATAATTCACTCGGAAATGGCAGAAGCCAGAATCGATCAAGGCGACTGATGAAGGGTTAAAACACTATCAAGACCCCTGAGGAAATGTCCCCGAGGCATTGAATCGGGACGGAATCAACTTCAACCCTTCTTCACTCGGTCCTCAATCCATTCGGGGGCTAATGACGATGACATGTACCTAGGGTAGGGTCTTAGGCCTGACCTAGACACCCTACCCAAGGACACTACGCGTAAGTCCAAGACCTAAAAGGTTCTACAGAAGATACCGACTGAAATCCTCAGGAAGTGCAATACACTCGACAAGAGATTTCACTCGGATATCCCAATTCCACTCGACCATGACGATTTCACTCGACCACACAAGAATCCACTCGGAGTACAGAATACCTAGAGTCACCCCAGGATGGCAACGATCAGGCATTCACTCCGACGTCATAAAGACCATTCAATGCGGGCGTTACCAGTAACGTTCAGGATTTAACTCTCATTGAACCCCTTTGTAACTGAGGGCTACGAGGGGTCGGCGCACTCTATATAAGCCACCCCTCCCCTCTGGCACAAGGATTCGCACCCTTTGTAACTTTTCCACATTCCAGTCGACAAGCCTCCGCGGCACCAAGACGTAGGGCTGTTACCTCTTCTGAGAGGGGCCTGAACTCGTAAATCGGTGCGTACAACCTCATCGTTGCTAGGACACTGCCCTCTCCTACGTACCCCCTACTTCTACTGTCAGACTTGTTCCCACGACATGTAGTACTTTGTTTCGATAGCTAATAGACTTTTGCAATAAGTATGTGAGTTCTTTATGACTAATGTTGAGTCCATGGATTATACGCACTCTCACCCTTCCACCATTGCTAGCTTCTCTAGTACCGCGCAACTTTCGCCGGTGCACTACACCCACCATATACCCTTCCTCAAAACAACCACCATACCTACCTATTATGGCATTCCATAGCCATTCCAAGATATATTGCCATGCAACTTCCACTGTTCCGTTTTATTATGACACGTTCCATCATTGTCATATTGCTTTGCATGATCGTAAGATAGCTAGCATGATGTTTTCATGGCTTGTCCGTTTTTTGATGTCATTGCTATGCTAGATCTTTGCACATCCCGGTACACCGCCGCAGGCATTCATATAGAGTCATTATTTTTTTCTAAGTATTGGGTTGTAATTCTTGAGTTGTAAGTAAATAAAAGTGTGATGATCTTCATTATTAGAGCATTGTCCCATGTGAGGAAAGGATGATGGAAGCTATGATTCCCTCACAAGTTGGGATCAGTCTCCGGACTTTACAAAAATAAAAGAGGCCAAAGAAGCCCAAATAAAAAAATAGAGAAAAAAATGAGAGAAAAGAGAGAAGGGGTAATGCTACTATCCTTTTACCACACTTGTGCTTCAAAGTAGCACCATGATCTTCATGATAGAGAGTCTCCTATGTTGTCACTTTCATATACTAGTGGGAATTTTTCATTATAGAACTTGGCTTGTATATTCCAATGATGGGCTTCCTCAAATTGCCCTAGGTCTTCATGAGCAAGCGAGTTGGATGCACACCCACTTAGTTTCTTTTTGAGCTTTCATAAACTTATAGCTCTAGTGCATCCGTTGCATGGCAATCCCTACTCACTCACATTGATATCTATTGATGGGCATCTCCATAGCCCGTTGATACGCCTAGTTGATGTGAGACTATCTCCTTCTTTTTGTCTTCTCCACAACCACCATATTCTATTCCACCTATAGTGCTATATCCATGGCTCACGCTCATGTATTGCGTGAAAGTTGAAAAAGTTTGAGAACATCAAAAGTACGAAACAATTGCTTGGCTTGTCATCGGGGTTGTGCATGATTTAATACTTTGTGTGATGAAGATGGAGCATAGCCAGAGTATATGATTTTGTAGGGATAACTTTCTTTGGCCATGTTATTTTGAGAAGACATGATTTCTTTATTAGTATGCTTGAGGTATTATTGTTTTTATGTCAATATTAAACTTTTTTTTGAATCTTATGGATCTGAATATTCATGCCACAATAAACAAAATTACATGGATAAATATATTAGGTAGCATTCCACATCAAAAATTCTGTTTTTATCATTTACCTACTCGAGAACGAGCAGGAATTAAGCTTGGGGATGCTTGATACGTCTCCAACGTATCTATAATTTTTTATTGTTCCATGCTATTATATTACCTGTTTTGGATGTTTTATATGCATTAATATGCTATTTTATATTATTTTTGGGACTAACTTATTAACCTAGAGCCCAGTGCCGGTTTTTGTTTTTTCCTTGTTTTTGAGTTTTACAGAAAAGGAATATCAAACGGAGTCCAAACGGAATAAAACTTTCGCGATAATTTTTCTAGGACCAGAAGACACCCAGCAAACTTGGAGTTGAAGGCAGGGGAGTCCCGAGGACTCCACAAGCCAGGGGGCGCGCCCTAGGAGGGCGCCCTGAGGGCTTGTGGGCCCCTCGGAGCTCTCCTAACCCTAATTCTTCCTCTATAAATTCCCAAATATTCCCAAACGACCAGAAGCGTCCACCAAAATACTTTTCCGCCGCCGTAACCTTCTGTACCCATGAGATCCCATCTTGGGGCCTTTTCCGGCATCCTGCTGGAGGGGGATTCGATCACGGAGGGCTTCTACATCAACTCTATTGCCCTTCCGATGAAGCGTGAGTAGTTTACCACAGACCTACGGGTCCATAGGTAGTAGCTAGATGGCTTCTTCTCTCTCTCACTTTGATTCTGAATACCATGTTCTCCTCGATGTTCTTGGAGATCTATCCGAGGTAATATTCTTTTGCGGTGTGTTTGTCGAGATCCGATGAATTGTGGATTTATGATCAGATTATTTATGAATATTATTTGAATCTTCTCTGATTTCTTATATGCATGATTTGATATCTTTGTATTTCTCTTCAAATTATCGGTTTGGTTTGGCTAACTAGATTGGTTCTTCTTGCAATGGGAGAGGTGCTTAGTTTTGGGTTCAATCTTGCGGTGTCCTCACCCAGTGACAAAGTAGGGGTAGCGAGGCACGCATTGTATTGTTGTCATCAAGGGTAAAAAGATGGGGTTTTCATCATATTGCTTGAGTTTATCCCTCTACATCATGTCATCTTACTTAAGGCGTTACTCCGTTCTTTATGAACTTAATACTCTAGATGCATGCTGGATAGCGGTCGATGTGTGGAGTAATAGTAGTAGATGCAGAATCGTTTCGGTCTACTTGACGCGGACGTGATGCGTATATGCATAATCATTGCCTTGCATATTGTCATAACTTTGCGCTTTTCTATCAATTGCTCGACAGTAATTTGTTCACCCACCGTATTATTTGCCTTCAAGAGAGAGGCCTCTAGTGAAACCTATGGCCCCCGGGTCTATTTTCCATCATATATTTTCAGATCTATAAACCAAAAAACCCAAAAATACCTTGCTGTAATTTATTTACTTTTATTTTGTTTTACGTTTTAGTAAGCTTTTATATCTATCTCTATCAGATCTCACCTTTGCAAGTGACCATGAAGGGATTGACAACCCCTTTATCGCATTGGATGCAAGTGTTTAATTGTTTGTGTAGGTGCATAGATTGGGGACTTGCTTGTATCTCCTACTGGATTTGATACCTATCTTAACTGAGGGAAATACTTATCTCTACTTTGCTGCATTACCCTTTCCTCTTCAAGGAAAAAACCAATGCAAGCTCAAGAAGTAGCAGTATACAACGTCTAATAATACCATCTACTCCTTCTTTATAAAGATGTGGGTCATCCCAAAAGTAATGTCTTAAAGCATAGAAGAATTTTTTATTTTGTTGGTATGTGAAACTAGGTGGTATAAATTTAGCAACAATATAATTAGCACAGTCAGCATACCATGGAGTATTATGATAGGCATTTATGATAGCTAGTTGTTCATCAGGGAAACTATCGTCAATAGGTAGTGGGTCATCAAGAATATTTTCTAACCTAGACAAGTTATCAGCTACGGGGTTCTCAGCTCCTTCCTATCAGTGATATGTAAATCAAATTCTTGTAGCAAAAGAACCCACCTAATGAGTCTAGATTTAGCATCTTTCTTTTCCATAAGGTATTTAATAGTAGAATGATCGATGTGAACAATTACTTTAGAGTCAACAATGTAAGATCTGAATTTATCACAAGCAAACACAACTGCTAAAAAATCTTTTTTAGTAGTAGAATAATTTCTTTGGGCACTGTCTAGAGTTTTACTAGCATAATGGATAACATTTAATTTCTTATCAACTCTTTGTCCTAGAACAACACCAACTACATAGTCACTAGCATCACACATAATTATAAAAGGCAAGTTCCAATCAGGTGGTTGAACAATAGGTGCAGAAGTTAAGGCTTTCTTAAGTGTTTCAAAGGCTTCTACACAATCATCATAAAAAACAAATGGAACATCCTTTTGTAAAAGATTAGTAAGAGGCCTAGAAATTTTAGAGAAGTCTTTAATAAACCTCCTATAAAAACCAACATGACCAAGGAAACTACGAATACCTTTAATGTCTTTAGGACATGGCATTTTCTCAATTGCATCAACCTTAGCTTTATCCACCTCAATACCTCATTCAGAAATTTTGTGCCCCAAGACAATACCTTCATTCACCATAAAGTGGCACTTTTCCCAATTCAAGACAAGATTAGTTTGTTCACATCTCTGCAAAACTCGATCAAGGTTGCTTAAGCAATCATCAAAAGAAGTTCCGTAAATGGAGAAATCATCCATGAAAAACTCAACAATCTTTTCACAAAAGTCAAAGAATATAGCAGTCATACATCTTTGAAAGGTAGCAGATGCATTGCATAAACCAAAAGGCATACGTCTATAAGCATAAGTTCCAAAAGGGCAAGTAAAAGTGGTTTTCTCTTGATTAGGTTGTGATACAGGTATTTGAGAGAAACCAGAATATCCATCAAGAAAGCAAAAGTGTGTGTACTTAGATAGTCTTTCTAGCATTTGATCGATAAAAAGGGAAAGGGTAATGATCTTTTCTAGTGGCTTTATTTAATTTTCTGAAATCAATTACCATTCTATAGCCAGTCACAATTCTTTGTGGGATAAGTTCATTTTTATCATTAGGAACAACAGTAATACCTCCCTTCTTAGGGACACAATGAACATGACTTACCCATCTACTATCAGCTATATGATAAATTATAACTACTTCCAGAAGCTTTAGTATTTCAGTTCTTACCACTTCCTTCATCTTAGGATTTAATCGTCGTTGATTATCAACAACGGGTTTAGCATCAGGTTCCATATTAATCTTGTGCTGACAGAGTGTGGAACTAATGCCCTTAAGATCATCAAGAGTATATCCAATAGCAGCACAATGCTTCCTCCAAGTTTTTAATAATCTTTTCTCTTCATGCTCTGTAAGGTTAGCACTAATAATAATAGAATATATCTTTTTCTCATCAAGATAAGCATATTTCAAAGTGTCAGGAAATTGCTTTAATTCAAACACAGGGGGCCGTAGATTTCACTAGTGGCTTCTCTCAAGAAAATAGCACACGGTGGGTAAACAAATTACTGTTGGGCAATTGATAGAAGATTGAATAATTATGATGATATCCAAGGCAATGCTCAATATATAGGCATCACGTCCAAGATTAGTAGACCAACTCCTGCCTGCATCTACTACTATTACTCCACACATCGACCACTATCTAGCATGCATCTAGTGTATTAAGTTCATGGAGAAACAGAGTAATGCAATAAGAATGATGACATGATGTAGACAAGATCTACTCATGTAGGAATAGACCCCATCTTGTTATCCTTAATAGCAACGATACATACGTGCCTTGCTACCCCTTCTATCACTGGGTGAGGACACCGTAAGATCGAACCCATCACAAAACACCTCTTCCTGTGGCAAGAAAAATTGATCTAGTTGGCCTAACTAAACCAAAGATTCGAAGAAGAAATACGAGGCTATAAATAATCATGCATATATGAGATCAAAGAAAACTCAAATAATATTCATGAATATAGATCTGATCATAAACTCAAAGTTCATCGGATCCCAACAAACACACCGCAAAAAAGGTTTACATCAAATAGATCTCCAAGAGACCATTGTATTGAGAAGCAAAAAGAGAGAAGAAGCCATCTAGCTACTGCCTACGGACCCGTAGGTCTATGGTGGACTACTCACACATCATCGGAGAGGCACCAATGAGGATGATGAACCCCTCCGTGATGGTGTTAGATTGGATCTCGTGGTTCTGGAATTTGCGGCGACTAGAATTGTGTTTCGTCTGCTCCCCTGGGGTTTCTGGAATATTTGGGAATTTATAGGGCGAAGAGGCGGTGCAGGAGACCCCCATGGGCCCCACAACCCACCAGGGTGCGCCTGGGCTCCTGGGCGTGCCCTGGTGTCTTGTGGTCCCCACGGGCCTCCCCTCTGGTCCTTTCTTGGCCCCCAAGTTGTCTTCTGGTCCAAAAAAAGTCTCAAAAAAGTTTCGATGAGTTTGGACTCTGTTTGATAGGGATATTCTGTGAAGTAAAAAACAAGCAAAAAACAGCAATTGGCACTTGGCACTATGTCAATAGGGTAGTCCCAAAAAATGATATAAAGTTGCTATAAAATGATTGTAAAACATCCAAGAATGGTAGTATAACAGCATGGAACAATAAAAAATTATAGATACGTTGGAGTCGTATCATATATCATTCATAATTTCTTGGTAAAGAGTAAGGAATAGCACTAACACTAGCACCCATATCACATAAGCCATGATAATAATCATCTCCTATTTTAACTGAGACAACAGCCATGCCAACAACAGGTTTATTTTTATCTTTAGTGTCGGGTTTAGCAATTCTAGCAGCTTCAGCACAGAAGTAAATAACATGCCCATCAATATTATCGACCAAGAGATCTTTAACCATAGCAATACTAGGTTCTACCTTAATTTGTTCAGAGGGTCTAGGTGCTCTAATATTACTTTTGTTAACCACGGTTGAAACCTTAGCATGTTTCTTTATTCTAACAGGGAAAGGTGGTTTTTCAATATAAGCAGTAGGAACAACATGATCAACATTGTAAATGATAGTTTCATCTTTAACTATAACCGGTTCTTTAATTTCTTCTTTAATAGGGGGATGATATTTAAACCACTTCTCTTTAGAGAGATCAACATGAGTAGCAAATGATTCACAAAAAGAGGCTACTATCTCAGAGTCAAGTCCATATTTAGTGCTAAACTTGTGAAAAACATCGGTATTCATAAAAGATTTAACACAATCAAACTCAAGCTTAATACCTGACTCTTTACCTTCGTCGAGTTCCCAATCTTCAGAGTTGCATTTAATTCTTTCCAAAAGGTCCCACCTGAATTCAATAGTCTTCTTCATAAAAGAACCAGTACAAGAAGTATCGAGCATGGATTGATCATTATGAGAAAGCCGAGCATAAAAATTTTGTATAATGATTTTTCTTGAGAGCTCATGATTGGGGCATGAATATAACATTGATTTAAGCCCCCCCAAGCTAGAGCAATACTTTTTCCTTCAAGAGGCCAAAATTATATATATAAGTCCGATCACGATGAACTAGATGCATAGGATATTTTTTTTGGTGAAATTCCAATTTCAATCGATTCCAATTCCAAGCTCCAATATCATCACATAGCCTATACCATGTCAATGCTTTTCCACCCAAAGATAAAGGGAAAAACTTATTCTTAACTTCATCTCCGGTTAAACCTGCAAGCTTAAACAATTCACAAATTTCATCCACATGTATGAAATGCATATCAGGATGTTTTGTTCTATGTCCTGCATAAGGATTAGCTAGCAGTTGTTCTATCATACCCGAAGGTGCAGCAGGTTGAGGGGCAACTCTTTGTGTTTCCGGTCGAGGTGAAGATACCCCCGAACAAACCCCTCAACGGATTGTTTTCCATAGTAACAAGTGACAATAAATTTCAGCACGTAATATAAGTTTTTCCTTACCATTTTCCACTTACCAAGAGCACTTTACTCCCCGGCAACGGCGCCAGAAAAGAGCCTTGATAACCCACAAGTATTGGGGATAAATTGTAGTCCTTTCGATAAGTAAGAGTGTCGAACCCAACGAGGAGCAGAAGGAAATGACAAGTGGTTTTTCAGCAAGGTAATTTCTGCAAGCACTGAAATTGTCGGTAACGGGTAGTTTGATAGCAAGATAATTTGTAACAAGTAACAAGTAGCAATAGTAAAAATAAGTGCAACAAGGTAGCCCAATCCTTTTTGTAGAAAAGGACAAGCAAGAACGATCTCAGATAATAAGTAAAACGTTCTCGAGGACACACGGGAATTTCATCTAGTCACTTTCATCATGTTGGTTTGATTCGCGTTCGCTACTTTGATAATTTGATATGTGGGTGGACCGATGCTTGGGTACTGTTCTTACTTGAACAAGCCTCCCACTTATGATTAACCCCCCTCGCAAGCATCCGCAACTACGAAAGAAGAATTAAGATAAATTCTAACTATACCATTAAACATATGGATCCAAATCAGCCCCTTACGGAATAGCGCATAAACTAGGGTTTAAGCTTCTGTCACTCTAGCAACCCATCATCTAATAACTACTCCACAATGCATTCCCTTAGGCCCAAAGATGGTGAAGTATCATGTAGTCGACGTTCACATAACACCACTAAGGGAATCACAACATACATATCATCAAAATATCGAACGCATATCAGATTCACATGATTACTTGCAACATGACTTCTCCCGTGGCCTCAAGCACAAAAGTAACTACTCGCACAACATGTTCATGCTCAAGATCAAAGGAGTAATAAATATCATAATGGATCTGAACATATGATCTTCCACCAAATAAACCGGAATAAACCGGCTAGCATCAACTACAAGATGTAATCAACACTAGTACTCAGCCACAGGTACCAATCTGAGGTTTTGATACAAAGATTGAACACAAGAGATGAACTAGGGTTTGAGATTAGATGGTGCTGTTGAAGATGTTGATGAAGATTGGACTCCCAAAGATGAGAGGGTTGTTGGTGATGACGATGGCTTCGATTTCCCCCTCTGGGAAGGAAGTTCCCCCGGCGGAATCGCTCCGTCGGAGGGCAAAATTGCTCCTGCCCAAGTTCCGCCTCGAGACAGCGGCGCTCTGTCCCGAAAGTCCTCTTTTTTTTTCTAGGTCAAAAGACCTCATATACCAGAAGATGGGCACCGAAGGTGGGCCTGGGTCCCCTTTACCCACCAGGGCGCGCCTGGAGGGGTGACGCGCCCTGGTGCCTAGTGGGCACCTGGGTGGCCCCCTCCGGTAGTTCTTTTCTCCATTATTTTTATATATTCCAAAATAATTCTCCGTAAAATTTCAGCTCATTTGGAGATGTGTAGAATAGGTATCTCTGACATAGCTTTTTCATGTCTAGAATTCCAACTGCCGGTGTTCTCCCTGTTTGTGTAAACCTTGCATATTATGAGAGAAAGGGTATTAGAATTACTCCACAAAGTGTTATATTGCATAAAAACACTATAAATAACAGTAGGAAAACATGATGCAAGATGGACGTATCAACTGCCCCAAGCTTAGACCTCGCTTGTCCTCAAGCGAAAGCCGATATCAAAAATCATGTCCACATGTTTAGAGAGAGAGAGGTGTCGATAAAAACAAAATACGGACATAGTAGCATCATGCTTATTATTATAACAACAATAAACTTTATCATGAAACTTCTCATGAGCAAGTAACAATTCACCACAACATCGAAGTATGAAGCATAAACTTTATTGAAAACCAACAAACTACGTTCTCAGTCAACTTTGCAATTACAATTCATCATATTTTTAGGAAGGGTCTCGTATCGGAGCCTTTTGGTAATCCACATACTCAACCATCATTTAGTCTTCTATGATTGCTAATACTCACTGCATATATATAAGCAAACAGTTTCAACTGGACACATAGAAATATAGGGGCTTATAGTTTCGCCTCCCAACTTATTCACCTCAAGGGTGATGTCAACAATAATAACTCATGATCTCTCACATCCAACTGGATATATGTGTCTAGATCTTTAACCCTGATATTTAATCAATGATTCTCTTTCTCGCAAAAAATAAGTATTTTGTGGAAGGAGATCAGTGGAGACTGGAGGGTCGGGGGCTTTAGGAACCTTTGTAATTTGTAGGCATAGCAACACAAGTTACGCAATGCAACTTAGGTCCTGTTTGTTTGGTTTTTTGTTTTTGCTTTTGCAGTTTTTCCACTTCAGTTAAAAAGCAAAAAAGCGCTTCTAAATAGGTGTATTTCTCTTTTTTTGACTTATACTACCGTATAACAATATTGATTCATAATCCAAAAGCTGAAGCAAAAATCACCTATTTAGGAGTTTTATGTTTTTTTACCAAAATGAAAAAACTGCAAAAGCAAAAAGAAAAGCCCAAACAAACTGGCCCTTAAACTATCAACTATTCATATGCTCGGCGGGATAGTAATTCATAGTTAGGGTCTTAAGGACGTGGTGGTGCCTCTAAATTAACCAAACTCTAGCTCTCCCAAGACCCAACAGCATTCGAGCATATTGTCATGGATG
This sequence comes from Thinopyrum elongatum, assembly GCA_011799875.1. Lineage (NCBI taxonomy): Eukaryota > Viridiplantae > Streptophyta > Magnoliopsida > Poales > Poaceae > Thinopyrum > Thinopyrum elongatum. Next base: position 409,669,176 of record CM022299.1, read on the forward strand.
CTAACCGTGACACCAGCCTCACCACCAACGACGAGCTCCTTCGAGCGCAGGCCGAGCTGTGGAACCACAAGTCTATGTCCCTCTGGTGCGCCGTCGAGCTCGCCATCCCCGACGCCGTCCACCACCGCGGCGGCTCCATCACTGTGCCCGACCTCGTCGTCGATCTCTCCCTGCCCCCTCCAGGACGCCCTACCTGCGCCGCCTCATGCGCCTGCTCGTGCACGCCGGTTTCTTCGATGCCGGGTCAGCTACAGACACCTACGGGCTCACCCTGCTCTCGCGCCTCCTCGTCTCGGCGCCCAGCTCAGGGCAGGGCCTCTCGCCGTTCGCGCTCGCCATGCTGCACCCCATCATCGTGTCCCCGTCCATGTCGCTGGCGGCATGGTTCCGCGTGGCCGACGATGCAGCGCGCGTGCCGTTCGTGACCGCACACAGCGGGCGCGAGTTCTATGCGGTGCCGAAGGAGAACCTGGAGTTCGACGCGGTGTTCAACGAGGCCATGGCATGTGTCGGCCGCTTCGTGATCGACCTGATCATGTGCGGCCACAGGCAAGACCTGTTCCGGGGGCTCGCCTCGCTGGTGGACGTCGGCGGTGGGCCCGCCGCAGCCGCCAAGGCCATCGCCGCCGCGTTCCCCCATGTCAAGTGCAGCGTCCTGGAGAGGCCGCACGTTGTTGCGAGCATTCCTCCGGGCGTCGGGGGCGTGGAGTTCGTCGCCTGGGACATGTTCGAGCATGTCCCGAAGGTCGATGCCGTCCTCCTCAAGGTTAGGCCTAGGCGCTTTCCTCGGCTCATGGAGGAACTTGACTGATCCATGACGTCGCGTTTACTTTGGGATTTTTGTTCGCAGTGGATTTTGCACGGGTGGGGGGACGAGGAGTGCGTGAAGATACTGCGGCAGTGCAGGGAGGCGGTGCCGCCCGGCGGCAGAGTGATCGTGATGGACTTGGTGGTGGGGTTGAGCCCGGTCGACGTTAGGGCCACGGAGACACAGCTGCTGTGGGATGTGATGATGATGGGAGTGGTGGGGAGCCCGGAGCAGGACGAGCGCGAGAGGCGCAAGATATTCGACGACGCGGGATTCAGCGGCTACAAAATGCTGGCCATCCTCGAGATTCGGTCAGTGATCGAGGTGTACCCTTACAACATCTACTCCCGGACTTAAATCTGACCCCTCAAACGTCCACGGACAGTGACCGGTCACGCCTCAAAAAATGCATTTCATATCGGGATACCTCAAATTAGAAATCTCAAATCCATATTATTACATGCAACACAGCGATCTTTGAGCGGAGCTTCGTCTAGTTTCTCTCCCCGCCCGCCCGGCTCCGCTGTGGCCATGTTCGGCGGCTGGCTGCGCCATTAGAGTGTTGGTCCGGTCGCCGGCAAGGTAGGGTAGGGCATGGGACACGAGCCGCCTCACGGGACTCAAGGCGTCACCGTCTCCCATGCCCTACTCTTCCCCGTCGGATCCTGGAACCCGTTGGGTGCCGATAGATGTCAGATCGATGATGGATCCGTCCGGGGATGAGCTACCGACGTCCACCACGATGCAGTTGCGACGCCCGGACTGATGCGCCATACAGGGCGCCGGAGAAAGCGACTCCGCCTTGCCGACGTTCAACGCCGAGAGGGCTACCGCCGCCTCCCGCGCCCGATACCTTGCACGGCAGGCACGCCGTGCCATGTCCTCGTCGAGCGAGGCCCATGGTGCGTCCCAATGCTCGGCGCGCCAACGAAAGGGTTGCGCGTCCGCCAGCGCGTTCGGACGCCAGACGGACCGCACGGCCTCTGGCGAGGCAGCTACGCCTGGCCTAGTGCCATATCCAAGCGGCATTTGTGCGGACGCAATGAATTCCTGACGGTTGAAGTCCGAGCGCAGCCATGCACGGGCCTCCTCCCAGGCGCGGCGGAGCGCAAGCCGGACGTCCATCTCCTCCTCGGGGCCACATGGAATGAGCTCGGGGTCGACGGATCTGGAGGTGAAGGACTCGGATCTGCCGCGCGCCATGCTGGAGACGGCGGAAGGAGCCGGAGATAAGCTTGGGTGATGGAGGGGAGTGGAGAGGTGGGGAGTGAAGTGGCTAGGGTTTGGTCCGGCGAGCGTATGGGGATGAATTTATGTGGGGTCAGGTGGGCCAGCGTTGGCCGAGTCCGACGTGGCGGGCGTGCCCGTGCGTTCTCGGGCGCCTCCATATTCGTTCCATATTTGGGATGAATATGAGGGGTGCCGGTCAGCCCGGGCATTTGAGGAAAATTTGAGGGGGGCGTCTGGGTAAAAAAAAGTGACAGGACAGTGATCGGACGGCCTGTCCGACCGTATGGGACGGGTTTGTGACGCCCGACTGTAGATGATCTTAGATTTTTTTTTGTCTTTGGTATTGTACACTGCGAATGGACACACTACGAGGGCCAAAGGGTCTATGGTGGCTTGTGGCGGTTTCTTTGATGAAATCGACGAGGAAAAGAAAAAGAATCAATCAATGATGGCAAAGGGGGGCGCTGGCGGCTACATGGCATTTCAGTTTCCTCTGGATTTCTTTTACGTTTCAATGTTCCAGCAAAAGTTATCATTTGTCTGTCTTTTAACCTTTTATTATGTGTCATGGGAACAAATACTAAATACTGATATTCGTTGTCACTATCGATTCTGTAAGAGCGACTCAGCAAATCCGATCCCTTAAACGCCCGCGGAGCGCGTCCGCGGAAAGTGACCGGTCACACCTCAGGAAATATGTTCCACATCCGGATACTTCAAATTAAAAACCTCAAATCCATATTATTACATGCAACGTGAAACCTAATCTAAGCGGAGCTCGTCCGGTTCCGCTCCCCGCTTGCCCGGCTCCGCCCTGGCCATGTCCGGCGGCGGGCTGCACTCCTCAAAGTGTTAGTTCGGTCATCGGTGAAAGTGCATTGTTGCCCTGAATAGTTTTTTACATCTATGACAATTTCATTTGTGTTTCTAACCACATGCTCTAGTGTAAACAACATCGTTAAATTTGAAGAGAAGCATGGATGGTTATTTCCCCTCAGCTCAGAAAAAGGAAATAGTGGAGTGCCATATTTTCTTCATGGAGTGCCATATTGTTTTCTTATTTGTTGAGTCCCTAGGGCAGCCGCACTATTAAGAGGGGGTGCATCATGAAAACATCTGGGAATCAACTTCACTTACACATATGATCTGAAAAATCTCACAGCGAAATGTTTCTGCTCAGACCGGAACTTCCGGGTCGGCCGGAACTTCCGGGGACCAGAAGGTTCGGGACGGTTCCGGGAACCTTTCGGGCCACCCAGAGAAACTGCTCTTTTTGTGCAAACTCTCTGTGTAGCCCGGAACCTTGCCGGACCTTGGCCGGAACTTCTGTCCCCCGGAACTTTCGTCCCCTGTTCAAGCAGCTTCCGGGGTACTCCAGAGAGGCGGCAAACTCTATGTGTAGCCCGGAACCTGCCCGGAACTTCCGGGGTCCAGAACTTCCGGGCATCGACGGAACTTCCGGGCTTCACAGGAATCTGGTCCAACGTCTGGATTATGTCCCCACCTATAAATAGTCTTCTTCTTCCCCACGAAGAGGTTGACGACTCCATTTCTCTCTCCTCCATTTTCAGACCTCGATTTCTTGGAGTTCTCCCCCCTTTGCCAACCAAAGCTCTTGATCTTTTGAGAAGTGAAGGAGGAGTGCCTGATCTACACATTCACCAAAGCAAAAGTTGATTCCCCCTTGTTTTTGTGGTGCATCTTGTTACTCTTGGAGGTTGGAGACTCCTAGGCGGTAGCAGTACTCCGGCGAGGAATCGTTCATTGTGATTACCCCCCGAAAAGTTTGCGAGGGTTTGGAGACCACCCCAAGGTCTACCACTAGTGGTTGAGAATCGCCTTCGTGGTGATGTCTCAAAGAGAGAATAGGGTGAGCCTTCGTGGTAACACCCACCTCTGTAAACGGTGACGTAGCTTCCCTCCAAGGAAGTGAACATCGGCATACATCCTCGTCTCTCGGAGTTGCGGTTATCCCTAACCCTAGCTTCCTACTTGTGGTTATTTGTCTCTAAGTATTTACTTGAATTATATTGTGCTTGCTCTCATATATACTTGTTGTTCTTGCTTACATTGCTTAGCTCTTGTATCACCTTTGCAATTGTTAGGCTCACCTTCATATTCCACATTATAGCCTAAAATTGCTAAGTAAGAATTAAAATTTGTGATTGTACCTATTCACCCCCCTCTAGGTCCATCTCGATCCTTTCAATTGGTATCAGAGCCTCGTGCTCTATTCTTGTGGCTTAACCGCCCTAGAGCGAGATGAACCCAGATGGGACTCCCCTTGTTCCAAATCCGAAGGAGACGGACTCGGGTTCTTCGGAAGTCAAGTCCTTCACCTCTGAGGATTTGGAATGGGCCCTTGCTAAGCAAAAGGAGGAGCATGATGCTTCTCTTGAGGCCTTGGTCCAAATGAGGTTAGCCGCACTATCCACGATTCTCACACCACTTACCAATCCGGGTGGTGTGGCTTCGAGGCCAGCTGTGCCTACTCCTCCTTTAGGCCAACAACCTCCTAGTAGTGATCACTCTAGTGTTCCATGGCTTTATGCAAGACCTCAAATAGAGAAACCAAAATATAACCCTGCGGGCAAACCTCCTTTGCTTGATGGCAGTGCCGATTTTGCTTTGTGGAGAGTTGGTATGTAGGATCATCTTAGGTTCGCCAATGATGAGATGTTGGACATCTTGGAGTATGGCTACAACCCCATTGACCCAAAGAATCTTACACCAAGAGAAGCATATGACAAGCATCTCAACGACACCGCAATCATGTGCATAAGGAAAGGAATGAATTATAAGCAAAGGATACCTTACATACACATCACAAGTGCCAAGGAATTATGGGATAGCATTGTGAGGACCAAGACCGGTACCTCCACTCTCTGGCTTGCTCAATATGAAATTGCCAAAGGTCAATTGCAAAAAATTTGTATGGAGAAAGGTGAATCCCCCAAGCAGCTCCTTGAGCGTCTCATGACTCTCTCCGCTGACATCGGGTCATGTGATTGTGACAAGACACAAGATGGATTTAACCTGACTAAGCGATTCCTTGTGGACAAATTGCTCCATGCTCTTGCTCCGTATCATCATTAAATGGTGTGGGACATAACGCAACACCATGGATTCAAGGAAATGACTCCCGATGATATCATATCCACTTTCAGTTATTTGAAGAATCCAAGGCAAATGCTACAAAACATCTTGCTATGCATGGCTCCTCAACGTCAAAGATCAATCTTGCTTTGGAGGCCAAGCATTCATGTGGGGAAGAGCAAAGTGAAGAAGAAGAAGAAGATGATGATGATGACGATGAAGGTGATGAGATTGACTCTGACGAGAGCCCATCATATGAAGACATTGCCCTCTTTGTCAAGAAGTTTAGCGCAGGAAAATTCAAGGGAAGATTCCAAAAGAAGAAAGTGAGAAAGTCCTACAACTATGAAGAAACCAACCACTTCTCCAACGATTGCCCTTATGAGAAGAGAGAAGATAAACCAAGGTTTCCCAAGACCTTTCCTAAGAAGAAGTTGCCAAATCCTTTGAACTCCAAGCTCAAGAAGAGAGATGGGAAAGCAATGGTTGCTCATGAAGAATCCGATCTGGATGATGTTAGGGGTGTTGCCGGAGTAGCTCAAGATTCTCATAACACCTTGAGGCTAGTCAACAAGAGTGGTGATGTTGTCACCTACAACTACATGAAAGACTACAAGGGCAACGCTCACAAGTGCTTAATGGCAAAGGCTGTGGTAGAAGATGGAGAGGACCAAAACTCTCCTGACAAGGTCAAGGTAACCCCATGTTCAAATCCTCCTCTTTTCACTCCGTCTACTCCTAGTGATGAGTATCTTGATGCGGAGGATAATTATGATGATGATGATATAGAAGATCCTATGCTTGCTAAACTAAATAAGTTCATGTGCTCCCTTAAAGGAAAGAAGCTCACTATGTTTCGTATGCTTATGGAAATGATGAGTAAGCACACCATCACCATTAAGGAACTTCAAACCCTTGTCACCGAGGAAAAGGAAAATATGAAATCTTTGAGCGGAAAGTCCAGTATGAGGAAGCACGAAATGATGAACTATCCTTAAAAATTGGTGCAAACATTGATGTTCATGCTAAAGAACTTGCCTCCTTGAAAAAGGCCAAGAACTCTTGCAAGGAGTTGATGAATGATAAAAGTAAGCTTGTGGAATCTCATGCTTCTCTCTCTAAGGATTGTGAGCTTCTATCCGTGTCCCTCAAGACTAAGGAAGAGGAGCTCACCCTTCTTACAAAGAGCTTCGAGACGCTCAAACTTACTTATCTTGAAACTCTAGCCAAGGTTTACTCCTCACCTATTATCAATGTTGATGCTTGTACTATTAACTCTAGTGGTGACCTAGCATCTATTCTTGAGGAAAATCACCTTCTAAAGGCACAACTCGAGAGAGGACTCACGACATGTGCTCAAGGACAAAAGAACCTTAATGAGGTATTGAGCCAACACAATGAGGTGGTTGCCAAGGAAGGGCTTGGGTTTGACCCAAGCACAAGCAAGAAGAAAACGTCTTCTAAAAATTGCACCGCTACTTCTTGAGCTTGCATTGATTTTTCCCTTGAAGAGGAAAGGGTGATGCAGCAGAGTAGAGATAAGTATTTCCCTCAGTTAAGAACCAAGGTATCAATCCAGTAGGAGGTACAAGCAAGTCCCCAATAGATGCACCTGCACAAACTAACAAACACTTGCACACAACGCGAAAAAGGGGTTGTCAATCCCTTCACAGTCACTAGCAAGAGTGAGATCAAATAGAGATAGATATAAAAGATAAGTAAAAGGCAAAATAAAGTAAATATAAATAAATTGCAGCAAGTTATTTTTAGGTTTTTGTTTTTATAGTTCTGAAAATATATAATGAGAAATAGACCCGGGGGCCATAGTTTTCACTAGAGGCTTCTCTCTTGAAAGAACACATACGGTGGGTGAACAAATTACTGTTGAGCAATTGATAGAAAAGCGCAAAGTTATGACGATATCTAAAGCAATGATCATGAATATAGGCATCACGTCTATGACAAGTAGACCGACTCCTGCCTGCATCTACTACTATTACTCCACACATCGACCGCTATCCAACATGCATCTAGTGAATTAAGTTAACAAGAACGAGGTAACGCCTTAAGCAAGATGACATGATGTAGAGGGATAGATCCAATCAATATGGTAAAACCCCCATCTTTTTATCCTTAATGGCAACAATACAAATACGTGTCTCGCTACCCCTACTGTCACTGGGTGAGGACACCTCAAGATTGAACACAAAACAAAGCACCTCTACCATTGCAAGAAAAACCAATCTAGTTGGCCAAACCAAATCGATAGATCGGAGAGAAATACAAAGCTATCTTAATCATGCATAAAAGAGTTCAGAGAAGACTCAAATAATATTCATAGATAATCTGATCATAAATCCACAATTCATCAGATCTGAACAAACGCACCACAAAAGAAGATTACATCGAATAGAACTCCAAGAACATCGAGGAGAACATTGTATTGAAGATCAAAGAGAGAGAAGAAGCCATCTAGCTACTAGCTATGGACCCATAGGTCTGTGGTAAACTCTTCACACATCATTGGAAGGGCAGCAAGGTTGGTGTAGAGGCCCTCCGTGATCGAATCCCCCTCCGGCAGAGTGCCGGAAAAGGCCCCAAGGTGGGATCTCATGAGAACAGAAGCTTGCGGCGGCGGAAAAGTATTTTTGGTGTCCCCTCTGGTATACGGGGAATATTTGGGTATTTATGGAGCCAGGATTAGGGTTAGGAGGTCCGCGAGGGGCCCACAAGCCTAGGGGCGCCCCCCCTCCTCGTGGGTCTTCTGGCCTTCTCCTGAAGCTTCCTAGGTGTCTTATGGTCCAAGAAAAATCATCGTAAAGTTTTATTCCGTTTGGACTCCGTTTGGTATTGATTTTCTGTAAAAGACAAATACAAGGAAAAACAACAACTGGCACTGGGCACTAGGTTAATAGGTTAGTCCCAAAAAATGATATAAAATAGCATATTAATGCATATAAAACATCCAAGATGGATAATATAATAGCATGGAACAATCAAAAATTATAGATACATTGGAGACATATCAAGCATCCCCAAGCTTAATTCCTGCTCGTCCTCGAGTAGGTAAATGATAAAAATAGAATTTTTGATGTGGAATGCTACCTATCATATTTATTAATGTAATTTTTCTTATTGTGGCATGAATATTCAGATCTATAAGATTCAAAACAAAAGTTTAATATTGACATAAAAACAATAATACTTCAAGCATACTAATAAAGCAATCATGTCTTCTCACAATATCATGGCTAAATAAAGTTATCCCTACAAAATCATATAATCTTGTCATGCTCTATCTTCATCACACAAAGTATTTATCATGCACAACCCCGATGACAAGCCAAGCAATTGTTTCATACTTTTAATGTTCTAAAGCTTTTTCAACTTTCACGCAATACATGAGCGTGAGCCATGTATATAGCACTATAGGTGGAATAGAGTATGGTGGAGGTTGTGAGGAGAAGACAAAAAGGAGAAAGTCTCACATCAACTAGGCAAATTAATGGGCTATGGAGATGCCCATCAATTGATATCGCTGCAAGTGAGTAGGGATTGCCATGCAACAGATGCACTAGAGCTATAAGTGTATGAAATCTCAAAAGAAAACTAAGTGGGTGTGCATCTAAGTTGCTTGCTCACGAAGACCTAGGGCAATTTGAGGAAGCCCATCATTGGAATATACAAGCCAAGTTCTATAATGAAAAATTCCCACTAGTATATGAAAGTGACACTACTAGGGATAACCCTAGCTGTAGCGCTGGATTTATAGCTATCAGTAGCGCTTGTACAAGCGCTACCACTAAGGCGCTATAGCTAACTATTAGCAGTAGCGCTAGTTTTCCAGCGCTACTGATATACCTAATTAGCAGTAGCGCTCTACTGAAACCAGCACTACTGATAATAGTAAGTAGCAGTAGCGTTTCTTATGAAAAGCGCTACTGCTAAATTTTCCTGTATTTTTGAAAATACAGCTTATTGTCGCTGTATTTGTATAGGTTTTATATACAGTACTTTCATCATATGATTTTATGACCATGATTAGTTATTATATATATTAGTGGGTGAAATGAATGTGGATTAGATTCAAGTGGAGGCAACATGTGGTGCACACCGAAAGTAGTACTAATCCAAACTTGATCTAGTTTGGATTAGTAGTACTTTCGATGTGCACCACATGTTACCTCCACTTGAATCTTATCCATGTTCATTTCACCCACTGATATATATAATAACTCATCATGCTCATATAACAACTTAGCATCATGCATCATCATAATAATAAATAACTCATCATTGTTATCATAATAACAAGTCCTACTCATCATCATCATACAACTTCTACTCGTTATCATAATAACAAGTCATACTCATCATCATCATAGTCATCTAACCAACCCTACTTAATTGTTCTTAGCACATGATCATGAGTATTAGCTAGGACCTACTACCCTCTCTAAGGTAAAATAGCATAAAACAAGATAGGCCCTGACGCTCCATTATGGAGAATGGAGATTATCATGTCTCCAATTCTTACGCTTCGCACAATGTTGCTTCCAAGTATCTCCCTACGATTGTCCATACATTTTTTCCAATCTTTGATTGTCATGTCTTCATCGGTTTTAGAAATCCGGTATGAACAGCAGTGAAGCCTAGGATGACCTGGCCGTAAGCTAATAACATCAAGGCGACCTTTCGGAAACATCAGATCAGGCACACAATCCTTCGGGATTTTCTGTTGAAAAACATAGTAATAACTTTGTAGTTAGCAATGTAGTTTAGCTTTAGAAGAATTTATGCAAAAGATGCATGGATGTCGTAATAGTAAAAAATCTTACCATGCCATCTCCATGGATGTTACCGTAGTTCAACACGTGCACTAGTGGCACGTATTGACCATAATGTGCAGGAGTTTGATAATTGATATTGTAATTCTCAACATCATTAATAAATGAGATAAGATGATCTTTCTCCTGATAAGTTAATTCTGCGCCATCAGTGTAGTAGGTTCTGTCTACCATCTTCCGTACATTTTTTGAAGAATGAAAATAAGCTGTTAATGGAAATAAGTTGTCAACTATTTTGAAATAAATAATATAAATTACTTAATAAATATGTTTGAGAAACTCACATAGAGGTAAAAGTGGAAGCGTATCAACAAGGACCCAAATGCCATCGTCATGATCACCAAGATCGAAGGTGACATACATACCCTCCTGAAAATCATACGCCTTGCACAGTGCTTCCCAATTCGAGCAACCAAAATGGGATACGCTCTCAGAATTGTATAGATTTATAGCAAAATCATAACCATGATGGGTCCTTAGATGAACTATCTTTGTCTCCATATTTTCATGATCTTCAAAATCCAGCTTCTCCAAGACATAGCGTTTTGCATGGCATAGGATAAGCTAGTCGAATTGTGAAAGACGAAAATTACACGTTGAAGAAGCATAAGTCATGCTTAATTACGAAAAAACACTTGTCGTCATTGCGTACCGTTTCAACATCGAAGGTCTCGTCGAGCTTAATACTGAAGCGCCGACCGTCTACCAGGTGAGGCCTGTCGCACAGACCCCGGTCGTCGCCGCACCAGTCGCACTCCGGGAGCCTATCGTCATCATCAGACATTTCCTATGTTCATAATTCAAAGATTAAACTTGTACAATTCAATATATGTACTACAAAAACTAAATTAGATCATTATTATTCATCACGGGTTAACTATCGGTCTGTCGGGTCTTTTCTTGAAAACTCACAGCTCACGTGGTGTATATATTCGACCGTCGGTGATGGTTGCTCCTCCCTTCGTCCCCGAGTGCATCACTCCAAAATGTCTAGCACACGGGAACGAAGGAGAAGCGACCCCCACGACAATAGTCGGCATTCTTCCTCTCTGACATTTGCGACCGTCGGTGATGGTAGCTACTCCTGTCATTCCAAAGTGCATTACACCAAAATGTCTAGCACCTTGGAATGAAGAAGAAGCTACCCACACGACAACAGTGGGATTCTTCGTCCTCTCATATATGGTGGAGACTCTCCCTCACTGATTCCTCTTTGACATTTGTGACCGTCGGTGATGGTCGTTCTTCTCTTCCTTCCCGTGCATTACCAAAAGGTCTATCACGAGAAAGAAGAGGAAGAACAACCCCCACGACAACAGTCGGCATTCTTCTTCTCTCATACATATGGTGGAGTCCCGACAGACTTAAAGTCAACCCGAAATGTCTACTAGTTATATTTCTACAAAATCCGGGCCAATCGATATTTCCTACATATTCTAGCACAAGTCATGCTAAAATTCACGGAAAAATCCGACATGACCTTTGATAAAAAGGACATATATCGAGCGCCTGAAATTTGCCGGAATGGAAATTAATCAACACTCCGGCAAAACATAGGTCACTGTGAGGTGTTCCCCGCAAACATAGGCCACTTGGGCAAGCACTAGTACTACACAACACTATATGTTGCATGTCTAAATCTCCATCATATTTGAAAGACCTACATTGAAAATTTTCTATTCCATGAAAATTGTCACAGCTACTCATGTAGCTACTACTCTACTACAACTATCTAAATATCTACATCATCATCGACATGGGGATTTGGCTGGTCTCACCTCGAGGTCGGAGGGGGTTGGTGACGGGGACGACGGCGGGGATGATGCAGGGGCTCCTTGATTTATGCAAAAACAAAATATAAACAAAAACATTATTATCCTCATCTTACAAAAAATTTGTAAAACCTTGTTCTAACCCTAAAAATTGAAAAGACCTATACATTTACTAAAAATCCCCTACTTCTAACCCTAACATCTATCCATCCATCCATCTATCTATATATCCATCAATATATCCATCCATCCATCTATCTATATATCCATCAATATGTCCATCCATCCATCTATCCATCCATTTGTCTATCTATGCAATATATAAAAAAAACATTGTTCTAACCATCTATCTATCTATCTATCCATTCATCTATCTATCCAATACAGGAGGGATCGGAGGGAGGGAGAGGGTCAGAGGGAGAGGGCTGGGAGGGAGAAGGGTGAGGGATGGAGGGAGGGAGCAGGGAGGGAGAAGGGCGAGGGATGGAGGGGGAGGCAGGGTCGGAGGGAGGGAGGGAGGGAGACATACCGGGCGACGGTGGCAGTGGGCGACGGCGGCGGTGCGACGACGACCGCGGGCGGCGGCAATGGGGGTTGGACGATGAGAGTGTGGGAGGGAGAGTGATCGGGCCGGCGGGGGAAAGGATAAGGTAGCATTAGCAGTAGCGCTGGCTCGTGGACCAGCACTACTGCTAAGTTGGGCCCACCATGCAGACTTAGCGGTAGCGGTTGGCTGGTGGCCCAGCGCTACTGCTATGTCTGCAGTAGTAGCACTGGTTCCAGCCAACCGCTACTACTACATGTAGCCCCTGCCGGTGGCCATGTGACCACTTAGCAGTAGCGCTGCCAAGGGGCCCAGCGCTACTGCTACTTTGGTACCTGTAGCGCTTGTTGCCAACCAGCGCTACTACTAAGTGGCAGTAGCGCTGGACCCATAACCAGTGCTACTACTAAATTTCTATCTATAAGGTTTCTCCTAGTAGTGTGATAAAATAGGAGACTCTCTATCATGAATAACATGGTGCTACTTTGAAGGACAAGTGTGGTAAGGGATAGTAACATTCTCCTTTCTCTCTTTTTCTCTCATTTTTTCTTTTTCTTTTTCTTTTTTTCTTTTTTCTTTTTTTGGGTTCTTTGGCCTCTTTTTTTATTTAAGTCCGGAGTCTCATCCCGACTTGTGGGGGAATCATAGTCTCCATCATCCTTTCCTCACATGTAGTTGCAATCACACTTTTATTTACTTACAACTCAAGAACTACAACTCGATACTAGAACAAAATATGACTCTATATGAATGCCTCCAGTGGTGTACTGGGATGTGCAATGATCTAAAGTGACATGTATAAAAAATATAAATGGTGGCCAAGCCACAAATACTATGCCAACTACATGATCATGCAAAGCAATATGACAATGATGGTATGCGTCATAATAAACGGAACAGTGGAAGTTGCATGGCAATATATCTCGAAATGGCTATGGAAATGCCATAATAGGTAGGTATGGCGGCTGTTTTGAGGAAGGGTATATGGTGGGTTTAACGCACCGACGAAAGTTGCACGGTACTAGAGAGGCTAGCAATGGTGGAAGGGTGAGAGTGCGTATAATCCATGGACTCAACATTAGTCATAAAGAACTCACATACTTATTGCAAAAATTTATTAGCCATCGAAGCAAAGTACTAATACGCATGCTCCTAGGGGGATAGATTGGCAGGAAAAGTCCATCGCTTGTCGCCGACCGCCACTCATAAGGAACACAATAAAAAATAAATCATGCTCCAACTTAATCACATAATGATAGACCATACGTACATGCTTCGGGAATCACAAACCTTAACACAAGTATTTCTACTAATCCACAATTACTCTCTAGCATGACTCTAATATCACCATCTTTATATCTCAAACCAAATGCAAGGAATCAAACTTCTCATATATTCAATGCTCTTTATGAAAGTTTTTATTATATCCCTCTTGGATACCCATCATATTAGGACCAAATTCATAACCTAAGAAAATTACCATAATACTTTTAAGACTCTCAAAATAACATAAGTGAAGCATGAGAGTTCATCAATTTCTACAAAATAAAACCACCGCCATGCTCTAAAAAGATATAAGTGAAGCACTAGAGCAACTACCTAGCTCAAAAGATATAAGTGAAGCACATAGAGTATTCTAATAAATTCATGATTAATGTGTGTCCCTCTCAAAAGGTGTGTAAAGCAAGGATGATTGTGGCAAACTAAAAAGAAAGACTCAGATAATACAAGACGCTCCAAGCAAAACACATATCATGTGGTGAATAAAAATATAGCCTCAAGTAAATTTACCGATGGATTGAAGACAAAAGAGGGGATGCCATCCGGGGCATCCCCAAGCTTAGATGCTTGGTTGTCCTTGAATATTACCTGGAGGTGCCTTGGACATCCCCAAGCTTAGGCTCTTGCCACTCCTTATTCCACAGTCCATCAAATCTTTACCCAAAACTTGAAAACTTCACAACACAAAACTCAACAAAAACTCGTGAGATCCGCTAGTATGATAAAACAAATGTCCACCTTTAGGTACTGTTGTAAACTCATTCTAATTTTATATTAGTGTTATATCTACTGTATTCTAACTTCTCCATGGTTCATACCCCCAGATACTACACATAGATTCATCAAAATAAGCAAACAACACATCGAAAACAGAATCTGTCAAAAACAGAACAGTCTGTAAAGACCAGAATATTAGTCATACTTCTGTAAATCCAAAAATTCTGAAAAATTAGGAAAACATAGGAAATTAATATATAAATATTTTTTAAAACGTTCAGAATTTTTCCACACTCCAGTGAATTTTCACAATTCTGTTACTGGACGCAAAAGTTTCTGTTTTTCAGCAAAACCAAATCAACGATATAGCAAAGCATCCCAAAGGTCTTGCTTGGATCAAACACTAACTAAAACACCAAAACACAATTACTACAGAGGTAATATTGTGTATTTGTTGAAAAACAGGAGCAAAAACAAAAAAAAACATAAAATAAATTTGGGTTGCCTCCCAACAAGCGCTATTGTTTTATGCCCCTAGCTAGGCATAATGCATAGATCTAGGTGTTGTCATCTTTGGTATGCAATCCATAAGTGGCCCTCATAATAGATTCATGTGTCAACTTAATTTTCTTTCTTGGAAAGTGTTTCATGCCCTTCCTTAACGGAAATTGAAATCTAATGTTTCCTTCTTTCATATCAATAATTGCACCAATCATTCTAAGGAAAGGTCTACCAAGTATAATAGGGCATGTAGGATTCCAATCTATATCAAGCACAATAAAATCTACAGGCACATAATTCCTATTTGCAACAATAAGAACATCATTAATCCTTCCCATAGGTTTCTTAATAGTGGAATCCGCTAGATACAAATTCAAAGAACACTCATCAAGTTTATGGAAACCTAACACATCACATAAAGTTTTTGGGATAGTTGAAACACTAGCACCCAAATCACATAAGGCATTGCACTCATGATCTTTAATATTAATTTAAATAGTAGGTTCCCACTCATCATAAAGCTTTCTAGGGATCGAAACTTCCAACTCAAGTTTTTCTTCAAAAGATTTCATCATAGCATCAACAATATGTTTAGTAAAAGCCTTATTTTGATTATAAACATGAGGTGAATTAAGCATGGATTGCAACAAGGAAATACAATATATTAAAGAACAATTATCATAATTAAAGTCCTTGAAAATCAAAAGAGTGGGTTCATCGCTACTTAAAGTTTTGACCTCTCCAATCCCACTTTTATCAATTTTTTCATTAAGATCTTCACCCTCCAAATTATTGGGACGCCTTCTAGCTAAAGTTGACTCATATCCAGTCCCTTCTTTATAAAGTTTTATATTAGAAAACAAAGATTCAATAGGAGTCACACCAATCACTTTAAGATCTTCATCATTATTATCACGAAAAATAGAAGAACATGCTTTTTCTAGCCAATCTCTCTTAGCACGCATCCTAGCGGTTCTTTCTCTACTTTCATTCATAGAAATTTTAATATGTTTCAGAGACTCATTAATATCAATCTTGGGTGGCATAGATCTAATCTTAAAAGAATCAATCTCATGAGAAATCTAGCCAAATCATCAATCTTAAGTAATTTTTCTTCTACCATAGTTTTGAAATTCTTTTGAGAATTAATAAATTATTTAATATTGTTCTCAAGATCAGAGGGTATCTTATTATAATTTCCATAAGAATTGTTGTAGGAATTACCATAATTGTTAGAGGAATTACTAGGAAACGACCTAGGGTTGAAGTTTCCTCTACGCGTTATTACCAAAATTGTTCCTACCAACAAAATTCACATCCATAGATTCATTATTATTCTCAATCAAAGTGGAAAAGGCATATCATTAGGATCAATAGGAGCACTCTTACTACCAATCAATTTCATAAGTTCATCCATCTTTCCACTCAAAGTATTAATTTCTTCAATCGCAAGCACTTTTTTACTAGTAGACGATCTTTCCGTATGCCATTGAGAGTAATTTGCCATAATATTATCTAGGAGTTTAGTAGATTCTCCTAAAGTGATTTTCATAAAAGTACCTCCCACGGCGGAGTCTAAAAGATTTCTAGATGCAAAATTCAATCCAGCATAAAAAAATTGTATGATCATCCATAAACTTAAACCATGAGTAGGCAATTTCTTATCATCAATTTCATCCTCTCCCAAGATTGTGCAACATGTTCATGATCAAGTTGCTTAAAATTCATTATATCGTTCCTAAGGGAGATGATCTTAGCGGGAGGAAAGTACTTGGAAATAAAAGCATCTTTACACTTAATCCATGAATCAATACTATTTTTAGGCAAAGATGAAAACCAAGTTTTAGCGTGATCTCGTAGTGAGAATGGAAATAGCTTCAATTTAACAATATCATTATCCACATCTTTTTTCTTTTTCATGTCACACAATTCAACGAAAGTATTTAGATGGGATGTGGCATCCTTATTAGGACTACCAGAAAATTGTTCTTTCATAACAAGATTTAACAAAGTGGCATTAATTTCATAAGATTCCGCACTAGTGGCGGGAGCAATCGGAGTGATAATAAAATCATTATTATTAGTGTTGGAAAAATCACACAACTTGGTATTTTCTTGAGACATCATGACAAAGCAAGCAATCTTGCACACAAGCAAACAAAAAGCAAACGAAAAGACAAACGAAAGAGGGCGAATAAAAAGGCAAATATTTTTTGTGTTTTTCTGAAAAACGTTTTAGAAGTGGGGGAGAGGAAAACGAGAGGAAAATGGAAAATAATGTAAGTGCAAGAGATGAGAGTTTATGATAGGTACTTTGTAGGCTTGATGTAGAACCTCCCCGGCAACGGCGCCAGAAATTCTTCCTCCTACTTCTTGAGCTTGCGTTGATTTTTCCCTTGAAGAGGAAAGGGTGATGCAGCAAAGTATAGATAACTATTTCCCTCAGTTAAGAACCAAGGTATCAATCCAGTAGGAGGTACAAGCAAGTCCCCAATAGATGCACCTACACAAACTAACAAACACTTGCACACAACTTGAAAAAGGGGTTTTCAATCCCTTCACGGTCACTAGCAAGAGTGAGATCTAATAGAGATAGATATAAAAGATAAGTAAAAGGCAAAATAAAGTAAATATAAATAAATTGCAGCAAGGTATTTTTAGGTATTTGGTTTTATAGATCTGAAAATATATAATGAGAAATAGACCCGGGGGCCATAATTTTCACTAGAGGCTCCTTTCTTGAAAGAACACATACGATGGGTGAACAAATTACTGTTGAGCAATTGATAGAAAAGCGCAAAGTTATGACGATATCTAAGGCAATGATCATGAATATAGGCATCATGTCCGTGACAAGTAGACCGACTCCTGCCTACATCTATTACTATTACTCCACACATCGACCGCTATCTAGCATGCATCTAGTGAATTAAGTTAACAAGAACGGAGTAGCGCCTTAAACAAGATGACATGATGTAGAGGGATAGATCCAATCAATATGGTAAAAAATGCCATCTTTTTATCCTTAATGGCAACAATACAAATACATGCCTCGCTACCCCTACTGTCACTGGGTGAGGACACCGCAAGATTGAACCCAAAACAAAGCACCTCGCCCATTGCAAAAAAAAAACCAATCTAGTTGGCCAAACTAAATCGATAGATCAGAGAGAAATACAAAGCTATCTTAATCATGCATAAAAGAGTTCAGAGAAGACTCAAATAATATTCGTAGATAATCTGATCATAAATCCATAATTCATTAGATCTCAACAAACGCTGTAACATCCCAATTTTCAATTTGGATGTTATGCATTAGACCATCATATGCATTCATAATTTGTGCATTTTTTGAACTTGTTTTATTTGGAGTTTTGATCCTAGAAACTTTACGCAACTCAAGGACCAATTTGAGAGTTGGAGGTTTTCACAAAAATCCATTTTTGATTTATCAAAATTTGGTAATTGGATCAAATTGTTTTTTTCAAAATTCTTTTTCAAATATTTTAAAAATAATGAGAGAAGATAATATGACTTCTTTAATTCAGTAGAAAAATATTGGAAATTGAATTTTGAATTTTTGGAGAGTTTATTTGATTTTATTCGCTAGTTTATTTATTTATTGCGGTGTTTATTAGTACTAAAATGTTTGTTTTTATTTTAGGCATTTAGGCCCAGAAAAATGTTCACTAGGTCATATATAAGGCCATATAATTATGTAAATTTTCCTGGATATTTTAGAATTTTATTTATATTAGTTTTCGTGTTTTTCTCTCTCTGGAAAAAAATGTTTTAAAAAAAAACTTCCTCCGTCGAACTGGGCCGGCCCACCTAGCCAGCCAGGCCGCGGCGCAGCGCGCCGCACCGCCCGTCCCCGAGCTCGGGACGGAGTCCCGAGCGAACACGCTCGACGCCGCCGCCGCGTGCCCGAGCCGGACTCCCCCCCGCGCCGCCTTGCCCCTCCTCCAAGCCGCCCCACCCCGCGCCTTTATAAGCCGGCCCCGACCCCCCTCTCCTCCTCAAACAGCAGCAGCAGCAGCAAGCTGCAGCCGCCGCCGGAGCCCGCCCGCGCTACTGTCGCCGCCCTCCGCGCCGCCGCCGCCGTGCCGCGCCCCGCCGCCGAAGCCTCGCCGCCGGAGCCCGCCGCAAGCCTCGCCGCCTCGCCCGACGCCGCCGCCGTTGAACCGGTATAAACCGCCGGTCCGATCCGGTTTATTTCGGTTTTTCTTTTAGATCGGTTTATTTATTTAGGTTAGTTTAATTAGCGAACGTTCGTCCGTTAGTCTTCGGTAGCGAACGGTTTTCGTTCGTTAGGTCTCTTTAGCGAACGTTCGTTCGGTAGATTTTTCTTTTTATTTTAGTTTACTGCCAGGGACCTATTCGTTAGTTTTCTTTCGTAGATTAGTCCCTGTTTTTCAAACCCTCACAACTTTTTACTCGTTTATCCAAATCCAACGAAACCAACGCCAAATTCTTCGTATCGATCCCCTCTGTCCAGATAATCAACTTGAACATGTTTTTGAAAGTTTAAAATTTGGTTTCAAACAGATTTGAATTTGAACTTCTTTTGATTGTAGTTTGAGTTTCGTAATTCCGATTTGATCGATTCTTTTTGCAAATCGAAGCTCTTCTCTTGAACTTTCTGTTTAGATCTTTCATTGGTTTTACCTTTGCATCTTATGCTTGAGTGCTTATGTATGCTATTGTTTGTCTACGATAGAGTATCCGGAGTGCGAAACTTGCTACTACGAATCTCTAGGGTTTTCCGATCGTCAGCAAGGCAAGTTACACTTTGATCATATCCCTTTATTACCCAGTTTTTATGCATTAGTTTCAACCCTCAAATATTTGCATGAGTAGGAGTGGTAACACATGGTTTTGGTTGTAGTACTTGAGGTAGGAACCTATTACCTTTGATCACCTCGGGAATATACGTCATGCTCATGTATTGCTTAGCCATGCTCGTAGACGGGGATTGGTATGTGAGATTCATGCAAGTTGCGAGAGTTAATAATTAAGGGTAACTTAAGGTGGCAACATTAACACACATCTGGGTGGATTGTTTGGGGCACCTGGAGAAACCAGTGCTTGCCCAAGGGAATCCCGGAGTACCCGTGTGATTACCCTAGGTCCGCTACCCAGGCTCAAAGGGATCATATAATTGTTCATGCTAGAAACTTCCGTGTGCAGCCACAAGCCATTATGGGCTCTGGCATAGTTGAGTATGTTGTGTGACCTCTTTCAGTGGTAGGCTAACAGATGTAGGGGAAAGTAGGTGGTACTGTCTACCAAGAGTAAAGAGTTAACGCTTCGGAAAGACTGTGTCTCGGTCATCCGTTTCTCAAACACCGTGTAGTGCGAGAAATCCAACGGAGGAGATCGAGTCTTGTGGGGAAAAGTGCGCAAACCTCTGCAGAGTGTATAAACTAATCATGATTAGCCGTGTCCCCGGTTACGGACATCTTGAGTATCTGGTATTTGAATTATTGGTTGATCTCATCACTTTACTTAAAGAAATTGTTGTGTTATTAATATTCTTTTGGGATTGAGTTGGAGGAACCTTCTCAATAATGGCATAAACTTGGTAGTAAATAAAATCTATTCCTTTGTTGTAGGGAAAAATTAGCTTTATGCAAAACTAAACTTAGAGCCTCCACCAGCCATATATTGCATGTAGTGATAGCTATTATTCATCATTGCTCTATAGTGTTATCTTGCCAGCATATTCCATGTGCTGACCTACACAGCTGCAACGTATCATGTTGCAGAATTTTCAGACGAAGAGTAAGGTGCGCTAGGTCGTTGTCATGCACTCAGCTATGCCGTTGGAGTTGATGGACTCATTTATCTTTGAAGCTTCCGCAGTTATTTTATTTTTAGATGGCCTTCAGCCACGTTATTGTAATAAGTACTCTTTATGAGACACTCGATGTAATAAGTGTGTGATTGAACTCTGTTATAAATCCTCGGGTACTGTGTGTGTCAGCATACCGATCTAGGGATGACACTTAAGCACAGAGACTTCGATCCATTGGGATCGGGTCGCTACAAGATGGTATCAGAGCCAAGTTGACTGTAGGACGCGACCACTAGGAAAGGCCACAGGATACTCTTCTCTACTCATTTCTAACTCTTCTCTATTCCTACTCTATAGATGTCGGACCCCAGGAACCAGTTCACTCAGCCGGATGACGACACCCCTTTCGGACGACACTTGAAGGAAGTCACTAGGTACCTGACATCGGCATACCAAGCTTCACCGGAACCTTCACTGCAACTTTACCAGAAGAGGAGCACTGGACAATTCAAGTTCGTGTTCCAGGAAGGACTTTTGCACCAATTACCGAGTCCATCGAGTTTTCCTTTTATGCACCAACCTAGAGTTTAGGCAAGAGCATGGCCGCCCACATCACCATTGGACGCATAGGCGAGGTGTACAACAAGGATCTTAAAGACACCATCTACCAGATATGTGGACGCCGGGATGAGCAATGGGAGATGATTCGCACCAGGAAGGATGGATCTATCGCAGCCTACATACAGGAGATGAACCAGCACATTCGCCGATATGAGAATCAGATGTGCGCTAACATGATAGATACCAAGAAGGTGATGACCCGGAACATGGAGCTGAAAGAGGAACTCAAGTCAACTCGCGATGGATACGAAGAGGAAATTGCAGTGCTACTGGAGAAGCATGAAGAACTGAAGAAGAAGTAAGGGATATTCATGGGGAATCCCGAACCTGAAGTGGACATTCGTTCAGAGGACTACATCATATTGGATGACACCGACATGGACAGTGATGCAGATGATTACAGTGATGATGATTATGAAGACGAAGCTGGAGCGGATATTATGGAGTCTTCCACCGATCAATTTCTAGTCGACCACCATATTACCATTAGAGTTCTCCCATGTAGATAGTACCGTTCGCGAGATTTTGTAATAGTAGCTTAGATCGATTGTATGAATCTTGTTTGAAATTGAGTGGTGTGGATTGAATATGTTTGTCTCATGTGCATAAGGGTAGTGAAATCTCTCATTAGACCTATTCTATTCTGTTCTCACCCCTCTAACCTATCAGATGCCTCCGAGATGTGACCCCGGATTTGCTTTCCTGCCAGAGCTCACCCAGTTGATCCAATAGCAGAATGCCTTGATGCAGATGCTCATTCAGAACCAAGGCAACAACAACAACAACAATAACAACCCACCGCCACCACCCCCAGTTGACAACCTAGCCCGTTTCCTAAGGTTGAATCCGTCGGTGTTCTCTAGCAGCACCGAGCCGATAGTTGCTGATGACTGGCTCCGCAAGATTGGAAGGGAGCTGACCACCGCAGGTTGCACTGATGTTGAGAAGGTGCGCTTTGCCAGACTTCAACTGGATGGACCCGCAACCTCATGGTGGGAGAACTACACTGCCACTTTCCCCGTGGCCAATGTTACTTGGGATCAATTTTAGCAGGCTTTCCGCACTGCACATGTCTCAGCTGGAGCCATGAGTATGAAGAAGCGTGAGTTACACAACTTACGCCAAGGGAATCGTACTGTGGGGCAGTATGTGGATGAATTCAGCAAGTTAGCACGCTACGCCCCAGATGATGTGGCCACAGATGCCGCGAAGCAGGCGAAGTTTCTTGAAGGATTGAATGATGAGCTGAGTATGCAGTTGATGGTGGCAACATTCACCAACTACCAGGAGCTGGTAGACAGGGCCCTCATGATTGAAGGCAAGCAGCAGCAGATAGAGAACCGCAAACGGAAGTATGGACAGGGGAAATACAACTCTGGAGCTCAGTAGAAGCCTCGCTATGCCCCGTACTCAGGAGGACACACTCATACCCATGGAGGACATAACCATGGAGTCCATTCCCACAATGGAGGAAATTCACACAACCACAGTGGCCCTAAGAATGGTAATGGGAGTGGAGGAAACAATAGTCAGAACCGTTCCAACCCCGCTACACCCGCCAAGAAGGATCTGAGTCACATTACTTGTTTCAAGTGCGGGAAGACTGGACACTACGCCACCAAGTGTCCTGAAGCAAAGAATGGTAATGGCAATGGGAGCTCAGGAAAGAAGCCAAATCCCTTCACCAGTGGTCAGGTGAACCACGTCAACGTGGAGGAAGTTGAAGAGCAGCCTGATGCAGTTATTGGTAAGTTTTTGATTAAGTCATTTGCAACTCTTGTTCTTTTTGACACTGGTGCATCGCATTCATACATATCAAGGGGATTTGTGGATAAGTTTGAGTTGGAAACCATAGCCCTTAGGTCACCCATGTTAGTAAGCTCACCAGGAGCGGAATATATGGCTAGACGATGGTGTTGCCAGTTGCCATTGACCATAGGTAAGCATGTTTTCCCCTCAGACCTCATTATTTTGGAATCTCAAGGATTTGATGTAATACTAGGCATGGATTGGTTATCGAAGTATGGAGGAAACATCGATTGTGCTAGTAAGTCAATTCTTCTCACCACCCCAGAGGGAAAAAGGATCAAGTATGTGTCTAGGCATGCGCCAAGGAGGACTCAAGTAAATTCACTCTCGGGAGTTGTTCAGGAGGAAGTGCCCGTTGTGAAGGATTATCCAGATGTATTCCCGGAGGAATTACCAGGCATGCCACCAGACCGAGACATTGAGTTTTTAATCGAGTTATTGCCAGGCACCGGACCAATATCCAAGAGACCGTATCGGATGCCCGCTAATGATCTGGAGGAAATTAAGAAGCAGATTAAGGAGTTACTGGAGAAAGGTTATATTCGACCAAGCTCATCACCTTGGGGAGCCCCAGTGCTCTTAGTTGAGAAGAAGGATGGATCTTTGAGAATGGTTGTTGATTATCGTGCGTTGAATGAGGTGACGATCAAGAACAAATACCCACTACCGATGATCAATGATTTGTTTGACCAGCTACAAGGAGCTAAAGTATTCTCCAAGATCGATCTTCGGTCAGGATACCACCAGCTGAAGATCCGAGAGCAGGATATACCTAAGACAGCTTTTACCACAAGGTATGGGCTATATGAGTATACAGTTATGTCATTTGGTTTGACTAACGCTCCTGCCTATTTCATGAGTATGATGAACAAGGTGTTCTTGGAATTCTTGGACAAGTTCGTCGTGGTGTTCATTGATGATATATTGGTCTACTCGAAGAATGAAGAGGAACACAAGGAACATTTGCGCTTGGTTCTCGAGAAGCTCAGGGAACATCAACTATATGCCAAGTTCAGCAAATGCGAGTTTTGGTTGAAGGAAGTTGGATTTCTCGGACATGTTATATCAGGAGAAGGAATAGCAGTAGACCCATCCAAGGTTAAATCTGTCACCGAGTGGTTGGCACCCACCACAGTGGGAGAGATACGCAGTTTCCTTGGACTTGCAGGATATTATCGAAGATTTATTGAGAATTTTTCCAAGATTGCGAAGCCCATGACGGAGTTATTGAAGAAGGACACCAAGTTTAAATGGACCGAGGATTGTGAGGCCAGTTTTCAGGAGTTGAAGAAATGTTTAGTTACAGTCCCAGTGCTAATTCTTCCGAATATAAGCAAGGATTTCCAAGTATATTGCGACGCTTCTCGCCAGGGACTTGGTGGCGTTCTTATGCAAGAAGGAAGAGTTGTTTCATATGCCTCACGTCAGCTTCGACCTCATGAGTTGAATTATGCCACGCATGATTTGGAGCTAGCAGCCGTAGTGCATGCGCTCAAGACCTGGAGACATTTTCTTATCGGAAATCGTTGTGATGTTTACACGGATCATAAGAGTTTGAAGTACATTTTCACGCAGAAGGAGTTGAACCCCAGGCAGAGGAGATGGCTGGAGCTCATAAAGGATTATGACATGAAATTGCATTATCATCCAGGAAAGGCCAATTTCATGGCCGATGCTTTGAGTCGCAAGAGTTATGTCAATACTCTCATAACCGGAGGATTACCTCAGGAGTTAGCCGACGATCTCAGGGAACTTCGCTTGGAGATAGTTCCGAGAGGTTTTGTTGCAGCATTGGAAGTTCAGTCCACCTTGTTGGGAAAAATCCGAGAAGTCCAGAAGACGGATAAAGAAATCGTGGAGATAAGGGAAAAGATGAGTAAAGGAAAGGCCAAAGGTTTTCGTGAGGATGAACACGGGACTTTATGGTTTGAGGATCGCATCTATGTGCCCAATGATCTAGAGATCAGGAAGTTAATTCTTCAGGAGGCTCATGATACGCCATACTCGATTCACCCAGGCAACACCAAGATGTATCTGGATTTGAAGGAACGTTTCTGGTGGACAGGTATGAAGAAGGATATTGCCGAGTATGTAGCAGTATGTGACGTATGTCAGAGAGTTAAGGTAGAGCATCAGAAACTAGCAGGATTACTTCAGCCTTTGCCGATACCCGAATGGAAGTGGGATAAGCTTGGCATGGATTTCATCACTGGATTACCCAGGACTCGTTCAGGATATGATTCCATTTGGGTTGTAGCTGATCGCTTGACCAAAGTGGCTCACTTTATCCCCGTGAAAACCACTTATACGAACGTGAAGTTGGCCAAGATATATATGACCAGGATCGTATGTCTGCATGGAGTTCCGAGGACCATCGTATCAGATAGAGGAACACAGTTTACATCGAAGTTTTGGAATCAGTTACACCAGACTTTGGGTACCAGGCTAGAGTTCAGTACAGCCTTTCATCCGCAGACAGATGGACAGACCGAGAGAGTCAACTAGATTCTGGAGGACATGTTGAGAGCTTGTGCGCTAGACTATGGGTCTAGTTGGGATGATAATTTGCCTTACGCGGAGTTCTCATATAACAATAGCTATCAGGCTAGTTTGAAGATGGCCCCTTTCGAAGCTTTGTATGGAAGGAGGTGCAGGACACCATTGCTGTGGGATGAAGTTGGAGATCGACAACTGTTCGGACCAGATTTAATCAGAGAGTCTGAGGAGAAGGTCAAGTTGATTCGTGATAGACTTAAGGTAGCCCAGTCCAGGCAGAAGAGTTATGCCGATACTAGACGCAAGGAGGTAACCTATGAAGTCGGAGACAGAGCATATCTTCGTGTATCGCCACTTTGAGGAGTCAAACGGTTTGGAGTCAAAGGGAAGTTAGCGCCACGATTTGTAGGACCATACCGAGTTTTGGAACGTCTGGGGGAAGTTGCATACAAGTTGGAATTACCCGAAGGTTTGTCAGGAGTTCATGATGTGTTTCACGTTTCCCAGTTGAAGAAGTGCCATGCAGAGATGGCCGATATTCCTCTGAGAGATACAGTGCCCCTGGAAGCAATTCAGTTGGAGAGTGACCTGACTTATGAGGAGAAACCCGTCAAGATTTTAGAGTTCGCCAACCGAGTCACTCGCAGCAAGGTCATCAAGTTTTGCAAAGTTCAGTGGAGCCACCATACCGAGGAGGAAGCCACCTGGGAACGAGAGGATGATCTTCGCCAGGACCACCCACACCTTTTTGCTAGCCAACCCGAATCTCGAGGGTGAGATTCATCTTAAGGGGGGTAGGTTTGTAACATCCCAATTTTCAATTTGGATGTTATGCATTAGATCATCATATGCATTCATAATTTGTGCATTTTTTGAACTGGTTTTATTTGGAGTTTTGATCCTAAAAACTTTACGCAACTCAAGGACCAATTTGAGAGTTGGAGGTTTTCACAAAAATCCATTTTTGATTTATCAAAATTTGGTAATTGGATCAAATTGTTTTTTTCAAAATTATTTTCCAAATATTTTAAAAATAATGAGAGAAGATAATATTACTTCTTCAATTCAGTAGAAAAATATTGGAAATTGAATTTTGAATTTTTGGAGAGTTTATTTGATTTTATTCGCTAGTTTATTTATTTATTGCGGTGTTTATTAGTACTAAAATGTTTGTTTTTATTTTAGGCATTTAGGCCCAGAAAAATGTCACTAGGTCATATATAAGGCCATATAATTATGCGAATTTTTCTGGAATTTTTAGAATTTTATTTATATTAGTTTTCGTGTTTTTCTCTCTCTGGAAAAAAATGTTTAAAAAAAAACTTCCTCCGCCGAACTGGGCCGGCCCAGCTAGCCAGCCAGGCCGCGGCCCAGCGCGCCGAGCCGCCCATCCCCGAGCTCGGGACGGAGTCCCGAGCGAACACGCTCGCCGCCGCCGCCACGTGCCCGAGCCGGACTCCCCCCCGCGCTGCCTTGCCCCCCTCCAAGCTGCCCCACCCCGCGCCTTTATAAGCCGGCCCCGACCCCCCCTCTCCTCCTCAAACAGCAGCAGCAGCAAGCCGCAGCCGCCGCCGGAGCCCGCACGCGCCACTGCCGCTGCCTGCGCCGCCGTGCCGCGCCCCGCCGCCGAAGCCTCGCCGCCTCGCCCGCCACCGCCGCCGTCGAACCCGCCGCCATCGCCGTCGAACCGATATAAACCGCCGGTGCGATCCGGTTTATTTCGGTTTTTCTTTTAGATCGGTTTATTTATTTAGGTTAGTTTAATTAGCGAACGTTCGTCTGTTAGTCTTCGGTAGCGAACGGTTTTCGTTCGTTAGGTATCTATAGCGAACGTTCGTTCGGTAGATTTTTCTTTTTTTTTTAGTTTACTGCCAGGGACCTATTCGTTAGTTTTCTTTCGCAGATTAGTCCCTGTTTTTCAAACCCTCACAACTTTTTACTCGTTTATCCAAATCCAACGAAACCAACGCCAAATTCTTCATCTCGATCCCCTCTATCCAGATAATCAACTTGAACATGTCTTTGAAAGTTCAAAATTTGGTTTCAAACAGATTTGAATTTGAACTTCTTTTGATCGTATTTTGAGTTTCGTAATTCCGATTTGATCGATTCTTTTTGCAAATCGAAGCTCTTCTCTTGAACTTTCTGTTTAGATCTTTCATTGGTTTTACCTTTGCATCTTATGCTTGAGTGCTTATGTATGCTATTGTTTGTCTACGATAGAGTATTCGGAGTGCGAAGCTTGCTACTACGAATCTCTAGGGTTTTCCGATCGTCAGCAAGGCAAGTTACACTTTGATCATATCCCTTTATTACCCAGTTTTTATGCATTAGTTTCAACCCTCAAATATTTGCATGAGTAGGAGTGGTAACACATGGTTTTGGTTGTAGTACTTGAGGTAGGAACCTATTACCTTTGATCACCTCGGGAATATACGTCATGCTCATGTATTGCTTAGCCATGCTCGTAGACGGGGATTGGTATGTGAGATTCATGCAAGTTGCGAGAGTTAATAATTAAGGGTAACTTAAGGTGGCAACATTAACACACATCTGGGTGGATTGTTTGGGGCACCTGGAGAAACCAGTGCTTTCCCAAGGGAATCCCGGAGTACCTGTGTGATTACCCTAGGTCCGCCACCCAGGCTCAAAGGGATCATATAATTGTTCATGCTAGAAACTTCCGTGTGCAGCCACAAGCCATTATGGGCTCTGGCATAGTTGAGTATGTTGTGTGACCTCTTTCAGTGGTAGGCTAGCAGATGTAGGGGAAAGTAGGTGGTACTGTCTATCCAGAGTAAAGAGTTAACGCTTCGGAAAGACTGTGTCTCGGTCATCCGTTTCTCAAACACCGTGTAGTGCGAGAAATCCAACGGAGGAGATCGAGTCTTGTGGGGAAAAGTGCGCAAACCTCTGCAGAGTGTATAAACTAATCATGATTAGCCGTGTCCCCGGTTACGGACATCTTGAGTATCTGGTATTTGAATTATTGGTTGATCTCATCACTTTACTTAAAGAAATTGTCGGGTTATTAATATTCTTTTGGGATTGAGTTGGAGGAACCTTCTCAATAATGGCATAAACTTGGTAGTAAATAAAATCTATTCCTTTGTTGTAGGGAAAAATTAGCTTTATGCAAAACTAAACTTAGAGCCTCCACCAGCCATATATTGCATGTAGTGATAGCTATTATTCATCATTGCTCTATAGTGTTATCTTGCCAGCATATTCCATGTGCTGACCTACACGGCTGCAACGTATCATGTTGCAGAATTTTCAGACGAAGAGTAAGGTGCGCTAGGTCGTTGTCATGCACTCAGCTATGCCGTTGGAGTTGATGGACTCATTTATCTTCGAAGCTTCCGCAGTTATTTTATTTTTAGATAGCCTTCAGCCATATTATTGTAATAAGTACTCTTTATGAGACACTCGATGTAATAAGTGTGTGATTGAACTCTGTTATAAATCCTCGGGTACTGTGTGTGTCAGCATACCGATCCAGGGATGACACTTAAGCACAGAGACTTCGATCCATTGGGATCGGGTCGCTACAAACGCACCGCAAAAGAAGATTACACCAAATAGAACTCCAAGAACATCGAGGAGAACATTGTATTGAAGATCAAAGAGAGATAAGAATCCATCTAGCTACTAGCTGTGGACCAGTAGGTCTATGGTAAACTACTCATACATCATCATCGGAAGTGCAGTAAGGTTAGTGTAGAGGCCCTCCGTGATCGAAGCCCCCTCCGGCAGAGTGCCGAAAAAGGCCCCAAGATGGGATCTCACGAGAACAGAAGCTTGCGGCAGTGGAAAATTATTTTTGGTGTGCCCTATGGTATACGGGGAATATTTGGGTATTTATGGAGCCAGGATTAAGGTTAGGAGGTCTACGAGGGGCCCACAAGACTAGGGGCGCACCCCTAGGGCTTGTGGCCACCTCGTGCGTCTTCTGACCTTCTCCCAAAGCTTCCTACGTGTTTTGTGGTCCAAGAAAAATCATCGTAAAGTTTTATTCCGTTTGGACTCCGTTTGGTATTGATTTTCTGTAAAAGACAAAAACAAGGAAAAATCAGCAACTGGCTCCTAGCACTAGGTTAATAGGTTAGTCCCAAAAAATGATATAAAATAGCATATAAAACATCCAAGATGGATAATATAATTGCATGGAACAATAAAAAATTATAGATACGTTGGACACGTATCATGCACCATGATGTCTACTACACAACATGTTCTTGTAGACTCGTGTTGGGCCTCCAAGCGCAGAGTTTTGTAGGATAGTAGCAAATTTTCCTCAAGTGGATGACCTAAGGTTTATCAATCTGTGGGAGGTGTAGGATGAAGATGGTCTCTCTCAAACAACCCTGCAACCAAATAATAAAAAGTCTGTTGTGTCCCCAACACACCAAATACAATGGTAAATTGTATAGGTGCACTAGTTCGGTGAAGAGATGATGATACAAGTGTAGTAATGAAAGTAGATATTGCTTTTTGTAATAGGAACAATAAAAAACAGCAAGGTAGCAAGTAACAAAAGTGAGCACAAACGGTATTGCAATGCTTGAAAACAAGGCCTAGGGTCCGTACTTTCGCTAGTGCAATCTCTCAACAATGCTAATATAATTGGATCATATAGCCATCCCTCATGTGCGATGAAGAATCACTCCAAAGTTCTTATCTAGCGGAGAACATAAGAAGAAATTGTTTGTAGGGTATGAAACCACCTTAAAGTTATTCTTTCCATTCAATCTATTCAAGAGTTCTTACTAAAATAACACAAAGTTATTCTTTCCGTTCGATCTATCCAAGAGTTCGTACTAAAATAACACCATATGATACGCATCAACCAACTCTAATGTCACCTAGATACTCCAATGTCACCACAAGTATCCATGAGTTAATTATACGATACGCATCAAACAATTTCAGATTCATAATACTCGATCCAACACAAAGAACCTCAAAGAGTGCCCCAAGATTTCTACCGGAGAAACAAAGACGAGAACGTGCATCAACCCCTATGCATAGATTACCCCAATGTCACCTCGGGAATCCGCGAGTTGAGTGCCAAAACATATATCAAGTGAATCAAGATAATACCCCATTGTCACCACGGGTATTCATATGCAAGACATATATCAAGTCCTCTCAAATCCATAAAAGTATTCAATCCGATAACAACGAAATCTCAAAGGGAAAACTCAATTCATCACAACAAGATAGAGAGGTAGAAACACCATATGATCCAACTATATTAACAAAGCCCCCGATACATCAAGATCGTGACATCTCAAGAACACGAGAGAGAGAGATTAAACACATAGCTGCTGGTACAAACTCTCAGCGCCGAGGGTGGACTACTCCCTCCTCATCATGGTGGCCGCCGAGATGATGAAGATGGCCACCTGTGATGATTTCCCCCTCCTGCGGAGTGCCGGAACAGGGTCTAGATTGGTTTTTCGTGGCTACAGAGGCTTGCGGCGGCGGAACTTCTGATCCAGGGTTATTTCTGAAGGTTTCCCTATTTATAGGATTTTTCAGCGTTGGAATCACGCGAAGATGGGCCTCGAGGTGAGCACAACCCACCGGGGAAAGCCAGGCCCCTCTGGCGTGTTGTGGTAGGTTGTGCCCTCCTCGTGGCTCTTCTGGCCCTCCAACAAAGCTTCGGTGGTCTCTTTTGTTCCAAAAAAATCATCAAAAAGTTTCAGCTCATTTGGAGAACATTCATTTCTGCACAAAAAACAACACCACGGTAGTTCTGCTGAAAACAACGTCAGTCCGAGTTAGTTCCATGCAAATCATACCAAAACCATATAAAATTGTTGTAAACATGGCATGAATACTTCATAAATTATAGATATGTTGGAGACGTATCAGCATCCCCAAGCTTAATTCCTACTCGTCCTCGAGTAGGTAAATGATAAAATAAATAATTTATGAAGTGTGAATGCTAGAAAAGTGCATAAGTTTGATCAATGATAATTTCAATCACATTTCCTAGCATCATAACAGCAACTCTTTCTCATAAAACTCATCATGACAAAGTAGCAATTGAAAACGGAATTTTTGTTGTGAAATGCTAACTATCATATTCATCATATACTCTTTCTTTTGTAGCATGGACATTTGGACTTGAATGATTCAAAGCAATAGTCTATAATTTGACAAGAAGACTTCAATACTCAAGCATATCAACAAGCAACCATGTCTTTCAAAATATCAACACTAAAGAAAGTTATCACTAGCCCATCATGCTCAATCATTGATCCATTCGCAAAACACACTCGAATATTAGCTACATCCAATGCACAAGTATGATCATAGTGCTCCCTAGTTGGTGCTTTATAAGAGAAGATGGAGACTCAAAATAAAAATAAAAATTTGCATAAAAGTAAATAGATAGGCCCTTCGCAGAGGGAAGCAGAGATTTGTAGAGGTGCGAGAGCTCAAAGCTTAAATTGAGAGACACAAAACATTTTGGGAGGCATACTTTTCCCGTCAACGAAAATGACTGAGAATTCCCAACCCTTTCCATGCTAGATACATCATAGGCGGTTCCCAAACACAAAATAAAGTTTATTCCTTTTTCCACCATTCTTTCACAATCCATGGCTAGCCGTATCCACGGGTGCCTTCCATACCAACACTTTCCAAGGAATTTATTATTAAACAACATAATTTTTTTTTACATTTCGGGACTGGGCATCCCTATTACCTTTGCCACACCCTCGTGCAATGACAAGTGAATAAACACTCATCTTGAGAATAACGCATCTAGCATGGAAAATATTGGCCACCCCTGCCGCTTCATGAGCAGTACGGGCACACAAAAAGGAAATTTATTTTGAAAATTAGAATTGGCACATACAAATTTACTTGGAACGGCACGGAAATACCGCATATAGGTAGGTATGGTGGACTCATTTGGCACAACTTGGTTTAAGGAGTTTGGATGCACAAGCAGTATTCCCGCTTAGTACAAATGAAGGCTAGCAAATAGATTGAGAAGCGACCAACCAAGAAACGAAAACGATCATTAAACATAACTAACACCGAATAATGCACCACAAGTAGGATGTAACTTCATTGCATAACTATTGACTTTCGTGCTTGCATAGGGAATCACAAACCTTAACACCAATATTCTCACTAAAGCATAATTACTCACCAACATGACTCACAAATTATTATCTCCATATCGCAAAACTACTGCAAGGAATCAAACTTATCATATCCAATGATCTACATGAAAGTTTTTATTATAACCTTCTTGAACAACCATCACTTTGGTACCAATTTCATAGCTTGTGCAAATTTTCATCACTATTATAAACTCTCAAAATAATATAAGTGAAGCATGAGAGTGAATGACAAAACTACTCCAAAAAGATATAAGTGAAGATCAAATGAGTAGTTAAGTAAATGGGTAGTTATTTGGGGACTCACTCTTATTTAAAAGTTTCAGATCTAAGTATTTTACTAAAACAGCAACTAAAATAGAATAAAATGAATTTCTAAGAATAGCACACATCATGTGAAGAAGCAAAAACTTAGGCTCAACCGAGGCTAACCGATAATTGTTGATGAAGAAAGGTGGGATGCCTGCCGGGGCATCCCCAAGCTTAGATGCTCGAGACTTCTTGGAATATTAACTTGGGATGCCTTGGGCATCCCCAAGCTTGAGCTTTTGTGTCTCCTTTATTCCTTTTATATCATGGTTTACCTAAATCTTAAAAACTTCATCCACACAAAACTCAACGAGAACTAGTGAGATAAGTTAGTATAAATCAATTCATAACCTTATCATTCTATACTGTAGCAAATCACTAAAATTATTATTTAACATTGCATACTAAATGCCTCTGCATATTTAACACTTCCATCCTCAAATAGAATCATTAAACAAGCAAACATATGCAAACAATGCAAACATAACAGCAATCTGTCTAAATAGGACAGTTTGTAAAGAGTGCAATTTTACTCAAACTTCCCTAATTCCAAAAATTATGAAAATTTACCACACTGTATAAATTTATCATAGCTTATTTTTAAAAAAATCTCTACATTTTATCACATTCTGAATTTTCTCAAGAATTCACGCAATAGTGTGCAACTTTCTGTTTTGAAACAGCAACTCAAATACTTGCAAACTAAACATGGTGAAGGATACTCATGAAATTTTATTGAAATAAAAGATATCAAACATTATTCTAAATAACACAAATCAAGTCCTAATAAAATAAAATGATCATCCAATCAAAACACATATCATGTGATGAATGAAAATGTAGCTCCAAGTGAGGTTACCGATAATGTTGGAGACGAAAGAGGGGATGCCTTCCGGGGCATCCCCGAGCTTAGTTGCTTGGATCTTCATTGAATGTTACCTTGGAGTGCCTTGAGCATCCCCAAGCTTAGGCTCTTGTCACTCCTTATTCTCCTCATATCGATATCTCACCCAAAACTTGAAAACTTCAATCACACAAAACTTAACGGAACTTCGTGAGATGGGTTAGTATGATAAAGACAAATCATTCACTTTGGTACTGTCAAGATAAGATTAATAATTGTTATCACACAATACCTACTGTACTCTACAATTTCCACAATTTATATTAAGCAATATAAGCCATAGAAACCATAAAACAAGCAAACTATGCATTGCAAAAGAATCTGTCAAAAACAGAACAGTACGTAAAGATCCGAATTTTAGTCATACTTGTGCAACTCCAAAAATTCTTAAAATTTAGGACAACGTAGAAAATTTGTATACCCACCATATTTCAAAAATTCATAGATTTTTGACCCTCTAGTCAATTTAAACAATTCTGTTACTGGGTGCAAAAGTTTCTGTTTTTGCACAGAATCAAATCAATTATCGTCCACACTATCCCAAAGGCTTTACTTGGCACTGTATTGAAATAAAAGCTATAAAACTTGATTGATACAGTAGACTAATCATGGGAACACACAAAAACAGTAGGTATAAGTGTTGGGTTGTCTCCCAACAAGCGCTTTTCTTTAATGCCTTTTAGCTAGGCATGATGATTTCAATGATGCTCACATAAAAGATAAGAATTGAAACATAACGGGAGCATCATGAAGCATATGACTAGCACATTTAAGTCTAACCCACTTCCTATGCATAGGGATTTTGTGGGCAAACAAATTATGGGAACAAGAATCAACTTGCATAGGAAGGCAAAACAAGTAAAACTTTAAAAATTTCAACACATTGAGAGGAAACTTGATATTATTGCAATACCTACAAGCATATGTCCCTCTCTCATAATAATTTTCAGTAGCATCATGAATAAATTCAACAATATAACTATCACATAAAGTATTCTTTTCATGATCCACAAGCATAGAAATTTTCTTACTCTCCACATAAGCAAATTTATTCTCATAAATAGTGGTGAGAGCAAACTCAACAAAATAACTATCATGTGAGGCATAATCATATTGAGCATTAAAATGATGATGACATGTTTCATGGCTATCATTATTCTTTATATCATAAGTGTCATCACAATAATCATCATAGATAGCAATTTTATTGTTATAATCAATTGCAACCTCTTCCAAAATAGTGAATTCATCACTAAATAAAGTCATGACCTCTGCAAATCCACTTTCATCAATATAATCATCATAAATAGGAGGCATGCAATCATCATAATAAATTTTCTCATCAAAACTTGGGGGACTAAAAATATCATATTCATCAAACATAGCATCCCCAAGCTTATGGATTTGCATATCACTAGCATCACGAATATTCAAAGAATTCATACTAACAACATTGCAATCATGCTCATCATTTATGCCAAACATTTTATTGAATTCTTATTCTATCAATTGAGCACAATTTTCCTTTCCATCATTTTCATGAAAGACATTATAAAGATGAACAATATGATGCAACCTCAATTCCATTTTTTTGTAGTTTTCTTTATAAACCAAACTAGTGATAAAACAAGAAACTAAAAGATTCAATTGCAAGATCTAAAGATACACCTTCAAGCACTCACCTCCCCGACAACGGCGCCAGAAAAGAGCTTGATGTCTACTACACAACTTGTTCTTGTAGACTCGTGTTGGGCCTCCAAGCGCAGAGTTTTGTAGGACAGTAGCAAATTTCCCTCAAGTGGATGACCTAAGGTTTATCAATCCGTGGGAGGTGTAGGATGAAGATGGTATCTCTCAAACAACCCTGCAACCAAATAATAAAAAGTCTCTTGTGTCCCCAACACACCAAATACAATGGTAAATTGTATAGGTGCACTAGTTCGGCGAAGAGATGATGATACAAGTGTAGTAATGATAGTAGATATTGATTTTTGTAATAGGAACAATAAAAGACAGCAAGGTAGCAAGTAACAAAAGTGAGCACAAACGGTATTGCAATGCTTGAAAACAAGGCCTAGGGTCCGTACTTTCGCTAGTGCAATCTATCAACAATGCTAATATAATTGGATCATATAGCCATCCCTCACGTGCGATGAAGAATCACTCCAAAGTTCTTATCTAGCGGAGAACATAAGAAGAAATTGTTTGTAGGGTACGAAACCACCTTAAAGTTATTCTTTCCATTCGATCTATTCAAGAGTTTGTACTAAAATAACACAAAGTTATTCTTTCCGTTCGATCTATCGAAGAGTTCGTACTAAAATAACACCATATGGTACGCATCAACCAACTCTAATGTCACCTAGATACTCCAATGTCACCAAAAGTATCCGTGAGTTAATTATACGATATGCATCAAACAATTTCAGATTCATAATACTCGATCCAACACAAAGAACCTCAAATAGTGTCCCAAGATTTCTACTGGAGAAACAAAGACGAGAACGTGCATCAACCCCTATGCATAGATTACCCCAATGTCACCTTGGGAATCCGCGAGTTGAGTGCCAAACATATATCAAGTGAATCAAAATAATACCCTATTGCCACCATGGGTATTCATATGCAAGACATATATCAAGTGCTCTCAAATCCATAAAAGTATTCAATCCGATAACAACGAAATCTCAAAGGGAAAACTCAATTCATCACAACAAGATAGAGAGGGAGAAACACCATATGATCCAACTATATTAACAAAGCCCCCGATACATCAAGATCATGACATCTCAAGAACACGAGAGAGAGAGATTAAACACATAGCTACTGGTACAAACCCTCAGCCCCGAGGGTGGACTACTCCCTCCTCATCATGGTGGCCGTCGGGATGATGAAGATGGCCACCGGTGATGATTTCCCCCTCCGGCGGAGTGCCAGAACGGGGTCTAGATTGTTTTTTCGTGGCTATAGAGGCTTGCGGTGGCGGAACTTCTGATCTAGGGTTATTTCTGATGGTTTCTCTATTTATAGGATTTTTCAGCGTTGGAATCACGTGAAGATGGGCCTTGAGGTAAGCACAACCTACCGTGGCAAGCCAGGCCCCTCTAGCGCGCCGTGGTGGGTTGTGCCCTCCTCGTGGCTGTTCTGGCCCTCGAACAAAGCTTTGGGGGTCTCTTTTGTTCCAAAAAAAATCGTCAAAAAGTTTCATCTCATTTGGAGAACATTCATTTCTGCACAAAAAACAACACCACGGTAGTTCTGCTGAAAACAACGTCAGTCCGGGTTAGTTCCATGCAAATCATACCAAAACCATATAAAATTGTTGTAAACATGGCATGAATACTTCATAAATTATAGATACGTTGGAGACGTATCACACCACACCTGTCAAGGAGACATTTGTTCGTGAAGGACACAAGGAGAAAGGTAAGGTTGTGAGCGGGAAGGCCACTAGGGGCATGCCCACTCTCAACAAACCAAAGGAGTTCATGCCTCCATCCTATGTACTTCGTAAAACAAAGG
Organism: Thinopyrum elongatum; assembly: GCA_011799875.1. Classification (NCBI taxonomy): domain Eukaryota; kingdom Viridiplantae; phylum Streptophyta; class Magnoliopsida; order Poales; family Poaceae; genus Thinopyrum; species Thinopyrum elongatum. The sequence goes on from CM022299.1 coordinate 409,706,572, forward strand.
ATGGAGAAGTTTATGCTAAATTTGTTGGTCCTCGTAATGCATTCTGTTTCTATGCTATTTGGGTTCCTAAGACCCTTGTGACTAACTTGAGAGGTCCCATTGCAAAATGGGTGCCTCTAACCAAGTCATGAAATTGTGTGTAGGTTGCTTTCTCCGGTGGAGTCAAATGGGTGATAGATAGTGGATGCACCAACCATACGATCGGAGATAGCAAATTGCTCTTCGATTTCATGGAAGCTATTCAACCATTTATGAGCATTGTGTTTTGTGGAGGATCAAAAGGACAGGTACTTGGGTTGGGCAAGGTGGCTATCACAAATGACATGTCTCTTGCAAATGTCATGCTTGTCCAATCCCTTAAATACCATTTGCTTTCTGTTCGTCAATTGGCTTCCGTTGGTTATGATACACTATTTGGACTAACGGATGTGAAAGTCCTTAAGAGAGACACTCTCAAAGTGGCCTTTGTTGGAGAGTTGGATGGCAACCTTTACACGGTTGATTTCTCGAAAGAGAGTACATTCCATGCAACTTGTCTAATGGCCAAGGCCGACAAGGGGTGGCTATGGCATCACCGGCTATCCCATGTCAGCATGAGAAATCTTCAAGATCTCTTAAAGGGTAATCACATCCTTGGACTAACCAATGTTTCTTTTGAGAAAGATCATGTGTGTAGTGCATGCATTGCCGGGAAGCAACATCAATCAAAGCACCCACCCAAGAATATTGTATCTACTTCAAGGCCTTTGGAGCTTCTTCATGTGGATCTCTTTGGGCCTCCTTCATGGGATAGTCTTGGTGGGAAAAAGTATGGACTTGTCATTGTTGATGATTACTCAAGATACACATGGGTGTTTTTCCTAAAGTCCAAGGACGAGACGAAGATCACCTTCATTTATTTTGCCAAGAAAGCCCAATGCAAGTTTGACAAAGAAATTTTGGCAATAAGAAGCGACAATGGCTCTGAGTTCAGGAACTACACCTTGTAAGAATTTCTTAGTGATGAGGGGATTGAGCATCAATATTCCGCACCCTACACTCCTCAACTGTAGCCGAGAGGAAGAACCATACACTGGTGGAAATGGCAAGGTCCATGTTGGATGAGTACAAGTTTTTGGGCCGAGGCCATCAACACAACATGCCATGCATCAAACTGGCTCTTCCTTCGCATGATATTGGAAAAGACTCCATATGAGCTCCTGATGGGGAACAAGCCAAATGTCAAGTAATTTCGTGTATTTGGGTGCAAGTGCTTCATTCTCAACAAGAGAGAACGGTTAGGAAAATTTCAATCCAAAACAATTGAGGGCATATTTGTTGGTTATGGATCAAACTCTCACGCCTATAAAGTCTACAACAAATCCAATGGATGTGTTGTAGAAACTTGTGACGTGGTGTTTGATGAATTTAATGGCTCCCATGAGGGGCAAGTTGATCTAAGTGATGTAGGTGAAGAAGATCCCTCTCAAGATATTTTGACCATGGGTGTTGGTGCTCTTCTTCCAATGGAACAAGAACCTCATGATGATGAAGAAGAAGATGGGTGATTCACTCACCATCAAGCCACTACAACACCCATGCCAACACAAGATCAAATTGCTCAAATGAAGCCCGTTATTCAAGAACAAGATCATCATCAATAGCAAGAACAAGGAAGTGCAACCCTCGATGATGAACCTCAACAAATGCAACACGAAGAAGAAGATCTTCCCCCACACATTGATGATCCATATGTTGAGGATGTGGATGATGGAAACAAAGTTCAAACTCATGAAAACCTAACCTCCGTCATGTCATGAGTGGCCGGTCGTGTTGACGTTGATAAATTTTTTACCGGCGTATCGGAAGGTAGAGTCACTCGTAAACAATTGACAAACTTTTGTGCTCACTTCTCGTTTGTCTCTAGTGTTGAGCCACTCAAGGTACAAGATGCGTTGACGGACAATGATTGGCTCATTGCTATGCAAGAAGAGTTGAACAATTTTGAACGCAACAAAGTGTGGTCTTTAGTCAAGAGACCAACTAAGGAATACAATATCATTGGAACAAAATGGATCTTAAAAAACAAGAAAGATGAGAATGGCGTAATCATCCGAAACAAGGCAAGGTTAGTGGCACAAGGGTACTCACAAGTTGAAGGTTTGGACTTTGATGAGACCTTTGCTCCCGTTGCTCGTCTTGAGTCTATTCGCATCTTACTTGCTTATGCTGCTTTTAATGGTTTTACTTTACATCAGATGGATGTGAAGAGTGCTTTTCTTAACGGTCCTCTACAAGAAGAAGTATATGTATCACAACCACCCGGTTTTGTTGATCCCGATCACAAAGACTATGTGTATAAACTTCATAAGGCTTTGTATGGCCTCAAACAAGCACATCGTGCTTGGTATGATCATCTTAAGAAGTTTCTACTCGATGATGGTTTTGTGAGAGGGGTGATCGATCCCACTCTTTTTACTAAGAGGGAAAGAGGTGATTTGATCTTATGCCAAATCTATGTAGATGACATCATCTTTGGTTCTCGTAACATTCATTTGTGCAAGAAGTTCAAGGCCTCAATGACAAAGACCTTTGAAATGCCACTCAATGCGGACTTGAAGTTCTTTCTCGGATTTCAAATTCAACAATTTCAAGAGGGAATTTTCTTGTCCCAAACAAAATACCTCAAGGACATTCTGGAGAAGTTTGGAATGACCAATGCTAGCCCATGTAAGACACCCATGCCAACAAAACTTGTTCACACTGAAGAGACCAACGGTATCCCTTTTGACCCATCTCTTTACCGCTCTATGATTGGTTCATTGCTTTATCTTTATGCATCTAGACCAGACATCATGTTAAGTGTAGGCATATGTGCAAGATTTCAAGCTTCCCCTAGGGAAAGTCATCATAAGGCGGTTAAGCATATTCTTAGATACCATGTTCACACCCCAAAGTTGCGCCTATGGTACCCCAAGGATGCAAAGTTTGATCTCATTGGGTACATGGATGCGGATTGGGCTGGAGACAAAGTGGGAAGGAAGTCTACCTCTGGGGCATGCCAGTTTCTTGGACGCTCCTTGGTAAGTTGGTCCTCGAAGAAGCAAAACGGTGTTTCCCTATCCACCGCTGAAGCCGAATATATTGCAACCGCAAGTTGTGCAACACAATTACTATGGATGAGGCAAACTTTGAAGGATTATGGTATCACTTATAGAAATGTGCCTCTCTTAAGTGACAATGAAAGTGCCATCAAGATTGCTGAAAACCCTATTGATCATCCTCGCACCAAGCACATTGACATTCAATATCACTTCTTAAGAGACCATGTGCAAAAGGGTGACATTGATATTGCTCATGTTGGTACGGATATGCAACTTGCTGACATTTTCACCAAACCATTGGATGAATCAAGGTTTTGTCAACTTAGGCGTTAACTTGGTATCTTGGAGCTTGATAGCATTATGTGAAATCTTGTCCACATGCATACAATTACTTCATGTCTTGTCTAGATGTAGGCATGTGTTTAGGGGGAGACATTCAACTCATGAGTTCTCTCACCCTATGAAAGTGCATTTGGCACTTAAAAATTTATTTTGGTGTGATGACAATGTGGTTAGTGGAACTAATATCTGGTGCTATAGTTTATCTCAGGATATTGGTTCCATATTGCGGTTGATGGAGATGTGCGACCCCCCAATTCAACAAGATGAACTTTTTGTTGGGGAAAGTAGTAATAATTCAAAAATTTCCTACGTGTCACCAAGATCAATCTAGGAGATGCTAGAAAAAGTGAGAGGGAGTGCATCTTCATACCCTTGAAGATCGCTAAGTAGAAGCGTTACAAGAACGCGGTTGATGGAGTCATACTCGCGGCGATTCAAATCGCGGAAGATCCGATTCAAGCGCCGAACGGACGGCGCCTCCGCGTTCAACACACGTATAGCCTGGGGACGTATCCTCCTTATTGATCCAGCAAGGGGAGAGGAGAAGTTGAGGGAGAGCTCCGGCAGCACGATGGCGTGATGGCGGTGGAGCTCGTGGTTCTCCGGCACAGCTTCGCTAAGCACTACGGAGGAGGAGTAGGAGGGGGGAGGGCTGCGCCAGGGGCAAGGGTTGCAGCTCCCATGCACCTCCGCACTATATATAGGGGTGGAGGGGCTGGTTTCTTGCCCTCCAAGTCCATTGGGGCGTTGGCAATGGTGGGAGGAAAGAAATCCCATCCTTTCCCTTCCCCACCGATTATTATCCCCCCTTTTTAGGGATCTTGATCTTATCCCTTCGGGATATGATCTTATTCCTTCTAAGGGGGGATCTTGGTGCGCCTTGACCCCACTACCCATGTTCATGTGGGTCCCCCCATGCAGGTGGGCCCCACTCTGGAACCTTCTAGAACCTTCCCGGTACAATACCGAAAAATCCCGAACATTTTCCGATGGCCAAAATAGGACTTCCCATATATAAATCTTTACCTCCGGACCATTCCGGAACTCCTCGTGATGTCCGGGATCTCATACGAGACTCCGAACAACTTTCGGTAATCACATACAATTCCCATTACAACTCTAGCATCACCGAACCTTAAGTGTGTAGACCCTACGGGTTCGGGAACCATGCAGACATGACCGAGACACCTCTCCGACCAATAACCAATAGTGGGATCTGGATACCCATATTGGCTCCACATGTTCCACGATGATCTCATCGGATGAACCACGATGTGGGGGATCCAATTAATCCCGTATACAATTCCCTTTGTCCATCGGTATGTTACTTGCCCGAGATTCGATCGTCGGTATCCCTATACCTTGTTCAATCTCGTTACCGGCAAGTCTCTTTACTCGTTCTGTAACACATGATCCCGTGACTAACTCCTTAGTCACATTGAGCTCATTATGATGATGTATTACCTAGTGGGCCTAGAGATACCTCTTCGTCACACGGAGTGACAAATCCCAGTCTCGATTCGTGCCAACCCAACAGACACTTTCGGAGATACCTGTAGTGCACCTTTATAGTCACCCAGTTACGTTGTGACATTTGATACACCCAAAGCATTCCTACGGTATTCGGGATTTGCAAATCTCATGGTCTAAGGAAATGATACTTGACATTAGAAAAGCTCTAGCAGACGAACTACATGATCTAGTGCTATGCTTAGGATTGGGTCTTGTCCATCACATCATTCTCCTAATGATGTGATCCCGTTATCAACGACATCCAATGTCCATGGTCAGGAAACCACAACCATCTATTGATCAACAAGCTAGTCAACTAGAGGCTCACTAGGGACATGCTGTGGTCTATGTATTCACACATCTATTACGGTTTCCGGTTAATACAATTATAGCATGAACAATAGACAATTATCATGAACAAGGAAATATAATAATAACCATTTTATTATTGCCTCTAGGGCATATTTCCAACACTTTTGCCCCCGTTGCTCGTCTTGAATCCATTCGCATCTTGCTTGCTTATGCCTCTCATCATGATTTTAAATTATATCAAATGGATGTGAAGAGTGCATTTCTTAATGGTCCTCTTAAGGAGTTGGTGTATGTCAAGCAACCTCCCGGTTTCCAAGACCCCGATCACCCCTCTCACATTTATGAACTCCATAAGGCACTCTATGGACTCAAACAAGCACCTCGTGCTTGGTATGATCACCTTACGGCGTTCCTAAGCGAGAAGGGGTTCCAGATTGGGGTAATAGATTCCACTCTCTTCACAAAGAGGGTAAAAGGAGAGTTGTTTGTTTGCCAAATATATGTTGATGATATTATTTTTGGGTCCACTAACCATGCTATTAACGTTGAGTTTGAGAATCTTATGACTAAGGAATTTGCTATGAGCATGATGGGAGAGTTGAAGTTCTTCCTCGGTTTTCAAGTGAAGCAATTGAGAGGAGGAACCTTCATCAACCAATCTCTCTATATTCAAGACATGCTCAAGAGGTTCAAAATGCAAGATGTCAAGCCAATGAAGACACCCATGCCCACAAATGGCCAACTTCATCTTGATCCCAATGGTAAAGAAGTGGATCAAAAGGTATATCGCTCCGTGATCGGTTCCTTGCTTTACCTTTGTGCATCTAGACCGGATATTATGTTGAGTGTGTGTATGTGTGCAAGATTTCAATCCGCTCCTAAGGAGAGCCACTATTCAGCAGTGAAAAGAATCCTTCGATATTTGGTTCATACCCCAAACTTGGGCCTTTGGTATCCCAAAGGATCATCTTTTGTGTTAATGGGATACTCGGATTCGGATTGGGCCGGAGACAAGGTTGACCGCAAGTCTACTTCCGGTTCATGTCAATTCCTAGGAAGATCATTGGTAAGTTGGTCTTCAAAGAAGCAAAATTGTATATCCCTCTCGACGGCCGAAGTCGAGTACATTGCCGCCGGAAGTTGTTGTGCTCAGTTATTATGGATGAGGCAAACTTTGATGGATTATGGTGTCAAATGTGACAAAGTGCCTCTTTGGTGCGAGAATGAAAGTGCAATCAAGATCGCCGAGAACCCAGTTCAACACAGCAAGACCAAGCATATTGAGATTCGTCATCACTTCATTAGGGATCATGTGGCCAAGGGAAACATTGAACTACTCCATGTCAACACCGAGAATCAAATAGCCGATATCTTCACCAAGCCACTTGAAGAAGCAAGATTCCGCGAGTTAAGGCATGAGCTAAATATCATGGATATAAGTAACTTGGGTTGAAATTCTTGCTTATGCACACATACTCATATAATATCTTGCTTAGATGTAGGCACATGTCTAGGGGGAGCTAGCTCAACTCCTGAGTTATCTTATCCTAGAAGTGCATAAATCGAACAAAATCTTTCACATTAGCCACTTGTTGGTGGCACTTGTGCTTCAAAGATGAGTATTGGTCTTGGGCCCAAGGTTCATATCTTCGTGGTGCCATACCAAACAAACTCAAACATGGTGGCCTCGGCCACCGCCCTCCTTTGAGGGTTGTGTCCGTTTTCTTGTGTGTGTTGTTTTTGGCTTTCTTCTATTTTTCTCTCTGTTTTGTCTTGGTTTGTGTCCTTTCTCTTCTTGTACAAGTGCTCCACATATTCCCTTCTCATAGTGATAGGTTTTCTCTCGCGACGTATTCAGAAACATAGACCGAGATGCTTTGCAAAGACTTGGTAAGAGTTGGCACTCAGCCATATCTTCAAAAGGTACGTCAGGTCAAATTTCCTGAGTACCCCGTGTTCATGGGCTTGTACCGTGCGCACGGGGCTCCCGTGCCCACGGGCTCTGTACCGTACGCACGGGACCCCCGTGCGCACGGGGCGCCCTTAGCCCGTGCGCACGGGGTCTGCGGTTCCTGGCCCTGAAGAGGTGGGGCGTGGGGGGCTTGGGTTCATTCCCACCCAGTCGCCCCCTCCACTCCCCAGGAAGCCTCCAGGGCCGCCGCCGTCGCTTTCCCTCGCTGGTGCTCCTCCGGGCATCATCGGGCTTCGTTGCTCCCTGGAAATCGTGCGGGATGGGGTCCTCCTCTGGTATCTCCCCTTCCCTTGTTCTTTCCTTTCCTCCATGGATGCTTCTCTAGTTTTTAGGGTTTCTAGTTCTTCCTAGATTAGGGTGGCTGCTCCTTCCCAGTAGGACCAATTTAGGTGGACATTTCCTAGGGTTCCTCTGCCGCACCCATTCCCAGATCTCGATCTGGAAGTGGCTGCCGCTGGGGAACCCCCGTGTCCACGGGGTGTTTGACCCCCGTGCGCACGGGACCCCCGTGCCCACGAGGTCTAACCCCCCCGTGCGCACGGGGTATACAGGAACTTTTGCCTAGTTTTTTGTCCTCTCTTCTGCCACTATCTCAAGCACCTGTACTCATTTGGGTTATTTGCGGGTGTTGTTGGGTGTTTGTGTGTGTTTCAGACTCCGCTGACACAAGGGCCGAGCTCCGTCACAAGCACCCAAAGGCAGGTTCCAAGGAATTCACGATTGCTCGTTGCCAGCCTTCTGAGGGCATTGGTCAGGGGTCAGGGTCAGGCCAGGGCCGTGTTCATCGTGCTGTGACCAAGCAGCCCGTTATTGAGGCCTCAGAGGATTCAGAGGAAGAATATGATTCTCAAGAAGATGCTCACTATGTCAACCCCGCAGATGCTGAGATAGAGTCTGAGGATGATCTTATTGATGAAGATGAAGAAGAAGAGATGTCTAGTCCCGAGCAAGCCATTCCGGGCAGACGAGATCTCCAAAACCTTCCCCTTGCCAAATGGACCAAGCCAGAGCTTTGGGCTGAGAGACAGAGCCATCCATATGCTGCTGCCACAGGTTTGGGAGTGGATCCCTGGTTCAAGAATGACTTTCAAGGAAGAGTGTACCATGAGTTGCTCATGACCAAGGCCAAGAAGTTTGCTCCGCAGAAGCAAGTTAATGTTGAGAGTCTCCGCGACAATGATCATCTCTATCCGGGTGTATATTCAGCTCTTGGGAGGTTGGGACTCCTTCCTTTTGTCACCTTCAACTATCCGTACAATGAGGATCTTGTGATGCAGTTCTTTGCCACCTTGTTCTTCTCAAATGATTCTGCTCGCACCCTCACTTGGATGTCCGGGGCGCATCGGTGCTCTGCTCCTATGGCCAAGTTCTCTGAGATTATTCCCTACCCATTCTTTGATGAAGAAGCGGCAAATGATGAGTTTGGCAGAGTTTGTGAGAGTGGTCAACGCACTAAGGATGAGATTGCATTCGCTTACAAGCAAGATAAGTCTTTTGTCACCGGTTCCATCAAGCATCTCGTGCATCTCTTTGATACGATGCGCCATATCCTTCAGTATACCCTCACACCAAAGGCCGGTGATTCTCACAACATAAGGAGTTCCATGTTGGATGTCTTTATGTACCTGCATAGGAAGAAGAAAGTGGATGTTCTGGACTTCATGTTCTATGAGCCCCGTCAGTGTGTGCAAGAGACCAAGTCTTTGATCTATGCTCCTTTCATCCAGGCATTAATTGAGTCCGTCTGCCCAGCTAAGTACATCTCTCAGTACAAGACGTCTATTCCCAAGCGCAACTCCAACTAGACTCCAGCTGCTCCTGCTCCATATGTGCCTCCCAAGGTGGGGCGCAATTCTAGGCCTGAGGATCGCGCCACATACACTCTTGGTATGTCCTCCACTGCACGGATCCCTCGTGGTAAGGCCAAGACGATAGGGTCTGAGGCTGTTTTCGCCAAAGGGGAGAAGAAGTCTTTGTTCAAGACTATGAGCAACATGTTCAAGATATGTCAGTCTATCTAGCGCCGTCAGGTTAAGGAGATCAACAAGGAGAATCTTGTGAGGCGTCAGCAAAAGGCTGCGAGGGTTGCAGCTGGTGAGGAGGTTGGCCCAGGGTCAGAGGACGTCGACAATGAGGCCACATCGCATTCCTTTTCGATGGCAGGATGGCACTTTGATGATGATGATTATGATGCTTTGAGCGCTCCTCCTCTTGTCTAGTGGGTCTGTGTGTCGCCATTTGTCTCCTTTTTGTTGTCTTGATGACAAAGGGGGAGAAGTGGTGGTGTTGGTGCTCTTCAGTGTGTGTTGAGATCTCAAGCCTCGTGTTTCTTTGCTTTGTTGGTTGGTTTTAGTTGGCTTGAGATACTCTTGTTTACTTCTTGGTGTGGTTGTGAACTTCTCGTATTTGCTCGTGAGGCACTAGCATTTATCTTGGACCTATGCAATGGTTATATTGTGCTTATTCTGTTATTTATTATGTGTCTCTCAATAATTGCTCAGCACACCTTTTCATGAGATCTAGGCACCGTTATAGGTTTTTTATATTGATCCCATGTCTTGACAATATTGATCTTGGGGAAGCCTCCTATGTTTAGGCGAGCAACGGGGGCAAAAGTTCATCTTTTTGAATTGGGGGGTCGCACATCTCCATCAACCGCAATATGGAACCAATATCCTGAGATAAACTATAGCACCAGATATTAGTTCCACTAACCACATTGTCATCACACCAAAGTAAAGTTTTAAGTGCTCTAAACGGAGAGTAGCTCTTCCCCAAGGAAGAGTGAACTTCGGGATAAAATCCGCGTCCTTGCCTCACTTGTGGTTAATCCTTTCCCGCACTTTACTTTGTCTTGTATGCTTGTTGGCTTGCTAATTAGATTGTTTCCTAGCATACTTTGCTTGAAGCTTGCTTGTCATATAGGTTGTGTTCACCTAGTTGCATATCTAGTGAACCCTATTTATCCGCTAAACCTTAAAATTGACAAGAAAAGTTAAAATTTGTAGTCTCCTATTCACCCCCCTCTAGTCGACTGTATCGATCCTTTCACCTATATGATGCATAAACAAACCAAACACTCTCAAAGTTACTATGTTTCACTTTTGTGATCTAGTACTTTAAATGATGGAGTTGTGATGTTGGGCTCAAGGTTAAAATCTTCGCAGTGCCAAGTCACATATACTCAAACATGGTGGATCTGTCCACCGCCCTCTCTCCGAGAGGTTGGACTATCTTCATCTCTTATGGTGTCTTATCTGTGTTTCTCTCTGTTTGTTTTTTCCCGTTTTGGAAAGTGAGTGTTGTCGATCGTTTAGACCATAGCTCAGGTTCTACCTAAGCCTCTCTCATCTCGAAACCCTCTAATGTTTTTCTTGGTTCACAAGCTTCATCCATCCACATATATGTTGATTGGGTTTGTGGTGGTCCTAGGAGCTTTCGGTCCCTACCGCAGGATGCTGCTAACGTGACACTACAATCAGAGACCCTTCGACGAAACTATGTGTGACGCATTAATCATAAACGGTGATGTAAAAAACCATCAAAAAAGATGCAAAATGTTTGCGATGGCGGATACATCAAACATGGTTCAAATTTTAGTTGCGTGTGCGATGTGCGGCATACGGTTCAGTTCAATGAACTGTTTGCGATGAGGCAGAACAACAGAAATGGGCAGCCAGATGAAGGCGTGTGCGATATACGGCATACAGTTCACTCGGATAAACTATTTGTGATGAGGCGGAACAACAAAAACGGGCAGCCAAATGAAGGTGTGTGCGATATACGGCATACAGTTCACTCGGATGAACTATTTGTGGTTAGGAAACACAAAAGACACGGTCAGCCAGATCAAGGTGTGTGCGATATACGGCATACAGGTCACTCGGATGAACTGTTTTCAATTAGGCAACACAACAGAAACGGTTCAGCCAGATCAAGGTGTGTGCAATGGAGGGCATACAGTTCATTCCGATAAACTCTTTGTGTTGAGCCAAGAGAACAAAAATGTTTCGTGTAAACAAGATGTGTGTGATACGCGGCAAACATCCAATTACATAGGTGGCTAGTACACACATGACATTTCCACACACCAAAGTAAACTATTACATGCATAATTAACTAGGATAAACGATCATCTAATCATCATCTACTTCTTGTGACGCTTGCCGCCACTGCTCTACTAGGATAAATGGAACAGTATTCTTTACTGTGAATAGTGTGCTCTGTTGGGCACACAAGTATATGGATCATAGCCTTGGGCGAGCAATGTGCCCGCACGCGTCGTGCTAGCTCGATGTTCCTTCTATGCTAAGTTTCCATTAATTGATGGCATTTTATGAACACGCCACCGTTTCCCGCCATTTCCTCACCAGTTTCCCACCGCCATCCAGCGACATTGCGCATAAACCTAGGCGGCGCGCGATGCATGGAGGCAACAAGCACAGCCTATAGCACATCCACCTTTTCCAAGCATGCCAACCCACTAAAGCGCCGCCTCTGCCATCAACCTCCTGGACGAGGAAAACGAGAAGGCGCCATGGCCCATCGCCAGGGTTGAGCAGACCCTTGGCACATGGCGCTTCAGCGCCGCAGATCAAGATAGGCATGTCAGCACCGAGAGGCTGTAGCTCGCCGCACAACATGATCGATGGTGCGCCACATAGCAAGTAGGCGCGTCTGTGCCGATAGGTTATGGCTCGCCGCACAGCGAGACCGTTGGAGCGCCGCAGAGCAAGAGGCGCGGCGCGCCGCAGAGCAAGAGCGGATCCATCGACGCTTGCCTGCTATCGACAGGGTGTCGCAGCTGGGTACACGTCTCGTCAGTACCCCCATTCCTCGCTAGGAGTGGGCAGAGGCCGGCCGCACCGTACTTGCACTAGAGGCCGGCTGCACCGTACTTGCACCGGACGCCCGCCGCACCGTTCGCATGGGTCGCGCCATTCGCCTTGTCCATGGCCCGCTCGATGCCAATGCGTTGGTCGTTAGGCTCGACCGCCTCCTTGGCCCAGGTGTCTACCTGGGCGCAGTATAGGAACATGGCCATCACATCCTCGAGCTGGTGATCTCCGATGAAATGGCCAACTTGGAGCTCGAGATCACGCTCGAGATGTACCGCGAGCGTGTCAACCGCTTGTACGAATGCCTGCACGAGTTCAGGTAGAGCCAAGAGCTACCATAGGCAAGGGCTGTTGGTCATGGTCTCATGGACGCGTTTTAGTTTTTTGAGTCATTTTGACGTGGATCGCTATGTATTCACAGCAATCATAATATTGCTCTGTTTATTGCACTATTTCAATGTGTGTACTCTGTTTTCCATTCTTATATGTTCTGTTTCAATGTGTGTATATATGCTTTCCATTCTGTATATGAGGATGATAACAGCTAGATACAATTAGTATATGAAAACAGATAGAAAATGGAATTCATAATATATATTAATTGTTCATTAGTTCATCACATAATATATATAATATCATCACATATACGTGATGATGCTTAACTACGAGGTACAATGCATAAAATTGAAAACGAACAATACTAAAACTAATAATCCCTCCTGGGGGCAGTATTCCGGCAGCCCCTCGCCAGCAGCTCCTTGGTGCATGGCGTCTTCCCAGCGCGGAGGCAGTACTCCGCCTCCTCCGCCTCGCATCACTTGACGTACCGACCTGCCTCTTGCTGGCAGATGAGCGCGAACGATCTTGCCATTCCGTTGGGTGCACACCGAAGCTCCTCGTTGGTGGCACGCTAGAGCTTATCGGCCCACCTCCACGCAGCGATGAGGCGCCTAGTGCCTTTGATCTTCCTCGCGAAGTACCCGTCTTCGTACACCTCCTCTGCACGACGACGCCCCCGCCCCCAAAGCTCCACCGCCTCCTTTTTCCAGGCGGCATCACGGGCTTCACAGGCCGCCTAGTACCTGGCTTCCTCCTCCGCCATCTCCTTCTTGAATGCCACTTGCCAGGCTTTCTCAGCTGGCGGCAACGACTTCCACAGACAAAGATTGTACTGGCCCCAAAACCACTCCAAAGTTGGGGGGTCCGGTGCAACCTCGTCCGGTAGCGCGTAGGGGTCCTCCTCGTCGCTGCACTTTGACTGAGCATCCTCGGGGGGCGGCGCCTCCTCGTCGGCACGTGGGCAGATCGACGGCGCCATGGCAGAGATTTGAGAGAGAGAGAGAGGGCGAGAGAGGGGAGGATGTAGATGAGAATGCAGGCGGGACGACATGAGCAAGGTAGTATTTATTGGCGGCCAGAATCTAGATCGACGGGAACAGTACACACGCCGGTCACCGGAATTTATGAGTACTGTAGTTTGAATTACACATGATTCTCGCAGCAAAAGCCGTGTGTGAACTTAATACACTACAAAAATACACTTCCATGATGATACGTGTTTGTCACAGTAGGTCACGTTTTCTGTCATGCATGTACATCCATGACAATTTTATGACAGAATCAAGATAGTCATACCTGTGCTGTCGTAGAAGTGTTCCATGACAATACCAAAATTATCATCACGGAAGTGTCCACTTCCATGACGATAAATGGCGCGTCATGGAAGTGCTTTCGTCAAGGGTAACCTACACGTGGCATCCACCGTAACGGGTCGCCGTTAAGCTATCGGGTTCCGGTTTGGATCCGATAACCCGTTAACAGCCAGGACCAATGGGGATTTTCCACGTGTAAAATCATCATTGGCCGGAGGAAACACGTGTCGGCTCCTCGGTGGGCCAGATGTCGTCCATCCAATGGAGGAGACGTGCCTATGATATATTGACACATGGCAGGGCCCAACAGAGGCCCATATAGGTTAAAAAGGCCGGCCTAGTCAAAGGCTCGTAGTATTTACTCAGGTACTAGTGGGCCAGCCCACTAACGGCCTGCTTAAACATGGCCCATTTACGGCCCAAAGCCAGATCTGGCCTGTTAATTGTTAGCCGAGTATTTGGGTCCAATTACGGCCCAGTGACATTTCGGCCTGTTAGAGGCCCGATGTAGACATGGGCCCATTTCAGCCTGGTGTGTCTTTCGGCTTGGGAATGGCCCATGCTACCCATGGGCCATATATGGTCCGACGCGACATCCGGCCCACTAACGGCCCGTGATCAAGGTGGCAACAGTTCAGCACAACGTGACTTTGGGCCTGTTAAAGGCCTATCGTATAATTCGGCCCGTTGATGCCTCTACTAAGCTTTCAGCCTCTTAAAGGCCCATGATATCAGTGGGCCAACTAAGGCCCGAGATATGTTTCGGCCTGGTAATGGCCCATCATATAACTGGGCCAATAATGGCCCGGTCTACATTTCAGCCTGCTAAAGGCCCATGGACGACTATTGAAAATTGAGGCCCAACATGCATTTCGGCCTGCTAAAGGCCCATGGTATCTTCTGGGCCGTAACAGGCCAGAAGAATATTCATCATGTTAATGGTCTGAAGCTACATGGGCCCAACTAAGCGCTGGGTCCACTAAAGGCCCAAGCAAACTTTGGGCCGAATGTAGGCCCATGTAAGTTGTGGGCCTGGCGCAAAGTGTGAAGGCCCCAATGGCCTTTCAGGCCCAAGAAAGTTGCAGGCCGACCAAATTGTGGCCCGCTAAAATGCAGGCCCGTTAGAGGCGAATGTTTCGGCCCGGTCACCTACATCAGATTTTTGCCTTTTTTCCAGATAGCGAATGATGGCATATACGGTAACTAGTAGGAATTAAGAACAAACCTACTCTATACAATAAAGAAATCACAGCATAGTAACTTAGAATAAACCTACACTATACAATAAAGGATTTATGGTATATTACATCCACTGGGCATCGAAGTTCGCCACCAGTGATCATAAAGCGCAACAAAGAAGCAGATTACAAAAACTGGGCACCATTGCAGCGTAACAAACTAATACTGAACCAAGACCACTTCCAGGACAGTTCAAGAAAGGTTAGCCTTGCGCAGGAGCTGCTGCGCAAGCTGCTGAGCAAGGCTATGAGACTGGCCTAGCATGTCGGTCATAGCTTCCAGCTGTAGCTGTTTAGCAATGAGGTTCTCATTGGTGTCTCCGTGATCTTCATTAGTGATAGGACTTCAAGTCGAAGTTGAGTTGCAAAATGCCTTTCTGCTTGAACTTGGGACTGAAGAAGTTGAACTGATTCAGACAGCGAATTCTACGAGCTTGTCTAACTGCTAGTCTCAAGTAACTTGAACACTGCATGAAGACATGACTTTGGGGTTGTCTCGCTATCTTCAAGATGTTTTGCCTTCTTTGCTGTAATATATGTTGGGGTTGTCTCACAGCCTTCAGCAAACTTATGCATGCCATCAGGCATATCACCCTGAAACAAGCAGAGAGATGACATGTTTTGCACGTGTATAAACAAAGATGGTAACTATGCTGTCAATTCCATCCAATTTCAAATTAGAAAATAAAGAGTCAGTTCAAAATATCAATAGCATAAATTGCCATTGTTCATAATGCGGGGAGCTTCACCACACTACTGGATTACAATGTCAACAAAACAAGCATAGATGAAGGGTAAAGACAATCATTGTATCTATTTTGGTTAATGTGCATGGCATGTTGTTCATATCATCAGCCACATCAGTAAGATAAAACAGGAGATGACAAGGTGCAAACGTGGGCGGCTTCACCACACACTGGATTATAGATCCACAAAAACAAGCATACATATAGGGAGTATTGAGCAATGTGCATGGTATGAATAAGGAATTTTGTTTTACAACTAAAACTTGGATCTTACAGTTGTTGCGAACATGCATTTTGATAGAAACAGCAAACTAAACAACACTTGACAATAGGGAGTATGAGCAAATTAAACGGCAATTGAGGATGAAGGCTTTAGAAGGACTTACTTACATTAACAGTTAACACCAGCTCTATAATGCCCTTCTCCATGTCAAGGGAAGGATAACTCAAGAATTTCAGCACAGAAACTTCTTCATAAGCATTGCCTGTACTCTGCATTTTGTAGAGAGTAATTATAGACATGATAATACTAGAAGGGATAGAGGATAATGAAGATAAGATGCAGATTGATGCTGCATAATCAACTACCAATCCCTGTAAGTAATGTAGTGACAAGAGCAATGGGCTACACTTCTGCACTGGCATTGTCTGTGTATTCAACTTTTTGGTAAGATTAAATATAGATCTGATATTTTTTAGTAAATGGTGGGCGAGGGAGATAAGATGCAGAATGCTACACAATGTACCAATCCCTCCTTCCCATAATATAAGAGTGTTTTGTACACTGGTGTACTGTACAAAACGCTCTTATATTATGGGACGGAGGGAGTAGCTGTTAATGTAAGTACAGTGATAGACGATGTTCAGTCCTTACAAGAGGACTGCAGAGCTAAACCTCTTCAAAAGCATTGGGTTGATTCTAAATTTATGTAAGAGTCGATACGGATCTTATAATGTCCACCAAATGGAGGATAACGAGGCTAACATATGCAGTGATGCTACATAATCAACCAGCTATGAAAGTAAGTATGGTCATACAGGGCAAGAGGTACTCACAAGAGCAATGCAATGTGCAGTATAGTTGCGAGATTCTGTGGTCCCTTGAGATTGAATGTTCTTCTGCAAATAGTTTTCGTACAAGTGAGACAGTAAGGCACATGCAGAAATGTAGTTCAAATTGTGATGTGATATCATAGACAGTACCTTACGCTGCAGACGAGACCAATGTGTAACAAGATTATTCCAGTCACTGTATGATAAATGTAGCACCAGAGACTTTACGGAAATTTCATTTAGAGGCTTGCCATCGAAGTGCGCTTGCCTCAGGTAGGAACGATACTTCATCAACGAGTGCTTGAAAAGCGCAACCAACCCTTGCTCGTCTTGACTATCCAGTTTGGTCCTCGCCTATTTAAAAGAATGAAATCTTGTGTCTTCTATCAGCAGAAACATATGCACTAATTACCATGAATAACATTAGTACATTACTTACACGTAAGTTGCGGAGGAAGATTGGAAATTGTTCTGTGTCTGTGGTATAATCTTTCCATGAAGGAAAGATGCGCACAAAGTTCCTGACAACAATATAAGCTTCGTCTTCTAAACTGGGAAGAAGTGGAATAGGGGTCCAATTTGCTGCAATTGGGGCTCTCTCTCGTTCGAAAAGGGATTTGGCAACTGGATTTCATGTACTCTTTGCTGGAATGGGGGTTTTGCGTCATAGAGCTGGTGCTATGTCAACTGGCATCATCATACTGTTTGCTACAGTTGGGGTCTGCTGAGTTGGGGCATCAGAGATGTCCAGTGTAGTAGGGCTAGAGTCTACTAGAGTTGGGGCCGTGTTTTGTGGGTCTGGTGATATTGCAACTACAAGGCTATTTGATTTATCAGGTGTCACTACCTTTTCCAAATACTTTGTTCGTGCTCCTCTGCGATCAGCAATCGCCCTCTTCCTTTTGAACGTCTGATACACAAGAACAACATTTGAATGGATAAATATGGTATGATGACAGATGGAATATGTACTGAAAATGGATCGGTAGGGTGTATTCACATACACGATGTGTAAACTATGCTAATGGCAGTGCAACAAAGTAGAAGCAATGCAAAGCATCAGTTGCAAGATATGTGCGACCAATATAACCTTGGAAAGTTAGAGCAAGCACCTTGATGGGTGAATAAGATAGGGCATCTGCCTCTGACTCCTCCACTAGGGAGCTACATTGACTTAGGTCTCCCTCTAGCTCAGAATCATTGTTAGGATAATATTCTGAGCACGAATCTGTAGGTGGAGAGCATTTGCATTGCATTGCATCCAGACTTGATTTCAGTCCCTTAATGCCAAGTTTGACAGCCATGGCATTGTTCTGCTTTATTCTTTTCATGCGCGCAAGCTCATAATCATTATGATGTTGTTCAGTATCTGAGATTCATGAAAATAAAAAAGTAGTCAGATTATCTATGGAATGCATTGCGGATTCAACTCGGAGAGTGTCTCCCTACAAACCCCTGCGTATACAAAGTTCATCCCCCAACCGTGCTGACCAGACCACACACAGAAATACAAACCTCTTATGTCTCTATAACAGGCGGACACACATTTCAAAACTGAAGTAGGAACATTAGAATCATATCAAATTCGTATTTGAACAAATAAACTAAGGAATTATGAGTGGCATAATGTTTAGCTTCAAGGGTGGAGTGCTGGTAGTGCGACACAAAGCAAGTAGGCAGATTGTATTCCATGTAAAAGGTCATAGTCTATGTGAAAGGTGGATATGACACTTTCTTTCTATACAATGCAGTGTTCGTTGCCCACACATGATGGAAGAGATCACATAGAGAAATACTATTCACTCATGTCTGCGGTTCCAGTATTTTGAAACAGGGTGGTCCACCCTAAAAGAATATTGACAGCAAATATGAGAAGGCAAGCATAGAGGTAGTGAATCAATCATTACTTGTGAGCTTACTAGGACAAGTATGCAAAATTGTAACTGCAGTAAGAGACCGTCCAAAAACTGAATCAAGAAGTTGGTCTAGCACTTATTGTTTGCAACTAATCAACGTGAATAATTGGATATCATATCGAATGAGTAAGAAAGACAAGTAAAATTGTCAACAAACCTGACCTGCAGTAGTAATCTGGGTCAATGTCACTATGACCAACAATCCAACATGACTAGTGTCTGTTCCTAGGGCCAGAATTTTGAAACCCTATGAACTTTTCAGGTACTAAAGATTACTGAAATATCTGAACCATTAAGTGTAGGTAGCACTCAGTACACAACAAACCCTAATGACAGTCCTGCCTAATGAGTAATAAATCAATTAGAAAATGGGTGATGAGGAGTGGTTGCTGAGTGTTGAGGACGTATCTCAGGATAAATCAGGTTGGCTTAGTGGGTGCTGCATGCCTGAGCCCTGAACGGACTGGGAAGGTAGGCACGGCGGCGCGCCCGGGCAGCGGTGACGCTGTTGGGCGAGCGGCTCCTGACCTCCTATTAATCTGACGTCTCCTCCTAGAGTCATGCCGTCCGGGGACGGCAAGTCGCCGGCGAGGCAGGCGGCTGGGGGCGAGTAGAGATCGGAAGCGCAGCAGAATAGAGGGGAATCGGGGTCTAGGCCGACCCAAAATCCCAGGGTCGGCCGCGGCCCACTGTGGGCACCCTGTAGATACACACCCCAGCGGCATACATGCATTTTTGAAACTAAATTAGGAACATTTAGCTGACCAATTAAATGATTTTGTTTTAATAATATCATATTCGTATTTGAACAACTAAGCTTGTTTAGCTTGATGGGTGGAGCAGTGCTATTATGACACGAAGCACGTAGGCTGATCGTATAGTGATCACAAAAGGGGGGAAACCCTAAGCATGATCAATTAAACCCTATTATGATTGTGCCATGGCAGAGTTGAAGCTGCAAACCGCAGAAATGCTATTTAGCAACCATTGTTTGCTTCGAACTAAGAACTAAATTCTAAGAGCTGAAAAGAAAGTATAATAACCAAGTTACGATCTATTTTCTGGTTGAGATCAAAAAGTTGAGCAGATATGAAGTAGTACCAGATCTCTTGTGGTGCCGTGTAGGCATCAGGGGTGTGATGGTTGTTGGTGGCGTTGAAGTAGATCTACGGCGGTAGACGGGTGCATCGGGGGATTAGTCCCGTTGCGGTGGACGAGAAGGTCGTGGGAGCGGCCCCGACAAGGAGGACGACGGTGCCGATGAAGCGAGAGGACGCGAAGCAAGGCTCCTGGTCTGTCGCCGTGGATGAGAAACGTCCATCTCTAGCAGTGGATGACGTGGTCTTGGTAGGCGCTCCGGCATGGTGGAGGACGGCGACAATGGATGGGGTGGAGGACAGCGGCGATGGAGGGGGTGGCGGACGGAGGAGGCTGGTGTGGGGATGGTGTTCTATCGCGGACGGTGTATGAATGGGAAAATGGAGGGAGAGGTACGGGGAACCATGTTTTTGGGAAACGCCTGTCTGAAATATGGGAAAGTTACGAACTTAGCCCCCGTTTAAAATTTGGACGTCTCGTTGGTTGGGGATAGGATGGTAATCTCGCATCTCCCCAATATTTGCCTAGCGCGATTTCGGGCGAGGAGAGGGTGTTTTGGCGCCCACGGTGTATGAACGGGGCTGACAGGTAGGGCGGTTGTGTCACGTCTGAGTGAAGTTACAAACCTGCCCCTATTAAAAATATTTGCCTACATCGATTTCGGTCAAGTCGAGTTTGTTTTGCCGCCCACTGTGTATGAATGGGGAAATGGAGGGAAAGACAGAGGTCTTCCAGACGAGCTTTAATAAAATGTGTTTTGCCGCCCATGTTTGGCGCCCACCGTGTCTGAATGGGCTCAGAGGCGGTCATGTCACGTCTAATTGAAATTACTAACCTACCCCTATTGAGAGCAGTGGAAATCGGGCCGATGGATTGTTCGTGTAAAGGGTAGATAGTAATTTCCATGTCGCAAACACTAGCTTTGGGCAGCCGAGGTGGGAGTGGATATTTTGCCGCTTCTTTCAAATTTTGGGACAATAAGCATTCATGTTTACCCTGGAAACTAAATTCGAATCCATTTTGTATGCTTATACAAATCTTTATAAATCATTCTATGTTTTTTAATATATCTTCAAAAGCACAACAAAGATGTATTCCACTACCATATATGAATATGATTTACAAATGCCGATACTCGAATTCAGAAGGTAGAATCCAATTTTATGGTGAATTCAAATATTTGAAACCACTTTATGTCCAACTCAACTTTAACGTGTATGACACGCGCAACATATAGTGTACTCCCATTTAGATATGTACACAAGCGATGCCTCAAGATTCAAAATACTGAGTCAATCAACCAATAATGTACAAAACTAACAGACATATAAACACTTATAGAGTATATGGATCAATAATATCAACTAATATACATACTTTTTTTGCTAGAAGAGCATCATTTTTTTAGCAAAGCTAGTGCAACATCTTGGCCCTTTCAGATGCGTGCCACTTAAGGACCATTTATACTACTATTATTGCTGAATGCACATTCAGCCCGATTGGCATATTTATAGGTCTGGCATAGCAATCAAAATGAAATGTCTCAGAGTCTTATCAATTAATACAGACTTGTGCTAAAAAAATTACAAACCAAAAAAGAAAAAACAATTATTACATGATCTCTAAAACAAATGGTTTGATCGATTACATGAACAAACAACACAAAGGTTATTCAATGATGGAAAAAACATTTCACCTATGATTACCAAGTGGGAATTTAATTTCCTTTTTTCCTTCAGGACCTTAACAATGCGGTCAGTCGCAGCTTGCTTTGTTTTGAAATCCACCAAATATTTAATGGTTGTCTTGAGTACTGCTTGTGATTGTGCTGTTTGCTTCCTCAACATGTCAACTTCATCTCTAAGTGTAGAAGCAGAATCTCTTTCTACCAATAGTTTAGCCTCTAGAGCATCAGCAGTTGGCAATTCATGATGCACGATTGGGCCGGTGCCACTGCTGTGGGATGATACAACGTCCATGGGGCTAACCTGTTTTGCCATTAAAGTTCCAATTGGATTCCAAAAAGTTGAAGTTAGCAAAACATCTCAACTGGGAGTTATAACAACAAACAAGTTAAACAAACAAGGAATTAAAGAGTTTCGATTGGATGCTAAAAAGTAGTTATTAACATCATTGTAACCGGTTGCAGCAGCAAAACAGTTAAACAAACAAGTTTTGCAAAAGGTACCTGTTGTGGCATTGGAGTTTCTCTTGGATCCTGAAAAGTTGAGTAGCCAGTAACATGATTAGAGCAACCGGTTGCAGCAGCAAAGCAGTTAAACAAGCAAGTTTTGCAAAAGGAACCTGTTGTGGCATTGGAGTTTCTCTTGGATCCTGAAAAGTTGAGTAGTCAGTAACTTGATTAGAGCAACAAGCTACAACAGCAAACCTGTTACACAAATATATTTTTGAAAATGTACCTGCTGTGCAATTGGAGTTCCAATTGGATCCTGAAAACTTGAAGTTGGTAAGATGATTACAGCAACAAGTTACAGCAGCTAACCAGGTAAAGAAGGAAGTTTTTGAAAACATACCTTTTGTGCCAACGGAGTTTCAGTTGGATCCTGCAAACTTGAATGTTAGCAATCATAAATAAAGTGTTGCAAGAGCCATAAGAAACTAACATCAAACTAGTAAAACTAACCAGTTTTGGCAACGTATTTAATTACACATGAACTAGTAAAACTAACAAGTTCTTGGCAACGTATTAAAGTAACTAGTCGGTACCGTTTACCAGCAACACAGACATCTGTAAATATCTTTGATGTAAGCAAAATGATTCCGACACACACACACACACACACACACACACACACATATATAAAAGTGAAAAAGACATTGTCCCTCATATAAACCTGACAGTTGTCTGTCTATGAGCATGCAAACATTACTAGTGCTACAAGTGATAGCAGCAAACCATTTAAATGAACAGGGTATCAGAACGTAAATTACACATGAATTTTGCTGCACCCTAGAAGTACATATGACCAAACTACGTGCTTAAGTAGCTATTTAAGTTCAGGCAAATAGGTAATTCTTAACAGTAAGTATCAAACACATAGATAGGCGCAGTTTATAATAGGATTAACAGGCTATGGCATTATGTAACCAGTAGCAAACTAAATTAAGCCAAGCAACGTAATTGAACAATTTTGCAATTAGTGGCTAACTAAAATTCCGAGAAGTAGGTAACTGAACTTACGCTAGCTCTTTGTACATGCACACTGCAACTTTTTTTTTGCTTACAAGGCTCTACGAAGGAGTCCATGGCATCAATTGCTTGGATACGCAGTCCCAATACTTCTTTCTTCCCACACTGCATTGGTAAGTCGAATGGTTAATCTGATAAGATGGTGCGTCCTTGATATGTTATATGAGGACGGGTTGTCAGACTAGTTGTAGCAACACACATCACACTGGCTTTTACTGTATATTTCATGCGATTACATCTGGCATATCGAGATCTAAGCAATCTACAATAGGATGAAAAGACTGGCATCCTTCACATTATTGGCGAACTCAGTTCATAGAAACAAGCAATTCAACCATTCTGTGGGTAAATCAAAAGCGCCACTAGAATATTTTTCACTACCCCGATCATACATGCAAAAAGGGGCGACGCCACCGAAGGGGCTGGTATGGGCGGCCGCCTCGGGTGGCTGGAAAGTGCGCACCTAGTTTGAGTCGTCCAAGTTGGCCCAGGCTAGTTTTGTTCGTCCCAGCGCACGAGCATGCAACGTAAAAAATGAAGAAAAATGTTTCAATTCGGATGGGCCAATAACGTAAGTGCAAGGCAGGCCCTATAGCAGGCTTGCGGCCCAAACGAGCGCCTCCCATATCAATCAACAGCAGGAAAAATCCCCAATTCATTCGCTCCAGCCTCCAGTCTGGTTCGCTCCTAACCTAGCCGCCGCTGGACAGACCGACACAGCACTTCCTCGTGCCCTAGTTGGACGCCGGTCGCCGGGCTTCAAGTGAATGGAAGGACAAGAAGATGAAGATCCAACCCTGGGTGTAGCCTGCGTGGGAGGCAGCGGCGGCAGCACGGGCATGGCATCGAGCTTGCGCAAACAGACAGTCGCAGCTTGCAAGAGCAGCATGCGCAACGAGCAGGTACATCACATCCCTGATTATATCTAATTCAACTGTTCAATTTCTGGCCAATAGTTAAACCTGACGGTGTTGTAAAATTGCTTGTATGTAGGGAATCTATAAGAAAATGAAACCAATTTCTACTTATTTTATAACTCCCCCAATAAATACTGAACTGGCTGAACCTGATGTGTCTAATCAAGTTTTCGATGCAAACATACAAGCTCATGTTGTTCTTGAGCTTGAAGTGTCTAATGAACAGACTGCTAATGAAGGATTTGATGCAAACATTTTACATGCTCCTGGTGATGAACATATAGTGTCTAATGAGGGATCTAATGCAAGCATTTTGCAAGCTCCCATTGAAGGATTTAGTGTCTAATGATGATCTGCTATGTTGAGAGAAAGATAGAGATTTGCAGGAATTGATGACAAGCAAATTATAGTACATTTTCATGGCTTGAGGAAACATCGAGGCCATCTACCAGAAAGTCCCCGTATCATGACAACCTAGCATAAATACTTTTCTAATTTGTTGTTTGAAACTATTGGCATACTTGTGCAGGATAGATATATTGATATGCAGTTTGCGCACTTGTTATAGGTGCAATTACACTTGGATATTTTCGGCCAGAGAACGAAAAATTTAAGCAGGCACAATCCATGTTAGTAGTCCTTGTACACCATGTTGCATTTTGTGTTTTTTGGTGCTTACATCATTTAGTGTTTTATAATCTGGAACTACTTTGGATCATTAGCTGGTTTTCAAAGTGCATGTAGCTTCACATTTCTCAAGTTATGTTGATTTCCGGAGTGCAAGCGCCTTCGTATTTTTTAAGTTAAATTTTCGCCCCTGGTAACTTGAATTCGTGGATCCGCCGCTACACACAAATCATACACGCAGGCCAGTACGAATTAAATGAAATGCAGGGACTTATGCTAGCTCTTTGTACAGGCTCACTTCAGCTCTGCTTGCGCTTGGGATGTTCCATGTACAAGTCCATGTTACCACTTGCTTGGATGTGCAGGCCTTGTGCTCCTTACATCCCCCTCTGCATTTTTGACACGGTGAATGGTTGATCAAATGAGAGAAATCGACCTTGCTGTTGTACCGGAGGACAAGTACTTACAAGGTTATACCGGCGTGCAGGATGTGTACCAGATCCCGTAGCGCCGTCATGCTTCGCTAAAAAATGGTTTTGGTTGTTTCAGATGATATCTCCAGAAGAAATAAGAGTTAAAGTCAGAGTTGCATAGGCGTGTAAGCTAAGAGAGCAGTAAAAGGATATCCAAACATCGTCGGAACAGTGCACAAGGGAGTGATATGTGGATACCTAGTTCAGGCCGGTGTTTGGGCATGCTCGCCTAGCTAGAGTGTGGGTCACTTCAAAGACGTTGAGGGTGATGCGCTGGTGTTGGCTGGCCACGTACGGATGCAGATCTCGAGCGGCAGTGGAGCGCTACGATGCGGTGGACGAGGCCGTTGGTGAAGCACCAATGGCGTCGGGGGGGGGGGGGGTGGACGTGCGACGATGTTCTCGGTGAAGTAGCCCCGGTGAGGTAGGAGACGACGTCGGTGAAGTGCACCTGATGCGGTGGAAGTCGGTGTCTGTGAGGCACGGCGGCGGCGGCGGACGTTGTGGGTGGACCACCCAGTGTGGTGGACGAGGGGGTAGATGAGGTAGCTCCGGTGCAGTGGTGAAGCGCGGCCGTCCTGTTCGTCGTCGTCGTCCGGCACAGATGTGGGGAAAGAGACGAGACGAAGGGCGATTCGAATTTTGCTTGGGTTGGCGGCGAATTAGGGATTTGAGAGCTCTGGGCGCGGAAGGGGATGGGGGAGAAGGGAGATTTTGCAGGGTTGGAATTGGGGCCGCCAGATATTTCAATCCGAAACGTGGAAGCGTCCGTACGACACACGCGACCACCACGACATGACCCTGGCCTGCCTGGTGCGCCTACATTTGAGAATGTAAACGAATCTTCTTTCATTGGCAAACGAATCTTGTACTATGTATTACCATGCCCGTGTTTTCCTTGCAAATAATTAGTCCTTCGAAACAAGATATTATGAATTAATTAATGAGGAGTTCTTTGAATTAGAGTGTGTTTGTCACATAGCGATCTCCAATTCTAACGTGGATTTCGCATTTCAGGGTATCCATGCTACTTTTTTAATACAAAATCATATATGAGTAAGATGAACACCATGGTAGTGAGAAAACTTTGGATGGATTCAAGCATATGACCACACACATACAAAATACCACAACAATCGAGTCGATATCAATCTTTCCAAACCTAGTATGGCATGAATTCGAAATAAATACAGAAGCCATATGCATGGTCCTCAATTCAAATCTTACAAAGTACACTAAATTAAAACGTCAATATTAAGTCTAGTACTATCTACATTCAAATGTTGTTTTTAGGTCCCCCACCCCTCGGCACATACGCTACATACTTCCTCTATTGATCAATCTTCCTCTCCTAACCACCTTACAAAGCTATTGGTTTCCGCACATTCATTCTCTCTCTCCATGTTTCGATCTCTAACTCTCACACACCCGCCATTGCACTCCATGCCGAGCTCTCTCTCTCTCTCCCTCCCACCCTCTCTTAGTAGATACATGCATTGCCTATCTAGACCCCCCTCCCTCTCGTGCGCACGTGCACACATTGTCTATCTAGGTCACTCTCGAGAGACCGTCTCACTCTTTCTTCCGCACAGCGGCCCACACTAGCTTAATCTCTCTCTCTCTCTCTCTTTATCTAAGTCTCGATCAACCTCGCTTTATCTCACACACAAACAATATATCTCCCTGTTCAGGCCTCGATCGACACACTCTATACTCTATCACGCAGATTGTCTATCTAGATCAGCTTCTCAAGCCGTTCCACTCATTCGACCTCATGGCGGCCCATGCTCGCTCAATCTCTCTCTCTCTATGCATGTCTCGATTGACCTCGCTCTTTGTCACACACAAACGATATATCTCCATGTTTGGGCCTAATTCGACATATTCATAGTGTATACTCTCACACGCACATTGTCTATCTAGGTCACTCTCTCCAACCCGTCTCACTCTTTCGATCGCATGACGACCCACACTCGCTCAATCTCTCTCTTTATCTATGTATCGATTGACCTTGCTTCGTCCCACGCACAAACGATATGTGTACCTTTCTATGACTAGATCATCTCTCAAGCTCTCTCTTCCAGCCCTCACCCTTCCCAAAAGCTCAATCGGACAATATCTATCCACAGCATATATATCTTTTCAACGAATGTCGGGGCACACTCACTTTGTCTCTCTATCTATGTCTCGATTGACCTCGCTTTCTCATGCCGTCTCTTCCCCACATTGAAGCTACCTCTCCATCCCTCGCAGAGCCGGAGCTATTTACATTGCGAGGGGGACTCCAACCTTCGATTAATTTGTGAAGGCATTTATTCCGATGGGTTTAGATTATATTTTTGTAGCATTCGCCCACAACTACTCCAAACACCGTTGCAATCCCCGCCCCTCCCCCAATTGTTTTCCCTCTGGATCGGTCACCGCTCTCTCACACGCCCTTTCTAACCTTCCACGTCACACCATGGTATTTTTGCAAAAAAAAACTCTGGTGTTCTCTTTAATTATTACAAATAAGCTACAAACTACACACCGAAGTCCACCTGTAATGGAACAAATTTTGACCCAGAAATTAAAGTGCTACAAACTACATGCCGGGGGGCCCAACTGTCTTGGAGCAAATTTGGACCCATATCTACACCCCTATATAGTGTGCGAATAACTTTGAAAGATGGTCGTTGGATCCAATCTGATGGTGCAGAGATGGAAAATCCGAGCACCGCTGGCCGTTGGATATCTTCTACATTCCACCACATTCTGCCACATGTACAATCTAGAAGACTGCATGGTTGAACTTAAGCATAATGCACAAACCTCAAAACACAAGCACTCCTCCTTTGTTCTAGAATCTTCTGTATCATAATTGCCGAATTTTCTTTTTTCTAAATGAATTGCCATTATTTGTTTTTACTTTATGTTCTACAATGCACAATTCCATGAATCTTAAAATAGATTAACTTTTTTCTAAAACTTATTGATTTTGAATGAGATGAACTATAAGAATTAAACAAACATCTACATCATGCATATATGAATCAAAGCTTACATGCTGTGGTGTGGTATTTATTCATAATTTGGTTGCCAAATCTCATGCGTGCAATGCACGTGTACCTTACTAGTATAAATTAAAAATGAAAAAGAACGAGGATCGAACCTGCGACCAGGGCCTTCAAGCCGCACGTCAATAGGCAACATAGTAGCAACATTTGTTTTACTCCCCTTTGTTGATATAATGTTTTTATATTACCACAGTCCTATTTAATGGACAACATGTTTTTATACTATTAACTTTAGTACATTAGTGGGACCGGCTCATGAGCACGTACTATTCCACTTCACTTACTGGTGGGTTCCATGTCTGCTCTCTCTCTCTCTCTCCTCCCCTTCTACGTTTAGACGCACGGGCAAACACGAAGAACGTGCGGGTGGTGTGGCTGTTGACCGAATCTGGACGCGTTCACAAGTTACGGCACCAGTTTCACGTAATACTAGTACTAGTATTGGATTATGTAACAAGTTTAGGAACAAAAGTGACCGTGATGGACAAGTTAGGCTAGTAGTATCTACTAACAATTAAATGCGTGGATAACTAGATGTATCACCTATAGTGCTCGAACAAGGGGACTGCTCGTGCCCTAGAAGTATTTGGAACTGGCTTCCCTAAAAAATATTTGGAATTGACGTGGTATTTAATATGAAATGTTTGCGATGAGAAGGAATACATGTCTCTTGACGTTTTATATTTAATTTGATATGGCTCTAGCAGGACATTCAATCGATCAAACCATAGATTTCATTCAGTCTGACTGCGACTTTACATTCATACCACGATCGAACTAGAATAAACACAAATGATAAATCCCAAACGTTTGGATTTTAAGCATGGCAATCCGAATGTTTTTCATGGCATATTTAGATCACGCGGCGGCGGCGGAGGCGTCTTGCGGCGGGAAGCGGCTCCTTTGCCGTGCTCTGTGTGTCGTCGGGCCACTAACCGGTGGCGACGACGGCATCTTGCGCCGTTGTTGGCATACTTCTGGTCGTTGGTCCTAGCTTCAAGGAAGGCCAGAATGTTCTGGACTTCGGTCTCCAGGAGCCAGTCAACTGGCGGGAGGAGGCGACTGGCGTTGGTGCAAGGAAGCGGTCGACGACGGCGATCCATGACGCTGAGGGGGGCACTAGCACCGGCGCGGGGACAGGCTCTGGCAACAGCGCGGTGGAGAGATTCGTGTGCACGGGCACCGGCATGAGCGTGCGCATCAGTGCACGCATGGGCGCATGCGCTGGCAGGTGCATGGGCGCGTGAAAGTCAGCGGGGACCTCGTGGAACCCTGTGGCTTCAAGCTCGGCGACAATGTGCGGCTCCCAGGCCATCAATATCCCGGGGATGGGCACGGGCGCAGTCGGGGCGACGAGAGCTGGAACGGGAGGGCAGACCATCGTGATGCGGCATGGCGTACGGTGAGGTCAGGCTGGTTGGAGGTAGACGACAGGAGAATCCGAGAGGAAGAGAGAAGATTGTAGCGAGACCAGGGAGTGCGGGGGTGATTTAAACTATGGTGCCGGCGCCATTAAAAGTGGGGGCAGTTGGGAGGAAGGTGGGCAGCGGCGCCTGGTCAAAGGGCTCGCCTCCCGGTGACCTTCGCAGCGGCCTGCTCGCACGCCTCCCGGTCAGCCGGCGCAGCGATCTGCTCGCACTCCTCCCGTTGACTCACACGCTTGCTCGGACGGCACCTACCGATGAGAAGCGGGACTCGTGGCAGCACGTAGGTCTAACGCCCACGGTTTGAATAGTGAAACTGTTCGCATTAACGTGACATGTCTTTGTTCCAAAATACCTTGGCTCTTCATTTGTGCAACTTTTCATAAGCAGCTTGTCTCAAATTGAAAAAAAATACGACAGCCTATTTGTGCCATATCATGTGACCATGCTCAGTTTCATGAATTTCAGGTTAGTTTTGGATTTTCTGGAATTTAAAATCCAGAATTCGAAAAAATATCATAACCTGCATCATGAAATAAATTTTCAAGCCATACATCTTTACTATTGTAGATGTTAATATTTCTTAAGGAAGGATTTGGTCAAACATTTTGCTTAGTGAGACTTCAGACAAGTTATATATGCAGAGTAAAAAGATAATCCCTCTGTACCAGTGCATTGCCTGATATAGTAACTCTAGTAGGCACGAACAACGCACGAACAAAATCAACAAACGGAGCTCCATTCTGTGCTCATCCTGGTGTAGTACT
The DNA here is from genome assembly GCA_011799875.1 of Thinopyrum elongatum. Taxonomy (NCBI): domain Eukaryota; kingdom Viridiplantae; phylum Streptophyta; class Magnoliopsida; order Poales; family Poaceae; genus Thinopyrum; species Thinopyrum elongatum. The sequence goes on from CM022299.1 coordinate 409,736,809, forward strand.
ATTAGTACTAGGCAATGGAGTTGACAGGTGACCTTGGGTAGCGGCGACCAAGGGAATTGAACCGTGCTCGGCACGGTGGGTAATGTGGGCTAGTTACTAAAGCATCCCTCCATTGTTCATCAGTTTTCATTATGGACCGGGGACATGAGGGGAATTTCCTAGGGCTGGAATTCTGGCCGCCAGATATTTCGACTAGAAACGCGGAGGCTCGAGTGGAGGCGTGAAGCTTAATATCGTGGTTCTTTTGGTTGGGGTTGGCTAATGTGCGTACCACGCACGCCACCACCAGGACACTAGCCCGGGTCTGGGTGGTACGCCGTCGGGTGCTACCATTCGAGAATGTGAAAGGAATCTTTTTTTAAATTGCCGAATGAATCTATATGTATTGCAATGCCCGTATTTTCCTTGCAAATAACTGGTCATTCCAAAAGGCACGGTAATTGATTTATGACGAGTTCTTGAATTAGAGTGAGTTTGTGATATAGTGATCTCAACGTGGATGTATGACCATGCATGTATGACATAAATTCAAAACTAAAATGTAAGCCATGCATGGTCCTCAATTCAATATTTAAAATGCACAATAAATTGAAACATAAATATTAAGTCTAGTACTATGTACATGCAAATGTTGTGTTTAGGTCTCTCCATCGACACCCCCCAACCACCACACATACTTCATGTATCGATCGATCTTCATTTCTTTGTTAATAGAGCTATTGGTATCCGACACACGCGCGCTCATTATTTCTCTTCACGTTTTGATCTCCATTGATGTCACACCCGCCCACACACTCTCAACAAATGTATTTCTCACACACAACCTTGTCGTGCCCTCCATGACAAACCCTCCCTCTCTCTCTCTCAAGACACGTACGTTGCCTTTGTAAAACACCTTCACCGTGCGCGCACACACAAAGTCTATCTAGGCCACTCTCGGTAACTATCTCCCTCCAGCCCTCACTGCAACTTCGCCGCACGATATCTTGGTGTATCGTCTTTAACATTCGAGTGTACGTTAGGCCACACTCACTCGATCTCTCCCTCTATAAATGACTCGATTGACCTCGCTTTCTTGTGTCGTCTCTCTCACACCTAGACACTCCCACTACACCTCTTGCATAGGCGGAGCTATGTAGATTGTCGGGGGGTAACCCCTCGACCTTAGATAAAATTGTGAAGCTCTGTTTAGGATTGTTTAGATCATATTTTTTGAACATTGTATTTTCCCCACCCTCCCAAACACTGATAGGTTGTGCACCCCCCAGGAGAATATCATGTGCCCCCACACCTTAGATGCTATATGGAGCGTGTAGATCTGAGATATAGCGGCTCACAAGATGTCTTAATATTTTTACAAGAAACCTTAATGAGTTTGGGAATTGCACACAATTAGTACCAAAACTACTCAGATGCCCTAGGATCCCATATCCAACGGCCTCGAAGCTCGTATCATCGTAGCATCTAAGATGAGGGAAGACCTCATATTCTCTTGTGTTTAAGAATATCACATGCTACAACACCTTAGATACTGTGGTGATACAAGCTCCTCAGAGCCGTTGGATCTCAGATCGAACAATCTCGAAGCTCGTATCACTGTAGCATCCAAGCTGCGAGAGCACCTGATGTTTTCTCGCATGGGGGAATATGAGGTGCTCCCACACCATAGATTCTATGGTGATACGAGTTCCCCGGGGATCTAACGGCTCACAGTAGGAGGTTTGAATGTTTTTGCAATATAGTCCTCAAAGAGTTTGGGAATTGCGTAGAAAGTACAAATACTACGCACATGGCATTGGATCTCAGATCCAACAACCTAGATGCTTGTATCACCGTAGCGGCTAATTAAGCTATGGGGAGCACCTAATATGAGCTACTAGGAGCCATTGGATCCAAGATCCACTGGCTCACACGAGGCCTGAATGCTTTTTTTGCAAAAAAAAACCTTGGAGAGTTTGGAAATTGCGCATAATTACAAAGACTACTCCCAAGCCATTGCATCTTAGATCCAACAACGTAAAATCTCGTATCACCATAGCATATAAGCTGCGGGGAGCATGCGATATTCTATGCTGATGTCATTTTTGTTCCTAAACTTGCAAAATACGTGTAACTGGTGCCGTAACTTGTCTAACCGCGCAAAGTGTTTGTGCAAAAAAAAAAAACCATCCTACACTGAAATATTGGAACAACACACAGGAGGCCCACTTGTCATTGATCAAATTTGGACCTCAAACTAACAAATCTGAAGGACGAGATTCGAACCGGCAACCTGGAGTACAAAGCATACGTTGATAGCGTGAAACAGCAACGGTTGTTGGCTTTGTCGCATAACTTGATTTTATATAGTATCACGTTGAGTAGAGTAGAGGGAGTGGCTCGTCAACAGGTGCATTAACGTTGACTAACTTACTGGTGGGTCCCATGTCTGCCATCTCTCTCTCTCTCCTCTCCATCTAGTAGTACAACCTTTAGACGCATGGGCACACATGAAGAGTGGCGCGAGCTTGCCGTGGTGTTATTATAACTAAAAAGAATGCTTGGAAAATAGATGAATCGCCTAGAACAAGAGATGTTGTGGCTGGTCAAGACGGAGCTAACCACACCTATCCTTCGTGCCACGTTAGCATGATGAAGCTGTGTGGCTAGTGGGGTGCTTTTGACCGACTGGCTGGGTCCCGAGGTCGAACCATAGGTAGTTTGATATAGTTTATTTTTACACGCACATTTTTCCTCCGTGCCGAGACGTGGCACACCCTACCGCGCGGTTTCTGGGTCCTCCCGGGTGGTGCACGCATATTTTCTTCCTTGCTAAGACATGGGACACCCTACCGCGCGTTTTCTAGGTCCTCGGTCGTAGCGCCGAAGCAAGTAAATGAGTCATCAAATTACAAAAGCCCACCTTTCCCGCATAGTACATCAGTGAAGCATGGTGGCTAGCTAGTTGGGCTAGTGCGACCGAGTAGCTAGGCCGCCACCACATTTGTTTTTCACCCCTTTTTTTTCTCTCCTCGTCGGTAGGTAAATTTAAATATCCACCGCTGCATTGCACTAGTCTTTGGGTGCGGCAGGCGCGGCAGGATTTTTATTTTTTTGATTGACGGGAGCAGGCGCGGCAATAATTAGTTATGATGACTCCGCCTATAAAACCCACTCCTCCCTGAAGTGAAAAGTCATCGACTGGTGTTTTCCCATGGTGAAAACCAAAAGATTCACCCCGCTCCTTGGCTGGCTCCCTCCGCCTTCCCGTAGATTGCATTGCCTTTCAGCCGTTTCGCCCCCTTTGCTTCCTCTCCCCATTGCTTCTACCTGGTTCCATGGCGGCACACCAGATGACGTACTCTGAGGTGAGGCGCCTGACACAGGAGCTCCATCCCAAGGATGTAGAGCTCAGGGCCAAGGATGTGGAGCTCCGTGAGCTCAAGGAGGAGAGGAGTGCCATGCTCCTCCTTTATGTGCGGGAGTTCACGGAGCTTCAAAAGTGGCAGACGTCCACCACAAAGATGCTCGAGGCGTCGGCGGCATTGCTGCAGAAAGCGGGAGATACGATAGGTGGTCAGGCGAGCCGGCTGGAGCGCGAGCGGGCCAATTGTGACGAGGTCCAGGATCGCCTCAACCATTTGCTGGACCATGTTGCCACACACGTGTTGCGGCTGCGCGATGCCTCCCATCGTGCCAGCGCGACCATGCTGGCTGTCGGGCTAAACCCGTTCGACCACCCCATCGACTTCAACGAGCTGCGGCTTCCTGACTTGGTCTCCTTCTTCACCTATATCTCTATGGAGCTGAGCCGTCTCCGCGCAATGGTGGGGGCGGAGTTGGACAGGGAGGGGTTGCGGGCGTCCGTCGCCGTTGCCGGGCGAATCCTCTCAGGGCTTCGTCACTGGAATCCATTCGTGCCATTGGACGCCGTCTTTGACGAGCTGGCTCCCGTCGACCGGGAGTGGGCTCTGCGGGGGGTGGCACCCCACATCACCAACGTCATGCACCTCAAGAAGCAGAGGGACTTCGGTGGTGTTTAGGCGTCCTCTGCATGGGCATGTCTTGGCGCAACATGACCGTTGGATCAAACTTAGACGGTGCAGACCAGTCACTGTAGCACAAAGCGTGCGGGTGTGTTTGGTTGCATTCTCATCTCAATATAGTTGTTCCCTCTTCGTGCATGCTCATCTCAGCACCCCTCTTCATGCATGCTCTGCATGCTCCTAGTGTATTTGTGTTAACCTAGTGTGGACTCATGCACTCTGCCAAACACCCAAAAGTGGGTCGAGAAGGGAACTTTTGCTCCCATGCACCCTTCATACACCCTGCCTAACACTCATTCGTGCTTCATATGGTTCATGTTCACTACCGCGGTCGAAGCGCCGCAGTAATGCCCAATGAGTCGTCAAATCACAAAACCCCCACCTTTCCAGCAGTAAGTTGGACGGACGAAGCAACCGTCATTTCACTCTTCTCCCTCAGCTTCCTCTCTTGAAGAAAACCCCAACTCGCTTCTCCCTCATCTTGTTCCTCATTCCTTCAAGAAACCCCAGCGCGCTTCTGCCATTGTTCTTCTCTCCCAAAGAAGGAAAGGTGAGCGCATCAACGGTGTTGCTTCTGGCCAAGGCCCGGCCTTGCAACCCCGCGACTGATCCTATAACTCCCTCTCTATTCTTCTTTTGGGTTTGTGATTATGGTTTCTTTTCTTTTATTTCTATTTGACAGTTTCTTGATGGACCCTGGAGCACCGGCCGAAGTGATGTCTATGGCTCTGGCCAAAACCGTCGAGGCTCAGGGTACGAAGAAGTGCAAGCACCCCGCCGAGACTACCGCAGACAAGCTCAAGGCCATCGCCTTGTCCAAGCCTGCCTCTCCGGGATCCCTCGTTAAGCCAGTCCAGGTAATATCTCTTCTTGACGATCTTTTTGGCGATCTTGATTGTGTTTTTTCATCTAACACGCAGTACTAGTACTAGTAGTACAACTTTCTGGGTGGTCTTGCATGTGATTTTTGTGTGCCAAATGATGGTTCTAAATTGCTCTTTTGACCAAAACATGCGAGAGGTTGACATACATATGATTTTTGCACATAACACTGATTTCTTATAGATTACTATCAACTACTTTATGAACATCAATGCTAGCTGTAGGAAATGCAAGATTTTAGCTCTCATGCATTTGAAGTAGCCTCAGTAACTTGTGTTATGGATATTGCAAGTAATCCCTCTGCTCTCATGCCTTTGAAGACATGTTCTAGTGTCTTTGTTCACTCATTTCTGTGCGTATATGTAGTCTTATATGGAGTAAAATATCGAAAATCATCTTATATTTCTGAATGGAGGTAGTAATAAAATATTTGGTTTCTGTTTAAATTAGAACCAGGTCCGCGGTGGAGATGAAGTTCTCAAAGTCATGCCGTGTGAACTGGAAGACCTGAGGATGAGTTCTACTAGTAAACTATCCAGTTGTTGTGTCCTTGTCGCCACGTGTCGTGAACAAATGTTTTCCCGTAGCATTGTTGTCAGGCGTGTTCTCGAGGGTGTACTTCACAACAACAATTTCCTAGTTGTGCCTTCGATTACGAAGGGTGTGGTTCCTGTAAATCTTCCCGACAAATCTGATGTGGACTGTCTTCGTCGTCATGTTTATGAGTGGAAAGACCACTCTATTAGGTTTTCCAAGGTTGACGAGATGGCGATGATGCCGGTAGACATTGATGACCCACAAGTATAGGGGATCAATTGTAGCTCTTTTCGATAAGTAAGAGTGTCGAACCCAACGAGGTGCAGAAGGAAATGACAAGTGGTTTTCAGCAAGGTAATGTCTGCAAGTGCTGAAATTGTAAGTAACAGAGTAGTTTGATAGCGAGATAATTTGTAACGAGCAAGTAACGATAGTAGTAACAAAAGTGCAACAAGGTAGCCCAATCCTTTTGAGGCAAAGCACAGGCCAAAACGGTCTCTTATAATAAGCAAAGCGTTCTTGAGGGTACACGGGAATTTCATCTAGTCACTTTCACCATGTTGATTCGATTTGTGTTCGCTACTTTGATAATTTGATATGTGGGTGGACCGGTGCTTAGGTGCTGTTCTTACTTGAACAAGCCTCCTACTTATGATTAACCCTCTCGCAAGCATCCGCAACTACGAGAAAAGTATTAAGAATAAATTCTAACCATAGCATTAAACTTTTGGATCCAATCGGTCCCTTACGGAATAGCGCATAAACTGGGGTTTAAGCTTCTGTCACTCTCGCAACCCATCATCTACTTACTACTCCACAATGCATTCCCTTAGGCCCAAATATGGTGAAGTGTCATGTAGTCGACGTTCACATGACACCAGTAAGGGAATCACAACATACATACTATCAAAATATCGAACACATATCAAGTTCACATGATTACTTGCAACATGATTTCTCCCGTGACCTCAAGAACAAAAGTAACTACTCACAAATGATAATCATGCTCAAGATCAGAGGGGTATTAAATAGCACATTGGATCTGAACATATAATCTTCCACCAAATAAACCATATAGTAATCAACTACAAGATGTAATCAACACTACTAGTCACCCACAAGCACCAATCTATAGTTCCGGTAACAAGATTGAACACAAGAGATGAACTAGGGTTTGAGATGAGATGGTGTTGTTGAAGATGTTGATGGAGATTGCCCTCCCCAAGATGGGAGAGTTGTTGGTGATGATGATGACGATGATTTCCCCCTCCGAGAGGGAAGTTCCCCCGGCGGAATCGCTCCGCCGGAGGGCAAAAGTGCTCTTGCCCAAGTTCCGCCTCGAGACGGCGGCGCTCCGTCCCGAAAGTCCTCTCCTTATTTTTTCTAGGTTAAAATGACTTATATACCAGAAGATGGGCACCGGAGGTGGGCCTGGGTGAGCACAACCCACCAGGGCGCGCCTGGGCTCCCTGGCACGCCCAGGTGGGTTGTGCCCACCTGGTGGGCCCCCTCTGGTACTTATTTGCTCCAATATTCTTCAAATATTCCATAAAAAAATCTCCGTAAAGTTTCAACTTGTTTGGAGTTGTGCAGAATAGGTGGCCTGACGTAGCTTTTCCAGGTCTAGATTTCCAGCTGCCGGAATTCTCCCTCTTTGTGTGTACCTTGCATATTATGAGAGAAAAGGCATCAGAATTACTCCAAAAAGCATTATTATGCATAAAAACATCATACATAACAGTAAGAAAACATGATGCAAAATGGACGTATCAGACATCTCTCATGAAGTCCATGGCCTAGTCAGTTATGTGGGGTACATCTCGTAGGTCATTGGCAAGAAATAGTCTGCAGAGTTTAATTAGTGCAAATTTGCTTGTCTGTAGTAAGTACTATTGTTCAGTACTTGATTTGTGTGTGTGAACCCTGTATTGTTTAGTACTGCCGCTTTTGTTGTGTGGTGAGTCCTGAGAACAGTCTATGTTAATGTCTGTCCACTCAATTCAGTCTGTATATTTTGAAGTATCCAGATCATCTTTTTTGTGAGGACGGTTTATCAATTATGGTTACACTCCAATATCTGTATGCATTGCAGGGTTTATCGCACCCACCAGGATTTCCAGTCCCATGGATGTTTGCTCCATATGAGTTGTTACCACCTTTGGACTGTCCTGCTTGTGGGATTAAGTGCGGGCCCTGCATGCCACCCGTAATTAGACGATCAACCTTCAGTTTACAACTTGAACATAGTGATATCCTGGTAAGGATTCATTCGTGTCACGTCAAGTAAATCTTATTGATTTACTGTCATGTTTTCTTACTTTTGCTGCAATTTTACGATGCAAGTTTTGCCATGTGACATTCGTTACAGAATAAACCATCTGGTTTGCTCTATGATGGTTATTTTTGCAGGTTTCACTTCTTATGTCGTGTCAGTAACAAAGGCACTGCCCATCGCTTATATTACTGGACACAATTGGATCAGTCTGTTGTCTGAGTACAATCTAAAGCCCTATGATGAACTGCAGTTTGTTTTAACAAACACGCCACAATTAGTCCTTCTCGCGTTTAAAAGAAGTGAAGAAAAAGATCGGATCAAGGTCACGGAGCCTAGTGAAGTTAGAAAGCTGAAGTATGAAATCATAGCACACCAGAGACGATCGCTGCTATATCGCACGTCATTACCACCTTCAGCATCGGATCGAGCACCGGCACCTGCTCCGACGGCACTGGCTCTAGCACTGACAGCGGTAGCAGCTCAGTCTGATCCACCAGAGGATTGGGCACCGACCGCATCAGCGGATCAGGCTGATCTACCAGAGGATCGTGCACCGACACAGGCACCTGCTCCGACACCAGCACCAGCTCCACAAGGAGCACCATCTCCGGCAGCAGCAGCGGCACTACCAGTCACACCGGCACGGGCACCAGCAATGGCTCCGGCACCTGCACGAACACTTGAAGTTGCACTTGCATCTGCTCCGGCCCGTGTAGTGGCAACGGAACCAGCACTTGCACCGGCAACAGACTGGGCTGCAGTTCGCACTGCATATACCAAAGTCCTTACAAAAACCGACATCTCCACCTTCTTGGTAAGCATTGGCAGCCCAAGTGCTTTGTTCTTTTTTCATTCCATGTTGTTTCACATGATTCACTGTGTTGATCTAACTATTTGTGTATGTCTTCTTGTTTGCAAACAGAGAATTCCTAGAGCAACGAGGGAGTCGTTCAATAATCCGGGCGACCGTGGCCAAGTTTCTCTTACCATGCGCAGCCTTGGTCTGAATGAACCTGCTCAATATATCATAAGTACAAAGAATGGTCGCATGATGATTGATACTAAAGGATGGTCAAGGTTCAAAACTCTATCAAATCTTGCGGTAGGGGATGATGTCAAAATTGAACTTTCTCGGCAAGGAGAGCTGGTCCTAATCAACTTTGAAATTCTTCAGTAGCAGCACGCAACTGCCGAACTGATCTATCCTCCGAGAGCTTTTGATGTAATAATATGGCATGGTGAAACAAGTGTCCTGTGTGTATAAGTAGTACGATAGTATTATTTATCACGTAGGATATCATGAAAGAATTGCAACTCTGATTGCTGGTTAGGAACTGTCGTTCGATTTCATTCTAACAGCTGCCATGCTTTATTTAATTTTCTGTATTCGCCTTGCAACAGCATCTAAAACCAGCACCGTACCGACCGTTTGCAATATGAAATGCGCCGAGTTAGAACGCATGGGCCCCCAAACATGCAGGCCCACCGGCCTATGGCCCAAAGTCCAAAACCATCAGCCTATCTGAGTGTTATATTCTCATCTGAACCCCCATATTATGTTATATATATTCCGCTTGATTTTTCTTATGTATAAAGTTGTGATATAAAAGATTTTTATATTTCTTTACAGAGGGAGTATCTCTCTATCAAAAATATATTTATGTGCAACTAGTTACTCCTGCCTTTCTACTTCTTTTCGCTGATATGCGGGACAACCAATAATGGGGTCCACGTGCCATGCACCAAATTAGAGTGCACAACTGCACGGTAGACTCACCCCGGTCGTAGCGCCGCAGTAATGCCCAATGAGCCGAAATCACAAAAACCCCCAACTTTCCAGCTTTAGCAGTAAGCTGGACGGATGAAGCAGCAATATTTCACTGGGCCTGAATCCCCTTCTCCCTCATCTGCTTGTTTAGAGAAAACCTCCTCTCGGCGATTGCGTAGGGTTTTCTCATGGAGAACCAGGTACGAATTCTTCATCCATCCCTGATAAATCCTAGTCCCTTGGTTGCGGGTAATCCTAGGATGGAAGCCGCCGCCGTTGATGCATTTTTCTTCCTACTAAATCTAGTGTGTTTCATTTGCAGTGCCCAAAGTGCGAGGATCCTACAGGTTTCTGCGCCCTCGGCGAGACGCCACACTTGTTCCTTCTCATCCTAACACAGGATTTTAAAACGCGCACAGTATGTTCCTAGAATCCTCTTTTCTATCCGGGAGGGTTGAAGTTTTTTGAACATGCTGTCGACTAATTTGGAAATTTGGATTGCTATATTTGGATAAAGGGTACTATACCATGGTCAACACTGACGTGAAAGAGGAAATTATTTCTAGATTTGGATAGCGAATACATTGTGTTCTCATATTAATTTTCCTGCAGTGCATTCCTTTCTCTGCCAGAACACATGTACTCAAGATAGTCGGCCTTGCCATAACTGAATACACCAGTTTAATGGTCACATTGAAGACAAGCCATGGATATAAGTTCCCAGTTGGGTTCATGAACCAAGAAGATCGCTGCTTTTTTTATGGCCGAACTTGGATAAAGTTTCTCAAGTGTTACGGACTAAAAGTTGGCGCACGAATGTTGATGGAAATAGCAGAACCTGGTCTCATCTTCACTGTGATCTTCCACCCTGACATCGTTCCAGTAGTTCATCCATGTTAGTTTTGTATCCGGTTCTTGCATGTTGCCTCGATTACTTCTTAATCCACCTATTCTGTCTAACTAATCACAATTTGACTTTAGAAGTAGCAACAATTTGTGATTCCCTTCTCTCATGAAGATGCTACTTCTAACCAATATTTCTTATAATTGGTGGCACGTGTAGGTTATTTCAAAGTTCAGCACACTACTCGTTTGTTATTCTATATGAACTCGACTATTACTGATGGCACTGAACTTGTCTGGGACGACATCCACCAGTTCCTACACTTTATTGATTGTCTTGAGGTCCTTGTGGGGGCGTTTCAATGGTGGAAGGCCACGTGGGATATGTGTGCCACTGGTGCACATGTTGAACAGGTCCAACTGTGTCAAGAAACTTATGGTACGAGCTGTTTTCTGTTATATATGTTGTTCATAAACTCTTGCTTATACACAGTTTTACAGCTGTGATCTTCTTGAAACAGAAACTGCCCAGTTCTATTGTTCCTATACAGATGCCTGACCATGGTCGGGTCAGACTTGCGCTTGGTCACAACATGATGTTTATGTCGACCTACTCCATTTCCCTTGGAGGTGAAAAGATACTTATTCATGGGTGGTCTCAAATAATGAAGGCCTGTCCATCTTGGAGAATAGGACAGAAGGTTATGCTCATGCTTTTCCATTGCTCTAAAGCGAATATCCTATTTATTGACCACATTGCAAGATGAAGCCGCTTTCAGAAGGTTGTGGATGCGTGGGGTGGCGCCTGGAGCTTGGTGGCCTCACCCTTGGTTAATTGTAGGCAAAGTAGCACTGTTCGAGGCGTGCTTTGTACGGTTGAACCTGTATAACTACTCATACTGCTTTCAGCTATGGTTGTTAAGTGCCCCTGCTGGTTTTAGTTAAGGTTGTTAAGTACTCCTGCTACTTTACAGTCTGTCGTGTTTCTTCAGTCTCGTCTTCCTCCAGCCGTCAAAACCAAACCAGCGCCGGCGGGGCCGCCTGGTTCCACCTCCCATGGCTGGTTGCGCCTCAGCGCACGCATCGCCACCCCACCGTCTCCTAAATCGTTAACGCCGGTGTCCGAGGCCTCGCCATCGTCCTCCACACGCTTTGGCGCACTTGCTGCGGCGCCGCCCTCTCGCGTTGTCAACATGGTCGACAAACAAAAGGAATCGGAAGAGGACTGTACGTGGAGAGGATGACAGTAGGGACGCACCATGTCCATGGCCGTACGCAAGCATGTTCCTCATTTTTTATATACTCCATTGTCAGTGTATAGAAAAATAAAATGCTTCCTCCTAGTGGTTTGCTGACATCTGGGACCCACGATATTGTCAGCGTATAGTAAATAGACAAGAGAACAACACAAGATCGGCTGACACCTGGGACGTAGCTGCTCGACCAGTAATTTTTTTTGTTATTGTTGAGACGGAGCAGGGTTTCAACTGGGCTGTGGCCCATCTAGCCTAGGCTTCTATTATACGTTCACCACATGACTAGCCCAGCTATTTTTTCTTTGTGAAAATGGCTAGCCCAGTTTATTTTTTCTGAAGAATACCCAATCCAGGCATACCCAACCTAGGCCTACTTATTTTTCTCCGGCCTGCTGGGCTGCAACTCTTTCAAGACGGCTGCAAATCTTAAAAGTAATATGAAATGGGTTGTAAATATAAAAAACACACGACAAATTGGCAATTACTTTCAAATATCTGAATTTTTTCACATTTTTAGATTCCAATTTCACTGGGCTTTAACCTAATTTAAATATATCTTCAAAGTACTTTAAATCTGGCTCGACATTTCGGTATTAAAAATAGTTTCGACCCCACCGAAATATGCGAAATTTCATTTAAATTTTTAACCCTGGCCCTGGCCAACAAAAAGAAAACGGACTGCAATAAATTGCATAAGAATTTGCAAATGAGCTGTAAATTATTAAAAAATAGGGAATGGGCTGACTTGTGGGCCTATTAAGTTGACGCATATGCAAGATTTTTTTACTTATTATATACGTCAACAAACGATTCTATCAGAAGTGACCGTTGGATGTCAATCCAACGGCCCTCGTGCTTCTTCAATCTCTGATCTTCTTGCTCCAGCCGCCAAATCCAGCGCCGACGGGACCGCCTGCTCCCGCCTCCCGTGGCTGGCTGTGCTGCCGCGCAGGCCTCACCGCCACTACTCCCACCGCTGGCCAGGCCATCCCTCTACCCACCCGCATCCCTCCACTGTTGTGGCTTGGCCGCCTCCGGGTCATTCCCTTCCTGGGTCTCGCCGTCGTCCATCGCGTTGGTGTTCTCGACACGGCGTGGTCAATGTTGTCAACAAACGACAACACCGGAAGAGGGATGTACATGGAGAGGCTGACAGTTGGGACCCACATTGTCCATGGCCGCACACAGGCAAGTACTCCTCATTACGCCAAAAAATGAATCCTCCCCATGACAGCTGGGACCCACCAGCTATATCTTGCCATGGAAGGAAGTGCCTCCTTATTAAGCGAAAAATAACGATTGCTCCCCATGGCAGCTGGGGCCCACCAGATTTGGAGGCTGACTTGTGGCCCTATTAAGTTGACGCGTACACAGGGCTTTGTCAACTTAGTCAACAAACGATTCTATCACCAGTGACCGTTGGATTGTTAACATCCAACGGTCGTCCTGCTTCTTCAACCTATGCTTTTCTTGCTCCAGCCATCAAAACCACCACGTGCTCCTGCCTCCCGTGGCTGGCTGTGCTGCCATGCAGGCCTCACCGCCCCCTACAACTCCCACCGCTGGCCAGGCCATCCCTCTACTCACCCACACCTCCTGTTATTCTGCGGCGACGGCAGCCTCACACCACAGTCAAACCAGTCAACCCTCGTACTACCCTCCACGTGTTCCCATGCTCCGCATCGTTCCCTACCTCACCGTCGTCCACCGCCTGGGTGCTGTCCACGTGGCATGGTCAACGTGGTCAACGAACAACAATCATCGGAAGAGGACTGTACGCGGTGAGGCTGACAGATGGACCCACCAGCTACATCTTCGCACGCAAGGAAGTGCCTCCTTATTACGTGCAAAAAAAGAATCCTCCCCCTGTCAGCTCAGACCCACCATCAATATCTTCGCACACAAGGAAGTGCCTCCTTATCCTCCCTGACAGCCGGGACCCACCCGGTCGAAGCGTACGTAGCGTTGTCATTCTGGTCGCAAACATGTTACTGGTCTATCGGTCTTTCTGCCACGATGAACCATGGCCCAGTAAGGAGCGGTAGTTGTTCAGGCAGTCCCATCTATATCGTGTACATGTACCTACAGCCACGCTGCAAGAAAGTAAATACGGCTACATACATACATACGAGCGGGGTCTCGAACGCGTACATCGACCGCGTCCTGTACATCGGCAGCCAACCGACTGGGTCGGAATGGAGAAACTGCGTCATGTTCATCGGGAGGCAACAGAATGCGTCGTGTTCATCGGGAGCCAACCGGCTTGGACGGAATAGCCAAAACGAGGCCTGGTGTACCACAGAAAGGAGGAAACAGACTTGTGTTCGAGCTCCTATACGGTCGAAACGGGGTCCTGTTGATCGGGAGGGGTGTGGCGTACCGCAAAACGAAGGAAACGGACTTGTGTTGGAGCACCTACGGTCGAAATGGGGTCCTGTTCATCGGGAGGGGTGTGGTGTATCACAAAACGGGACTCCACGGGCTACTGTTCATCCACCATCTACTGGCTCGCTCCAGCCTCCACGAGATACTGTTCATCCACCGTCGACTTCCTCCAGCCACCATCTGCTACTGTTCATCCACCGGCGACTTCCTCCAGCCTCCACATGGGACTATTCATCCACGGGCTACTGTTCATCTGGCCTCCACCAGCTACTGTTCAACCAGCCCTCCATGGGGTTCTGTTCATCCACCCCTAACCGGCTCGGGTGTGGCGGCCTTCTCGATCAGGGTCCCGTTCATCTAGCGGCAACAACCTCTACTACCACGGGGTCCTGTTCATCCAACCCCATCAGGAACTATTCATCCAACCCCCAACAACGGCCACTGTTCATCAAGAGGCAACAACAGCTGGTTCGATCGGCTTCAGTTAGCAGCAGTAGCGAAGGAATCGCTTGGGTTCAGTTAACAGCCAGGGTTCGATCGCTCGGGTTCATTAATGTAGCTAGTGCAATCGCTCGGGTTCAGTAACGTAACTAGTGCAATCGCTCGGGTTCAGTAAGCGAACGCCTCGCTCGGGTTCAGTTAGAGCCCAACGCCTCGCACACACGCGTGTACGTGTACCAGAGAAACGCGCAATCCCTCCGTGCATCGCTCGTCCCCGACCACCCACCATAACCGGGAACTCCCCGAAATTTTCCTCGCCCTCGCTTCTACCATGATTTTTTCCGTCATGAACGGCCCAAAGAATGTCATGCAGGTGCGTCCCCAGCCCGCCCAGGACGAAAAGCCCATTTTATGTCATGATTTTTTTGTCATAGAAGTAGGAGCCCGCCACATCTATGACAATACGTGCTTTTGTCACAATTATCGTCATAGAAGTGTCATAAGCATGACAGAAAAAATTTCGTTCGACCCAAAATGTCACGGATGTGTGTTTTTTTGTAGTGATAGCTGACGGTTTCCAATATAGAACCACGTCTAATTAATAACCCGCGCCTCTCACCTTCCAAACCTCGAGGCACGAAATAGAGTGCCAATCGTGTGGGGCCCAGTTGTCTTGCCAGATCTTTACAATTTCTTTTTTGAACACCAGATATTTACATCGTCTGATCATTTTTTAATTTTTTGGAATTTAAATGCCGTGTCCAGGCCATGACACCAATAAGTTTGAAAAATCGTTCCAATTTACTGCACATGGAAATAACTAGCACACAAGTACACAAATATGAATTTTCAAACCGTTATGGTTAGTCGTTGCATGTAGATGTAGTTCAAATTTGGATTACGGTCATTAAATGGCTAGAAAATCACTTAAATGTCTTAAAAAGGTCAAATGACCCCTGAATTTTTCCAAATTTTGACATGACAGTTGTATTAGTGCACGTTAACTGTAGAAAAAATTTGAAGGCCATAAGAGGAAGCTATCGTCGATTCATCATCAAACATGTATTGTTTCCTCTCAGAACCACGAGCCTTCTAGTGAGTTGCTCCGGTTTGTGAGGGGTGTGTCTCCAAACTTTCGTCAAACAGGCCAATTTTTTTACCACATCATCTTGGTGGCATGACATTACGTCAAGCAAGGTTTCATGTGTTTCTGGTCATTTTTTAATTTTTTGGAATTTAAATGCCGTGGCACTCCATGCATGTGTCTAGGCCGTGACACCAATATGTTTGAAAATTCCTTTCAATTTACTGCACATGGAATTAACTCGCACACAAGTACACAAATATCATTTTTCAAACCGTTATGGTTAGCCATTGCATGTAGATGTAGTTCAAATTTGAATTACGGTCATTAAATGGCTAGAAAATCACTTAAATGTCTTTAAAAGGTTAAATGACCCCTGGAATTTTCCAAATTTTCACATGACAGTTGTATTAGTGCATGTTAACTGTAGAAATATTTTGAAGGCCATAAGAGGAAGCTATCGCCCGTTCGTCATCAAACATGCATTGTTACCTCTCGGAACCACGAGCCTTCTAGTGAGTTGCTCCGGATTGTGAGCGGTGTGTGTCCAAACTTTCGTCAAACATGCCGAATTTTTTACCACATCATCTTGGTGGCTTGACATTATATCAAGCAAGCCTTCATGTGTTTTTGATTTTTTTTATTTTTTTTGGAATTTAAATGCCATGGCACTCCATGCATGTGTTGAGGCCGTGACACCAATATGTTTGAAAATTCCTTCCAATTTACTGCACATGGAATTAACTCGCACACAAGTACACAAATATGATTTTTCAAACCGTTATGGTTAGCCGTTGCATGTAGATGTAGTTCAAATTTGAATTACGGTCATTAAATGGCTAGAAAATCACTTAAATGTCTTTAAAAGGTCAAATGACCCCTGGAATTTTCCAAATTTTCACATGACAGTTGTATTAGTGCACGTTAAATGTAGAATTTTTTTTAAGGCCATAAGAGGAAGCTATCGCCCGTTCGTCATCGAACATGCATTGTTCCCTCTCTGAACCACTAGCCTTCTGGTGAGTTGCTCTGGTTTGTGAGGGGTGTGTGTCCAAACTTTTGTCAAACATGCCAATTTTTTTACCACATCATCTTGGTGGCATGACATTACATCAAGCAAGGCTTCATGTGTTTCTGATTTTTTTTTTTGGAATTTAAATGACATGGCACTCCATGCATGTGTCGAGGCCGTGATACCAATATGTTTGAAAATTCCTTCCAATTTACTGCACATGGAATTAACTCAAACACAAGTACACAAATATGATTTTTCAAACCGTTATGCTTAGCTGTTGCATGTAGATGTAGTTCAAATTTGAATTGCGGTCATTAAATGGCTAGAAAATCACTTAAATGACTTTAAAAGGTCAAATGACCCTTGGAATTTTCCAAATTTTCAAATGACAGTTGTATTAGTGCACATTAACTGTAGAAATTTTTTGAAGGTCGTAAGAGGAAGCTATCGCCTGTTCATCATCAAACATGCATTGTTCACTCTCGGAACCACAAGCCTTCTAGTGAGTTGCTCCGGTTTGTGAGGGGTGTGTGTCCAAACTTTCGTCAAACATGCCAATTTTTTTACCACATCATCTTGGTGGCATGGTATTACATCAAGCAAGGTTTCATGTGTTTCTGATCTTTTTAAATTTTTGGGAATTTAAATGCCATGGCACTCCATGCACGTGTCCAGGCCGTGACACCAATATGTTTGAAAATTCCTTCCAATTTACTGCACATGGAATTAACTCGCACACAAGTACACAAATATGATTTTTCAAACCGTTATGGTTAGTTGTTGCATGTAGATGTAGTTCAAATTTGAATTGCGGTCATTAAATGGCTAGAAAATCACTTAAATGTCTTTAAAAGGTCAAATGACCACTGGAATTTTCCAAATTTTCACATGACTGTCGTATTAGTGCATGTTAACTGTAGAAAAAATTTGAAGGCCATAAGAGGAAGCTATCGCCCGTTCGTCATCAAACATGCATTGTTCCCTCTCAGAACCACGAGCCTTCTAGTGAGTTGCTCCGGTTTGTGAGGGGTGTGTGTCCAAACTTTCGTCAAACTAGCCAATTTCTTTACCGCACCATCTTTTTGCCATGCCATTATGTCAAGCAAGGTTTCATGTGTCTCTGACCATTTTTCAATTTTTTGGAATTTAAATGCCATGACACTCCATGCCTTGTGTCATAGCCGTGAGACCAATATGTTTGGAAATTCCTTCCAATTTACTGCACATGGAATTAACTCGCACACAAGTACACAAATATGACTTTTCAAACCGTTATGGTTAGTTGTTGCATGTACATGTAGTTCAAATTTGAATTACGGTCATTAAATGGCTAGAAAATCACTTAAATGTCTTAAAAGGTCAAATGACCCCTGAAATTTTCCAAATTTTGATATGACCGTTGTATTAGTACTACAAATTTTCTCGTACATTTAAAATACCATCTGTTGCCACTTTACTATAAAATTCTTCTTTCACAGCTAATAAAAAATATCAACAACATCACACACCGTTTTTTCATAGGAACCGTTTGCGATGAAAACTCGTGGGTCTATTTAAGTCTTCCTCCTTAAGCTTCGCCGGCTTCGTTTGCTCCAGTGCCGGCAACCCCCGAATCCACGAATCCCGATCCCCATTCCCGCAACCCCTTCTTGCAAAGATGACACCGTGGAAACGCTTTGTGAGGGCCCGTACGGTGGCCGCGTCCTCCCCGAGTGCCTTCACCTGCGCTGAGAGCGCGGCCGCCTACGCCGAGAGTGCCGCATCATCCACATTAAGTGCAGCCGCATCCGTTGAGAGGGCGTCTGCGACAGCCGACAGGGCAGCTACAGCAACCGAGACAGTTGCAGCAGCTGCTGCGACGGCGGCTGCAAACCCTGAAAGGCTCGAGCTACCGTTCGTGCCGCCGATGTCGCCCTGGCCCGGGTCGAGGCCATCCACGCCAAGATCGAGGACGCACACGCTAAGATATTCCAGGCCACCTCAGAATCCAGCATGCAACCCACATCCGAAAAGGTGGTGGTGTCTACCAAGCACCTTCTTCCTCATGAGATCGCCAATTGGGAGCTGGAGATGCAGGACGCGGCGGAGATCGAGGAGCGCCGGGAGGAGGAGTTGCGCATTGTGGAGGTTGAGGTAGAGAAGAGTCTGTCCGTCGAGGAATCGGCGGTGGAGTACCAACACGAGCTCTGGCGCAGCCACTACTACGAGTACTACAACCTTGAGGGCGGCGCCGAGGACGAGGACGAGGACGCAGTCGACTTCAGCAGGGGGGACGCGGAGTCCACCAATGGCGGCATGTCGCCAGGACAAGTCATCGACGTCTCATCTCACACCGGTGATGCATAGGCCGGCGCGGCGGCGGCTTTGTTAAAATTATGCGTACTTAGGCTTTGTTTTTAATACTGGTCTTTTGTTAGAGCAATGTTTGGGTCAACTGGCTCTGTTTAATTACTAAAATTGCTCGAGTAAGTAAGTGTGGTCTGTGTGCTGTACGCTCTTTTGTGTGCCCAAATTAGCAAGCGATGTTAAATTATGCAATGACGTGGATGAGGATAGTACCCAGAGAAATTTTAACCAAAATTTGAATTATCAAACTCATCCCATGCGCGTAAAGCAGAAGAATCATTTGCGATGCACACAATCATTCAAAGTGAATGGTGTCCGGCGGCACCGCGCGCAAACTTTCCCTCCACATTTCAAATTTTTTGGCCTACCGCCGAAATATCTACCCCCCTTCCCCACCCCCTTTTCTCCTCGACCACAAGTCACATTTCCCTTGTTTCCTCCTTCGTTCCTTCCGAAGCTATAGCCGCTTCCTTGCTTGTTTCCTCGCTCTTGCCATCTCGCATCCTACCGCCGGGGTCGCCATGGTCTTCTTCAATGACCTCTCCAGCGATTCCTCCTCCGACGATGACTTTTTCACCACCCGGGTATGCCTCTCTTCTCTCTCTCTCTCTCGGATTATGACTTGGAATGAAGGATTTTAACTCGGCGGTCGATTTGAGTCATTTCTTCCTCTTGTAGCTCCCTAGGACCATCAGTTGCAATGAATGGAGCGGGGTGGCTGAAGATCTGCCTGCTCGTTGTCACCATCAATCTCCATGCGTGAAGTTAGATGCGTTTGAATCTGTGGACAGTGGGAGGAAGTTTCTGGCATGTGTAGAGAAGGTTAGCCCCACTTTCGTTGTTACAAATCATTTGTTAGATGTGATTCAGACACTGTCACTGTGTTATGTTATTCTGGATGTTAAGACAGTGTCACAGTTTGTACCTAGTGTCTAAAAATGTAGCCATCTCATCAGCGGTGCCATTAGAAAATTATTTGGCGCCGCTTCAGCAGTTTGTGCAGCCAACTTTGGTCCACACATCCGAGCAGCCAAGCAGTAAAATACTAAATCTTTATGGCACGAAGGAACTGGGCATCGGAGCAACTAGGTGCTCCGGAGTTCGGTTCCCTGATTTCTTTCCGCTGCATCGGCTCGCCAGTGCAGGGCACCGGTGCCAAATATAGCAACAGTTGTCTTGACAGCTGTTTTGGCATATATAGTGGACGGCCTTAGTGCTATTAGTTCTATGTTACTAAATTTGCGCATGTACACACCTGTTAGTATCAATTTGATGTCATCCAAACACTGTCGCTATGCTGTTGCAGTTATATTTAGCTTCCTCATAAAATGTTCAATTTGTTATTTATAGTACATGACTAAGAACTTGTAGCGTTGTTGTAGTTAATTATAGCTTCTGATGTTTCAGAATTTGGTTGTTGTCTCAGTAGCAATTAATTCATCTGCACATTGATCTTTTTGAGAAGATATGTCATAATTAACCTGTTTCTTTAGTTTTTCAAAATATGTATTTGGTGATTTTCTATGTTGCTGGAAACCCATTTCCCCTACAATTGTTAGTGATCTAGTTTTAAATATTATAGGATGAACGGAAGTGTTCTTACCTGGAATGGGTTGATCAAGAGTGGCCACAGTCTTTGAAGATGTGCCTAGCAAAGCTCTGGAGCATGTATGAGGAAGAGAACAGAGGTAGGCTTAGAGAAAGTGTTGTCAACGCTGAAGAATATTTCAAGATGCGGGAAAAGAGAAAGATGGAGAATGAGCTCAGATTTTTTAAATTAGACTTTGCTAAGATGGTCAGTGCAAAATAGGTTCTTACTGAACTGAAAGCAGAGGTGGATAAGACGAGCCTAGATGATCTCGATTAGGGAAACAAGCCCACAGCTCAAATTATCGGAAACGTGGGCTGCATCAACATGCATTATTATTTATATTTTCTATGTGGGAGTATCCTCAAAACAAAATGTAAGAGTACAATCGTTATTGGTCCCCTTTGTAATTTTTGCTAAACTAGTCATCAACCCGTGCGAAAGCACGGGCTAGAACTTTTACTATTGGTTTTATGCAAATTTTGTTCAAATTAGAAACGTCAGACAAAAATATATTTTTGTACATTGCTAAAAACATGACATACAAAAAGAGACAAAAGGAGTCATATCCCTTGGACTATTACGTGAGTATATTATGAATAATTTGCAAGAAAAGGCAGAAAGCACACGGTGCCACTGACAATAGTAATGCAATATATATATATCGAATTGAGGCTAGTCTGACATATTAATAATATCTTATATGATCCTGTATATTTGTAAAAAAGGGAATACCTTGAAATCTGAACTTTATTAAAATTAGGTACGATCAGGAACATATATAGGCGAGTATTCAATTTTGTCATTTGGTAATAAATAGGCCTTTCAAACAATATTATTGTGTAGTTCTTGTAGATAACTTATCTGAGATGAATTCTTTAGACTTTTTATTCTTTCTTACTAGAGGAATTTGTTGTTATCGTCTTTTAAGATTAACATTGAATTTTTTATTAAAGATTTTATGAGTGAAATTTTATTATATCTGCAATGGAAATATGTATATGACTGTTGTCTGTATTAGATTTTACTGATTTGCGCATGATACTCGGAAAACATTATTTATGGTATTTCTATTTGATGTTTGTTTGTGAAGTTTTTTTCCTCGTTCTTATAGGGCCAAGGCCAACATAAAAGATATAGACATAAGGGAAAGCAATTATTATTTATTATAGTTAAATAAGCACGTAAATAGTGATGTTTATTTTTCTTGCATATTTAACATCTCAGCTATTTATAATTACTTAAATCAACGAAATTAGAGCTTTCTAACTCCAATGTTGAAAAGATGTTTTTTAGTGCTAGTACATTTTTTTAATGTTTAATATAACATTTTTTTTATTTTCAAGTTTTTGTTCTTAGTCGTTCACTGTACATCTGGTATGTGTGTGCAACGTGAATATGCACATGCTTGTGCTATCCATACTCTTGGGGCTCACGTGTGCGGTGTAGCAGATAGTTAAAGAAATGGACAGTAGCGTATTATAATCCTGCTATACTACGACCCATTTGTCCAGTAAATAAAGAAAGGAAAAGGTTGCCGAATAATCTTGAGTGGATCGCATGCTATACTTTCTTCCACCTGCCATTTCTTCCCTTATCTCCCAAAAATGGACATCTTCAGCCATGGCAAAGATTGATCCAGGAATCTGCCGGGGTGCGTAGCCCAGTCGCCGCTAGTTCCAATCCCACGTCCGGTGCCGACTGCCCTCGGTCTCCCCACTCGCCGTTCCCCCAAAATGAAGCCTTCGATCCAGCCACTGGTGATGTATTCTGTTCCCAGTCCTTCAATTCTCAGTGATAAATCTTACAAAGCAACCACTATGGGATACATCAGGTGTGGTTAAATCATTTGATTTTGTGTATGTATTATCTTAAGAATTGGAAACTTGCTTTGAGGGATGCCTTATTTCCCTTTTGGGTCTGTGCAGATGTGCAGTGAGGTGATGTATGTGTGGTGTAGAAATGGGTGGTAGAGGAGTCGTCAAGGAGACTGTTTTAGCCGAATCAATACACCTGTGTTAGCTTATTTTGTGTTTTTTTTGCCTGAGCTAAATTGTTTGAATTTGTAGTATCCAACCTGTAATATGTGTTCGCCGTCATACCTGTAGAGCAGACCACATTCGTCACCATTTAGGCATATAACATGGAATCAAGATCCAACCGCTCCATGCTTAATGACACCACACAGATTGCCATTGACAGAATTGATCTTGGCATATTACGAAAATAATAATCAAATCTAGCCCTTGCTTGGTTGGCTGTATGACCTGAATCATCATTAATGAAATCATCCAAGTATATTTACATAGAAACATGAAAATCTTGCCACTTTGTGCTCGATCATGCCCAAGGAAGAGATGTTGATGGATCTTTTATTTGGTATTGACAGATGTACATTCAATTATATTATGGTCATGTCAGAGCTATGAGACAGATCAGGGCATGAGTCGTGAGATCCAAACTATGGATACTTAGTAAACTGAAGGTACACATTCATGATTCATCTAGGTCTTTTTTTAATACTGATTATGCAATGCACAGACCACAGATTGTTTTAGTGCTATTTCAAATTTGCAAACATAGTCATGTGTGTCCACAGAAATACCTGATTCATCTGATATCCGTATGAAGTTCCTTTTGAAGAAGGTTACATAGAGTAAAATAGAAATATTCTAAGGCCTCTTGACTAAAGGATCTCCTTGTACACAATATTATTTGCCAAATTATTTTCCTTAGATTCTTCATCTGAAATTAAAACTTTAAGTCCATCTCTACTTGTGACTCTTGATACCACTACATAGAGTTGGCCATGTGTGAACACCTACTTTGGTAGATATAGCCCCACATGTTTTAGCGACTTCCCTTGACTCTTATTTATCATCATTGCAAAACAAACTGATATTGGGTACTGCCTCCTTTTCAACACAAACGGCCATTTTGAGTCACTTGGTGACATAATAATCCTTGGAATATATACCTTGTTTCCAATGTTTGTCCCTGTTATTATCTGAGCTTCTATGAACCATTTGCCTAGCTGTGTTATAGTTAGTCTCGTACCATTGCATAAGCCCACTCAGCTGGGGTCTCAAATCGATTACCAGACGATAAGCCTGATAGTCCAGAAGAACCAGAAGGGATATCAAGCATACGCGGAGGTGGAACTGGTGGTGAATACCTAGGTGGAACTACATGAGGAGGTGCTGGAGTCACTGCTGCAAGTCCCCCTAGACACGACACAACTCCTCAGCTAAGGAGATGATCATACAGTAACTGGCGTTCAGGTAGCGAGACAAAACACCAGCCGCATGATCACACGCCGGGTCAACGGGTGAGAAAAGGACTCGCCCTATCGTAGGCGACAGAGTGGGATAGTGCAAGAAACCTGGATGGGTCTGCATCTCAGCCTCGTGGAAGCGCAAGTCAGTAATAGCCTCCATGGCAGCAAACTGGATCGCCAGCTCCGGAGTAGAAGCCACTCCGCACTTGGAAGAGCGAGAAGAGCTTCCAATATCCGAAGTCGCGGTCAGGTAAGCTACTGCATGGTACTCATATACCGACTCGCCCAACTGCTCCCGAAACATCTGATACACCGGGTCATCACCGTAGGGATACAGTCGAAGCCAGACGCTATGAAGCAAAACTTTTATTGATAATAGTCGGTACAAGTTCACATATATTACATGATCATCGAGGCCAAAAGTACATCTAGTGCTACGACAATATCTACATTATTTATCCAACATATCAGGGCCTCGGTATTACTACGGAATACTACAGCGGAAGACTACAGCATAGCGGAACATGATAGAGACTCCATCCACAGGGACACTGCTGTGGACACATCCTAGGCATCGCGACATGGACCTCGAGACCTCCGTCTTAGTCTTCTCCTGCATCTGGCATGATACGCCAGGTGAGTACTTTGAATGTACTCGCAAGCACATGACAACCAAATATGCAGCAAGCAATAGCATGGCAAAGAACAGGTTAAACCCCAAGTGATTCACTTACTGTCACCAACTTACTCATCTCTGGGTTGCCTCACAACCCTCGGAATACTCGATACCAACGAGTACTTCCTCTCGAAAGACAAGTTCTTACATCAATACTACAGTTATTACGGTTGATCGCCTAGAGAGGTCTGGTTGGGCTGTCCAATACCGTGGACGCGGCTATTCGAATATATTTTACACTCTGCAGAGGTTGCGCACTTTACCCACACTATGGAGCACTGACCTCGTGATCCCATTTGGGTGGACCAGCATTGCTCCAACGAAACCTGTCTGACCCGTGACTCTTTCATCGTACCACCGGCAATCGCACTCCCCCGGAGTCAAGCCTTGGGTGGCCCCGTGTCACCCCGTGACACCTGCCACCGTCGTGGCCTAACTAAACTGTCCCAAATGGGGACTCCGGCAAACACTCAACTGGGCTCACAGGGTTATCGCCGTCTACCTGATCAGGGCAGCACACACGCATAACCCTCCCTCTTTGGAGGTACCGGTGAAAGAACACTGAGCCAGACCAAGTCAAGGCTGTCCCCTACCGGCAAATGTGGCTGCACGGGTAAGCCCGGATAGGTGACTCTTGATCAACCAACTATGTTTCACTTAGCAAGCATAGTTATTGATCATATCATTCTGAGTTATCAACTTTAAGCATTTAAATAATTTACTATGAATTATCTGGGTTGAATATATGCACGAAATGAATATGAATTATGCAATGCTATGACATGCTTCATAATATGGATGTCCTAGTTTGCCTTGATCAGTTGGGTTGTTCAGGAACTGCTGGTCTTCCAATCCACAAGAATCCCCTTCTGAAAATATTTTCAAATAGCAAAAGAAAATGTCACATAAAGCCTTTTTATTCACCAACAATTCTGTGGGTATTGGAAAAATACCAAACTTGGTGGAAAAATAAAGGAGTTCAGTATGAACACAATACAAAAAGAATCAGGTCATTTGGACTTTTCTGTAAAAAGTTATAAGCAGTCAAAGTTCCTGGTCAATTCTGTTTAAATAAATAGAAATCAGAAAAACTAGAAAACAGGAAAACGGGCCACGTCGAAGACGTATTTTGCCCACGCGCAACCACTTACCGGTTCGATCAGTGGCTGACAGTGGGCCTGGCCCGATTTAAAACAGAGGGGAGAGAGAGAACAGAGAGAGAGGCGGAGCTCCAGCGGCTCTCACCGGCGATGGGGACGGTGGCGGAGCTGGGAGTTGACGGGAATCGATCGGGCACTCCACGGTGGTCCTCCCTGTACCAGTAGCTCTCCCGGAGACGGCCGGACGGCGACACGCCCTTCTTCTCCGGCGGGCAGCAGCTACGGTGGTCGTCGGAGTCGAGGATTCCGGCAGTGGTTCGACTCGAGGAGGGGTCTGGAAACACCAGTGGGTTCTACTGATCATGACTGAGGGCTCAAGTGGAGCTAGGGTGGCTTGAAGAGCGCGGGCGACAGGAGGGGATCGGCGGCGGAACTCCAGCGGAGTTCGAGGCCAGAGGCCTCTCTGCCTCGGTTCTTCGCTGCTAGCTACCAGTTTGAGGAGGGAGGAGAGGGGTGGAGAGCTGAGCGAGGCGGGGCGGGCTATTTATAGCCGGGCGAGGCCGATCGCCGAGCTCTCCCGAAGCGGCTCGATGCAAGCCATGGCGCCGGTGACGTACGCCGCGCTGGCGTGGCTGCTTGCGGGTGAGAAGACGGGAGATAGCAGAAGCACTAAATGCGACGAGATAGCTCGGGAGGGGGAAGACGACGAGCGGCACCGCACTGTGACCGCACGGGCAAAACAGTGCCCGCGGGCGTGGCGGCCGCCGAGGGCTTCTCCGGCGAGGGCGAGGGTTCTGGAGGGGCTAGGTGGCAACCAGGGACGACGTCGGCATGCTTGGACAAGCTGTTGCGGCGCAGGTGTCTCGCCTCGACGAGACCCGAGCCTGGCGCGAGGCTGAGCGTGGCGATAACCATGCCAGCACCGTGCTCACCACGGTGCTTGGCACCAGGAGGCCACGTATGCCTGGCATTTCTTGTCTAGCACATTGTCCTTCGATCCCTCGTTTCACCTGTGTCCTTGGTTTGGCTTGGTTTGGTCTGAGATGAATGGTAGGATCAGCAATAGTTTCTGGCAGAGAACTTGGGAGGGATCTGGAGAGTTGGATAGATGGAGGTAGGGCCATTGAAGATGTCCAGAGTGATTTAGGTTGGAAGGACTAGGAGCTGACCAAATTTGAGGTGATTTGGTGTAAGTTTGAAGGTAGTTCATGTACAAACCACATTTCTGGTCCAGAATCAAGATGTTGAAGTTCTGCTCACTAGAATGATCTCCTGGGGTTGAAACTTGGTGGAGGAAGGTTGTTTGGGGGTGTCCTCATGCTATAAAAATTTGAGAGCAATTGGACACTCCTAGCATGCACTTCCTTCACAAAGGTCCAAACTGACCAGGAGCTAAAAGGAATTATTTTGCAAAGTATATGAAATATTATATGGAATATTTTTGGATATTGGAGCAAGATATAGTCCAAAGGATTTTTAAGAATTATTTGAGAACTTTCTGAGCATCCAAACTATAGGTTGCTTCATAACCCATAGTAATGCCCTAAATCCTCAAATAAAAGAAAAGAGTTTTGGAAAATAATTTTAATTGGAATTTTGGATCCTTGGGATACTTGGCAGGGTTTTGGCAAGGTGATGGAGCTTTGGAACACTTGGAAGAAGATTCAAGAATGGCCAAGACCAAGTGAAAGATTCAAAAATCCATTCAAATTCCAAATAGAACCAGAAAAAGTTTGAAAAGAAAAGGTTGTCAAAATCAAGGTGTCACAAACCTACCCCCTTAGGATGAATCTCGTCCTCGAGATTCGGTTGCTCAGGGAACAAATATGGGTAAGCGGATCTCAGAAAATCTTCTCTTTCCCAAGTAGCCTCTTCTTCAGTATGGTGCTCCCATAGCACCTTGTAAAATCTTATCACTTTACTCCTTGTTGTTCTTTCCATCTCTTCCAAGATCCTGACAGGTTTTTCCTCATAGGTCAAATCCTTAGCCAGCTCTAATTCACTCATATCCGCTTGCTTGGCTGGGGGTGCAATGCATTTCCTTAACTGTGAGATGTGAAAGACATCATGAACGTCTGACAATGCTAGTGGCAATTCCAACTGATATGCGACTCTGCCCTTCCTGGCAATCACTGGAAAGGGGCCGATGTATCTGGGGGCTAATTTTCCTCGAGTACCAAACCTCTTTACTCCCTTCATAGGAGTTACCCGTAGATAAGCATAGTCTCCGGGCTCAAAAGTTACTTCCCGGTGCTTTGGGTCGTAATAGCTCTTCTGTCAGGACTTGGCTGCTCAAAGTCGTTCTTGGATATCCTTAACTTGCCTCTCAGCCTCGAGCATCAAGTCCGTGCCAAAAATGCGACTATCTCCTGTTTGGGACCAGTTCAGCGGTGTGCGGCACTTCCGTCCGTACAATGCCTCAAAAGGCGACATCTTGAGACTTGCCTGATAGCTGTTATTGTAGGAGAATTCAGCATATGGCAGACTATCCTCCCATTTGGGTCCATGGGAGAGAGCATATGACCGAAGCATATCCTCTAATATTTGGTTCACTCGCTTGGTTTGTCCATCTGTCTGCGGATGATATGCTGTGCTATGTTTCAACATGGTTCCCAAAGCCTGATGTAGCCGTAGCCAAAATGCTGAAGTAAATAGGGAACCCCTATCTGAAGTGATAGACTTGGGTACCCCGTGCAGACTGACTATCCGGGACATGTAGAGTTGTGCCAACTGATTTGCGTTGAAAGTGGTCTTTACTGGGATAAAGTGCGCCACTTTCGTAAGGATGTCTACAATGACCCAAATAGCATCATTGCCTTTCGTGGACTTGGGTAGTCCCACAATAAAATCCATACATATGTCGTCCCACTTCCACTGGGGTACTGGTAAAGGTTGCAGTAGCCCAGCGGGTTTTTGATGCTCTGCTTTGACCTTGTTGCAAATGTCACAGCAGGCGACATAGTATGCTATATCTTTCCGCATTCCCGACCACCAAAAGGTTTCTCTCAAGTCCTGATACATCTTGGTACCTCCTAGGTGGACCGAATATGCAGACTCATGTGCTTCCTTGAGTATTTGTTGCCTCAAGTTGTTCTGACTTGGCACACAAATTCGTTTCTCGAACCACACGGTACCCTGTTCATCCATGCGGAAGGACTTGGCCTTCCCTTGCTGAATTAACTCCTTGATCTCCCGAATTTCTTCATCTGACTTCTGTGCTTCCTTAATTTCCTTCATGAGGGTTGGAGTGATTTCCAACGTGTCCGGAGTCATTGGGCCGCATAGCACCATATTGAGCTTGACAAACTCTTCTTGTAAGCTCGGATGCATACTCTCAACTAATGTATTCACAGTAGCTTGTTTCCTGCTCAGGGCGTCCGTGACCACATTCGCTTTCCCTGGATGATAGTTTATCCCAACATCGTAGTCCTTGACTAGTTCAAGCCATCTTCGCTGCCTGAGGTTCAGGTCGGGTTGAGTGAAAATATACTTGAGACTCTTGTGGTATGTGTATATCTCACATCGTTGTCCGATAAGGTAATGCCTCCAGATCTTCAGGGCATGAACCACATCTGCTAGCTCCAAATCATGTGTGGGATAGTTTTCCTCATGAGGTCGTAGTTGTCGTGATGCATAAGCTACAACCTTCCCTTCTTGCATTAGCACGCATCCGATCCCACGCCTGGATGCGTCGCAATATATGTCGAAACTCTTGTGGATATCTGGAAGAACTAAGACAGGGGCTGTGGTTAGCCTCGTCTTTAACTCCTGGAAACTGCTGTCGCACTCAGCTGTCCAGATAAACCTTTGGTTCTTTTTCAACAATTCCGTCAGTGGCTTGGCTATCTTAGAAAAGCCCTCAATGAAGCGATGGTAGTAGCCTACCAAGCCCAGGAAACTACGGACTTCAGTCACCGTGGCTGGTTTCTTCCAGTTCAAGACCGCAGTAACCTTACTTGGATCAACATCTATTCCCTTCTCTGACAGAATATGTCCAAGGAATCCCACCTCTTTCAACCAAAATTCATACTTACTGAACTTGGCATATAAGCGATGGGTTCTCAACCTTTCCAGGATAGCTCTGAGATGTTGCTTATGTTCCTCTTCATCCTTGGAGTATATCAGTATGTCATCAATGAACACCACTACAAACTTATCCAGGAAGTCCATGGAAACTTTATTCATCATACTCATGAAATAGGCTGGAGCGTTGGTCAATCCAAACGCCATCACTGTAAATTCATATAGTCCATATCAAGTGGTGAACGCTGTCTTGGGGATATCCTCCTTTTGGATTTTCAATTGATGATATCCCGTTCTGAGGTCGATCTTGGAGAATACCCGTGCTCCACTCAACTGGTCGAATAAGACATCAATTCGAGGGAGCGGGTACTTGTTCTTGATAGTGACCTCATTAAGCTGGCGATAGTCTACGCACATTCGTAGACTTCCATCCTTCTTCTTGACAAATAATACTGGTGATCCCCATGGCGAGATGCTTGGACGAATGTATCCTTTTTGTAGCAACTCGTCCAACTGCTTCTTTAGTTCTGCCAGTTCCGGGCCTGGCATACGGTAATATTTCTTGTATATTGGAGCTGTACCAGGAATCACTTCAATGGCAAACTCCAACTCTCGGTCGGGCGGCATTCCTGGTAATTCCTCAGGGAACACATCTAGAAACTCGCCCACTACTGGAATCAGATTCATATCGGTAACAGTGGTCTGATATGCCGTGCCCTTTCTTGTTATCATTCTGCTGGCCAGGAATTGAACGGTCTGTCCGGCGGGGTTCACCATTGTCACCGTTCTGGTGGCGCAATTGATACACACTTGGGGCGGTGCCAACCAGTCCATTCCTAGTATTATATCCAGTCCTGGGGATTCAATAGCAACAAGGGTAGCTGGAAATTTGACTCCGTGAATTGAGATTTCCAGATCCTTGTATACTATATTTGTTCAGAGCATTGAGCCAGGGGATTGTACCACCATGATTTTGTCCAAAAGTGAAGGAGAAAATTTATGCAAGGTGGCGAAACTCCGCGAAATAAACGAGTGAGAAGCCCCAGAATCAAATAAAATTACTGCAGGTATGTTATGGACAGAAAACATACCAAGGACAAAGTCTGGAGCTTCACAGACTTCTTCGGTTGAGATGTGATGGACGCATCCGTGGTTGAAGTTGTGGTTGGGGCGGCGTCCAAGGTGATTGACTTGTGGCTTGTGGTCAGCTGATTGCTTTCCGTTATTAGTAGGACACTGTTTAGCGTAGTGTCCACTCTGGCCACAATTGAAACAAGTGTTGTTGCGACGGCAGTCTTCTATGACTGGCTGCTTGCCGAAGGTCTTGCTCTGGTTGACTGGCTTGTTATTGTAGTTGCCACCATTGTTCCACACCGGTTTGTTCTCAGATGGCCCTGACTGCCAACTGCGCAGCTTTTGTGCATATGGTTCCTTGTTGTCCTTCTTGGGCTCAAACTTCCTCTTACGATCATCATTCCCAGACTTGTGCTCTTGTTCGGCAATGAAGGCCTTATTCACCAATGTCTGGAAATCGGGGAAATCCAACATGCATAGCTGACATCGGAGGGCGTGATTAAGTCCTCCGAGGAACCGGTCTATTTTCTTCTCTTCGGTGGCCACATCATAAGGAGAGTACCGGGCCAAGTTGTTGAATTTGTTTAAGTATTCTCCCATAGTCATGTTGCCTTGTGTGAGAGCCAGGATTCTCGCTGCTTTACTTTCATGATGCCCGTGGGAATATGATACTTGCGGAATAGCTCTTTGAATTTCTCCCAGGAAATCTCTTCAGCAGGCCATATTAACTTGGTGTTATCCCACCATATGGCTGCTGGGCCTTCAAGATAATGAGTGGCAAATGGAACTTTATCTGCTTCTTCACAACGAGCGATGTCCAATTTCTTTTCCATGGTTCTTAACCAGTCATCAGCCTCAATAGGATCCACAGCCTGACCAAAGCTGGGTGGTTTGGTGCGCTGGAAGTCAGTCAGTTTAGAACGTACCCCATTGCCATTATTCTGACCTACTATTGTCTGCATACTCTTGAGAATTTCCATGAGGTCTTGGTTTCTCTTTTCCTCAAACATTCTCATTATCTGATCTGTGGTTGGTGCTTGAGGTGGTGGTGGTGGTAAGTCTTCGGGCGGTTGCCCTGCCTGCCTGACGGATCGACGGACGGGGTTTCCATCGCCGCCTTGACTGCTACTTCCTCTCTTCATCCTAATTTTTGTTCCCATGGCAAAGACCGAATCGATGAGCAACATCCGTAAGGAGAAATACAGTAATATGACACCGAAGAAAATTCATAGAAAAAGGCAAATAAAGAGAACAACATAATTATACAATATAACCCAACATCATACATGGCAAGCTAGTAAAGGAATATCATAGCTAAACTGCTCATACGGCAGTTGACATATGCCAAGACGCATGCATTACTACTCAAGCTCCAATCTAGTGGTGTCGGTGACACGAACACTGCCCATCTGAAGAGCCCTCATCATCAGATCCTGAGTCGGAATCAGAACTAATGATATGAGTCACCGGGTCAAAGGAGACGCGATGTCGCTGCTGGGACGGCTCTCCTTCCATGGGAGAAAGAGCATGTCGCCTCAGCATTGATGGAGCAGGAGTGGCTAGAAGTGAGGCCCACTCAGCTGGGGTCTCAAATCGATTACCAGACGATAAGCCTGATAGTCCAGAAGAACCAGAAGGGATATCAAGCATACGCGGAGGTGGAACTGGTGGTGAATACCTAGGTGGAACTATAGGAGGAGGTGCTGGAGTCACTGCTGCAAGTGCCCCCTAGACACGACACAACTCCTCAGCTAAGGAGATGATCATACAGTAACTGGCGTTCAGGTAGCGAGACAAAACACCAGCCGCATGATCACACGCCGGGTCAACGGGTGAGAAAAGGACTCGCCCTGTCGTAGGCGACAGAGTGGGATAGTGGAAGAAACCTGGACGGGTCTGCATCTCAGCCTCGTGGAAGCGCAAGTCAGTAATAGCCTCCATGGCAGCAAACTGGATCGCCAGCTCCGGAGTAGAAGCCACTCCGCCCTTGGAAGAGCGAGAAGAGCTTCCAATATCCGAAGTTGCGGTCAGGTAAGCTACTGCATGGTACTCATATACCGACTCGCCCAACTGCTCCCGAAACATCTGATACACCGGGTCATCACCGTAGGGATACAGTCGAAGCCAGACGCTATGAAGCAAAACCGAAAAAGTGTGGGCTTCTGGCTCATGATGGTAGTGATATGGAACTGGTGCCATCAACACTCACAATGCCAAAGGTTAATAACATAATGAATTATGATGCACGATGCATGGCATGCAATAATCAAATGCAACAAGCAAGATGCACACTCAAGGTCCTATGCTATTTGCAGTCCTAACGCGGTTACCTAGGGGGTCCTACAGTCAGCATGGCTCTGATACCAAGCGTTGTGGCACCCCGGCTCAGAGAACCGGTTTACCCGTGTTTCCAACCCAGAGATCATGTCTTCTGGAAACACACAACAACTTGGAACAGAACATAGCTAAACTTTTATTGATAATAGTCGATACAAGCTCACATATATTACATGATCATCGAGGCCAAAAGCACATCTAGTGCTACGACAATATCTACATTATTTATCCAACATATCAGGGCCTCGGTATTACTACGGAATACTACAGCATAGCGGAACATGATAGAGACTCCATCCACAGGGACACTGCTGTGGACACATCCTAGGCATCGCGACATGGACCTCGAGACCTCCATCTTAGTCTTCTCCTGCATCTGGCATGATACGCCAGGTGAGTACTTTCAATGTACTCGCAAGCACATGACAACCAAATATGCAGCAAGTAATAGCATGGTAATGAACAGGTTAAACTCCAAGTGATTCACTTACTATCACCAACTTACTCATCTCTGGGTTGCCTCACAACCCTCAGAATACTCGATACCAATGAGTACTTCCTCTCGAAAGACAAGTTCTTCCATCAATACTATAGTTATTATGGTTGATCGCCTAGAGAGGTCTTGTCGGGCTGTCCAATACCGTGGACGCGGCTATTCGAATAGATTTTACACTCTGCAGAGGTTGCGCACTTTACCCACACTATGGAGCACTGACCTCGTGATCCCATTCGGGTGGACCAGCATTGCTCCAACGAAACCTGTCTGACCCGTGACTCTTTCATCGTACCACCGGCAATCGCACTCCCCCGGAGTCAAGCCTTGGGTGGCCCCGTGTCACCCCGTGACACCTGCCACCGTCGTGGCCTAACTAAACTGTCCCGAACGGGGACGCCGGCAAACACTCAACTAGGCTCACAGGGTTATCGCCGTCTACCTGATCAGTGCAGTACGCACGCATAACCCTCCCTCTTTGGAGGTACCGGTGAAAGAACACCGAGCCAGACCAAGTCAAGGCCATCCCATACCGGCAAATGTGGCTGCACGGGTAAGCCCAGACATGTGACTCTTGATCAACCAACTATGTTTCACTTAGCAAGCATAGTTATTGATCATATCATTCTGAGTTATCATCTTTAAGCATTTAAATAATTTACTATGAATTATCTGGGTTGAATATATGCACGAAATGAATATGAATTATGCAATGCTATGACATGCTTCATAATATGGATGTCCTGGCTTGCCTTGATCAGTTGGGTTGTTCAGAAACTCATGGTCTTCCAATCCACAAGAATCCCCTTCTGAAAATATTTTCAAATAGCAAAAGAAAATGTCACATAAAGCCTTTTTATTCACCAACAATTCTGTGGGTATTGGAAAAATACCAAACTTGGTGGAAAAATAAAGGACTTCAGTATGAACACAATGCAAAAAGAATCAGGTCATTTGGACTTTTCTGTAAAAAGTTATAAGCAGTCAAAGTTCCTGGTCAATTCTGTTTAAATAAATAGAAATAAAAAAACCAGAAAACAGGAAAACGGGCCACGTCGAAGACGTATTTTGCCCGCACGCCACCACTTACTGGTTCGATCAGTGGCTGACAGTGTGCCTGGCCTGATTTAAAACAGAGGGGAGAGAGAGAAAAGAGAGAGAGGCAGAGCTCCAGCGGCTCTCACTGGCGATGGGGACGGCGGCGTAGCTCGGAGTTGACGGGAATCGATCAGGCACTCCACGGCGGGTCCTCCCTGTACCCGTAGCTCTCCCGGAGACGGCCGGACAGCGACGCACCCTTCTTCTCCGGCGGGCAGCAGCTACGGTGGTCATCGGAGTCGATGATTCCGGCAGTGGTTCGACTCGGGGAGGGGTCTGGAAACACCAGTGGGTTCTACTGATCACGACTGAGGGCTCAGGTGGAGCTGGGGTGGCTTGAAGAGGGCGGGCGGCAGGAGGCGATCGGCGGCGGAACTCCGGCGGAGTTCGAGGCCAGAGGCCTCTCTACCTCGGTTCTTCTCTGCTAGCTACCAGTTTGAGGAAGGAGGAGAGGGGTGGAGAGCTGAGCGAGGTGGGGCGCGCTATTTATAGCCGGGCGAGGCCGATCGTCGAGCTCTCCCGAAGTGGCTCGATGCGGGCCATGGCGCCGGCGACGTACGCCGTGCTGGCGTGGCTGCTTGCGGGTGAGAAGACGGGAGATAGCAGAAGCACTAAATGCGACGATAGCTCTGGAGGGGGAAGACGACGAGCGGCACCGCACTGTGACCGCACGGGCAAAACAGTGTCCATGGGCGTGGTGGCCACCGAGGGCTTCTCCGGCGAGGGCGAGGGTTCTGGAGGGGCTAGGTGGCAACCAGGGATGACGTCGGCATGCTTGGACAAGCTGCTGCGGCGCAGGTGTCTCGCCTCGACGAGACCCGAGCCTGGCGCGAGGCAGAGCGCGGCGACAACCATGCCAGCACCATGCTCACCATGGTGCTTGGCACCAGGAGGCCACGTATGCCTAGCATTTCTTGTCTAGCACATCGTCCTTCGATCCCTCATTTCACCTGTGTCCTTGGTTTGGCTTGGTTCGGTCTGAGATGAATGGTAGGATCAGCAACAGTTTCTGACAGAGAACTTGGGAGGGATCTGGAGAGTTGGAGAGATGGAGGTAGGGCCATTGAAGATGTCCAGAGTGATTTAGGTTGGAAGGACTAGGAGCTGACCAAATTTGAGGTGATTTGGTGTAAGTTTGAAGGTAGTTCATGTACAAACCACATTTCTGGTCCAGAATCAAGATGTTGAAGTGCTGCTCACTAGAATGATCTCCTGGGGTTGAAACTTGGTGGAGGAAGGTTGTTTGGGGGTGTCCTCATGCTATAAAAATTTGAGAGCAATTGGACACTCCTAGCATGCACTTCCTTCACAAAGGTCCAAACTGACCAGGAGCTAAAAGGAATTATTTTTGCAAAGTATATGAAATATTTTATGGAATATTTTTGGATATTGGAGCAAGATATAGTCCAAAGGATTTTTAAGAATTATTTGAGAATTTTCTGAGCATCCAAACTATAGGTTGCTTCATAACCCATAGTAATGCCCTAAATCCTCGAATAAAAGAAAAGAGTTTTGGAAAATAATTTTAATTGGAATTTTGGATCCTTGGGATACTTGGCAGGGTTTTGGCAAGGTGATGGAGCTTTGGAACACTTGGAAGAAGATTCAAGAATGGCCAAGACCAAGTGAAAGATTCAAAAATCCATTCAAATTCCAAATAGAACCAGAAAAAGTTTGAAAAGAAAAAGTTGTCAAAATCAGGGAGTCACACCCTCGCTTTGGTTGATATTTCGTAGCAGCATAACCGGCAGTCCAACTTTCAGCCGTATTTCATGGTCTGGTATTCCAGGGCACTTCAAGCTATTTAGGAATTCTGTTGGGTACAAATGGTCTCCATCTTCTGAATTTGACATTGCTTTGCACACTGTATCTGAGCTTCGATATGTTACCTCTTCACCTTCTATTCTACCCATGATGTAAGAATTTACCTCATCGACCATCTCATTTCTTGGACATAAGATGGCTCTCTCTTCTAAGTATGTTCGGTTCATGTAGTTTGTCCATAGGTTTGGATAGGTGCTGTTGATGATAGTTTCTAATTGGTTCTCTCCTTTCTGTAGTACTAAGTCCTCCGGTATATGTACCCATGCCTCTTCTTCTTTATTTCCAACTAATCCATCTCCAATATTTAGAATCCAGTCCGCAAAATCTGCGGTCTTCTTTTGTTCTTCTGGAGTATCTGTTAGTGCAGAAACGCGCATGTTCTGAGTGAGCTGGAATTCCTCAAAGTGGTTCCATAAGTAGGAACATTTTAAGGATGCATCTACAATATGAGATCTTTGCCCTTTCGGTATTACTGGCAGGATTTGTCTGAAGTCACCTCCCATCACTACCGTCATCCCTCCAAATGGTTTATCTGCACTACTTTCATTTGTGAACCTTAGGATGTCTCTCAAGCTCTTGTCCAATGCTTCGAAGCAATGTTTGTTTGCCATAGGTGCTTCATCCCATATAATTAAGGATGTTTTCTTTAGCAGGTCTGCAAGATAGGATCCTTGCTTGATGTCACATGTGGACTCATTATTGATGTTGAGTGGGATGTGAAATCTTGAATGTGCAGTTCTTCCCCCAGGTATAAGAAGTGCTGCTATTACACTGGATGCTACTGCTAAAACTATTTTTCCTTCAGATCGTAGTGATGTCATGATTGCCTTCCACAGAAATGTTTTTCCTGTTCCACCATATCCATTGACAAATATCAGTTTGCCTAGTTTGCTATTTACAGATTGTAGTATTGCACCAAAAGCTTGTTTCTGTTCTAGATTTAACTTTGCAAGTAGTGCCACTTTCTCTATTTGTAGAGACTGTCTGTCATAGTTAAGCTCTTCACTTACCAACCTATTTTGTAGACCTTGTAGTGAGTTGCTATCTGGTAATGGAATTCCTTCATAATCTTTTAGTGACTTTCCACCTCTCCTTAGCAACATCTCTATCTCTATAAGTGTGAGATTTTTTATTTGTTCAGGATTAAGCTGAAGTTCATCGAAGTTCAAGATGTTCCTCTGACATCGATGTATGTCCTCTGAGAGTAATTCCCATGTAGATTCCCATAGTTTCCCTGGATCTGTGACCTCACAAAAAATGAGTATTGTGCAGGAAAGTTGTTGCATTTGTTGTGCAGAAGCCCAATGTGATGCTTCCTTAATACAATCATCCCACTCTTGGTCATCATTGAGTAATCCAAGGGCATAACATGCTAATTTATAGGTTGGGTGTACAATACCATTTACTTTTCTGATGTCCTCATATGATTTACAACCTTTGATAGTATTTAGCAGAATCCTCAGGTAATATTTCTCACCACTTGCTGGATGGGCATAGTAGATCCTCCCAATAGACCGTTTCCCGCCTTTCCTTGGTTTCCATCTTTTCTCCTTTGCATGCCACGTCCACTTAGTGGGGAATTCTGCATATGTCAGATTACGGGCCTCCTCATACAATTGATTAGCGGTCATCCATTCGGTGAAAATTGTTTCCTCTATGCCAGGACTATGTAATATTTTCTCGATATCAGTTGAGTCCGGGAACATGACCATTTGCTCATCTTGAAGGTGGAATTGCAGTCTCTGTACAGAAGGCTGCCGGTGCTGAAGTTCAAATCCAAAGATACGCCAAGAGGCTTCACCTGCGGATAGGTATCGTGCATCAAGGTACATTTGTATCTCGTCATAGTTATTTCCTACACCCAAAATTACAGGTGTTCTATCCTCTCCTTTGTGGATGTACTTGAACAAATACTTTATGGATCTTGATTCATTACACCATTCCACGTTTATATGGGCCTGGTACTTGACTATTAGGTCCCTGTTGTATGGAACAACATACCTACTATCTAGCTGTACTCCACTTTTTTCTACTGTCCTGGCATTATTTCTTCTTTTGTATATTGGGAATCCTTCTTCATCGATGCTTGTTTCCTCACAGAACATCTTAGGGAAATGTTTTGAGCACTTGCCATTGATCATGCATGGTGACTTGTAGCATGCCTAGCCACATGGTCCATGCATCATGAAATTTTCAAATGCCATGTAACCTTCTGGATCAACATCCTTGTCTGGCACCTCTGCTGATATGATCTGGTCAATATTTTGGGGGCTAGGATCCCTGTCATCTGGATCCAAAAATAATAGTATATGTGCATGAGGTAGACCTCTTTTCTGGAACTCGATGGTGTAGACAACTGCAACAAAACATTATAATTTCATTAGTCATGTTTTAAGATTGCGTAGTAATTTATAGAGGTATATGAAGATAAGGTACATAACAAACTTAGTTGTGATGATGTGTATGAATTGGCCGAAACTTTGTTGACTTACTTGCTATTGCTTTTCCAAACAGCTTCTTTTTGTATATGTCTTCTATTAGTTCATTCAGCTTTATAAGGAATACTCTATTGACAATGTCTGGACAATCTTCTGGTTTTTGTCCTGGTATGAAGTCCAATATGGTCTATATTTCTGTCAACTTTGGGTTGCATGTGAAAGTGATAAACAGATCTGGATATCCAGCCCATCGACATATGGCCATTGCATCCTGGTAGTACTGCTATTTATTCCTCGGACTTCCATTATATGATGAAGGTAGTATAATTCTTTTACCTACTTGATCAGTTCTGGTATCACCATTATCAATTGCGTCTTGCAGACCGCTATATAGCTCTGTTCTAAGCGTCCCTTGATGCATCCTGTACCAATTCAGCCTCCATTGCTCAATGCATGTTGTTGCGTCTACGATGAACTGAAGGAACAATTTTCCACTCATTTGCAAGACTACTGACTGGTTTAGTCGCTGCTGTATGCGATATGGATAATACTCCCTCATGGTAACATACTTTCTCTTTCCTTCGACACCTTTTGTTTTTTCTAATTTTATTTCTGGTCTGAATCCATCTTCTCCGTATGGGAATAACAACGGGTATTGCATAGACATAAAGCTTGGATGTAGTTCCGAAATTCGTTGGAGTTGTTTGTCTTTGTTTTCTACTATTATATCACGTTCAACATTTTCTCCTGTCTGTTCCCCAACAATGAGTGCAGCTATTTTAGATGCAGTTGGTAGGTTGTATTGTCTTCCATCACTAGATCTTGTACCAATTAATCGCAACCTAACATTTTCGAGATCCGACTCTCCGTATCTATCCCTTGCCATCCGGAATAATTTCACTAACTCATTGTGATCATCAAGCATCTGCAATAATCCAGACACAATGCCTTCATCAAGTTGTGTTTTCCTTTCCTTTGAGGTTGAAGCCCGCATTCTGTTTCTGACCTCATTTTTTGTATCATAAATGTACAATTGAGCAAACTTTGGCCTGAGAGCATTATCTCCATTATCTTTAGGTAGCAACGTGCCAATTTGATGATAGTTTTGGCCATTCAAGCGAAAAACATATGGTGCACCACCTTTTTTGTTTATCTCGTAGTCGACCTGGCCACCCATCGAAGTAAATGCAAACATTGAATTATAGTTCCTGACATTGTCTCTGTAATTTGACGATTCTCCCTTTTCATTAGATGTTAGTAGCTGTTGAAGGTATGCTGGAGGTTTTTTTAATGGTGGCAGTTTGACTTTGCCTTCCTTGCAACAAAGTCCGAATGATGGTCTTGACTTGTTTGTGTTATGCTTGCTTCTCTCTTGATGCCACATTATAGCATTGCAGAATGGACATATGCATGTTGGTTTTCCAAAATTTGAAACCTCACTTGGAGAGCTCTGAGATTTACCTCCTTTTTTCATCGCTTGTAACTTCTTTCTATTTGCTCGATGCAACTTACTTATCTCCTTTCTTCTAATCAAATCGGTATCTGCTAAGCCTCTAGCAAAATTTGATGCTTCTAAAGCATGTTCGCCAGCTGTTGTACTCAAAGCAAACTCAGTTTCACAATTTTGTTTTCTTTGAACCAACCTTGCACGCTTGTTGCTCTGATTTCCATGGACTATCTGTTTCCTCTTTCTTGGTTTTTGTTTATTTGGACCCGATGAAATCCTGTAACAAATATATTTGGCAGTTGTTAGTCCATTATATCAAGCATGGGTTAACGGCCATGATTATGTCGTTAAAGGGGGCACCTTTCTTCCTCTTTGTTTATTGTAGCATGATCATTGGGTATTTCCTGAAAATAAAAGGAGTTAAACTTGATCTGCATAGCACACTAAAAGGAATTTGAAGAGATAGTAAATATGTGATTACCATTTTACTCTCCTGGCAAGCTACAACGGCAGTGGATGTATATACGCATGTGAATAGCCTGTAATATATTTATTTCATGATCAGTTATTTTTATAGGTACATGTATTGAGCTATTTTCTTGTTTATTAATAAGTAATAATGTATAATGCAAGCCAGTAC
Organism: Thinopyrum elongatum; assembly: GCA_011799875.1. Lineage (NCBI taxonomy): Eukaryota > Viridiplantae > Streptophyta > Magnoliopsida > Poales > Poaceae > Thinopyrum > Thinopyrum elongatum. Next base: position 409,777,681 of record CM022299.1, read on the forward strand.
CTTTCATTCTGATGGTGTAGGCTGTCTTGTTGGACATGAATATCCGACTGGTTACCGATCATGCTTAATAACTTTCGACGCTTGCTTTCTTTTGTTTGGTTTGGAGATTGACTTTGCTTTGTCCTAGCTTGTCTGCGTTCATTTTTTCATATATTATTTGCATTATAATGTAATGCTTTTTCATTTGTTAGTTAGATTGTAGATGTGCTAGAGGCAATAAATTGTGTCATAACATACCGGTTGTTGCCTTCCACTCTAATTTGCTGAAAATTTTATTCGGATAGTCAGGTCAATATATTCAATGGTGCATGGAACATTGTTATAAGAATAGGATAGAAGTGTTGTAGTAAAGTTTGTACCTTGTTTTCGTCAGGTAATTTGTCTTTTTTGCCCAAGATGATATCCCTGCAAATGGTATGTACTCTTATTAGAAATAGTTTAAATATAAACTCAAATTGGTTTTGCTGCAAGGCACTATCTGAACCCTTTACTTCAAATATGGGAAGGAAATAGCTCACATATTGCTAAAAATCATATGTTGAACACCATTATCTGCAATAGACATGGTCACCATTATCTATTCTACCTTCTAGCATTTTATCCCCCTTTTGGATCACAGGCACATGATTATTCGACATGGTGGCCGAGGCTAGTGCTTATGGGTTTGTCAATTTCAGATCGACCCTCTGTAACAACAGATGATTTCTGTGTCTTCTTCGCACCTAGTGAAGGTTTTAGTAAAATCATAGAAATTAATATTTAATAGAAACAACATCATCGAGAGTAAGCATGAAGTAATATGTTAAAAAGCCGATCATACCTCTTTTTTCTCTTTATTCCGTGTCTTTGGAAGCTCTGGATCGTTTGAAGACGCGGAAGCTCCGGATCGTTTATGTGTAAATCATTTGTATGCATGCCCTTATATAAAGGAAGTTGTGTTCGAGTTGGACTCTGCAGGTCTTGTTTATTCTAGACTGTATTAAATGATATAATACCAAGCCGTGTCCCATGGTCATGTTTAAGTCTCTGAGTCCAACACGTGAACTTCTATAATAGAAACAGCCTGCTCGTTCCTTTTTAGATATATTCTGGTGGCACACGATTATAGTATTTTTCTAGTTTGATTAGCCGGCCGCACAAAATGCAGTTGCTTATTTTGGTAATATTTTTTAATATGTTAATTTGTCCGTGTGTCATTGTTTTTTTTTTCATGTACTACCTTTTGTTTTTTTGGGGGAAAATGTTACTACCTTTTGTTAGATCAAAATATCTATAATTAGTCATGCTTCTGTCGACGATGGTGTCTCTCCAATGGGAAAATGTTATATATGCCTTTTTTTAATAAAAGTATTCATGTTTGACTATTTGTCATGATTGTAAACATTCATGTGAAGAAACTTTCGGAAAGATGAAATCAGTGGTATGAAAATGCAAACTTTTAGTAGTAAACTTGTCTTCACACATAGTCAAAAGGGTAATGCAAGTAGGAAATATTGGGAAAGTGGCATGTGTCTTTATTGTTTGGCCACTCTTGGGGTTGCAAAAATGGGTCTAACTGTAGGAATTTATGCTAAAATAAGTTGGGTGCATTACAAATCGAGTAGGCAGCGGTCTCGTCCTGCCTCGCACATCATCATGTTGTGTTGCCATCGCCTTTGTAGGTAGCCATTTTTACACCGGATGGCAAAACCTGACATTGCCCTTCCTCTTCTTTACACTACCCCATCATTGAGTACAACAATATATAGTGGTTACCAATTTCATACATGAGTTCAGTAAGAAACTATTCCAACTGAAGTTAATTAATGGTTGATAACTATCTCAACTTGATTCATGCATGGCCAGGGAGTATATGCATGAATATTCAGTTATATAACATGATAGAAAAAATATGAAAATTTTACATAGTCATCAAGTACTAAAGATCTATAGTTCGTATTCTAACAATCGAATTCTAAATATTACAAATTATTTCTTCCTGCCCCGTCGTGATCTGCAAGGTTGCAGTTCATCATCAAGGCATTGTGCATGCTTTCGCGCTTTTTTTGGGCGTTGAATTGCTCTTCCGAGTCTTCATCGTCCTCAAGAACAACAACTTGTCTCTTAATTCTTGTACTCCTTCTTATCACTTTGTATTCTTCTTCTTCTTCATCACCACTGTCTTCGTGTATATCATCTTCAATATTTTCTTTCGGTTCCTTTTTAATGATGACACCTATTGGAAATTTCGTCAAGTTACCCTAGATATAATAAGAGAGTTAGTCCAATTTGTTTGTCTTCAAATATTATTTTTTGAATGAGGAACTCCATATATTTTTTGAATACCTCATCATATTTTGGAGTATCAAGTGACATAGTTCTCTGCTCGTCAGAATCTTCATAGCGTTTCAGCTTTCTCCTACTTGTGCTTTTATTTTTGCATCTTTCATCATTGTTTTTATCATGTATTTGAACAGATTGACTCTCTTCATCTGCCCCAGGTTTAATGACACCATCTTTTGAAAAATTCTTTGGCTTACTCTACAAAAGCATCAGAAGATCAGGTCAGTTCCATTGTGTCTAAAATATAGTATATTATGAAATAGATGATGCATAAGGGAGTGTAATCTAGAGATAATTAGGAATGTTGTTATTTTTCATTTTGTTTCAATTTTTGACGCAAATATTAACTTTGAGAAATATAATGGAATGCAGGAAAATCAGTAAATATCATACCGTTTCATTGTTGTCACTCTTCATAGATGAACTACCGGTGTCTAGAAAGAATAGTCTTGAGACTTTGTAGTCTGGTCTACAACTGGTGAAATTGTAGTCTGTCAATCTAAACTGAAAAATTACAGTCTGACCACAAATCTCTTGGATTGGTTTTGGAAGCTTGTCACTTTCATTACAAATTGATGCAACCATGTTTTCTGCCGACTCATGAATTAATTGTTGAGCTTCTTTTTCAAAAAGTACGCAAGATGCAGATGCTGTCGAATCACTGATTTGAAGCTTAATCTTATATCTGCAAAATATGTAACGAATTTATCTAAAAAAATATTCTATTAAAACTATTAAGGTAGAGATCTATTAAACTTTTACCGTGGTTTGGGTTGAGCTTTCCTATCGCATTTGGTACAATAGTAGTAATCAATTCTCTTTTCAAGTAGCTTCTTGCAATTATCTTCGCTGCATGATATGGAGTACCAACCAATGTTGGGGATATCGCTTATCGGGAGCTTACCGGTCGACCCATGATAAGGGGTAAATCAGCCAGTTTATCAGCATATCGGCCGATTTATCGGCGTATCGGCTAATTTATCAGCCAATTTATCTTATCGGTTAGACACAGGTAAGCGATAAATCGGCCGATTTATCAAAATATCAGAAGATATCTTGAACAGTGGTACCAACCATATCTTGTATAAACATCATTAATTACTGCTTCCACAGTAAATATACTTCCCTGTAGAGTAAATATAAATATATCTATGCTTATGAGTGGGAAAAAAATTCATTATTATCGCTGGATTACGAACCTGATTTGATGAGTCTAACAGAATGCCATTTAACTCTTCTAAAGTTTTTCTATTGTAGCGCATTTGCTCTTCCAGTGTGCCTTTTAGATGGTTCTCCTCAACATGTAGTTCTTTGATATTTTTTCCTTCGAACAAATGCTATTTGGAGACAAAGTTATGAGCCAGGGTAGGTAGTACTCACATTGACATTAAAAGGGCAATGTTTGTAGGAATTTCGCTTACCTGTTTTGTACATCCATAGTCTCAGGAATATCTAAATTTATAAAAACTTAAGTTGCACTATTTGACGATAGAGAATATCCTACATAGTGGTTCAAATAATAATTTTCCTATGTAAAACCAAGCAGAGAGATAATAAAATAAGTGATTAAAATTTGAAAGAAGACATACTGCCAAATTTCCTCACTGTTGTTGATGTAATTATAATGACATTCCCTATTGACTTCACATCAATTAGATCAACTTTGTCAGCCCATAATCTAACTTTCACTTCCTGGTCTTTGTCAACAAAGAGTAAAACAATTGTGAAGACATGACATGAGCACCTTGGCTGCAAATAAGATGTATTTTTTGGCTTACTCGATTAGAAGGAAAATATCACAGATTCTAGAGACCCCAAGATATGTTTTAGTTTCTTCAATTGGTCCTATGTGTGTTGTAATTCCAATAACATCTGTTAGCACATGAATTTAGATGGCATTCTATACATGACATGAAAAAAATATGACATACTGTATCTAAAAAGTTCAAAGATATCATACCTGAGAGAAAAGTGTCAATGCTTACTCTTTGGGAGAGTACCTCCAGGCTTGAAAAGTTGAAACCATGCTTTGGAATGTCTTCATTATCTTCAATTTCCTCTATATTTTTTGTGGGCAATAATTTGATCATCATATCATTTTGTACAGGTCGAAATTTTGCTGCTGCTGGAATGACTCTCACATTTTTAATGAGGTACACATTGCCTTCTTGAATAAATGACCTTAACTTTTCGATATATGCCTTATTGATAACTCCATGCAACATTGTCCCCTTCAATTGTATTTGTAATTAGCATGTAGATTGAAGCTAAATTATCAAAATAATTCAAGAAAGGATGCAATTTCTGTGAGAGAACCATAATACCTCTTCATCAATAAGGACCATGTCTAGACTAAGTATTTCACCATTACTGATCAATATGGAATCCCATCGTCTTGATACTCTTGCCTTGATTGTTATTTCCTTTCCTCTACTGGTAGTATTGATCTGACAAAAGGTTTTGTATGCCATGGAAGACTTCGTCATTGAACTACAAAATCAAAAAGATAGTTAGGAATACGTATGATGATGCTTATGAGATTGTTAATTTTACAGGGGAGCTATTTGTCCAAACCTGTGTGATTAGAGGCGGTCAAAAATGACGGCAACCCGTTCATGACGGAAGCGAGGGAAGGGGCTATCCGCTGCGGACAATGAGATATGTTGTATAAGCTGTTGTTGGCAGCGTGAAGCTGGAGACGCGTGCGAGAAGAATTACGATCTATGGGATGGCCTCACGTCAAGGAGATAACCTGGAGAACAAAAATCACCCGATGTGTACGTGATATGTATATTGACATATATATATATACAGCCATGCATGTGTTTGTATTGCCAATGACACAACGTTTGGATGGAGACTATGTGTCTTTTTCTTTTTGGACAATTAAAGTATGATATATGGCCATTGAGAATAAAATTAGGAGGCCAACATTTTTATTCTACAGCTTTTTCCCTAGGATTAACGTGAGAGACACGACATGGACAGGTATCAAGTGGAGGATGTCTCGTGCATAACAAATCACATATTTTCTTCTTTTTTCTTTCTGATTAAAGGGAAAAGGAAAGAGTCCAAGTGGAGGAAGGCTCGTGTATGTGGGATAGGGGACTCCAAGTGGTGAAATACTCGTGGGATAGGAGAGCACGCCGTCTCGCCTCCTCATGTTTCATCCAACGGCTATACACGCATTATATATTAATCGGACGGTCAATTTTCTTTAATTTCACGGTTTAACGTGGTGTCTCGTATGGTGCCTCCAATTAGTAGATACAAGATGAATGTATTATTTTTATGAAGGTGAACTAGCTATATGCTGTACTGTGCTGTTTTCAGGTAGCTATCATACTATGATGTTAAAAATATATTTATGTGCCTGATATGAAATTGGTAAACAGTTGTTCGATATGAAATGTGAATTTGCGTAATACTAGAATTATTAATTGTAAACTAATAAACCTTCTAAATGGGTCATGGAACTTTGCAAACGGTACTAGCGATAAAAGCGGTTGTGATGGATAGCCCAATGCCATACAGTTTTCTTCATCAAATCATGTGTGATGTAGTTGAATAAAAGCAAACGGTTAACCGAGGCAGAGCGTGTGTGATAGTTACACTTATCACACACGAGGCTATACATAAAACTGTGTGGGATGTATATACGAACGGAAACATTTTCCCTCGATTGACTGTGTGGGATGTACATATGAACGGAAACATACTTCTTGGATTGACTGTGTGGGATGTACATAAGAACGGAAACATATTCCTTGGATTGACTGTGTGGAATGTAAATAACTGATGTCTACTACACAACTTGTTCTTGTAGACTCGTGTTGGGCCTCCAAGCGCAGAGTTTTGTAGGACAGTAGCAATTTTCCCTCAAGTGGATGACCTAAGATTTATCAATCCGTGGGAGGCGTAGGATGAAGATGGTCTCTCTCAAACAACCCTGCAACCAAATAACAAAAGTCTCTTGTGTCCCCAACACACCAAATACAATGGTAATTTGTATAGGTGCACTAGTTCGGCGAAGAGATGGTGATACAAGCGTAGTAATGATAGTAGATATTGATTTTTGTAATAGGAACAATAAAAAACAGAAAGGTAGCAATTGATAAAACGGAGCACAAACGGTATTGCAATGCTTGGAAATGAGGCCTAGGGTCCGTACTTTTGCTAGTGCAATCTCTCAACAATGCTAATATAATTGGATCATATAACCATCCCTTAACATGTGATGAAGAATCACTCCAAAGTTCCTATCTAGCGGAGAACATAAGAAGAAATTGTTTGTAGGGCACGAAACCACCTCAAAGTTATTCTTTCCGATCAATCTATCCTAGAGTTCGTACTAAAATAACACCAAGCTATTCTTTTCGATCGATCTAACCAAGAGTTCGTACTAAAATAACACCATATGATACACATCAACCAACTCTAATGTCACCTAGATACTCCAATGTCACTGCGAGTATCCGTGAGTTGATTACACGATATGCATCAAACAATTTCAGATTCATAATACTCAATCCAACACAAAGAACCTCAAAGAGTGCCCCAAGATTTCTACCGGAGAAACAAAGACGAGAATGTGCATCAACCCCTATGCATAGAATACCCCAATGTCACCTCGGGAATCCGCGAGATGAATGCCAAAACACATATCAAGTGAATCAATATGATACCCCATTGTCACCACGGGTATTCATAGCAAAACATACATCAAGTATTGTCAAATCCATAAAAGTATTCAATCCAATAAGAACGAAATCTCAAAGGGAAAACTCAATTCACAACAAGATAGAGAGGGGAAAACACCATATGATCCAACTATATTAACAAAGCCCACGATACATCAAGATCGTGACATCTCAAGAACACAAGAGAGAGAGATTAAACACATAGCTACTGGTACAAACCCTCAGCCCCGAGGGTGGACTACTCCCTCTTCATCATGGTGGCCGTCGGGATGATGAAGATGGCCACCGGTGATGATTTCCCCCTTCGGCAGGGTGCCGGAGCGGGGTCTAGATTGGTTTTTCGTGGCTACAGAGGCTTGCGGCGACGGAACTTTTGATATAGGGTTACCCCAAGGGTTTTTGGAATATTTGGCAATTTATAGGGCGAAGAGGCGGTGCGGGAGGTCACCGAGGGGGGCACAACCCCCCTGGGCGCGCCTAGGTGGGTTGTGCCCACCTCGGGCCTCCCCTCTGGTACTTTTTTTGCCCATCTTGGGTCTTCTAGTCCAAAAAAATTCTCCAAAAATTTTCGCTGCGTTTGGACTTCGTTTGATATTGATTTTCTGTGATTAAAAAACAAGCAAAAAACAGCAACTGGCACTGGCATTATGTCAATAGGTTATTCCCAAAAAATGATATAAAGTTGCTATAAAATGATTGTAAAACATCCAAGAATGATAGTATAACAGCATGAATACTTCATAAATTATAGATACGTTAGAGATGTATCAGCATCCCCAAGCTTAATTCCTACTCGTCCTCAAGTTGGTAAATGATAAAAGAAATAATTTATGAAGTGTGAATGCTAGCAAAGTGCATAAGTTTGATCAATGATAATTTCAATCACTTTTCCTAGCATCATAACAGCAATTCTTTCTCGTAAAACTTCTCATGTTAAAGTAGCAACCAATTCACATGTTAAGGTTCAAACAATGAATTCTCTTGAAACTCAACAACCTATGTTCTCAGTCACCAAACAATTGCAATTCAACTTATTCAACAAAATCTAAGTCAAAGCTCCACATACACAATCATCATATAGTCTTCTATGATTGCTAGTACTCAAAGCATATTCTTAGAACAAATGGCATCCATCGAACACAGAGAAAGATAGAGGCTTAATATTTCGCCTCCCAACCCATTTATCATAGAGATAATTGTCAACAATAATAAATCATGATCAAATATATTTGACTGTTCATATGTGCCTAGATCTTTCCCCACCACATGATGCTTGCCAACTAGAGAATATTTGAGGTTGAAATGAGATTTCATACTATTGACTCTTTGCATAAAAGTAAATACTGAAAAGTAAAAGATAGGCCCTTCGCAGAGGGAAGCAGAGGTTGTCATGCGCTTTTTATTTGGATGCCCAAGCTCTTAATGCAAAGGAACGTCACGTTATATTGCCCCTTATGATAGAAACCTTTAATATGCAGTCCGTCGCTTTTATTACTTTGCCGTCACAAGTTCGTACAACGCTCAATTTTCCCTTACAATAAAATTTCAAACATATTTAGGAGCAATTTTTATTGCTTTATGCACCAATGACAACTTACTTGATGGATCTTATTCAATCCATAGGTAGGTATGGTGGACACTCATGGCAAGAAACTGGGTTTATGGGTTTTTGGGTGCACAAGTAGTATCTCTACTTAGTACGAATTTTTGGCTAGCAAAAGATCCTAGGCAAACACCACATGATGGAGGATCCATAACAATATAACTTCTATGCAAATATACACAACCATAACTCATTACGTTGTCTTCCTTGTCCAACTTCAACTAATTTGCTCAAGTTTGAAAATAATTAATGGGTATTCACAATCATAGAAGATGTCCAAGATAATATATTTGTATGTGAAAGTTCTCTTCCTTATATTAATCATTCATGAATTGCTTGTATGACCAATATTGTGATTGTCAAGCTTCAAAAGATTTCATTTTCTAAACCCAATGTGAAGCTACTACTACGCATGATATGGACATATAATTTCAACTTCATGATATTCAATTCATTCAATAATTTACTCATAGGATATAAGTGAAGCACAAGAGTAAATGACAAACTACTCCAAAAAGATATAAGTGAAGGTCAAGCGAGTAGTTAAGTAAAGGGGTAGCTAATTGAGAACTCTCTCTTATTTAAAAACTTTCAGATCTAAGTATTTTATTAAAACATCAAACAAAACAAAATAAAATGACATTCCAAGAAAAGCACACATCATGTGAAGAAGCAAAAACTTAGGCTCAACCGATACTAACCGATAGTCATTGATGAAGAAAGGTAGGATGCCTACCGGGGCATCCCCAAGCTTAGATGATTGAGAATTCTTGAAATATTATCTTGGGATGCCTTGGGCATCCCAAGCTTGAGCTTTTGCGTCTCCTTAATTCCTTTTATATCACGGTTTCCCTAAATCTTAAAAACTTCATCCACACAAAACTAAACAAGAACTCGTGAGATAAGTTAGTATAAATCAATGCAAAACCTTATCATTCTCTACTGTATCAAATCACTAAAATTATTATTTAACATTGCATACTAAATGCCTCTGCATATTTAATAGTCCTATCCTCAAATAGAATCATTAAACAAGCAAACATATGCAAACATAACAGCAATCTGACAAAACAGGACAGTCTGTAAAGAATGCAAGAATATCAATACTTTTTTAACTCCAACAATTCTGAAAATTTACCACCCTGTAGAAAATTTATCATAGCTTATTGTGCAAAAAGTTTCAACATTTTATCACATTCCTGCTTTTCTCGGGAATTTTTGCAACAGCGATAAACTTTCTGTTTTGAAACATCAACATGTAGACTTGCAAAATAAGCATGGTAAAGGCCATCCTTGACATTTTTATTGAAATAAAAGATGAAAAACATTATTATAAATAGCATCAAGCAAATAAAAATAAAATAAAATGATGCTCCAAGCAAAACACATATCATGTGACGAATAAAAATATAGCTCCAAGTGAGGTTACCGATAATGTCGGAGACGAAAGAGGGGATGCCTTCCGGGGCATCCCCAAGCTTAGTTGCTTGGATATTCCTTGAATATTACCTTGGGGTGCCTTGGGAATCCCCAATCTTAGGTTCTTGTCACTCCTTATTCTCCTCATATCGATATCTCACCCAAAACTTGAAAACTTCAATCACACAGAACTTAACGGAACTTTGTGAGATGGGTTAGTATGATAAAGATAAATCATTCACTTTGGTACTGTCAAGATAAGATTAATAATTTTTTTCACACAATTCCTACTGTAACCTACAACTTCTACAACTTACATTAAGCAATATAAGCCATGGAAACCATAAAACAAGCAAACTATGCATTGAAAACAGAATCTGTCAAAAACAGAATAGTACATAAAGATCTGAATTAAGGTCATACTTATATAAGTCCAAAAAGTCTGAAAATTTAGGACAACGTAGGAAATTTGTATATCAAACAACTGTAAAAAATTCAGAGTTGGTAGACGCTCGAGTGAATTTAAACAATTCTGTTACTGGGCGTAAAAGTTTCTGTTTTTGCACAGAATCAAGTCAACTATCATCCACACTATCCAAAGGCTTTACTTGTCACTTTATTGAAATAAAAGCTATAAAACATGATTAATACAGTAGCCTAATCATGTGAACACACAAAAACAGTAGGGATAAATGTTGGGTTGTCTCCCAACAAGCGCTTTTCTTTAATGCCTTTTTAGCTAGGCATGAAGATTTCAATAATGCTCGCATAAAAGATAAAAATTGAAACACAAACAGAGCATCATGAAACATATGAATAGCACATTTAAGTCTAACCCACTTCCTATGCATAGGTATTTTGTGAGCAAACAACTTATGGGAACAAGAATCAACTAGCATAGGAAGGCATAACAAGCAAAACTTCAAGATTTTCAACACATAGAGAGGAAACTTGATATTATTGCAATACCTACAAGCATATGTTCCTCTCTCATAATAATTTTCAGTAGCATCATGAATGAATTCAACAATATAACTATCACATAAAGCATTATTTTCATGATCCACATACATAAAAAATTTATTACTCTCCACATAAGCAAATTTATTCTCATGAATAGTAGTGGGAGCAAACTCTACAAAATAACTATCATGTGATTCTTGATTGGCATAATCATATTGAGCATTAAAATCATGATGACAAGTTTCATGGATATCATTACTCTTTATAGCATACATGTCATCACCATAATCATCATAAATAGGAGGCATGCTTTCATCATAGTAAATATTATCATCAAAACTTGGGGGACTAAAAATATCATCTTCATCAAACATAGCATCCCCAAGCTTATGGCTTTGCATATCATTAGCATCATGGATATTCAAAGAGTTCATACCAACAACATTGCAATCATGCTCATCATTCAAAGATTTTTTGTCAAACATTTTGTAGAATTCTTCCTCTATCAATTGAGCACAATTTTCCTTTCCATCATTTTCACGAAAGGCATTATAAAGATGAACAATATGATGCAACCTCAATTCCATTTTTTCGTAGTTTTCTTTTACAAACCAAACTAGTGATAAAACAAGAAACTAAAAGATTCAATTGCAAGATCTAAAGATATACCTTCAAGCACTAACCTCCCCGGCAACGGCGCCAGAAAAGAGCTTGATGTCTACTACACAACTTGTTCTTGTAGACTCGTGTTGGACCTCCAAGCGCAGAGTTTTGTAGGACAGTAGCAAATTTCCCTCAAGTGGATGACCTAAGATTTATCAATCCGTGGGAGGCATAGGATGAAGATGGTCTCTCTCAAACAACCCTGCAACCAAATAACAAAAAGTCTCTTGTGTCCCCAACACACCAAATACAATGGTAATTTGTATAGGTGCACCAGTTCGGCGAAGAGATGGTGATACAAGCGTAGTAATGATAGTAGATATTGATTTTTGTAATAGGAACAAAAAAAACAGCAAGGTAGCAATTGATAAAACGGAGCACAAACGGTATTGCAATGCTTGGAAATGAGGCCTAGGGTCCGTACTTTCGCTAGTGCAATCTCTCAACAATGCTAATATAATTGGATCATATAACCATCCGTCAACGTGTGATGAAGAATCACTCCAAAGTTCCTATCTAGCGGAGAACATAAGAATAAATTGTTTGTAGGGTACTAAACCACCTCAAAGTTATTCTTTCCGATCAATCTATCCTAGAGTTCGTACTAAAATAACACCAAGCTATTCTTTCCGATCGATCTAACCAAGAGTTTGTACTAAAATAACACCATATGATACACATCAACCTACTCTAATGTCACCTAGATACTCCAATGTCACCGCGAGTATCCGTGAGTTGATTATACGATATGCATCAAACAATTTCAGATTCATAATACTCAATCCAACACAAAGAACCTCAAAGAGTGCCACAAGATTTCTACCAGAGAAACTAAGACGAGAACATGCATCAACAACTATGCATAGATTACCCCAATGTCACCTCGGGAATCCACGAGTTGAGTGCCAAAACACATATCAAGTGAATCAATATGATACCCCATTGTCACCATGGGTATTCATAGCAAGACATACATCAAGTGTTCTCAAATCCATAAAAGTATTCAATCCGATAAGAATGAAATCTCAAAGGGAAAACTCAATTCACAACAAGATAGAGAGGGGAAAACACCATATGATCCAACTATATTAACAAAGCCCGCGATACATCAAGATCGTGACATCTCAAGAACACGAGAGAGAGAGAGATTAAACACATAGCTACTGGTACAAACCCTCAGCCCCGAGGGTGGACTACTCCCTCCTCATCATGGTGGCCGCCGGGATGATGAAGATGGCCACCGGTGATGATTTCCCCCTCCAACAGGGTGCCGGAGCGGGGTCTAGATTGGTTTTTCGTGGCTACAGAGGCTTGCGGCGGTGGAACTTCTGATCTAGGCTTACCCCGAGGGTTATTAGAATATTTGGCAATTTATAGGGTGAAGAGGCGGTGCGGGAGGTCACCGAGGGGGGCACAACCCACCTAGGCGCGCCCAGGTGGGTTGTGCCCACCTCAGGCCTCCCCTCTGGTACTTTTTTAGCCCATCCTGGGTCTTCTGCTCCAAAAAAATTCTCCAAAAATTTTCGCTGCGTTTGGACTCCGTTTGATATTGATTTTCTGCGATGTAAAAAATAAGCAAAAAAACAGCAACTGGCACTGGGCATTATGTCAATAGGTTAGTCCCAAAAAATGATATAAAGTTGCTATATAATGATTGGAAAACATCCAAGAATGATAGTATAACAGCATGAATACTTCATAAATTATAGATACATTCTAGACGTATCAATAACAAACGAAAACATTTGTCTGGAACTGACTGTGTGGGATGTACTTACGACTGGAACCGATTGGGCCTGTATAATTGTATTTGATCGCTCGCCCGTCGCACACTATCTCATTTTGCCCAGCGTGTGTAACCGAAGGGCCTATCCCCGGCGGTTTCTAGGTCGTGTGGGAAGGACCCCTGTATCGCACACACTCACTTGGCGACGGTTCAGAAGGCCGTCGCGGAAAGGGGTTAAAAACTGTTTGTATAGCACCTCGATGTACCAGTGCCTTTCCCTTAAGTTCTCGGGATTTCAGAGAGACCGTGTTCTCTCTGGATAACCCGGAACTTCCGGGCCCTGCCCAGAACTTCCGGGCGTCGCGGGTTTGGGGCACTAATACGTCTCCAACGTATCTATAATTTTTGATTGTTCCATGCTATTATATTATCTGTTTTGGATGTTTTATATGCATTAATATGTTATTTTATATTATTTTTGGGACTAACCTATTAATCTAGAGCCCGGTGCCAGTTTCTGTTTTTTCCTTGTTTTTGACTTTTACAGAAAAGGAATATCAAACGGAGTCCAAACGGAATAAAACTTTACGATGATTTTTCTTGGACCAGAAGACACCCAGGAGACTTAGGGAGAGGACCAGCGGAGTCCCTAGGAGGCCACAAGCCTCTAGGGCACGCCCCAGCGGGGGCCCCCTGGCTTGTGGGCCCCTCGAGGGTCCCCTAACCCTAATTCCAGCTCTATATATTCTCAAATATTCCCTGAACATCAGAAGCGTCCACAAAAATGCTTTTCCGCTGCCGCAAGCTTCTGTTCCCGTGAGATCCCATCTTGGGGCCTTTTCCGGCACTCCGCTGGAGGGGGATTTGATCACGGAGGGACTCTACATCAACCTTGCTTCCCTTCCGATGATGCGTGAGTAGTTTACCATAGACCTAAGTGTCCATAGCTAGTAGCTAGATGGCTTCTTATCTCTCTTTGATCTTTAATACAATGTTCTCCTCGATGTTCTTGGAGTTCTATCCGATGTAATCTTCTTTTGCGGTGCGTTCGTTGAGATCCGATGAATTGTGGATTTATGATCAGATTATCTATGAATATTATTTGACTCTTCTCTAAACTCTTTTATGCAAGATTAAGATATCTTTGTATTTCTCTTCGAACTATTAGTTTGGTTTGGCCAACTAGATTGGTTTTTCTTGCAATGGGAGAGGTGCTTAGTTTTGGGTTCAATCTTGCGGTGTCCTCACCCAGTGACAAAAGGGGTAGCGAGGGACATATTGCATTGTTGCCATCAAGGATAAAAATATGGGGTTTATGTCATATTGCTTGAGTTTATCCCTCTACATCATGTTATCTTACTTAAAGCGTTGCTCTGTTCTCATGAACTTAATACTCTAGATGCAGTCAGGAGTCGGTCGATGTGTGGAGTAATTGTAGTAGATGCAGAATTCTTTCGGTCTACTTGTCACGGACATGATGCCTATATTCATGATCATTGCCTTAGATACCGTCATAATTATGCGCTTTTCTATCAATTGCTCAACAGTAATTTCTTTACCCACCGTATGTTTTCTTTCAAGAGAGAAGCCTCTAGTAAAACCTATGGCCCCGGGTCTATTTTCCATCATATATTTTCAGATCTATAAACAAAAAAACCCAAAAATACGTTGCTGCAATTTATTTATATTTACTTTAGTTTGCTCTTTTATTTATCTTTCATACCTATCTCTATTAGATCTCACTCTTGTTCGTGACAGTGAATGGATTGACAACCCCTTTTTCGCGTTGTGTGCAAGTGTTTGTTAATTTGTGCATGTGCATATATTGGAGACTTGCTTGTGCCTCCTACTGGATTGATACCTTGGTTCTTAACTGAGGGAAATACTTATCTCTACTTTGCTGCATCACACTTTCCTCTTCAAGGGAAAAATCAACGCAAGCTCAAGAAGTAGCAGGAAGAATATCTGGCGCCGTTGCCGGGGAGGTTCTACATCAAGCCTACCAAGTACCCATCATAAACTCTCATCTCTTGCACTTACATTATTTGCCATTCGCCTCTCGTTTTCCTCTTCCCCACTTCTAAAACACTTTCAAAAAAATAGAAAAATATTTGCCTTTTTATTCGCCTTTTCGTTCGCTTTCCGTTTGCTTGTCTGCTAGATCGCTTGCTTTGTCACGATGTCTCAAGAAAATACCAAGTTGTGTGACTTTTCCAACACTAATAATAATGATTTTATTAGTACTCCGATTGCTCCCGCCACTAGTGTGGAATCTTATGAAATTAATGCCACTTTGTTGAATCTTGTTATGAAAGAACAATTTTCTGGTAGTCCTAATGAAGATGCCACGTCCCATCTAAACACTTTCGTTGAATTGTGTGATATGCAAAAGAAAAAAGATGTGGATAATGATATTGTTAAATTGAAGCTATTTCCGTTCTCACTACGAGATCGTGCTAAAACTTGGTTTTCATCTTTTCCTAAGAATAGTATTGATTAATGGAATAAGTGTAAAGATGCTTTTATTTCCAAGTATTTGCCTCCCGCTAAGATCATCCCCCTTAGGAATGATATAATGAATTTTAAGCAACTTGATCATGAACATGTTGCACAATCTTGGGAGAGGATGAAATTGATGATAAGAAATTGCCCTAGTCATGGTTTAAGTTTATGGATGATCATACAAAAATTTTATGCCGGATTGAATTTTGCGTCTAGAAATCTTTTAGATTCCGCCGTGATAGGTACTTTTATGGAAATTACATTAGGAGAAGCTACTAAACTCTTAGATAATATTATGACAAATTACTCTCAATGGCATACCAAAAGATCTTCTACTAGTAAAAAAGTGCATGCAATTGAAGAAATTAATACTTTGAGTGGAAGATGGATGAACTTATGAAATTGTTTGCTAGTAAGAGTGCTCCTATTGATCCTAATGATATGCCTTTGTCCACTTTGATTGAGAATAATAATGAATCTATGGATGTTCATTTTGTTGGTAGGAACAATTTTGGTAATAACGCATATAGAGGTAATTTCAACCCTAGGCCGTTTCCTAGTAATTCCTCTAATAATTATGGTAATTCCTACAACAATTCTTATGGAAATTATAATAAAATACCCTCTGATCTTGAGAATAATATTAAAGATTTCATTAATTCTCAAAAGATATTTAATGCTATGCTAGAAGAAAAATTGCTTAAGATTGATGATTTGACTAGAAACGTTGATAGAATTTCTCATGAGATTGATTGTTTTAAGATTAGATCTATGCCACCTAAGATTGATATTAATGAGTCTCTGAAAGCTATTAAAATTTCTTTGGATGAATGCAAAGAGAGAACCACTAGGATGCGTGCTAAGAGAGATTGGCTAGAATAAGCATGTTCTTTTAGTTTTTGAGGAAATAAGGATGAAGATCTTAAAGTGATTGGTGTGACTCCTATTGAATCTTTGTTTGCTAATATAAATCTTGATAAATATGGGTGAAGATCTTTATGAAAAAATTGATAAAAGTGGGATTGGAGAGGTCAAAACTTTAAGTAGCGATGAACCCACTCTTTTGGATTTCAAGGACTTTAATTATGATAATTGTTCTTTGTTTGATTGTATTTCCTTGTTGCAATCCATTCTTAATTCACCTCATGCTTATAATCAAAATAAAGCTTTTACTAAACATATCATTGATGCTATGATGAAATCGTTTGAAGAAAAACTTGAGTTGGAAGTTTCTATCCCTAGAAAGCTTTACGATGAGTGGGAACCTACTATTAAGATTAAAATTGAAGATTGTGAGTGTAATGCTTTTGTGTGATTTGGGTGCTAGTGTTTCCACTATTCCAAAAACTTTATGTGATGTGCTAGGTTTCCATAAATTTGATGATTGTTCTTTGAATTTGCATCTAGTGGATTCCATTATTAAGAAACCTATGGGAAGGATTAATGATGTTCTTATTGTTGCAAATAGGAATTTCTGCCCGTAGATTTTATTTTTTGTTTGATATAGATTGCAATCCTACATGTCCTATTATTCTTGGTAGACCTTTCCTTAGAACGATTGGTGCAATTATTGATATGAAAGAAGGAAACATTAGATTTCAATTTCCATTGAGGAAGGGCATGGAACACTTTCCAAGAAAGAAAATTAAGTTGCCATATGAATCTATTATTAGGGCCACTTATGGATTGCATACCAAAGATGATAATACCTAGATCTATGTTTTATGCCTAGCTAGGGGCGTTAAAGAATAGCGCTTGTTGGGAGGCAACCCAATTTTATTTTTGTGTTCTTTGTTTTTGGTTCTGTTTTTCAATAAATACAAATTATTACCTCTGTAGTAATTGTGTTTTGGTGTTTTAATTAGTGTTTAAGCCAAGTAAGACCTTTGGGATGGTCTATGGTGATAGTTGATTTGATCTTGCTGAAAAACAGAAACTTTTGCGCTCATTGCCAGAATTTTGGAAAATCACAGAAACGTGCTTTTGATCTGAATTTTTTACACACGATTGATATACAAATTTCCCAGGTTGTACTAATGTTTCAGAATTTTTGGAGTTACAGAAGTAGATGAAATTTCCAGATTACCGCAGACTGTTCTGTTTTTGAGTGATTCTGTTTTCTATGTGTTGTTTGCTTATTTTGATGAATCTATGGGTAGTATCAGGGGGTATGAACCATGGAGAAGTTGGAATACAGTAGATATAACACCAAAATAAATTTAGAATGAGTTCACAACAGTACCTAAAGTGGTGATTTATTTTATTATACTAACGGATCTTACGAGTTTTCTGTTGAGTTTTGTGTTGTGAAGTTTTCAAATTTTGGGTAAAGATTTGATGGACTATGGAATAAGGAGTGGCAAGAGCCTAAGCTTGGGGATGCCCAAGGAACCCCAAGGTCATATTCAAGGACAACCAAGCATCTAAGCTTGGGGATGCCCCGGATGGCATCCCCTCTTTCGTCTTCAATCCATCGATAAATTTACTTGAGGCTATATTTTTATTCACCACATGATATGTGTTTTGCTTGGAGCGTCTTGTATGATATGAGTCTTTGCTTTTTAGTTTGCCACAATCATCCTTGATGTACACACCTTTTTAGAGGGACACACTTTAATCGTGAATTTATTAGAATATTCTATGTGCTTCACTTATATCTTTTGAGCTAGGCAGTTTGCTCTAGTGCTTCACTTATATCTTTTTAGAGCACGGCGGTGGTTTTATTTTATAGAAATTGATGAACTCTCATGCTTCACTTATATTATTTTGAGAGTCTTAAACAACATGTTAATTTGCTTAGGTTATGAATTTGGTCCTAATATGATGGGCATCCAAGAAGGATATAATAAAAACTTACGTATAAAGAGCATTGAATATATGAGAAGTTTGATTCCTTGCATTTGTTTTGAGATATAAAGATGGTGATATTAGAGTCATGCTAGTGAGTAATTGTGGATTGGTATAAATACTTGTGTTAAAGTTTGTGATTCCCGTAGCATGCACGTATGGTGAACCGTTATGTGATGAAGTCGGAGCAAAATTTATTCTTTGATTGTCTTCCTTATGAGTGGCGGTCGGGGATGAGCGATGATCTTTTCCTACCAATCTATCCCCCTAGGATCATGCGTATTAGTACTTTGTTTCGATGGCTAATAGACTTTTGCAATAAGTATGTGAGTTCTTTATGACTAATGTTGAGTCCATGGATTATACGCACTCTCACCCTTCCACCATTGCTAGCCTCTCCAGTACCGCTCAACTTTCGCCGGTGCATTAAACACACCATATACCCTTCCTCAAAACAGCCACCATACCTACCTATTATGGCATTTCCATAGCCATTCTGAGATATATTGCCGTGCAACTTCCACCGTTCCGTTTTATTATGACACGCTCCATCATTGTCATATTGCTTTGCATGATCGTAAGATAGCTAGCATGATGTTTTCATGCCTTGTCCCTTTTTTATGTCATTGCTATGCTAGATCTTTGCACATCCCGGTACACCGCCGGAGGCATTCATATAGAGTCATATTTTTGTTCTAAGTATCGAGTTGTAATTCTTGAGTTGTAAGTAAATAAAAGTGTGATGATCATCATTATTAGAGCATTATCCCATGTGAGGAAAGGATGATGGAATCTATTATTCCCTCACAAGTTGGGATGAGTCTCCGGACTTTAAAAAAATAAAAGAGGCCAAAGAAGCCCAAAAATAAAAGAGGCCAAAGAAGCCCAAACAAAAAAATGAGAGAAGGGACAATGTTACTATCCTTTTCCACACTTGTGCTTTGAAATAGCACCATGTTCTTCATGATAGAGAGTCTCCTATTTTGTCACTTTCATATACTAGTGGGAATTTTTCATTATAGAAGTTGGCTTCCTCAAATTGCCCTACGTCTTCATGAGCAAGAAAGTTGGATGCACACCCACTTAGTTTCTTTTTGAGCTTTCATACACTTATAACTCTAGTGCATCCGTTGCATGGCAATCCCTACTCACTTGCATCGATATCAATTAATGGGCATCTTCATAGCCCATTAATTTGCCTAGTTGATGTGAGACTTTCTCCTTCCTTTTTGTCTTCTCCACAACCACCATATTCTATTCCACCTATAGTGCTATATCCATGGCTCACGCTCATGTATTGCGTGAAAGTTGAAAAAGTTTGAGAACACCTAAAGTATGAAACAATTGCTTGGCTTGTCATCGGGGTTGTGCATGATGAAATACTTTGTGTGATGAAGATGGAGCATAGCCAGACTATATGATTTTGTAGGGATAACTTTCTTTGGCCATGATATT
Source organism: Thinopyrum elongatum (assembly GCA_011799875.1). Taxonomy (NCBI): domain Eukaryota; kingdom Viridiplantae; phylum Streptophyta; class Magnoliopsida; order Poales; family Poaceae; genus Thinopyrum; species Thinopyrum elongatum. Next base: position 409,797,881 of record CM022299.1, read on the forward strand.
TTGAGAAGACATGATTGCTTTATTAGTATGCTTGAAGTATTATTGTTTTTATGTCAATATTAAACTTTTGTTTTGAATCTTATGGATCTGAATATTCTTGCCACAATAAAGGAAATTGCATTTATAAATATGTTAGGTAGCATGTCACATCAAAAATTCTGTTTTTATCATTTACCTACTCGAGGACGAGCAGGAATTAAGCTTGGGGATGCTTGATACGTCTCCAACGTATCTATAATTTTTGATTGTTCCATGCTATTATATTATCTGTTTTGGATGTTTTATATGCATTAATATGCTATTTTATATTATTTTTGGGACTAACCTATTAACCTAGAGCCTAGTGCCAGTTTATGTTTTTTCCTTGTTTTTGACTTTTACTGAAAAGGAATATCAAACGGAGTCCAAACAGAATAAAACTTTACGATGATTTTTCTTGGACCAGAAGACACCCAGGAGACTTGGGGAGAGGGCCAGAGGAGTCCCGAGGAGGCCACAAGCCACTAGGGCGCGCCCCAGGGGGGCACCCCCTGGCTTGGGGGCCCCTTGAGGGTCCCCTAATCCTAATTCCAGCTCTATATATTCTCAAATATTCCCCGAACATCAGAAGCGTCCACAAAAATACTTTTCCACCATCGCAAGCTTCTGTTCACGTGAGATCCTATCTTGGGGCCTTTTCCGGCACTCCGACGGAGGGGGATTCGATCACGGATGGCCTCTACATCAACCTTGCTGCCCTTCCAATGATGCGTGAGTACTTTACCACAGACCTAAGGGTCCATAGCTAGTAGCTAGATGGCTTCTTCTCTCTCTTTGATCTTCAATACAAAGTTCTCCTCGATGTTCTTGGAGTTCTATCCAATGTAATCTTCTTTTGCGGTGCATTTGTTGAGATCCGATGAATTGTGGATTTATGATCAGATTATCTATGAATATTAGTTGAGTCTTCTCTAAACACTTTTATGCATGATTACGATATCTTTGTATTTCTCTTCGAACTATCGGTTTGGTTTGGCCAACTAGATTGGTTTTCTTGCAATGGGAGAGGTGCTTAGTTTTGGGTTCAATCTTGCGGTGTCCTCACCCAGTGACAGAAGGGGTAGTGAGGCACGTATTGCATTGTTGCCATCGAGGATAAAAAGATGGGGTTTATGTCATATTGCTTGAGTTTATCCCTCTACATCATGTCATCTTACTTAAAGCGTTGCTCTGTTCTTATGAACTTAATACTCTAGATGCAGGCAGGAGTCGGTCGATGTGTGGATTAATAGTAGTAGATGCAGAATCGTTTCGGTCTACTTGTCACGGACGTGATGCCTATATTCATGATCATTGCCTTAGATACCGTCATAATTATGTGCTTTTCTATCAATTGCTCAACAGTAATTTGTTTACCCACCGTATGTTTTCTTTCAAGAGAGAAGCCTCTAGTGAAACCTATGGCCCCGGGTCTATTTTCCATCATATATTTTCAGATCTATAAACCAAAAAACCCCAAAATACCTTGCTGCAATTTATTTATATTTACTTTAGTTTGCTCTTTTATTTATCTTTTATACCTATCTCTATTAGATCTCACTCTTGTTCGTGACCGTGAAGGGATTGACAACCCATTTTTCGCGTTGTGTGCAAGTGTATGTTAGTTTGTGCAGGTGCATATATTGTAAACTTGCTTGTGCCTCCTACTGGATTGATACCTTGGTTGTTAACTGAGGGAATTACTTATCTCTACTTTGCCGCATCACCCTTTTCTCTTCAAGGGAAAAATCAACGCAAGCTCAAGAAGTAGCAGGCACTTAACAATGGGCAAGGGATGCAAAAGGGGTATTCCCCCATCTGTTCCTCTGCCCCTCCTCTCCACTCCCTGTGGCACCCCCTCTCCATCAACGACTTCCGGGCGAGCTGCCGGCCCCCGGAACCTCCGGCCTTCCTCCCCTTCATCGTGTTCGGAGGGCATCTCGTGTGTTCTCCGCCATCTCCATGGAGGAAGGAAACCTAAGCGCTTTCTCTGCTTTCTCTCTGGATTCTCTCCTAGGGATTATAGTTCAAGCTTATGGTATTAGGATAAAAACAAACACCCAATCTCCAGTATTGCATCCACATTAGATCTGCAGTACTCCTTTCATTTCATATCCATTGTACGAATTATGCATGTCCTCTCCTTAGATCCAGAAGGAGTCCTACGGCCATGCTGGTGCCCGGAACTTCTGGGCAGGCCGGAACTTCCGGCCTCGCTACGATTTCCATGTCCGGGCCAAGGCCGGTACTTCCGTCGAAACTTCCGGCTGCCGGAACTTCCGGTCCCCCGGAACTTCTGGCCTAAGCAGAGTCCTGACATATTTTCACATGATGAGATCCTTTGATTTCTTTTTGAAGCTTGTGCACTTATTCTATCCCCGTGCTATTTCTGTCATCTTTTTCAGCAGGAGGGTCTGGCTCACGTGCTTGATACGTCTCCAACGTATCTATATTTTTTGCTTTTTCCGTGCTGTTATATGATCATTCTTGGATGTTTTACAATCATTTTATAGCAACTTTATATCATTTTCTGGGACTAACCTATTGACATAGTGTCGAGTGCCAGTTGCTGTTTTTTGCTTGTTTTTTACTTCGCAGAATATCAGTACCAAACGGAGTCCAAATGCAGCGAAATTTTTTGGAGATTTTTTCTGGGCCAGAAAACACCCAGTGGGCCAAAGAAGTACCAGAGGGGAAGCCCGAGGTGGGCACAACCCACCAGGGTGCGTCAGGAGGCCCAGGCGCGCCGAGGGGGGTTGTGCCCCCCTCGGTGACCTCCCGCACCGCCTCTTCGCCCTATCAATTACCAACTATTACAGAAACCCTAGGGGAGTCGACGAAACACAATTCCAGCCGTCGCAAGTTCCAGAACCACGAGATCCAATCTAGACACCATCACGGAGGGGTTCATCATCCTCATTGGCGCCTCTCCGATGATGCGTGAGTAGTTTATCATAGACCTACGGGTCCGTAGGCAGTAGCTAGATGACTTCTTCTCTCTTTTGATTCTCAATACACTACAAAAAAATAGACTTCCGTGATGATACGTGTTTGTCACAGTAGGTCACGTTTTCTGTCATGCATGTACATTCATGAAGATTTTATGACAGAATCAAGATAGTCATACCTATGTTGTCGTAGAAGTGTTCCATGACAATACCAAAATTATCATCACGGAAGTGTCCACTTCCATGACGATAAATGGCGCATCATGGAAGTGCTTTCGTCAAGGGTAACTAACACATGGCATCCACCGTAACGGGTCGCCGTTAAGCTATCGGGTTTCGGTTTGGATTCGATAACCCATTAACAGCCGGGACCAATGGGAATTTTCCACGTGTAAAATTCTCAATGGCTAGAGAAACCACGTGTCGGCTCACCGTTGGGACAGATGTCATCCACTCATTGGACAGGAGGCGCCTATGATATGTCGACACGTGGCACGGCCCAACAGAGGCCCAATTCGGTGAAAAGGCTGGCATGTTTGACTTGGTCAAAAGGTAGCGGGCCGGCCCACGGAAAGCCTCTTAACGGCCTGTTCGCATATAGCCCATTTACAGCCTGCTAACTCATGGCATGTTATGGCCTATCCAAATTAGGCCCAATAGCGTCATCTGGGCCGTCCAATATGATTCCAGCCCATTGTAACTTCCGGACCATGTATGGCACATGACGTCTTTCGGCCCATACGAGGCCCTTTGTAACTCTGGGCCCATTAAAGGCCCGAGGTGAAACTAGCCCATAATGAACAGTGTATCCCTTTATACCCATTAATGGCCCATTATTCCGTTTGCCGTTTCCAGCCTGTGTTAACTTTCGGCCTTCTAAGGGCCCATTTATTCTTGGGCTCATTTCCAGAATTTGGTTACTTACGGTCCGTTACTGGCCTGTTCCGCTTGTGAGCCAAATTCAGCCCGTGGTTACAGTCGGCCCGTTTGTGGCCCGTTAACCCGTTGGGCTGTTTTCATAGCATCATCAAATACGGCCTATTAACGGCCTGTTATGGTCGGGCCATAAACAGATGATTTCCACTCTAGCCCGTTTACGGCCCATTTTGCGGATCATTATTGGTCCATGAATAGTACGGCCCATGTTTGGCCAAACGATTATACGGCCCGTAGAAGGCCCATTGATTATACAGCCCGTAGAAGGCCCATGGATCCTACGGCCCGTAGAAGGCCCACAGATCCTACGGCCCGTAGGAGGCCCATGGTCACTACAGCAGGTAGCAGGACCATGGTTACAATGGTCCGTATGTTGTCATGGTTATTGTGGCCTAGTTATAAAAATAGGTTATTGTGGCCACTAGAAAAACGCGGAAAAAGAACTGCAGTGATTACAAGCAAACAACTAAACAAGACAATAATCTATATCTATATCTATATCTATATCTATACCTACTAATAAAGCAAGGTGCGTTTCTCCTATTTTTTCATCCGTTCACCTCATATTATATTTTTGAGATTTTTTTTCTATCCGAGGTGGTACTATTTTTCTGATCCATCCTCAAAATTTATACCAAAAACTATTGGAAAAACCGCTTGGGCCAGGTTTGCAGCGCGCACTTAAGCCTGCTCTGCGCCGCGCAGCTGGTTGGGCCTCAGCCTGCTCGGGTCTCTAATTGACGCACACGGATGTGTTAAAAAATACAGGTAAGAAGAGTGATTCGAACCAAGACCTCCTACTTATTAGATGATTCAATGCAACAACCAACTAAGACAACTCATTGCTGTGACTAAAGCCAGTTTGTACTATATTTCTATGATGTTAAATGGGTAGTAGAACGGGATTGGGCCTTGGTTGTGCTCCAGCTGTTGAGCCAACTCCACTAACGCACGCGCATCATTAACGTATAAAAAAAAATTAAATTCGTGATATTAATGTTTGTGGATATTTCATGTTGAATGGTCCCATATGGCTCCCTTAGACTGATTCTCAGCAATTTATATACGTTCAACACCGTTGTCTGCTGTGAGCTAATGATATGTAAGGTGGGAGATGCTTTGCACAACACGTTTGGATTGTGAGCTGGATATACAACGAGACATAAGAAGGTGTGGCGCTGCTTGCGAATGGAATGTTATGGAAAATGTACGAGTTCACGTGTGTGCATTGCATGGAGCAAAGAGAAGGAATAAGACAGAGATAGGCCGGATACATACGAAATAGGAGGCGTGAGCGGACGAGACCCCCCACCCCCAATGGGGGGTCAAGCGGGCCTCGAGCGAGACAACGACGGTGGCCACACGAATGATGAAGTGCGCGCCTGTAGCCTCCGGAGGTGGTGGCCGTGGTTGAGCTGGTGCAGGTTGCCGATGATGGGCGGAGGCGAAAGCGGTGCATCAAGAGTGGCGCCATCCTTGCCGCTTGTTCTCCTCTTACAATCATGGCCAAGCAAGAGGCGAGGAGAAGCCATATATATGAGTGCTAGAAGAGTGATGTGTGCAGGCGGCAGGCCCTTTTGTTTCACTTCGCCCATTCGACGTCGTTCTCGCCATCGACGCTCCAGCCGGAAGCTTAATACAAGTCGACCCTGCACAACTAGCTCGGCACTCTGCACCAGGCCCCATCTCTACAAGCGGCATTCCACTGCCTGCCTGCATACTCTTTGCCATTGACGACTTGATGCCCTGATTGTACTACCACACACTGCTAAGGCCTCTGTCTCTCTGATAAGTAACAGCAGGCGCGACATGTTTATTTGAAAGATTGGACAGCATGTTCACGTGAAAGATTGTGTTTCTTTCGACCATCCTAGGTACTTATATCTTTGTTGATTTTGTAGCACATGAGGCTGTACAGTCGAGCACTGAGCTTTATTGGCTAGGGATGGAAAGTCACGTAACCTTACGTAGGCCTTTACGTACGTTAGCATTTTCGATTCTTCTATCTTACTAAATTTAAATACACATCAATTTTCTCTCCCATTGCAATGCACGGGCATATGCGCCGCTTCTCATTGGCGTATGATGCAACTGCCAACTGATTAATGAATTTGATCTAAGGCCCGTAAAGAAATCAATCATCTACAGAAAAATCCAGATGTTTGCTCGATTGAATTTATTACGGTTTTGCTAAATTTCAGGTGCCGCGAATTTTCAAAGCTAGCAATATACATATGGTTCTTCAGTTTAATTGAAGGATCTCGGTTCATTAAAAAAAGTGTTAACTATTTTGACCCGGCGCCCGTGAAGGAATCAACCATCTACAGAAACATCCAAATGTTTGCTCGACTCTAATTTTATTACGGTTTTTCTAAATCTCAGGCTCCTCGAACTTTACAAAGCTAACAACATAAATATGTCTTTCCGGTCGACTGGAATGATCTCGATTTATTAAAGAAAATAAAAAGAGAGTTGTCCGGTTAAGATACGAAAAACGAAATTACAACTATCACAATGGCACACAGAAAACAACACTGGTCAATCTAGACAGCCACACAAAGATAGATAATTTTATTTTATTTATCTTTCTATTTAGTGCTACGGGACTATAATAGATAATTTATTATCTTTTTACGAGAAAAATACGTGACTGATATGTATTTTTCCTAGACTTTGGCATGTGCCTCCCTGGCGCCGGATGACACCGTCTGGATGTTGCACTCTTTGGCGCTTTTGTGGAACGGGCTAATCCTGGTTTAAGCCGACTGATTAGCTGTGATGATTGCTACGATAAACATCGGTGACTGCTTGAGCAAATGGAATAGACAGACTCGGTCACATGCTACTATACGTGTATGTGCATGTTGCATGGGTTAGCTGTAATTAAAGAAACCCGTCTCTAACGCAATGAATCAAGAGGCTTGAACGAGCTCATTGGATTGACGAGAGCTACACATAGAGTACACGCGAAAACAACAAAGAAGCTTCAAGGAAAAGACACTATCTAGAATGTAAAAGATAAATTTACAGCATCATCGACGAGAGATACTACATAATTATTTTTGAACCTACCGTCATTGTCGCTTGCTAACATCGGACGCGAGATTGAACATAATTTCATACAGTGTTAAATAGGGTAACACCGTAGTTCATGGACTGAATATTTGCACCCCAGATTTAGGTTTAACACATACTCCCTCCATTCGGAAATATTTGTTGGAGAAATGGATATATCTAGACATATTTTAATTCTAAAAAAATCTATTTTTTTTTCATTTCTCCACAAGTATTTTCGGACGAATGAAGTATGATACATATAATATTACAATATAATTTTATTGAACGTTCCCTAACTAAATCCATCAATGAAAATAGTGCAATGACTATGGAGCCTGTGCTGCATTGGTGGGTGTTCTGGTGGACAGGGCAACTAACCTTCTTTTCATAGCGATTCATTAACTTCCTCTCCCGTTGCAACGCACGGACATTTGTACTAGTTTCCCCCTATGGAGATAATCATCCTCCAAAAAAATTTGTTTTTTGGTGATGATTTTTTTATGCATTTGTACATGTACTCACCGTATCCCCGTAAGTCTATTTTCAGAAAATGCCGTTTTCCCGTATCGCCGTATCCGTATCCCGTACCCGTATCCCCGTACCATGTAACATAGCTGTTGAGATCTCGCGCCCGCACCATGTATTTGCTAACACCTTACTGCAAGTCAGTGTCTTAATCTCATAACTTGGTACAGTTTCTCAGATGTTGCCACCATGGGAAAGAAAGGAGAGGAATGAAGAAGATGACCAGGGATGCCACCTTTCTGTTGTTGATTCAGTCTGGTCCCACGAAATGACCGTTCGCCGCCACCTTGCTCTCTAGGGCCGCGCCTCCTCTGTGGGCTATGATGCTGGTGGGTTTGTGTGTTCGACTGCTAACAGTAATCAATTTAGTTATACAGTCCATGCTCGAAAAAAATAGTAATGTTGTCCATGAGATTGGTAAAACAGTGGTTGGCCAAGTGCTCATGGTTTGATCGTCTAATTAATAGGATTAGTGACGCTGTCACCATGGTGCTACCCCACCAGACCATCTGTTCGCACGATATATAGCAAGCTACGTTGAAGTACTTGACTCTGGCAATTTATCATGCGGCTAATCCACTAGCAGTAGGACGTGGAGAAATGTGTCACCAAACCTATTGAAAACCTAACAACTTGAACCACTAAACTTCTCGCAGTAGGTATTTGATAATTTTCTGATGTCTCCGATTCTTGTATGTCTATACATATCACTCTGGTTCTTTACTATGGCGTATGTCCATGTGGTTGCTACCTATCTTATGAGCTCATATAAATGCATGATAAGAGTGTCACTGATTAGAAGTGTGGATGAAAGAACAATACTGTATCCTGAGAATGGAATCGTATATAAGTCAGGGACAGACGGAGACATTATTCACACAACTGTAAGAGTTGGTGGAGTACTGGAGTATTCATGCCGTCTCGACGAGCTGAATACACACGTGGCCTATTGTAGCATATAGGTTTGGTCCTTTTTGTTGGTCAGAGTTTTTTCTTTGGAGGGACAATCTAAAATCTGCATTATCAATGCAAAAAATGTAAACATAGGGTCCCGTTAAATTAGGTTACTCGTTGTGAGTTGGATAATATCTACGAAAAGAAAACATTGCTTTTCGCCATCATGCTGTGGAATTTGGGTATCAACGCACCCCATGTGACTTTAAGTTGTATCCACGTGCTAAGTTATTTACCATCGCATGAAAAAACAATAAAGGGACAAGTGCTGGGAATGGTGATTTCTGAGGAGAATACTAAACTGACGAAGGCCCGCTAAGAACAAATAGATTAATTGTAAAGGGAGGATTCAATGTGTTCAGAAAAAATTAACAATTATGTAAGAAATAAAGACCTTGATTGTCAATGTTAGCCCTTACCTTGTACGTATCGGGTTCTAATGAAAGCGCCGATTATCCTGTAACATAAAAGCTCAAACATGCATTACTGTAGGACGACAAAGTTTTCACATCTTTCGAGGTTGAGAGTTGACATGACACACATAAAGAATGGTTGGGTCCTATATGGAGCGTTGGCTGTTTCATAGAAAAGAAAACAAATTATAGACGGAATTGAGATTCCCTGAAGATGCACTCAATGACCACTTCATTTTCTCACTATCAACTGTCACTTCTTTCTTGGTAACCTAATTTTATTCCCCATTTAGCCACCTCCACGTTCTAATTTCTGCGAGACAACTTATTTCAGCACACTACTTGCTCAATTCAGGTTGAGCAGTGTCATGTAAAGCTTACCAGTCCGGCCTGATATGCGTAGTAAGCAATCCCCAGGATTAAACCCAATCATGTCAGCAATCATAGCCCCGGACTAGCTTTCATCGATCATCCAATAGTTTGGATTAGTGAAGCTGTTGTCAAGAAGCTACGTCAGCAGTACTTCCATTCCCACAATATAACCAGCTACGTCGAGGAGGGCCCATCATATGTGATAAACTGATAATAGATATGGACAATTCAAGAATCACTAGTAAGAACTATGGATAGTTTGATGGAGATGCACTGATATATGTTAAGGGCGAGAGAACACAGAACATTACTCACACAAATGTGAGAGTTTGGTGGAGTATTCATTCATTCTCCATGAGGTGAATGTATGGACTGTGTAGCTTATAGGTGTGTCTATTTACGTGCTGGTAACTTGGTAACGCTCATTCTTTCGAGGGACATTTCAAATCCAATTTTCAATACAGAAAATGATTTCACTGTTGGGTTGACTCTCTTGGCCCTTCTGTATAACTCCTATTGAGAATGGACTTTCTACTCTCAGGTGTACTCACACCCCTTATCCCAACCGTTGGCTAGGTGTTGTCCCGCATCGAGATCCGAACAGTGCTCTAGTGTGCGTGATTTGCAGGGGACATGTATAGTAATATGAGCCGTGTAAGGGTATGTCCAAGATGGACAAATTCCCTTTTCTGACACAGCTGGACGTGCATGGAGCTTCTGAGATAAAAAAAACTTTTTCACAAAAATAAATCCAGAAAACCGGTTGCATGTGGCAGCTCTCTCTTTGAGTCTTTGACTCTTGCACTCATGTTTTGAATATTTTTTTACATGGTGCATACTGTCTCTCCTCTTTCTGACACGACCGGACGTAGCCTTCTACACGCATATCGGCAGAAACCTGAGCGCTTAGATGTCAAAAACTTATTTCAAATATTACCACAATCACTTACGGGCTATGGCATCCGCAAAAAGCTCCATCTCCTAGAGGATCTACAGTGACTGATGGACATGCATCTCTTGGGTCATTGAGCAGTCCAGTCTCCATCCACGTGACTACAGTAGCCTTGGTGGAGGACCTGTCGGGAACATGTACAGGCCCTCTGAGCTAGTGCATGCCTAGGGCCTATTAGATTAGCATAAAGGGTCTGAACAACCAACAAGTCCTGCGAAATACTCTGTGACGCGTCTGACCAGTGCACGAATCTCTGCGAGAATGAACCGATGAGATGAGGGGTGCGCACACACCTGAGAGTAGCCACACCTTTCCGCTTGTATAGCCCCTTTTGTACAACTACTCTCTCTCTTCTGTGTCACCGCTCACCGGCTTGCTTTCTCCTTGTACGGTGTTGCTTTTAATTCTGTTAAAAAGAAAGAAGAGGTGGGCTCCAACAACAATACATTTAACTTATTTACCACACTGCAATTTATAGTTTGGCATGGAGTTCTTCGGAAACTGATTTGCATGTTACTTATTCTATTTCAAAGCTGATGTTGCATTGTGTTATTTTTGCTTGAAGAGTCTGGTAAATGCTTATGGGCACCAAATGCACTAGACAGCCTAATATCCTAGCTCCCCTCTTTATGTTCATGTGTGTGCCTGGAAATTGCAATAATGCTATCATGTTATTTCCATTGTTCAAATTGGTCTCGGTAGTACAATCATAAGAAAGTAATTTATGTACGTCAAAACTGGTAATTTCCATGATTCCGTGATGTGACAACATAATATAAATATGCATCTCTAATATATATGTAAGTAGTTTCCACATATATAGTTTGCTACTATATATGCTCAATAGGAAAATCACTAGTAGGAAGTGCAAATGAATAAACAATACATAGTTTCGTAATGAAATAGTTGTATACTTGCTCAAAAACTAATGAAGTGGTTGGATATGGAAAGGGAGAGATGGACATAGAACATTACTCCAGTTTGGGAGTTGGTGGAGTATTCATCCCGGCTCCATGAGGTGAATGTAAATGTCCTCCTTTTTGATAAAAGGCACCTTTTATTGAGTCATGATGTTGCAAATTCCCACATGTACATACATAACTCTCAGGTTTTATTATTATATTCTCCTCTCATATGTGGTTTCCACATATCTTATGTTCAAATATATATGCCCAAAAGAAGAATCACTAGTAGGAAGTGCAAATGAACAAACAATATATAGTGTGAGGTTGTTGAAGTGCATTTCTTCTATTATTGACGTGGTACGGGCATGTGATTTATGCCTGCGTCTTTATTTAGACTTCATCTAGTAAGGAAATAAATAAGCAAGCAACTAACGCTAGGCTATTACGGCTATTACACATATTACATCCACTGGGCATCAAAGTTCGCCACCAGTGCAAATATAGGGAACAAAGCAGCATATTACATACACTAGCCGTCTAAATTGGCCATCAGTGTAAATAAACGTGGCAGCAAAACAAGTCCATAACTGAAACAACTTCAGAAGAGCTCAAGAAACGTTATCCTGGGTATTCAACATGCTGGCAATAAGCTTAGCAAGCTTATTAGCTTTCTCCTGTTTGGCGCTAAAATCCTCCAACACTTGCTGTTGCACCAGAAAGTATGCATCTGAATTCTCCAGGGACTTCCGCAGTTCTTCGGCTTCTTGTCGCAGCAGAGCTGATCGATGTCTTTCAGCTTGTAGTTGAGACTCAAGAAACCGAACTGATTTAGACAGTGAGTTCGAATAGCTTGTGCCAGCGGTAGTGGCTAGTAACTCGAACACTACATCAAGACAGGACTTTGGGGTTGTCTCACTGTCTTCAAGATAGTTTTCCTTAGCTGTTTTATCAGCTTTGTTGGAGACCAACAAGGATGTCTCACTATCCTGAACCTTATCTACATTACTTCCTTTACCATGGCTTAATAAGGTACTCTTCCCCAATATTCTGTCAGCATTCTAAAAGAAGAAACAAGCAGACACATAACAGGTTTAGTTCAAATCATATCAGTTCAAGACAAAGCAGCATTGAAAGAATACAAAGCGTGGGAAACTACACGGCACAACAAGATTTCAGATGGGTACCACGGGTCTACATGTACAACAACACTATTGGCTCTGTTGTGATGCTAGTAATGAGCATGATATGAGAAGTCAACTGTATACACAATTGAAATTGAAATCAATAGAGCTATTTATAAGAGCAAACCTGTTAAACAAACATACTTAAATATACCTGTTGTGCCATTGGAGTTTCGATTGGATCCTTCAATTTAAAAATAAGTTTGTATGAGTAAATACAGTGATACAAGAGCAAAGCAGTATGCACGATAGCAATGGAATCTTAAATGAGAACAGTTGTTCTTCAGGTTTAAGCACTTGTTCTACACGAACAGAGTACAGTAAGACACAGTCATATAGTACTTAAAAATAAAAAATGAGTTCATAGATCTTACCACATTCTTGGTTCGGGACCAGTACAGAACAAGGCGTTCCCAGTCATCGTCCTGTAAATGTGTCTCAGGAGAACGTAAGGGAATTTGATGAGTTTCTTTGCCAGTGAAGTACGTTTTCTTCAGGTAATTCCGATATTGCCACCAAGCATTCTTGAAGATAGTAGAGGTATTAGCACAGGTTATCTCATCCTGAGTTTCCAAATCGAACCTTCTCTATAGAGAAAAATGGGAACATTTGCTGTATTATAACCATCATGGAGGTAGAATGTATGGGACAAAGCAAAGTAATTGCCATGAATAATATTACTTACACATAACTCCTGGACGAACACCTGCAACTGGCATTTTCCTTCATCTTCAGTATAACTAGCGGTGTGACCCGCGCATTTGCGCGGCTAGGTTTATAAAATATTATTAAAGTATCATTTACATATTTGACACATGCTCTTTAACAAAACAGAAATATATATAAATATGTCTGCTCAAAATCTATGACATTGTGTCTATTATTTTAATTGGCCAATCAAAATATCTTCATCTGATTATCTATTTTTCTTAACTCCATACGATCATCTGAATGGATGCCCGAAGGTGAGAGTGAGTTGAGATAGTTGACCACGAAACTAAATATCCTTTCGAGAAATACCTTGGTCTATCATAAATTTGTGATATACTGGATGTACACCTCAATTCCATAAAGCATTTGGTCTTGTAAATATGTTGAATGCTTATTTAGTCCTTTCCACGGCATGTGTTTCTTGCTAGGTTCTTTCTGAATATATATTAATAGTATAAGTTACTAAAGTTGTGTACATAAGATTCTTAGGACTGATTCAACTCATTACGAAAATTTTGAACCAATAGTTAAATCTAAATTTTGATGACTTAGGTAAACATTCCTTTCTTCCTACACGCATCTCATTTACATGTGTATTGTAACCACTTCCACTAAAATTTATTTTATCAATATATATCAAACATTCGCATGATTCTATGTTCCTTTCATAGTTCATCAATTTCTAAACATGCATGGAAAGTTTAACTATTAATATTACTTATAACATAGTTGTCATAATATTGTGTTGCTTTCTTCATGCAATGCACTCGCACGAATAGATGGCACATTAACACCCACTCGGTATAGGAAGGCAACGTTGTGTCCATTCTACTCAAGAAGAACGTTTTCCTTTTAGTGCAGATTCAGTCATGATGATACATCGAATTCATATTTATAGTTTTTTCCTTCCACGAAACTACATAAGCAACACATGTATGTAAATATGTGTACACTACTTTCCTTCTAGGTTGCACTTCTTTGCCCCCTCTATTTGGAGTTCATGACCACCATTTTGTTATAATATTTCTATCGTTTATTCCCAGTTTGTTTTCCAAAAGTAGTTTATTACTGATTAAGCTATTTAACTCACTTCTAGGGGATGTTTATTACCTATGCCGTTCGCATGAAAACATACTTTTCAGTATATTTCTATTTTTATTGGTAATTATGTTTAAAATGTTGTAATATTCTTTATCTGCCTTATAATATATCTATGCATAATTTGGTCTAAGTTCATCTACTTGAATTTTATATGGAGTTCACTAGAACTTATCTCCATAGTCATACTGATTTCTTTTGTCAGTTGTATACATTAAAATATATTTTTAGCATGAAAAAAATGCTGATTCATTTGTAAAGTAGATTTTCAGTTTATGCCAGTTGGTCAAAGTACAAATTGCACGCACTTCAAAACAATATTTGTGCACACACTGGTCCAGTGTCGAGTGTGTGTATCTTATAATTTGACTACATCTTATGTGCGTATATATTGCTAAAAAAATTAATTTTCTATATTGTGAAAATAATTTAACTGTGCATTATTCTTATAAGTTAGCTATTATCTTTTAGTTTATCATTGCATTTAGTTTCAGGGCAACCATCTCATTTGCCGATCAACTTTCTAACAATTTGTATACATGATGACTTATATTTTCAAATGATCTTGGGTAAAAAAACTCTGAGCATCGTTCCTCATGTGAATATCCTTACATGAAATTATAATTATAGTGCTATAGAAAAATCCCATAAAAGATAAAATATATTACTTTTCATATATATTCATAGCCAATGCTAAAAAAAGTTTGACTGGAACATTCCTTTTTAATCAAGTTTGTTTGTGTCGTAGAAAAATCAATGCCTTATGATTCATCATTGATAGCTAATTAGACACCAAAGGATGAAAATCTATGTAAAAATAAAAGTAAATATATTAAGGTTTTGTACAGAGTTGGAAGGATATGCGGACAAATGCATTGGCCAGTTCTTGAGTGCCACTGAAACGCTAATGCATGCAAGATTTGTTCAATTAGGCTGCCGGTACTATCGATGATATTTTTACGTGAAATTTGATTAGTTGAGCAGGTGACATCAGCAATTATTGGCCCGCGTGAATTCATGTTTGTGTTACAACATGTGTAGAGCTAGCCTATAGCCTCCATCTAAAAAAAAGTCTATAGCCTCTCGAGCCGTTATTAATTCGTGTCCATGTACCAGCTCAAAGAAAAAAAATGGTGTCCGTGTGCAACATGCTCTTTTTTTTAGAATCTACACCATGTTGGGCTGACTGTGCATACTTTCCTATTGAATAGGCTTGCATCGTACAATTTTTTCTTTTCTTTTTTGCATCTGCTTGGACTGTATGTGTCCTAGTAGGACTTTGCTATTTATTTATTTTCTTGAACTTAGGGCTTTGTTTTTGCTAGGTATAAACACGTGATCGGTAGACAACTATGGTTGTCCGCAACTATATCTAGTCTTTGCATCGGCTTGCATCATATGTGTCCTAGTAGGACCTTGTCTTTTTTTTACGTGCGTGACTTTGTCCATATGTATCATAGTAGGACCTTGCCTTTTTTTTAGCTGAGGACCTTGCCTTTTTTTTTGTACGTGACTTTCTCTAGTTTTTACATCAAGTTGCATCCGATGTGTGAACTCCTTTTTTTCCACAATAGACCCCTATATACGTGTCAACAATTTATTGCACCGAATAGATGTTGTACGTAACTTTGTTTATCTTTCAATCTGGTCCGTTCAAAATAGAATCAATGGATAACAAGTTTTTAGCATATGTGGATTAACATCATGGCTTGTTTGCCTTTTGTCTTAAGTATATAATAGATATTTCCATGATGGGAAGATACGCACATAGGATTTAACAACATCAAATGCGATAGATGCTAAACTACGAATGGCTAGTTGTGCTTCCTCCACAGGAATAGGTGTACTAACTGGTGGAGTTGGGGTTCGCCGTGGTAGTACTGGCGCTTTGGGCACTGGAGCTGCCTTACTAACTGCTCTTGTTTGGGAGCTCTGTGGTGGAGATGGTATTGTCTCAACAGGAACTGGGTTACTATCTGCTGGGGTTGGGGTTAGATTGGGTGAAGCTGGTTCTCTGTCCATCGCAGTAGGGGTACAATCTGCGAGAGTCTGGGTTATGTGTGGTAGGGCTGGTTCTCGTGCATGTACAACCGGGGTGCTATCTCCACCAAGAGGTAGCACTGTTTTATTTGAAGACCGTGTTTTTACTCCGCTAGATACTGCCATCACCCGCTCCAATTCAAATGGCTGATAAACAGGAAACATAGTTGAATGTACAGACCTTGTATCAGAGACAGATGCAATAGATAGTGTAGAAAAAAGAGGGCATGAAATAGTTCACATGTATATTGTTTAACTAAAAAGGATAGCATGACATAATTTCACATATATGATGTCTATCTAAACTGGATAGCATAGCATGACATAATTCAAAGATATGATGACTAACTAAACAGGATGGCATGAGATAATTATATGATGTCTTTAGTAAACAGGTTCGCATGACATAATTCACATACATGTATCTAAGTAATCAGGATCGCAAGATTTAATTCACATATGTGATTTATATACTAAGCAGATGGCATTCACATATATGATGTCTGAACTAAGAACATGGTGTTGAATATTGTGTATATGATGTCTAAACTATGCAATGCAAGACACCATATGCATGATATGAGCAGTATAACCGTGCCAAGTTAGAGCATACACCTCGGAGGGGGAATAGGACCGGTCATATGTCTCTGAATCCATCTCTGAGGAGCTATCGGGACCCAGCAAGAGATCTGCTTCGACAGGTAGATCTGTCTGCTCTGAAGACTTTTTTTCACTCCAGATTTTTTCCATCACCCACTCAAATGGCCGATTCACAGAAAGAGTAGTTGAATGTACAAACATTGTCGACAAATGAAAATGTAATGAAGAAAAGGATTGGCAAGATATCATGAAAATATATGATGCCTGGTTAAACAGGATGACATTGCATATTTCATATATATTAAGGCTGGATAAAAGAGATGAGATTGCATAATCTCATATATGATATAGAAACTAAACAGGTGGCATTACAGAACATGTCTAAACTAAGCAGATGACATATATGATGTCGAAAGTAGGCACTGCAAGGCAACATATGCATGATATGACCAACATCACCATGCCAAGTTAGAGCAAACACCTCGGGGGTAAATAGGAGTGGTCAGCTGCGTCTGAATCCGCCTCAGAACAGATACCTTCCTCTGGATTACAATCTGGAGGGGGGCGGGGAGGGGTTGCCATTGAACCCACCATGGAGCGATGTCTGCATGACATTGTATTGACGCGCAAAACTCTTCTCTTTTTCTCTACATGTTCAGCATGACTGTGTACAATATCTGACATGCAAACGAAAAAAATATAGTGAGATTATGTAAGGAGAGCATACAGAAATCTAGAGTGATGGTAACAACCAGTGGATGGATCCAAAAATAATGATAGCAGGCTAATGATAGCTTTAATTTAATAAAAAGACAGATGATGATTGCTTTATTATTTGTTTCCCACCCAAGATGAACAACATAGGCATACCCTAGGTGAACCAGATAATAGACAACGATACGATTCATTGTTGCCTCGATATGTGCCCCACAATTAATTTTAAAACTCAAGTTTGAACATTAATTTGGACCTGACTTGGAGTCTAAGAGGTGAACAGGACGATAAAGTAGCAGGTAATATTAAGCAATGCATTACATAAGCAGAAACGAAAGAGTGCGACCTCTCTTGTGGACTCGTGTACTCCTCAGGTTCATCTGCTGAGTCGATGATGGTGATGCAGTTGCGATGGGTGCCGGCAGCAGGGAAGGAGATTTGAGGCGGCGAAAGACGGTCAGGAGTCGTGATGTCTGGTATGGTGGATGCTTCTGTCGATGGAGCAGCTCAGGTGAGGTGGACGACGTCACGGCAGGAGCAGGACAAACCACACAAAGTTTTCTTCGACACCTATCTATAACTGAGTAATTCTGTAAGGGCTCCTTTGGCTTGCAGGATTCTAAAAACACAGGGATAGGAAAAACACCGGGATAGGATAAGAATGCACGTGGGAAACAGAGCATTTCTAAACACAGGATTTCTGTCAACTTGGGTGTTTGGTTCACAGGAATTGGAAGAGCAGAGGAATGCAAAGAAACATGGCCAAATTAAAGTGAAACCATATGAAAGTGTGTACAGTTAGAATGTTATTCTACCACTAATGCACTTAGTCTTGTTTTCATGCATAGGATTTTGAAAAGAAGGTCCAGGTGGATGTTTTGCTCCATTCCTTTCAACAAAATGCATGAATAATTGAATCGTAGAGTGCCATAGGAAAATTTCCTATTGCTATGTTTTTCCTTCTGTTTTTCCTTTGAACCAAAATAGCCCTAATGGATCGACATGAATGTAGAGTAATAAGTGATGCGACAAGTGCACAACCTCTTTGGCGTAGCCGTGTCGACCTCAGCATCATTGGATTGGTCGTTGAAGAAGTTGCGGCAGAGGTGGCTGTCGGAGGTGTGGAGGAAGATCCAAGGCGTCTGTAGACAGCGTCCAGGGCACTGCTCTGTTGTGATGGATGGTTCTGTTGTTGGAGCAGCTCCGACGAGCCGTAATACGACGAGGCTGAAGCAGTACAAGACAGACCTCGTTAATCTCAAGTGGGATTCTAATAGCATCTCCAATAGATGATGTAAAATACATTACCAAAATGGGATAGATGTAAAATTTACATCACCAAAAAATACCTGACTACAACAGATGAGCTAAAAACTGTTGACTCTGAACTTAACTGTCGAAACTGAAATTTACTGTGGAATCTGAATGTTACTGTCGAAACTGAACGCACTGGTAGCAGAGAGGCACTTCACATGTAGTTTAGGCCGCTCGAGCACTAGTAGTAGAGAAACAGTGATCTAAATCAGCAGGCGATCGATGGGGAACACAGTAGCAAATAGCAGCCGGAGCATCAGCGCCTGGAGGAGCAGCGCGAACTAGAGCCAGAGCAGCAACTCATGTAGCTGCAGCAGCCCGTGTACCAGCATCAGCAGCGCGAGCGAGAGCAAGAGCAAAGCAGCAGCACGAGCGAGGGGGACAGCAGAGCAGCATCGCGAGCGAGCGAGAGACGGAGCAGCAGCAGCAACAGCGCGAGCGAGCAAGAGCCGGAGCAGCAGCAGCAGTGCGAGCGAGCTAGTGAGAGCCGGAGCAGCAGCAGCAGCGCGAGCGAGAACCGGAGCAGCAGCAGCAGATCCGGCTGGTATGGACGCCGCCGCCGAAGGAGCCTCGCACTGGGGGAGAGCCTCCATGGAGATGTCGCCTGCGGCGCTGGCTTCAAGGTAGCCGCGCCATGGGGGTGCGGGATCGAGCACCGTCGAAGCCGGGAGGTCGAGTTAAGGAGAAGGTGCAATGCGATGAGTGTACAACCTCTTTGGTGGTGCCAAGTAGGCCTCGGCTTCGTCCGAGGAGTCGGTGAGGATGCTGCGGTTTTGGTGGAGCAGGTTAAGGCGGCGCTGTGGGGATGGATCAGCCGCGATAGATGAGGCGATCATCGGAGCAGCTACTTGGAGGTGGAGGACGGGGCGGCTGAACAGGCGGGACGACGAGATCGACGACGGATCCTCATCCGGGGAGGTGGATGAGGGACGTTGAGCTGTTGTGGTGGACGATGTCGTCGGGGAAGAGGCTCCGGCTGGGCAGCGGTGGGGTGGTGGACGGAGGAGGGTGGGCTTTCGCGGGTGGAGCAAAGAGGTTATGGCGGCCTGGGATTTCGAATGGCGAAAAGGAGGTGATGGGAGGGGGAACCATGACTTAGGGCCGCGCTTGTCCAAAATGTAGGGTGTGTTACAAAAGTACCCCCACCAATTTGAACTAGCAGCCCTTTTGGCTCAGGGTTAGAAGGGGGATTTTGCATGTCGGGATTTGGCAGCTGGAGGGAGTTTTCGCGCGCGTTGTAATTTCGGGATAGCAAGGCGCGGGTTGTGAAGGCGCGAGTTTTGGGAGCACGATATCTGAATTTTCGGGATAACAAGGCGCGGGTTGAATTTTAGGGACAAGCCTAACGTGTAATTATGTACGTACCAAATCATTTCGCATTTCCCTCAATGAAAAAAACGAAAAAAATAAACTATTCGCACCACACAAAGAGAGAGTCTTGTCCCGTTTTACTGTACAAATGCTATTCAAAGCTATGAATCCATGTTATGTCTAATTAAATTTTTTCGCTGGCTGTATAATGTATGCAACCTACTCATACGAACATTTTAGTGCATTCCAAATGTCTATACTACCGCTGCAATTCGAAATAAATTTGAATTTGTTTCTCTATTTGAATAAGAATCTACAATCATGATTGTTGCCAACTTAAACCATCATTCGTATATTATCTTAAAAACACACCACATGATTACTATAGAGATAGATATGAACTATGTGTACTATATGAACTCGAATTCAAAACTTTGAATACACTTGATGTTGATTCCAAATAATAGTACATTTGATGTACTAACTAGATTTTCATAATCTAAACCATGTTTCATACGTACACTGTGTTTATCACACAAAGTATAGTGCCCCGCCCCCAACATTATGACAAGTATTTAGCCCTGAGCTGCAAAAGCCACGCATTATCACAAATTCAAATAAATGTTCTATATATTATATGTAGTATAACATGTTCATAACCACACCATGCATATCACCATATTATATATTCATGCATGCGTCGGTTTAAAACACTATGATATCTTCTTCAAATATCTGAATCCACTTTTTTATAATGAATTATGATCTCTGTTCGTCTTTTACACCCACACAATCCTCTTCTCTTTGTAGCTAGAGCTAACTTTCTCTCGTGCATGCACACGCCCGCCCCCCTCTCACCCTCCCTCAGCGTCCTCTCCATCGCGCACATTCGTTATTTCTCTTTAGGTCATTCACCCACGGTGTGTGTAGGCCCCCCGGCTCCTTCTTTCCGGCACACACCGGTCGATATACCTCTCTAGCCAAGTGTGCCTACCACAAACACACACTTTCCCTCTTCTCTTCTCACCGTCCATGCCCCCCTATGTCCAATACGGTTCCACACAGGTGCACACTCCCACCCCTCTTTTCATCGATCTCATACTCGCACACTCCTCCCCCCTCGATATAGTAGGCCACTCGCACCACCTCCTAGCCGCATCCCTCTCCCCTTGTCCGTCTCTCCGGACCTTATTTGCTTCTAACACATGCATGCATGTATACCTACCGATCTCCCTACATATAGCTAGGTCAACTATAAGTCTTTTTCCCCATGCACCGATCGACGTACCTCACTAGTTATGTCTCTCCCTTTCTCCGACACACGACGATTGATCTTCCCATGTAGTTACGTCTGCTTACCACAACCATATCGTCCCCCCTCATCATCCTTGCATACCTCCCGACCCGTCTCTCACACGCACGTGCATAGACAGGCAGACATCCCCTCTCTTATTGATATTGCACTCGTACCCTCCGTTTGTCTAGTAGGCCTCTCCCACCATTTGTGAGAAGCAACTCCACCACCAACCCTCCGACACTCTACCTTTGTCTCTCTCCCAACCTTATTCCTCTGCTACACATATGCATGGATGCCGATCGATCTCCCTCAATACATAGCTAGGTCTCTCTCCTTCTCCACACATATACCAGTCGATCTACCTCTCTATAGTTAGGTCTCTGTCCCTCCCCCCCACCCCACCCACACACACACACCGATAGTCAAACGTTGTAGGTAGGTATCCATGCCACAGAGACAAACTGCACCTCTGCCCTCTCACATTCCAGTAGGCCAGCCGCCATGTATCTTTGATGTGGGCAAACACAAAATCGATGGCACTCTTTATCGATCACGCACCCACACACTTCATCCCTGTTTTCGATTCTATCGATATCTCACGCCGATGATCCCTCCACTCTCTTCTCGTGGATCACTCCCTCTATATATGATATATCCATGACTCTATTTCACACACATTGCATATGTTACATTTTTTTGTTTGAGATACCATCGACACATTGCCTCTGTTTCCCACAAACCATCTATCTCAAACCCACCCACGTACGTACCTGCACGTAAATAAGAGGTGCACGCACGACGCACGTACTCACGTCTCGTTCCTGGCCACACCCGCGCGGGTACACGGTGGAGTTCATTTCTGTACGAAAAGGCAGCCCACGTGATAATTTGACGCGTGTAGCGGTTGTTTACTCGAAGGAGGGTCGTGTACCATGCATACACGGAACAAAGTTCGACTTGACGCGTTAGTATTAAATAAAGTTATATTCCTCAATGGCACGTACAGAATATAAAACAATTGTCATCGGGAAAAAAAGAAATCCACTCCACTATATACAATGGAGCCTGCCTGTCGGGGTTTGTCTCTCGTCTCACTATCTCACACAAGGCGGCGGTGGCCTCTCTCTCTCACCGTTGGTCACTGATCTGGCCGCTTCCCATTCACCGACGAAAAGGGAGGATGTGCATCGTTCCTCCTTTAGACGGCATTGAGGCAGCACGTCCCGATCTGTGGTACCCTCCGTTCTCTTTGACCAAGCTTCGGGGCGGTAGGGCCTTCGCCACTTGCTCGCTGCCGCAGTATGGGCAGATCCCGCCTGCCGCCACCCTCCTAGTTACATCCCGATGACCCCCAGGTACAGCTTCCTCCCCTCTAGCATTGCTCCACTGCCCATCTTCCCACGTCGCTGCATGTGGAAAATCTTGCATGTGGATCTTCCCTAGTTCTTTGCCCAGAACGTAGCTCGTCCGGCATACTTTCCATATTGCAATCTCGTCCTGACACCGTTTTAGATAAACAACCGTGTTGTTATCTTCCCTTAGGACAAGGAATATGCTTCTTTTTTGTCGTTGTTTGTGTCATCAACTGTTATTGGACAGTAATTGTTTCCTTTCTACCTCTTTTTGCAAACAGGGCTATCCATTTCACCTTGTTGCTATTGTGACCTTTTGATGAACTGCACAAATCACTTTTTTCTTAAAAGTGTTTTGTGCAGTTCTACTAAAATGTCACACGGGCAACGTCTCTACATTTCAGTGCGACTGGACAAAGGGAGATTGGTTTTGCTCTATCCTCCTCATCCAACTCTGAGCCTAATCTTCTCCAACTATTTGCTTAATCTTCTCCAACTAGTTAGTCTTAAGAGAGACTGCAAAGGTGACCGGCTTCTATTTGTGTGTTTATTGTTTCATCAACAGTCCTCTATTATTGTAATCACACTTAATATCTTTGGAACAGGGACGCTCAGCTCTATTTTAGTGGAACTGCACAAAATGATCGGAATGTTGCATGCTCCTGACAGCTACGTTTTTCCCAACATGCCTTGTTGATTTAGACAGAGCTGGGGGGAAGTTGCTGCCAATGAAAGCATGGATCAATTTTAATTTAACACCTTCTCACAACTTTGTCTTCGGTTGTGATGTAAATATTAGCTCTGATCTGCTAATCATTGAGATGCATTAGCAAGGAAGTTAGTTTCCTTTCTAGTATTTTGATTGATGTTGTAACGAGACAACCTTCCAGCTGGCAAGACACACGAAACAAAAGCTGAAAGCTTCAGAGCATTGTACAATTTCATGTCGCTGGAAAATGATTTGTATACGTTAATTATGTAAACAAATGCTGGAAGCTCGATAGCATTGCCAGAAGCCATTCAGCATCCATGTCCATGTGCCATGCACCAAATTATAGTGCACAACCACATGGGAGACTCAACCCGGTTGTTGCGCCGCACTAATAGTGAGTAATGAGCAGTCAAATCATAAGCCCCACCTTTCCCACTGTAAGTTGCTCGGAAGAAGCAACCATCAATATGCTCTTCTTTGAATCCGCTCATACTAGTATGAAGGTGCAAAGCCAAGTCCACGTATGGCCTGTCGGTCAACGCGCTTCCTCTTGGCATATCACTGACATGTGGGACCGTAGTGTGAGCAAACCGATCTCAATTGAGGAGGATGGCAAAATGGCCAACCCCGTCGCTCCTTGAGAGAGACGAGGAGCGAGAACACACAGACGGGCTCGCACGGAGGCCAAGATATATTCGAGCATGGTTGATCAATATTATCATTACATGTTCGATGTTTTTTTAATTGTACTATTAGGCTGCCGTTTTCCGCACTTCTCCCGAATAAATGTGTACTTCATCAGAGATTAAAATAAAATAAGAGTACAGACGCTCCACCATGTGGTTCCTAGTACCTGTATACTAGTAGTACTACTAAACCTTGCGCTTGGCTCTTCGCCTCTTCAGGAAGTCGAACAATGATGGTACTACAGTGTATGCCTCTGGCAATTTGACACCGAATGAACTGCTGCACGTCCACCGCCTGGGCGAGGGTAGGTTGCATTAGTCAAAAGCTTCTCCTCGTCCTGTGAGCCACCACGCTTGAGGTAGACAGAGAGGGCGTAAGCAAGCTTCACCTTGTCCTGCAAGCTTCTCCTCATTCTGCGAGTTGACGGGACACACCAAAGTAGTGCTAGTCCATACTCCCTCCTTTCCGGTTAATATGGCTTAATCTTTTTTGCGGGTAAATGAGTGAGTTTTATTCATATATAAGCATTCTTAGGACAATCAGCCAAGAGACTGGTCACTAGGAAGCGAGGTACCCCACGAAAAAAAAGGAAGCGAGGTGTTTCATCAAGCCAGCTCTCGGTCACATTCAAAGTGCAGCAAGCACGGTTCGCACAAAGATGCGCCGCAAGGTTTGCTGACCTGTTTACATGCTGAATAACAAAAAAGAGAAAATATTACTGGGCGCTCCTATTTCTAACAAGATAGGGGCCAGAATTAAGCGAGAATTATGGCGAATATTCCATGCAATCAACTTCCATTATCACCTGCGAGAACCCTCGAAGAGAAGCAAATGTGTTGAAGATTGCTTTATCACAGATTAAAATAAAATAAGAGTGCAGACGTTCCACCATGCGGTTCCTAGTAGTACTACCTGTACAGTACTAGTAGTACGTAATACTACTCGGAGTACTCTACTATCGTAGTAAACTTTGCGCTTGGCTGTTCGCCTCTTCGGGAAGTCGAACAATGATGGTACTAGTACAGTGTATGCATGCTTCTGTCAATCTGACACCGAATTAACTGTTGCATGTCCACTGCCTAAGCAAGGGAGAGCTTGCATAGTCAAAAGTTTCTCCTTGTCCTGCGAGCCACTGCGCGCAAGGTTCTCCCGTCCTGCAAGCTTCTCCTCGTTCTGCAAGTTGACGGGACACAACAAAGTAATGCTAGTCCATACTGCCTCCTTTCCGGTTAATATGGCTTGGTTTGAAACGAGATAAATACACTGGCTGTCATTGTATATTTGTAAAAATACGGTCAGTGGGCTTCATAATACGCTCATTGCAGTCAAGATATAGATTTTTCGGTGTTTATACGGTCACTAGCTCACCCTGGCTGAGTATGTGGGTGCATGCACGTGTAGGTTGAGCACTTGAGCGTGACCGTGTGTGTTCCATCGTGTTCTCGGACATGCATGCATTAGGGTGTCGCGCGCGTTTTTGCGTGCATGTGTACGTGTGACTGTTGCACGAGGTTGTAGTCCCTCACATTCACATGTTCATATGTCAATGCTTTGTCAAAACGTTGCATCCAAGGTTTAATCATTCGTTGTTCACGCATGCATTCCCGATATGAATACGTTGGTAAAGACAATTTCTTGAGGAAAACGAGCCCATGAATTGAGTACAAAGGGGACCAATAAACCAGGACGGAGGGAGTACTAGTAGTGAACCGAAAGGAGGGAGTAGGTACTACGTAAACAACGTGCAGTAAAAAGATTCCCCTATGCGCATCCAGTCTACGTGTCATGCAAGAAAATAGAGATAAGTACAATTGAGACTTAGGAACGGTCATACACGTAGGGGGAGTACGTGCAGGGGCCACTTAGGAGCAGTCAAATCACACAGTAAGTTAGTCGGACGAAGCAACCATTAAAAGGTTGATATGGAGAGAAAAAGAAAACCGCTCCACTATATATACACTAGCAGGAGCCTAAGCTACAAGCCTGCTTGTTTGGGTTGCTCACTTCACAAGCATAGAATGACGATGGCCACACCGCTGGTCACAGATCTGGCCTGATCCCGCCGCTGGGGGAAGCGGACGATGTTCTGCGTAGACGCGGTCGACAGCGGCGAGGAAGAAAACCCACTGTACTGCGGTATAGGCTGATGCCGCCTCCCATCGCCCTTCTAGCTACACCCCGACGTCCCAGGTACAACTTCCTTTTGGAGCCGGCTTGCTCCACTGCCGCAGCTCCCCCCGTAGCTCCATCTTCATGTGGATCTTTCTCTACTTCTACCAGCTTCTATTTGTGATGAGTTTATGTCTCATGAACTAGTGCCACTACTATTATTCTAATCACACTTCCTCAATATCTTTGCCAACAGGGATGCTCAGCTCGATTTTAGTGGAACTGCACAAAAGCATCGTATGATCCGAGGGGGCTAGGCTTCTTTCCTTCGACAGGTTCTACCTAGCTAGGAAATTAAATCCTATTTAGGGTTTAGGGTTCAAGTCGTAGAGACCCCATCAGCAGTTTTTTTGTACACACTCTCACAACTTTTTTCTTTAGTTGTGAAGTAAATATTGGCTATGATCTGTGAATCATTGAGATGCATCAGCATGCGTGTTAGTTTTCTTTTGTATTTGATGGAATGTTGTAATGGGGCAACCTTGGAGTCAGGATACATACATGAAACAAAATCATAAAGCTTCGTACTCCCTCCGGTCCTTTTTTGTATGCGTATAAGGCTACTCATAGTGGGGAGTATCATATACTAGTATCATGCATAAATTACATAGGGGACTAATAAACCTGGACGGAGGTAGTATGTGAGAGTGTATGGTGGGTCATGTGGTAAAATGTACTCCCTCCTTTCTGGTTTATTGGGCTCATCTCATTTTCTTAGTCTTATACCATATTATAAGTCTTATTTTCACTTCTTTCCACCACATGCTCACATTCCAAGGTGCATTAAATTGATGCATGCAAGGATTAAAAGAAACCAACCAATACATGTAACCATTCCTACTCATTTAGTGGTCATCCATGCATATATTCTAATTAATGCAGATTAAAGTTTGAGTAATTTTGTAAACTACGAGATACATGTCTCCACTCATCATCTGCCTTGGTTGATGATATTTCAAATTTAAGCCCTATATAAACCAGAAAAGAGGGAGTACTACGCAAAGAAAAATGGATCGGAGGTGTCGCACGATGTCCAAGGAATATGGTGATAGTGGGAGGTGGGCCATGTAGTCACTGGGCTGCCGTGTTTCGTACTCCTCCTTTGCAAGAGTGGATAAAGTTAGTTTTATCACAGAATAAATAAATAAGAGTGCAAACGCTCTACCGCCGCAGTAATAGTGACCAATGAGCCGTCAAATCACATAGACCCGGTATAGTTAGTTGGACGGAAGAAGCAAACCATCACTCTATCTCTCTCATGCAGTATAATATTCTTTTGGAAACCAAGGTTTCGTTTCGTTGGATCGCGCCATCGAGCAAAACCAACATTTAAATCATGTTTGTCGCGTTCATGTCTCACCCTCCTCCCCACACGGTCGCTCGGCAAGCCACTCACCGCAAACCGAGTATACGCAAACTTTCCCGCCTGCTTCTCGATGCATCGTGCCATGGAGTACTAGCACTACTGGAAGAGATAGACGAGGAGGGGGAGGACAGCTAGCTGTAGCACGGACTCCCAAGAACTTTTTTACATGCATGTTGTGGCCGGTCGTGGTGACATTTAAACGCGGAGCAGTCGCGTGCACCGGGAAGCGGCGTGGGCGGCGCTCCCTCGACCGGCGCGCTGCTTCAATGCCGGTGCCAGTGAGAGGTCGCGTCCGCTCTGGCCGGGCATGAATGCGGCACCGACCGTTTCGGGCGGGAACCGCGCGCGGGTGATGAAGAGGGTTCGGGTTGGCCAGGGCGGTCAGGCTGGACGTACGTAAATATTGCTGCGTAATTAATAACGTAAATAATGTGCAAGATGGACAAATATGATTGGAGATGGAGATGGAGATGGAGATGGAGATGGAGATAGAGATGAAAGTAAGAATTTTACGTAAACATGGATATGCATGTCTATGTGTGTGTGCGCGCTCACACACATAGTGACAACTCTTGCGACTACTCGTACACAACATCGATGTCTCGTTCTCCCTACACACACACAAACTTAGTACCGCCTCATTTTGTTCCTAGGATAGGAATATCATAGGAGTGGGAAACAATATGAAGTGAGATAAATGGAGTGCTACGTACAAGAAGAAATGTACACACACTCACTGCCTCCGACATACCCGCGAGTACACGATGGAGCGCATTTGTACACGAAGAGGCAGCTTACGTACGTAATTGTAACACCCCCTTGTAATAAGCTCTGTGACACTCTGTTAAAACTGCCAAGTCATGATCATTTGCAGTGCCAAGTCTTAAGGGTTAATGATCCAATTCAAATTCACATCTGAAAATCAACTCAAATTCAAAAGTGAAATATAAAGTTGTTCAAACTCTGTTGGGAAAATGTTCATTAAATGGCCAATAATCCAGGAACATTTCTAAAACCAATATCAAAATATTTGGAGTTGGGCAAGTGACTCAAACAAGATGAAACAGCACCCAAAACAGCAATATTAATTCATTTAAAATCATTTCAAACACAGATGAACTCCAAATCTGCCCAAACCAGTTTTTGGTGGAAGGTAATATTGCATTGCAATATTTGGGCCAACTCCCACATTTTTCAAAGGTGCACAAGTGCCCTAAACATTTTGAAAACAGAAAAAGAGTAAAAGAAAAGGGAGAAGAGAAATAAGAAAAAGGAAAACGCTACTGTTGGCTGGGCCTAAGTGCGCAGTGTGCGGCCCAGTCCAACAGCGGCCCACCTCACCTCCCTCCTCGTGCATGTCGGCGCGCCCCTGGCCGCGCGCGCCAGCGCCAGCCGGGCGGCGACACGCCGACGGCCACCGACGCCGCAGCCACCCGAGGGGATAAGGGCAAGCCTCAGTGCTTCCCCCCTAGCAACTCTATCCACTCCCCCGTCCTCTCCCACGCGCGCCTCGCCTCTCCCTCTCCTCCCAGATCCGTCGACGAGCGCCACCGTCGCCGTGGCCTTGCCGTAGACGCGGCCACCGACGTTCCCAAGCTCCGCCAGCACATCCACGAGCTCCGCCACTCTCCGCTACTTCGTCCCCAACAACGAGCAGGAGCCCGGAGCCCCTGCAGCCGCTGGACGCCGTCGCCCCCTTCTTCTCTGGCTCCGGCGAGCTTCTTCGATTCCGGTCGCCGGTCTGCGCTACTAAGCTTCCAACGGCCACCGTGCGCCTCTCGGTGAGCCTCTCCGCCTCCTGCCTCTTCTCGTTGCCCTCCCCGCGCACCGTAGATAGTTCAGCGCCGTTGCCGTGAGCCGACGCCGCGGTTCGCCTCGCCGTCGTGGCCATGGCCTCTATCGTGCTCGTCTGAGCACGGCATCGTGTTCCTGCTGCTTCCAGGAGCCGAACGCGCACGCGCACGCGCTCTCCTGTAACCCCTAGCTACGAATCCGATGACGGCCGAACTCCGGCGTCCGCCGCGATGCTCGCTGCCGTCGCTACACGCCGTTTCCGGCCACACCACCACCACCATTCGACGCGCCGTCGAGCGGCCGTTCGAACGCACCCGGCCCCGTCCCTTTTGGTGGCCTGTAGGCGATTTACGGCCACCGCCTGAGCGCGCCGCCGCGCGAAATGGTCGCCGGACCGCTCTCCGGCGCCGGCGCCGACGTGGCCGCCACGTAGGTCACCCTGGGTCACTGACCCGTGGGCCCAGGGGCCCATGTTGACCAGTTGACCAAGTCAACTATGTTGACGTGGCAGCTACGGACACTGACATGTGGGCCCCGCTACTGTTTAGTTTAAATAAAACATTTTGTAAATTAAAACTAATTAGTTAACCTAATCACTCACTGACATGTGGGCCCACAATCCTAATTAATCTGATAATTAGGATTAATCCACTATTAGCCTAACAGAGGCTGACATGTGGGTCCCACTGGACCCACATGTCAGGTTTGACCCTGGTCAACCGCAGTTGACCTGCTGACTTCACTGTGACGCTATGCTGACGTCATAATTCATTTTCTGATGAATAAATAAATTCCAGAAAATATTTAAAACTTCGAAAAATCATATCTTTTAAACCGTAGCTCGAATCGAAAAAGTTAAAACATGAAAGTTGCTCAGAACGACGAGCCGAGTCTGATCGTGCCGTCCGTTTCTTTGTCGGAACCCCCTACGTAGAAGAACTCGTAACTCCGGACCCGAATCCGGCAGATGAATAGTGCACACCCATCGGATAATAAATCCTAGATTAATTCTGAAAATAACTAAAATGACTTAGATGCATAATTAGGCAACCCTGCACTGCATCATAGCGTCACACGCACCGTATTGCATTTGTTTGCATTATGTTTACCTGTTTCTTCCCCCTCTTCTCTCTCGGTAGACCCCGACATTGACGTAGCTCCCGAGGCAGACGCCGCACAGGAGTACGACTACGTCCCCGACGGTACCACTGAAGACCTTGTCCTTGCCCCAAAGCAAACAGGCAAGCACCCCCATTTTGAGCATGCCTATATCGCCTATTCTCTTCTCTCTTATGCTTGCATTAGAACTGCTACTGCTACTGTTTTCCTATATCTGCTGCATAGCCTGATTATTGTACCCTGCCTTGTTACCTTACTGGTTATCCTAGACTGCTTAGTATAGGCTGGGTAGAGACACGACAGAGACCCCCACTTGATCCCGACTGCCCTGCTGGATATCAGAAGACCCGATCATCGGGATTGAAGACTAGACCCTGGCACCGCACATCACTTCCCCCTTAGTTGCCGAAACTGCTGGGTTACCGTCGAGTGCCGAGGGTGATACCTCGTCAGCACTTCTGATGTTAACCTTGTAGGTTAGTTACTCGGTCGTGGTAAGCGAGGGTGATTCCTCCTACACCACCCCCGATAACGACGTCGTCGCGTAACTCCTCAAGGTGGACCTCGAGGGTGATACCTCCTCCGTTCACCTTGATGATAACATCGAGCGGGAATTCCATCGAGGGTGATTCCTCAGGGCTCCCCTGGTGTCAGACACACAGTTACTGTTGATGAGTGGACTTGCACTAAACCATGATACTAAAGACGGGTCGGCCCTGAGGGGTACCCGCGCGAGCTTAATGCGAAGTGATGTGGAGTCGGGTTGACCTGGATGGTGCCCGCGAGATAACACGAGGCGTGGCCGGGCATTCTTAGCCCTTGCCGCAAGTCCTCGAGACGGGGCGACGGGGTCACATCGATCGTGAGTCTCTGCTCGTTTCCGCGCGCTCCTAATCCACTACGGTTTGGATATTTGATCCGAGGGGCCTCTGGCCCGATAGCACTAACCATCACATGGGCATAGTATGGGCGTTCTGCGTCGTATACATCAGCCAAAGCTCTATTGACGTCAGCGAGGAGCGGCCCATTTTGGATTGGACTGGGAACGCAACTGCGCTTGTATTAAGGGGTTGCTAGGTCTGCTTCCAAAACGTCCTCGCAACGTGCAGGGTTCCCGGGGCGAAGGCCCAAGACCCCCGGGGGCATAGGTTAGTCCGGCGTGCTGACCTCTCTTTAGAGCCTAGGTCGGGTTGCGGCGTGTTGTTTGGCCGAGGCCGGGCATGACCCAGAAAAGTGTGTCCGGCCGGAGTTAAGCGAGCGTGGTGGGTAAGTTGGTGCACCCCTGCAGGGAAGAAACTTCTATCGATAGCCTGTCCTACGGTAACGGACACTCGGAGTTGTATCCCGATCGGTACAACTAGAACATGTGATGAGAACTGGATAGTACGGCTCTGGGATTGCTTTCTCGCAGGGAGTCGAGAAAGGATCTCAGGTCGAGGTTGATGATACTACTACTACTACTTTACATTATGTTCATCTGCTCTTTCCTGATGCTACAAGACTGTCGAAGATTGTTGAAGATGCTAGTCTTTGATAGGACTAGGCTTTCCCCCTCTATTCTGGCATTTCTGCAGCCTAGTCCACATATACAGCCCCCTTTGAAAATGATGCATATGTAGTGTAGATCCTTGCTTGCTGAGTACTTCGGATGAGTACTCACATTTGCTTTATTTTCTTTTTTCCCCATATTCCATTTGATGCCACCAGACGACGGAGCCCCTGAGCCAGACGCCCCAGCCGACGACCAGTACTACTACCCGCCTGGCGAGTACTACTACTACGAGGAGCCGTTCGACGACCAGGAGTAGGATCGGAGGGTCCAGGGCAGGAGGCCTACGCCTTTCGATCGTAGTATTTTATTTTACCCCGCCTCTGTGAAGGCCTTTTTCTCTCTCTGTAATATATCTGTACCCAGATATCTAATGCTTCCGCTGACGCTTGTATACCATCGAGCTATGTATTTGAGCCCTCGAGGCCCTGGCTTGTAATATTAAGCTTGTATGACTTTATTTATGTTTTAGGGTTGTGTTGTGATATCTTCAAGTGAGTCCTTAGGCTTGATCGTGCGCATTTGCGTGTATGATTAGTGCACGATTAAGCCGGGGTTGTCACAGGTTGGTATCAGAGCCGACTGCCTCTAGGAGCCCCCCTTCCCAATTCCTTGGCCGAAGTTGAGTCTAGAAGTCAAAAACTGATTTTACTAACTTGGCTGTGTGGCTTACGGGCCCACGTCGCCAACTGGGTGGAATTAGGATCTTTTATTCCTCGTCTTTACTCTGGGATTCTAATCTCTCATCTATTCGGGTTTAATAAAATTTACTAACACCGACATTTAGGTTCTCGTTAATTCTATCCACCCGGAGAGCTGGATTCAGTGCGATTTCCCTGACGTTGATCTGATTAGTCTGATAATCATTTTTCTTTCCATTGTTTTGTTTAACCCTTCTCTCCGAGTTGTATTATACTCCGAGTTGTCATTCGATAAGACCGGATTCTGCATCAGAGTGCACACGGAGAGTAGGATCCTGCAAGTTGATTGATCTTCGGTGTTTTCTAAACTCGACTTGAGGTTGGGTTATCACCAGATCCGTGTCCGCGAAGAGGATATTCCGAAGACTGCATTCGTTACTCGTTATGGCTCTTACGAGTACACAGTCATGTCGTTTGGCTTAACAAACGCTCCAGCTACATTCTCCCGCCTAATGAATTACATATTCATGGATTACCTCGACAAGTTCGTTGTGGTATATCTAGATGATATTCTGGTTTATTCGAAGAACAAAGAAGAACATGCTGAGCACCTTCGACTAGTTCTGGAGAGACTTCGAGAGCATCAATTATATGCCAAGTACTCTAAGTGCGAATTCTGGCTTTCCGAGGTAACCTACCTTGGACATGTCATCTCCAAGGATGGTATTGCAGTTAACCCGGAGCGAGTTCAGGCTATTCTTGACTGGACCCCTCCGAAGAATGTCAAGCAAGTCAGAAGTTTTCTCGGGCTTGCAAGTTATTGTCGCCGTTTCATCGAAAATTTCTCCAAGATTGCCAAGCCCCTGACTAATCTGCTCCACAAAGGCGTTAAGTTTGAGTGGACAGACAAATGTCAGGAAAGCTTCCAGACCCTCAAGGACAAGCTGACTTCTGCTCCAGTCCTTGCTCCTCCAGACTCCCGCAAAGATTTTGTGATCTTCTGCGACGCCTCTCGCCAAGGACTAGGTTGTGTCCTAATGCAAGAGCGAAGAGTTATTGCTTATGCTTCGCGACAACTGCGTCCACATGAAGAGAATTACCCAGTGCATGACCTCGAACTTGCTGCTGTCATTTATGCTTTGAAGCAGTGGCGTCATTACCTCCTTGGTAATCGGTGTGAGATTTACACCGATCATCAGAGCTTGAAGTACTTATTCACTCAACCGGAACTTAATCTTCGTCAGCAGCGTTGGTTGGAAACAATCACCGATTATGACTGTGGTATTTCATACACTCCTGGCAAAGCTAATGTGATGGCTGATGCTTTGAGCTGCAAGTCATACTGTAGTAACCTCATGGTAAAACAAGCTCAACCCCAGCTATATGAAGAATTGCGCAAGCTGAATCTCTGCATTATTCCGCAAGGTTCTCTTAATAACCTTGTGATACAGTCAGATCTTGAGAAAGCTGTCAAGATTGCACTATCTAAGGATGCTGAAATTGATCTAATGAAGAAAGAGCTTCACCTTCAAAAGTACAGGGATTTCTCGATTGCTGAAGATGGAACCTTGTACTTCCGAGACCGCATTGTAGTACCTCGCTTCGAGCTGATGACTGACAAAGTCATGAAGGAGGCCCATGATACACCGCTATCTATCCATCCGGGTAGTACCAAAATGTATCGAGATCTTCGTCAAAGGTACTGGTGGTCTAGAATGAAGCAAGATATTGCTCGTTATGTTGCCGAGTGTGACGTTTGTCGTCGCGTGAAGGCAGATCATCAGAAACCTGCTGGAATTCTGCAACCGCTCCCTATTCCTCTATGGAAGTGGGATAAAGTGCAAATGGACTTCATTACTGGTCTTCCCAAGTGTCAGAAGGGTCACGATGCCATTCTTGTCGTCGTCGACCAACTCTCCAAGGTTGCACACTTTCTGCCAGTTAAGGAGACTATTACTGCTAGTCAGTTAGCAGAGCTATATATCTCCAGAATTGTTTCACTCCATGGTATTCCCAAGGAAATCAGTTCAGACCATGGCAGCATTTTCACTGGCCATTTCTGGGAAAGTTTCCAGAAAGCAATGGGAACTCATATTACCTGGAGTTCAGCTTATCATCCCCAATCCCAAGGCCAAGTTGAGCGCGTTAATCAAGTGCTTGAAGATATGCTTCGAGCCTGTGTTATATCCTTCGGTAAGAAGTGGGAGGAATCTCTTCCGTATGCCGAGTTCTCGTATAACAACAGCTATCAAGCCAGCTTGAAAATGGCCCCCTTTGAGGTTCTTTATGGTCGTAAATGTTGAACCCCTCTGAATTGGTCAGAAACTGGGGAACGACCTCTTGTTGGACCGGACATTATTCAGCATGCCGAAGAACAAGTCCGAATTGTCCGGGAGAATCTCAAAGCAGCTCAAGATCGTCAGAAGAGTAATTATGATCGTAAGCGATGGGGTGTGATCTATCAACCTGGTGATCAAGCCTATCTTCGTGTCACTCCAATGAAGGGCACCCGTCATTTCGGAATTAAGGGCAAGCTAGCTCCTCGCTATATTGGTCCTTTCCGCATCGTGGCTAGACGTGGACAGGTGGCATATCAATTGGAGTTGCCACCGCAATTCTCCCATATTCATGATGTCTTCCACGTGTCGCAACTCCGAAAGTGCTTCAAGGAATCCCCGCACCATGCAGTGGATCATGAGATGCTCGAGCTACAAGATGATCTTTCCTATAAGGAGCATCCGATCCGCATCCTCGACGAAGCTGAGCACCGTACTCGTCAGAAGACGACCAAGTTCCTAAAAGTGCAGTGGTCGAATCACACTGAAGATGAAGGAACTTGGGAACGTGAGGATCATCTTCGGGAAGAATATCCCGAACTCTTTCCTTCTACCTCCTAAATTCTCGGGACGAGAATTTCTTTTAGAGGAGGAGAACTTGTAACACCCCCTTGTAATAAGCTCTGTGACACTCTGTTAAAACTGCCAAGTCATGATCATTTGCAGTGCCAAGTCTTAAGGGTTAATGATCCAATTCAAATTCACATCTGAAAATCAACTCAAATTCAAAAGTGAAATATAAAGTTGTTCAAACTCTGTTGGGAAAATGTTCATTAAATGGCCAATAATCCAGGAACATTTCTAAAACCAATATCAAAATATTTGGAGTTGGGAAAGTGACTCAAACAAGATGAAACAGCACCCAAAACAGCAATATTAATTCATTTAAAATCATTTCAAACACAGATGAACTCCGAATCTGCCCAAACCAGTTTTTGGTGGAAGGTAATATTGCATTACAATATTTGGGCCAACTCCCACATTTTTCAAAGGTGCACAAGTGCCCTAAACATTTTGAAAATAGAAAAAGAGTAAAAGAAAAGGGAGAAGAGAAATAAGAAAAAGGAAAACGCTACTGTTGGCTGGGCCTAAGTGCACAGTGTGCGGCCCAGTCCAACAGCGGCCCACCTCACCTCCCTCCTCGTGCGTGTCGGCGCGCCCCTGGCCGCGCGCGCCAGCGCCAGCCGGGCGGCGACACGCCGACGGCCACCGACGTCGCAGCCACCCGAGGGGATAAGGGCAAGCCTCAGTGCTTCCCCCCTGGCCACTCTATCCACTCCCCCGTCCTCTCCCATGCGTGCCTCGCCTCTCCCTCTCCTCCCAGATCCATCGACGAGCGCCACCGTCGCCGTGGCCTTGCCGTAGACGCGGCCACCGACGTTCCCGAGCTCCGCCAGCACATCCACGAGCTCCGCCACTCTCCGCTACTTCGTCCCCAACAACGAGCAGGAGCCCGGAGCCCCTGCAGCCGCTGGACGCCGTCGCCCCCTTCTTCTCTGGCTCTGGCGAGCTTCTTCGATTCCGGTCGCCGGTCTGCGCTACTAAGCTTCCAACGGCCACCGTGCGCCTCTCGGTGAGCCTCTCCGCCTCCTGCCTCTTCTCGTTGCCCTCCCCGCGCATCGTAGATAGTTCAGCGCCGTTGCCATGAGCCGACGCCGTGGTTTGCCTCGCCGCCGTGGCCATGGCCTCTATCGTGCTTGTCTGAGGACGGCATCGTGTTCCTGCTGCTTCCAGGAGCCGAACGCGCACGCGCACGCGCTCTCCTGTACCCCCGAGCTACGAATCCGACGATGGCCGAACTCCGGCGTCCGCCGCGATGCTCGCCGCCGTCGCTACACGCCGTTTCCGGCCACACCACCACCACCATTCGACGCGCCGTCGAGCAGCCGTTCGAACGCACCCGGCCCCGTCCCTTTTGGTGGCCTGTAGGCGATTTCCGGCCACCGCCTGAGCGCGCCGCCGCGCGAAATGGTCGCCGGACCGCTCTCCGGCGCCGGCGCCGACGTGGCCGCCACGTAGGTCACCCTGGGTCACTGACCCGTGGGCCCAGGGGCCCACGTTGACCAGTTGACCAAGTCAACTATGTTGACGTGGCAGCTACGGACACTGACTTGTGGGCCCTGCTACTGTTTAGTTTAAATAAAGCATTTTGTAAATTAAAACTAATTAGTTAACCTAATCACTCACTGACATGTGGGCCCACAATCCTAATTAATCTGATAATTAGGATTAATCCACTGTTAGCCTAACAGAGGCTGACATGTGGGTCCCACTGGACCCACATGTCAGGTTTGACCCTGGTCAACCGCAGTTGACCTGCTGACGTCACTGTGACGCTATGCTGACGTCATAATTCATTTTCTGATGAATAAATAAATTCCAGAAAATATTTAAAACTTCAAAAAATCATATCTTTTAAACCGTAGCTCGAATCGAAAAAGTTAAAACATGAAAGTTGCTCAGAACGACGAGCCGAGTCTGATCGTGCCGTCCGTTTCTTTGTCGGAACCCCCTACGTAGAAGAACTCGTAACTCCGGACCCGAATCCAGCAGATGAATAGTGCACACCCATCGGATAATAAATCCTAGATTAATTCTAAAAATAACTAAAATGACTTAGATGCATAATTAGGCAACCCTGCACTGCATCATAGCATCACACGCACCGTATTGCATTTGTTTGCATTATGTTTACCTGTTTCTTCCTCCTCTTCTCTCTCGGTAGACCCCGACGTTGATGTAGCTCCCGAGGCAGACGCCGCACAGGAGTACGACTACGTCCCCGATGGTACCACTGAAGACCTTGTCCTTGCCCCAGAGCAAACAGGCAAGCACCCCCATTTTGAGCATGCCTATATCGCCTATTCTCTTCTCTCTTATGCTTGCATTAGAACTGCTACTGCTACTGTTTTCCTATATCTGCTGCATAGCCTGATTATTGTACCCTGCCTTGTTACCTTACTGGTTATCCTAGACTGCTTAGTATAGGCTGGGTAGAGACACGACAGAGACCCCCACTTGATCCCGACTGCCCTGCTGGATATCAGAAGACCCGATCATCGGGATTGAAGACTAGACCCTGGCACCGCACATCACTTCCCCCTTAGTTGCCGACACTGCTGGGTTACCGTCGAGTGCCGAGGGTGATACCTCGTCAGCACTTCTGATGTTAACCTTATAGGTTAGTTACTCGGTCGTGGTAAGCAAGGGTGATTCCTCCTACACCACCCCGGATAACGACGTCGTCGCGTAACTCCTCAAGGTGGACCTCAAGGGTGATACCTCCTCCGTTCACCTTGATGATAACATCGAGCGGGAATTCCATCGAGGGTGATTCCTCAGGGCTCCCCTGGTGTCAGACACACAGTTACTGTTGATGAGTGGACTTGCACTAAACCATGATACTAAAGACGGGTCGGCCCTGAGGGGTACCCGCGCGAGCTTAATGCGAAGTGATGTGGAGTCGGGTTGACCTGGATGGTGCCCGCGAGATAACACGAGGCGTGGCCGGGCATTCTTAGCCCTTGCCGCAAGTCCTCGAGACGGGGCGACGGGGTCACATCGATCGTGAGTCTCTGCTCGTTTCCGCGCGCTCCTAATCCACTACGGTTTGGATATTTGATCCGAGGGGCCTCTGGCCCGATAGCACTAACCATCACGTGGGCATAGTATGGGCGTTCTGCGTCGTATACATCAGCCAAAGCTCTATTGACGTCAGCGAGGAGTGGCCCGTTTTGGATTGGACTGGGAACGCAACTGCGCTTGTATTAAGGGGTTGCTACGTGTGCTTCCAAAACGTCCTCGCAACGTGCAGGGTTCCCGGGGCGAAGGCCCAAGACCCCCGGGGGCATAGGTTAGTCCGGCGTGCTGACCTCTCTTTAGAGCCTAGGTCGGGTTGCGGCGTGTTGTTTGGCCGAGGCCGGGCATGACCCAGAAAAGTGTGTCCGGCCGGAGTTAAGCGAGCGTGGTGGGTAAGTTGGTGCACCCCTGCAGGGAAGAAACTTCTATCGATAGCCTGTCCTACGGTAACGGACACTCGGAGTTGTATCTCGATCGGTACAACTAGAACATGTGATGAGAGTTGGATAGTACGGCTCTGGGATTGCTTTCTCGCAGGGAGTCGAGAAAGGATCTCAGGTCGAGGTTGATGATACTACTACTACTACTTTACATTATGTTCATCTGCTCTTTCCTGATGCTGCAAGACTGTCGAAGATTGTTGAAGATGCTAGTCTTCGATAGGACTAGGCTTTCCCCCTCTATTCTGGCATTTCTGCAGCCCAGTCCACATATACAGCCCCCTTTGAAAATGATGCATATGTAGTGTAGATCCTTGCTTGCTGAGTACTTCGGATGAGTACTCACGTTTGCTTTATTTTCTTTTTTCCCCATATTCCATTTGATGCCACCAGACGACGGAGCCCCTGAGCCAGACGCCCCAGCCGACGACCAGTACTACTACCCGCCTGGCGAGTACTACTACTACGAGGAGCCGTTCGACGACCAGGAGTAGGATCGGAGGGTCCAGGGCAGGAGGCCTACGCCTTTCGATCGTAGTATTTTATTTTACCCCGCCTCTGTGAAGGCCTTTTTCTCTCTCTGTAATATATCTGTACCCAGATATCTAATGCTTCCGCTGACGCTTGTATGCCATCGAGCTATGTATTCGAGCCCTCGAGGCCCTGGCTTGTAATATTAAGCTTGTATGACTTTATTTATGTTTTAGGGTTGTGTTGTGATATCTTCAAGTGAGTCCTTAGGCTTGATCGTGCGCATTTGCATGTATGATTAGTGCACGATTAAGCCGGGGTCGTAACAGTAATAATTCGACCCTTTAATTTGTTCACTTAATAAAGTGATACAAACTACGACCTGGAAGCGGGGGCGTGTTATTGATCAAGTTTTCTTTCTTGGTACGTTAAAAAAAGATTTCTCCGCCAGTCTTCGTTTCTTTTTTCCGGGAACGCGCGTATCTCTACTCTCTACTTCTACTTATTTACCCTTATAAAAAACTGAGTTGGTGATGATGGTGTGCCTGCCATCCTGCAATATAGACCGTCCGATCTATATATGAGGAATAGAAAGCAAACTATGGCAATTTTGCAAAAAGATACCCGCACCCCTCTCCACATTTGCAAATAAGGCCTTCCCTTGTTCAACTTTGTCTCCCACAAGATAAACAACTCGTATGAATGCATCTTGATGTTCCGTGCAACGCATGGGCCTCTTGCTAGTCTGAACAAGATGACAGTGTCCACTCTATCTCTCTCCTCACCGGTGGTCACAGATCCGGCCGGATCCCGTCCGCTGCGGGAGGTGAGGAGGTCCAGCGTTGACGTTGTCGCCGTCGGCGATGGAGGAAGCCGATGCGCACCGTCCTCTCTGAGCCGGCGCCGGTGTGGACGAAGGTCCTCCACGCCCTTGTTCGCTGCCGTCGTGTGGGCAGATCCCGCCCGCCTGCCTAAGCCACATCTCGCCCACCTGAGGTATAACTTCTTTTGGATTTCATGCTTCATTGTACTCTGCATGCGGGTTTTCTTCTATACCACTACTCCCCAGCTCCCCATGTACAGTAGCTAGGGTTCGTCGGCTGGTCCAACATCACCTATTTTTTACTATTATAGAGGAAAGGCCACTCCAAAAGTTGTCCTGGTTTATCATTTATGCATCGGTGGAGGTATACATGTTTTTTTTCGACAAAAAGTACATGGTGGTTGTGCGGTCATTGTCCATATGCTCCTATTGCTGCTGCTAATCTAAAACTATCACTGGTAAAATGAAGCAATGCCCATGTAGAGGCGTCAAAAAATGCTTCTGTCCTGCTTTAGTTTTTTTTGGTATCCTGCTTTAGTTCCCATCAAGATAATCATGATGCTTCTATTTTTTGGTGTATGTTTCATTAATTCTTATTGACAATTAAGATGCCAATGTTGATCTTGTTCCACTGCTAAAACAAAGTAACGACACTACTTAAATATCAAAAAAAAATTTTGGAAACAGGGATGCGTATCTCCATACTCGGACATGTCTTCCTCAATTTTAGTGGAACTGCACAAAATTGGATGGCCACTGTTGCTCAGTCTCACTGTCCTCTACCAAGTGGTTCTTCCTTTCTCAAGCTTGATTACCGAGAAGAAACAAACCATAGTGAGGATTGTCAAACTTCATTGGTGCCTGACCCAAACTTGATGCCAAAATCGATGATGCATCACCACGATGACCTATCGATGCTCATGTTTGCGTCTCATGGTTGCATCGGCTGGTGAAGTTTATCGATGTTCAATGAAGAACAGGCTGTCTTCCACCAGTGCTCTTTGCTTGTTACCACAAAGACGATATCCTTCATCAGTTCATCTCGGAGCAGTCGTTTACATTGGTGCAATTTTATCACACAATTGGATATGAACCAAATGTTTCCTCGAAGAACCATCGACGTTGGTACTAAGAGCAAAAGTTTTGTATTGATTTCTAAGCCTTCTCACAACTTTGTCTTCAGCTACCCTGTAATTTTATTTGTCCAGCTTTTAACTAAATATGTGGTTAGACTTTGATTAAAAATATGGTGTGGACTAAAAACCCGGATGGAGGTAGTACCCCTCCATTTTTATGTACTCTACATATTAGATTTGGCTGAAGTCAAACTTTGTAAAGTTTGACCAAGTTTAGGCCGAACACAACAAACCATAATTATTGAGAGGGCAAACTGTACATAGTACAAAATAATTGAAATTAAATTTCTTTATTTGTACACACTCTCACACCTTTCCGATAATTTGGCGCGTGTGTGGTTGTTCACGTAACGGAGGGTAGTGTACCGCACGTGAACGACAGGAAGTGCGACCAGGACTCGTGGATCGTTAGTTGATCGTAGTTTTCTTCAGTGGCACGTTAAATAAAGAGTTTCGTTTTGTACATAATTTAAAACAATTGTTATGGATAGAAAGAGGAAAAGAAAACCACTCCACTATATTAGTACTATATACGAGTACTACTATATATAAGTTGGAGCCTCAGCGCTTGTTTGCTAGGGTTTGCACTCTTCACACTCTCGTTGCACTACATATATATATACACGCTGGAGGCTCAGCATTCCTTTGCTAGGGTTTGCTCTATTCACAATCTCTCACCCTCTTCATCAGATCTAAACAAGACTGTGTTGGCCTCTCTCTCTTCCCCCTCACAGCTGGTGAAGGAGCCATCCGGATCCCGTCGCACCGGGAAGGGGAGCAGGAGCAGCATTCACTCTGTCGCCTTCGGCGAGGGAGGCAATCCACTACCTGCTGCACTGTTCTCTTTCACCCAGCGCCTATGCGGGAGGGCCTCCGACCACTTCTTCCTCGCTGCCGTACATAGTGTGGGCAGATCTGGCCTCCCGCCGCACGCCTAGCCACATCCCGACGACCCTAAGGTATAACTTTCTTTGAAACCGTATTGCTCTAGCTGCATACAGATCTTTTTCGATTCTGTAGTCAAATCTAGGTCTTGGTTCAAAGAGGAAAGAAAGGGGTGGGGTGGAGCATGAATCTAGGACATGGTTCAATGAGGAAAGGAAGGAGGGAAAGTAGTGCAGACTGGTTATCCAGCCGTTCTGTTGGTCGAAAAGGGAAAAGGGGGTAACCCAGTACACACATCTGTAAGGAACCGATCTCTTTGTTGAAAAAAGAAAGAAACCGGGTGGTCCGGGAGTTTGTGCAGGACTAGATTTGCTGCCCTCACATAGGAAAAAGGTTCAAAGAGAACAAATATGGGACCAACACAGATATGCTGATTGGCAACATACTTTGCATCACCCATTTATACGTGTGGAGGCACATGGTGCTGGCATGTCCCATACAACTATTTTGCTGTTGTTAATCTAAGAATACTGCTGGAAAATTGAAGCAATGCCACTATTAAAAGTAAATTACATTTTTAACGAATCTTATTTTAAGGGAATGTATCTGTTAATATGAATCAATGTAACCGTTTTAGAAATGCTACTGTCCTACTTTGTTTTCCATCAAGATAAGGTAGATGCTTCTTTTTGTCACCGTATGTTTCATCCTCCTTTATTGGACAGTAATTGTTTCCTTTTTTGCCTCTGTTAAAACAGGGATATCTATTCAACTTGTTGCTATTGCGACCTTTTGCTTCGCTACGCGAAACACTTTCGTTTTAAGAGTGTTTTGTGCAGTTCAACTTAAATGTCACACCAGCGACTTTGCTTGTTTTAGTTGAACTACACAAAAAAAGATTGGATTTCCTATTCGTGCTGGCAGATTTGTAGTTGATCTTGACCGCGTCATGAAAGGTCAGTACCGGCCTTCATCCACATGATCGTGCAGTGTGCTTTGAGATGCTGTGCTACTTGTATTGGTACTGTTTTAAATAAATGTTGAATTGAAGCTATTGAATTGCTGTCTTTTACCATTAAGTGAACAAAAATGGGACCAACCCAGACATGATGCCTGTTTCTTTGTTACAATAAAACTCTGCATCACCCCCTTTATAAGTCGATGGAAGCACATGGTGCTGTTGCGCCCACTCTCCCCTGCAACTATTTATGCTTTTTTGTTAATCTAATGCCACTCGTAAAATTAAGCAATGCCACTCTTAAAATTAACTACTGAATCTTAGTTCAAAACTGCAACACTTGTTCGGGATTGGCGGGAGTACCATTTCTGTTAGGGATCGGCGGGAGTACATGTTTAAGAAATGTATTGTTGAGATAATGTCTATGTTATTATAT
The DNA here is from genome assembly GCA_011799875.1 of Thinopyrum elongatum. NCBI lineage: Eukaryota > Viridiplantae > Streptophyta > Magnoliopsida > Poales > Poaceae > Thinopyrum > Thinopyrum elongatum. The sequence continues at coordinate 409,841,680 of CM022299.1, forward strand.
ATCAGTTACAGTGTCTCACAAATGGTAATATCATGCTTTGTAGTTCTTTCTACATGTTTAACCAAGGTATTGTTAAGATAATGTCTCTGTTAATATGAATCAATTGCACTGTTTTAGGAATGGTACTTTTCTGGTTTGTTGTTATTTATACATGTTGAAACAAGGTATTGTTAAGATAATGTCTCAGTTCATATGAATGAATCACACTGTTTGAGAATTGCTATTGTCCTGTTTTGTTTCCCATTAAGATAAGGTAGATGTTTTTCCTTCTGGGAGTATAAGTCATCAACCATTATTTCTCAGTAATTGTTTCCTTTATACCTATTATTGCATACAGGGATATCAAAACTTCTGCTCGGTTCTATTTTGACTTTGATTTTAGTTGAACTGCACAAAAGGAGCCAATGTGTTTAAGGCAAACTGTTGCATTATTGGGCCCAGTTGGTCTTTTCACTTTGCAGAAAGAAGCAGTCACTGTTTGCGCTACATTACACAAGGAATGATCGAGAAGCTTTACAGAGTAATAGTAGACACTGGTGACATGACTAGTCTGTAGAGAGCATGGGAAACTCAACAGCACGTGGAGTGCAAAATTCACTCCACAAGGAAAGGTATGACCAAGTCAGTGGCCGACGTAGCTGTAACAAACAAGGTCAGTATCGGCCTTCATCCACATGATTGTGCTTTGTTATGTTGTGCTACTTATATTGTTGTATTGTTTTGAATAAATGTTTAATTGAAGCTATTGTATTGCTATCTTTTCCTGTTAAGATAATGAAGATGATTATAGTTGTGAGCGTATGTTTAATCAACTAGTACCACTATTATATTCATCACACTTTTTCTGTATTTATGCAGACAGGGATGCTCAGCTTGATTTCAGTGGAACTGCACAAAATGTTCAGATGGTTCGTGTCCTCCATAATACTTCGTCATGAACAATACATCGAATGGTTCTCTAATCATTCTTCGTCACCTTGAGCTACCGGACTATCTACTTGAATGGAGCTGCCAATGTGTTCAACGCCTTGCAACATATAAATACAAAATCCACCATGCTACGCAAGACATTGTTTCATTTCAGTGGAACTGCACAAAAAGATACGCTGGTTAATCTGGCTCCATGTGCTATTTCAATGTGCAAACTGATGAAAATCATAGGCATTACATATTTTGAATGGGAAAAGCTTGACAAAGTTTAATCATTGGTGTTAGCAAGAAGACATTCGTTTAATATTTTGGAATTGGAAAATCTTGTCAAATTGTGCTCATTGATGATAGCCAGAAGACATGCGTTTGATATTTTGGAATGGGACACCCTTTGCTGTGAGCAGCGTTGATCGTTTTTTCCTATTCGTGTGTTCAGTTCAGAAGTAAATATTTACTCTGATGAGATGCATAGTCATGAATGTTGACTTATGTAAGGTATTTTAAGAGTTTGTTCTGAATGTTGTCTACGAAATGCCAGGCCTTGTGAGTTTGATTACAAATTTGAGCTTGGAATGCTGTGGCATGCGGCATCACGAGCTGTTCACCGTGCCTCCTGAGAATAATGCTTCGTATTGTTTTGCACGTTAATCTAATGCCAGTGATTTGCATGTTAAGAAGATCATCCTCTTCTGTTGTTTCTGTGCTTAAGAAGTTCATCGTCTTATGTTTCATACTTTCATTAGCCTATACGACAACTCGGGTAGGTTAGAGGTGAAACGATATGATCTTCCGACCAACTCATCGTATTAGGCCGTGATTGGATCGTCGTTTTCCAACCAAAGCCGCTTGTAAAACTGACGCTTGTAAATAAAAGCAGATGGTATTGGGCGAAGCGCTTGGTTGGTCGTTTTCGATAGATAAAATATACACTGGTTTCTCAGATTACACGCGTAACTCGCCGGTTTTTGTTACAGACCTCAGGCCGTCGGTTTCATTACGCCTATATTTTACGTGTTGTTTCCGGTGACAAGTAAATTACACTTGTATCCTTAATACAGGTGTGAAACAATCCAGAGCTCCCAAGCGCGGCCTTACCGTTTCATGCCGGCTCAGTCTCTCGAAGGTGCTCATAGGGGTCCGATGATCCTGGCTTCCTGAACGACCAGCGGGCGCTGCATCAGACCATCCGTAGGGCCCGCGAGGCCCTCTCCATCGTCCTTCGAGTTGTTGCGCTCGCCGTGGCGCCGCTGTCTCGCGTTGTCAACATGGTCAACGAACATGAGGAATCAGGAGATGACTTAACTTGGAGAGGATGACAGTGGGGACCCACCAGGGCCATAGCCGCACATACGCAAGTGCCTCGTTATTACATACAACTATTTTTTTGCTTCCTCCTGGTTTCCTGACATCACGGTCCCACACCATTATCAACCTATATAGTCAATAAACGAGAGAATTGCACAAGGAGCGGCCGAGAGCTGGGACCCTGCAACTCGAGCAGTATTTGTTTTTGGAGGTGTGAGCAGAGTTTTTCTTGAGCGATATTTTTGTTGTTGTTCAGAGGAGCAGGGTATCAACTAGGCGGGTTGTGGCCCGTCTGGCCCAGGCTATTATTTTATGTCGACCAAATATCCAGCCCAGATATTAATTTTTCAATGTGAAAATGGCTAGCCCATCTATACTTTTTTTGCGGAATACCCAACCCAGGTCAACTTGTTATTCTCCGCCCCGCAATAGACTTGCCAAGAAAATGGGCTTTAAGAAATAATAAATGGGTTGTAATTAAAAAAATTGGCTGTAAATATAAAAAACGCACCGAACAGGTAATTTTTTTAATTTCATTACTTGTTGCGCGCGCAAAATTTCGTTGGATTTTTACCTAATACAAATTTATTTTAAAATTATATTTAATCCGACTTGAAATTTTGGGTTAAAAAATATTTCGGATCCCATCAAAATGTGGGAAATTTTGTTGAATTTTTTGAGCGGTTGGTTGAAATTATTAACCGTTGTCCTGGCTAGAAAATGGGCTGTAATTTTAACAAAAAGTAAATGGGCTGAGTAAATTTCATTAGAATTAAAAAATGGGATGTACATTATAACAAATCGCAAATGGGTCATATGTTCTCTGCCACATATGTGATGGTCACTTGTGGGCCTACTAAGTTGACGCGTATGCAAGGCTTTGTCAACTTATAGTCAACACACGATTCTAGTAGCAGTGGCCGTTGGATGTCCATCTAACGGCTGTGGTGCTTCTTCAATCTCGGATCTTCATGCTTCAGCCGCCCAAACCACCGCCGATGGTACCGCCTACTACCGCCTCCTGTGGCCGGCTGTGCTGCCGCGCAGGCCTCACCGGCCCACCCTACTCCCATCGCCGTCCAGGCCATTCCTCTACTCACCAACACCTCCTGTTATTCTCCGGCGACGGCAGCCTCACACTGCAGCCGAACCAGTGAACCCTCGTACTCCCCTCCGTGTGGGCATCCACTGTTGTGTCTTCGCCGGCTCCGGGTCGTTCCCTTCCTAGGCCTCGCCATCGTCCACCACGTTGGTTCTCTCGTCGCGGCGTGGTCAACTTTGTCAACTAATGACAGCCATCGGAAGAGGCATGTACGTGGAGTGGCTGACAGTAGGGACCCGCATGGCCCATGGCCGCACGCGAGCAAGTCCCTCCTTATTATGCGAAAACAAATGATTTCTCCCCTTGACAGGTTTGAGCCACCAGCTACATCTTCGCACGCAGGGAAGAATTTCCTTTATTACGCGGAAAAAAAGTTACCTCTCCCTGACAGCTAGGACCCACCAGCTTTATTATGATCCATTTCACGAAAATATAGATTGTACCAAAGATGCTAAATTGTTTTCTTTTTATTCTAACTCGAAAAAGAAGAAATTAAAAAAACCAGAAAACATCTTCGCACGCAAGGAAGTGCCACCTTATTACGAGCAAAAAAAATGATTCCCCCTGCTAGCTGGGACCCACCAGATTTGGAGGCTGACTTGTGGGCCAACTAAGTTGACGCGTACGGGCTTTGTCAACTTAGTCAAAACGATTCTAGCTGCACTAACCGTTGGATGTTAAATCAACGACCGTGCTGCGTCTTCAACCTCTGGTCTTCTTGCTCCAGCCGCCCAAACCAGGCCCGCCGTACCGCCTGCTCCAGCCTCCCGTGGCCGGCTGTGCTGCCGCGCAGGCCTCACGGACCGACCATACTACGACTGGCCAGGACTTCCCTTTACTCACCCACACCCCCTGTTATTCTCCGGCGACGGTAGCCTTACGCCGTAGCTGAACCAGTGAACCCTCGTACTCCCCTCCGCGTGGGCATCCACCCACCTCGTCTTCTCTGGCTCCTCGTCGTTCCCTTCCTAGGCCTCGCCGTCGTCCACCGCCTTGATGCTCTCGGCGCCTCGTGGTCAACGAGGTCAACGAACGACAGCCATCGGAAGTGGACTTTTAGGCTGTGAGGCTGACAGCTGGACCCACCAGCTACATCTTCGAACATAAGGAAGTGCCTCCTTATTACTCGCAAAATAAAAATGATTCCTCCCCCTGACAGCCGGGACCCACCAGCTATATCTTCGCACGCAAGGAAGTGCATCCTTATCCTCCCTGACAGCTGGGACCAACCCGGTCGAAGTGTACGTAGCATTGTCACGAACGTGTACGTACATACTGGTCGATCGGTCTCTCTGCAACGATGAACCGTGGTCGAGCAAGCAGCGACACGTGTAGTAGTAGAGCCCCCGACATAGTAGTTCAGGCAGTCCCTTCTAAACCATGTACACATACGTACAGCCACATGCCAAAAAATACGGCCACGTACGTACATACGGGCGGGGTTTCGAACGCCTACTCACGCATACGTACGGCCAGGGCTCGTGTACATGGAGAGGCAACAGACGGCAGCAACGGCGTCTTGTTCATCGGAAGCCAACCGGCTGGGTCGGAATGGAGAAACTACGTCTTGTTCATCGGGAGGCAACGGAATGCGTCGTGTTCATCGGGAGCAAACTGGCTTGGACGGAACAGCCAAAATGGGGTCTGGCGTACCGCAATATGGAGGAAATGGCCTTCTGTTCGACCGGCTATGGTTGAAACGGGATCCTGTTCATCGGGAGGGGTCTGGCGTACCGCAAAACGAAGGAAACAGACTTGTGTTCGAGCTCCTACGGTCGAAATGGGGTGCCGTTGATCGGGAGGGGTGTGGCGTACCACAAAACGGAGGAAGCGGACTTGTGTTGGAGCACCTACGGTCGAAATGGGGTCCTGTTCATTAGGAGGGGTGTGGCGTACCGTTAAACGGGACTCCACGGGCTACTGTTCATCCACCGTCTACTGCCTCGCTCCAGCCTCCACGGGCTACTGTTCATCCATAGTCGACTTCCTCCAGCCTCCACCTGTTCATCCACCGTCGACTTTCTCCGTCCTCCACCAGCTACTGTTCACCACGGGGTCATGTTCATCCAGCCTCCACCAGCTACTGTTCAACCAGCCCTCCACGGGGTCCTGTTCATCCACCCTCCACCGGCCTCCTCGATCGGGGTCCTGTTCATCTAGCGGCAACGATCTCTACTACCACGGGTCCTGTTCATCCAACCCCCACCGGGGAACTGTTCATCCAACCCCCAACAACGATCACTGTTTATCAAGAGGCAGCAGGTTCGATCGGCTTCAGTTAGCAGAAGTAGCGAAGGAATCGCTCGATCGGGTTTAGTTAACAGCAAGGGATCGATCGCTCGAGTTCAGTAACGCATAGCTAGTGCAATCGCTCGGGTTCAGTAAGTGAACGCCTCGCTCTCAGGTTTAGTTAGCCTTGCACACACGCGCGTACGTGTCCGAGAGAAACGCGCAAACCCTCCATGCATCGCTCGGCCCTGACCACCCACCGTAACCGGGAACTCCCCGAAATTTTCCTCGCCCTCGCTTCTACCACGATTTTTTCCGTCATGGACGGCCCAAAGAATGTCATGCAGGTGCGTCCCCGGCCCGCCCAGGATGAAAAGCCCATTTTCTATCATGATTTTTTGTCATAGAAGTAGAAGCCCACCACATCTATGATGATACGTGCTTTTATCACAATTATCGTCATAGAAGTGGCATAAGCATGACAGGAAAAACATTCGTTCGGCCCAAAATGTCATGGATGTGTCTTTTTTTAGTAGTGATACAATGGTCTCTTGGAGATCTATTTGATATAACTCTTTTTTGCGGTGTGTTTGTTGGGATCCGATGAACTTTGAGTTTCTGATTAGATCTATATCCATGAATATTATTTGAGTCTTCTTTTGATTTGTTACATGCATGATTATTTATAGCCCCGTATTTCTTCTTTGAATCTTGGGTTTAGTTAGGCCAACTAGATCGATTTTTCTTGCCATGGGAAGAGGTGCTTTGTGATGGGTTCAATCTTGCGGTGTTCTTTCCCAGTGACAGAAGGGGCAGCAAGACACGCATGTATCGTTGCTATTAAGGATAACAAGATGGGGGATATTCCTACATGAATAGATCTCGTCTACATCATGTCATCGTTCTTTTTGCATTACTCCGTTTCTCCATGAACTTAATACACTAGATGCATGCTGGATAGTAGTCGATGTGTGGAGTAATAGTAGTAGATGCAGGCAGGAGTCGGTCTACTAATCTTGGACGTGATGCCTATATATTGATCATTGCCTTGGATATCGTCATAATTATTCGATCTTCTATCAATTGCCAAACAGTAATTTGTTTACCCACCGTATGCTATTTTCTTGAGAGAAGCCACTAGTGAAATCTACGGCCCCCGAGTCTATTCTTTATCATATTTGCTTTGAGATTTATTTTTATTCTTTATCAAATCTATTATTCCAAAAACCCAAAAATACCCTGCTGCACTTTTTTATTACTTATTTTATTTCGCGTTTTATCGAGATCTATTTATCCAATCTACACAAATTTTATCCTGTCAACTTGACAATTTCTGGCGCCGTTACCCGAAGAGGGATTGACAACCCCTCAGGCGCGTCGGGTTGCAAGTATTTGTTCTTTGTGTGCAAGTACCATTTACATAGTGTTGCTTGGTTCTCCTACTGGATTGATACCTTGGTTTCATAATAGAGGGAAATACCTACCGTAGTTGTGCTGCATCATCCCTTCTTCTTTGTGGAAATACCGACGTAGTTCAAGCAACATCAAAAGGAATTTATGTCGCCGTTGTCGGGGAGACATCATCAACATCTATCAGGTTCTTAATCACAAATCTCATCTCCTTGCAATTTACATTATTTGCCATTTGCCTCTCGTTTTCATCTCCCCCACTTCACAAAAGTTTGCCGTTTTACTCGCCCTCTTTTTCGTTTGCCGTTTTCTCGTCAGATCTGTTTTTGTTTGCAATCTTGTTTGCGTAGTCACGATGGCTCCAGAAAACACCAAGTTGTGTGATTTTTCCAATACCAATAACAATGATTTTATTAGCACTCCGATTGCTCCTCCCGCCACTAGTGCGGAATCTTGTGATATTAATGCCGCTTTGTTCAATCTTGTTATGAAAGATCAGTTCACCGGTACTCCTAATGAGGATGCCGCGTCCCATCTAAACACATTCGTAGAATTGTGCGATATGCAAAAGAAAAAAGATGTGGACAATGATATTGTGAAGTTGAAATTATTTGCTTTCTCTTTGAGGGATTGTGCAAAAATTTGGTTTTCTTCTTTGCCTCGCAATAGTATCGATTCTTGGGATAAGTGCAAAGATGCTTTTATTACTAAGTATTTTCCGCCCATGAAAATTATTTCCCTTAGAACTCAAATCATGAATTTTAAGCAACTTGAGCATGAACATGTTGCACAATCTTGGGAAAGAATGAAGTTGATGCTAAGAAATTGTCCAACTCATGGTTTAAATCTTTGGATGATCATACAAAAAAATTATGCGGGATTGAACTTTGTTTCTAGAAATCTTTTAGATTCCGCCGCAGGTGGTACTTTTATGGAAATTACTTTGGGTGAAGCTACTAAATTTCTTGGTACTATTATAGCAAATTATTCACAATGGCATACTGAAAGAGCACCTACTAGTAAAAAAGTTAATTCGGTTGAAGAAATTAGTACGTTGAGTGAAAAAGTTGATGCTCTTATGAAATTGGTTGCTAGTAAAAGTGCTCCTATTGATCTTAATGATGTGCCTTTGTCTACATTGATTGAGCAAAATAGTGATCCCGTAGATGTGAATTTTGTCTCGCGAAACAATTTTAGTAACAATGCTTATAGAGGTAATTTTAATCCTAGGCCTTTTCCTGGAAATTCCTTCAATAATTATGGTAATTCTTCTTACAATAATAATAGGAACCCCTCTGATCTTTAGAATAATATTAAAGAATTTATCAATGCTCAATTTTTTTTCAATAATACGATAGAAGAAAAGTTGAATAAGATTGTTGATATGTCTAGAAGCATTGATAGAATTTCTCATGATGTAGAAAATCTCAAGTTGAAAATTTTGGTACCCAAGGTTGATGAATCAATTAAAGCTTTATATGTTTCTATGGATGAAAGTAAGAAAAGAACCGCTATGCTTAGAGCTAAAAGAGAATTTTTAGAAAGAGCATTTTCTAGTGATTGCTTTCATAAAAATGATGAAGATCTTAAAGTGATTGGTGTTTCTTCTATTGATTCCTTATTTAGTAAAATTAAAATTGATGATAAAGGGACTAGAGAAGAGTCAACTTTAGTTAGAGGGCGTCCCGATAATTTGGAGGATGAAAATATTGATGAAAAAATTGATAAAAGTGGGTTTGGAAAGGTCAAAACTTTAACTAGTGATGTGCCCACTCTTTTGGATTACAAGGACTTTAATTATTATAATTGCTCTTTGATTGAATGTATTTCTTTGTTTCAATCCATGATAAATTCACCCCATGCTTATGAACAAAATAAAGCTCTTACTAAACATATCGTAGATGCCATGATGAAAGCTTTAGAAGAAAAATTGGAGTTAGAAATCTCAATTCCTAGAAAGTTACATGATGAATGGGAACCTACCATTAAAGTCAAGATTAAAACTTATAAGTGTTTTGCTTTATGTGATTTGGGTGTTAGTGTTTCCACAATTCCAAAATCTTTATGTGATGTGCTTGGTCTTACCGATATTGAAGAATGTTCTCTTAATTTGCACTTGGAGGATTCCACTATTAAAAAGCCTTTGTGAATAATTAATGATGCTCTTATTATTGCAAATATAAATTATGTGCTCATAGATTTTATTGTTCTTGATATTGATTGCAATCCGTCTTGTCCAATTATACTTGGTAGACAGTTTTTACATACTATTGGTGCCGTGATTGATATGAAAGAAGGCAACATTAAATTTCAATTTCCACTAAGAAAGGGTATGGAACACTTCCCTATAACAAGAATTAAGCCACCATATGAATCAATCATGAGGGCATCCTATGGATAAAAAACTAAAGATGACAATACTTGAATATATGCATTATGCCTAGCTAGGGGCATAAAACGATAGCGCTTGTTGGGAGGCAACCCAATGAATAAAATTTATTTTTGCCTTTTTCTTTATGTTCTTGAGTGTTTGCATAATTATGCCTCTGTTATGATTGTGTTTTTTATGTTTTAATTAGTTTTTGTGCCAAGTGAAGCCTTTGGGATAGCTTTGGTGATAGTTGATTTGATCCTGTTGAAAAATAGAAACTTTTGCGTCCAGTAACAGAATTTTTGAAATTCACATAAGCGACGAGAAATTATGATTTTTTTACAAAACATTGATATACTAATTTCTTATGTTTTCCATGTTTTTAATAATTTTTGGAGTTACAGAAATATGAGAACAATTCGCATCTTTACAGACTGTTCTGTTTTTGACAGATTCTGTTTTCTTTGCATTGTGTGCTCATTTTGATGAATCTATGGATTGTATCGGGGGGTATAAGCCATGGCAAAGTTAGAATACAGTAGATATAATGCAATAACAAAATTTGAATGGGTTTGCAACAGTACTTAATGTAAAGATTGGTTTTCTTATACTAACGGACCTCACGAAGGTTTTGTTAAGTTTCGTGTGATTGAAGTTTTCAAGTTTTGGGTGAGATCGCGATGGATGAAGGAATAAGGAGTGAAAAGAGCCTAGGCTTGGGGATGCCCCATTGCACCCCAAGTTAATATTCAAGGATAACCAAGCAACTAAGCTTGGGGATGCCCCGGAAGGCATCCCCTCTTTCTTCTAACGACCATAGGCATTTTACTTGGAGCTATATTTTTATTCGTCACATATCATGAGTTTTGCTTGGAGCGTCTTGTATTATATGAGTCTTTGCTTTTTTTGATTTTTAGTTTGTCACAAGTATCCTTGCTGGACACACTTATTTCAGAGAGCCTAAATTATGCTATGATTTCTTAGAATTGCTCTTTATGCTTCACTTAAATTTTTTGAGCTATGGAATTGCTCTAGTGCTTCACTTATATCTTTGTGAGCACGGTGTGCTTTAATATTTTTGAAAAAAATGCCCTCATGCTTCACTTAGATTAATTTGAGAGTTAGTAAATTTTTTAAGAAATTCCCTCATGCTTCACTTATATTATTTTGAGAGACGAAAAATTTTATGCTCATGTTCTTCACTTAAATTTGTTTGAGCTTGTCAAAAGCAATTGCAATATATGAAACTAGTCCCAAAGTGATAGATATTCAAGAGAGATATAATAAAAACTTTCATGAAGATCATTGGACAAAATAAACTTGATTCTTTGTAATAGTTTTGAGATATGATGATAGTGATACGTGAGTCATTTTGGTGAGTAATTATGCTTTAGTAAGAATATTGGTGTTAAGGTTTGTGATTCCCTATGCAAGCACGAAAGTCAATAGTTATACAATGAAATTACATCCTACTTGTGGTGCATTATTTGGTGTTAGTTATGTTTAATTCTCGCTTATGTGATTTTTTGTTTCTTGGTTGGTTGCTTCTCAATCTTTTTGCTAGCCTCCACTTGTACTAAGTAGAAATACTACTTGTGCATCCAAAATCTTTAAACCCAGTTTTGCCATATGAGTCCACCATACCTACCTATATGCGGTACTTCTGTGCCGTTCTAAGCAAATTTGTATGTGCCATCTCTAATTTTCAAATTGAATTTCCTTTTTGTGTGCTCGTACTGCTCATGAAGCGGCAGGGGGTGGCCAATATTTTCCATGCTAGATGTGGTATTCTCAAGATGAGTGTTTATTCACTTGTCATTGCACGAGAGTACGGCGGTAATAGGGATGCCCAGTCCTGAAATGAAAAAGAAATTTACTTTATGTTGTCAAATAATAAATTCCTTGGAAAGTGTTGGTATGGATGGCACCCGTGGATACGGCTAGCCATGGATTGTGAAAGAATGGTGGAAAAAGGAATAAACTTTATTTTCTATTTGGGAACCACCTATGATATATCTAGCATGGAAAGTGTTGGGAATTACTTGGTCATTTTCGTTGACGGGAAAAGTATGCCTCTCAAAAAAAAATATCTCTCAATATAAGCCTTGAGCTCTGGCACCTCTACAAATCCCTCCTTCGCTCTGTGAAGGGCCTATCTATTTACTTTATACAATTTTTATTTTATTTGAGTCTCCATCGTCTCTTATAAAGCACCAACTAGGGAGCACTATGATCATACTTGAGCATTGGGTGTAGCTAATATGCGAGTGTGTTTCATGAATGGATCAATGATTGAGCATGATGGGCTAGGGATAACTTTCTTTAGTGTTGATATTTTGAAAGACATGGTTGCTTGTTGATATGCTTGAGTAATTGAAATCCTCATGTCAATACTAGACTATTGCTTTGAACCATATAGAAGTCCAAATGTCCATGCTACAAAAGAAAAGAATATGTGATGAACATGTTAGCAGAATTCCACATCAAAAATTCTGTTTTTATCATTTACCTACTCGAGGACGAGTAGGAATTAAGCTTGGGGATGCTGATACGTCTCCAATGTATCTATAATTTTTGCTTGTTCCATGCTGTTATATTATCATTCTTGGATGTTTTACAATCATTTTATAGCAACTTTATATCATTTTTTGGGACTAACCTATTGACATAGTGCCCAGTGCCAATTGTTGTTTTTTGCTTGTTTTTAACTTCATAGAATATCAGTACCAAACGGAGTCCAAACACAGTGAAACTTTTTGGAGATTTTTTCTTGACCAGAAGACACCCAGTGGGCTAATGAAGTACCAGAGGGGAGGCCTGAGGTGGGCACAATCCACCAGAGCGTGCCAGGAAGCCCAAGCGCGCCCAGGGGGGTTGTGCCCCCCTCGGTGACCCCCCGCATCGCCTCTTTGCCCTATAAATTCCCAACTATTCCAGAAACCCTAGGGGAGTCGACGAAACACAATTCCAGCCGCCGCAAGTTCCAGAACCACGAGATCCAATCTAGACACCATCACGGAGGGGTTCATCATCCTCATTGGTGCCTCTCCGATGATACGTGAGTAGTTCATCATAGACCTATGGGTCCGTAGGCAGTAGCTAGATGGCTTCTTCTCTCTTTTGATTCTCAATACAATGGTCTCTTGGAGATCTATTTGATGTAACTCTTTTTTTGTGGTGTGTTTGTTGGGATCCGATGAACTTTGAGTTTATGATCAGATCTATATCCATGAATATTATTTGAGTCTTCTTTTGATCTCTTATATGCATGATTATTTATAGCCTCGTATTTCTTCTTCGAATCTTTGGTTTAGTTAGGCCAACTAGATCGATCTTTCTTGCCATGGGAAGAGGTGCTTTGTGAAGGGTTCGATCTTGTGGTGTTCTTTCCCAGTGACAGAAGGGGCAACAAGACACGCATGTATCGTTGTTATTAAGGATAACAAGATGGGGGCTATTCCTACATGAATATATCTCGTCTACATCATGTCATCGTTATTATTGCATTACTCCATTTCTCCATGAACTTAATACACTAGATGCATGCTGGATAGCGGTCGATGTGTGGAGTAATAGTAGTAGATGCAGGCAGGAGTCGGTCTACTAATCTTGGACGTGATGCCTATATATTGATCATTGCCTTGGATATCGTCATAATTATTCGATCTTCCATCAATTGCCCAATAGTAATTTGTTTACCCACCGTATGCTATTTTCTCGAGAGAAGCAACTAGTGAAATCTACAGCCCCCGGGTCTATTCTTTATCATATTTCTTTGAGATCTATTTTTATTCACTTTTATTTTCGGATCTATTATTCCAGAAACCCAAAAATACCTTGCTACACTTTTTTATTACTTATTTTATTTTGCGTTTTATCAAGATCTATTTATCCAATCTACACAAATTTTATCCCGTCAACTTGACAATTTCTGGCGTCGTTACCCGAAGAGGGATTGACAACCCCTCATGCGCGTCGGGTTGCAAGTATTTGTTGTTTGTGTGTAGGTACCGTTTACATAGTGTTGCTTGGTTCTCCTACTGGATTGATACCTTGGTTTCATAACTAAGGGAAATACCTACCGTAGTTGTGCTGCATCATCCCTTCCTCTTTGGGGAAATACCGACGTAGTTCAAGCGACATCAGTGCTCTCCCATCAACGGTGTATGAACGGAAAACCAAAGAGCGGGTCAAGAAGACAAGGGCCATTGTTTTAGGGCCTGAGAACAAGTTTGACTGCCATCCTGAGGACGATGCAGAGGCTGAAGACAATGCCTCTCCTCCTGATGCTCCCTTACACTCCAAGAAGAGGAAGGCTACTTTCAAGAAGGCCAAGCCAGTTAATGTTCAACTTCCTCCACCTAAGCCGGTCACAATGAGGGAAATGCCAGCGCCTAAGTGGATTGCTCTTCGTCGAGTCAATCCTTATCACCACGACCGTGACAATGTGGCTGACCGCAAGTTTTGGACACTATTCTAGCAACGCAACTATGAGGAGATTTTCACTCAGTTTGTGAACAAGTGTGTCATTCTGAAGTGTATCAACATTACTCACTTTGACAAGACTCCCACCAATGCTGCTTATTTTGATAGAATCCAGACCATGTGTGTTAAGATCAACCTCCTTTCGCTCATGTGTTTTCAACATGATGTGTCTCCACGTCTTGTGGCTCAGTTCTCTGCCACTGTGCATTTTGGGACTGATATGCAGCGCACTCTTACTTGGATGAGTGGTGAGGATAAGTGCTCTGCCCCGTTCTCCATTCTAAATACTTTAATTGAATTGTGTGATATGCAAAAGAAAAAAGATATGGATAATGATATTGTTCAATTGAACCTATTTCCGTTCTCACTACGAGATCGTGCTAAAACTCGGTTTTCATCTTTGCCTAAAAATAGTATTGATTTATGGAACAAGTGTCAAGATGCTTTTATTTCCAAGTCTTTTCCTCCCACTAAGATCATCTCCCTTAGGAACGATATAATGAATTTTAAGCAACTTGATCATGAACATGTTGCTGTTGGGAAATGTTGCATGGAAAACAAAAAAAATTCTACGCACACGCAAGATCTATCAAGGATATGCTAGCAACGAGAGGGGAGAGTGTGTCTACATACCCTCGTAGACTGCAAGCAGAAGTGTTTAGTAACGCGGTTGATGTAGTCGAACTTCTTCGCACTCCAACCGATCAAGTACCGAACGTACGACACCTCCGCGTTCAGCACACGTTCAGCTCGGTGACGTCCTCTGCCTTCTTGATCCAGCAAGACGGAGAGGTAGTGGATGAGTTCTGGCAGCACGACGGCGTGGTGACGGTGATGGTGAAGCTATCTCCGTAGGGCTTCGCCTAAGCACTATGGAAATATGACCGAGGGTGTAAACGGTGGAGGGGGACGCCGCACACGGCTAAGCAATTGTCGTTGTTGTGTGTGGCGCCCCCCTCCCACATATATATAGGTGGGGGGAGGCCAAGGGGCGCCCCAAGTAGGGCCGAATTCTACTTGGGGACTTCCCCAAGCCGCGCCACCCCCCCTTCCATATATGAGTGCGGGAGGAAGGCAGGAGGAGGAGGCGCCCCCCCCCCCCTTTCATTTCTCTCATGAGGAGGGAAAGGCATGAGGGGCCACCCCTCCTCTTTCCTTCCCCTAGGGCTGGCCTGCCAAGGAGAGGGGCATGCTAGCCCCCTAGTGGGCTGGTCTGTCCCCTCCTTTGGCCCATTAGGCCCATACACTTACCGGGGGTGTCCGGAACCCCTTCCGGTGACCCGATGACTACCCGGTGCACTCCGAAACTCTTCCGGTGTCCGAATACCATCGTCCTATATATCAATCTTTACCTCTCGACCATTTCGAGACTCCTCATCATGTTCGTGATCTCATCCGGGACTCCGAACAACATTTGGTCACCAAATCATATAACTCATATAACACTATATCGTCAACGAACGTTAAGCGTGCGGACCCTATGGGTTCGAGAACTATGTAGGCATGATCGAGACACCTCTTCGGTCAATAACCAATAGCGGAACCTGGATGCCCAGATTGGTTCCTATGTATTCTACGAAGATCTTTATCGGTCGAACCGTTATGACAACATACGTAATTCCCTTTGTCCGTCGGTATGTTACTTGCCCGAGATTCGATCGTCGGTATCTTCATACCTAGTTCAATCTCGTTACCGGCAAGTCTCTTTACTCGTTCTGTAATACATCACCTTGTAACTAACTTCTTAGTCATTTTCTTGCAAGCTTATGATGTGTATTACCGAGAGGGCCCAGAGATACCTCTCCGATACTCGGAGTGACAAATCCAAATCTCTATCTATGCCAACTCAACAAACACCTTCGGAGATACCTGTAGAGCATCTTTATGATCACCCAGTTACGTTGTGATGTTTGATAGCACACAAGGTATTCCTCCGGTATCCGGGAGTTGCATAATCTCATAGTCGAAGGAATATGTATTTGACATGAAGAAAGCAATAGCAATAAACTGAATGATCAATATGCTAAGCTAACAGATGGGTCTTGTCCATCACATCATTCTCCTAATGATGTGATCCCGTTATCAAATGACAACACATGTCTATGGTTAGGAAACCTTAACCATCTTTGATCAACGAGCTAGTCTAGTAGAGGCTTACTAGGGACACGGTATTTGTTTATGTATTCACACATGTATTTAAGTTTCCGGTCAATAAAATTCTAGCATGAATAATAAACCTTTATCATGATTAAGGAAATATAATAATAACCATTTTATTATTGCCTCTAGGGCATATTTCCATCAGTCTCCCACTTGCACTAGAGTTAATAATCTAGTTCACATCACCATGTGATTTAACACCCATAGTTCACATCGCCATGTGACCAACACCCAAAGAGTTTACTAGAGTCAATAATCTAGTTCACATCGCCATGTGATTAACATCCAAAGAGTACTAAGGTGTGATCATGTTTTGCTTGTGAGAGAAGTTTAGTCAATGGGTCTGTCACATTCAGTTCCGTATGTATTTTGCAAATTTCTATGTCTACAAAGCTCTGTATGGAGCTACTCTAGCTAATTGCTACCACTTTCAATATGTATCCAGATTGAGACTCAGAGTCATCCAAATCGGTGTTAAAGCTTGCATCAACATAACCCTTTACGACGAACTCTTTATTACCTCCATAATCGAGAAATATCTCCTTAGTCCTCTTAGGTAACTAAGGAAAATTTTGACCGCTGTCCAGTGATCTACTTCTGGATCACTATTGTACCCCCTTGCCAAACTCATGGCAAGGTACACAATAGGTCTGGTACACAGCATGGCATACTTTATGGAACCTATGGTTGAGGCATAGGGAATGACTTTCATTCTCTCTCTATCTTCTGCCGTGGTTGGGTTTTGAGTCTTACTCAACTTCACACCTTGTAACACAGGCAAGAACCCTTTCTTTGACTGATCCATTTTGAACTTCTTCAAAACTTTGTCAAGGTATGTGCTTTGTGAAAGTCCTATTAAGCGTCTCGATCTATCCCTATAGATCTTGATGCCCAATATATAAGCAGCTTCACCGAGGTCTTTCATTGAAAAATTCTTATTCAAGTATCCTTTTATGCTATCCAGAAATTCTATATCATTTCCAATCAACAATATGTCATCCACATATAATATCAGAAATGCTACAGAGCTCCCACTCACTTTCTTGTAAATACAGGCTTCACCATAAGTCTGTATAAAACCATATGCTTTGATCACCTCATCAAAGCGTATATTCCAACTCCGAGATGCTTGCACCAGTCCATAGATGGATCGCTGGAGCTTGCACACTTTGTTAGCACCTTTAGGATTGACAAAACCTTCTGGTTGCATCATATACAACTCTTCTTTAAGAAATCCATTAAGGAATGCAGTTTTGGCGTCCATTTGCCAGATTTCATAAAATGCGGCAATTGCTAACATGATTCGGACAGACTTAAGCATCGCTACGGGTGAGAAAGTCTCATCGTAGTCAACCCCTTGAACTTGTCAAAAACCTTTCACGACAAGTCGAGCTTTGTAGATAGTGACATTACCATCAGCGTCAGTCTTCTTCTTGAAGATCCATTTATTCCCAATGGCTTGCCAATCATCGGGCAAGTCCACCAAAGTTCATACTTTGTTTTCATACATGGATCCTATCTCAGATTTCATGGCCTCAAGCCATTTATCGGAATCTGGGCTCATCATAGCTTCTTCATAGTTCGTAGGTTTGCCATGGTCTAATAACATAACTTCTAGGACAGGATTACCGTACCACTCTGGTGCGGATCTGTAACATCCCAAAATTCTAAATTTTGGAATGTTATAATAATTAAAATATTTATGCTTGTTTGTTTGATTGTTGTGTGACTGATTGTGTGAAATTGAGTGAAATTTGAAACTTTTTGAAAGTTGAATGAGAGGGAATGAAATGACTTTCCCAAACTTACACCTTGCATTTATGATCTCCATGAATTCAAACTCATTTCATCACAAAAACCCTAGAGTGAAGATGATATGACTTCTTCCATTTAAATAAATGAAAAGGGTTTTGAAAAGATTTGAATTCCATTTGGAATATTTCAAATTCGGAAACTTTATGCAACTCAATGATTTTCATGAGAGAAGATAAAATGATTTCTTCAAATTGTATGAAATATGAGTTGGAAGTTTAAAAGAATCAAATTGAAAGTCCCTTTGAAGGTATTCTGAAATCCACTTTCAATTTAGAGTTATTTGGCTTTTATTCAAATTATTTTTCTCCAAAAATAAAATATATGGAAAATAGGGTAAAATGATTCCCTACAATAGAAAATTGGAGAAAAATGAATTTGAAATCATTTTGGTATGTTAAAAATGATTTTTATTGGGTTTTATTGCGCCAGTAGCACTGTTTGCCTTATTTAAATTTTTGTAGATTTTTGCTGCCTCTGAAAATATGTTCATGTTTTAGTATTTTTTTTCTGAAGATTTTGATATATTATATGCCTATATAATGTTTTTATTATTTCTGTTTCTTTTGTTTATTTTCTCTATTTAAAAAAAAGAAGGGAAAATGTCTTAAATTAGGAAAGCTGGCGCGGCCCACCTCTCCTTTTCTCTCTCTCCCTCACTGCGGCCCAGCCGACAGCCAGCCGCCGGCCCAGCAAGGCGCCCCGTGCCCGAAACCTCTTCGGGTCGATCGCCCGTCCCTCTCGCTCACCTCCCCGTGCCACTGACCGATGGACCCCGCCCGTCTTCTTCCTCCTCCCGCAAGCCACGCGCTCGACCAGAGCATCACCGAACGCCGCCGTATCCCGGATCGCTCGGGATCCTCTCCCCGATCTTCCCCCTCCTCCAAGTCAACCTTCCCCTATTTATACCCCTCCCCTCACCCCGTTCCGCCCCTTCCCGACCCCCGGACCCCTATCCCTCGCCGCCTATCGCTCGACGGAGTTGCCCCAGCTCGCCGCCGCCATTGCCATCCCTCTGCTCCCTACAGCCATCCCCGAGCCTCTTGACCACCACCATTGCCACCGCCGTCGTCGTGCACATCTTCCCGTCCACTCGCCGGAGCTCCAGCGCCCCTGCAAACCACACACCGCCCACCACCCGTACGCCGTCGCTGCTGTCACGATCGCCGCCGTCGCTCCCGTGCACCCCGAGCTCACCGCCGACCACCATCGTCATTGACGTTGTCTTTCGCATCGCCTGGGCGTCTTCCCCGTCGCCGAGGACCATCGGAGGCCTCGCCCGCGTCGTCCCTGAGCCACCACCGCCGCCGACGACCTCGCCGGAGTTGCCACCGCCGCTGTAAGCCCTCTCCTCCGTCCGATCTGATCAACGGCGTAGATTTGATCTCGTGTACCCCTTCGGTTGGGTCCGGTTTTTAATTAGTGAACCGGCCGGTTTTATTTTTTAAAATGCACGTGCACGTTTCTGTTAAGCCACGGCCGAGCGCTGTTTAGCTTCGCATCGCCCACCTCCCTGGCCCAGTAGCAATAGGCCGCGTAGCACCTGCCGTTTGTTTTTTTTTCGTTTCTGTTTTTAATTTCAGAAAATGGTTTCTGTTTTAGATTGCTTATAACTTCTATGTTTTAGATCCAAATTGAGTGATTCTTTTTGCTTTGTGTCACAAATTTGTTGAAGTTTCTGTTTGTACACTTAGTTTCCAAATTTGAGTGTTTAAATTTGAATTATTTCAAATATGATTCAAACACTGTTTTGGCTCTAGTTGGAATTCTAGAATAGATTTTTGATTGATTCCTTTTGCTACTATTTTGTTATTGTTTTGTCTATCCAGTAGAATATAGTTATTTATTTTTAGTTTATTTTAATTTAGGGTTTTAGGTAAAACAGTACTGTTTTAGTTCTAGTTTTGTTTAGTCTTTCTTTATTGTTTTAATTGTTTTTAAAATTATTTCTTTTGTCACTTTTGAAAAATTTAGTATTCTTCTGTTATTTAACAGTAGACAATTTATTCTTATTTAAAAAAAATTATTTTTTAGTTTGTAGGAAAACTGGATAGGTCATAGTTAGAGTTTTATAAAAGCTTTCCATTTGTTTCTTTTTGCTACTAAAAGTTTATGAAAAATAGTTTCTGTTAAAATTAGTTATTTTACATTTTATTTTCTATTAATTTATTAGTTTAGTGTTTTAATTGTTGTTAAGTTTTTACTTAGGACAAAACTATTTGTGTGTTATGTCTTAGAGTTTTCTTTAGTAGTTTCGTTGTGTAGTTCTCCTGGGTTTTTATTTGGTGTCCCTTGTTGATTTGCATTTTATTTGTTGATTGTTATTTTGATTGATAGAATTGATTGCTAGAGTTGTTGCTTATGTGAATATAATGTTTGACTATATAGATTTTCAACGGAGTGACAAATAGTTCTACCAAGCCTTTATTCCGAGAGTGTTATAATCTTCATCAAGTAATACCAGGCAAGTTCACTTTGACCATGTTATTCATACCCATGTTTTTATTGCATTTAGTGTCACCATTCATGATCCCTCCATTAGTGATATTGAATCCTTGTAGTTGAGTAGTATGCATGAGGTAGGAACCCATCACCTTGTTACCAAGCCCGGGACGTTATTTATTTTAATGCTACGCTATAGTAGACGGGCTTGGTATGAGTGCACAAGAGTGGTGTGAAGAAGGAGGACTCTACGTCAATGACAACAACTCCATGATGGAATCTGCAAGGACTGCATCTTCAAGGCCTAAGACTTCAAGACTCGAGACAAGAATTCAATACACACTACTGGGTGAAGGACGGTTGACGGGCACCCTGGAGAAACCAGTGGATGGCCGGGATGCATGGAGAAGCGCCATGACATCTTGCGGAAAGCTTCACCCAGACTCAAAGAGACGGAAGAATACTTCATGCCCGGAAGCTTACCTGTGCAACCGCAAGTCATTATGGGCTCTGGTTTGGTTGACCTTAGTGGTGATTCTGGCTGGGACGGTGCTAGTAGATGTAGAACTATGGTAGGATTGGATGAGCGCTGGACAGTGGTCAGAGGAACTCTTCGGAAGACCATGTTTCGATCGTCCTATTCTCAAACATCATGAAGTGCGAGGACGAAAAGGGAGGAATCGAATCTTGTGGGTAAAGTGTACAAACCTCTGCAGAGGGTTAAAACCTAATCGATTAGCCGTGTCCCCGGTTACGGACAATTTGAGCATCTGGACTTGGATCTATCTCGGAACTCTCAACACCAGACTGATAACTTAATTGTGGGCAACTTATGATGATTTGGGCAATGAGACATCGGTTGGCGGAACCATGTCATGATAGAAAACTCCATAGTACAGACTCCTGATATTCCTTTGATGTAGGGAGAATAAATCCAGCTTTTACGCAAACAAAACTCAGACACAGAGCCACAAAGCCTTATTGCATATAGTGTAGTTTTATCATCTGTTCTTCTTACAGTGATCTTGCCGGTACATTCAATGTACTGACCTACACGGCTGCAACGTCTCATGTTGCAGATATTTTTCTTCCGACGAGTAAGAGTACGGTACAGGGTTACGGTCTACACTCAACCTGTCGATGGCGTTGATGGGACTCCACACCCGATTGTTTGTTTCCGCTGAGACTTATGAGGTATATATCAGTTTTACGTTATTTATACATGTGATTGCCCTTTGATATATACATTGATGTACTGTGTGTGCCAGCATACTGATCCAGGGATGGCACAGATACACAGAGGCTTGACCGTTTGAGGTCGGGTCGCTACAGGATCGTGCTCTGGTCGACCTACGAGGTTCAGTAGTAACTTGATCCAAAGTTTCATGATCATCATCATTTGCTTCCTCTCTATTTGGTGTAGTCATCACGGGAACGGTTTTCTGTGATGTGCTACTTTCCAATTCGAGAGAAGATACAATTACCTCATCAAGTTCTACTTTCCTCCCACTCACTTCTTTCGAGAGAAACTCCTTCTCTAGAAAGGACCCATTCTTGGAAACAAAGATCTTGCCTTCGGATCTGTGGTAGAAGGTGTACCCAATTGTTTCCTTAGGGTATCCTATGAAGACGCACTTCTCCAATTTGGGTTCGAGCTTATCAGGCTGAAGCCTTTTGACATAAGTGTCGCAACCCCAAACTTTTAAGAAACGAGAGCTTAGGTTTCTTGCCAAACCACAGTTCATATGGTGTTGTCTCAACGGATTTAAACGGTGCCCTATTTAACTTGAATGCGGCTGTCTCTAATGCATAACCCCAAAACAATAGTGGTAAATCGGTAAGAGACATCATAGAACGCACCATATCCAATAAAGTACGGTTACGATGTTCGGACACACCATTACGCTGTGGTGTTCCAGGAGGCATGAGTTATGAAACAATTCCACATTGTTTTAAATGAAGGCCAAACTCATAACTCAAATATCCGCCTCCGCGATCAGATCGTAGAAACTTTATTTTCTTGTTACGATGATTCTCCACTTCACTCTGAAATTCTTTGAACTTTTCAAATGTTTTAGACTTGTGTTTCATCAAGTAGATATACCCGTACCTACTCAAATCATTTGTGAAGGTCAGAAATAAACGATACCCACCGCGTGCCTCAACACTCATCGGACCACATACATCGGTATGTATTATTTCCAATAAGTCATTAGCTCGCTCCATTGTTACGGAGAACGGAGTTTTAGTCATCTTGCCCATGAGGCATGGTTCGCAAGTATCAAATGATTCATAATCAAGTGATTCCAAAAGTCCATCCGTATGGAGTTTCTTCATGCGCTTTACACCAATATGACCTAAACGGCAGTGCCACAAGTATGTTGCACTATCATTATCAACTTTGCATCTTTTGGCATCAATATTATGAATATGTGTATCACTACAATCGAGATTCAATAAACCATTCACATTGGGTGTATGACAATAGAAGGTTTTATTCATGTAAACAGAACAACAATTATTCTCTGACTTAAATGAATAAACATATTGCAATAAACATGATCTAATCATATTCATGCTCAACGCAAACACCAAATAACATTTATTTAGGTTCAACAATAATCCCGAAGGTAGAGGGAGTGTGCGATGGTGATCATATCAACCTTGGAATCATTTCCAACACACATCGTCACCTCGCTTTTAACTAGTCTCTGCAACTCCTATTTTGAGTTACTATTCTTAGCAACTGAACCGGTATCAAATACCCCGGGGTTACTACAAACACTAGTAAAGTACACATCAATAAAATGTATATCAAATATACCTTTGTTCACTTTTGCCATCCTTCTTATCGGCCAAGTATTTGGGGTAGTTCCACTTCTAGTGACCATTCCCTTTGCAGTAGAAGCACTCAGTTTCAGGCTTAGGTCCAACTTTGGGCTTCTTCACGGGAGTGGCAACTTACTTGCCATTCTTCTTGAAGTTCCCTTTCTTTCCCTCGCCCTTTTTCTTGAAACTAGTGGTCTTGTTAATCATCCACACTTGATGCTTTTTCTTGATTTCTGCCTTCGCCGATTTCAGCATCGCGAAGAGCTCGGGAATCGTTTTCATCATCCCTTGCATATTATAGTTCATCACGAAGTTCTAGTAGCTTGGTGATAGTGACTAGAGAACTCTGTCAATCACTATCTTATCTGGAAGATTAACTCCCACTTGATTCAAGCGATTGTAGTACCCATACATTCTGAGTACATGCTCACTGGCTGAGCTATTCTCCTCCATCTTGTAGGCAAAATACTTGTCAGAGGTCTCATACCTCTCAACACGGGCATAAGTCTGAAATACCAATTTCAGCTCTTGGAACATCTCATATGTTCCATGGCGTTCAAAACGTCTTTGAAGCCCCGATTCTAAGCCGTAAAGCATGGCGCACTAAACTATCAAGTAGTCGTCATATCGAGGTTGTCAAACGTTCATAACGTCTGAATCTGCTCCTACAATAGGTCTGTCACCTAGCGGTGCATCAAGGACATAATTCTTCTGTGCAGCAATGAGGATAATCCTCAGATCACAGATCCAGTCCGCATCATTGCTACTAACATATTTCAACTTAGTTTTCTCTAGGAACATATCAAAAAATAGGGGAGCTATATTGCGAGCTATTGATCTACAACATAGATATGCAAAAACTATTAAGACTAAGTTCATGATAAATTTAAGTTCAATTTAATCAAATTACTAATTAACTCCCACTTAAATTAACATCCCTCATGTTATCTAAGTGATGCATGATCCAAATCAACTAACCCATGTCCGATCATCACGTGAGATGGGGTAGTCATCAATGGTGAACATCTCTATGTTGATCATATCTACTATATGACTCATGTTCGACCTTTCGGTCTCCAGTGTTCCGAGACCATGTCTGTACATGCTAGGCTCGTCAAGTTTAACCCAAGTATTCTGCATGTGCAAAACTGTCTTACACCTGTTGTATGTGAACGTAGAGTCTATCGCACCCGATCATCACGTGGTTCTTCGAAACGATGAACTTTGGCAATGGTGCATACTCAGGGAGAACACTTTTATCTTAAAATTTAGTGAAGGGATCATCTTATAATGCTACCACCGTTCTAAGCAAAATAAGATGCATAAAAGATAAACATCACATGCAATCAAAATATGTGACATGATATGGCCATCATCATCTTGTGATTCTGATCTCCATCTCCAAAGCATCGTCATGATCTCCATCGTCACCGGCTCGACACCTTGATCTCCATCATTGCGTCGGGGTCGTCTCGCCAACTATTGCTTCTACAACTATTGCTAACGCATAGCGATAAAGTAAAGCAATTACATGGCGCTTGCACTTCATACAATAAAGAGACAACCCTAAGGCTCCTGCCGGTTGTCGATATTACAAAACATGATCATCTCATACATCAACATGTGTCACATCATATCTTGACCATATCACATCACAACATGCCCTGCAAAAACAAGTTAAACATCCTCTACTTTGTTGTTGCAAGTTTTATGTGGCTGCTACGGGCTTCTAGCAAGAACCGTTCTTACCTACGCAAAAACCACAACGGTGATTCATCAAGTTTGATGTTTTAACCTTCTTCAAGGACCGGCCGTAGTCAAATTCGATTCAACTAAAGTAGGAGAAACAAACACCCGCCAACCACCTTTTATGCAAAACTAGTTGCATGTCAGTCGGTGGAACCGATCTCATGTACGTGGACATGTAAGGTTGGTCCGGGCTGCTTCATCCCACAATTCCACCGAATCAAAATAAGACGTTGATGGTAAGCAGTATGACTATCACCGCCCACAACTCTTTGTGTTCTACTCGTGCATATCATCTACGCATAGACCTGGCTCGGATGCCACTGGTGGAAAACATTGCATGGAAAACAAAAAAAATTCTATGCACACGCAAGATCTATCAAGGATATGCATAGAAACGAGAGGGGAGAGTGTGTCTACGTACCCTTGTAGACTGTAAGCGGAAGCGTTTAGTAATGCGGTTGATGTAGTCGAACTTCTTCGCGCTCCAACCGATCAAGTATCGAACGTACGGCACCTCCGCGTTCAGCACACGTTCAGTTCAGTGACATCCTCCGCCTTCTTGATCCAACAAGACGGCGAGGTAGTGGATGAGTTCCGGCAGCACGACGGCATGGTGACGGTGATGGTGAAGCTATCTCTGCAGGGCTTCTCCTAAGCACTACGAAAATATGACCGAGTGTGTAAACGATGGAGGGGGGCGCCGCACACGGCTAAGCAATTGTCGTTGTTGTGTGTGGCGCCCCCCTCCCACATATATATAGGTGGGGGAGAGGAGAGAGGCCAAGGGGAGCCCCAAGTAGGGCCAAATCCTACTTGGGGACTTCCACAAGCCGCGCCCCCACCTTCCATATATGAGTGGGAGGAAGGCAGGAGGAGGCGCCCCCCCCCCCCCTTTCCTTTCTCTCACGAGGAGGGAAATGCAGGAGGGGCTACCCCTCCTCTTTCCTTCCCCTAGGGCTGGCCTGCCAAGGAGAGGGGCGCGCCAGCCCCCTAGTGGGCTGGTTTGTCCCCTCCTTTGGCCCATTAGACCCATACACTCACCGAGGGTGTCCGGAACCCCTTCCGGCGACCCGATGACTACCTGGTGCACTCTGAAACTCTTCCGGTGTCCGAATACCATCGTCCTATATATTAATCTTTACCTCTTGACCATTTAGAGACTCCTCGTCATGTTCATGATCTCATCCGGGACTCCAAATAACATTCGGTCACCAAATCATATAACTCATATAACACTATATCATCAATGAATGTTAAGCGTGCGGACCCTACGGGTTCGAGAACTATGTAGACATGACCAAGACACCTCTCCAGTAAATAACCAATAGCGGAACCTGGATGCCCATATTGGTTCCTACATATTCTATGAAGATCTTTATCGGTCGAACCGTTATGACAACATACGTAATTCCCTTTGTCTGTCGGTATGTTACTTGCCCGAGATTCGATCGTCGATATCTTCATACCTATTTCAATCTCGTTACCAGCAAGTCTCTTTACTCGCTCTGTAATACATCACCTCATAACTAACTCCTTAGTTATTTGCTTGCAAGCTTATGATGTGTATTACCGAGAGGGCCCAGAGATACCTCTCCGGTACTCGGAGTGACAAATCCTAATCTCGATCTATGCCAACTCAACAAACACCTTCGGAGATACCTGTAGAGCATCTTTATGATCACCCAGTTATGTTGTGATGTTTGATAGCACACAAGGTATTCCTCCAGTATCCGGGAGTTGCATAATCTCATAGTCGAAGGAATATGTATTTGACATGAAGAAAGCAATAACAATAAACTGAACGATCAATATGCTAAGCTAACGGATGGGTCTTGTCTATCACATCATTCTTCTAATGATGTGATCCCGTTATCAAATGACAACACATGTCTATGGTTAGGAAATCTTAACCATCTTTGATCAACGAGCTAGTCTAGTAGAGGCTTACTAGGGACACAGTATTTGTTTATGTATTCACACATGTATTTAAGTTTCCGGTCAATAAAATTCTAGCATGAATAATAAACCTTTATCATGATTAAGGAAATATAATAATAACCATTTTATTATTGCCTCTAGGGCATATTTCCATCAGTTGCACAATCTTGGGAGAGGATGAAATTGATGATAAGAAATTGCCCTACTCATGGTTTAAGTTTATGGATGATCATACAATTTTTTTATGCCGGATTGAATTTTGCATCTAGAAATATTTTAGACTCCGATGTGGGAGGTACTTTTATGGAAATCACATTAGGAGAGGCTACTAAACTCCTAGATAATATTATGGCAAATTACTCTCAATGGCATACCGAAAGATCTTCTACTAGTAAAAAAGTGCATGCGATTGAAGAAATTAATACATTGAGTGGAAAGATGGATGAAATTATGAAATTGATTGCTAGTAAGAGTGCTCCTACTGATCCTAATGATATGCCTTCATCCACTTTGATTGAGAATAATAATGAATCTATGGATGTGAATTTTGTTGGTAGGAACAATTTTGGTAATAACACGTATAGAGGCAATTTTAACCCTAGGCTGTTTCCTAGTAATTCCTCTAATAATTATGGTAATTCCTACAACAATTCATATGGAAATTATAATAAGATACCCTCTGATCTCGAGAATAATATTAAATATTTCATTAATTCTCAAAATATTTTTAATGCTATGGTAGAAGAAAAATTGCTTAAGATTGATGATTTGGCTAGGAACATTGATAGAATTTCTCATGAGATTGATTCTTTTAAGATTAGATCTATGCCACCCAAGATTGATATTAATGAATCTATAAAAGCTATTAAAATTTCTATGAACCAAAGTAGAGAGAGAACCGCTAGGATGCGTGCTAAGAGAGATTGGCTAGAAAAAGCTTGTTCTTCTAGTTTTTGTGATAATAATGATGAAGATCTTAAAGTGATTGGTGTGACTCCTATTAAATATTTGTTTGCTAATATAAAACTTGATAAAGATGAGACTGGAGATGAGTCAACTTTAGCTAGAAGGCGTCCCAATAATTTGGAGGGTGAAGATCTTAATGAAAATTTTGATAAAAGTGGGATTGGAGAGGTCAAAACGTTAAGTAGCGATGAACCCACTCTTTGCGATTTCAAGGACTTTAACTATGATAATTGTTCTTTAATAGATTGTATTTCCTTGTTGCAATCCATGCTTAATTCACCTCATGCTTATAATCAAAATAAGGCTTTTACTAAACATATCGTGGATGCTATGATGAAATATTTTGAAGAAAAACTTGAGGTGGAAGTTTCAATCCCTAGAAAGCTTTATGATGAGTGGGAACCTACTATTAAAATTAATATTAAAGATTATGAGTGCAATGCCTTATGTGATTTGGGTGCTAGCGTTTCAACTATCCCAAAAACTTTATGTGATGTGTTAGGTTTCCATAAATTTGATGATTGTTCTTTGAATTTGCATCTAGCGGATTCCACTATTAAGAAACCTATGGGAAGTATTAATGATGTTCTTATTGTTGAAACTAGGAATTATGTTCCTTAGATTTTATTGTGCTTGATATAGATTGCAATCCTACATGCCCTATTATACTTGGTTAACCTTTCCGTAGAACGATTGGTGCAATTATTGATATGAAAGGAAACATTAGATTTCAATTTCCGTTAAGGAAGGGTATGGAACACTTCCCAAGAAATAAAATTAAGTTGCCATATGAATCTATTATGAGGGCCACTTATGGATTGCATACCAAATATGACAATACCTAGATCTATGCATTATGCCTAGCTAGGGGCATAAAACGATAGCGCTTGTTGGGAGGCAACCCAATTTTATTTTATGTCTTTTTGTTTTTGTTCCTATTTTCCAATAAATACACAATATTTCCTCTATAGTAATTGTGTTTTAGTGTTTTAATTAGTGTTTGAGCCAAGCAAGACCTTTGGGATGCTTTGGTATATCGTTGATTTGGTTTTGATGAAAAACAGAAACTTTTGCATCAAGTAACAGAATTGTTAAAATTCACTAGAGCATGGAAAAATTCTGAATTGTTTACACAAGATTTATATATGAATTGCCTCTGTTTTCTGCATTTTTCAAAAAAATTGGAGTTACATAAGTATTACTAATATTCTGGTCTTTATAGACTGTTCTGTTTTTGACAGATTCTGTTTTCAATGTGTTGTTTGCTTATTTTGATGAATCTATGGGAAATATCGGGGGTAGGAACCATGGAGAAGTTAGAATATAGTAGATATAACGCTAATATAAAATTAGAATGAGTTTAGAACAGCACCTAAAAGTGGAGATTTGTTTTATCATACTAACGGATCTTACGAGTTTTTGTTGAGTTTTGTGTTGTGAAGTTTTCAAGTTTTGGGTAAAGATTTGATGGACTATGGAATAAGGAGTGGCAAGAGCCTAAGCTTGGGGATGCCCAAGGCACCCCAAGGTAATATTGAAGGACAACCAAGCATCTAAGCTTGGGGATGCCCCGGATGGCATCCCCTCTTTTGTCTTCAATTCATCGGTAAATTTACTTGAGGCTATATTTTTATTCACCACATGATATATGTTTTGCTTGGAGCGTCTTGTATTATTTGAGTCTTTGCTTTTTAGTTTTCCACAATAATACTTGCTGTACACTCCTTTTGAGAGGGACACACATTAATCGTGAATTTATTAGAATACTCCATGTGCTTCACTTATATCTTTTGAGCTAGGCAGTTGCTCTAGTGCTTCAATTATATCTTTTTAGAGCACGGCGGTGGTTTTATTTTGTTGAAATTGATGAACCCTCATGCTTCACTTATATTATTTTGAGAGTCTTAAAAATAGTATGGCAATTTGCTTAGGTTATGAATTTGGTCCTAATATGATGGGCATCCAAGAGGGCTATAATAAAAACTTTCATAAAAGAGCATTGAATATATGAGAAGTTTGATTCCTTGCATTTGTTTTGAGATATAAAGATGGTGATATTAGAGTCATGCTAGTGAGTAATTGTGGATTGGTAGAAATACTTGTGTTAAGGTTTGTGATTCCCGAAGCATGCACGTATGGTCTATCGTTATGTGATGAAGTTGGAGCATGATTTATTTTTGATTATCTTCCTTATGAGTGGCGATCGGGGGTGAGCGATGGTATTTTCCTACCAATCTATCCCCCTAGGAGCATGCGTATTAGTACTTTGCTTCGATGGCTAATAAATTTTTGCAATAAGTATGTGAGTTATTTATGACTAATGTTGATTCCATGGATTATACGCACTCTCACCCTTCCACCATTGCTAGCCTCTCTAGTACCGCGCAACTTTCGCCGGTGCATTAAACCCACCATATACCCTTCCTCAAAACAGCCACCATACCTACCTATTATGGCATTTCCATAGCCATTTTGAGATATATTGCCATGCAACTTCCACCGTTCCGTTTATTATGACACATACCATCATTGTCATATTGCTTTACATGATCACGTAGTTGGCATAGTATTTGTGGCTTGGCTACCGTTCATACTTTTTTATACATGTCACTCTAGATCATTGCACATCCCGATACACCACCGGAGGCATTCATATAGAGTCATATTTTGTTCCAGTATAGAGTTGTAATTCTTGAGTTGTAAGTAAATAAATGTGTGATGATCATCATTATTAGAGCATTGTCCCATGTGAGGAAAGGATGATGGGGGCTATGATTCCCCCACAAGTCGGGATGAGACTCCGGACTTAAATAAAAAAAGAGCCCAAAAAAAGGAAGAAAAAAAAGAGGCCAAAGAGCCCAAAAGAAAAAAAGAAAAAAAAGGAAAAAAATAAATGAGAGAAAAATAGAGTAGGGACAATGTTACTATCCTTTTCCACACTTGTGCTTCAAAGTAGCACCATGTTCTTCATGATAGAGAGTCTCCTATTTTATCACTTTCATATACTAGTGGGATTTTTTCATTATAGAACTTGGCTTGTATATTCCAATCATGGGCTTCCTCAAATTGCCCTAGGTCTTCGTGAGCAAGCAAGTTGGATGCACACCCACTAGTTTTCTTTTTGAGCTTTCATACACTTATAGCTCTAGTGCATCCATTGCATGGCAATCCCTACTCACTTGCATCGATATCAATTGATGGGAATCTCCATAGCCCATTAATTTGCCTAGTTGATGTGACAATTTCTCCTTTTTGTCCTCTCCTCACAACCTCCAACATACTCTATTCCACCCATAGTGCTATATCCATGGCTCACGCTCATGCATTGCATGAAAGTTGAAAAAGCTTGAGAACATTAAAAGTATGAAACAATTGCTTGGCTTGTCATCGGGGTTGTGCATGATAAATACTTTGTGTGATGAAGATAGAGCATGACAAGATTATATGATTTTGTAGGGATAACTTTCTTTAGCCATGATATTTTGAGAAGCCATGATTGCTTTATTAGGATGCTTAAAATATTATTGTTTTTATGTCAATATTAAACTTTTGTTTTGAATCTTATGGATCTGAACATTCATGCCACAAAAAGGAAAATTACATTGATAAATATGTTAGGTAGCATTCCACATCAAAAATTCTGTTTTATCATTTACCTACTCGAGGACGAGCGGGAATTAAGCTTGGGGATGCTTGATACATCTCCAATGTATCTATAAATTTTTATTGTTCCATGCTATTATATTATCTATCTTGGATGTTTTATATGCATTTATATGCTATTTTATATCATTTTTTGGAACTAACCTATTAACCTAGTGCCCGGTGCCAGTTGTTGTTTTTTCCTTGTTTTTTGAATTTTACAGAAAATCAATACCAAACGGAGTCCAAACGGAATAAAACTTTACGATGATTTTTCTTGGACGACAAGAAACCCATGAAGCTTCGGGAGGAGGCCAGAGGAGTTACGAGGAGGCCACAAGCCTCCTGGCTGCGCCCCAGGGGGGCGCGCCCTCAGGGCTTGTGGGCCCCCAGTGGCTCCCCTAACCCTAACTCTAGC
The DNA here is from genome assembly GCA_011799875.1 of Thinopyrum elongatum. Classification (NCBI taxonomy): domain Eukaryota; kingdom Viridiplantae; phylum Streptophyta; class Magnoliopsida; order Poales; family Poaceae; genus Thinopyrum; species Thinopyrum elongatum. The sequence goes on from CM022299.1 coordinate 409,873,468, forward strand.
ACTATAAATCCTCAAATATTCCCCCTATGTCAGAGGGCGCACCAAAAATACTTTTCCGCCGCCGCAAGCTTCTGTTCTCGTGAGATCCCATCTTGGGGCCTTTTCCGGTTCTCTGTCAGTGGGGGATTCGATCACGGAGGGCCTCTACACCAACCTTGCTGCCCTTCCGATGATGCGTGAGTAGTTTACCACAGACCTACGGGTCTATAGCTAGTAGCTAGATGGTTTCTTCTCTCTCTTTGATCTTCAATACAATGTTCTCCTCGATGATCTTGAAGTTCTATTCAATGTAATCTTCTTTTGCAGTGCATTTGTTGAGATCCGATGAATTGTGGATTTATGATCAGATTATATATGAATATTATTTGAGTCTTTTCTGAACTCTTTTATGCATGATTAAGATAGCTTTGTATTTCTCTCTGATCTATCGATTTGGGTTGGCCAACTACATTGTTTTTTCTTGCAATGGGAGAGGTGCTTTGTGATGGGTTCAATCTTGCGGTGTACTCACCCAGTGACAGTAGGGGTAGTGAGGCTCGTATTTGTATTATTGCCATTAAGGATAAAAAGATGGGTTTTTTTACCATATTGATTGGATCTATCCCTCTACATCATGTCATCTTGCTTATGGCATTACTCCATTCTTGTTAACTTAATTCACTAGATGCATGCTGGATAGCGGTCGATGTGTGGAGTAATAGTAGTAGATGCAGGCAGGAGTCGGTCTACTTGTCACAGACGTGATGCCTATATTCATGATCATTGCCTTGGATATCATCATAACTTTGCACTTTTCTATCAGTTGCTTAACAATAATTTGTTTACCCATCGTATGTTTTCTTCAAGAGAGAAGCCTCTAATGAAACCTATGGCCCCCGGGTCTATTTTCCATCATATATTTTTAGATCTATAAAACAAAAAACCTAAAAATACCTTGCTGCAATTTATTTATATTTACTTTCTTTTGCCTTTTATTTATCTTTTATATCTATCTCTATTAGATCTCACTCTTGCAAGTGACCGTGAAGGGATTGGCAACCCCTTTTTCGCGTTGTGTGCAAGTGTTTGTTAGTTTGTGCAGGTGCATATATTGGGGACTTGCTTGTACCTCCTATTGGATTGATACCTTGGTTCTTAAGTGAGGGAAATACTTATCTGTACTTTGCTGCATCACCCTTTCCGCTTCAAGGGAAAAATCAATGCAAGCTCAAGAAGTAGCGCTCATCAACCTTCTTCACTACACTTGCCACAACTCTGAGCAGGGCCCCATTGATGTGATGGATTTTACAGTACTTGGATCAGCTTCTTTGCCGTCTGCCATGGAGGACGGCAAAGGCATACATGCCGGACGGCAAAATGATTTGCCGTCAGCCAGCGGACGGCAAACAGTCTGCCTGAATGAGTGCCAGCAAAGGCCTACTTTGCCGTCTGCTTCTTGGAAACGGACGGCAAAGTATTGTGCCATCCGCCGTCGGAGGCCAGCAGACGGCAAAGATCATGGACGGCAGTGGGGTGGGGTGAGAGCCGTTAGGGGGTTAACGGCGCTCTTTGCCGTCTGCTGACGGACGGCAAAGAGCTCAGCTCGGCCAGCACTGAGAAGCTACCACGTGGCCAGCTATGCCGTCCACCAGCAGACGACAAAGATGTTTGAATCTTTGCCGTCTGCTGGCGGACGACATAGCTGGCCCTGTTTGCCAGTCCTATTTGGTCACTTTGCCGTCCGCCAGCGGACGGCAAAGATTCAAACCTCTTTGCCGTCCGCTGGCAGACGGCAAAGTGACCAAAATAGGCAACCAGTGTTCCCAGTTTCTACAGGTGGCTGCCACGTGTCCTCTTTGCCGTCTGCTAGCAGACGGCAAAGAGGCTATATATCCCCTGTTTTTATTTGAATCCATTTAATTTGACAGGATTTCACACACAGATATACATGCATACATATCCAACATATCCAACAACATATAACAGCATGTCCAACAACATATTTCATCAAATCCAACATATATATCCAACAACATAGTTCAACAAAGTCCAACATATCCATATATACATACATAACCAGAAACAAGTTTCCAACAACATATCCATATAGACATACATATCCAAACAAGTTTTCATAAACAAAAGGAAGCACCAGAAGAATAGTACACTCCATGAATCCAAGCTTCCTCATGTAAAGCAAATCTGCAAATTGGGAAAGATGTAAGTTAGAAGAAGAAGAAGAAGAAGACTAGCTAGAAGAAAAGGAAGAGGAGGAAAAGAAGAAGAAGAAGAAGAAGAATTTATCTTCTCTTTCTTTCTCTCCTCTCCTATTATTTATCTTCTTCTTTTCTAACTAATGTAGGCAAAAATGCCATTTTTGGGCTAAGGTAGGTAAAAATGCTAAGTGTGTAGGTCAATTTAGAGCTAAGCTAGGCAAATAGGTCATTTTGGAGCTAACATAGGCTAAATGGATCATATTGGAGCTAACCTAGCTAAACTTGGTCATTTTTGAGCTAACCTAGCTAATTATGCCATTTTTGACCTAACTAAGCTTATTGTGTCATTTTAGAGGACAACAAGCTAAGTATATGACATTTATGAGGTTAGCAAGGTTATTATGCCATTTACGAATAAAAACAAGTAAGAGGAGGAAAAGAAGAAGAAGAAGAAGAAGAAGAAGAAGAAGAAGAAGAAGAAGAATAAGAAAAGAAGAAGAAGATGAAGAAGAACTTGAAGAACTTCTTCTTCTTCTTCTTTTCTTCCTATTCCTTCTTTCCTTCCTCTTCCTTGATTTTCTTCATCTTATTATGTCATTTGTGGACTAAATAGGCTAAATTATGTCAAAAATGGACTAAACAGGCTAAATAAAAAGAAAAATACCGTTATCACGGAGGTGTAGGAATGGTCGGGGCTGCGCCAGTGGCAGACGAAGGTGAAGGACCGGTCGGGGTTCCGCCATTGGCAGACGCAAAATGATTGGTCGATGCTTGTCGGGAGCCATGCTGCACCAAAGATCATTTCCAATAATGTCTCGATAGCATGATGCAAACTGAAATGTGAATACTAGTAACTAACGACCATTCAAATCAACTCACCGTGGTCGCCGGAGCAATCTGGGGCATCGGCGGAGGGGGCTGACCGTTTTTCTCGCACATGGTCTGCACATTTGGTTCTCATGAGTCAGTCATATTAGTTAGTAATGCGAACATTACGTGCATGATTGGGCTAATATGCACGAGAAACGTACCACGATAAGCTCGTATAGGGCCCGGTTAGATGCCTCGTTCCGGTTCCTCTCCTCCTCCAACAGCTTAGCCGTCCTCTCCTCCAACTCCCTCTCCCTCTCCGCCGCCTCCCTTTTTGCCTCCTCCAAAAGCGCCTGGGTGTTCAATCTCTCTTTCTCAACCAAGGCCTGCAACACACCACTCCTCGTTAGCATTGTAATCATCGACGGACGCACACGCAATGTAATGGAGGAAAGGTGAGAGAGTCCGTATAACTAACCGCCATGGCGAGCTTCGCGGGCCGTGCACGAGGCGTTATCTCAGGATCAGAGCTACTCTGGCGCTTCTTGATCTGCGGGAGAGTCCTAGGACAACGTATCCGTCCATCACCAATGGCTACGGAGCCATGGGACCTCCCGCCACCAGATATCATCACCAGCACTGTATCAAAAGGATCCTGGCTCGGGTTAAAGTCCTCCCCTTTCCTCGCCTTCCCCTCATCTCTGTACTTCACAAGCTTGTGGTGGGAGGAGGTGTTGGTGAAGCTCTCTGGATGATCTAGGTTAGACTCCATGAATGGCTTGGCCTTCTTGTACGGGGCCATATGGGCCATGCCATAGAGGTCGAACAGATTTGGCACAGGCTTCTTGTGGTGGTGCGCCTGAGAGAGAGGAACAAAATATTAGTTAAGGGCTCAAGCTAGCATGAAGAATGATATTGCTATGTAAATAGGTCATTTTGGAGCTAAGTAAGGTTATTATGTCATTTTCGAGGAAAATAAGCTAAGTTTAGGTCATTTTCGAGGTAACCAAGATTATTATGCCATTTTTGACCAAAGTATGCTAATTATGTCATTATTGAGCTATCCAAGGTAGTTATGCCATTTTTTAGCTAACTAAAGCATATTTAGGGAATTCTATAGAGTATCAAGGTTATTATGTCATTTTAGAGCTAATTGTCATGAATGAACTAGCTAAGATTAGTTTAGGTCGTTATCGAGCTATCGAAGGTAATTATGCCATTTTAACTAACTAAAGTGTATTAAGTCATTTTATGAGCTATCTAAGGTTTATTATGTCATTTTAGAGCTAAATATGTCATAAATGAACTAGCTAAGATTAGTTTAGGTCATTATTTAGCTATCCTAAGTAGTTATGCCATTTTTTAACTAACTAAAGCATATTTAGTTATTTATAGAGCTATCTAAGGTTATTATGTCATTTTAGAGCTCATTATGTCATAAATGAACTATCCAAGGTAGTTATGCCATTTTTTAACTAACTAAGCATATTAAGTCATTTTGGAAGGGATAAATGCTAGCATGAAGAATGAAACATGTAGCAAACCACATACCCAGTTATCCCCTTACTCAAACAGGTTGGAGCTCCCTTGATGGTGTGGCACACCTTCCATTTGGTCGCGCTTATCCTTGGCCCTATGGTGTTCAACTAGCCATTGGGGAGAGCACCACGCATCCACCAAACCCTCCCAACAGTCCATCTTATCCACACACCATCTCGGGGGCACCTAAGTGAGTCAAGAGAAATTTCAGCGCTACGCCTATGAATTAAATCAAGAAAACTAAGTTCAAGGCCTTAAGAATAGGTAATTACCTGCATGTACTTCTCCTTACTCAGAAACTTGCCGCGACACTTCTTCTTGGCCCTCCTAATACCCTTCGAGGCGTAGTAGTCTCGAACGGCCTACACCCGAGCCTCGTGCCGTAAGTTCTGAAGTAGGCGCTTGCACTCGGTTTTGACAACCATAGACGCGGCCTCCTGCTCTCCCTCTGAAACCCTGTAGAAGGTCTGCAATCAAACAAGACAACACTGATTAGTACAATCACTAGGTAGTGTTGATTTTTAATTCTGTAAAGGAGAAATTACCCAAAACCGACGGAACACAATGTTGGCCACCGTCTCGCACAAGACACCGGCGACCATCTCCTCCGGCGGGGCCGGGGCAACCGAGTACAGCTCCCAGCTCAGTGCTAGCTGTGGAACCTGACCCTCACCGGGCAACGTGACCCACCCAGGGAAGTGCTCCCAGCAAAGCACACCAAGGACCTGGTTGGGCCTGCGGACACCACGGGGGTGTACCCAGCCCCTGCAGTATGACAAGGCCAATGCATTAGATATTAATTTGAAGGAACATGAAGGCAAAAGGTTAAAAAATAGTAAATGCACTTACTTCAACCCTTTAGGCGCAATCAACCACCTCTGGTCGGGGGTCGTCGGCACGGGCGGGAGCTTTGTACAGCCACGCTTGTAGACCTTCTTGCCCTTCTCAACCAGTTCGTCGTCGCTGTAGCTATCATCTGAAAAGGTGTCCTCGCTACCATCAGTAGGGCCACTAGCCTCCGGAGTCCCGTGGGAAGAAGACTGCGGGATTGGAGTCTTCTGGGATGAAGACTCCGTGACCGGAGTCTTCTGGGACAAAGACTCTGGGACCAGACTCACGTGGGGCGAAAGATCAGCGACACAAGTCTGGTGGGCTGAAGGATCGGCGACCCGAGTCTGGTGGGGCGAAGGATCGGCGACCGGAGGCTCATGGACCGGAGTCCGAGACGGGTCCACGTCAGACGGAGCAGTCATGTGGTCGGGTGAATCAGCTGAGGGTGGCGGCGAGGAAGGCGTAGCAGCCTTCCTACCTCTCCCGCTGCCATGTCCACCTCTAGCAGCCTTCTTCGTCCTCCCCCGACCTCTCCCAGCCGAAGAAGAAGCGCCCGCCGCAACTGTCTGCATACTGTCTAGCAGCGCTCTCTGGAGGGGCTGGGCTGGAATAATGGAACCACCCCTCCCAGTAGCGCTCGTAGGAGGCTCGGGGCGCTCTGGACCCTTGCCCACCATCCTGTCAACACATGCAATGACAAAAAGTAAACGAATTTAGTACAACATAAAAAATTTGAATACCTGACATGAACATAATAATATGTATATAATTTAAGTGTATCATCATCATGAACATAATAAAAAATTGAATACCTCACATTACTAATATTACTCTGAATCGTCTATATATGCTCCGGCATCATTAAATGCATCATCATCATCACTATCAGTGACGTGCTCATCATCATCATCAATAAATGCATCAACATGTGGAAGGCCTCCTTTACGTAATCGTTCAAGCATTGACAGGTCATCTGCAGCAGTAACTTCTTCTTGTTCCGGCTCAGGGGTGAAGTCGGATTCACTATCGTTGTCTACTTCAATGTTCTGGGGTGGAGTAGAGCGGTTCTTGAAATGTTTTTTGGAAAGACGTGTTTCTTGGAAGAATTCTCCTTCGTCATATGTGTCTTGGTTAATGTGAGGTTCATAATCCTCTTCATTGGGGGGAGGTGGTCTAACACGTGGCGGCACTTCATAAATGACATCCCAACCACTGAGATTTGGATCACTTTGACATGCCCACGGTAGATAGAAAACTTGGGTTGCCTATTGAGCCGTAATATAGACATCGAGAACATCCAAATGGGTGCTTTGTTTGATTTCGACTAGCCCTATATGTTCATGAGTCCTTCTAGTCTCCCTCGGCTGGAACCAATAACATCTGAAGACTACGACGTTTGGTGGGTTTTCACCATAGAATTGAAGTTCATAAATTGCTTCAACTCTTCCATAATATTCGATATCTCCTTCGCCGATAGCAGAGACACAACAATTTGTAGACTTTCGGTCGGCCATAGATAGCTCTTTGCCATAGGTACGAAAGCGATACCCGTTGATGTCGTATTTGTCAAATGAACGGACCTTATAGTCAAAACCATTAGCTACTTGTCTCAATTCGGCATCCATAATCTCTGAATTAGCCTACAAGTTTAATACGAAAGGATTGTTGCATTAGTCGCAAATTAGCCAAAGAAATGAAATGGTCTAATGGAAATTACCGTTTTTTTGAACCAAGAGATGAAACCGGGATATTCGCCTCCTTGCTTTGCCAGAAGCTCATACTCTTCGACGGAATCCTTTTGGATCACCGCTCCATACGAGAATATGGCGACGTATCGACTGCATCAAATATCCAAGAATAAGAGCAGTTCAAAGGAATTAGAAGTTGCGAAACAATGTACCGAGATCTTACTCGATGTACGACCGCACTTCTGTTAGGTTGTTGAAGAGATACAGCGAAATGGTCCGCCATTCTTCAACATCCAACGATACTGGTTTCCAACCACTGGCTGGTGCGAGATTCCCTTTGAATAGGCTGAGGTTGGATCGACCCTTTTTAGGGTCGTTAGCATTGTACCGAGGCTTCGGATTATGCAAATGATGATTTTTGGCTTCGTAGTGTGCTGTCATGAAGTTTGCCGCCTCCTCAGTGATGAATGCCTCGGCCATCGATGCTTCAATTCTATGTTTATTTTTACATTTTGCTCGAAGCGTCTTCTGCATCCTCTCAGTTGAGTAGCACCAACGATTTTGCACGGGCCCCCCCAATCGTGCCTCGGTCGGGAGATGCAAAATCAAGTGTTGCATTGGATTAAAGAAGCTTGGCGGAAAGATCATCTCTAACTTGCAGATCAACTCCGGTGCCAACTGTTCCATTTCTTCTATGAGGCCAGGCGATAGTTCTTTCGCACAAAGAACACGGAAGAAATAGCTCAGCTCTGCCAGTACTAGCCATTCATCCTCAGGGATGAAGCCACGCAACATCACCGGCATTATCCGCTCAATCCATATGTGCCAATCATGACTTTTTAGACCAAATATTTTCAATTTTTCAAGACTCGCTCCCCTCTTTAGATTTGCTGCATACCCATCGGGGAACATCAACTGCATTTTCACCCACAAAATAATTTCCTTCATAGCTGGCCTTCCAAGATTGAACCATGCCTTTGGCTTCGTCCCGTTCCGCTTTCCTTTCGGTTCTTGCATGTTTTGTAACGGTCTATCACATAGCTCCTCTTGATCGACTCTAGCCTTAGTATTATCCTTTGATTTCCCCTCTATGCCGAACAATGTACCAAAAATGGCTTCGGCGATATTCTTTTCAGTGTGCATCACGTCAATGTTGTGTGGGCAAAGGAGGTCTTTGAAGTAAGGCAGATCCCAGAAGCATGTCTTGTGAGTCCAGGCGTGTTCCTTATTATACCCCTTGAAATACCCTGGACGCTCTGGATCTGGCTCGAGAGCGTTTAACTGATCTAGGGTCTGTTGGCCTGTCAACGCAGGTGGTGCAGAGTGTTTGACAACTCTACCTTTGATGAAGTTCTTCTTGTCTTTCCTAAACTTATGGCGAGGATCTAGAAACGGTCTATGCAAGTCGAAGCAAGTATACTTGTGCCCTGCCGTCAGCCAACGAAACTCAAGAGCTCCCTTGCATGTGGGGCACGGGAACCTTCCATGCACACACCAGCCAACGAATAGCGCATACGCCGGCAAGTCATGCGTCGAGTACATGTACCAGGCACGCATTATGAAGTTTTGTTTGCTAAAGGCGTCGTATGTCTTGAACCCATTATCCCAAGCTTCTTGCAATTCATCCTTAAGTGGCTGCATGTACACATTCATATTCTTCCCCGGATAGTTGGGCCCTGGAATTATCAACGTCAGGAAAATGTTCTTTCTTTGCATAATCTGCCCGGGGGGGGGAGATTGAGTGGAATGACAAACACGGGCCAACAACTTTATTGGGCTGCCGTCTGACCAAACACACTAAACCCATCCGTGCTGACGGTGACTCAAGGATGCCTTGGATCTGCCGTTCTTTCCTTATGTAATGCATCGAAGCGCTTCCACGCTTCACCATCCGATGTGTGCACCATCATCACATTCCCATCTGCATCTAGTTCGGTTCTTTTGCCCGTTTTGTGCCATGTCATCTGTCTGGCCGTCTCTTTGACCATGAAAAGATGTTGAAGTCTTGGTACGATTGGCATATACCGAAGAACATTAACGGGTATTTTGGTCTGCGTCTTCTCACCCATACCGTTGTCTACCACAACATACCTGGAAGACTTGCAAATGGGACAATAGTTCAAGTCCTCATACTGAAGCCTAAATAAGACACATCCTTCCTCACAGGAATGTATCTTCTCATAGCGCATCTTAAGAGCATGGAGGATTTTGTATGACTGGTACAGGTTTGGAGGTAGCACATGGCCTTTGGGTAGAAATCGTCTGAATACTGTCATCATCGCGTCGTAGCATTCTCTGCCCAAGTTGAATTGAGCCTTCAAAGCCATTATTTGTGAGATGGCATCCAGCTGACAAAGCTCAGTGTGCTCGTGGAGAGGACGTTTTGAGGACTCCAACATTTCAGTGAAGGCCTTTGCAGATTCCTCCATCTCCTCGTCTGAGTCCCGAGCATCATCAAAGTCTTGCACCATGTCTTCCATCCCGTTACCATGCTCGTCGGTGCGACGACGTACCACCTCGGCTCTGGCACATTGGGCAGACTCACCACGTAATGTCCAGACCCTGTAACCAGGCGTAAAACCAAACTTCTGCAGGTCTTTACTCATTTCAAGCTCGTCCCTCATTTTATAGTTGTCGCACCGGACACAGGGGCACCAGCTTAATTTCTGGCCATTTGCAAATGCGGCTCTAACAAACCCCTTGGTTTTTGTTAACCATTCCTCGGTCCAAACTTTCTGACTAGTGTAACCGGTGTACATCCACGCACGATCACTCATATTGACTTCCTACTGGACACACAAGAAATATATACATAATTAAGCAAACCATATCCATCAGTTAATGGAGTTTGTCAGTTTTATTACGTCCATGCAACCTACACGCTAATAGGTAAAGATAGGTCCTAATCCCACCCGAGTATGTGTAGATTGGGTTCGTTTTCCCATGCTCTGCTCCGGATCCGACGCAAAATTTTGGCAGCACCTCCCCGCTGTTCTCCTGATACATGTCTCGGCAATAAGCAGAGAGGATGTGTACCCGGAGAACAACAGGGAGGCACTGACGAAATTCTGCATCGGATCCGGAGCAGAGCATATGGGAAAACGAACCCAATCTACACATACTCGGGCTGTCCATGGATAACGTTGGACAATTCGAAAGAATCACGATTATAAATATGCAAATGCATGCATATTTATAGATATAACCCTTTCGAACGGGAGACGCATAGTGGTTACGCATACTGATGATTGACACCTATAGCTAGCAAGTTTCATCGGCACGAAGACCGGAACAGAGCAAATGAACGGGGAGGAGATGTCATTTGTGCTCACCAACGAACGCAGGGGCGGAGCTCGTCGAACGCACAGGGAGGTCATCAAACAGCACACCCTCGCAGCGACGAAACAACTGCACATTTAAATACACCTGATCAACACAAATATATATGATGTTTTGCATAACAAAATCGAAAAATATACGACCTAACTCATAATTCACAAATATATGACCCCGTTGGGGTCGGGGTCGGGGTCGGGGTGTGGTGTGGTGTCAGGGTGTCGGGGTCGATCGGGGTGTCAGGGTGTCGGGCTGTCGGGGTGTGGTGTCAGGGTGTCGGGGTGTGGTGTCTGGGTGTGGGGGGGGGTCGGGGTCGTGGGTGGCGTGCCGGGGTGTCGTGTCGGGGTCGGGGTGTCAGGGTGTCGGGGTCGGGGTCGGGGTGTGGGTCGGATGTGGTGTCAGGGTGTCAGGATCGGGGTGTCAGGGTGTCGGGTGTCGGGTCGGGGTGTCGGGGTGTCGGGGTGTCAGGGTGTCGGTGTCGGGGTCGGGTGTTGGGTCGGGGTGTGGTGTCAGGTGTCGGGGTGTCGGGGTCGGGGTGTCAGGGTGTCGGGGTGTCGGGGTCGGGTGTCGGGGTGTCAGGTGTCTTTTTCTTCTCTTCTTCTTCTTCTTCTTCTTCTTTTCTCTTTTTTTCCTTTTCTTCTTCTCTTCTTCTTCTCCTCCTCTCCTCTTTCTTCTTATTCTTCTTCTCCTCATCCTCTTCCTCTTCTTTCTTTTCTTCCTCTTCTCATCCTCTTCCTCCCTCCTCCTCCTCCTCCTCCTCTTCCTCTTCTTTCTTCCTCTCTTCTTCTTCTTTCTTCTTCTTCTTCTTCTTCTTCTTCTTTTCTTCTTTCTTCTTCTCCATCCTCTCTTCCTCCCTCCTCCTCTTCTACTCTCTTCTTCTTCTAACTAAACTAAAACTAATCTAAAATAAACTAATAAATAAACTAAAACTAAAACTAAAACTAAACTGAAACTAAAACTAAACTAAACTATAACTAAAACAGAAACTAACTAAGAAACTAAAAAATAAACTAAAAAAAGGGGGGGGAAGAACTCACCTGCAGGGGATCGCCGGTGGAGGAGGCGCGGGTAGCCGGTGAATGGGACGGCGGCCACTGAGGAGGCGGCGGCCCGTGGAGGGGGAGCCGCTCGCTGCGGCAGGATGGGCGGTGACGCGACACAGGGGAGGGCGGGGCGGCTGCGGCCTCCGGCACGCTGGCCGACGTGGAAGGGCCGGCGGGAGCGGGCTCCCAGGTGCTCACGGCAGGCGACGGGCAAATGGGGCGGCGGCGGTTGTGGTAGGTTGGTGGGGCAAGGGGGGGCTCGGGTGGTCGGGTGGCGACGGGGCGAAGGGCGGTGTGGGCGGGTGGCGGGGCAAGGGGGGCGCGGCGGGTGGTGGTGCGCGGCGGGTGCGGTGGTCGTCGGGGAGAAAAGACATAAACATCAACAGATATAGAGAGAGAGAGGGGGGGCTGGGTGGGGCTCGGCCGTTAGTTAGGTCAACTCTTTGCCGTCCGCGCTCCTTTGTCATCCGCTTTATTCTCTTTGCCGTCTGCTAGCAGACGGCAAAGAGGGGGGCCGTTAGGTTTTTCCTAAGCAGCTCGGTAGTGGGCCCACCTCTCTCTTTGCCGTACGCCAGCTGACGGCAAAGAAATGGCTGATGGCAAAGAAGGTCTTTGCCATCAGCCATTTCTTTGCCGTCCGTTTTATGTAAGCGGACGGCAAAGACCTTCTTTGCCGTCAGCCAGCAGACGGCAAAGAATTGGCAGACGGCAAACAAGCTAATTCCAGTAGTGTTATATGGCATGAAATGTACAGTGTGGTGATGAACCGCAAGGTTCCGATCTATGCTCCCTTTATCACTGCCTTGATTGCTGAGATTGCTCCTGATGCATTTGCTGGTCGGCGTCTGACTGTTTACTCACTCTAGTGTTAACTTGTTGGTTAAGAAAGGCAAGGCAATTGTTAATGAGGGTGATGATGATGAGGAAGAGGAGCTTCATGCTGGAAATCCACACCACTCTGAACTTCGCTCTCGCTCTCATACTTATCATCGTGGGGAGCCTAGTGACTCTGGGTCAAGGAAGAGCAACAAACTTTGGCGTATTCTCAAGAACATGTTCTGTCTGCAGCAAGATATGCACAAGAACCAGTGGGAGGAGCACAAGTCCAGGAAGGAGGGCATGAAGGCTCTTAAGGATGGTATGCATGTATCTGGTATGACCCTTGCTCACGGTTCTGAGTCTAATGTGAGTCTGTTTGATAAATACCAGTCCAAGTTTGCTTGATTTGATGTCGAAGCTGGAGATGAAGCCTCTTCTCACCACCCTCATGGCCCAGTGTCTCCTGGAGAGTCGTCCGACAACTCATCTGCGTCGCTTACCTAGGGTCTGGTCTGTTGCAACCTTCATTTTTCCTTTTTGCCATCTTGATGACAAAAGGGGGAGATGTTGTGTTGCTTGATAGGCTTATCGTTCTCGTTTTATCATTTGCCTATTTTATGTTGCTTGTTGAACCTTTGAACCTTTGCTCTTATTTGCTCCTATTTGAACCTTAGCTTGCTATTCGAACCTTTTATGTCTCATTAACTATCTATCTATATGTGAGCATTTTATGGGATACACGGTGTTACATGGCATATTCTATATTCTCATCTCATACTATGAGCGACATCTATCATGAATGATATATCCATATATGTCTCATCACATATGAAAAACAAGGTTAGTAAAACGTTCTATGTCGCTATATCTTTCTTGTGTGGGTAAGCACAATGTGAGGGGGAGCTCTTTCCAACCATGTCTTTTGTATTCAAATGCAACTCTAAAATAAGGCATAGGTTGTGGGGGAGTTTCTGCCTTTCATTAAAAACTGCTTTATATCATACTTTCTCTGTGTGACTACCCTCTCAAGCATTGTTGTCATCTATGTCAAAAAGGGGGAGATTGAAAGTGCATTGTTGCCTTGAATAGTTTTTGACATCTATGACAATTTCATTTGTGTTTCTAACCACATGCTCTAGTGCAAACAACATTGTTAAATTTTAAGAGAAGCATGGATGGTTATTTCCCCTTAGCACAGAAAAAGGAAATAGCGGAGTGCCATATTGCTTTCTTCATGGAGTGCCATATTGTTTTCTTATTTCTTGAGTCCCTAGGGCAGCCGCACTATTAAGAGGGGGTGCATCATGAAAACATCTGGGAATCAACTTCACTTACACATATGATCTGAAAAATCTCACAGCGAAATATTTCTGCTCAGTGTCGGGGCGACACCTATGGGGTCCAAAGGGACCACTTTACGATTCGGCGGGGGGAAAGGGATACGCAAAGAGTAGAACCAATGATCGACGCGGGAAGATTTTACCCAGGTTCGGGCCGCTAATCAGCATAAAACCCTACTCCTGCCTTGTTTAATTATGAGTGTTCTTGAGCTCAGGCTCCAGGAGCGCTCGCAATGAACAGTACATTCAAAGAGCAGCTACACATGTAGAATGGGCTAAAAGATCTCCTCCTCTGTAGCAGTTGCCTTGGGCCTCCTTTTATACACTCAAAGGGGTCACCAAAGTGGCAAAACATACATACATTGACGTGTAAAGTAGCTACAGGGTAATCATACCTAACCCCTGATGGACTAGGACGAACGCATTTAATGCACCGTGAGGTGTCCTTACTTTCTTGGGGATGGAAAAAGGGGCCATCCCATCAGCACCGCTTAAGCTCTCCTCCATTGGCGTGTCGCCACACATCCAAAGAAGGACCCAGAATTTCGGGTTTGTCGCTGTGCTAGAGCGGTGGCACAGCAACAAAACCTTGCCGGGTGCCAAGCCTTGCCGGGCGCCAAGCCTTGCCGGGCACCGATCCTTGCCGGGCTCCGCAGGCCACCCCGGCAAGATCTTGCCGGGGAAGCTGGCCTTCGGATTCCAGCTCTCCTTATCTGCTGATCCTCAGATCTCTGACTGGATGGTTTCTTTGATGGCTTGAATCAACCTCGAACTGTTCCTCGGCAAGCCTTGCCGCGAGGATGGCTACAACTGCCCGTGCACAGGTACGGGGTACTAGTGGCCCAATACTTAGTACACCGACACTCAGGCCGGAACTTCTGGGGACCAGAAGGTCCGGGAAGGTTTCGGGAAGCTTCCGGGCCACCCAGAGAAACTGCTCTTTTTTGCAAACTCTCTGTGTAGCTCGGAACCTTGCCGGAACTTCCGGGTTGGTCGGAACTTCCGGGCGCCGGAACTTCCATCCCCTATTCATGCAGCTTCCGGGGTACTCCAGAGAGGCGGCAAACTCTCTATGTAGCACGAAACCTGCCCAGAACATGGCTGGAACTTCCGGGCTTCACAGGAATCTGGCTCCAACGGCTGGATTATGTCCCCACCTATAAATAGTCTTCTTCTTCCCCACGAAGAGGTTGACGACTCCATTTCTCTCTCCTCCATTTTTAGACCTCGATTTCTTGGAGTTCTCCCCCCTTTGCCAACCAAAGCTCTTGATCTTTTGAGAAGTGAAGGAGGAGTGCCTGATCTACACATTCACCAAAGCAAAAGTTGATTCCCCCTTGTTTTTGCAGTGCATCTTGTTACTCTTGGAGGTTGGAGACTCCTAGGCGGTAGGAGTACTCCGGCGAGGAATCGTTCATTGTGATTACCCCCGAAAAGTTTGTGAGAGTTTGGAGACCACCCCAAGGTCTACCACTAGTGGTTGAGAATCGCCTTCGTGGTGATATCTCAAAGAGAGAATAGGGTGAGCCTTCGTGGCGTTGGTGTGCCTTCGTGGTAACACCCACCTCTCTAAATGGTGACGTAGCTTCCCTCCAAGGAAGTGAACATCGGCATACATCCTCGTCTCTCGGAGTTGCGGTTATCCCTAACCCTAGCTTCCTACTTGTGGTTATTTGTCTCTAAGTATTTACTTGAATTATATTGTGCTTGCTCTCTTATATACTTGTTGTTCTTGCTTACATTGCTTAGCTCTTGTATCACCTTTGCAATTGTTAGGCTCACCTTCATATTCCGCATTATAGCCTAAAATTGCTAAGTAAGAATTAAAATTTGTGATTGTACCTATTCACCCCCCTCTAGGTCCATCTCGATCCTTTCAGCCGGCAAGGTAGAGTAGGGCATGGGACACGAGCCGGCTCACGGGAGTCAAGGCGCCGTTGTCTCCCATGCCCTACTCTTCCTCGTCGGAGCCCGAAACCCGAACGGTGCCGGTGGACATCAGATCGATGACGGATCCGTCCTAGGATGAGCCGCGGACGTCGTCAATGATGCGGTTACGACGCCCAGACTGATGCGCCATACGGGGTGCCAGAGAATGCGACTTTGCCTCACAGACGTCCACCCCCGCTCGGTACCATGCACGGCAGGCACGCCGTGCCATGGCCTCATCCGACGAGGCCCATGGTGCGTCCCCATGCTCGGCGCGCCAACGGAGGGGTTGCGCGTCCGCCAGCGCGTTCGGACGCCAGACGGACCGCACGACCTCCGGTGAGTCAGCTATGGCTGGCCTAGCGCCAGATCCATGCGCCATTTGGGTGGACACAATGGATTCCCGACAGAAGGAGCCCGAGCGCTGTCGTGCACGGGCCTCCTCCCGGGCGCGGCGGAGTGCAAGCCGGACGGCCATCTCCTCCTCGGGGCCGCGTGGGATGAGCTCGGGGTTAACGGATCTGGAGCTGAAGGACTCGGATCCGCTGACCGCCATGCCAGAGACGGCCGGAAGGAGCCGGAGACGAGCTTGGGGTGGTGGAGGGGAGTGAAGTGGCTAGAGTTTGGTTCGGCGAGCTGATGGGGAGGAATTTATGTGGGGTCGGGTTGGCCAGCGTGGGCTGGGTCCGACGTGGTGGGCATGCCCGGGTGCCCCCATAGCACCCCCATATTTGGGCTGGATATGAGGGGTGCCGGTCAGCCCGGGCGTTTGAGGGGGCCGTCTGGGTCAAAAAATCGTGACCGGACAGTGACCGGGCGGCCCGCCCGGGCGTATGAGGCGGGTTTGAGGCGCCTGACTGTAGATGCTCTAAAAAACCACCCCCCGATAAATTGTGCAGCTCATATGAAATGCAAAGTACATAGTCGACAGGAACATCTCAGCCTTTGCTAAGCCATGAATTTGGCTAACTAATAGGTCATAGAGGTCGCATCTGAGCCCCCACGTTGTCCCCCCCCCCCCCCCGCGAGCGACTCAGGTGACAGCGCACGCCTCCCTCCCCTACGCCCTCCTAGATCCTCGCCGCCAGCCAAAGCCCCTCGAGATGGACGGCGGCGAGGTCCCTTTTCTCCGCTGCTCGGGAATGACTAATGCGGGGCGGCTTATCCAGGCGGTGGCAGCGGGTGGGCGCAGGGCTCAGCGGCTCATGGTAGTCGCGTCCTCGCGGCGGGCGAGCGGCGACGCGGTGGCCCTGGTATTGGTGGTGGTCGCCATCTCCTCCGTCAGAGGTGGTCGGCCTGCGGCTGGGTGGTCGGATCTCAAGATCCGTCATCTAGTCTCAGCTGCGAGTCGGGAAGACATAATTGCCGGTGAAAACTGAGTTGACGGCGGGCGATGGCAGCGTTCTGCGCCGTTACCTTGATGAAGGCATCGTCGTGTAACTAATGTCAACCCACTCGTGCTGCTCCAGGGGAAACCCTAGGATCTGGTCTTCCAAATCAGACGATGACGGCATTGCGGTGCCGTTTCTCTTGGGAGCATCATTTGTGGAGCAGTGCTGGAAGACAGAGGCAGCAGGTGGAGCGTCTTCGTCTTGCATGGAGCTTCGGTGACGATGTCAAGTCATGCCTGGTCGTAAGGTGCTACGTTGTGTCATGCATGTTCGGCAGGTGCTACGCACGACAGATCTTCCAGAGTATTCGCATCTGGATGGACGAGCGCATGGAGGTGGCATAGTGGTGGCGTTGACGGATGGACGGACTGGCAAGGATGATGCAGATCTCTCTCCTGAAGATGGGTGAGTGGTTTGATGATGATGGTGGCTTCTAAAACATGTGCATTGGTGTACGCTTTAGGTCTGTTGCACCGGCTGTTGGTTCTGATACGTTGTGTGGATGGATCGGCGACGACACCGGTTTTAGATATGGGGAGTGAGAGCACTCCACATTATCGAGTTTGTAGGTGTGAGTGGTGTCTTCGGGTGGCTTGATATATGTTTTTGTCAGACCTTTGTTGAATAATTAATAAAAATGGTTGTATGCATCGATTGATATAGAGGCCAGGGGTTTAACCTCCTTTTCCAAAAAAAATAGGTCATATATCTTGTGAAAAGAGAATTGCACCTTGGTACGGGGTGGCAAGAACCCGGGATAGTCCCCAAGAGGCTCCGCCAGTGCCTGGTGAGCTGGTCTCACCACAAAGAACCTAACCATCTGAGTTAGGCTCAATTCGGAATGTGTCTTGATGTGTTATCTTAGGTATCAACTAAACAACCATTATTGAGGGGCTAATCCTATCAGTTTGGGGGGAATAGAGCTAAACATGGTTAAATTGGGCTTTTCCCATTTTAAAGTCGGTATTGGCGCATCCTCAGATGGGATATTCCTTGTCATTTGTTCATTGGGGTGGGGCGTCAAAGAGGATTTTACCCCTTTCACTCGTAATATTTCGTAATCTGGAATTTGAGCAAAATACACCTTATTTTGCTAGTCCTTGGACTTTCCACATGGTTTAAATTCCGGGCTTTATCCTCCGGTGGATATATGTATGTGCTTGGATTCGGGATTGAGAGGCGGAGTATCAATTGTTCGGCCGATGCTAGAGTGTGGGGGCAAGAACACCATAGTGAACGTTGCAAATTGGAATGAGAGGATATAATGCTAGACCCGGAGACAGGGCATGTCCGGCCCAGCTGACCATCATACATGTGGAAGGAGAGGGGTCAATCACAAGGGGTTAAATGACGTGGTGTCTCCTATTGTGTCTGTATTTGGGGGGGGTATCATGGGATATCAACCATCACATGAAACCATGATGCCAAGCCATAATAATTAGTTTACATTTTTCAGAAAAAATCTAAAAGAGTAATGAATGGTCACAAGACATATGACTACTATATCTAGAAATTTTAGATCCAAATTCAAAATATACATGGAGAAAAAAAACATAGGTTAATAGTGTCAGATTTGCTTTTGTCCTCTTTTTTGGAAAAACTTCCAATCTATTCATCAACTGTCGCAAAGGACACCAGAAGTAACAAATTACAACCAGGTCTGTAGACCACCTAGCGACGAGGCGAAGGTGTGTCGCCGTCATCATCCCTCCCTCATCGAAGCCGAGCAAATCCTGTTGTAGTAGACAATCGAAAGTCAGAGAGCTAAGGTCCAACAGGACAACGCACCAGAACAACAACCGTCGCGGATGAAGAGAACTGCAGATCAGAAGGATTCACCATGTAGAGACATAAACACAAACGAATAACATCGGATCCATGCAGATCCAACATGGGATATCAACCATCGCATGAAACCATGATGCCAAGCCATAATAATTAGTTTACATTTTTCAGAAAAAAAGCTAAAAGTGTAATGAATGGTCGCAAGACATATGTCTACTATCTCTAGAAATTTTAGATCCAAATTCAAAATATAGATGGAGAAAAAAATCATAGGTTAATAGTGTCAGATTTCCTTTTGTCCTCTTTTTTGGAAAAACTTCCAATCTATTCATCAACAGTCGCAAAGGACACCAAAAGTAACAAATTACAACCAGGTCTGTAGACCACCTAGCGACGAGGCGAAGTTGTTGATGGAAATATGCCCTAGAGGCAATAATAAAGTTGTTATTATTATATTTCCTTATTCATGATAAAGGTTTATTATTCATGCTAGAATTGTATTGACCGAAAACTTAAATACGTGTGTTGATACATAAACAAATACCGTGTCCCTAGTGTGCCTCTACTAGACTAGCTCATTGATCAAAGATGGTTAAGGTTTCCTAACCATGGACATGAGTTGTCACTTGATAACGGGATCACATCATTAGGAGAATGATGTGATGGACAAGACCCATCCATTAGCTTAGCATATGATCATTCAGTTTATTGCTACTGCTTTCTTAATGTCAAATACATATTCCTTCGACCATGAGATCATGCAACTCCCGGATACCAGAGGAATACCTTGTGTGCTATCAAACATCACAATGTAACTGGGTGATCATAAAGATGCTCTACAGGTATCTCCAAAGGTATCTGTTGAGTTGGCATGGATCAAGATTGGGATTTGTCACTCCGTGTATCGGAGAGGTATCTCTAGGCCCTCTCGGTAATACACATCACAAGAAGCTTGCAAGCAAAGTGACTATGGAGTTAGTTGCAAGATAATGTATTACGGAACGAGTAAAGAGACTTGCCGGTAATGAGATTGAACTAGGCATGGAGATACCGACGATCAAATCTCGAGCAAGTAACATACCGACAGACAAAGGTAAATACGTATGTTGTCATAAAGGTTTGACCAATAAAGATCTTCGTAGAATATGTAGGAACCAATATAGGCATCCAGGTCCCGCTATTGGTTATTTACCAGATAAACGTCTCGGTCATGTCTACATCATTCTTGAACCTGTAGGGTCCGCACGCTTAACGTCCATTGACGATATAGTACTATATGAGTTATGTGAGTTGGTGACCAAATATTGTTTGGAGTCCCGGATGAGATCACGGACATGACGAGGAGCTCCGGAATGGTCCAGAGGTAAAGATTGATATATAGGACAATGCTATTTGGTCACCGAAAAGGTTTCGGAATTTACCGGGTATTCATCGGATCACCGAAAGGGGTTCTGGGAAGCCCCGGGAGGTTATTGGGCCATATGGGCCAAACGAGGGGAGCACACCAGCCCACAAGGGGCTGGCGCACCCCACCTCTGGCCGCTAGCCTTGGGGAGAAAAGGAAGGAGGGGAGTCGGCCTCCCCTTGCTTTCCCTCTCCTCCCCTTTCCTTCCCCCAGAGAGCAAATAAGCAAGGGGGCGCGCCTAAGGGCAGGCGCCCTAGGGCTGGCCGCCGGCCCCCTAGGGGTGCGCTTGGGCAGCCTCCTCCTCCTCCCACCTATATATATGTGAGGACGCAGAGGGGCAAGACACACCATGATCCCCAAGCCATGTGCGGTGCCCCTCTCCCTCTAGTTCGTCCTCCGTCATAATTTTCGTAGTGCTCGGCGAAGCCCTACGGAGATAGTTGCACCACCACCATCACCACGCCGTCGTGCTGCTGAAACTCATCACCTACTTTGCCCGACTTGCTAGATCAAGAAGGCGAGGACGTCATCGAGCTGAACATGTGCTGAACGCGGAGGTGTCGTGCGTTCGGTACTTGATCGGGCGGATCGTGAAGGTGTACGACTACATCAACCGCGTTGATAAATGCTTCCACTTAATGGTCTACGAGGGTACGTAGACATACTCTCCCCTCTCGTAGCTATGCATCTCCATGGATAGATCTTGCGTGTGCGTAGAAATTTTTTGTTTTCCATGCAACGTTCCCCAACAGTGGCATCAGAGCCAGGTTTATGCGTAGATGATATGCACGAGTAGAACACAAAGGAGTTGTGGGCGGTGATGTTCATACTGCTTACCACCAACGTCTTATTTTGATTCGGCGGCTGATACATCTCCAACGTATCTATAATTTTTGCTTGTTCAATGCTGTTATATTATCATTCTTGGATGTTTTACAATCATTTTATAGCAACTTTATATCATTTTTTGGGACTAACCTATTGACATAGTGCCCAATGCCAGTTGCTATTTTTTGCTTATTTTTTACTTCGCAGAATATCAGTACCAAACGGAGTCCAAACGCAGCAAAACTTTTTGGAGAATTTTTTCGGACCAGAAGACACAACAAGGGCCAAAGAAGTACCAAAGGGGAGGCCCGATGATGCGGAGCATCCCAAGGTCATCCCCATGGACCTACCTACGTCTCCCACGACACCACTTGGACCAGTGACAAGAGCTCGAGCAAAGGCTATCGAAGATAAGGTGAACTCGCTCCTCTCCGAACTACCACTTTCTACACATGCGACATGGCTACTACCTCAAGAGGAAACACTATGTGTGATCAGGTACTTGGAGGAAGGCCACAGAGCAGCTACATCCAACGGACAAGACGGCGAGGACACCAAGCATGAGGGACAAGAAGAAGAGCTACAAGTGGAGCTACAGCCACCGGATGTCCGGCCAGGACCGGACGACAGGCAACTCTCTGCGACCGAACGTCCGGCCTCCATCGGACGACCGGCACCTACACGCCCGAGCCAAATCAGCGGACGGCCGGCCTCTACCGGACGACCGGTGACCGGACGACCGGCCATCTCCGGAAATCCGGTGCCACCTCAACCGAGCCAAATCTGCGGATGTCCGAAGCTACCGGACGTCCGGACACCCGCGAGCAACCGGACGACCGGTCCCCAGCGGACGTCCGGTACCTGTCTGCGCACAGTTCCAGGCCCGAGGCCCATGTACCCCTTCACTTAGCCCCCCATTTGCACTAAGACTATAAATAGACCTTCTCCTCCTCCTAGTTAGGGTTAGCGAAGTGATAGCTCATTTGAGAGATAGAGCTTTGCTCATCCATCCAGATCTGCTCCTCCGAGAGAGACCGTGCCTCTTCGGAGAAGATCCACCTGGATTCAAGACCCCTAACAGGAAGAACTCAAGACCAACTCATGGAGAAGAACTAGTTACCCTATGTATCGTCCCTTGTTGATCGTGTATCTCTTTGTGTTTCGAGGATCTAGCACATGTGTAATCGAATCTTGTTGGTTTGAGTGATTCTCTTGTGTTTCCCCTCGTGTTTTCTCCTCGTGTTCTTCATGTTCATCGCGGGATCCGCTCCTTTCGTGAAAGATCGAGCATCTAGGGTTCTACCCTACATCATTTTTGGTATCGGAGCAAGGTTGATCACGAATTTGGAGCCCCTACCCCTCTTTTTCTAGCCTTCTTTTGTTGATTTTGTCCCAATTTCGAAAATTCCCCACCAAAAATAGCCCCAATTTTTTTTGTGATTTGTTGGTTTTGATGATGTTTTGTTGATTTTGATCCATGGATTTGCTTGGTTTCGAGTGGATCTAGTATTTCCCCAAGTTTCCCCATCTTCCATCCACGAAATTTGCTCAATTTTGACCCCAAAATCCCCAAATTCCGCCCAAAATCGCGTCCCGAAGCTCAAATCCCGCGTTGACCCCGACCCACCGGACGTCCGGCCTTTACCGAACGACCGGAACCCCAAACCCGAGCTGAAACAGCGGATTTCCGAGCTCCACCGGACGTCCGGCGACCGGACATCCGTCCATTTCCGGACGTCCGGTACCTGTAGAAACCGACTTCGGCTGATTTTTGTTTTGCCCATGACTAATTCATCTGAACTCCGATTTTGACGTTTTTTTAGCTCGTTTTGAAGTTATTGACATCCCCCTTTCCAAAAAAAATACTTCCAACATCATTTGACACCATCAAAATTTTGGAACTTTGGCATCTTTGCCTAGGGCCTTCACCACATCATCCGCATTACCACCACCGACTTTCGCAACTTAACCCAATTTTGTTTGTGTTGTGAGTTGTGTCTCCTAAGGTGTTTCGGCTACTTAGGGACCGTGCTTTCAACTCTGACACCGTGTATAGCCCATCATACCCTTCCGCCACCTTAACCCATTTTGACCGGGTTTCCACCAATACTTCCGCAACCACCACCGCTTTTCCGCTACCACCATTTGACATTTGCCTTTGAGATTTTGAGTTCGCGGTTTTTCCGTTTCCTAAGGTGTTTAGGCTAATTAGGGACGGTTCAACATCGAGAACACCGCCACTCATCATCGCCACGAGGTCCTCATCGTACATAAGGACGGTAACCTCGACGACATCATTGTATATTCCCCTTGCAATTGCATTGATAACCCCTAGCCCATTTTGCGTTACTTGCCTATCGAGACTAGCCATTTGAGTATTGCCGGCAACGTCACTTGTGCACATTAGTGATCCTTGATCTACACCTTCCATTGCATACATACCATATCATAGTGGTATCATCTTGGTATCATACCATCACTTGTGTCACAAGCTTGTTCCCGCATATACACAATTGCTATCTTGGTTTGTGCATTTCGCATAGTGGCCATATAAAAAAAGAATAAGCTTTTAAGCAAAAGAGAGAGAGCAAAGAAGCTTGTAAGCAATAGCCATAGCATCATACCACATTGCATAAGATTGTCATATCCGATCATCTTGGATCATCTTGTGAGAAACACCGGGAACCATACATACATAGCATACTTGGGATAGAAGTTGCTACATTTTTTAATATCATAGGTTGTGCACAAGTGTCATATCCGCCTATTGAGCAATCGTGCTAGCATCTCTCTTGAGTTGTGCAACACGAGCGTTTTCCGTGGATTCCACATTTTGTGCTCATTCCTTGGTTGCACGACCCCATTTATCTATCCGTGTGTGTGTTTCCGTGTGCCACCCATATTGCTATTGGTCTACTTGTTTCACTTGCAAATTTGTGAATCTCTTTCAACATTATTGACTCCTGCTAACATTTTGCATCAAATTTTTGTGCCACTATCCTCACCGAGCTCCACCATAAGCCTTATTTGTGTAGGTGTGAGAAATTGACGAGATCGGTACCAATTGTGCTATTTCCTTGTTACATTATTGAGTGATCATTGATCCATCTTCAACATCGGTCAAGGTACATTTGGTATAGTTCTCTCCTTTCTTCCACTCATATTTGCTCGAGTCTTGTGATGGATAGGCAAGGCATTTCATCTCCGGTCTTCCACGACAACGACGGCGCGAACAACTACATCACCAAATCGTCAATCTTCGATCTACAACGACAAATGCAAGGCGCACAATCAAGATTGCGAGAGCGCATCGACAACCTCGCCATCGACATGCGACACTCCGAGCTATGTACAAGAGACTACCTCGACCACAAGCTCTCCACACAAAAGAAGGAGGACGATGCAAGGATGGAAGAGATTCGGACCTTGTTGATCAACCGTTCTTCCCCTTCATCATCCTCAAGGCGATGACGAGCAAGTCGATCATCTTCGGACCGCCCAAGCGATGCAAGCGCAAGTCGTCCACGTCCACATCTACATGGTGATCATCATCACATTCATGATCCACATCGTCATGAAGGGCAAGTCACCTCCAAGCATCATGTGCACAACGACGACGAATCCCATCGAGCTCAAGCGCGACAACGACACCATCAACATGAAGATGCTCGAGATGCGCATACCTACAAGTCCCCACAAGCTCTACATCAAGCTACGACCAAACTTCATGAGCACAAGAGAAGACCGCGAGACAAGCACCACCAAGAGGAAGCTACGGCTACTACCACCACCACTTCGGCATCTTCACCAAGTACTATCAAGGCATCTTCGCCTTTGGACGTACGGCATCTTCGCCTACTTCCCACGAGTTCGCCTACATCAACATCTTCTTCAACAAGGTGACCAACTACGAGCGAGGGCGACACTTCCATCTTCGGAAGACCCTCAAGAAAGATGGCCGAGCAAGGGAAATTCCCTTCGGTCATGGAGACGAGCTACGAGGTGGCACATCATTTGGGCCTCCTACAACAAGACGGTGACAAGAAGGTCGAGAAAGGGCCATCCCCTTCGACCATGGCGACGAGCACGAACCTCTTCAACAACATGAAGACGGCACCCCAACGGGACTCCTACTCCGAGTCAAGCTACGAGACCGCGCATGAGACCCTTTCTTTGGTCTCGGAGGAGAATGATGTTTTGCCACATCCTACGACATTCATTTTTGGAGGCGTTATGGATGAGGAGGTTGAGCATGGGACTATCCCTTCAACCAAGGCGACGATAGGAGTTGAGCATGGAGACATTTGCACCTACATCTCTCCGACATCTACATATAACAAGATGCCCCAATTCCCATGTGAGGAGAGCCACCACCACATGAGTGACATGAGTGACTCCACCATATGTGACATTGAGTGCATTTCCTATGAGAGGATGAGTGTGACCACCACTAGCCCCACACATGAGAGCATGCCACACATCCTATGTGAGGTTGAGAGCCATTTGAGTGACTCCACCAACCATACGAGTGAGAGCATCATACCGAGAGTGAGTGAGCCACAACACCTAGTGAGTGAGATAGTTGACACGACATGTGAGGCCACTATGATTTCTAACGACTTACCCTCTACTCCGAGTGTGTTTTCCCTTTTGGTGCTAGGTCTCCTACATGACGACATGCCTATCCTCGACGAGTCCATACCTCCAATGGAGACGACGATGGCCATGGTGGACGATTATGCACCCCCCACATGGTTCCATCAAGATGACGATGACAATGACTTGGTCTTCGACACCTCACCTACAACACATGAGCGACGCTCCAGAGGTAACATAGGTGATGGTACTTCTCTTGTCCCACTAGTGGACTTTCTTGCGAATGATTGCTTGCATGATGATAATCACCTTATGGATTCACCACATACTATGTCTTCTACATGCTTAGATATGCCACCTATTTATGATGAATATGATGATGAGCATGTTGATTTGCCTAGTTGTGATGCTATGCTCCATAGGATATCATGTGAAAATTCTATTGGTCACATTATGTTTGACAATCCTTTGAACTTGTCATATGCTATGAGTGAGATCTCCCATATTGCATTATTTCAATCTCAACATAGTAACTATGCATGCCCCATTAAAATAAATCCCATTTGCACTTATGGCATAGATGACGAGATGATGGTCATTGGCTTTTGTTTTTCATGTGATGATATTGCCATGCTTCCTTTACATGATTTGCGCAATTCATCTACTATGCCATGCCATGATCACATTGCTTCGGATATGCATTGTTTTGGATGTTGTAAATATTCTCCATGTGATGTTTCCACTAATGCTCATGAGGAGACACCCATAGTTTCCTCATACATATTAGGAGATTTTGATGCATTCCATACTTTGCATGATTCCCATAATTGCGTGCACCATATGCATTCCATGAACAACAATGCTCTACATATCTCTAATGATGCATTACACAATTTGAGTCTCCATTATGCTATACATAACAACAAACCCATCATGATGGATGACATGTTTCTATATCACGCATCTCATTTATTTGAGCATTGGATATTTTGTGCTAACCAACACATGCACGTATGCATCATGATAGATGATGTGTACATATACCACGCACACACAATTTTCCCTTTGCCTTTGTTTTGTGTAGGTACTCATATATACTCGTCAACCTCTCAATCCCAAGAGTTGATGAAACAAGCTCTTGAGAGCAACGATGACTTGGGATCCCGTGGACTATCCTTACCACCGTTCCCTTCGCGCAAGGACTACGCGCTTCTCTTCTACTTGGCTCTCACACGGCTATGGGCCATATACCATTTATCACCTTATGCCCATTCTATCGTGTTCACTTTGCATGTTATGCCTCTTTACATGACTTTGCCATGCAATTGTGACCCTTGCTTGCACTTACATGTGATTCACCATTATACTCCTTCTATGTGTATTTGCATGCTTGGTGGAGATCCTTGTTGCTATTGCCATGTTTACTATGTGCCACATACTATTGTTGATTCTTGTGTTGGGAGAGTCATGATGTTCCATTGCTATTTACATAGAACCTCTTGCCAATACAATCATGATATATTACTCATATCTTGCTTTCATGCTTGTGATATGTCATGTGCATTATTCATGACCACTATTTGCACACATGACATGATTGACTTGATTACTTCTAGTACGTTGCATCTTCGCACTACTAGCTTGCTTGACTTGATCACTATGATTGCTTGCTTTGTCGCATCACCCATGTTCCATTCTTACTCGCTTTCTTGGGTTGATGACATCTATGTTCATGCCTCTCACATGATATATCTTGTTCATTGTCGCTTGCCTCCAATAGTTGCATCTATGCTTATTGATCTTGGAGACTTGGATACTTTACTTGTGATGCATGCTTGTTTGATTGAGCCTATTGTATTTGGTTGTTCTCGCATCATATGCCTTCATAATATGAAATACTCCCTTGTCCTTTCTTATGATGAGCATGATGCATACACTTGTTGGGTATATTACCACACGAATGATAGGTTTTGCACTTCCGCTAACCTCATTTGTTTTTCCGAGTGTTTGTCATGTTCTTTCGTTTTGAAGGATTCACAAGGCGGTACTATCATGAGACATATTAGTCATGCAAAGGTCTACATGATACGCGACACCAACATTTTCGACATCCTCATAAAGGTGAACTCCTTCCCTTTGAGCCATCCTCAAATACGCATATTGGATGGGTCATTCTTTCATTGTTGTCTCCTTCTTCTTGTCTACATGATACATCTCGTGAACGGAGGAGCGACATTGGAGATGGACCATATAGACTTTCACATTGAGGAGCGCTCGGACTTATTGGATGCACCTTCGGACCACCACTTCTACCACGACATCGAGCATTGGTACATCAACACTCCTTTGACACATTGCACCAACACCTCCATATTTGTTGATTGTGCTCACACATGTCATGCTCGATGGACATTTCATAGTCACCACAAGTTTGCACCCTATGCATGGATTGACTCATATTATGCTTGTCTTGTTGCATCTATTTCCATGTCATCCATGATATATGAGCTTGTGCATTTCCTTAGCAAATTTGTTGTGATCTTCCTTGATGGCATATTCATACATCATGATCATATTGCCCACCATCAATTGCATGATAACATACTCACATTGAGCACCAATTACCATGTTCATGCTTTTGATAAACCGTCTCCCTATGACATCATTTTGCACAATGGTAGAATTTGTCGCTTTGTGCACCATGCTAATTATCCCATGAATGCTTTGCATATCATTCTATATCATCTTGATAAGCTTCATGCGCTTTGTCACGAACAATCTTGCCGCACGGACTCATACTTACTCGATCGACACTTTGTGTGCGCTAACCATTGTATCTCCGAGTGTCGTTTGTGTTTGCTCTTCTTGCATGTATACCACTCCGGTGACACCTTGGAGTACTTGGATTGCGCAATGTCTCCCACACCGTCCAACTACAAGTCCGTCCACGACAACCGTTTCCATGGTGATGAGGATCACGATCCGAGGTCGGATCTTTCACAAGGGGGGGGGGAAATGATGCGGAGCATCCTAAGGTCATCCCCATGGACCTACCTACGTCTCCCATGACACCACTTGGACCAGTGACAAGAGCTCGAGCAAAGGCTATCGAAGATAAGGTGAACTCGCTCCTCTCCGAACTACCACTTTCTACACATGCGACATGGCTACTACCTCAAGCGGAAACACTATGTGTGATCAGGTACTTGGAGGAAGGCCACAGAGCAGCTACATCCAACGGACAAGACGGTGAGGACACCAAGCATGAGGGACAAGAAGAAGAGCTGCAAGTGGAGCTACAGCCACCGGATGTCCGGCCAGGACTGGACGACCGGCAACTCTCTGCGACCGAACGTCCGGCCTCCATCGGACGACCGGCACCTACACGCCCGAGCTAAATCAGTGGACGTCCGGCCTCTACCGAACGATCGGCGACCGGACGACCGGCCATCTCCGGAAATCCGGTGCCACCTCAACTGAGCAAAATCTGCGGATGTCCGAAGCTACCGGACGTCCGGACGCCCGCGAGCAACCGGACGACCGGTCCCCAGCGGACGTCCGGTACCTGTCTGCGCATAGTTCCGGGCCCGAGGCCCATGTACCCCTTCACTTAGCCCCCCATTTGCACTAAGACTATAAATAGACTTTCTCCTCCTCCTAGTTAGGGTTAGCGAAGTGATAGCTCATTTGAGAGATAGAGCTTTGCTCATCCATCCGGATCTGCTCCTCCGAGAGAGACCGTGCCTCTTCGCAGAAGATCCACCTGGATTCAAGACCCCTAACGGGAAGAACTCAAGACCTCCTCACGGATAAGAACTAGTTACCCTATGTATCGTCCCTTGTTGATCGTGGATCGTGTATCTCTCTGTGTTTTGAGGATCTAGCACATGTGTAATCGAATCTTGTTGGTTTGAGTGATTCTCTCGTGTTTCCCCTCGTGTTCTTCGTGTTCATCGCGGGATCCGCTCCTTTCGTGAAAGATTGGGCATCTAGGGTTCTACCCTACATCACCCGACATGGGCGCGCCCAGGAGCCCAGGCGCGCCCAAGGGGGTTGTGCCCCCTCGGTGGCCTCCCGCACCGCCTCTTCGCCCTATAAATCCCCAAATATTCCAGAAACCCTAGGGGAGTCGACGAAACACAATTCTAGCAGCCGCAAGTTCCAGAACCATGAGATCCAATCTAGACACCATCACGGAGGGGTTCATCATCCTCACTGGTGCCTCTCCGATGATGCATGAGTAGTTCATCATAGACCTACGGGTCCGTAGGCAGTAGCTAGATGGCTTCCTCTCTCTCTTTTGGTTCTCAATACAATGGTCTCTTGGAGATCTATTTGATGTAACTCTTTTTTTGCGGTGTGTTTGTTGGGATCCGATGAACTTTGAGTTTATGATCAGATCTATATCCATCAATATTATTTGAGTCTTCTTTTGATCTCTTATATGCATGATTATTTATAGCCTCGTATTTCTTCATTGAATCTTTGGTTTAGTTAGGCCAACTAGATTGATTTTTCTTGCCATGGGAAGAGGTGCTTTGTGATGGGTTCGATCGTGCGGTGTTCTTTCCCAGTGACAGAAGGGGCAGCAAGACACGCATGTATCATTGCTATTAAGGATAACAAGATGGGGGCTATTCCTACATGAATAGATCTCGTCTACATCATGTCATCATTCTTATTGCATTACTCCGTTTCTCCATGAACTTAATACACTAGATGCATGCTGGATAGCGGTCGATGTGTGGAGTAATAGTAGTAGATGCAGGCAGGAGTCGGTCTACTAATCTTGGATGTGATGACTATATATTGATCATTGCCTTGGGTACCGTCATAATTATTCGATTTTCTATCAATTGCCCAACAGTAATTTGTTTACCCACCGTGTGCTATTTTCTCGAGAAAAGCCACTAGTGAAATCTACGGCCCCGGGGTCTATTCTTTATCATATTTGCTTTGAGATCTATTTTTATTCGCTTTTGTTTTCAGATCTATTATTCCAAAAAAACCAAAAATACCTTGCTGCAATTTTTGCTATTTATTTTATGTCGCATTTTATCGAGATCTATTTATCCAATCTACACAAATTTTATCCGATCAACTTGACAATTTCTGGCGCCGTTACCTGTAGAGGGATTGACAACCCCTCATAAGCGTCGGGTTGTAAGTATTTGTTCTTTGTGTGCAGGTACCGTTTACATAGTGTTGCTTGGTTCTCCTACTGGATTGATACCTTGGTTTCATAACTGAGGGAAATACCACCGTAGTTGTGTTGCATCATCCCTTCCTCTTTGGGGAAATACCGACGTAGTTCAAGCGACATCAAAAGGAATTTCTGGCGCCATTGCCGGAGAGACATCATCAACATATATCAGGTTCCTAATCACAAATCTCATCTCCTTGCAATTTACATTATTTGCCATTTGCCTCTCATTTTCATCTCCCTCACTTCACAAAAAATTGCCTTTTTATTTGCCTTTTTCTTATTTGATCTTTTGTTTGCTTATGCTGCCATGTGCCTTTTATATTCTTGCATCTTCGCTTGCTAAAAATCTATTGATATGGATCCCCATCCACTTGCTAATCTTTTTAAAAGATCCAATCATGATGAACCAATTGCTAGTGAGTTGAGTGCACTAGATTATCTTTATGAAGTTTTGCTTGAGATTCGTGAATCTGAAAATTGTGATGAAGAAATTTATGAAGTGATTCATGATAGCTCCTTGAATGAAAAGCATGATTGCAATGATTTTACTATAAATTCTATTAATGTCAACTGTTCTAATAATATGCAAACCCCCAAGCTTGGGGATGCTAATTTAGCTATGACCACTACTTATTGCAATGATCATGATTGGGGTGATTCTTCTTATGATCTTGAAAATTTATTTAAGCCTTATGATGAATATGATATTGATAATAAAGTTTGTAATAATATTGAAAGTGGGTTTGGAAGAGCATCAAATTTAGGTAAAAATAATCCCACATATTTGGAGAGTGTTCAATCTTACGAAACTTTTGATGAAAGTGGGTTTGGAGAGGTCATGACTTTAGTTGATGTTAATCCCACTATCTTGGAAGATTATAAAACTTTTATGCATGTGGATCATGAAGAGAAAATTTTATATGATAGCTATATTATTGAATTTGATTATGATCCTACATGTAATTATTATGAGAGAGGAAAATATTGTGGTAGAAATTTTCATGTCACTAAATTACCTCTCGTTATGTTGAGATCGTCAATGTTTTATTCTTCTTCCTTGCATATGCTAGTTTTTGCTTGCCTTGATAATTTGTTTGCTTATGAGATGCCTATGCATAGGAAGTATGTTAGACTTAAAAGTGTTATTCACATGCTACATGGTGCTCTCTCTATTTTTCAATTATTATCTTTTATATGAGCATCAATAAAATCTTATGCCTAGCTAGGGGCATAAAACGATAGCGCTTGTTGGGAGGCAACCGAATGAATAAAATTTATTTTTGCCTTTTTCTTTCTATTCTTGAGTGTTCACACAATTATGCCTCTGTTATTATTGTGTTTTTTATGTTTTAATTAGTGTTTGTGCCAAGTAAAGCCTTTGGGATAGCTTTGGTGATAGTTGATTTGATCTTGTTGAAAAACAGAAACTTTTGCGTCCAGTAACAGAATTGTTTAAGTTCACAGAAGCGACAACAAATTCTGAATTGTTTTACACAACATTTATATACAAATTGCCTATGTTTTCATAATTTTTTAGAATTTTTGGAGTAACATAAGTATGAGAACAATTCGCATCTTTACAGCCTTTGTTTTTGACAGATTCTGTTTTCTTTGCATTGTGTGCTTATTTTGATGAATCTATGGATTGTATCGGGGGATATAAGCCATGGTAAAGTTAGAATATAGTAGATATAATGCAATAACAAAATTTTAATGGGTTTGCTACAGTACTTAAAGTAAATATTGGTTTTCTTATACTAATGGATCTCACGAAGGTTTTGTTAAGTTCTGTGTGATTGAAGTTTTCAAGTTTTGGGTGAGATCACGATGGATGAAGGAATAAGGAGTGAAAAGAGCCTAAGATTGCAGATGTCCCATGGCACCCCAAGTTAATATTCAAGGAGAACCAATCAACTAAGCTTGGGGATGCCTTGGAAGGCGTCCCCTCTTTCTTCTAACGACCATCGGTATTTTACTGGGAGCTATATTTTTATTCGTCACATATCATGAGTTTTGCTTGGAACGTCTTGTATTATATGAGTCTTTGCTTGTTTTGCTTTCTATTTTGTCACAAGTATCCTTGCTGGGCACACCTATTTGAGAGAGCCAAAATTATGCTATGATTTGTTAGAATTGCTCTATATGCTTCACTTAAATTTTTTGAGCTTTGGAATTGCTCTAGTGCTTCACTTATATCTTTTTGAGCATGATGTGCTTTAAAAAAAATTTGAAGAAATTCTCTCATGCTTCACTTAGATTAATTTGAGAGCTAGTAAAATTTTCAAGAAGTTCTCTCATGCTTCACTTATATTATTTTGAGAGACAAATTTTTTTATGCTAATGTTCTTCACTTAGATTTATTTGAGCTTGTCAAAAGCAATTGCAATATA
Organism: Thinopyrum elongatum; assembly: GCA_011799875.1. Taxonomy (NCBI): domain Eukaryota; kingdom Viridiplantae; phylum Streptophyta; class Magnoliopsida; order Poales; family Poaceae; genus Thinopyrum; species Thinopyrum elongatum. The sequence goes on from CM022299.1 coordinate 409,906,599, forward strand.
TGAAACTAGTCCCAAAGTGATAGATATTCAAGATGGATATAATAAAAACTTTCATGAAGATCATTGGACAAAATAAACTTGATTCTTTGTAATAGTTTTGAGATATGATGATAGTGATATGTGAGTCATGTTGGTGAGTAATTATGCTTTAGTAAGAATATTGGTGTTAAGTTTTGTGATTCCCTATGCAAGCACAAAAGTCAATAGTTATGCAATGAAATTACATCCTACTAGTGGTGCATTATTCGGTGTTAGGTATGCTTAATGCTCGCTTATGAGATTTTTTGTTTCTTGGTTGGTTGCTTCTCAATCTTTTTGCTAGCCTCCACTTGTACTGAGTAGAAATACTACTTGTGCATCCAAAATCTTTAAACCCAGTTTTGCCATATGAGTCCACCATACCTACCTATATGCGGTATTTCCATGCTGTTCTAAGCAAATTTGTATGTGCCATCTTTAAATTTTCAAAATGAATTTCCTTTTTGTGTTCTCGCACTGCTTATGAAGCGGCAGGGGGTGGCCAATATTTTTCATGCTAGATGTGTTATTCTCAAGATGAGTGTTTATTCACTTGTCATTGCACGAGAGTATGGCGGTAATAGGGATGCCAGTCTCGAAATGAAAAGGAAAGTTACTTTATGTTGTCAAATAATAAATTCCTTGGAAAGTGTTGGTATGGACGGTACCCGTGGATACGACTAGCCGTGGAGTGTGAAAGTATGGTGGAAAAAGGAATAAACTTTATTTTGTTTGGGAACCGCCTATGATATATCTAGCATGGAAAGTGTTGGGAATTACTCGGTCATTTTCGTTGACGGAAAAATTATGCCTCTCTCAATTTAAGCTTTGAGCTCTGGAACCTCTACAAATCCCTGCTTCCCTCTGTGAAGGGCCTATCTATTTACTTTATGCAATTTTTATTTTTTATTTGAGTCTCCATCTTCTCTTATAAAGCACCAACTAAGGGGCACTATGATCGTACTTGAGCATTGGATGTAGCTAATATGCGAGTGTGTTTCATGAATGGATCAATGATTGACCATGATGGGCTAGGGATAACTTTCTTTAGTGTTGATATTTTGAAAGACATGGTTGCTTGTTGATATGCTTGAGTATTGAAATCTTCATGTCAAAACTAGACAATTGCTTTGAACCATATAAAAGTTCAAATGTCCATGCTACAAAAGAAAAGAATATGTGATGAACATGTTACGCAGCATTCCACATCAAAAATTCTGTTTTTATCATTTACCTACTCGAGGACGAGTAGGAATTAAGCTTGGGGATGTTGATACGTCTCAAACGTATCTATAATTTTTGCTTGTTCAATGCTGTTATATTATCATTCTTGGATGTTTTACAATCATTTTATAGCAACTTTATATCATTTTTTGGGACTAACCTATTGACATAGTGCCCAGTGCCAGTTGTTGTTTTTTGCTTGTTTTTTACTTTGCAGAATATCAGTACCAAACGGAGTCCAAACGCATCGAAACTTTTTGGAGAATTTTTTTGGACCAAAAGACACAACATGGGCCAAAGAAGTACCAGAGGGGAGGCCCGAGGTGGGCACAACCCACCTAGGTGCGCCCAGGAGCCCAGGCGTGCCCAGGGGTTGTGCCCCCCTCAGTGGCCTCCCGCACCGCCTCTTCGCCCTATAAATCCCCAAATATTCCAGAAACCGTAGGGGAGTTGACGAAACACAATTCCAGCTGCCGCAAGTTCCAGAACCACAAGATCCAATCTAGACACCATCATGGAGGGGTTCATCATCCTCATTGGTGCCTCTCCGATGATGCATGAGTAGTTCATCATAGACCTACGGGTCCGTAGGCAGTAGCTAGATGGCTTCTTTTCTCTTTTGATTCTCAATACAATGGTCTCTTGGAGATCTATTTGATGTAACTCTTTTTTTGCGGTTTGTTCGTTGGGATCCGATGAACTTGGAGTTTATGATCAGATCTATATCCATGAATATTATTTGTGTCTTCTTTTGATCTCTTATATGCATGATTCTTTACAGCCTCGTATTTATTCTTCGAATCTTTGGTTTAGTTAGGCCAACTAGATCGATTTTCCTTGCCATGGGAAGAGGTTCTTTGTGATGGGTTCGATCGTGCGGTGTTCTTTCCCAGTGACAGAAGGGGCAGCAAGACACGCATGTATCGTTGCTATTAAGGATAACAAGATGGGGGCTATTCCTACATGAATAGATCTTGTCTACATCATGTCATCGTTCTTATTGCATTACTTTGTTTCTCCATGAACATAATACACTAGATGCATGCTGGATAGCGGTCGATGTGTGGAGTAATAGTAGTAGATGCATGCAGGAGTAGGTCTACTAATCTTAGACGTGATGCCTATATATTGATCATTGCCTTGGATATCGTCGTAATTATTCGATCTTCTATCAATTGCCCAACAGTAATTTGTTTACCCACCGTGTGCTATTTTCTTGAGAGAAGCCACTAGTGAAATCTACGGCCCCGGGGTCTATTCTTTATCATATTTGTTTTGAGATATATTTTTATTCGCTTTTGTTTTCAGATCTATTATTCCAAAAAAACAAAAAATACCTTACTGCACTTTTCTGCTATTTATTTTATTTTGTGTTTTATCGAGATCTTTTTATCCAATCTACACAAATTTTATCCCGTCAACTTGACAATTTCTGGCGCCGTTACCCGTAGAGGGATTGACAACCCCTCATAAGCGTCGGGTTGCAAGTATTTGTTCTTTGTGTGCAGGTACCGTTTACATAGTGTTGTTTGGTTCTCCTACTGGATTGATACCTTGGTTTCATAACTGAGGGAAATACCTACCATAGATGTGCTGCATCATCCCTTCCTCTTTGGGGAAATACCGACGTAGTTCAAGCGACATCAGCGGCATTGTGGGATGAAGTGTCCCGAACCAACCTTACATGTCCACGCACTTCAGACTGGTTCCACCGACTGACATGCAACTTGTTTTGCATAAAGGTGGCTGGCGGGTGTCTGTTTCTCCTACTTTAGTTGAATCGAATTTGACTATGGCCGGTCCTTGCAGAAGGTTAAAACAGCAAACTTGATAATCACCGTTGTGGTTTTTCGTAGGTAAGAACGGTTCTTGCTAGTTGCCCGTAGCAGCCACGTAAAACTTGCAACAACAAAGTAGAGGACGTCTAACTTGTTTTTGCAGGGCATGTTGTGATGTGATATGGTCAAGATATGATGTGATATATGTTGATGTATGAGATGATCATGTTTTGTAATAAATTCACGACTTGCATGTCGATGAGTACGACAACCGGCAGGAGCCTTAGGGTTGTCTTTAATTACTGTATGACCTGCATGTCAATCACTAAGCGCCATGTAATTGCTTTACTTTATCGCTATGCGTTAGCAATAGTTGGCGAGACGACCCCGACGCTACGATGGAGATCAAGGTGTCGTGCCAGTGACGATGGAGATCATGCCGATGCTTTGGAGATGGAGATCAAAAGCACAAGATGATTATGGCCATATCATGTCACATATTTTTGATTGCATGTGATGTTTATCCTTTATGCATCTTATTTTGCTTAGAACGATGGTAGCATTATAAGATGATCCCTTCACTTAATTTCAAGATAAAAGTGTTCTCCCTGAGTATGCACCGTTGCTAAAGTTCATCGTTTCGAAGCACCTCGTGATGATCGGGTGTGATGGACTCTACGTTCACATACAATGGGTGTAAGCCAGTTTTGCGCATGCAGAATACTTGGGTTAAACTTGACGAGCCTAGCATGTACAGACATGGTCTCGGAATAATGGAGACCGAAAGGTCGAACGCGAGTCATATAGTAGATATGATCAACATAGAGATGTTCACCATTGAAGACTACCCCATCTCACGTGATGATCAGACATGGGTTAGTTGATTTGGATCATGTATCACTTAGACAACTTGAGGGATGTTGATTTAAGTGGGAGTTCATTAGTAATTTGATTATTTGAACTAAAATTTATCATGAACTTAGTCTTAATAGTTTTTGCATATCTATGTTATAGATCAATGGCCTGTGCTACCGTTCCCTTGAATTTTAATGCGTTCCTAGAGAAAGCTAAGTTGAAAGATTATGGTAGCAACTACACGGACTGGGTCCATAACTTGAGGATTATCCTCATTGCTGCGCAGAAGAATTATGTCCTTGATGCACCGCTAGGTGACACACCTGCTGCAGGAGTTACTGCAAATGTTATGAACGTCTGGCAGGCTCGATCTGATGACTACTCAATAGTTTAGTGTGCCATGCTTTACGGCTTAGAACCGGGACTTCAAAGACGTTTTGAACGCCACAGAGCATATGACATGTTCCAAGAGCTGAAGTTGATATTTCAAGCTAGTGCCCGGGTTGAGAGATATGAAATCTCCAACAAGTTCTATAGCTGCAAGATGGAGGAGAACAGTTCTGTCAGTGAACACATACTCAAAATGTCTGGGTATAATAACCACTTGACTCAGCTGGGAATTGATCTTCCAGTTGAGAGTGTTATTGACAGAGTTCTTCAGTCACTCCCACCAAGCTACAAAGGCTTCGTGATGAACTATAATATGCAAGGGATGACGAAAATGATTCCTAAGCTCTTCGCTATGCTGAAATCGGCGGAGGTAGAAATCAAGAAGGAGCATCAAGTGTTGATGGTTAACAAGACCACTAGTTTCAAGAAAAAGGGCAAGGGAAAGAAAGGGAACTTCAAGAAGAATGGCAAGCAAGTTTCCGCTCCCGTGAAGAAGCCCAAAGCTAGACCCAAGCATGAAACTTAGTGCTTCTACTGCAAGGGAAATGGTCACTGGAAGCGGAACTGCCCCAAATACTTGGCGGATAAGAAGGATGGCAAAGTGAACAAAGGTATATTTGATATACACGTTATTGATGTGTTCCTTACTAATGCTCGTAGTAGCGCCTGGGTATTTGATATTGGTTCGGTTGCTCATATTTGTAACACAAAACAGGAGCTGCGAAATAAACGAAGATTGGCTAAGGATGAGGTGACGATGCGCGTCGGGAATGGTTCCAAGGTCGATGTGATCGCCGTTGGCACGCTACCTCTACATCTACCTTCGGGATTAGTTTTAGACCTCAATAATTGTTATTTGGTGCCAGCGTTGAGCATGAACATTATATCTGGATCTTGTTTATTTTGAGATGGTTATTCATTTAAATCAGAGAATAATGGTTGTTCTATTTATATGAGTAATATCTTTTATGGTCATGCACCTTTGATGAATGGTCTATTCTTGTTGAATCTCGATCGTAGTGATACACATATTCATAATATTGATGCCAAAAGATGCAAAGTTAATAATGATAGTGCAACATACTTGTGGCACCGCCGTTTAGGTCATATTGGTGTAAAGCGCATGAAGAAACTCCATGCGGATGGACTTTTGGAGTCACTTGATTATGAATCATTTGATACTTGCGAACCATGCCTCATGGGTAAGATGACTAAAACTCTGTTCTCCGGAACAATGGAGCGAGCTAATGACTTATTGGAAATAATACATACCGATGTATGCGGTCTGATGAGTGTTGAGGCACGCGACGGGTATCATTATTTTCTGACCGTCATAGATGATTTGAGTAGGTATGGGTATATCTACTTGATGAAACACAAGTCTGAAACATTTGAAAAGTTCAAAGATTTTCAGAGTGAAGTGGAGAATCATCGTAACAAGAAAATAAAGTTTCTACGATATGATCGCGGAGGCAAATATTTGAGTTACGAGTTTAGCCTTCATTTAAAACAATGTCCAATTGTTTCACAACTCACGCCACCTGGAACACCAGAGCGTAATGGTGTGTCCGAACGTCGTAACCGTACTTTATTAGATATGGTGCGTTCTATGATGTCTCTTACCGATTTACCACTATCGTTTTTGGGTTATGCATTAGATATAGCCGCATTCACATTAAAAAGGGCATCGTCTAAATCCGTTGAGACGATGTCGTATGAACTATGGTTTGGCAAGAAACCTAAGTTGTCGTTTCTTAAAGTTTGGGGATGCGACGCTTATGTCAAAAGGCTTCAGCATTGATAAACTCGAACCCAAATCGGAGAAGTGAGTCTTCATAGGATACCCTAAAGAAACTCTTGGGTACACCTTCTACCACAGATCCGAAGGCAAGATCTTTGTTGCTAAAAATGGGTCATTTCTGGAGAAGGAGTTTCTCTCGAAAGAAGTAAGTGGGAGGAAAGTAGAACTTAATGAGGTAATTGTACCTTCTCTCGAATTGGAAAGTAGCACATCAGAGAAAATCATTCCCGTGATGCCTACACCAACTAGAGAGGAAGCTAATGATGATGATCATGAAACTTCGGATCAAGTTACTACTGAACTTCGTAGGTCGACCAGAACATGTTCCGCACCACAGTGGTACGGTAATCCTGTCCTGGAAGTCATGTTGTTAGACAACGGCGAACCTACGAACTATGAAGAAGCTATGATGAGCCCAGATTCTGACAAATGGCTTGAGGCCATGAAATGTGAGATAGGATCCATGTATGAGAACAAAGTGTGGACTTTGGTGGACTTGCCCGATAATTGGCAGGCCATTGAAAATAAATGGATCTTCAAGAGGAAGACGTACGCTGATGGTAATATCACTGTCTACAAAGCTCGACTTGTCGTGAAAGGTTTTTGACAAGTTCAAGGGGCTGACTACGATGAGACTTTCTCACCCGTAGCGATGCTTAAGTCTATCCGAATTATGTTAGCAATTGCCGCATTTTATGATTATGAAATCTGGCAAATGGACATCAAAACTGCATTCCTTAACGGGTTTCTTAAAGAAGAGTTGTATATGATGCAACCAGAAGGTTTTGTCGATCCTAAAGGTGCTAACAAAGTATGCAAGCTCCAGCGATCCATCTATGGACTGGTGCAAGCATCTCGGAGTTGGAATATACGCTTTGATGAGGTGATCAAAGCATATGGTTTTATACGGACTTACGGTGAGGCCTATATTTACAAGAAAGTGAATGGGAGCTCTGTAGCATTTCTGATATTATATGTGGATGACATATTATTGATTGGAAATGATATAGAATTTATGGATAGCATAAAAGGATACTTGAATAAGAATTTTTCAATGAAATACCTCAGTGAAGCTGCTTATATATTAGGCATCAAGATCTATAGGGATAGATCAAGACGCTTAATAGGACTTTCACAAAGCACATACCTTGACAAAGTTCTGAAGAAGTTCAAAATGGACCAGTCAAAGAAAGGGTTCTTGCTTGTGTTGCAAGGTGTGAAATTGAGTCAGCCTCAAAGTCTGACCACGGCAGAAGATAGAGAGAAAATGAAAGTCATTCCCTATGCCTCAGCCATAGGTTCTATTATGTATGCCATGCTGTGTACCAGACCTGATGTGTGCCTTGCCATAAGTTTGGCAGGGAGGTACCAAAGTAATCTAGGAGTGGATCACTGGACAGCGGTCAAGAATATCCTGAAATACCTGAAAAGGACCAAGGATATGTTTCTCGTTTATGAAGGTGACGAAGAGCTCGTCGTAAAGGTTACGTCGATGCTAGCTTTGACACAGATCCGGATGACTCTAAGTCACAAACCGGATATGTCTTTATATTGAATGGTGGAGCTGTCAGTTGGTGTAGTTCCAAGCAGAGCATCGTGGCGGGATCTACGTGTGAAGCGGACTACATAGCTGCTTCGGAAGCAGTGCAAGAAGGAGTCTGGATGAAGGAGTTCATATCCGATCTGGGTGTAATACCCAGTGCATCGGGTCCAATGACAATCTTTTGTCACAACACTGGAGCAATTGCCTTAGCGAAGGAATCCAGGTTTCACAAGAGAACCAAACAATCAAGAGACGCTTCAACTCCATTCGTGAAAAGGTCAAGGATGGAGACATAGAAATTTGCAAAATACATACAGATATGAATGTGGCAGACCCATTGACTAAACCTCTTCCGCGGGCAAAACATGATCAGCACAAAGACTCCATGGGTGTTAGATTCATTACTATGTAATCTAGATTATTAACTCTAGTGCAAGTGGGAGACTGATGGAAATATTGAATTAAATATGCCCTAGAGGCAATAATAAAGTTGTTATTTTATATTTCCTTATTCATGATAAAGGTTTATTATTCATGCTAGAACTGCATTGATTGGAAACCATAATACATGTGTGAATACATAGACAAAACACCGTGTCCCTAGTAAGCCTCTACTAGACTAGCTCGTTAATCAAAGATGGTTAAGGTTTCCTGACCATGGACATGAGTTGTCATTTGATAACGGGATCACATCATTAGGAGAATGATGTGATGGACAAGACCCATCTATTAGCTTAGCATAATGATCGTTCAGTTTTATTGCTAATTCTTTCTTCATGTCAAATACATATTCCTTCGACTATGAGATTATGCAACTCCCGGATACCGGAGGAATGCCTTGTGTGCTATCAAATGTCACAACGTAACTGGGTGATTATAAAGATGCTCTATAGGTATCTCCGAACGTATTTGTTGAGTTGGCATAGATCGAGATTAGGATTTGTCACTCCGAGTTTCGGAGAGGTATCTCTGGGCCCTCTCGGTAATACACATCATAAGATTGCAAGCAAACGACTAAGGAGTTGGTCACGAGGTGATGTATTACAGAACGAGTAAATAGACTTGCCGGTAACGAGATTGAACTAGGTTGAAGATACCGACGATCGAATCTCGGGCAAGTAACATACCGATGGACAAAGGGAATTACGTATGTTGTCATAACGGTTCGACCGATAAAGATCTTCGTAGAATATGTAGGAGATAATATAGGCATCCAGGTTCCGCTATTGGTTATTGACCGGAGAGGTGTCTTGATCATGTCTACATAGTTCTCGAACCCATAGGGTCCGCACGCTTAACGTTCGTTGATGATATAGTATTATATGAGTTATGTGATTTGGTGACCGAATGTTGTTCGGAGTCCCGGATGAGATCACGGACTTGACGAGGAGTCTCGAAATGGTCGAGAGGTAAAGATTGATATATAGGACGATGGTATTCGGACACCGGAAGTGTTTCGGGGGGTAATGGTGTGTAATGGTGTGTCCGAACGTCATAACCGTACTTTATTAGATATGGTGCGATCTATGATGTCTCTTACCGAATTACCACTATCGTTTTGGGGTTATGCATTAGAGACAGCAGGATTCACGTTAAATAGGGCACCGTCTAAATCCGTTGAGACGACACCGTATGAACTATGGTTTGGCAAGAAACCTAAGCTGTCGTTTCTTAAAGTTTGGGGTTGCGACACTTATCTCAAAAGGCTTCAGCCTGATAAGCTCAAACCCAAATTGGAGTGCGTCACTGGTGCAGAGACCTGCTATACAAACGGTTTTTAACCCCTTTCCACAATGGCGTTTGGAACCGTCGCCAAGTGAGTGTGGGCGATAGGGGGGTCCTTCCCACACGACCTAGAAACCGTCGGGGATAGGCCCTCCTGGCACACTGGCTGGGGCAAAATGAGCTCATGTGCGATCTGGCGAGGCATCAAACCCCAATCACTTCCGTTCGTATGTACATCCCACACGGTGAATCCCAGAAAAACATTTCCGTTCGTATGTATATCACACACAGTATTTTGTGTGGAAACGTTTGTGCAAGGTGGCCTAACACAAACAGTTCTCTGCCGGAAGCCATGTGTGATTGTTAGTTGATCGAACACGCCTACTTTCTAGAAACCGTGTGGGTTGTTTGAGTTCATCGCCCACGGTGTTGTCTGAGTAACCGTCTGCAATAGAAAACCCCAATAAGCAGGGTAATTAGCCTATTATTGACAATCCATGTAGTAATCAAATTGATATTTCTTATAAAACACACTAGATATTTCATATTCGTATAACGGCAACCAGGATTTCATAATCAAAATAACTCCAGCCCCCGAGCCTTTCAACTGCCTGGATCCATCAAAATGAATAGTCCAATATGTATTATCAGGCTTCTCCTCAGGCATCTGCAACTCTGTCCAGTCATTGATAAAATCCACAAGTGCCTGAGATTTGATGGTTGTCCGAGGCATATACTTTAAACCATGGGGTCCAAGCTCAATGGCCCACTTGGCCACCCGGCCTGTAGCTTCTCTATTCTGAATAATATCCCCTAGAGGAGCAGAGCTGACCACAGTAATAGGATGACCATGGAAATAATGCTTCAGCTTGCGACTAGCCATGAACACTCCATAAACTAGCTTCTGCCAATGTGGGTACCTTTGCTTAGATTCAATTAATACCTCACTGACATAGTAAACCGGCCTTTGAACCGGATATTCCTTGCCTGATTCCTTTCTCTCCACCACAACCGCTATGCTGATGGCTCTGCTGTTAGCAGCCACATACAAAAGCAAGGGCTCCTTATCAATAGGAGCTGCAAGAACCGGCGGCTCAACCAACTATTTTTTAAGCACCTCAAACGCCTGATTGGCAGCATCACTCCAGACAAAATGATCTGTTTTCTTCATCATCTGGTATAGAGGAATAGCCTTTTCTCCCAGGCGGCTTATAAACCGGCTTAAAGCCGCAATACGACCCGCCAAACGCTGGATGTCGTTAACACATGCCGGTTTAGCCAAAGAAGTGATAGCCTTGATTTTCTCCGAGTTAGCTTCAATACCTCTCTCAGAGACCAAAAAACCCAAGAGCTTGCCAGCTGGCACACCAAAGACACATTTGGCCGGGTTAAGCATCATCTTGTAGACCCGGAGATTGTCAAAGGTCTCCTTCAGATCATCTAACAAGGTCTCCTTCTTCCTGGATTTCACAACAATATCATCCACATAAGCATGAACATTACGCCCAATCTGGCCGTGGAGGCAATTCTGAACACAACGCTGATAAGTCGCCTGGGCACTCTTGAGCCCAAAAGGCATAGACACGTAGCAGAAGGCTCCAAAGGGAGTGATGAAAGCTATCTTCTCCTGGTCCTTAACTGCCATCTTGATCTGATGATAACCAGAATAAGCATCTAAAAAACTCAAACGCTCACAACCCGCCGTAGCATCAATGATCTGATCAATACGAGGGAGAGCAAAAGGATCAGCCGGACAGGCCTTATTAAGGTCCGTGTAATCCACACACATACGCCAAGTGCCGTTTTTCTTAAGTACCAGCACCGGGTTAGCCAACCATTCAGGATGAAAAACTTCAACAATAAACCCGGCCGCCAAGAGCCGGGCCACCTCTTCACCAATGGCCTTGCACCTCTCTTCATTAAAACGACGAAGGAATTGCTTGACCGGTTTAAACTTTGGATCAATATTGAGAGTGTGCTCAGCGAGTTCCCTCGGTACACCTGGCATGTCTGAAGGCTTCCATGCAAAGATGTCCCGGTTCTCACGGATGAAGTCGATGAGCGCGCTTTCCTATTTCGGATCCAAGTTAGCACTTATAATGAACTGTTTGGATGAATCACCAGGGACAAAATCGACCTGCTTGGTGTCATCTGCCAACTTAAACGTCAACAAGGGGTCATGCTCTGTGGTTGGCTTCTTCAAAGGGGTCATATCCGCCGGGTCAACATTATCCTTGTAAAACTTCAACTCCTCTGTTGCGCAAACAGCCTCAGCATAGGCAGCATCACCCTCTTCACATTCCAAAGCTATCTTCCTGTCACCATGCACCATGATGGTACCCTTACGACCCGGCATTTTAAGCTGCAAATAAACATAACAAGGCCGTGCCATAAATTTAGCATAAGCCGGCCGTCCAAACAAGGCGTGATAAGGGCTCTTAATCTTGACCACCTCAAAAGTCAATGTTTCAGCCCTATAATCATGCTCATTACCAAAAGCCACTTCCAAGGCTATCTTACCCACCGGATATGCCGACTTACCAGGCACCACCCCATGAAAGATGGTAGAAGACGGCTTAAGATCTTTGTCATTCAAATTCATGTGGCGAAAAGTATCATAATAAAGGATGTTGATACTGCTACCCCCGTCCATGAGCACCTTTGTGAACTTGTATCCTCCAACCTGAGGAGCGACCACCAAAGCCAGCTGACCCGGGTTGTCAACCCGGGGCGGGTGATCCTCACGGCTCCATACAATGGGCTGCTCAGACCATCGCAAGTACCGAGGGACTGCCGGCTCAACCGCTCTCACCGCTCGTTTATGAACCTTCTGGTCTCGCTTAAATAAACTCGTGGTAAAAACATGATATTGGCCACTATTCAGCTGCTTTGGATTGCTCTGGTAGCCGGACTACTGCTGTTGATTACCCTGACTGGGCTGCTGATTAAAACCGCCTTGACTGCCTTGGCCTTGAAACCCAGAGTTTGAGCCGCCACCTCTAAAGCCGGGCCCGTGAGAGCCGGATCCTGACCCGCCATTCAGGCCATGATGGTCCTGATAAAAACCGGAATTCCTATACTCCTTCATGATGAAACAATCTTTCCATAGATGAGTAGCCAGCTTATCTTGAGAACCGTGCTTTGGGCAAGGCTGATTCATTATCGCCTCAAGGTTGAACTTTGGCCCACCAAACCGGGGCATCGATGATTTTCCCTTCCGACGCTGATTGTTATTCTGCGTGTTGGTATTAGCCACAAAATCTGAACCGCTGTCAGCTTGCTTTCGTTTACCATTATTGCCTTGGTTCTGACCCGCCGTATTGTGCTGCTGTCCCTTACCGTTCTTTTTCCCCTTGCCAGGCTTCTCCTCATCAGACTTAGGGTCTTTAGTGTTATCAGAGTCGGCATATTTGATGAGAGCTGCCATGAGCTCTCCCATGTCATTGCAGTGGCGCTTGAGTCGCCCCAGCTTCTGTTTGAGGGGAACGAACCGGCAATTTTTCTCCAAAATTAGGACGGCTGAGCCAGCGTTGATGCTTTCCGATGAGTGGATAATGGCCGAGATCCGGCGTACCCAATGGGCGGTTGACTCATCCTCCCTCTAGATACAAGTGTCTAAATCAAGAATCGACGTAGGCTGCTTGCATGTGTCCTTGAAATTCTGAATAAAGTGCGTCTTCAATTCAGCCCATGAACTGATGGAGTTAGGGGGCAACCCCTTTAGCCAGGTGCGAGCCGGCCCATCCAACATCATGGTGAAATACTTAGCACACACAGCGTCATTGACGTCCAACATCTCCATGGTAGCTCATAGCTCTCAATCCAAGCCTCCGGGGGTTGATCTGTTGTGTAATTGGGCACCTTGCGGGGGCCCTTGAAATCCTTTGGCAGACACTCATTACGCAAAGCCGGCACAAGACACGGCACACCTATGGTCCTAGAAGTCATCCCAGCTTCTACAGACACCAACGGGTTATGCTGAGGTTGCTGGTGAGCCGCCAGCTGAGCCGCTAGCTCCGCCTCCCGACGTGCCCTGGCCTGATCCACCAAAGTCTAAGCATTGTTATCAGCACGTGGCGGGTCATGCCCACGGGGCTGGTTACGGTGCCGCTCACTACTCGAAACCGCCGGCGACTCGATGCGCCGGCTATAACTTCGGCTTGGGCGTGGGGTTGAATGGATCCGCTCATGGCTATATGAGTAGGCCACTTGTTGAGCTACCGCGGTTTGAAGAAGTTCCACGGCCTTCCGCGCCTCAACCGCCGTGGGATACTCGCCTTGCACCGGGAGAGCCGCCAGCCGCAACGCCGCAGCAATCATGTTATCCAAAGGGTTAGAATAATGACCCGGCGGTGTCGACACCTGCTGAGGTGGGGTTACATTCAAACGAGGCGGGTCTGCAATACATGGTTGAGCCGCCGCCCCGGTCACGGGCGCCTCGACAGCCCGGGTTACCTCAGGCGGTTTACTTGGTCCGGCCCCAGACGTGTTGAAAAGATTCCTCGCATCGTACTCCAAAGGTAGACGACTCTGGTGCCTCCTTCGCAGAACGGCGTTGGATGCATTCTGATCCAGGCTTAACTGGAAATTCTCCGCTTGAATCTGTTGTGACTCGGCGTCCAGGGTGGCTCGTTCTGTCGCCATCCTAGCATTCTCAGCGTTAAGCTCAACTTTGGCATGAGCTATCTCATCTCGCAGTTTTGCCACATCCACCTTATGTTGTGCTTGAGTCGCCGGGGTCACCTTTGCCTCCAATAGAGTTGCCAAAGCGTCCAAGAGCTCAGACAAAACCTGAGCCGGTGATACGTCTCCAACGTATCTATAATTTTTTATTGTTCCATGCAATTATATTATCTGTTTTGGATGTTTTATATGCATTAATATGCTATTTTATATTATTTTTGGAACTAACCTGTTAACCTAGAGCCCAGTGCCAGTTCCTGTTTTTTCCCTGTTTTTGAGTTTCGCAGAAAAGGAATACCAAACGGAGTCCAAACGGAATAAAACTTTCGCGATGATCTTTCTTGGACCAAAAGGAAACCAGAGGACTTGGAGTGCAAGTCAGAGAAGCCACGAGGCGACCATAAGGACGGAGGGCGCGCCAGGGGGTAGGGCGCGCCCCCCACCCTTGTGGGCCCCTCGTGCACTTCCTGACCTAATTCTTTCGCCTATATATACTCTTATATGCCCAAACCACCAGAGGCATCCACAAAAAGACTTTTCCACCGCCGCAACCTTCTGTACTCGTGAGATCCCATCTAGGGGCCTTTTCCGGCGTCCTGTCGGAGGGGGATTCTATCACGGAGGGCTTCTACATCAACACCATTGCCCTTTCGATGAAGCGTGAGTAGTTTACCTCAGACCTACGGGTCCATAGCTAGTAGCTAGATGGCTTCTTCTCTCTCTTTGATTCTCAATACCACGTTCTCCTCGATGTTCTTGGAGGTCTATTCGATGTAATACTTTTTTGCGGTGTGTTTGCTGAGATCTGATAAATTGTGGATTTATGATCAGCTTCTCTATGAATATTATTTGATTCTTCTCTGAATTCTTTTATGCATGATTTGATATCTTTGCAAGTCTCTTCGAACTATCGATTTGGTTTGGCCAACTAGATTGGTTTTTCTTGCAATGGGAGAAGTGCTTAGCTTTGGGTTTAATCTTACGGTGTCCTTTCCCAGTGACAGTAGGGGCAGCAAGGCACGTATTGTATTGTTGCCATCGAGGATAAAAAGATGGGGTTTTCATCATATTGCTTGAGTTAATTCCTCTACATCATGTCATCTTTCTTAATGCGTTACTCTGTTCTTCATGAACTTAATACTCTAGATGCAGGCAGGAGTCGGTCGATGTGTGGAGTAATAGTAGTAGATGCAGAATCGTTTCGGTCTACTTGACACGGACGTGATGCCTATATTCATGATCATTGCCTTAGATATCGTCATAACTTTGCGCTTTTCTATCAATTGCTCGGCAGTAATTGTTGGAGAACGTAGTAGTAAATCAAAAAAATTCCTATGCATCACCAAGATCAATCTATGGAGAGACTAGCAACGAGAGAGAGAGGAGTGCATCTTCATACCCTTGAAGATCGCGATGCGGAAGCGTTGCAAGAACGCGGTTGGAGGAGTCGTACACGTAGCGATTCAGATCGCGGTCGATTCCGATCTAAGCACCGAACAACGGTGCCTCCGCATTCAACACACGTGTAGCCCGGTGACGTCTCCTGCGCCTTGATCCAGCAAGGAGGAGGGAGAGGTTGGGGAAGACAGCTCCAGCAGCACGACGGCGTGGTGGTGGAACTTGCAGTTCTCCGGCAGGGCTTCGCAAAGCTCAACGAAGGAGGAGGAGGTGATGGAGAGAGGGAGGGGCTGCGCCAAGGGCAAGGTTGTGGCCTCCCTCCCACCCCTCCACTATTTATAGGCTGCGGGAGAGGGGGCCGGCCCCCTAGATCCCATCTAGGGTTGGGGCGGCGGCCAAGGGGGGGAGGAGTGCCTCCCAAGTCAAGTGGAGGCCCTCCCCCTTTAGGGTTTCCCCTCTCCCATGCGCATGGGCCTTGGGGGGGCTGGTGCCCCTAGCCCATTAAGGCTAGGGCGCCCCCTTACAGCCCATGTTGTTGTATTGGACGTGGTGGAACCCTTTCCGGACTTCCGGACCCCTCCGGAATCCTCCGGAACCTTTCGAAAGCTTCCCGGTACAATACCGAAAAAACCGAACTTTTTTCCGGAACCCCAATAACAACTTCCCATATATAAATCTTTACCTCCGGACCATTCCGGAACTCCTCGTGACGTCCGGGATCTCATCCGGGACTCCGAACAACATTCGGTATTCACATACTATTTCCCATAACAACCCTAGAGTCACCGAACCTTAAGTGTGTAGACCCTACGGGTTCGGGAACCATGCAGACATGACCGAGACATCTCTCCGGCCAATAACCAACAGCGGGATCTGGATACCCATGTTGGCTCCCACATGTTCCACGATGATCTTCATCGGATGAACCACGATGTCGAGGATTCAATCAATCCCGTATACAATTCCCTTTGTCTACCGGTATGATACTTGCCCGAGATTCGATCGTCGGTATCCCTATACCTTGTTCAATCTCGTTACCGGCAAGTCTCTTTACTCGTTCCGTAACGCATGATCCCATGGCTAACTCTTTAGTCACATTGAGCTCATTATGATGATGCATTACCGAGTGGGCCCAGAGATACCTCTCCGTCATACGGAGTGACAAATCCCAGTCTCGATTCGTGCCAACCCAACAGACACTTTCGGAGATACCTGTAGTGCACCTTTATGGTCACCCAGTTACGTTGTGACGTTTGATACACCCAAAGCATTCCTACGGTATCCGGGAGTTGCACAATCTCATGGTCTAAGGAAATGATACTTGACATTAGAAAAGCTTTAGCAGACGAACTACACGATCTAGTGCTATGCTTAGGATTGGGTCTTGTCCATCACATCATTCGCCTAATGATGTGATCCCATTATCAACGACATCCAATGTCCATGGTCAGGAAACCATAACCATCTATTGATCAACGAGCTAGTCAACTAGAGGCTCACTAGGGACATGTTGTGGTCTATGTATTCACACATGCATTACGATTTCCGGATAACACAATTATAGCATGAACAATAGACAATTATCATGAACAAGGAAATATAATAATAACCACTTTATTATTGCCTCTAGGGCATATTTCCAACAGTCTCCCACTTGCACTAGAGTCAATAATCTAGTTACATTGTGATGAATTGAACACCCATAGAGTTCTGGTGTTGATCATGTTTTGCTCGTGGAAGAGGTTTAGCCAACGGATCTGCGACATTCAAATCCGTATGCACTTTACAAATATCTATGTCTCCATCTTGAACATGTTCACGAATGGAGTTGAAGCGACGCTTGATATGCCTGGTATTCTTGTGAAACCTGGGCTCCTTGGCAAGGGCAATAGCTCCAGTGTTGTCACAGAAGAGAGTCATTGGGCCCGACGCATTGGGAATAACTCCTAGGTCGGTAATGAACTCCTTCATCCAGACTGCTTCCTGTGCTGCCTCCGAGGCTGCTATGTATTCCGCTTCACATGTAGATCCCGCCACGACGCTTTGCTTGCAACTGCACCAGCTGACTGCCCCTCCATTCAAAATATACACGTATCCGGTTTGTGACTTAGAGTCATCCAGATATGTGTCGAAGCTAGCATCGACGTAACCCTTTACGACGAGCTCTTCGTCACCTCCATAAACGAGAAACATATCCTCAGGTACTTCAGGATGTTCTTGACCGCTGTCCAGTGTTCCATGCCTGGATTACTTTGGTACCTTCCTACCAAACTTATGGCGAGGTTCACATCAGGTCTGGTACACAGCATGGCATACATAATAGACCCTATGGCTGAGGCATAGGGGATGACACTCATCTTTTCTCTATCTTCTGCCGAGGTCGGGCATTGAGCCATGCTCAATCTCACACCTTGTAATACAGGCAAGAACCCCTTCTTGGACTGATCCATATTGAACTTCTTCAATATCTTGTCAAGGTATGTGCTTTGCGAAAGACCAATGAGGCATCTCGATCTATCTCTATAGATCTTGATGCCTAATATGTAAGCAGCTTCTCCAAGGTCCTTCATTGAAAAACACTTATTCAAGTAGGCCTTTATGCTTTCCAAGAATTCTATATCATTTCCCATTAATAGTATGTCATCTACATATAATATGAGAAATGCTACAGAGCTCCCACTCACTTTCTTGTAAACACAGGCTTCTCCATAAGTCTGTGTAAACCCAAACGCTTTGATCATCTCATCAAAGCGAATGTTCCAACTCCAAGATGCTTGCACCAGCCCATAGATTGAGCGCTGGAGCTTGCATACCTTGTCAGCATTATTAGGATCGACAAAACCTTCCGGCTGCACCATATACAACTCTTCCTTAAGGAGACCATTAAGGAATGCCGTGTTGACGTCCATTTGCCATATCTCATAATCATAGTATGCGGCAATTGCTAACATGATTCTGACGGACTTCAGCTTCGCTACGGGTGAGAAGGTCTCATCGTAGTCAACCCCTTGAACTTGTCGATAACCCTTAGCGACAAGTCGAGCCTTATAGATGGTCACATTACCATCCGCATCTGTCTTCTTCTTAAAGATCCATTTGTTCTCTATGGCTTGCCGATCATCGGGCAAGTCTGTCAAAGTCCATACTTCGTTTTCATACATGGATCCTATCTCGGATTTCATGGCTTCTAGCCATTTGTTGGAATCCGGGCCCGCCATCGCTTCTTCATAGTTCGAAGGTTCACCGTTGTCTAACAACATGACTTCCAGGACAGGGTTGCCGTACCACTCTGGTGCGGAACGTGTCCTCGTGGACCTACGAAGTTCAGTAGCAACTTGATCCGAAGTTTCATGATCATCATCATTAACTTCCTCTCTAGTCAGTGCAGGCACCACAGAAACATCTTCCTGAGCTGCGCTACTCTTCGGTTCAAGAGGGGTTACCTCATCAAGTTCTACTTTCCTCCCACTTACTTCTTTCGAGAGAAACTCTTTCTCTAGAAAGGATCCATTCTTGGCAACAAAGATCTTGCCTTCGGATCTGAGGTAGAAGGTATACCCAATAGTTTCCTTAGGGTATCCTATGAAGACGCATTTTTCCGATTTGGGTTCGAGCTTTTTAGGTTGAAGTTTCTTGACATAAGCATCGCATCCCCAAACTTTCAGAAATGACAGCTTAGGTTTCTTCCCAAACCATAATTCATACGGTGTCGTCTCAACGGATTTCGACGGAGCCCTATTCAAAGTGAATGCGGCAGTCTCTAAAGCATAACCCCAAAATGATAGCGGTAGATCGGTAAGAGACATCATAGATCGCACCATATCCAATAGAGTGCGATTACGACGTTCGGACACACCATTACGCTGAGGTGTTCCAGGCGGCGTGAGTTGTGAAACAATTCCACATTTCCTTAAGTGCGTGCCAAACTCGTGACTCAAATATTCGCCTCCACGATCTGATTGTAAGAACTTTATTTTCCTGTCACGTTGATTCTCTACCTCACTCTGAAATTCCTTGAACTTTTCACAGGTCTCAGACTTGTGTTTCATTAAGTAGACATACCCATATCTACTTAAGTCATCAGTGAGGGTGAGAACATAACGATAACCACCGCGAGCCTCAACGCTCATTGGACCGCACACATCAGTATGTATGATTTCCAATAAGTTGGTTGCTCGCTCCATTGTCCCAGAGAATGGAGTCTTGGTCATTTTGCCCATGAGGCATGGTTCGCATGTGTCAAATGATTCATAATCAAGAGACTCCAAAAGTCCATCTGCATGGAGTTTCTTCATGCGTTTGACACCAATGTGACCAAGGCGGCAGTGCCACAAGTATGTGGGACTATCATTATCAACCTTACATCTTTTGGCATTCACACTATGAATATGTGTAACATCACGTTCGAGATGCAATAAAAATAAACCATTGACCAGCGGGGCATGACCATAAAACATATCTCTCATATAAATAGAACAACCATTATTCTCGGATTTAAATGAGTAGCCATCTCGCATCAAACGAGATCCTGATACAATGTTCATGCTCAAAGCTGGTACTAAATAACAATTATTGAGGTTTAAAACTAATCCTGTAGGCAGATGAAGAGGTAGCGTGCCGACGGCGATCACATCGACCTTGGAACCATTCCCGACGCGCATCGTCACCTCGTCCTTCGCCAGTCTCCGCTTATTCCGCAGCTCCTGTTTTGAGTTACAAATATGAGAAACCGCACCGGTATCAAATACCCAGGAGCTACTATGAGCGCTGGTAAGGTACACATCAATAACATGTATATCACATATACCTTTGGTATTGCCAGCCATCTTATCCGCTAAGTACTTGGGGCAGTTCCGCTTCCAGTGACCGTTTCCCTTACAATAAAAGCATTCAGTCTCAGGCTTGGGTCCATTCTTTGGCTTCTTCCCGGTAGCTTGCTTACCGGGCGCGGCAACTCCCTTGCCGTCCTTCTTGAAGTTCTTTTTACCCTTGCCTTTCTTGAACTTAGTGGTTTTATTCACCATCAACACTTGATGTTCCTTTTTGATCTCCACCTCCGCTGATTTCAGCATTGAATATACCTCAGGAATGGTTTTTTCCATCCCCTGCATATTGAAGTTCATCACAAAGCTCTTGTAGCTAGGTGGAAGCGACTGAAGGATTCTGTCAACGACCGTGTCATCCGGGAGATTAACTCCCAGCTGAGACAAGCGGTTGTGTAACCCAGACATTTTGAGTATATGCTCGCTGACAGAACTATTCTCCTCCATCTTACAACTGTAGAACTTGTCGGAGACTTCATATATCTCGACCCGGGCATGAGCTTGGAAAACCATTTTTAGCTCTTGGAACATCTCATATGCTCCGTGTTGCTCAAAACGCTTTTGGAGCCCCGGTTCTAAGCTGTAAAGCATGCCGCACTGAACCAGGGAGTAATCATCACTACGCGACTGCCAGGCGTTCATAACGTCTTGAGTTGCTGGGAAAACAGGTGCGTCACCTAGCGGTGCTTCAAGGACATAAGCTTTCTTGGCAGCTATGAGGATGATCCTCAGGTTACGGACCCAGTCCGTGTAGTTGCTACCATCGTCTTTCAGCTTGGTTTTCTCTAGGAACGCGTTGAAGTTGAGGGCAACATTAGCGTGGGCCATTTGATCTACAAGACATATTGTAAAGATTTTAGACTAAGTTCATGATAATTAAGTTCATCTAATCAAATTATTCAATGAACTCCCACTCAGATAGACATCCCTCTAGTCATCTAAGTGATACATGATCCGAATCGACTAGGCCGTGTTCGATCATCACGTGAGACAGACTAGTCATCAACGGTGAACATCTCTATGTTGATCGTATCTTCTATACGACTCATGTTCGACCTTTCGGTATTCCGTGTTCCAAGGCCATGTCTGTACATGCTAGGCTCGTCAAGTCAACCTAAGTGTTTTGCATGTGTAAATCTGGCTTACACCCGTTGTATTCGAATGTTAGAATCTATCACACCCGATCATCACGTGGTGCTTCGAAACAACGAACCTTCGCAACGGTGCACAGTTAGGGGGAACACTTTCTAGAAATTTTAGCGAGGGATCATCTTATTTATGCTACCATCGTTCTAAGCAAATAAGATGTAAAAAGATGATAAACATCACATGCAATCAAATAGTGACATGATATGGCCAATATCATTTTGCTCTTTTTGATCTCCATCTTTGGGGCACCATGATCATCATCGTCACCGGCATGACACCATGATCTCCATCATCATGATCTCCATCATCGTGTCTTCATGAAGTTGCCTCGCCAACTATTACTTCTACTACTATGGCTAACGGTTAGCAATAAAGTAAAATAATTACATGGCGTTTTTCATTGACACGCAGGTCATAAAATAAATTAAGACAACTCCTATGGCTCCTGCCGGTTGTCATACTCATCGACATGCAAGTCGTGATTCCTATTACAAGAACATGATCAATCTCATACATCACATATATCATTCATCACATCCTTTTGGCCATATCACATCACACGGCATATGCTGCAAGAACAAGTTAGACGTCCTCTAATTGTTGTTGCAAAAAATTTTACGTGGCTGCTATAGGTTTCTAGCAAGAACGTTTCTTACCTACGCCACAACCACAACGTGATATGCCAATTTCTATTTACCCTTCATAAGGACCCTTTTCATCGAATCTGATCCGACTAAAGTGGGAGAGACAGACACCCGCTAGCCACCTTATGCAACTAGTGCATGTCAGTCGGTGGAACCTCTCTCACGTAAGCGTACGTGTAAGGTCGGTCCGGGCCGCTTCATCCCACGATGCCGCCGAATCAAGATAAGACTAGTAATGGCAAGAAAATTGACAAAATCGACGCCCACAACAACTTGTTTTCTACTCGTGCAAGTAACTACGCATAGACCTAGCTCTGATACCACTGTTGGAGAATGTAGTAGTAAATCAAAAAAATTCCTACGCATCACCAAGATCAATCTATGGAGAGACTAGCAATGAGAGAGAGAGAGGAGTGCATCTTCATACCCTTGAAGATCGTGATGCGGAAGCGTTGCAAGAACGCGGTTGGAGGAGTCGTACACGTAGCGATTCATATCACGGTCGATTCCGATCTAAGCACCGAACAACGGTGCCTCCGCGTTCAACACACGTGCAGCCCGGTGACGTCTCCCGCGTCTTGATCCAGCAAGGAGGAGGGAGAGGTTGGGGAAGACAGCTCCAGCAGCATGACGGCGTGGTGGTGGAACTTGCAGTTCTCCGGCAGGGCTTCGCCAAGCTCAACGGAGGAGGAGAAGGTGATGGAGAGAGGGAGGGGCTGCGCCAAGGGCAAGGTTGTGGCCTCCCTCCCACCCCTCCACTATTTATAGGCTGGGGGGAGAGGGGGCCGGCCCCCTAGATCCCATCTAGGGTTGGGGCGGCGGCCTAGGGGGGGAGGAGTGCCTCCCAAGTCAAGTGGAGGCCCTCCCCCTTTAGGGTTTCCCCTCTCCCATGCGCATGGGCCTTGGGGGGGCTGGTGCCCCTAGCCCATTAAGGCTAGGGCGCCCCCTTACAGCCCATGCTGCTGTATTGGACGTGGTGGAACCCTTTCCGGACTTCCGGACCCCTCCGGAATCCTCCGGAACCTTTCGAAAGCTTCCCGGTACAATACCGAAAAAACCAAACTTTTTTCTGGAACCCCAATAACAACTTCCCATATATAAATCTTTACCTCCGGACCATTCCGGAACTCCTCGTGATGTCCGGGATCTCATCCGGGACTCCAAACAACATTCGGTATTCACATACTATTTCCCATAACA
Organism: Thinopyrum elongatum; assembly: GCA_011799875.1. Classification (NCBI taxonomy): domain Eukaryota; kingdom Viridiplantae; phylum Streptophyta; class Magnoliopsida; order Poales; family Poaceae; genus Thinopyrum; species Thinopyrum elongatum. The sequence continues at coordinate 409,929,830 of CM022299.1, forward strand.
ACCCTAGAGTCACCGAACCTTAAGTGTGTAGACCCTACGGGTTCGGGAACCATGCAGACATGACCGAGACATCTCTCCGGCCAATAACCAACAGCGGGATCTAGATACCCATGTTGGCTCCCACATGTTCCACGATTATCTTCATCGTATGAACCACGATGTCGAGGATTCAATCAATCCCGTATACAATTCCCTTTGTCTACCAGTATGATACTTGCCCGAGATCCGATCGTCGGTATCCCTATACCTTGTTCAATCTCGTTACCGGCAAGTCTCTTTACTCGTTCCGTAATGCATGATCCCGTGGCTAACTCTTTAGTCACATTGAGCTCATTATGATGATGCATTACCGAGTGGGCCCAGAGATACCTCTCCGTCATACGGAGTGACAAATCCCAGTCTCGATTCGTGCCAACCCAACAGACACTTTCGGAGATACCTGTAGTGCACCTTTATGGTCACCCAGTTACGTTGTGACGTTTGATACACCCAAAGCATTCCTATGGTATCCGGGAGTTGCACAATCTCATGGTCTAAGGAAATGATACTTGACATTAGAAAAGCTTTAGCAGACGAACTACACGATCTAGTGCTATGCTTAGGATTGGGTCTTGTCCATCACATCATTCGCCTAATGATGTGATCCCGTTATCAATGACATCCAATGTCCATGGTCAGGAAACCGTAACCATCTATTGATCAACGAGCTAGTCAACTAGAGGCTCACTAGGGACATGTTGTGGTCTATGTATTCACACATGCATTACGATTTCCGGATAACACAATTATAGCATGAACAATAGACAATTATCATGAACAAGGAAATATAATAATAACCACTTTATTATTGCCTCTAGGGCATATTTCCAACAGTAATTTGTTCACCCACCGTATTATTTTCTATCTTGAGAGAAGCCTCTAGTGAAACCTATGGCCCCCGGGTCTATTTTCGATCATATTACTTTCCGATCTACTATTTTGCAATCTTTTATTTTCAGATCTATAAGCCCAAAAATATTTACTTTATCTTTTGTTTAGTTTTATCTATCTCTATCAGATCTCACTTTTGCAAATAACCGTGAAGGGATTGACAACCCCTTTATCGCGTTGGGTGCAAGTTTGGTGTTTGTTTGTGCAGGTATTCGGTGACTTGCGTGTTGTCTCCTACTGGATTGATACCTTGGTTCTCAAAACTGAGGGAAATACTTACTCTACTTTGCTGCATCACCCTTTCCTCTTCAAGGGAAAAACCAACGCAAGCTCAAGAAGTAGCAGGAAGAATTTCTGGCGCCGTTGCTGGGGAGATCTACACCAAGTCAAGACATACCAAGTACCCATCATAAACTCTCATCTCTCGCATTACATTATTCGCCATTCGCCTCTTGTTTTCCTCTCCCCCACTTCTAAAACGATTTTCAAAAAGGTTGCCTTTTCTTCGCCCCTCTCTTTGCCTTTTCTTCGCCCCTCTTCCGTTCGTCTTCTTCGTTTGCTTTTTGTGTGCTCGCGTGTTGGATTGCTTGCTTTGTCACGATGACTCAAGAGAACACCAAACTGTGTGATTTTTCCAACACCAATAATAATGATTTTATTAGTACTTCGATTGCTCCCGCTACTAATGCGGAATCTTGTGAAATTAATGCCGCTTTGCTGAATCTTGTTATGAAAGATCAATTTTCTGGCCTTCCTAGTGAAGATGCCGCATCCCATCTAAACAATTTCGTTGATTTGTGTGATATGCAAAAGAAGAAAGATGTGGATAATGATATTGTTAAATTGAAGCTATTTCTGTTCTCACTACAAGACCGTGCTAAAACTTGGTTTTCATCTTTGCCTAAAAATAGTATTGATTCATGGAATAAGTGTAAAGATGCTTTTATTTCCAAATATTTTCCTCCCGCTAAGATCATCTCCCTTAGGAACGATATTATGAATTTTAAACAACTTGATCATGAGCATGTTGCACAATCTTGGGAGAGAATGAAATTGATGATATGAAATTGCCCCACTCATGGTTTGAATTTGTGGATGATTATACAAAAAAATTATGCCGGATTGAATTTTGCTTCTAGAAATCTTTTAGATTCGGCCGCGGAAGGCACTTTTATGGAAATTACCTTAGGAGAAGCTACTAAACTTCTAGATAATATTATGGTTAATTATTCTTAATGGCATACCGAAAGATCTTCCACTAGTAAAAAGGTGCATGCAATTGAAGAGATTAATGTTTTGAGTGGAAAGATGGATGAACTTATGAAATTGTTTGCTAGCAAGAGTGTTTCTTTGGATCCCAATGATATGCCTTTATCCACTTTGATTGAAAACAATAATGAATCTATGGATGTGAATTTTGTTGGTAGGAACAATTTTGGTAATAACGCGTATAGAGGAAATTTTAATCCTAGGCCGTTTCCTAGTAATTCCTCTAATAATTATGGAAATTCCTACAACAATTCTTATGGAAATTATAATAAGATGCCCTCTGAATTTGAGAATAGTGTTAAAGAATTTATGAGTTCGCAAAAGAATTTCAATGCTTTGACTGAAGAAAAATTGCTTAAGATTGATGATTTGGCTAGGAACGTGGATAGAATTTCTCTTGATGTTGATTCTTTGAAACTTAGATCTATCCCACCCAAGCATGATATCAATGAGTCTCTCAAGGCTATGAGAATTTCCATTGATGAGTGCAAAGAAAGAACCGCTAAGATGCGTGCTAAAAAAGATTGGTTTGTAAAAACGTGTTCTTCTAGTTTCCGTGAAAATAATGATGAAGATCTTAAAGTGATTGATGTGACTGCTTTTGAATCTTTGTTTTCCAATATAAATCTTGATAAATATAGGACTGGAGATGAGTCAACTTTAGTTAGAAGGCGTCCCAATGATTCGGAGTTTTTAGATCTTGATGCAAAATTTGATAAAAGTGGGATTGGAGAGGTCAAAACTTTAAGTAGCAATGAACCCACTCTTTTGGATTTCAAGGAATTTAATTATGATAATTGTTCTTTAATAGATTGTATTTCCTTGTTGCAATCCGTGTTGAATTCTCCCCATGCTTATGAACAAAACAAAGTTTTTACTAAACATATCATTGATGCTATGATGCAATCTTTTGAAGAAAAGCTTGAATTGGAAGTTTCTATTCCTAGAAAACTTTATGATGAGTGGGAACCTACTATTAATATTAAGATTAAATATTATGAATGCCATGCTTTGTGTGATTTGGGTGCTAGTGTTTCCACGATTCCAAAAACTTTGTGTGATGTATTAGGTTTCCGTGAATTTGATGATTGTTCTTTAAATTTGCATCTTGCGGATTACACTATTAAGAAACCTATGGGAAGGATTAATGATGTTCTTATTGTTGCAAATAGGAATTATGTGCCCGTAGATTTCATTGTCCTTGATATAGATTGCAATCCTACATGTCCTATTATTCTTGGTAGACCTTTCCTTAGAACGATTGGTGCAATTATTGATATGAAAGAAGGAAATATTAGATTTCAATTTCCGTTAAGGAAGGGCATGGAAAACTTTCCAAGAAAGAAAATTAAATTGCCTTATGAATCTATTTTGAGAGCCACTTATGGATTGCATACCAAAGATGACAATACTTAGATCTATTCTTGTTTTTATGCCTAGCTAAGGGCGTTAAACAATAGCGCTTGTTGGGAGGCAACCCAATTTTATTTTTGCTTTTGCTTTTTAGGTTCTGTTTTGCAATAAATAATTCATATAGTCTCTGGTTAGATGTGTTTTTATGTTTTAATTAGTGTTTGTGCCAAGTAAGACCTTTGGGATAGCTTACGGTGATAGTTGATTTGATCTTGCTGAAAAACAGAAACTTTTACGCCCAGAAAAATAATTTCTATAATTCACAGAAGAGTTATTTTGAGTTGATTCTTTTTTCAGAAGATTAATAATCAAATTTCTTAGGTCTTCCTAATTTTTCAGAATTTTTGGATTTACAGAAGTATTCGAGATTTCCATATTTCTACAGACTGTTCTGTTTTTGACAGATTCTGTTTTCTATGTGTTGTTTGCTTATTTTGATGAATCTATGGGTAATATCGAGGGGTATGAACCATGGAAAAGTTTTAATACAGTATATATTACACCAATATAAATAAATATTGAGTTCACAATAGTAACAAAAGTGGTGATTTATTTTCTTATACTAACGGAGCTTATGAGATTTTCTGTTGAGTTTTGTGTTGTGAAGTTTTCAAGTTTTGGGTAAGGATTTGATGGACTATGGAATAAGGAGTGGCAAGAGCCTAATCTTGGGGATTCCCAAGGCACCCCAAGGTAATATTCAAGGACAACCAAGAGCCTAAGCTTGGGGATGCCCTGGAAGGCATCCCCTCTTTCGTCTTCGTCTATCGGTAACTTTACTTGAGGCTATATTTTTATTCACCACATGATATGTGTTTTGCTTGGAGCGTATTTTATGATTTGAGTCTTTGCTTTTTAGTTTGCCACAATCATCCTTGCTGTACACACCTTTTGAGAGAGACACGCATGAATCGTGATTTATTAGAATACTCTTTGTGCTTCACTTATATCTTTTGAGCTAGGCAATTTTGCTCTAGTGCTTCACTTATATCTTTTTAGAGCACGGCGGTAGTTTTATTTTATAGAAATTGATGAACTCTCATGCTTCACTTATATTATTTTGAGAGTCTTTAAAACAGCATGGTAATTTGCTTTGGTTATAAATTTAGTCCTAATATGATAGTCATCCAAGAGGGATATAATAAAAACTTTCATATAAAGTGCATTGAATACTATAAGAAGTTTGATTCCTTATGATTGTTTTGAGATATGAAGATGGTGATATTAGAGTCATGCTAGTGAGTAGTTATGAATTTGAGAAATACTTGTGTTAAGGTTTGTGAGTCCCGTAGCATGTACGTATGGTGAACTGTTATGTAACGAAGTCGGAGCATGAGATATTTTTTGATTGTCATCCTTTGTGTGGAGGTCGGGATAGCGCGATGGTTAACTCCTACCAACCCTTCCCCTAGGAGCATGCGTCTAGTACTTTGTTTCGATGACTAATAGATTTTTGCAATAAGTATGTGAGTTCTTTATGACTAATGTTGAGTCCATGGATTATACACACTCTCACCCTTCCACCTTTGCTAGCCTCTCTAGTGCCGCACAATTTTCGCCGGTACCATAAACCCACCATATACCTTCCTCAAAACAGCCACCATACCTACCTATTATGGCATTTCCATAGCCATTCCGAGATATATTGCCATGCAACTTTCCATTGTTCCGTTTATTATGACACGCATCATCATTGTCATATTGCTTTGCATGATCATGTAGTTGACATCGTATTTGTGGCAAAGCCACCGTTCATAATTCTTTCATACATGTCACTCTTGATTCATTGCACATCCCCGTACACCGCCGGAGGCATTCATATAGGGTCATATTTTGTTCTAGTATCGAGTTGTAATTTTTGAGTTGTAAGTAAATAGAAGTATGATGATTTTCATTATTAGAGCATTGTCCCATGTGAGAAAAAAAAGAAAAAAGAAAAAAAGGGAGAAAAGAAAGAAAGAAAGAAAAAAAGAAAGAAAGAAAGAAAAAAAAAAGAGAAAAAAAGAGAAGAAAGAAAAAAATGAGAGAAAAAGAGAGAAGGGGCAATGTTACTATCCTTTTTCCATACTTGTGCTTCAAAGTAGCACCATGATCTTCATGATAGAGAGTCTCCTATGTTGTCACTTTCATATACTAGTGGGAATTTTTCATTATAGAACTTGGATTGTATATTCCAACGATGGGCTTCCTCAAAATGCCCTAGGTCTTCATGAGCAAGCAAGTTGGATGCACACCCACTTAGTTTTCTTTTGAGCTTTCATAAACTTATAGCTCTAGTGCATCCGTTGCATGGCAATCCCTACTCACTCACATTGATATCTATTGATGGGCATCTCCATAGCCCGTTGATACACCTAGTTGATGTGAGACTATCTCCCTCTTTTTGTCTTCTCCACAACCACCTTCTATTCCACCTATAGTGCTATGTCCATGGCTCACGCTCATGTATTGCGTGAAAGTTGAAAAAGTTTGAGAATACTAAAGGATGAAACAATTGTTTGGCTAAAACCGGGGTTGTGCATGATTTGAGTATTTTGTGTGATGAAGATGGAGCATAGCTAGACTATATGATTTTGTAGGGATAAGCTTTCTTTGGCCATGTTATTTTGAGAAGACATAATTATCTTGTTAGTATGCTTGAAGTATTATTGTTTTTATATGAATATTAAAATTTTGTTTTGAATCATACGGATCTGAACATTCATGCCACAATAAAGAAATTACATGGATAAATATGTTAGGTAGCATTCCACATCAAAAATTCTGTTTTTATCATTTACCTACTCGAGGACGAGTAGGAATTAAGCTTGGGGATGCTTGATACGTCTCCAACGTATCTATAATTTTTTATTGTTCCATGCTATTATATTATCTGTTTTGGATGTTTCATATGCATTAATATGCTATTTTATATTATTTTTGGGACTAACCTATTAACCTAGAGCCCAGTGCCAGTTCCTATTTTTTTCCCTGTTTTTGAGTTTCACAGAAAAGGAATACCAAACGGAATAAAACTTTCAAGATGATCTTTCTTGGACCAAAAGGAAACCAGAGGACTTGGAGTGCAAGTCAGAGAAGCCACGAGGCGGCCACAAGGATGGAGGGCGCTCCCCCCACCCTTGTGGGCCCCTCGTGCACTTTCTGACCTAATTCTTTCACCTATATATACTCTTATATGCCCAACCCACCAGAGGCATCCACAAAAAGACTTTTCCACCGCCGCAACCTTCTGTACCCGTGAGATCCCATCTAGGGGCCTTTTCCAGCGTCCTGCCGGAGGGGGATTCGATCACGGAGGGCTTCTACATCAACACCATTGCCCTTCCGATGAAGCATGAGTAGTTTACCTCAGACCTACGGGTCCATAGCTAGTAGCTAGATGGCTTCTCCTCTCTCTTTGATTCTCAATACCACATTCTCCTCGATATTCTTGGAGATCTATTCGATGTAATACTTTTTTGTGGTGTGTTTGCCGAGATCCAGTGAATTGTGGATTTATGATCAGCTTCTCTATGAATATTATTTGAATCTTCTCTGAATTCTTTTATGCATGATTTGATATCTATGCAAGTCTCTTCGAACTATCGAGTTGGTTTGGCCAACTAGATTGGTTTTTCTTGCAATGGGGGAAGTCCTTAGCTTTGGGTTCAATCTTGCGGTGTCCTTTCCCAGTGACAGTAGGGGCAGCAAGGCACGTATTGTATTGTTGCCATCGAGGATAAAAAGATGGGGTTTTCATCATATTGCTTGAGTTAATTCCTCTACATCATGTCATCTTTCTTAATGCGTTTCTCTGTTCTTCATGAACTTAATACTCTAGATGCAGGCAGGAGTCGGTCGATGTGTGGAGTAATAGTAGTAGATGCAGAATCGTTTTGGTCTACTTGACACGGACATGATGCCTATATTCATGATCATTGCCTTAGATATCGTCATAACTTTGCGCTTTTCTATCAATTGCTCGGCAGTAATTTGTTCACCCACCGTATTATTTTCTATCTTGAGAGAAGCCTCTAGTGAAACCTATGGCCCCCGGGTCTATTTTCCATCATATTACTTTCCGATCTACTATTTTGCAATCTTTTATTTTCAGATCTATAAACCAAAAAACCCAAAAATATTTCTTTATCTTTTGTTTAGTTTTATCTATCTCTATCAGATCTCACTTTTGCAAATAACCGTGAAGGGATTGACAACCCCTTTATCGTGTTGGGTGCAAGTTTGGTGTTTGTTTGTGCAGGTATTCGGTGACTTGCGTGTTGTCTCCTACTGGATTGATACCTTGGTTCTCAAAACTAAGGGAAATACTAACTCTACTTTGCTGCATCACCCTTTCCTCTTCAAGGGAAAAAACAACGCAAGCTCAAGAAGTAGCAGCCGGCGGGCGCACAGAGCCGCTCGCTCCGGCCGTCGTCTCGGCCGTTGAACCGGAAGTCATAGCCACAGCAGTTGATGAATTGAGCACCGGTTGTGTGCCGGCCATGAAGATCGCGACTCTGTTCGGCGGCTCATAGGGGCCCAGAATACTATCGCCATCGGAACAGCCCCCAAGCCTGCCGTCTTGCAGTTGATACATTGAACTGGTCTCACCGGTTGAGGACTCATCATCAGAGTAGATGGCCGTCTCTCCACCGGATACAGATCCTTCCTCAAGATCCGCTCCGTGAATAAAACCAACAAAAGTGTGCTTCACGGCGGTTTGAACCTTGGCAGGTCGCGCGCGCAGAGCCGTCTCGATGATGTTGGTGCAGGTGTCCGGCTCAGGCTCCGACTCGCCAATTTTGCCGATGAAGACGTGGATTCCGCCGAAGGGGACCCGGTACCCGTATTCGATTGAATCGGCCTCGGGGCCCCAGCCTGCGTCGTCGATGTAGATTTTGCTGCGGCGACTCTTGGTCATCTGACCCACGGCATATCCCTTGATCCCTGAGAAGCTGCCCTTCAAGAACTCGAAACCACCGTGCGCTGGCCCCACGGTGGGCGCCAACTGTCGTGGACTTAACACGGCAGATGTCCTAGCAAAAGGACTTAGGTGTGGAGCCATCGCAACTTGGTTAGCTTAAAGGGGTTGAACGGGACAAAGGACACAGAGAGTTTACCCAGGTTCGGCCCCTCTCAATGAGGTAAAAGCCTACTCCTGCTTTTGGTTGTATTGCTTGGGTTTCGATTACCAGAGAGCGAATACGCTTGACCTAGTTCTCAATTGATTGTTTCTTTAGTTAACCCGCCGCCGGGTCACCCCTTTATATACAGGTTGATGCCCGGCGGTTTACAAAGTCCCGGCCGGCCCACACAAATGTGACCAGCTCAGTTTCTAACTAAGCTTGCCTTACAGAACAAGTCATCACCTGGTGGTTCACACCTCCGGGCCTTAAGTCGCCTCCGGGTCTTGGGCCTTCAATGGGCTTGCTCTATGAACCGCCATCTTCATCCTTAAGTCGCCAATGGCATGACCCGACCACTCCTAGGCGGGTCATACCCAGTAGTTATATCCCCAACACCTTCTACCACAGATCCGAAGGCAAGATCTTTGTTGCCAAGAATGGAACCTTTCTAGAGAAGGAGTTTCTCTCGAAAGAAGTGAGTGGGAGGAAAGTAGAACTTGATGAGGTAATTGTACCTTCTCTCGAATTGGAAAGTAGTTCATCAGAGAAAACCGTTCCCGTGATGCCTACACCAACTAGAGAGGAAGCTAATGATGATGATCATGAAACTTCAGATCAAGTTACAACAGAACTTCGTAGGTCAACTAGAACACAATTCGCACCAGAGTGGTACAGGAATCCTGTACTGGAAGTCATGTTACTAGACCAAGGCGAACCTACGAACTATGAAGAAGCTATGATGAGCCCAGATTCCGACAGATGGCTTGAGGCCATGAAATCTGAGATAGGATCCATGTATGAGAACAAAGTGTGGACTTTGGTGGATTTGCCCGATGATCAGCAAGCCATAGAAAATAAATGGATCTTCAAGAAGAAGACTGACGCTGATGGTAATGTTACTGTCTATAAAGCTCGACTTGTCGCAAAATGTTTTCGACAAGTTCCAGGGGTTGACTATGATGAGACTTTCTCACCCGTAGCAATGCTTAAGTCCGTGCGAATCATGTTAGCAATAGCCGCATTTTATGATTATGAAATCTGGCAAATGGACGTCAAAACTACATTCCTTAATGGATTTCTTAAGGAAGAATTGTATATGATACAACCAGAATGTTTTGTCGATCCTAAAGGTGCTAAAAAATTGTGCAAGCTCCAGCGATCCATCTATGGACTGGTGCAAGCATCTCGGAGTTGGAATATACGCTTTGATGAAGTGATCAAAGCATATGGATTTATACAGACTTTCGGTGAAGCCTGTATTTACAAGAAAGTGAGTGGGAGCTCTGTAGCATTTCTGATATTATATGTGGATGACATATTGTTGATTGGAAATGATATAGAATTTCTGGATAGCATAAAAGGATACTTGAGTAAGAATTTTTCAATGAAAGACCTCGGTGAAGCTGCTTATATATTGGGCATCAAGATCTATAGGGATAGATCGAGACGCTTAATAGGACTTTCACAAAGCACATACCTTGATAAAGTTTTGAAGAAGTTCAAAATGGATCAGTCAAAGAAAGGGTTCTTACCTGTGTTGCAAGGTGTGAAGTTGAGTAAGACTCAATGCCCGACCACTGCAGAAGATAGAGAGAAAATGAAAGTCATTCCCTATGCTTCAGCCATAGGTTCTATCATGTATGCTATGATGTGTACCAGACCTGATGTCTGCCTTGCCATAAGTCTGGCAGGGATGTACCAAAGTAATCCAGTAGTGGATCACTGGACAGCGGTCAAGAACATCCTGAAGTACCTGAAAAGGACCAAGGATATGTTTCTCATTTATGGAGGTGATAAAGAGCTCGTCGTAAATGGTTACGTCGATGCTAGCTTTGACACTGATCCGGATGACTCCAAGTCACAAACCGGATACATATTTATATTGAATGGTGGAGCTGTCAGTTGGTGCAGTTCCAAGCAGAGCGTCGTGGCGGGATCTACGTGTGAAGCAGAGTACATAGCTGCTTCGGAAGCAGCAAATGAAGGAGTCTGGATGAAGGAGTTCATATCTGATCTAGGTGTAATACCTAGTGCATCGAATCCAATGAAAATCTTTTGTGACAACACTGGAGCAATAGCCTTGGCGAAGGAATCCAGGTTTCGCAAGAAAACCAAACACATCAAGAGACGCTTCAACTCCATTCGTGAACAAGTCAAGGATGGAGACATAGAAATTTGCAAGATACATACGGATCTGAATGTAGCAGACCCGTTGACTAAGCCTCTTCCCCGAGCAAAACATGATCAGCACCAAGACTCCATGGGTGTTAGAATCATTACAATGTAATCTAGATTATTGACTCTAGTGCAAGTGGGAGACTGAAGGAAATATGCCCTAGAGGCAATAATAAAGTTGTTATTTTATATTTCCTTATTCATGATAAAGGTTTATTATTCATGCTAGAATTGTATTGATCGGAAACCATAATACATGTGTGAATACATAGACAAAACACCGTGTCCCTAGTAAGCCTCTACTAGACTAGCTCGTTGATCAAAGATGGTTAAGGTTTCCTGACCATGGACATGAGTTGTCATTTGATAACGAGATCACATCATTAGGAGAATGATGTGATGGACAAGACCCATCCGTTAGCTTAGCATAATGATCGTTTAGTTTTATTGCTATTGCTTTCTTCATGTCAAATACATATTCCTTCGACTATGACATTATGCAACTCCCGGATACCGGAGGAATGCCTTGTGTGCTATCAAACATCACAACGTAACTGGGTGATTATAAAGATGCTCTACAGGTATCTCTGAAGGTATTTGTTGAGTTGGCATAGATCGAGATTAGGATTTGTCACTCCGAGTTTTGGAGAGTTATCTCTGGGCCCTCTCGGTAATACACATCATAAGCTTGCAAGCAAATGACTAAGGAGTTGGTCACGAGGTGATGTATTATGGAACGAGTAAAGAGACTTGCCGGTAACGAGATTGAACTAGGTATGAAGATACCGACGATCGAATCTCGGGCAAGTAACATACCGATGGACAAAGGGAATTACGTATGTTGTCATAACGGTTCGACCGATAAAGATCTTTGTAGAATATGTAGAAGCCAATATGGGCATCCAGCTTCCGCTATTGGTTATTGACCGAAGAGGTGTCTCAGTCATGTCTACATGGTTCTCGAACTCGTAGGGTCCGCGCGCTTAACGTTCATTGACGATATAGTATTATATGAGTTATGTGATTTGGTGACCGAATGTTGTTCGGAGTCCAGGATGAGATCACAGACATGACGAGGAGTCTGGAAATGGTCGAGAGGTAAAGATTGATATATAGGACGATGGTATTCGGACACCGGAAGTGTTTCGAGGGGTACCGGGTACTTATCGGGTCACCGGAAGGGGTTCCGGGCACCCCCGGCAAAAGATATGGGCCTTATGGGCCAAGAGGGGAAACACACCAGCCACAAGGGGCTGGTGCGCCCCCCATATGGGCCGGCCAAGGTGGAGAAGGAAAGGGGAAGAAGGAAATGAAAGAAAGGGAATAGGATTCCCCCTTCCTTCCTCCTCCCCCCTGTTTCCTTCCCCCTCCGATATATATGGCAGGGGGGCGCGGCTTGGGAGGAGCCCAAGTAGGATTCGGTCCTACTTGGGGTGCCTCCTGGCCTCTCCCCTCCCCCTCCCACCTATATATATGTGGGAGGGGGCGCCTAGCACACACCAGACAATTGTTTAGCCGTGTGCGGCGCCCCCCTCCACCGTTTACACCCCCGGTCATATTTTCGTAGTGCTTAGGCGAAACCCTGCGGAGATCACTTCACCATCACCGTCACCACACCGTCGTGCTGACGGAACTCATCTACTACCTCGACGTCTTTCTGGATCAAGAAGGCGAGGGACGTCACCGAGCTGAACGTGTGCAGAACGCGGAGGTGCCGTACGTTCGGTACTTGATCGGTTGGAGCGCGAAGAAGTTCGACTACATCAACCGCGTTGTTAAACGCTTTCGCTTACGGTCTACGAGGGTACGTAGAGACACTCTCCCCCTCGTTGCTATGCATCTCCATGGATAGATCATTGCGTGTGCGTAGAAAAAAATTTGTTTTCCATGCTACGTTTCCCAACAACTATGCCCTAGAGGCAATAATAAAGTTGTTATTATTATATTTCCTTATTCATGATAAAGGTTTATTATTCATGCTAGAATTGTATTGAACGAAAACTTAAATACATGTGTGGATACATAAACAAATACCATGTCCCTAGTGAGCCTCTACTAGACTAGCTCGTTGATCAAATATGGTTAAGGTTTCCTAACCATGGACATGAGTTGTCACTTGATAACGGGATCACATCATTAGGAGAATGATGTGATGGACAAGACCCATCCGTTAGCTTAGCATATGATCGTTCAGTTTATTGCTACTGCTTTCTTAATGTCAAATACATATTCCTTCGACCATGAGATCATGCAACTCCTGGATACCAGAGGAATACCTTGTGTGCTATCAAATGTCACAATGTAACTGGGTGATCATAAATATGCTCTACAGGTATCTCCGAAGGTATCTGTTGAGTTGGCATGGATCAAGATTGGGATTTGTCACTCCGTGTATCGGAGAGGTACTCTGGGCCCTCTCAGTAATACACATCACAACACTACTACAGGATGCTGCTAACGCGACACTACGATCAGAGACCCTTTGACGAAACTGTGTGCGATGCATTAATCGCAAATGGTGATGTAAAAAAATCATCAAAAAAGTCGCAAAATGTTTGCGATGAATGATACATCAAACATGGTTCAGATTTTAGTTGCGTGTGTGATACTGGGCATACGGTTGATCCATACGAACTGTTTGCGATGAGACAGAACAACAGAAACGGGCAGCCAGATTAAGGTGTGTGCGATATACGGCATACAGTTCGCTCTGATGAACCGTTTGCGATGATCGAGGTGAACACAAATGATTCGGCGTAACAAGATGTGTGTGATACCCAGCAAACAGGTCGGTAATCAGAATTGTGTGTGATCATTATAGACAGCCCATACGGTCTTTTTTGTGAAATGTGTGCTCGTCAGGGCACACAGTTCAACAAACCAACCTGTGGGCGATAATGTAGAAGATCTCTATCGAATATGTATTACTAACCGTCTGCGATGAGATTGACAGAATAAACAGAGATAACAAATTAATATGAGCGAACGGAAACAGAGATATATACAGTCTGCTTAATTTAGTCCTTCTTCTTGTTGTTGTTGTTGGATGGCCCCGCGACATCGTCTTGGTGAGGACGCTTCTTGCCGCTGACCGTTGGCTTTTCATTGCCGCCGCTGTCGTCATCATCGTTGCTGTCATCGTCGTCCTCCTCCTCGTTCGACCATTCCTCCTCATCATCATCGTCGTCCTCTTCTTCATCCTCCGACGGCTCCTCATCCATATGGTTGTCGTCTGACGACTCCGGAGGCGGCGTCCCTTCCATGATCCGGATATAATCGAGGTCTGGGCTCGACGCCGGACTCATGGAAGACGAGCGGGATGATTTCGATGTTGACCTATCATCGGGCGCCAAACTGCTGGCCGAACTATCGTCCTCACAGTCGCTCGACATGGCTGCAGAGTGTGTGCGAGTGTGTAGCACGGCCTGCCGGGGACGATGAGGATGGTGGACACTTAAGCGGGGTATGCAGAGAAGAGGAAATGCCAATTGAAGCGGGGGTTGATGTATTATCTAACCGCTGATATAATCAACCGCAATTATTTGTACCCAGTCGTTCCAAATTCCCGGGGTTGCGCAGTACTCCTATTGGCTATTTGGCTGGTTTCTTTTTTTCAGGACAAAAACAAGGAACGAGTTTTGGGATTATGCACCGGTACCTTTACGAACGGAGTAGGACAGTTGGCAAGCAATACATTGAGCTCTTCTTATTGATAAAGCCAGTAATAATCAAACTACAAAGGAAAAGAAAAAAGACAAAGGAAAATATCTGCACGAATCTTCGCGTAACATCAATGGCATAGGACCTAGATGTGCATTACTTAGAGCACATCTAGACGTGCTTTAGCAATACTGTCAAACAAAACCCCTAATCATCATTGCAAACAGCGCATAGAACATGGCTAATGCGACAACCACAACTACACATGCTAGTTCCTTCTTGTTTCTTGCTTACATCTGTTGCCTGTGATTGATTCTTTCTTGCTTCATCGTACTGATTGTACATTCCAGATCAGCCAGTTTCTTCTTCAGCTTTACGTTATCTTCTGCGAGCTTGGTGATAACACTCCGAGCCCTGCCATGCCATTCTTCATCCAGCCAGTTAACAAAGGCACAAGCCTCATATCCCTGCCAATGTTAAATAGTATTCAGGATGAGCGGTGGCATTAACTCAAGTAAAATGATGAACTTAGCACTAACCTCTAAGGGGCAATTGAGAAACCGCCTGCCAATGTCGAATCCCTTCGTGCATACACGTCGAGCGGAGTGTGCCCATGCACACAACTCAGCTTTTGGTACTTCTCAGTGGTGCAATACTCGGAGTCGAACTCGTGTTGCGGGAGTCTGGAGTCATGCTCCGGATCCGGCGGCAGATCGCTTTCCTGGGGGGGGGTTTCATTCAGGACGGATTCAGCAAGGAGCTACTTTGGACATGCTAAAAAAGATCGGGATAGATTGGAACCTGACAGGACGATTCGGATTCGTAGTACACTTGCCTTCTGATGACCTTAGGCAAGTGCTCGGCGGCGACCGCCGTCGTGGCGGCGATACGAGCAGGAGCAGCCGCACCGAAACCATCAGCACCACTCGTCCGCATTCCCCCAATGTCAGCGCCACGAGAGGGAATTTGGAGGCTATGTAGGGATTTGGGGGAAATGGGGAAACTGTGGGGATAAGCTAACGGTCGGGAACTACTTATGGCACTATATGTTGTATATGGCACACTATTTATACATGTCGTTTGTGTTAGGTATTACAACGTCACACACGATTTCCGCACCAAACCATGTGAGAAGACAACGTAGGTGAGACACGGTTGCCGTTACATAACCGTATGTGATGTACTACCCTGTACATATAATTGAGTTACAGTGATATCGTGTAAACAGCCGCTCTGCGGATATCCGTAAAAAAAACAGCCACTCTGCATATAGAGATGGCGGCGGCGGCCTAGGCAGCGGCTACCGGAGAAGAGGTCAATCCTCGGTCGGTGGGCGGTGGCGGCATCATAGGAGGTCAATCCTCGGTCTGCGGCAGGAGATAGGAGGAGCTCAACCATCGAGGTCGGCGGCGGCGTGATTCGAGCACATCCATCGTGGTCGATGACGGGATAGTGGAGGTCGAACTTCAGGAGGTAGCCGCACTAAGCTTTGCTCCTCGACCCTGCTGTCTCAGCGTGCCGCCGCATCACGCTTCTCTGTCCACTGGGTGGAGGTCGCCGCGCGGCTAATTAATTAAGGTATTCTTTTTGTGAGTGGCTTAATTAAGGTATTCAATTCCTAAGGGTAGTGTTGTACTAGTACTCTGCGTGTAAATTGACTGGCCATTAATTTTTGTCATTGCACGTCTGGATAACAATATGGAGCGCCCTCAGTAATTATGAAAATAAAACCTTGTGATTTATGCACGCATCTTTGGGCAGTAGTTAATCCGTGTATTAATGTTGTTGTTTTGTTTTTAATTACCATTCGTGTGGTGCAGATGGAACGATCTCGATGGATGAAGGATTGAAAAACCACAGATTTTATCAGTGGCGTGACAGAGTTCATGAATTTGGCTGAAAGTACAAAGAGGAGAATTGGTGATGCGGATTACATCCTGTGTCCATGTACTGATTGTGCCAATACAGAGTCACATGAAGTTGCAGATGTCCAGTGGCACTTAGTCTCTCGGGGATTCATGGATGGATATACACGTTGGACTAGACACGGTGAAGAGGAGGTCATGGATGAAGATACCCAGGGCTGCGAGATGCCAAACCCCGATCAGTGTCACATGGATGTTGAATCTAACATCGGGGCAGAGGTGTCAAGCTACCAATGGAACACCGGAAAGCCGAAACGCCCACTGGAAAACCAAGACGTCGACGCAGATGACGACGATCTTGATATGCCAGATTTTGCTGCTATGATTGCAGATTTCGAGGGCAAAAAAAAGGATATGATTGGGTACAAGGATCTGCCAACCATTGATGTGGACTCCAAGAAAGAATTGTATCCAGGTTGCAAAAAGAAATATTCCAGGTTGAGTGCCACCCTGGCGCTTCTCAGATTTAAAGCAGCAAATGGTCTATCAAACAAGGGCTTCACAGAGATGTTAGGTATTTTCAAAGAAATTCTTCCAGAAGATAATGTGCTCCCCAGAAGCACGAATGAAGCGAAGAAAATTGTTTGCCCATTGGAACTTGAAGTACAAAAGATACACGCTTGTGTGAATGATTGTATATTGTACCGTGGTGGGTACAAAGATTTGTGTGCATGTCCCACATGCAACCATGCACGATACAAGCACAGGAGAGCAAAGGACAAGTACAAATTGGACGACGAGATCAAGACAGGAATCCCGTTCAAGGTTGTTTGGTACTTGCCTTTAATTCCAAGGTTGAGGCGTTTGTTTGCAAACCCTAGAGAGGCAAAGAGGTTGCGGTGGCATCATGATGAGCGAATTGCGGATAAGTATATGAGGCACCCGAAAGATGGGGCTTAATGGGAATTAATCGACAACAAGTTTGAAGACTTTGCCAAGGATCCTAGAAGTATAAGGCTCGGGGAGTGTACTGACGGGATGAATCCTTTTGGCGATATGAGCACCAATCACAGCACATGGCCGGTGCTTCTGTGCATATATAACCTAGCTCCTTGGTTGTGTATGAAGAAAAAATACATTATGATGTCAATGATTATCCCAGGCCCGAAGCAACCTGGAAATGACATCGACATTTACTTTCAGCTACTGGTCGAAGAACTGCTGACAGTGTGGATAGATGCACCTGCTGTAAAATGTTATGATGCTTACAGAAAGGAGATTTTCGATCTACATGGATGCTGGTGCACACCATTCAAGATATGCCGGCATTAGGCAACACATCAGGGCAGAAAACAAAGGGAGATGTAGGGTGTGTCACATGCATGGATAGGACAGCTAGCAGAAGACTTCCCAAGTCGCACAAAACCATGTATTTGCATCGTCGTAGGTTCTTACGGAAAAATCACCCATACCGAAAGATGAAAGCTGAATTTGATGGTACGGCAGAGATAGGTGTGGGCCCAAGACCCTATGATGGGGAGGTGGTCCACAACATGGCTAAACAAATTAATGTTGTGCTTGGCAAGAATCACCCTTTGACGGTGAAACAAACACCCAAGGGTCAAGTGTTTAAGAAGAAATCGGTGTTCTGGAAATTACCTTACTGGGAGATTCTACGTGTACCTCACTGCATCGATGTCATACACGTAGAGAAGAACGTATGTGAAAGCATCCTTGGTACTCTGCTCAAGATTAAAGGTAAAAGAAAGGATGGTGAGGGTTCACGGCTCGATATGCTTGCTGATCAATCAAAACGCAAGAGTGAAGCAGAAGATGATGACAAATTCATCAAAGCTCGCCAGAGTTACAATTTCAGTACAAAAGAAGCAACACAGTTCTTCAACTATTTGTTGTCAGTTAAGACACCCTCTTCCTACTCCGCAAACATCAGAAGTCTCGTGGATGTGAGCTCAGGTAAAATGAAGTTGGGACACATGAAGTCACATGATTGCCACGTAATGTTGACACAAATCCTCCCGGTGGCCATCAGGAATCTGATGGACAAAGATATAAGAAACACACCCATTGAGCTCTATGATTTCTTCAACCAACTATGGCAGAAAGTTGCAGATCCTGAAGAGTTGGATCATATGCAAGATGATATTGCAAGAATATTGTCCACCCTAGAGATGTTTTTCCCACTGTCATTCTTTGATGTCATGGTCCATCTCACTGTGCACCTTGTCGACGAGATAAAGTATTGTGGTCCTGTGTTTCTTCGCAACATGTATCCCTTCGAGCGGTTCATGGGAATACTGAAGCACTTTTGTCGAAACCGAAACCATCCAGAGGCAAGCATCCTACAAGGTTATACCGCGGAGGAGGTGGTTGAGTTTTGCACCGAATACATGAAACAAAGACCTATAGGTTTGCCCCTCTCTCGCCACGAGGGAAGGCTGGAAGGTAAGCCGGTCCTTGCTAGCACGCAAATGGCTGCACCCAGAGAATTGGCATAGAAAGCCCATTTGACGGTACTGCTTAACAGCCCAGTTCTCAGTGCTTATGCCAAAGAACACTTCGCGGAGATACGCCGAAGCTTCTTACCAATGGTGCCTTCATCAGATGTGGAGATGAAGGAGCACACTAAGAACTACGCCGAATGGCTGAAGAATCATTTGGCACAAGGATCCATCGATGACATTGCTACGCGGTTGGCACAAAAGCCATCACCTACGGTGTTGACGTACCAAGCGTATGACATAAATGGATACACGTTCTACACTGAGGAACATGATCAGAAGACCTCATATCAGAACAGCTCTGTTAGAATAGAATGCATGACTGTAGATAAAGCTGATAAAAGGGTATACTATGGAACCATCAAAGAGATTTGGGAGCTTGACTATGTGAAAGTTAAGGTGGCATTATTCAGGTGCGCATGGATCCCTCTTGGTCATGTAAAGGTTGATGATTACAGGAAGACCTGTGTTAACAGGACAACGATGGCATATCATGTGGACCCGTTCATTCTTGCCAGCGATGCTACCCAGATTTTCTTTGTGGAAGACCCCTTGCATAAGAACTGCCATGTAGTGATGCATGGGAAGAGGAGGGTACTGGGTGTCGAGGATGTTGCCGATGAGGACGAGTACGATGAATTTGCTGAGTTGCCAGCCAAGGGATCACGCACCCATGTAACAGAGCAGCGTAAAATCATCAGAAAACCCAAGTTCATTCGGGGTCAACGTAATGATCCCAGTTCCCCCATGTACATGGGAATTAAGCCGTAAGACTAGTCTTTATGCCTACCCTGCAACTTAATTCGTTCAATTTAGAACTGTCGCGTGTACTGAATTTGTGAGTTATGCCCGGTTTCTGTTGATGTAAGAACCATTAATATGTTGACCTTAATATGCTGTCAGCTCAGGCAATGAATATGAACTGTTTTTTGTTATTATTATTATTATATCATAGAGGTAGCACAATCAATTGATCTCACTACAGTATGTGTGAACAAAAATATGCAATCTGGTTTGCGAATAGCACACGGTTCGTTGATGAAAGCCGTGTGCCGACCAAACCCCGCCCGTGATCTGAGTCGTGCTTTCTGATTGGCTAGAACCCAAACCCCACGGATCGTACGTCTGCACCATTGGATGCTCCTTGATCGAACGGCGATCCTCATCCCTTTCGACAGCACATGCAGTTCCGGTTCATGTAAATGTTTTCAAATAGCACACGGTTCACTCATGAAAGCCGTGTGCCTACCAAACCGTGGCCGATGCCCCCCCATGCAACGCGCGTGATCTAAGTCGTGCGTTCTGATTGGCCAGAACCCAAACCCCACGGATCGTACGTCTGCACCATTGGATGCTCCTTGATCGAACGACGATCCTCATCCCTTTCGACAGCACATGCAGTTCCGGTTGTAATTTTATTTTTATGCACAAAATGCATGTTAAACTCAAAAAATGTATTAAATATAGCTAACGATACCTAAAATGCGCCAAAAAATCAAACCCGTGGTATAATGGTGATTGCGTACCGTGGAAATTTTTGTGAGGCCAAACGATGAAGTCACCGGCCACTGGAGTTTGAATTGACACGTCTCCTTTTGGAAACCATGATCCTTGAGATGCTCCGGTTTGGAAGGAGCGATCATCAAAACTTGTGCCAAACTTTACCAATTTTTTTCCACGGGGTCGTGAGAGCACGCCACGGGCACACATCGATTTTGATGATGTCCGGACTCCATCTAAATTTCCTGTGATTAAAATACCAACTAGGCCTACGCCAGTGGCCACACCTCACGGCCGAAATGTTTGAAACTTCTCCCTGCTTCTCGAACAAATGGATGAAAACTCGCAAAGCGACACACAAATGATTTGTACACCTTCTTTGCTAGGCTGATCGTAATGGGAGTATCATAGCTAGTATCATGCATGCCAACTAGGCAATTCTGATGAGCTGTCATATAATTAAATG
The DNA here is from genome assembly GCA_011799875.1 of Thinopyrum elongatum. Classification (NCBI taxonomy): domain Eukaryota; kingdom Viridiplantae; phylum Streptophyta; class Magnoliopsida; order Poales; family Poaceae; genus Thinopyrum; species Thinopyrum elongatum. Next base: position 409,950,732 of record CM022299.1, read on the forward strand.
AAGAAAGAGAGGGTTAAGTATCATTTCATGATACCGTAGCATAATAAATGCTATGCTACTATGTGTCATGCATGACAATAAATAAAATACTACATGATACTAACTTATGATACTATGCGCGCATTACGGAGGTAGTATCATATGCATGATACTGGTATATGATACTCTCCATTAGGCTGCTTCCAATGCATTGGTGCTTACATGAGGTGCTAAGCATATTAAATACTTTAGCAACTAAAGACCCCAATGCATAGGTGCTTAACTTGTTGGTGCTAAGTATCCTTCATTTAATGATTTTGCAACTAAAGTTCTTCATGCATTGGTGGGATTCTTCCATTTAAGTGTTTTGCCTAGCTAGGTTCTTGCGCTTGGCATTGTTTTCTTCCTGGGGTCACCACACTCATCTCTCTCCTCTTAATTACCTTGCTACATCAGATTTTTTGCCTACATGGCAGTCTTAGCACTTGTACAAGGTGGAGCATTGGGAGGGTTAGACTAGTCACAATGGGTATAGTAACTTAGACTAGTAACATGCATATGTTACTAGTCTATGTTACTACCTCTATAGTGGGGAGTAACATATGTGTGGTGTCATGCAACACTTCATTTATTAGGTTGTAGACTCATCTTGTCTTGGTATGTGTGATGTTACAGTAACTAGCTATGTTACCACATGACTCTCTTTCCTCATTAATTACTTACCACATCATCTGTTTTGCCTAGAGATGTGTGATGTTACCACCTATGTTACCCCCACTATGGGTAGTCTTACAACCAGCCTTATCATATACTAGTATCATGCATGATACTACCTCTGTAATGCGCGCATAGTATCATAAGTTAGTATCTTAGGTTGCCTTATTAATTGCCATGCATGACACAAAGTAGTACAACATTTAATATGATATGGTATCATGATATGATACCACACCCTCTCTTTCCTCATTTAACTGTGTGCCACTACATCATCCAAAAAGTTTAGTTGGCATGCATGATACCGCTTATGATACTCCCATTACGACGAGCCTTAGGGTGGCCATATAGTGGGGGTATCATAGCTGGTAGCATGCACTCGGGAATAACAAATATGATGATGTGGCAAAGAAGTAACATAGGTAGATACCGTAACATAATAAATATGGTATACTACTTTGTGTCATGCATGGCCATAAATACGGTCATCTATGATACTACTCTATGATACTATATGCACTATGAAGGTACGTATGTAGTATCATACACTAGTATCATATGCATGATACTATAGTATATGATACTCCCCACTATAAGGCTGGCCATAGTGGTGATATCATAGCCGTATCATGCACTCGGAAATAGCAAGTATGCTGATGTGGCAAAGAATTAAATAAGATAGAGAGGGTTAGAGTAACATATAGCTAGGTAGATACCTTATCATGTTAAATGCGATGCTAATTTGTGTCATGCATGGCAATAAATATGATCATCTATGATACTACTCTATTATACTATGCACTATAATTAAAGGTAGTATCATACACTAGTATCATATATATATATATATATATATATATATATATATATATGCATGATACTAGTATATATGACACTCTCCACTATGAGTAGCCTAAGTATAGCCTGTAACTAAAACACCCACATGTAGTTGCAGTAGGGTTTTTGACTTTAATTATATGCACTAAAATGCAAGGTAAGTGCAAAGAATGACTTAAACATATATAGCAGAGACGAGACCTGAAATGGGCCAGAAAATCAAACCAAGGGTATATCCGGGATTGTTTACCATGATTTTTTTTTCGAGGCGGAACGATGTAGTAACTGACGATTTGGAGTCCGAAGTGTCGCGTCTCCTTTTGGAAACTATGATCCTTCTTGTGAGATGCTCCGGTATGGAAGGTGCGAGCACCAAAACTTGTGCCAAACTTTACCAAATTTTTTCCATGCGATCGTGAGAGCACGCCACAGTGACACAATGATTTTCGTTATTTTCCGGACTCTATATGCATTTCCTGAAATTAAAATACCAACAAAGCCTACGCCTCTGGCCGCACCCTGCGGCCGAACTGTTTGAAGTTTTTTCCCGTTTCTCGGACAATGAATGAAAACTCGCAAAGCGACACACAAATGATCTTGCTAACACCCACGTGTATTTGCGACTATATATATACGAATGAGATCTCTTTTTTTTTTTACATATTCAAAGTTTGAGATTGCTAGCCAGGCCTGCCGCCTGGTAAAATGTACCAGAAAGTCAAACCATAGGGTACAATCATGATTTCTTACCGTGGAAAAAAAATTTGGAGGCGAAACGATGAACTCATGTTTTCATTCAAACAAAAATATGTTGTTAGTTAATGTAAATGTTTTCAAATAGCACACGGTTCACTCACGAAAGACGTGTGCCCACTAAACCTGGAAGATGAAAACAAAACAAAAACACAAAACGCCACACAACCACACACCACCACCCCCCACCCCCCCCCCCCGCCTGCCACGCGCGCGATCTGAGTCGTGCGTTCTGATTGGCCAGAACCCAAACCCCACGGATCATACGTCTACACCGTTGGATGCTCCCAGATCGAACGGCAATCCTCATCCCTTTCGACAGGAAATGCAGTCCGGCTAGGATTTGATTTATATGCCAAAATGCATGGTAAATGCCAAAAAATGTCTTAAATATAGCACACGAGACCTTAAATGCGCCAAAAATCAAACCCGTGGTATAATGGTGATTGCTTAACGTGGGAAAAAATTAGAGGCGAAACGATGAACTCACGTCTTCATTTCAAAATTAGTACGTCTTCATTTCAAACGAAATTTTTCTCTTTGTGCACACGAGCGCTTAGAGGCAACCGTTTGCATAGGCCTTTCCGCGCGGCGACCGGGGATATTTTTCACCCTTTTCACCTAGGCCGCCAACACCCCCCACCGCCCGCCCGCGTTTCACTCACTAGTCCACCAATCTCCATCGCCAGCTCCCCCCCCCCCCCCCCCCCCCCCCCCCAGATCCACAGCAGAACCCTCTCTGGCGCCGGCGTGCTCACCCCGGTCGTGTGCCCGCTCTTCGGCGGCAAGCCTACCTCCACTGCCGTTCCCAACACGCGGCTGCCCGTGCCTTGCCATCTTCGTTTGCTCGCCAGCCACCCTCGAGCATATCAATCCTATAACCCTCGCCTCTCCTGTGGTCCGGCCGGGTTTGCATTAAGAAGCCTGTTAGTTACTGCTCTCCATCGCGGTGAGGCATATTTCCTCGCAATCCCTCTTCCTATTTCGTTCCGTATGTTCCCAAATTGGCTATAAAATAACGGAGAGCGTATATATGTTCATTATCTACCTTCCTAACTAGTACATATAAGATGTATTTGTTCCAATAAGTTACTACCGATTTACAGATCACGGGCGCCCGAGTCACACAAACTTAACAAATAAGCCATACATTTTCTAAATTATTGCATGACATGTTTAGATAGATTCATACCAAGTTTTTAGTTTTATGCTTATCCTCCTTTCCTGAGTTTCACATGTGTTCTCTGTAGATGCCGAGTAGCAGCGACAGAACTCATGCTTCAGGCGATGTATCTTCATTTGATTCCGACAACCCTAGGTCTTCAGCAAATGGTGAGGGATCAAGTAATCTTGAACGGGATAGAGCTACAGCAATTACCCTTCCAGTCAGGACACGGAGGAACGCTCCAAGGAAGCCCACACACCAGCCTAAAGGTATATATGAAGTAACCGAGATCGATTTAAAGTCTTGGGCTCCAACTAAACCAGATAAAGCACGCACGAGGTTCAGGAGTGTGTGTGGAATTGTTGGCAGGGCAAGGCTCAACATTAATCTGCCGGAGTTTCGGAAGGCTGACACAGAAACACGACGAAGGATAGTCCGGGAGATCATGGATCACTTCAACGTTCCAGAGCAGTGGAGAATGCAGGTGGAACACGCTGCACTGAAGAAGGCTAGGGATGCTTGGAGAAACTGGAAGCACGTGTTGTACAAGAAGTACTTGAGTGAAGGCAAGGACCCAATCCCCGCATACCCCCAAATTACAAAGGCAGACTGGGCAGAATTCAAAAGGGTCAGGGCAACTAAAGAGTTTGCTGACAAGAGTGCCAAGTAATCTGAACTTCAGAAGAAGAACATACACCCCCACCGTATGGGTGTGGCAGGATACTACGGCATGAAACCGATATGGGACCAGGAGGACAAAGAAGCAGTAGCGGCGGGTGGGCAACCGGCCTTTAGTGAAATCAGGGGCGAACGCGCCAGAGACTACTTGTGGGCACGTGCAAGGAGGCGTGATGATGGAACTTATTACTTTGAAAACTCACGTGACGAAGAACTGTATCAAGTGATGTTAGAGGCTTCCAAGATCCCTGAAAGGTTCTACAGGAACTCAGGGCCATGTGACATTCTGTCCGATGCTCTGGAAACAAGAGAGCCCCCTGGCCGTGCAAGGGGTATAGGTGTTAATGTCCCGCACAAGAGGGCTTTCACACTCAGCAAAGAAGAGAGGCTCATGATGAAAAAAGCGAGGAGTGAAATGAAGCAGAATGAATTGTATGAAAGGTTGAGGAAGGACATGTATACGGCTATTCGAAAGGATATTGAGGAGTCAATGATGATGCAGAAGACTCTAACACTAACAGATAGCCAGCAGATGGGAGGGGAGGCGGGCATGGAGGATGCTGCTTATTGCGCGACAACACCGCACAAGAGTAGCTGTGCATCAGCTGACCCCAGCGACACTGAGACTGCAGCTGCTCATGATGATGCTATATCTGATCTATCTGGAATGAAAGACGGACTGAAGGGTGTGCTTACACATTATGAAGGTACATTAAAATGTGCAACAGCCTGGGTTTGCCCACCCTTCTTGGAAGAGGGCCTCTTGTTGGACAATGTGCCATTGAAGCCGGGCTATGTGAAGTGCTACGTGACTGAAGTAAAGCCTGGATTCAATGAATTTGCCCTGAAGAATGTCCTAGGAGACTTTGATGAGCAAACGACCTTGGGAGAAACACTGTTACATCACATCCAGTGGCCACGAAAGGAAATAGAGTTCATCGATGAGATCCCTAAAGCCCCGCCAAGAGCAACCAATGTCGCCCCTCAACCGGTGACGCTCTCCTTGCCACAGCAGCTCTCGCGTGCTTCACCCAAAGAACCTAATACTCGTAATCCGACGGCTGATGCATCAACCTGTGATCAGCCGGCCCGACTTTGTGCCGTACAGGCCATGTCATCCTCTGCCCCAGAGCAGCCAGTGGCAAGGCCTACAACTGCTGAAGATGCACCACCAGTTCAGATGCCAGCCGCTGAAGCAGCGGGGGGAGACCCAGCTGCAGCACATGCTCAGCAGACCAACCTGGTGGAACGGACTGCTAAGCAGTCTGATGCTTCGGAACCGTCTGCTAAGCAGTCTGTAGGTCCAGAACCGACTGCTCATCAGTCCGTCGGTCCGCAGTCGCGTGATCAGCATACCAATGCGTCAGCACTTCCTGCTCAGCAAACCAACGCGTTGGCACGGCCTCCTCAGCACACCGACAAGTTGGCACCACCTGCACAGAAACCCGACATAGCTTCAACGCATGGTCAGCAGTGCGATGCCTCTGCTCCTACCGCCCAACAGTCCGTCACAGCAGCACCGCCAGCTCAGCGGTCCGGCATAGATAAACCATCTGCTAAGCAGTCCGTCGAAGCTTCACCGTCTGCTCGGCAGTCTACCTTGCAGCCAACCAGACGTTCTGCCAGAAATGCTTCAAGTACCAAGAAGGAAGCGGCCAAAAAGGCTGCACCTGCGAGGAAGCGCGACGGGAGAGCGAAGAGGAAAGAGAATGATTGCCTCTTACTTAAAGCACTCATCGCCCAGAACCAAATTAACAGCAGGTTGTTCGAATCGGGGAGTAATATTATTTCTGACGGCATGGATGATGAAGAAGTAGATTTGTTGCTTGCTAAAAGTAAAGCAGACGTACTTGAAGCACGCAATTACGTCCATGGCCAGCCATTTCTTATTGGCGAATACTTTGATGAGTGCAGCTCCAGTTGCCACGAGTTACATCAATATTGCATGGATGAAATGTCAGCAGGTTATCATGGTTTGCTAGTCCACTACAACAGAGACCATTTTCGACACGATGCTGGTTCCATCAATGTGAGTTTCGAGGACTTACATCTCTTCTTCAACTTCAACGAGCTCGATGCCACTCTTGTTAGATGCCTGATTTTGTAAGTACTTAACAAACTCTGATCAACTTCTCCATACAAGGTTGTAAATGATAAACAACTAACTACATTTTATTCCTCTCAGGGGATTGAACGCGCAGAGAAGAAAAAGGGAGAGTGTGTATTTCATAGATCCTGCATTAGCAAATGGCACAACATTAGATGGTAAGGACCTACAGGACTGGGCCATTAACACGGTCGTCCGTATCTTCGAAAACACGTCCCATGCAGAGTCATTTCTCTGGCCATATCATGAACGGTAAGTCAAGTAAACAACCACGCATACACTGATTGTCTTTCTGATTTCGACATAATTCGTAAGTTCATGGCTTTCTTAATATGTAGCGATCACTGGATATTGGTATTCATTGTTCCAAACAAAAACACAGTTTACTACATGGATTCTCTCAGAGAGTCAACAAACGCTCAGGATCTGACGCATCTTCAGCAATTCATGGATAGGTATTGAATTCTATGATGTTGAAATTAATTTGCATTCATATCTGGTTCAATAATTAATGTTGTCAAAATTCATCTTCATTTGCAATGTGCTCGCATTGTGGAAAACTAAACCAGGTAACCTGTTCAAGAGGGAACTACCTCTGCAGCACGAGATCGTTTCTCCGATAACACACCGAAATCCGTTATTTTAGGAAAATTTATCCAATAGTCTGCAAATACCTTTTCTTACGCTAGTCAAACGTTCAAGCTTCTAAATAAACCTCTTTCTATTTTTGTCCAAAGAAAAAATAATACATCTAACACCGGTTAGGTTGTTCCTAACAGGACAAATACATGACTAATTCTGTACAAAAAATTTCAGTGTCCTCAGCAACAAGCAGGGACCAACCTTTGTGGATACTATGTTTGCAGACACATGATCTCCATCTGCAAATCTGCTGATAGTTGTGACGATCCTCGCGAATTAGTACCAGTAAGTCTATCTTAATTAATATCTTCTACTCCACTCATATGGCACATTCTGATCTTAAAAACACTGCAGCTCATCTTAGAACCGAGGACCCCTGAACCGCTCCCGGCTGGTGAATTGCTGATGGTTCGGAGATTTATCAGCGACTTCTTCCTGAATCACTACATCAATCCCACTGGTGATAATGAAGATTTCAGCATGCCTTCTCCTGAAACATTGAGTAAGAGTTAGCCGCTAAACATATACGCATGGATCAATTGTTTTCCATCTAATGAGGTCTTCGTATTTCGTACACTATGATTAATTATGTAATGCATATATGTGTGGACAAATCATTGGAATTTAGCTACCATATGTTCAATTGCAATTGTTGCGAAATCTGATGAATGTTCTTCCTGTGGACATTATTTGTTCAATTGAATATTGTGGCGAATTTGCTTTTTGCATGCCGATTCAAAATGGGATATTTTTGTTTTAACCTGGCAATTGCTCCGCACACGGTTGAACTAAATGAGTGTGTGCGATCCACATCGGAAAGCATATGTCAATCGTAGCGGAACCGTCGGTGATACACAGCAGATCGCAAACGATTTGCAGTGCTACTACGTGTGCGTAGGGTCTCCGGAACCGTTTGTGATATCACAGTATCGCACACGAGAGCTCGGAGTAAACCGTGCCCAATGTAAAATACAATCCCAGTCGTAATTTTTTTAAGAAACGTGTGGGATCCCAAACGAAAAGCACATGTCACTCTTGGCGCAACCGTCGGTGATACACAACAAATCACAAACGGTCTGCAGCACTTGTATGTGTGCGAAGGGGCTCCTGAACCGTTTGTGGTAGAACATTATCGCACACGGTAATTGTTGGGAAACGTGTGCGATGGAATATTGCATGGCAGACGGGTTCCGTAGAAAACTCGTGTGCGATGGGGCACATATCGCACAGTTCATATGTTGGCCCGTGTGCCTTACATACTGTTTCCCAAACGGTTCATTACGACACACCGTTTGGTTTCACTGCATCATTAGAAACGTTTAATCACCGATACCACACGTGCGAAAGAATTTAGTGTGTGCTGCATCGCACACGATTGCACTTTGCAAGGCCTCTGGATCATGGCTCCATATCCCCGACGGTTTCTGGGTTGTGTGGGAAGGACCCCCTATCGCCCACACTCACTTGGCGACGGTTCCAAATGCCGTCGCGGAAAGGGGTTAAAAACCGTGTGTGTAGCACCGACGCGTACCAGTGCAAGAAGCTTGCAAGCAAAGTGACTAAGGAGTTAGTTGCAAGATGATGTATTACGGAACGAGTAAAGAGACTTGTCAGTAACGAGATTGAACTAGGCATGGAGATACCGACGATCGAATCTCGGGCAAGTAACATACCGACAGACAAAGGGAAATGCGTACGTTGTCATAAAGGTTCGACCGATAAAGATCTTCGTAGAATATGTAGGAACAAATATGGGCATCCAGGTCCCGCTATTGGTTATTGACCAGAGAAACGTCTCGGTCATGTCTATATCATTCTCAAACCCGTAGGGTCCGCACGCTTAACGTTCGTTGATGATATAGTACTATATGAGTTATGTGATTTGGTGACCCAATGTTGTTCGGAGTCCTGGATGAGATCACAGACATGATGAGGAGCTCCGGAATGGTCCGGAGGTAAAGATTGATATATAGGACGATGTTATTTGGTCACCGAAAAGGTTTCGGAATGTACCGGGTATTCATCAGATCACCGAAAGGGGTTCCGGGAGGCCCCGGGAGGTTGTTGGGCCATATGGGCCAAACAAGGGGAGCACACCAGCCCAGAAGGGGCTGGTGCACCCCACCTCTGTCCGCTGGCCTTGGGGAGAAAAGGAAGGAGGGGAGTCGGCGTCCCCTTGCCTTCCCTCTCCTCCCCTTTCCTTTCCCCCGAGAGCAAATAAGGAAGGGGCGCGCCTAAGGGCAGGCACCCTAGGGCTGGCCGTCGGCCCCCTAGGGTTGCGCTTGGGCAGCCTCCTCCTCCCCCCACCTATATATATGTGTGGAGGGAGAGGGGCAAGACACACCACGATCCCCAAGCCGTGTGCGGCGCCCCTCTCCCCCTAGTTCGTCCTCGGTCATAATTTTCGTAGTGCTCGGCGAAGCCCTGCGGAGATAGTTGCACCACCACCATCACCACGCCGTCGTGCTGCCGGAACTCATCTACTACTTCGCCCGACTTGCCGGATCAAGAAGGCGAGGACGTCATCGAGCTGAACGTGTGTTGAACGCAGAGGTGCTGTGCGTTCGGTACTTGATCGGGCGGATCGTGAAGGTGTACGACTACATCAACCGTGTTGATAAACGCTTCTGCTTAATGGTCTACGAGGGTACGTAGACATACTCTCCCCTCTCGTAGCTATGCATCTCCATGGATAGATCTTGCGTGTGCTTAGAAATTTTTTGTTTTCCATGCAACGTCCCCAACAGTTGTGTCGCCGTCATCATCCCTTCCTCGCCGAAGCCGAGCAAATCCTTTTGTAGTAGAAAATCAGGAAGTCAGAGAGCTAAGGTCCAACAGAACCAATGCACCAGAACAACAACTGTAGCAGATGAAGAGAACTACAGATCAGAAGGATTCAACCTGTAGACACATAAACACAAACGAACAAGATCAGATCCATGCAGATCCAACAAACACCGGCAGAATCTCGCATGATCCGCCGGAGACACAACTCTATACGCCCTCCGACAATGCTACACACGCCGTCGGGACGGGGCCTAGGCGGGGAGAATCTTATTCCATCTTCAAATAGCCTCCGCCTCGCCTTCCTAAGCAGGACACCAACCCTAACCGAACACAAACAAACATATAAAAACGGAGCAGCCCTCCCGCTGGCAAGGGCCGGGGTCCACCATGCCTTCATGGCCCTAAGGCTGTAGGGAACAAGGCAGATAGTGCGGCGTCGACGGGGGCCAGGAAAACCTAAATCGCCTAGACGCCGGAGGGTTGCGAGCCGAACACGTATGGACTATTCATGTTGAATTTGTGTTTTTTTCTTCATGTGTATTGTCAATATGGATTTGATTTTTTTTATGATTGAAACACAACATACATGTCTTCTGAACATTCACAATTTTTTGAAACATTAAAAATTTAAATTTTCAAACATGATATCATGTGAGATGCCTCATACAGGTAGGGGTAAGAAACAACAGCATGGAGCTAGGGGTTGAGCATTTGATATGCCGCAAATCCCACTCGGCCAATTCTTAGTTGATTTTACATATTTGTTTATACATGTATAAAAAATGTTCACCCGGTGTCATACAAAGGTGTTTGTCTAGTACAACAAATGTGTAATATTGTCTCGGTCGACTAAAACTATTTGAAAATTAAGTATTAAGGGCATGGTACATGTGGTAAGTAATCCAAACTACTAGAAAATCTTACTCCTAATGTCTCAGCACATACGTCGTTTGTTCGTTCATCCTCACTAGATGACCCGTTGCCGAGTGCAAGCCAAGCTTTCATTAGGATATGTAGACATCGATCATAAAATCGTTGAAGCATAAGGGAATAGATATTTAGGTATATGTTCATACATAGCGCTATATATTACATTGATGTTAGGTTCATAGGCCAAAATAAAGGCATGAGTTTAGTTCATGGTAAGCAAAGCTAAGCTACATAGGCAGAGATGCATCATATATATAGCTTTGGTCACCCAGCTTATGGTAACTCAAGAGATAAAGGAAGGCCAAGTAACACCACAGATGTTGAAAGCCGGAACATTGGTTCAAAATGTAAACATAAGTTGTTGGTTCGTCATGAACATACATGCTTCATCAGTACAAAACAAGCTATTATGCTATAAAAAGCGTTGGCTCCATACATATGTCGTGGCGTGAAAGAAAAACATAAGGCAAGGCAAGAAACAACATGATGTGGTGTATATCCAAACATCAAGGAAATACTAAAAAGCAACATCCTTGCACCAAAACAGATACTAAAAAGCATCATATAATGGCTCCATACATAATAGTTTCTGTACATATCTATTTGCTTGTTACTCCAAGCCATATCTATTTGTTTGTTACTCCAAGCCACTAAGATATGGGTATCATACTAAAAAGCAACATCCTTGCACCAAAACAGATGAAATACTTTCTTGCAACAATTCATAATAAGCATCACAATTTCCCCTGCAGAATAAAAGAATTATTTGAGCTTTGAAGTCAAACACACATAGATATATGCAGTCAAATACCTGTAGGCTATTTGATGCAAGTCTGTTACTTTTTGGTAGCAAATACAGAACTTGAGAAGCAAAAACTAAAGTAATGGATTCAAATATGTAAATGTTTTAACCAAACTCTATCACAACGGTTGGACTAATCCCTTATTTTAGGTATACATAATAACTAATAGGAGCAAGAATCTCTTGCCCATGAAAATCCATAAAGATTGATGTACTATTGTTTAGTCAACAAAAAACTACAAATCTAAAAAGCGACAGCAAACCAAGTATTGGAACCATGCAAGTAAGAGTGATCTAAAGGCTGAGCGTAAGGAGCTCGTTGTGCCCCTGGCACAAATAGCCCAAAAACCAAGTATTGGAACCATTATATTTGCAAGCAATGATGATGTAAAGGTTGATACTTAGATGACATCTTCATATATAATCAGGCATATGCAGTGGATTTAAACACCATGCAAGTAGATATTCACATAGCATGTCATACATAATGGTTTATATTGTAGTTCACAATAACACGATAGTCCAAAAACATGAGCCGACATAAAAAGAAAGTTAAGAAGGTAGTTCACGATAGCCTATTTATATTGTTTCTATAAAGCAGATGACCAAACTATCCAGTTAACCATACGAAGCAGAGAGCTTGATCGAAACGCCTTGCCATCTCAGTTCCTTTTTGGCGCGATGCATGGACCTGCGTAGGAATATGCAGTGTTAGTAATTGTTCGCATAGAACGTGTTTGTAAAAATAGCGAGAAAAGGATGAACGGATTACCTTGTGGAAGGTAATCATCACTGCATGTACCATCAGTATCAAAGATCACCTCATCATCCACGTTCTTAGTCTGGTGGTTCCTCAAGTTGCACATCTTCGTCATCGAAGATAACGACATCATTAACATAATAGGCATATAAAGTCAACTTTTCATCAGATTCTGTTCAAAGAAGCCATATATTAGGAAATCAAATCACCTTTTTGGTTGGCGTGATCTGCAGTGAGCCATTCAAGTCAGCCCTTTGCGGTAAGGCACACCTCTCCCATCCTCGTACCCTCAACAACCCCTGCTTGGTTGTTCCCGCATCTCCGCCTCATAGAAACTATAAGTTGGCAAGAAATAAAATGAATTTCAAATCAAAAAATCACAATAGCAATTTATGGAAAACCTTTGTCATGACTCTTTTAAAAGGCAAGTAGGTATCACATTCATGTACCTCTTATCAAGAGACCAACTAAAGTGGCATTCATGTACATCGAAAAAGAACATTTATAACTAAAATAGCACCTCACATTAAGATCGGTCAACTGTTATTAAATTAAAATACCAGGTGATCTAAGCAAAGCACTCACCAAGCATGAAATCCACATCTCTAGCAGCCTCCTACTTCAGTTCATCTATTCCATTATCGCCCACCTACGGGCACCCACAACCCTGAAAAGAAAACAATCTAAAAAAAGCTGATCATCTGCAAAACAGGAACAAACTGAATCAAGAAACCAGAACAACGTTGTACTGACAGCGCAACCCTCACCTCAGAATTGACCATGTGTTTCTTATCTTCCATGCGGGTTCTGCGGACTAAGATTGTACAATGAATGAGCAGCAAAATGATTTTAGTTTTGCACTAAAAAAATTATTTATTTGGTGGAAGAACTTCATATGGTGAGTATTGTTCCATCTTATAAACAACATCTTCGTAAGAAACAACATGTTTCTCCCGACACAAGTGAAATGGTAAAAGATGCAAAAAAATCAAGAAAATATTACCTTGCATCACATAGAACAACTAAAGCAACATAACGGAATTGATGTTGCAGAGAGTCCTTCCGTTGGACAATGAACCTTTGTTAAGAAGAAAATTAGATGTTAAGAACGTGCGCAAAATATGGCAGACAAACAGAGTTTGCCTGCAAATAATTTTATCTTTTGTCTCTGTAACACATTTCAACAACGGAGCTCTCTCCTATTATATCATTCAAAAAGTTAAATAATATATTCTAAAAGAAAAAACACTAAAATCAGGGGGGAAATGAGGCATCATATAACAGTATCATGAATAGGTACACTGATTCTTACAAAAAACGTGTTTCAGTGAGATATATGGTTAGAAAAGCACATAATAAACTGCAGGATAAGACTTTCTGGTCCTGATCTCCATAGCTCTAGCTAAGGTGTACACTAACCATTGTTTAGGCAAATGATGAGAGATCGATGACTATGCTTTTGCTATACCAAGGCCTGGCAATGTTATTTTAGGTAGTTCTTCAGGCAAGGTTTAACTTTTACTTTGTTCTTCCCGCTCTTGCTCTAATTTACATCATTTAGACTGCAATCCATTTTACCAGTAAAAGAAGTTGCTGATAAATACAAACAGAGATGCAACTTAACCAAGCAAGTAGCAGCGCTACAATGAAATCCCTAAACACCAGTTCAAATAACTTAACAAAGCAAGTAGTAGTTCTGCACTGAAATCTGTAAACACCAATTCAATTATTTCTATTAAACACAACCCAGCTACTACAAAATCTGAAGGAAAAAAAATGAAAGATTGGAACTCCGAGCAACCCTTTTTTCAGCGTAATCAGTGCAAGTAGTACACCAACTATCTTAATTTCTAGAAATCAGTGGAAATGCAAACCTGACACCAGCAATATAAATGTCTATAAATCAGAGGAGAAGTGGATTTTTCATAGCAAAACCAAATAACATATGTGAAGGAGTTGCAGTACCTACGGATGGGATGGAGACGGCACGGAAGAGAGGTGGTGGCAGGGCGCATTAGAGGATCAAGCGGGCGCCAATGAATGGTGGCGGGTAACAGCGGGAGTGGAGGCATTGGAAGAGAAGAGGAGGCGCTGAGTCGCGGTCAGATGGAGAGACGGTGTGGTTTGGGAGTTATTACACCAATCCTGCATGGAAAAACGAAGCATGAGAACCGAGTCCACCACACTACCTCACTCACAAAGGAGGCACATGATCAAATAAACCATGCATCTTTTTTCAGTTTCCATGTCTTTGTTCACAAAGGTTTTATATGTCCACTTCAAAAAAGGGAAATCATATGTGTGGCATAAGTACCTGCATATTAATAATATGTCAGACCATCAAAGAACTTCCAGGCTAGTAATCCAAAATTCATATCAAAGATCCTGAAGCTATAGTATCAGCAGTTCACATTTAACAGATGAACAGAAGGTACAATCAACCGGTGGGTAATTAGTATAAGGGAAAGTGGCCACAAGAGAACATTGAAATACATAACAGCGAAATAGGAGACCTACTGAACAAATCAAACTCGACTCCACACTTTCTGCAACCACCTGCTTGAACAAACCAACACATGAGCTCGTTCGGCCCAGCTCCTCGCGTGGAGCCGACGGAGCGCCAAGCTGGAGAGTTTCCGAACGGGCTCTTGTCTTCAAGATGAAAGCATAAATTATAAACTCAAATCATCATTGTCCAAGCCGATCATATGGGTTGCATAGACAAATTAAGGAGAAGATTGGAGAAGCCAGATGGAGAGATGTCACCAGTGCAGGATCCCTGTGATCCCTCGAATAAGCACCATTGAGCAACAAATCGAGCTGGAGGTTGCTGGACTGTTGGTGAGGACACGAAACGCTAATGGAGAGACATCAACGACTCCCTAAACCCATAGTATATAATGAACCCACCCACACTACATCAATAAAAATCTTCTGGTGTCTTTCATCAATCTCAAGCCTGATTAATAGCGCACATGAAAGAATATATAATTCTTTAATTTTATATTTCACTCATGTAGAGCAAAAGAAAGACTATGAACTACAATTGCCTATACCCTTTCATGAATCATTCTAAAGATTTTTATTTGACAAATCCATATATACGTCATAACCAGTTTCAGATGCATCTAGCAGAATCACGAACAGAAGAAAATTTATACCTAGAAGTTCATTCGAGCTTGCAATGCAATGTTTGAACAGTCCATAAACTCAAAATCAATTTATACTGGTCCTATAAACAATGCTATCTAGATCACGTTAATGCCATCCCAACAAGATTCATCATATATCAACCAATAAACTACCTTCAATTAACTATTACTTTACAACCAATACTAAAAGGAAGAATTTTCATCGAAGTATGGAAATAGGAACATAATGATAAGAACTTTTGTGTAGCAGAGCCGGAGGTCCAAAGCGAAAACAGAGAAAACAATGAGCCATCATGTGGAAAAATTATGTGGTTTGTGAAAATAATAATTGAACACAGACAATATGGGTCTCGCAGTACCACAATGGGACAATGAACCCTATGAATGGACATGCAAAGCATGATATTCTACCTCCTCGCAGGGAAACATTGGTAAATAGGTAGCACTGGATGTGCAATCTATGAGGAGCTAGCGTCGTATTTTATACCTTTGAAGGGTTCTATCGATCCTAGGCAACAACAGTGGTGCCGATCACGTCCAGTAATTCATCCTTAACAGGAAAACCCATGAGGAAGACAGGACAAACACAAAGGGTAATCTCATTCTTACATCTATTTGACATGTTAATCTATTTATAAGGAGGAAGAAAAGGTTTATTAGAATCATGCTGCCCAACATTTACACAATTGAACATGTGTAAACTGGATTATCTGAAACTAAACAATGAAAAGCTTTAAATATGAACTATTGTACCTGCAACTAAAAAAGAAAACTCAATGTTGCCTTCTTGTTATTCTTTTCCTTTATATCCTAAAAGCCTTCCACCTGGCAATGGAAAACAATGTTTCTTTTATAAATAACAAGGAAACAATCCTATTTATTTTTCAGCAGGATAAATAGTAAGAAGCATAAGAAACCATAACACACAAACAGAATGCACACAATATCCAGTGGACATGGAAAGAGAAGGCAATAAGAACAAGACCAGTTGAACGACATGAATTAGAAACCTACTTGATAGGCCGTTATTAATATATAATTCAAAAGTCAGTTCAAAAAACAAACATGACCTACAAGAGGAACTATCAACAATTAGAGAAGTGAACAGTCAAAAAATAGGAAGTAGTCAATCATATATTACAAAAGCACAGGAAGACAAAGCCCGGACAGCGAACACAACCCTTGGTAGGCAAAACGGCCGACGAGGTGCAAGCAAACTACAAGCCAACGAGAGGAGAGCACAGAACTTACGTCCCAGGCGGACGAACAACCTAGCCGCACACTGCAGACATGATCAGAGGTCTATAGAGGAAAAAAAGAATCAAGCGAGTGTGTATAAAACAATAAGCAGATGGTACACTTTATTAATTATTTTTCTAGCTGTTTTTCCTTTATCACCAAGCAGCATGTATTAGTTGGGTAAACAATAACCAGGTGGTACACTTGATATTGGAATGCCCATACATTTATTATCTCTTTAGCTAGTTTTCCTTTATTCATTAGTAAACATCAACTATTACCTGCTGCATAAATTTCTTTCAAAGAACTAACCCTAGTAGGCATTGCAAGACTATTGATAATCGGTATGAAACTAAGAAAAGTGGTCATACTCTATAAACATGGATATCAACCAATGGCATATGAGCACACAATCACCCAGGAAGAAAACCACCAGGGCAAGCATAAGTAAACAAAAACACATTTTTTTTCTAAGAAGATCTGAAGGGAAACCCATACAAAGCACGGCAGACATAATAGGTGAACCCCGAAACACATAGATAGGCAACCTACCCACACAAATGCAGGAGTTCATGGACTATATTATTAAGAAGTAATAACCTAATGCAATCTGAGCAGATCTAACCTTGTTGGTTAACGGCATAGTCGAACGAACCAACAAAGAACCTGCACAGGCAGGGAAACATGCAACACAAAATGTTTCAGCTCACAGGCAAGATCTTACCACATCTGGCAAGAATATAAGCGGACAAAGCTAAACAGATGTGTCGGTTCGCTCATATGTGGCACACACGAATGAATTAAATAACAACAATTTCATGTACGACAAGCTTGACATCAAGCTATTTGATCCATGACTAATCGTTAATCGATCAGAGCAAAGTAATTACAAGTGTATTCCATTGGCACTACATTATTCCACTCTTGACCTATGTAGAAAAAGAAGAGATGAACCACTAACCTGGCAAGCAGCCAAGCAAGGAAGGAATCGGCATGCTACTGCTTTCGCATCTAGTGTTATCCCAAGGCTCTCTTACTCTTGTTAAGTGTATTGGTCTCTTGTCGTCGAGGTCTATGCGCTCGACCTGGCGCTGCGTGCTACTGCCTTCGCTTCCCAAGGCTCTCTTATACCATAGAGAAAATGTTAGCAACTGAATATATGACATATCCTTCATCAATTATTAAATAAAAAACTGAAAATGAAGGTCATCTCATCAGCTCATAGTCTTATCTTCAATCTTTGCTTTTCACAAAGACTTTCAGTTTCACAAATAACCAAACAAGGAAGCAACAAACAGCAAGTAGCAGCAGTGTAGCACATACTAGTAACACAAGCAACCACCAGCAGCTAGTAGCACAAAGCGTCAGGACAAACAGCAGCCAGGCTTTGCAGCACCAGAACCAGCAGCACACACATCTAGCAGCACAAGTAGTAGCCATATCTCACAAAGCAACAACAGAAACACACAGTACAACGCCAACACAAAATCAAAGGGAAACAGGGAGAGGAAGCAGGAGCTCACCTGCCTGACAGAGATGAGAACGAGCCGAGGAGGAGCGGCGTGGATGACGGGTGTGTGGACGGGCTTCTCGGGTGGATGGGCGGTGGCGCAAGAGCAGGACAGAGCCGGCCTTCTCAGCGCCCCACGCTCCTACCGCCGAGGACGACGACGACGGCGCTGTGGACCATTGCGCCGGCGCTTGTAGCCTTGTCTGTCCCTTCCGTTCCAGATCGAGAACTTGGGAGGAGAAGATGAGAGGTGGCCGCCGCGAGGGGATGCGCCGGAAGCCATGTATTGGGGGGGATGTGAGCGAGAGGGCAAGCGGGAGGAGGTGGAGATGAGCGGCGGGAGAGGCCGTGGCGGCGGCGAGCGAGAGGGCGCGCGGGAGGAGGCGGAGATGAGCGATGCGGGAGGGGAGGGAAGGAGTGGCGGCGCTGTTTTTCACCCCATCTGGCCTCTAGGTTTTCACTCCTTGCGGGCTTTCATCCCATACGCAGAATCGTAGGAATAAATGACTGATTCCCTGGACCCAGGTGTAACAAGGGCCACCAGTCATCTACCATCGAAGCAGCCACGTAAAGAACAACCAACGGCTGACCAGCTAAAATCGATCAATAGTAAAAACATCGTTAGGTCCACGATCCTCAGCGCGTGCAAGTGCATCAGGTGGGCGGGTTGCCTAGGGTTGTTTATATGTTCAATGATCAATGATCGATCGAAGCTCCCACCCCGCCAAGACACATGGGCCCAACCCAACAAACCAATGACAACAAGCCCATGTCGTCACAGCAATACACGCACGTCATCGCCTGCTCCCGTACGTCCCTACCACTAACTTGCGGCGCGCTAGGGTTAGCGCCGCCACCAGCCACACCCGCCGCTCGGCTCCTCCCCGGACGCCCCTGTGCTCTCGCACACGGCCGCCACCTCGCCGCCTCCAGCTGTCGCTGTCCTCGTCCCATCCCCGCACACCGCCAATGCACCGTCGGCCGCCTCCCTCGCCCAGTCCTTGCTGCTGGCTCTATCCTGATGCCTCGCCTCGCCGCGCCGGTCTTTCTCCTCCACCTCTCCCGCCTAGCTGACCTCTGTCGCGCCACCTAGTCCCGTCGGCCGCGCAGCTCCTCGTCGCCATGGACGGGTTCAACTCACAATCCCAACGTTCTTCATCCTTCAAGGTTCAACTGCCCACGTTTGGAGATTTTCTATTTTGGTGCGAGTTCATACTAATTGTACAATGCTTCACGTAAGTTGGTGCAGATTTAATCAGGAACTTTGGTAATACAAATCCCCCTCCATTGCCTCTGTTCGATTTTGGTAGATATCCTTGTTGTAGATCATAGGGTTGTCAGCTTCATATGTCATGATATTTAAGTGATGCAAAATGCAGCTGACCCACCATCTATCTGAAACTATTTATCTGTAGTTGTGTTCTTTTTGGGATATATGACTAAAGATGTTTGACCAAGCACCTCTCGCACAAACATGTGTATTTATTTGTGAATCCGATCCGAAGCAGAGTATTTGACTTTTTACATTTTCTGATAGAAAGTATGAGCACCTAAATTTCTTGGAATTCAGTAGCTCGTAAAACAGATGTTTCGTCATAGTGAAGGAACCAGAGGGGGGGATACATAGGTATTCATGTCACTCTAAATTTCTGTATGTTTTCACAAAATCTTCTAGCAGATTGTCGTTCAACACAGATATATCATATATGCAGTGGGTTTGAAGGCAGCAGGTTGATTAAAGAAGTGGTAAACACTATGTGCTGAAAATTGCCGGATAAATAATTTTTCCATGTGAATTGAAAAAGAAATCCCTAGAGTCAGCGTTGCGCTGATATGTGAGAGGATGGATATCTGATAATCATTTCATTTTTTGTGTTAACAAAATCAGCTAATCATATTTTGTACAAGTGTACGGAAAGCTGCAGATGTAATCACAATACTAACTGCTGCATGGTTTGGATTAATTATCAGCTATCTGACGTTTTGTGTGCCTACAGATTATTCCTTGTTGGGTTGCAACCACCTGGGCGGATGGTACGAGGTACATGTTTTATTCTTTTTCTCTCTGTTGTGACCAATGGGTAGTTTATCAAATTTGTTGGCATGAACAGGAGGCACAACCATAACAATGATTTGGATATGTCATTGGCCGTCAGTTGAAATAGTCACTAGGCTCCCTTGTGTAGTTTCAAATAGTCAGAGGCCCCCTTGTGTACTCATTAGGCCTTGTACAATGAAAGATGCTTAGGGAGGTGCTTAGAGAAATAAACCAAGCTTTCTTTAAGCACCAGTGCTTATTTGTACAGGGTAGACGCTTAGTTAGGCGTCTCTTCGGTAGAAATAGTCACCGGTGCTTCACAAAAACCCGGTTTATTTTTCTAAGCACCTCCCTAAGCATCTATCATTGTACAAGGCCTTAATGTTTATGCTGCAATAATTGGTCAACAACTGTACCTGGATTTACACACAAGTAGGAATATTTTTTTATCAAATATGATCTCAGCTTGTAAAATGTTGAAAATGGAGCAGTGTCAGTGTCTAATATATATTTGGTTTCCTCCCTTGAGCTTGATACACTATCCTTATTATTTCTGATATGAAAATGATGTTTGCTTTACAATGAGCAACCACCTTATGCCCTTTACTATGCAATTGCAAGAAGTACATTGTGGTGGCAACAAATCTGATATTCAAGACTTCGTTTTCTACATATGGTGATCCAAAATGCATAGAAACATGGGTAGAGATGGTAACTATCAAAGCGTTGGGAATTATCTGGGATGAACAACGTCATCATCTTATAATGCTAACATGTAATAGTTCATTTATGTACAACATAACGATGCATCTTGCATATCTTTCTATTGTACCTGACCATAATGCAACTAACTGTTGAATTTTCCCTGCAACAGGATTGAGCGATCTAGCGGATACTTATGAGCTTCTGAAGCTCGGTTGTTCAGATTATCATGGATGAGATGACAATGAAGAGCCTGATATAGTAAGTGTCGATCTTCTGGTCTTGGCATATAGTAAGTATCTAGCTCCATAAATGATTTTTGTAGTACGTGCCTTTCTTCTCAATAACTGGAAGAAACATATGATTCTGAGGTCAAGGTCCTCTAAATGGAATTTGCAGACATTAACCTCAAAACTGGATTTGTACAAAACATGATGGGTAACTTTATTTTTAATGTTTTGTTGTCCGTTGTTTTCTCTAATTGTTTAGTTAGTTTCCTGTCAACTATCTGATGTTACAAGCTTCATTCTGAATTTGGATGTAACACTCATATTCCCAGGTCCAACATGACATGAATGCACCACTGTCCCACTATTACATTACACCGGACAATACTCATATTTTACTGTCAATCAGCTAATCAGTGACCGTAGTGATGTTCCCATCATCAAGGCACTGCAAATAGTTGTCCGTGTAATTAAATTAGACATGTGGCCAGATTCTTCTAAATACGACACTGATATTCTCCATCAAAGTACTGAATATGACTTCCACTGACAGTACTCATATTTATGCCTCAGTTTACTAAAATCTTTGTAAGTGTGGATCCTATATGATTCTCTTCATATAACATACTACTATTTTGGGAAAGGCATCTAGCTGAGTTTTAATAAAACTCTTCAGATTTGGCTGGTGAGTGGAGGAGGAGGGCTGGGGCGGCTGTGTCTGGTGCGCTCTCGCTACTCATCGACCTCGCTGTTAGTACCTCATCCTTGATGCCGTGAGTGACCTCTAATTTTCCCTTTCGAGTGTTCAATGCAAACTGCAAACTTAGAGATGGTTGTGCCGCTAATCAGCTTAGTTGTTGATTTGATCGGGGGACAGAATATGAAGTGAGTAAACGGAAAGAAAGTGAGCTTGCGGATGATGACATCGGTAGCCGGTAGGAACTGCAAGTGCTCTGTTTCAGTCAAAGGAGGGGAAGGTGTACAATGGAAAGGTCAGCTCTTGCAATGTCATTTTCATGATACGGTGATGAAGTTTCTAAGCAAACCTTGCATACATGCCTTCCAGTAGTATTTTATTCCATGGTTCATATGTGTATGTCATTTCCATGATACAATTACTTAAATTATCTTTCTAAAAACAGTTACTTATTAGTTGTATATGCCTCCAAACATGCTTTGCATGTAACCACTGTGGTCTAATAAAGTTTGATGTTTATTCTTCAGGGTTGTATGTTTTGGATTTAACGTGATTGTAGAGGATATAAAATAATGTGATATTGTGATCTACATGATGAATGCAGACACTACTATATCTTTCAATGTTTTCCAAATTCATACTTCAGTGTGGAGGCAGAGTTGCATGTGCGCCAATATGACCTACATTTGAATATATGCACCTTGCTTTTGAAGTCTAAACTAGATTTGCTCATCTTTCATATGCTTGCAGAGTGTGGGCGCACAAAAAATGGTTGGAGATTTATGGATGTCAGATCTTACGTACACCATTATATGTTCGTCTTCGTGCCAATTGACCTGCTTTCTAAAGAATCTATCGTAATATAGGCAGGCATAAATAGCACAAGTGATGTCATGGTGCCCATGTCAAGTCTAGAAGCGGTTAAACTTTTTTAGCATAACTTATTTTTGTTCGTTATTGTACATAGCAGTACAATTTGTTTCAGCGCACTACAGTAGTGGAGTAAACGAGGCAGACTGAAGTTCGGGAAGTTATCTTAGCTCATCTAAAGGTTAAGATTTCTCTTTAAATTTTATAAGCTTATAGGTTATACTGTGATTGAACCATTCCTTTAATATACTTTCTTCCAGCTATGAAGTATGAACTAATAGTAAGAGTTCTGTTTGTACATAGCTTATGTTCCTGGCAAGTTGCAGTGCCTCATGTTTGTTTCTTTTTGGGACATGCTGCAACACATGGAGATTAGAGAAGTCGATTGAGGCGGGAGAGGATACCATGAGGGCATGTTGATGTGTTTTGCTGCAGTAGTTCCTAGATGGTAAATTGTATGGTTTCAAATGCCTAATTTCATATGTAATAGTTTGCTAGACAATTGCATATTGCAATCAAGTTTCTCATTGTAACATCTTGGAAATTTTGTTTAAAAGGAAACAAAAATCCTTCATGTGTTGTCTTTAATTAATGGATATAAACAATGCACATGCTTTTGTGAGATGATCAATAGCATAAATAAAAAATGCACGTTGTTGCGGAATTTTAAAGATTATTTTTGGATAAATTTTGTATGAATGATATGTCTAAATCAAAAGTTATTATTTTCTGAAGTAATTGTGTTGAACAAAGAGTATATCTGTATGCTGGATAATTGAAGACGGAACAATTAAATTGGAGTATGCATATGCTACAAAATAGTTTTAGTGGATGATGATGTGGCATATTTGATGACGTGGAGGGCTGCATGTTGAGAGAATTGGAGTTAGTGGGGATCAACTATTTAGGTATTATAGCTTTGTAGTGCAGCTCACAATAAAGAGTTCAATGTTTTTGTACCACCTTTATTTTGTGCATAGGATATGATAAGTCTTTCTATGTAGACGGTGGATTTTTTTTTCACAAACCCCGCTCGACGCGCCCGCCCCTAGCTCGCCGCCCCGCTCCCTCCCCGAGCTTGTCACGCCTGGCCCCGAGGTCGCCGCGCCGCTCCCTCCCCGAGCTTGCCATGCCCGGCCCAAGCTCACCACGGCCCTGAGCTCGCCGCGCCGCTCCCTCCCCAAGGTCACCTTCGAGGTCGAGGACGCCGTCGACGAGGCTCAGAACGGGAGGCGGCGACCAGCGCCGGTGCGCGCGACGGCGGCCTGCAGGTGGCCTCGTCGGCGAGCGTGGCGGCGGCCTAAGCAGGTGGCCTCGCTGGTGCGTCGGTCTTCGCACGCACGCTGTCGCTGATATGCGGGTCCAGGGCGGACACGAGAGACGATGGGAGCGTCCGCTTTTATTCGTCGCGGACCCATTTATGGCTCAAATTTGGGCTCAGTTTGGGTTAGGAGGGACAACAAACGGACAGCAAGCGGACGCTTTGTCCGTTTGGGTCGTCCCGTTGGGTCAACGGGACAATTTTTCTGTCCGGACGACGGACATAATGGGTCTCCTGGCTGGAGTTGCTCTTAAAATATTCAAAATCTCTCCGTCTAACACTACTGTAAACGTTGGCGTATTGGACAAAGATAAGGCAAAAACACGAAATAGGGTCCATTAGACACATAGCATAAATCAAGTACTAGCGGTGATACAGCCATGTTCAAGGAGAGATAGCAAATCAAGGTTCGATGCAGATACAGAAGCGACACACGTAAAATCATCTAAAATATGGTTGGACTAGAACGACAAGTAGTGTGCATCAGGAATACGGCTGGGACTGAACGACGGAGGGAAAATGGCTGATTGTCCCTGGGGCGATGCAAGGAGTGGCAGCTGCATGCTCACATGCATATTCAAAGGTCCCTGAATGCACAAAGACTGATTATTAAAGTTTCTTAGAAAGAGCACTGCAAAGTACTTGGATCATACTGGAACTGGAGTAGCATCAGATTCCCAGGGGAGCGGCGCAGAGGGCGTGAAGAGCGCCGGGAGTGGCGCGGTTGTATCCAAACAAGTCTAGCATCCGCGGATTCTGACAGTCCGCTTCATGGCTCCCTTCCTTGTCACAGTCTTCTTCAGCTGGCAACATCTTCTCGGTCAAGGAAAACCCGAAAAGCATGCAACTGGTTCTGGCAACCTTCCTTCCATCAGACCCAAGCTTAGCAGCGAAATCACCAGGAGCCTTTCGAATTCCAAGTGGGTTAGGCTGGCTGCCATTCGCAGCTTCTTCGTTGTTCTTGCTTGCCAGCCAGAGCTGTGGTGGAGCAGCAACTGCGGATGAGGGCGAAGCCACTTCTGCTGGCGGCGGAGTAGACAGGAAGAGAGGATACCCTTGAGCTGCAGATGAAAATCCTCCGTTCATGGCAGAGGAGGTGCGCATGTAGTTGTACAGCCCGTATCCCCCTTTGGCGGAACATGTATCAGACACCATTCCTTGGAACAGAGGAACCGTCTGAGAAACTTCTTGACCTTGCAAGACCTCCGGGAACCCAACGGATTCACCGAACCCTACAGGTTGGTAGGCGAAATAGGAGCTTTGAGGTGGAAGCCTGCTTGCTGGACCACTCAGCATGCAGCTTCGTGTATCAGCAAGGAACCCCGTACCATCAGAACGCCGGAATTCTGTGGCGCCACCTGGCTGAGGAGGACATGTAACACGATGAGTTCCAGAACCCATCAATTCTTGACCTTGCAAGACCCTGGGGAGTTTATCAGCTCCCACGGAGTCCGGACGACCATTTCCATCTACATCATTTTATGGCCAAATCAGTTAACATATACGTGGTTACCTACCAAACGTCAGCACTGTGCCGTGGGAAGTGGGAACTTACACAGAGTTGGGACGTCCACATTGCCCTGAGGGCACAATTTAGTTCGTTTAGAACTGGATGCTGACAGAGACTGAGCAATAGAGACCGAGCCACCAACTATCTCGATCTCCCACGGAGATAGTCTATTTTGGCTATTACAGTCCGTGCCATCCTCCCATCTTACCTGAACAAGAGGGTATCATTTCAGTTCACAGATAATCAGCGAACCAGTCAGCTATAAATTAAGGGTTAATTGGATCTATGCCACTACAACTTTCATGAGTTGGAAAAATGCCATTACAATTATACACATTGGAAAAATGCCATTGCAATTCTTCCATCCTTCTATATATGCCATTTATGTTAAATTTGAGACACAAGTACCCTTGTCTTCCTCCTTTCACCTTCCCCCATCTTCTTCTACCAAACTGACCTGCCATTAACTCCGGCGAGCATGGCGCCGTGCGAAAAATATCTTCCAGCACAGACCATGCATACTGTATGGGGCGACGCGACTTCGCGGACGGCGCCGGATGGGTTTTGCAACCGCTGCAGCCGTCTCCCAAGAGAATGTTGGTGCTGCCTCTCGCAGCACCTTCTTCTTCCTTGGACGGCTGCCCCTCACAACTCTCTCATGAACACAAGGGCACGAAATTTTGGTGTCAGCTGCCTCACACACCTGACCTTTTCTCTCGTCATGTACACACAATTTTTACAGCCGAGATACGTACAGACAGCATATCGACGCCCTGTAGAACCATTCAACGATGGAGCTTCTATGAAATGTATGAGAGCAGCCGCGCAAGTTTGTGACTCCACCATTGTCTATCAGCCAACTCCTCCATGTCGCCACCAGGAGCACGGGATGGTGCCCTCGCTAGCGGCTCCTGTGTCTCACATATCAAAGGATTAAGCTAGCCTTATGCAGGCACGTGCACAACAAGCAGATCGGTTCTTGCTTGATGGACTCCGACTGGAAGCTCATGTTAACAGGACGCACACATGTGAAGACTTGGCTGATTGCCACACGCACTCAGGCGGGAGCCTGTTTCTGTTTTATTGATACTTTAATGTGGTTCGATTACAGGGAGCTGCACATATATAAATATACACGAGGTAGACGTAGACCATGTTACTGCAACATTAGCAGGAAAGAAAAATGCTCGCCGGAGTTAATCGCACGGTTGTCAGTTTGGTAGAAGATGAGGGAAGGGTGAAAGGAGGAAGACAAGGGTACTTATGTCTCGAATTTAAGATAGTGGCATATAGAGGAGAATGGAAGAATTGTAATGGCATTTTCCCAATGTGCATAATTGTAATGGCATTTTTCCAACTCATGAAAATTGTAGTGGCATAGATCCAATTAACCCATAAATTAATGCTTGATATAAAAGATACAGTACAACTCTTAATGCATCTTCAGTGGTTCTACAGCTAGAGCAAATTAGGACATAACTTCCTATTATCAATTCATTTTCTAAAAAGACATTTTCATCACCATGCTATGTTTTAAAAAGTACCCCTAGCCAAAGGATAAAATCTAAATAATAAAATGTGTGACTTAATCTCTACCACTTACTTAAAAAAAGAATTATTCCTTTTTCCTGCCCGGCAAGTGGATAAAATCTAAATAATAAAATGTGCGACTTAATCTCTACCACTTACTTAAAAAAAGAAATATCCCTTTTTCGTGCCTGGCAAGTGGATAAAATCTAAATAACAAAATGTGCGACTTAATCTCTACCGCTTAGTTAAAAAAAGAACTATTCCTTTTTCCTGCCCGGCAAGTGCTTCCCACTTCCCACTTCCCCCCCTCTTTGTTTCGATTTTTCCCCTCCTATCTTTGGTTTTTTTCACCACTTTTCCTTGAAAACCGCCTTAATTGTCCCGCATTATATTGACTTACCAAATAAAATTATGTTTTCTTTCGTAAGCCAATAACTATCATTAATAAACCCAAATGATAACGCCCACACGTGTGGCACGAAGCAATTTCGCCCACACGTTTTTTGATGGCAACTTTAGTTACAAGAGGATGGCAACTTTAGTTGTGAAGCATGGCAACTTTCTGTTTGGATGGCAAGTTTCAGTTTTTTTGAGATTTGTTTTTTTTTTGGATGGCAACTTTAGTGTAAAAAACGTGTGGGCGGTGTTACTACATGCCACACGTGTGGCAGTTATCGGCGTCCTTAATAAATTGATATATGATAATCTAATTGATCGTGCTATTACTCTTGGTATCAATGAAGATTCATTCCAAAATAAGGCTGATTGGATCGAGTTGAAATTCATGCGCAAAATATACGACGATACGGAGCTCGTCTCCAACAATCATGGTATAGAGTTTTTCACATCGTTGATAGATTATTATAAACACTAAGATCGGTTATTAGCTATGAAAAGCTAAGCTTAGTTAAAAAATACTAGAATTAGCGTGGAACTTGAGAAAGCAATAGAAAAAGACCCCAAAAACTTCATTATTATGGCTATAAGGCCTACTTTGGTCAAAACATAAATTCTTACTCCCTCTGTTCCAAAATAATTGTCATGGTTTTAGACTTTAGTTCAATCATGGTTTTAGACAATTATCTTGGAACGAAGGAGTTCCAAATAAGTGTTTTTTAGGTAGGTAAATCACAGGCAGAATTTTATAAACATTTATTTACACAATCACATTAATATGGGCATGTAAATCAAGGGCTAATATACTAGAATATTTATATCCCGTTGCAATGCACCTGCAATTATCTAGTATCTAAAAATTGCATTTCAGGCTATGTGTAAACACTATTTTTTGGTAAGGACATAAGGTGGATTGGCAAGTCTCTGTGCATAAATTTAAGGGTGAGTAAACCTGAATGTGAGGACGTGTCTATAGCACATTGTGAGCACTTTCAAGTTTTTCAAGCCTCATTAGAGCATTTTAAGTCAGATTCATGGTCAGGCAATATAAAAGGCCCAGAAAAATATACAATTATCTAAAATACTTCAAGGCAGCACGAAGATAATGGCGTTCTGAATTGCTAAGACTTAAATGCTTAATGCAATCGACTGAAATGCCTACCAGCAGGCTTTTCCATTTTGAACCAGTCCACCTAATGGGATCTACTTCATTAATACCTGTAATCATTCCAGATCGCCTACAAAACAGGAAGTAAAACTCAGTAGATATTGTACAAAACTAAATTTTAGTTGGGTTGAAAGGGACAGACCTCTCATTAACATCTTCACTCCCGTACTGAATCTTGAACCTCATTCCAATACAAAATGGACGATTCAGGCTCTTCAGGAACTTCCAGTACGGAACAATAAATTCGGATGCGGCAGCCCTGTAGAGAGTTTAATAAATTCAGATTCAAAGTCTGTATGTATATGTTTTATGCTCGCCCAACCTAAAAGGAATAGCTTTTCTATGGTTTCAGTGAACAGGTTTTACTGTCCTTTTGTAGTTAAATATTATAATGTATTTTCTTGATGAACAATATGACTTATATATGTGCTCAAACTAAAAACTACAAATAGAAACAGGGTTGTATCAAGCACCAATAACCTCCTTGTTCACCATCATCACCACTATACTATTTAATGTATGGGAAGGCGCTGTGTTAATTAATAGCACCAATAATGTATCATCCAGAATTATATGTCCAATTTTAGGGCAACCTTATACTACTTAAGAATGAAAATTATATGCTCAATTAACAAACCTTGTATTGTAACAGATGTGAAAAACACTTCTATGTTTCAAGGAATTAGCCACAGCAGACAGTGTGTGTATCTTTGAGCTGTTGCTATTGAAAGCTTTCAGAAGGGCCTCATTTTTAAGCTGAATGGCTCTCCTTACACCTAGTCGTAGTTCACCATCATCACCACTATAAAAGGGAAAACACTTTATGAATAAGAGAAATAATGACAGAAAGATTTAAAGTTCATCATTGTTCATTTGCTTACCGGAGAAATAAGACTGCATCCCCAGAGACAAGTTTCTTTTTATTGACAAATGAACTCCATCCAGTCGTTAAAAGATGCCTACGTGGTTGACCTGGAAGCAAAGGAGCATTTTCATAACATCGCACATGTACCTTGCTAGAACAACTAGATACTGATATATTTGCTTCAAAATCAGAATGAATGATAGGACCGCAGAGAGCAGTTTGACCATTATTTTGAAGGAAAAAAATGTAAGGCGCTGTGTTAATTTATAGCGCAATAAACAGAAAAAAAAATGTAAGTTGCAAATGCATAATCCAACTCATATTAGTAAATTTTGGGCAGTGTAAATAAACCTGATTATGAAGCATAGGATGTGGTGCTGGGAAAGGTTACCAAGGGAACTTATGCCAGTTCATCAAAGGGCTAAACAGAAAAAAGAGAACAATAACAATGCCCAGCTTACAAAAAAGAACTACCTGTGAGCTGAAAGTGGAAATTTTAGAGTTGAGGCTGCATCTTCCATATATTTAACAATGCTCACTAAGAGTCCTCCAAGATTATATTAGGTATGTGTTTTTGAAGACTAAAAAGCAGTTACAGAGAGCTTTCTTCAGTGGGCTTTCTTTGCCTCCGAATAAATGATTAGATGGAAATATTATACATAATCTTCCAATTGAAGCATCAAGTGTAACGTTTACCAACAACAACAAAAAAATACATAATGCAAAAAAGAGCATTGCATACTCCTGGTCAAGCACTACATTCAGCACTGATCTCACCTCTATAGATATGGCGGAACCTCCACTTCGCTCCATGCAAATCCTTTGCAACAAGCTCTTGGGAAGGCCTGATCTGCTGGTAGTCCTAAAAAGAAACAATATAATCAAAATGGTTAGAGGCGCAATACAAACCATGAAAACAAGGAATCATTTCAAGAGCCAAATGGCCCAAATAAAATTTCCAAACTCACTCACCAGTGGAGGGAAACAGTCCTCGGCAGCACGGCGGGGAACAGAGAATCCCCCGTGTGTGCTGGTGTCAGAGGCCGTTAGTGTCTTGCAGAACATGTGCAGCATCCGGGACTTCCTTTCTCCATCGCCGTCCTCCATGTCATCTTCCCCTTCAAACCTACCACCTCCAATGTTCTTCTCAAAGACCTGGACCAATTGAGAATGTGCAGATTTGATGAATCCGACATGTCCATAGGAACAACAATCGACAGTTAAACTTCACAAGCAGAATATTCCATTTCTCTCCTTTCTAGAAGAGAAAGGACAAAACCCAGAAGTTTGTCATTTGACATTGGTAACTTAAGTATTCCTAGTTAGCTTTTTTTTTCATACAGCAAGTATTCCTAGTTAGCTTAATAGGCCTATGCATGCTAAATCAAGGCACATTGTACTACGGAAGGCCTTTCGTTTATTCAGACGCATGCAGTAAATGAAGTACTCCGTAGCTAAATGATGTGAGAAATTGCTAAAAACGACACATGTAGTAAACAAAATGTAGGCATTATTAATTACACTGCATCATTGCAGCATGCGGAAACCTGAAAACCAACCGAAGCAGCCACACATTTGACCTCACACCCCCAAAATCCCATGGAAAAATCATGGGGGCACACACACACATGAATCCAGCAAAGTGACTGGATGGAGCAGCATCTGTCCTTACCTCGCCCTCCGCCACCAGAGCCAGCCGCGCGTAGACCTCGTCCGTCGCCGGATCCGCCTGCGGCACAGACGCATATGCGACCCCAGTCACCAGATCAGCACCACAGCCAGCACAGGAAGAGGCCAAAAACGAGCAATGACACGAGCAGCACGGCGTGCTCCGGGAGACTCACGCATAGCTCGACGTCCACGACGCGGCACGCCACGTGCGGCGGCAGGGCCACCGGCACGTCCCCCCCGCCACCGGCCGCGGCGAGGTGCGCCTGCGGCAGGTAGACGACCGCGCTGCCCCGGCGCGGCAGCGCCACGACCGGCCCCGCGCAGGCGTGCCACAGGTCCCGGCACACCGACACCGCCGCCGCCTTGCCAGGCTCGCCCGCCGCGTTGAGATCGATGCCCATGGCGCCCGCCCACAGCCCAGCCGTGTCCCGTCCGGAAAAGGGAGGCGCCGTTAAAAGCAGGCGGGCGAATCAACCGCGGCCGCGGGGAGGATGTGGGAGCAGCAGGATGTGGAGCAGGAGGAGGGCCCCATTAATGCCCCCGAGGGAGTCGCTCTGCAGCCATCTCCTTGTCCTAGCCCCCCATGCCGCCCTGCCCCCCTCGATCTCCTCCTCCTCCCCTCCCCTCCCTGCCCCCCTCGATCTCCTCCTCCTCCCCTCCCCTCCCCTCCCCTCGGCTGCCGCGCGCGGAAGCAAGGTCGCTGTTGCTGTTCCTGCTGCCGCTGCCGCGTCGCTGTGTGCTGTGGCTGAGCCTGGGACTGGGACACGAGTCGCCCACGATTTTATGACGCGGGCGTGAGGCGTGGGCGTGCCTGGGGACGGATTGGGCGGGGCTTTTCCGTCGTCCTTGGCCGTTCTTCCAAGACTTTAGTGGCACGGTGCGGTGCTCTGCTCCGCTGCCCGCCCGCTCAGTGGCCACTGCTCGCGGCCGCAGCAGCTGCCGCTTTAGGAACCACCCACTGTTCCCCCACCAGGAGGCCACCGCCAGGCCCAGGCCCAGGCGCCAGCGCCTCGGGTAGGGGGCGTACAGTGCCCTGCCACCGTACCCCGTCAGCCGTCACCAACGGTAGCCTCGCCCTCGCGTTACGCTTACCCTGTCTGTCGTCACGCCACGCCTTTTTTTTCCGACGGTGCTAAACGAAAACGTCCGTTCAACCTTCGTTCTGAACAAATTGAGACGCCCGCCTTGTGGGCTCGAACTTATCTGTGTCCGTTTGTTTGATTGTAGATGGACACATGTGGCTACTTACGTGCGTGCGTGCATGTGGTGATGATGGCGTAGGAGGACGGCTGGCCGTAGGTGATGAAATGAAAGCGTGCGTTTATGGCCCTGGGTCCTCTCCTCTACTAGGACAGGTGGTTTGGTTCCTACCTACATCTCGGCGCTGTCGTGTCGCGGCACGTATCAATGCGTGCGCCCGTCGTCGATCCGCTTCAATGCTAAGCATGCAGTGGACCGATCTGACTGAGTGCCTGACTGACTCTGCTCTGCTGCAATCAATGGCCGATAAGCACGCAGTGATTGCCAGCCCCCGGGCTCACGGCCACAGTCACAGTCACAGTCGCAGGCCTGCCCGTTTCATCTCCTCCCGGCGGAAGACAGGGAGCTGTAAACGACTGGAAACCGGTCCGTCCAGCTCCGGGCAGCGTCGCAGCGCCCCAGGGCGTGGTGCGGTCAAACTGGAACAGGCCGTGCCGTGGCCATTTCGCTGCTGCGCCAGCTGCTTGCTATTTATAATGGTGTGCCCATGCTAGTCCAGTCCAGTCCGTGATCAGGCACGGCAGGCTAGCTCATCAAACCTTTTCCTTCGATTTAAGAGCAACTCCAAGGCGCCAATCCGAACACACGCGTATTTTGTTCGCTTTTTTTCGTTTGGATCGGTTACCCGCTCATCATTCGTTTGTATTGGACCAGTGCATCCAACCGGCCGACTCAATTTTCGTCCGCGCAGAAAACAGTTTAAATTTAAAGAAGGCTTGTGCCTAGAGATCATGCCAGCGACCATGACATCGCTCAGAGTTCATGTCGGCGGCCATGCCAGCAGCCGGCATACATGCGAGCCTCCAAAAAAACCCCGCAGTTTATACTGGCGCACTTGCCAGCGACCGGCACACATGCCAACACACAAAAAAGAGGCGGGGGTTCAACCACGCCATCTTGGCCGTGGTCATACCGGCACGCTTGCCGACATACAAAAAAGATGGCGCTCTCCACCATAGATCAATCATCAAGTTTGAGCATATCGACATGCATCTTCTCGAACCTAAGCCTCTTCCTTGGGAATACCGTGCTCAAGTCCACCTTCATGATCTCCACCCCCTTCAACATGGAAGAGAGCGCCACTTCTTTTGCTTTGGTCTTGGCTTTGGTCGCCTCGATCTCGAGCATCTTCGCTTGCCTCTTCGCATCCATCTCGAGCTTCTTCGCTTGCATCTCTGCCTCCATCTCGAGCTTCTTGCTTTGTATCTCCATGCAGGTCTTCATTTGCTCTTCTTTGTCTTGTCGACGCTTCTCCTCCCTTTGTATCCTTTTGGGTCATCATGCCTTGCAAAGTTGCTTGCAAGGCAATCGATGCCGCATCACGCTTGTCCTCTTCCTTGGAATTGGTCTTTCCCCGCGGTCGCGACTTCTCTCCCTCACCATGCTCCTCGACGGCTTCCAAGCCTCCATTCTTCCGAAGGGTCGCATATTGCTCCTTGAATTTCTCGTCGGCTTTTATGACCATCCAACAATGGGTGAGGCTGAACGGTTTGTTCCCATGTTGGTCCTTGAATGCTTCCAAAGCTTGGAATGCCTACAAATGAAGATAAGAATGCATATTCATATGGGAAACGGTCAGGCAAGCATGAAACAACAAAAACAAAGATGGAGGAATGTATACCATGTCTTTGATGCCGAGGCCACTCACGGGACGGCCTACGATGCTCTTAAGGGTGGCACAAAACTTATTGCACTCTTGTTGTATGACCTTCCAACGCTTTGAGAGGGACACCCACCCACGCTTGCTCTTCATCTTGTACGGCGCGAACTTCTTGCGCTCATGAAATTGGCGATGAACTCTTAGCCAAAAGGTTGATGCCTTTTGCTCGGCGTCGATCTTGGGATCTTGTCCAATGTCCCTCCTGATGGAAATATGCCCTAGAGGCAATAGTAAAGTTGTTATTATTATATTTCCTTATTCATGATAACGGTTTATTATTCATGCTAGAATTGTATTGATCGAAAACTTAAATACATGTGTGGATATATAAACAAATACCGTGTTCCTAGTGAGCCTCTACTAGACTAGCTCGTTGATCAAAAGATGGTTAAGGTTTCCTAACCATAGACACGATTTGTCATTTGATAACGGGATCACATCATTGACAAGACCATCCGTTAGCTTAGCATATGATCGTTCAGTTTATTGCTACTACTTTCTTAATGTCAAATACATATTCCTTCGACCATGAGATCATGCAACTCCCGGATACCGGAGGAATACCTTGTGTGCTATCAAACGTCACAACGTAACTGGGTGATCATAAAGATGCTCTACAGGTATCTCCGAAGGTGTCTGTTGAGTTGGCGTGAATCAAGATGGGGATTTGTCACTCCGTATGACGGAGAGGTATCTCTGGGCCCTCTCGGTAATACACATCACAAGAAGCTTGCAAGCAAAGTGACTAAGGAGTTAGTTGCAAGATGATGTATTACGGAACGAGTAAAGAGACTTGCCGGTGACGAGATTGAACTAGGTATTGAGATACCGACGATCGAATCTCGGGCAAGTAACATACCGACAGACAAAGGGAAATACGTATGTTGTCATAAAGGTTCGACCGATAAAGATCTTCGTAGAATATGTAGGAAACAATATGGGCATCCAGGTCCCGCTATTGGTTATTGACCGAAGAAGCGTCTCGGTCATGTCTACATCATTCTCGAACCCGTAGGGTCTGCACACTTAACGTTCGTTGACGATATAGTATTATATGAGTTATGTGAGTTGGTGACCGGATGTTGTTCGGAGTCCCGGATGAGATCACGGACATGACGAGGAGCTCCGGAATGGTCCAGAGGTAAAGATTGATATATTGGACGATGCTATTTGGTCACCGGAAAGGTTTCGGAATGTACCGGGTATTCATCGGATCACCGGAAGGGGTTCCGGGAGGCCCTGGGAGGTTATTGGGCCATATGGGCCAAACGAGGGGAGCACACTAGCCCACAAGGGGTTGGCGCACCCCACCTCTGGCCGCTGGCCTTGGGGACAAAAGGAAGGAGGGGAGTCGGCATCCCCTTGCCTTCCCTCTCCTTCCCTTTCCTTCCCCCCGAGAGCAAATAAGGAAGGCGGGGCGCGCCTAAGGGCAGGCGCCCTAGGGCTAGCCACCGGCCCCCTAGGGGTGCGCCTGGGCAGCCTCCTCCTCCCCCACCTATATATATGAGAGGAGGGAGAGGGGCAACACACACCATGATCCCCAAGCTGTGTGCGGCACCCCTCTCCCTCTTCATAATTTTCGTAGTGCTCGGCGAAGCCCTGCGGAGATATTTGCACCACCACCGTCACCACGCCGTTGTGCTGCCGGAACTCATCTACTACTTCGCCCGTCTTGCTGGATCAAGAAGGCGAGGACGTCATCGAGCTGAAAGTGTGCTGAACGCGAAGGTGTCGTGTGTTCGGTACTTGATCGGGCGGATCGTGAAGGTGTACGACTACATCAACCGTGTTGATAAACGCTTCCGCTTAACGGTCTACGAGGGTACGTAGACACACTTTCCCCTTTCGTAGCTATGCATCTCCATGGATAGATCTTGCGTGTGCGTAGAATTTTTTTTGTTTTCCATGCAACATTCCCCAACAGTGGCATCATGAGCCAAGTCTATGCGTAGATGATATGCACGAGTAGAACACAAAGGAGTTGTGGGCGGTGATGTTCATACTGCTTACCACCAATGTCTTATTTTGATTCGGCGGTCTTGTGGGATGAAGCGGCCCGAACCAACCTTACATGTCCACGTACATGAGACCGGTTCCATCGACTAACATACAACTTGTTTTGCATAAAGGTGGCTGGCTGGTGTCTGTTTCTCCTACTTTAGTTGAGTCAAATTTGACTACGGCCGGTACTTGAAGAAGGTTAAAACAGCAAACTTGATAATCACCGTTGTGGTTTTGCGTAGGTAAGAACGGTTCTTGCTAGTTGACCATAGCAGCCACGTAAAACTTGCAACAACAAAGTAGAAGACGTCTAACTTGTTTTTGCAGGGTATGTTGTGATGTGATATGGTCAAGACATTATGTGATATACGTTGATGTATGATATGATCATGTTTTGTAATATCGACAACCGACTAGAGCCTTAGGGTTGTCTTTTAATTATTGTATGACCTGCGTGTCAATCATTAAGCGCCATGTAATTGCTTTACTTTATCGCTATGCATTAGCAATAGTTGTAGAAGTAATAGTTGGCGAGACAACCCCGACGCAACAATGAAGATCAAGGTGTCACGCCGGTGACGATGGAGACCATGACGTCGTTGACGATATAGTATTATATGAGTTATGTGAATTGGTGACCGAATGTTGTTTGGAGCCCCGGATGAGATCATGGGCATGACGAGGAGCTCCGGAATGGTTCGGAGGTAAAGATTGATATATAGGACAATGCTATTTGGTCACCGGAAAGGTTTCGGAATGTACCGGGTATTCATCGGATCACCGGAAGGGGTTCCGGGAGGCCCCGGGAGGTGATTGGGCCATATGGGCCAAACGAGGGGAGCACACCAGCCCACAAGGGGCTAGCGCACCCCACCTGTGGCCGCTGGCCTTGGGGAGAAAAGGAAGGAGGGGAGTCAGCCTCTCCTTGCCTTCCCTGTCCTCCCCTTTCCTTTCCCCCGAGAGCAAATAAGGAAGGGGGGCGCGCCTAAGGGCAGGCGCCCTAGGGCTGGTCGCCGGCCCCCTAGGGGTGCACCTAGGCAGCCTCCTCCTCTCCCCCACCTATATATATATATGAGAGGAGGGAGAGGGGCAACACACACCACGATCCCCAAGCCGTGTGCGGCGCCCCTCTCCCTCTAGTTCGTCCTCGATCATAATTTTCGTAGTGCTCGGCGAAGCCCTGCGGAGATATTTGCACCACCACCGTCACCACGCCGTTGTGCTGCCGGAACTCATCTACTACTTCGCCCGTCTTGCTGGATCAAGAAGGCGAGGACGTCATTGAGCTGAATGTGTGCTGAACGCGGAGGTGTCGTGTGTTCGGTACTTGATCGGGTGGATTGTGAAGGTGTACGACTACATCAACCGCGCTGATAAATGCTTCCGCTTAACGGTCTACGAGGGTACGTAGACACACTCTCCCCTCTCGTAGCTATGCATCTCCATGGATAGATCTTGCGTGTGCGTAGAATTTTTTTTGTTTTTCATGCAACATTCCCCAACAGTGGCATCATGAGCCAGGTCTATGCGTAGATGATATGCACGAGTAGAACACAAAGGAGTTGTGGGCGGTGATGTTCATACTGCTTACCACCAACGTCTTATTTTGATTCGGCGGTATTGTGGGATGAAGCAGCCCGGACCAACCTTACATGTTCACGTACATGAGACCGGTTGCACCGACTAACATGCAACTTGTTTCGCATAAAGGTGGCTGGCGGGTGTCTGTTTCTCCTACTTTAGTTGAATCGAATTTGACTACGACTGGTCCTTGAAGAAGGTTAAAATAGCAAACTTGATAATCACCGTTGTGGTTTTGCGTAGGTAAGAACGATTCTTGCTAGTTGACCATAGCAGCCACGTAAAACTTGCAACAACAAAGTAGAAGATGCCTAACTTGTTTTTGCAGGGTATGTTGTGATGTGATATGGTCAAGACGTGATGTGATATACGTTGATGTATGAGATGATCATGTTTTGTAATATCGACAACCGGCAGAAGCCTTAGGGTTGTCTTTTAATTATTGTATGACCTGCGTGTCAATCATTAAGCGCCATGTAATTGCTTTACTTTATTGCTATGCATTAGCAATGGTTGTAGAAGCAATAGTTGGCGAGACGACCCCGACGTAACGATGGAGATCAAGGTGTCGCACCGGTGACGATGGAGATCATGACGTCATTGATGATATAGTATTATATGAGTTATGTGAGTTGGTGACCGAATGTTGTTCGGAGTCCCTGTCGTGGTTTTGTCATGGCAGATGTCCTAGTGTGAGGACTTAGTCGTGAGGCCAACGCATCTAAGTGGTAGCTTGAACGGGGTTGAGCGGGACGAGAGACGTGAGATTTTACCTAGTTTTCGCCCCTCACGACGGAGGTAAAAGCCAACATCCTGCTTGATTGATATTGATGATGACGACGATCTCTGTTACAAGGGCGGTGTTTCACTACCTCTATCTCGAGAGCATCTACTTTGATCTTGACTAAGACTTGTCTGTCTAAACCCTGTCTATTTTGACCTGGTAAAACCTGACCCTCTTGGGGTGCCCTGCCCCTCCTTATATAAGTTGAAGGGGCGGGTTACATGTAGAGCCCAAGTCGGATTAGGACTTAACCTATTCTGGCTTCCCATCGCGGGCTTCTCATCACGGGCTTCTCACCGTGGGCTTCTTATCTCCAGACGGGTGGCTTACAGCCGGGCTGGTTACGTCGGGCAGCTTACAACCGGGCGGCTTACCTTCAGGGCTTATCTTCAGGCGTCTCATCTTCCAGGACTCATCTCCGGGACTCATCTTCAGGCGTCTCATCTTCCAGGACTCATCTTCGGGACTCATCATTGCAGGTTAAAATGGCTGGTTAAGATGGCTACTTAAGTCCAGAGAGGACTTAACATGGCTGCTTAAGCCCAGAGATGACTTAACATCAGGGCTACTTAAGTCCAGAAATGACTTAACGTCAGGGCGACTTAAGCCCAGTGAAAGGATCGAGAAGAGGTGTCTAGAGGGGGGGGGGTGATTAGACCCTCAACAAGCAAAAGTAGCAGTTTTTAAGTTCTTCAAGTTGAGGTGGAGTTTTAGCACAAGTTTCAGCATTCACAATACATTTCAAGCAAGCATGACAAGAGTATGAGCAGCGGAAAGAGTAAAGCATGCTATTTGCAAGAAAGTAAAGGGATGGGATTGGAGTGTGCAAACGCAATGAAGACACGGAGATTTTTGGTGTGGTTCCGATAGGTGGTGCTATCGTACATCCACATTGGTGGAGACTTCAACCCACGAAGGGTAACGGCTGCGTGAGTCCACGGAGGGCTCCACCCACGAAGGGTCCACGAAGAAGCAACCTTGTTTATCCCACCATGGGCATCGCCCACGAAGGACTTGCCTCACTTGGGTAGATCTTCACGAAGTAGGCGATCTCCTCGCCCTTACAAGCTCCTTGGTTCAACTCCACAATCTTGTCGGAGGCTCCCAAGTGACACCTAACCAATCTAGGAGACACCACTCTCCAAAAGGTAATAGATGGTGTGATGATGATGAACTCCTTGCTCTTGTGCTTCAAATGATAGTCTCCCCAAC
Source organism: Thinopyrum elongatum (assembly GCA_011799875.1). Lineage (NCBI taxonomy): Eukaryota > Viridiplantae > Streptophyta > Magnoliopsida > Poales > Poaceae > Thinopyrum > Thinopyrum elongatum. The sequence continues at coordinate 409,990,280 of CM022299.1, forward strand.
ACTCAACTCTCTCTCACAGATTTGGCTATGGTGGAAAGATGGTTTGAGTGGAAAGCAACTTGGGGAAGGCTAGAGATCAAGATTCTTGTGGTTGGATTGGAATGTCTTGATCTCAACACATGAGTAGGTGGTTCTTTCTTAGAAAATGAGTAGTGGAAGTGTAGGCACGTTCTGATTGCTCTCTCTTTAATAGAGAAGAGGGTGGAGGGGTATATATAGCCTCCACACAAAATCCAACCGTTACACACATTTGACCCAACTCGGTCAGACCGAATAGAAGAACTCGGTGAGACCGATTTAGTTCAAAATGTGAACGTTAGGATTCTCGGTGGGACCGACATGATCAACTCGGTGGGACCGATGTGCTAGGGTTAGGGCAAGACCTCATCTCGGTGACCGATTGCATGAACTCGGTGGGACCGATTTCAGCAATGAGTTAAACAGAGAGTTGGTCAGGCAAACTCGGTGGGACCGATTGCATATTTCGGTGAGACCGAAATAATTACAACAGGCAACAGAGAGTTTGCATTGCGAACTCGGTGGGTGACGATGACATGTACCTAGGGTAGGGTATTAGGCCTGACCTAGACACCCTACCCAAGGACACTACACAGAAGTCCAAGACCTAAAAGGTTCTACAGAAGATACTGACTAAAATCCTCATGAAGTGCAATATACTCGACATGAGATTCCACTCGGATATCCCAATTCCACTCGACCATGATTATTTCACTCGACCACACAAGAATCCACTCAGAGTACAGAATACCTAGAGTCACCCCAGGATGGCAACGGTCAGGCATTCACTCTGACGTCATAAAGATCATTTAATACGGGCGTTACCAGTAACGTTCAGGATTTAACTCTCATTGAACCCCTGTGTAACGGAGGGCTGCGAGGGGCCGGCGCACTCTATATAAGCCACCCCTCCCCTCTGGCACAAGGGTTCGCACCCCCTGTAACTATTCTATACTCCAATCGACAAAGCCTCCGTGGCACCGAGACGTAGGGCTGTTACCTCCTCCGAGAGGGGCCTGAACTCATAAACCTGTGCGTACAACCTCGCCGTAGCTAGGACACTGCCCTCTCCTACGTACCCCCTACTTCTACTGTCAGACTCGTTCCCACGCCAGTTGGCGCCCACCGTGGGGCAGGCGTCTAAGCGACTTCCGGTGAGGTTGCAATCTCCGATCTTCATCAACATGGTTTTCGGTGGTGGTTTGGCCCTGGGTCACGAGATCCGTCTCGGCGCGCTCGGCTTCATCGCCGATGACTCCGCCTGGCTCCAAGAGGCCCCCCTCGACGTCGAGGCTCTCCCCACCCGCGGGGCGGCGCACTTCCGCGCGAGTGCCTGCGGCGTCCTCCTGCGGCAGCCGTCGACCCAATATCGGTCGACTCCCGTGGCATCTTCGCTCCCTGCTGTCCGTCGCCACAAGCGATCTGGTCGTTCGCGGCTCCAGTGTTGGGTGAAGCATGCGGTGGCTCGTCAGTCGACCACCCCACAAATCGCGGCGATTGAGCCCGATGACTCTCTCTATGGGTCGTTCGATCTGCCGACTGGTCATTCGGATACGCCGTGACACCCTGATTTTGGCAACTGTTTCTTTTCAAACTTTTCTTGGCTTTATTTGAAATTTGAATGGTTTTTGAATCTTTCTAGTTGGTCTTGGAAACTTTTGAATCTTTCCAAGTAATCCAAAGCCTCATCACCTTGCCAAAACCCTGCCAAGTACCTCTAGGACCCAAATCCCAATTTAAATCTTTTCCAATAACCCTTTTCTTTTATTTGTGAAGCAACCTATAGTTTGGATGGCCAGAAAATTCTCAAATAATTATCTAAAATACCTTGGACCATATCTTGCCCCAATATCCAAAAATATTCCATGGCCTAGTTCAAATATTTTGCAAAACAATTCATTTTTGTTCCTGGTCAGTCTGGACCTTTGTGAAGGAAGTACCTGCTAGGTTTGTCCAAATGCTCTGAAATTTCTGTGGCATGAGGACAACTACAAATGACTTCCCTCCACCAAGTTTCAGCATCTAAAGATCATTCATATGAGCAGGGCTTCAACTTTCACATCCTGGACCAGATTGGTAGGTTACACATGAACAACCCTCAAATCTCAACCAAACCTTCTCAAACTTGACCAGTTTTGAGTCCTTCCAACCTAGATCATCCTGGACATCTCCATTGGCACCATTCGCAGCTCACCACTTCTCCAGATCTCTCTCTAGTTCACTGTCAGAAACTGTATCTGAGGCTACCCCTCATCTTAGACTGAGACAAGCCAAACCAGAGGTGTAGGTGAGCTGAGTGATCAAGGGTCGACGTGCCAGACAAGAAACGCCAGGCTCTCGTGGCCTCTAGACATCAACTCTCGTGGTGAGCACGACAATGGCATGCCATTGCGCGCGCTCTGCACCGCGCCCGTGTCTCTGGCGTCGCATCCGACTGCCTCTCATCGCAGTAGCTTGTCTCCGTGTGCCAACATCGTCCCCGTTCACCACCTAGCCCTTCTGGACTCCTCCCCTCTCCGGAGAAGCTCTCGGCGGCCGCCACGACCACGAGCACTGTGCCGTCCGTGCGGCCACAGTTGCGGCGCTGCTCATCTTCTTCTCCCTAAGCCATCTCTTCGCGCATTCAATGCTCTGCTCGCTCTCGTCTCGTCGCCCCGCGCCATGACGGCCAGCTCGACGTCCTTGCTCCAGTGGCGTAGCCACGTCGCCGCCGATCCAGAGAACTTGGCGAGCTTCGCCTCCCGGCTATAAATAGCCCCGCCCGGCCTCGCTGAGCTCCTCACCCCTCTCCCTCTCTCTCAAATTGCCTCCCCAAGCAAGAGCCAAGGCCGAGAGGCCCTCTGGCCTCGAGCTTCGCCGGATTTCCTCTGCCGCCCTCTCTCAGCCGACAGCCACCACCACTCCTCCTTCGCCTCGCCTGAGACCATCGTAATACTCAGCAAGTTCCACTGATCTTCCTAGAACTCTCGCCTAGTCGAATTGCTGCCGAATCAAGCCTCTCCGTCGATCACCGTAGCACCCATCCGCCGGAGAAGAAGGGGGCCGCGCCATCCGTCCATCTCCGGGGGAGCTACGGGTACAGGGAGGACCGTCTTCGAGTGCCCGATCTATCCCCGTCGTCTCCCCGCCCAACCGCCGTCGCTATTGCCGGCGAGCAGCGCCGGTGAGCCACCCCTCTCTCTGCCTCTCTCTCTTTCTGTTTAAATCGAACCGGCCCCACCTATCAGCGACCACGGCTATGCGCGCGAAGGGGTAAGTGGAGACGCCCGCGAGGTTTACGCCTTCGACGTGGCCCTCCACTGGTTTTTCTGGGTTTTCCAATTTCATTTATTTAAACAGTTTTGACCATTAATAACTTTTTACTAAAAGGTCCAAATCACCTGATTCTTTTTGCATTGTGTTCATATTAAACTCCTTTATTTTCTGACCAAGTTTGGCATTTTTCCAATACTCACAGAATTGTCGGTGAATAAAAAGGCTTTATGTGACATTTTCCTTTGCCATTTAAAAATGTTTTCAGAAGGAGATTCTTGTGGATTTGAAGACCAGGAGTATTTGAACAACCCAACCGAGCAAGGCAAGCCAGGACATCCATATTATGAAGCATTTCATAGCATTGCATAATTCATATTCATTTCTTGCATTTAATTAACATAGATAATTCAAGTGAAGTATTTAAATGCCTATTGTTGACAACTTAAATTGATATGATGAATGACCATGATTGCTAAGTGAAACTTAGGTTGTTGATCAAGAGTCACCTGTCCGGGCTTACCCGTGCAGCCACATTTGCCGCTATGGGACGACCTTGACTTGGTCTGGCTCCGTGCTCTTTCACCGGTACCTCCAGACAGGGAGGGTTATGCGTGCGTGCTGCCCTGATCAGGCAGACGACGATAACCCTGTGAGCCCAGTTGAGTGTTGTGCCGGCGTCCCCGTTTGGGACAGTTTAGTTAGGCCACAACGGTGGCAGGTGTCACGAGGTGACACGGGGCCACCCAAGGCTTGACTCCGAGGGAGTGTGATTGCCGGTGGTACGATGGGAGAGTCACGAGTCAGGCGGGTTTCGTTGGAGCAATGCTGGTCCACCCGAATGGGATCACGAGGTCCGGTGCTCCATAGTGTGGGTAAAGTGCGCAACCTCTGCAGAGTGTAAAATCTATTCAAATAGCCGCGTCCACTGTATTGGACAGCCCGTCCAGACCTCTCTAGGTGATCAACCGTAATAACCATAGTAGTGATGGAAGAACTTGTCTTATGAGCGGAAGTACTCATTGGCATCGAGTATTCTGAGGGTTGTGAGACAACCCGGATATGAGTAAGTTAATAACAGTAAGTGAATCAGTTAAGACATGACATGTTGATTGCCATGCTATTATTTGTTGCATACTTGTTTGTCATGTGCTTGCGAGTACATTCAAAGTACTCACCTGGCGTATCATGCCATATGCAGGAGAAGACTGAGATGGAGGTCTCGAAGGTCCGTGTTGCGATGTCTAGGATGTGTCCTCAGCAGTGTCCCTGTGGATGGAGTTACTATCATGTTCCGCTACGGAGTAGTCTTTCGTTGTAGTGTCCCATAGTAATGCCGAGGCCCTGATATGTTAGATAAATAATGTAGATATTGTCATAGCACTAGATGTGCTTTTGGCCTCGATGATCATGTAATATATAAGCTTGTACTCAACTATTATCAATAAAAGTTTAGCTATATTCTGTTCCAAGTTGTTGTGTGTTTCCAGAAGACATGATCTCTGGGTTGGAAACACTGGTAAACCGGTTCTCTGAGCCGGGGTGCCACAACGCTTGGTATCAGAGCCATGCTGACTGTAGGACACCCTAGGTAACCCGCGCTAGGACTGCGATTAGCATAGGACTTTGAGTGTGCATCCTGCTTGTTGCATTTGATTGTTGCATGCCATGCCTCATGCATCATAATTCATTATGTTACTAACCCTTGGCATTGTGAGTGTAGATGGCACCAGTTCCATATCACTTTCATCATGAGCCAGAACCCCACACTTTTCCAGCTCTGCTTCGTAGCGTCTGGCTTCGGCTATATCCCAACGGTGATGACCCGGTGTACCAGGTGTTTCGGGAGCAGTTGGGCGAGTCAGTATATGAGTACCATGTAGTGGCTTACATGACCGCGACTTCAGATATTGGAAGCTCTTCTCGCTCTTCCAAGGGCGGAGTGGCTTCTACTCCGGAGCTGGCAATCCAGTTTGCTGCCATGGAGGCTATTACTGACTTGCGCTTCCATGAGTTCGAGATGCAGACCCATCTAGGTTTCTTCCACTATCCCACCCTGTCGCCTACGACAGGGCGAGTCCTTTTCTCACCTGTTGACCCGGCGTGTGATCATGCGGCTAGTGTTTTGTCTCGCTACCTGAACGCCAGTTACCGTATGATCATTTCCTTGGCTGAGGAGCTGTGTTGTGTTCAGGAGGCACTTGTAGCAGTGACTCCAGCACCTCCTCCTCCTGTAGTTCCACCTAGGTATCCACCACCAGTTCCACCTCCGCGTGTGCTTGATACCCCTTCTGGTTTTTCTGGACCATCAGGTTTATCGTCTGGTAGTCGACGTGAGACCTCAGCTGAGTGGGCCTCACTCCTAGCCACTCCTGCTCTGCCGATGTTGAGGCGACGTGCTCTTTCTCCCGCAGAAGGAGAGCCGTCTCAGCAGCGACATCGCGTCTCCTTTGACCCGATGGCTCACATCATCAGTTCTGACTCTGACTCATGATCTGACGACGAGGACTCTTCAGATGGGCAGTGTTCATGTCACCGACGCACTAGACTGGAGCTTGAGTAGTAATGCATGCATCTTTAAATATGTCGACTGCCGTATGAGCAGTCTAGCCATGATATCCCCCTACTAGCTTGCCATGTATGATGTTGGGTTATCTTGTATAATTATGTTGTTCTCTTTATTTGCCTTTTTCATGAATTTTCTCTGGTGTCATATTATTGTATTTCTCCTTATGGATGTTGCTCATCGATTCGGTATTTGCCATGGGAACAAAAATTAGGATGAAGAAAGGAAGTAGCAGTCAAGGCGGCGATGGAAACCCCGTCCGTCGATCCACCAGGCAGGCAAGGCAACCGCCCGAAGACTTACCACCACCACCACCTCAAGTACCAACCACATATCAGATAATGAGAATGTTTGAGGAAAAGAGAAACCAAGATCTCATGGAATTTCTCAAGAGTATGCAGACAATAGTAGGTCAATGGCAATGGGGTGCATTCCAAACTGTCTGACTTCCAGCGCACAAAACCACCTAGCTTTGGTCAGGCTGTGGATCCTATTGAGGCTAATGACTGGTTAAGAACCATGGAAAAGAAATTGGACATCGCTCATTGTGAAGAAGCAGATAAAGTCCCATTTGTCACCCATTATCTCGAAGGCCCAACAGCCATATGGTGGGACAACACCAAGTTAATGTGGCCTGCTGGAGAAGAGATTTCCTGGGAGAAATTCAAAGAGCTGTTCCGCAAGTATCATATTCCCACGGGTATCATGAAAGTGAAGCAGAGAGAATTCCTGGCTCTCACACAAGGAAACATGTCTGTGGGAGAATACCTAAACAAGTTCAACAACTTGGCCCGGTACTCTCCTCATGATGTGGCTACCGAAGAAAGGAAAATAGACCGGTTCCTCGGAGGACTTAATCAAGCCCTCCGATGTCAGCTATGCATGTTGGACTTCCCCGATTTCCAGACATTGGTGGATAAGGCCTTCATCGCCGAACAAGAACACAAGTCTGGGAATGATGATCATAAGAGGAAGTTCGAGCCCAAGAACGACAACAGGGAGCCATATGCGCAAAAGCTGCACAGTTGGCAGTCAGGACCATCTGAGAACAAACCTGTGTGGAACAATGGTGGCAACAACAGCAAGCCAGGCAATCAGAGCAAGACCTTCGGCAAGCAGCCAGTCATAGAGGACTGCCGCCGCAACAACACTTGTTTCACTTGTGGCCAGAGTGGACACTACGCCAAGCAGTGTCCTACTAATAACGGAAAGCAATCAGCTGACCACAAGCCACAAGTCAATTACCTTGGACGCCGCCCCAACCACAACTTCAGCCACGGATGCGTCCACCACATCTCTGCCGAAGAAGTCTGCGAAGCTCCAGACATTGTCCTTGGTATGTTTTTTGTCAACGACATACCTGCAATAATTTTATTTGATTCTGGGGCTTCCCACTCGTTTATTTCGCGAAGTTTTGCCACCTTGCACAAATTTTCTCCTTCACTTTTGGACAAAATCATGGTGATACAATCCCCTGGCTCTATGCTCAGAACAAATATAATATACAAGGGTCTGGAAATCTCAATCCATGGAGTTAAATTCCCAGCTACCCTTGTTGCCATTGAATCCCCAGGACTGGACATAATACTGGGGATGGACTGGTTGGCACCGCACCAAGTGTGTATCAACTGCGCCACCAGAACGGTGACATTGGTGAACCCCGCCGGACAAACCGTCCAATTTCTGGCCAGCAGAATGATAACAAGAAAGGGCATGACATACCAGACCACTGTTACAGATATGAATCTGATCCCGGTAGTGGGTGAATTTCCGGATGTGTTTCCTGAGGAATTACCAGGAATGCTGCCCGACCGAGAATTGGAGTTCGCCATTGAAGTAATTCCTGGTACAGCTCCAATATACAAGAAATATTATCATATGCCAGGCCCAAAGCTGGCAGAGCTAAAGAAACAGTTAGACGAGTTGCTACAGAAAGGATACATTCGTCCAAGCATTTCGCCATGGGGGTCACCAGTATTATTTGTCAAGAAGGATGGAAGTCTACGAATGTGCGTAGACTATCGCCAGCTTAACGAGGTCACTATCAAGAACAAGTACCCGCTCCCTCGAATTGATGACTTATTCGACCAGTTGAATGGAGCACGGGTATTCTCTAAGATCGACCTCAGAACGGGATATCATCAACTGAAAATCCGAAAGGAGGGTATCCCCAAGACAGCGTTCACCACTCGATATGGACTATATGAGTTTACAGTTATGGCATTTGGATTGACCAACGCTCCAGCCTACTTCATGAGCATGATGAACAAAGTCTTCATGGACTTTTTGGACAAGTTTGTAGTGGTGTTCATTGACAACATCCTGATATACTCTAAGGGTGAAGAGGAGCATAAGCAACATCTCAGAGCTGTCTTGGAAAGGTTGAGAACCCATCGCTTATATGCCAAGTTCAGTAAGTGCGGATTTTGGCTGAAAGAGGTGGGATTCCTTAGACATATTCTGTCAGAGAAAGGAATAGATGTTGATCCTAGTAAGGTTACTGCGGTCTTGAACTGGAAGATACCAGCCACGGTGACCGAAGTCCGTAGTTTGCTGGGCTTGGCAGGCTACTACCGTCGCTTCATTGAAGGCTTTTCTAAGATAGCCAAGCCACTGACGGAATTATTGAAAAAGAACCAAAGGTTTATCTGGACAGCCGAGTGCGACAGTAGTTTCCAGGAGTTAAAGACGAGGCTAACCACAGCCCCTATCTTAGTCCTCCCAGACATTCACAAGAGTTTTGACATATAATGTGATGCATCCAGGCGTGGAATCGGATGCGTGCTAATGCAAGAAGGGAAGGTTGTAGCTTATGCATCACGACAGCTACGACCTCATGAGGAGAACTATCCCACACATGACTTGGAGCTAGCTGCTGTGGTTCATGCCCTGAAGATTTGGAGGCATTATCTTATTGGACAATGATGTGAAATATACACAGACCATAAGAGTCTCAAGTATATTTTCACTCAACCCGACCTGAACCTCGGGCAGCGAAGATGGCTTGAGCTACTCAAGGACTATGTTGTTGGAATAAACTATCATCCAGGGAAAGCGAATGTGGTCGCTGACGCCCTGAGCAGGAAACAAGCTGCTGTGAATGCACTAGTTGAGGGTATGCATCCGAGCTTACAAGAAGAGTTTGTCAAGCTCAATATCGTGCTATGCGGCCCAATGACCCCGGACATGTTGGAAATTACTCCAACCCTTATGGAGGAAATCAAGGAAGCACATAAGTCAGATGAAGAAATTCGGGAGATCAAGGAGTTAATTCAGCAAGGGAAAGCCAAGTCCTTCCGTGTAGATGAATAGGGTACCGTGTGGTTCGAGAAACGAATTTGTGTGCCGGATCAGAACAACTTGAGGCAACAAGTACTCAAGGAAGCACATGAGTCCGCATATTCGATCCACCCGAGAGGTACCAAGATGTATCAGGACTTGAGAGAAACTTTTTGGTGGTCTGGAATGTGGAAAGATATAGCATACTATGTCGCCTGCTGTGACATTTGCAACAAGGTCAAAGCAGAGCATCAGAAACCCGCTGGGCTACTACAACCTTTACCGGTGCCCCAGTGGAAGTGGGATGACATATGTATGGATTTTATTGTGGGACTGCCCAAGTCCACGAGAGGCAATGATGCTATTTGGGTCATTGTAGACATCCTCACAAAAGTGGCTCAGTTTATCCCAGTAAAGACCACTTTCAACGCAAATTAGCTGGCACAACTCTACATGTCCCGGATAGTTAGTCTGCACGGAGTACCCAAGTCTATCACTTCAGATAGGGGTTCCCTATTTACCTCAGCATTCTGGCTACGGCTACCTCAAGCTTTGGGAACCATGCTGAAACACAGCAGAGCGTACCATCCGCAGACGGATGGACAGACCGAGCGAGTAAACCAAATATTAGAGGATATGCTTCGGTCATGTGCTCTCTCCCATGGACCCAAATTGCAGGATAGTTTGTCGTACGCTGAATTCTCCTACAACAATAGCTATCGGGCAAGTCTCAAGATGTCGCCTTTTGAGGCATTGTATGGACGGAAGTGCCGCACACCGCTGAACTGGTCCCAAACAGGAGATAGTCGCATCTTTGGTACGGACTTGATGCTCGAGGCTGAAAGGCAAGTCAAGGATATTCAAGAGCGTCTGTGAGCAGCCAAGTCCCGACAGAAGAGCTATTACAACCCAAAACACCGGGAAGTAACTTTCGAGCCTGGAGACTATGCTTACTTGCGAGCAACCCCTATGAAGGGAGTAAAGAGGTTTGGCACCCGGGGAAAGTTGGCCCCAAGATACATCGGTCCCTTTCCAATGATTGCTAGGAAGGGCAGAGTCGCATATCAATTGGAATTGCCACCAGCATTGTCAGACGTTCATGATGTCTTTCACATCTCACAGTTAAGGAAATGCATTGCACCCCCAGCCAAGCAAGCGGATATGAGTGAGCTAGAGCTGGCTAAGGATTTAACTTATGAGGAAAACCTGTCAGGATCTTGGATGAGATGGAAAGAACCACGAGGAGTAAGGTGATAAGATTTTACAAGGTGCTGTGGGAGCACCACACTGAGGAAGAGGCTACTTGGGAAAGAGAAGATTTTCTCAGATCCGCCGATCCAGAGAACTCGGTGAGCTTTGCCTCCCGGCTATAAATAGCCCTGCCTGGCCTCGCTGAGCTCCTCACCCCTCTCCCTCTCTCTCAAATTGCCTCCCCAAGCAAGAGCCAAGGCCGAGAGGCCCTCTGGCCTCGAGCTTCGCCGGAGTTCGTCCGCCACCCTCTCTCAGCCGACAGCCACCACCACTCCTCCTCCGCCTCGCCTGAGACCACCCTAACACTCAGCAAGTTCCACTAATCTTCCTAGAACTCTCGCCTAGTCGAATTGTTGCCGAATCGAGCCTCTCTGTCGATCACCGTAGCTCCCATCCACCGGAGAAGAAGGGGGCCACGCCGTTCGTCCATCTTCGGGGGAGCTACGGGTATAGGGAGGACCGTCTTCGAGTGCCCGATCTATCCCCGTCGTCTCCCCGCCCAACCGCCGGCGAGCAGCGCCAGTGAGCCGCCCCTCTCTCTGCCTCTCTCTCTTCCTATTTAAATTGAACCGGCCCACCTGTCAGCGACCGCGGCTGTGCGCGCGAAGGGGTAAGTGGAGACGGCCACGAGGTTTGCGCCTTCGACGTGGCCCTCCACTGGTGTTTCTGGTTTTTCCAATTTCATTTATTTAAACAGTTTTGACCAGCAGATTTGACCATTAATAACTTTTTATTAAAAGGTCCAAATCACCTGATTCTTTTTGCATTGTGTTCATATTAAACTCCTTTATTTTCTGACCAAGTTTGGCATTTTTTCAATACTCACAGAATTATTGGTGAACAAAAAGGCTTTATGTGACATTTTCCTTTGCCATTTAAAAATGTTTTCAGAAGGAGATTCTTGTGGATTTGAAGACCAGGAGTATTTGAACAACCCAACCGAGCAAGGCAAGCCAGGACATCCATATTATGAAGCATTTCATAGCATTGCATAATTCATATTCAATTCTTGCATTTAATTAACATAGATAATTCAAGTGAAGTATTTAAATGCCTATTGTTGACAACTTAAATTGATATGATGAATGACCATGCTTTATAAGTGAAACTTAGTTGGTTGATCAAGAGTCACCTGTCCGGGCTTACCCGTGCAGCCACATTTGCTGGTATGGGACGGCCTTGACTTGGTCTGGCTCCGTGCTCTTTCACCGGTACCTCCAGACAGGGAGGGTTATGCGTGCGTGCTGCCCTGATCAGGCAGACGGCGATAACCCTATGAGCCCAGTTTAGTTTTGTGCCGGCGTCCTTGTTTGGGACAGTTTTGTTTTTCCACGATGGTGGCAGGTGTCATAAGGTGACACGGGGCCACCCAAGGCTTGACTCCGAGGGAGTGTGATTGCTGGTGGTACGATGGGAGAGTCACGAGTCAGGCGGGTTTCGTTGGAGCAACGCTGGTCCACCCGAATGGGATCACGAGGTCAGGTGCTCCATAGTGTGGGTAAAGTGTGCAACCTCTGCAGAGTGTAAAATCTATTCGAATAGCCGCGTCCACGGTATTGGACAGCCCGTCCAGACCTCTCTAGGTGATCAATCGTAATAACCATAGTAGTGATGGAAGAACTTGTCTTATGAGCGGAAGTACTCGTTGGCATCGAGTATTCCGAGGGTTGTGAGACAACCCGGATATGAGTAAGTTAATAACAGTAAGTGAATCAGTTAAGACATAACATGTTGATTGCCATGCTATTATTTGCTGCATACTTGTTTGTCATGTGCTTGCGAGTACATTCAAAGTACTCACCTGGCGTATCATGCCAGATGCAGGAGAAGACTGAGATGGAGGTCTCGAAGGTCCGTGTTGCGATGTCTAGGATGTGTCCTCAGCAGTGTCCCTGTGGATGGAGTTACTATCATGTTCCGCTACACAGTAGTCATTCGCCGTAGTGTCCCGTAGTAATACCGAGGCCCTGATATGTTAGATAAATAATGTAGATATTGTCATAGCACTAGATGTGCTTTTGGCCTCGATGATCATGTAATACATAAGCTTGTACTCGACTATTATAAATAAAAGTTCAGCTATGTTCTGTTCCAAGTTGTTGTGTGTTTCCAGAAGACATGATCTCTGGGTTGGAAACACTGGTAAACCGGTTCTCTGAGCCGGGGTGCCACATATGCTTTCTGAGTGTGAGAGCAACGATCCCGCGGCGGAGGTCCTCATGGTCAACTCCTAGTGCAGTCCGCCCGGATTCCGCCGCGGCGGCGGCGGCGGCCCGTCGCGCGACCATGACGAGTATTATCTGTAGGGTAACGCAGCAGAAAACAAAAAATTTCCGACCTACGCACCAGCCCAGGACCACTATGGAGACTGCATACAAGGTTTGATCATTTCGTTACCGACTCGTAGCGCAGCGGAAGTAGAGTCGATGACGATCGGCGGTGCAGATCCCCGCAGCTAGGATTTACAACCTCCCAACCCCGAGGATGTATACCCTCGTCTTCCCTTCGGACAGCCCTCCAGGAGGCGGTCGAACAGTCCCCCGGACGGTGTCGCGGACAGCCCTTCGGGAGGACCTTCGAAACTCGAACGGTCACTCGGACAGCCCTTCGGGAGGACTCACAGAACTCGGACCGTCACTTGGACAGCCCTTCGGGAGGCACTCTCAAACAGCCCCTCGGGCACTAAGATCGAAACTACGACCTCTCTACAGAGTTGCACACATACGGTGTCATCTATCCGGCAGGGCTTCGCCGTCCAGAACTAGTTCCCACCGGAACCCAGACAGCCTTTCGGCTCTACGAAACTCTTTTCGTGGGAGGGAGAGAGAAGCCAGATCATTGCAATGGCATGTATGTGAGAAGGGATGAGTGTGGAGGGCTGCCCCTCCACCTCTATTTATAGGATAGCCAAGGGGTAAAGATGTCATACAAAAAAAACCCAAAGTGCCCCCACTTTATGCCTTTCCACAAAAGAATAAAGATAAAAGGGGTGCCATGTGGAGCTCCAAGGAGCTCCACCATGCTTGGCCGGCCACACCCTTGGGGGACCCCCCAAGGGGGCTTCCTTAGTGCCTAAGGCATTCTAGAAGCCTTTTGGGAAATTCCCAAAAGGTGCTTTCCCTAAAATTCCCAAAAAGCACTTTCACTATTCACGACGACATTTTTCAGCGTCCGTTCGAACAGAAAATATTTATGTGGGCTTAGAACATTTCCAGTACCCACTAAAATAATTTTCAATGCGTTCTGGAACAATTCCAGTGTAGTGATTTCATCTGCGAAAAGCATCTGAAGCGGTTCCGGCAGCCCCGGAACATTTCCGGTTTTTCTTCCAGAAAATTCCCAGAAGTTTCCAGAATGATTCTGGTATCCTCCAAGAATTATCAGGCATGTGCCGAAACCATTTTGACTTAATGGTATCCCCTGAAACAACTTTTCAGTTTCACCGGAACTCATCCGGTGACCTCTCTCTGCGGAACTTTTCCGCTGTCCGAAACTTTTCGGTGTCCGAAACTTTTTCGGTGATTTTCTCTCAGACTCCCTGTCTAGTATTCAGCAGATAGATGACCCTTAAGCGTGTGACCCTATAGGTTCGGTGAAGTATAGACATGACACGGAACCCCTTCCGATCAATGATCAACATCGGAGCCGTGGACACCCATATTGACCCCTATACCCACACGAATGAATATTCGAGGGAACCTCCAGTTGCCGTGTGCTATTCCTGTTGCTTCGTGATATGTTACAAATACCCGAGGTGAGACATGTTGGCATTCCCGTGGATCAACAACTTGTCCACTATGCTAGTTACCTCGTTACCGGTATTGTTCTCTTTTCTCGTTCCGTGTTCCGGCATCCCCGTGATCAAATTACAAAGTGTCTGGCCAGACGATGATGGATACCGTAACACCGAGAGGGCCCAGAGATATCTCTCCATCGTCGGAGGAGCAAATCCCAATCTTGAGCTATCAAGTTACTTGACATACTTTTCCATGAACCCGTAAGCCGCCGTAATAGCCACCCATTTACGGATGACGTTTAACAAACCCCAAAGTTCATGAAGCAAGCATGAAGAAACTCGATACTCTCATGGTCTAAGGAATCATGCAAACATTAACCATCTCTGTGTTATTAACCATTAACTTGTGACGAAAGAATCTCATAGCATAACATCAATCGGGTCGATTCAACACAAATGTTCTTCTAACACTGTGCCCTCAAAGTTGCTGGCATAGACATGCCCATGATCAGGAAAACAGAACCATCATGCAACACTTGAGCTAGTCTTAGAGGCCAGACTAGGAATACATTTTACCGTTTATTATCCCACACGTGCATATGAGTCTTCCTCCGAGCCTCGTTTTATTTGCAGACTCGAGAATCATTGCAGTTATAGCATGGAACATAAACCTAATTATGAACAGGGAGATAATCAATAACATTTATTATTGCCTCTAGGGCATATCTCCTACATTATCCCCAAGCCCTCACTGCCGAGGAGAAGGAAGAACTGCGGCGCAGGAACGAGGAGGCTCTCCAGACCCCCATCATTGGGGAGACCCCCGAAGCTCAGGCTCTGGAGGCTGCGCGCGTGGCCAATTTGGCCGAGCGTGCGCGTTTGGAGAATCTTCAACAAGCCTCGATGACCGCGCCCGCAGAGATCCCAAGTTCCAGTCGACGTCAACGACAGTTGTTTCCGACTGGGCCTCGAGATGACTGTCAGGTATACCGCACTCCGATTCAAAATGTTGCAGCAGCGGCCCGTATTGCAGATTCCATTCAGCCGTCCCGTTTCGAGGCCGGTAGAGGTTTACAACAGATTCGAGTGTTGCTGAAAGCGGCTGGTGAACAGAGCTCAGCAGTTTCCCAGTCGCGCAACAGGATTCACAGCAGATCCGTCATGGCAGACACAGTTTAGTTGGCACACAGCCCAAGATCACCTCCACGGCATGAAGATCGTGGTTATCGCCAGGACGAGTACCTTGGTCAAGGCCACGGGCAGTTTGATCCTCGATACCACCGCGATGACCACCGTCGAGCGCCTACGCCCCCTTCGAGGGGTGGTTCGTACGCGCCCCGGTGGTATGACGATAGGCGCCCGTTTGGTGATGAGCGGAGAATTCCAGTCGACCCAAGAGAGCCTGGGTTTGATGCGAGGTTAGTCCTTGTACAGGGCCTGGTTGACAGAGGCAGAGCTAACAGAGAAGGGCTGGACAGAGATCGTCCGAGTGGAAGTAGGGCGTTCGTCTTCGGGCCCGAGTGTTTCAGTAGAGCCATTCGAGCTGCAGAGATTCCCCCCAACTTCAGGTTGGCGGCAGGAGTAAGCAAATTCACTAGCGAGTCGAAGCCAGACACCTGGTTGGAAGATTACTGAGTGGCAGTGCAGATCGGTGGAGGCAACGATGAAGTGGCCATGAAGCACCTCCCCTTGATGCTTGAAGGCTCGGCCAGGGCCTGGTTGAATCAGTTGGCTCCTGGAAGCATATTTTGTTGGGAAGATTTAGCTCGGGTGTTTATCAGGACATTTGAAGGTACTTGCAAACGCCCCCTGGGCTGACCAAATTACAGCACTGCATTCAGAAGCCGAGTGAATCTTTGAGGGATTTCATCCAGAGATGGACTACCCTTCACCATGCGGTGGAGAATGTGTCAGAACACCAGGCAGTTTGCGCCTTCAAGGAGGGCGTCAGGTACAGAGAGCTTATCCTAAAATTCGGTCGTTCCGGAGACATGTCTCTGAGCCGAATGATGGAAATAGCCACTCGGTATGCGAATGGCGAAGAGGAGGATCGACTCCACAATGGCAAGGGGAAAACAGTCGACCACGACGCCGGGGGCGGAAATCCCAGTCGGAAGCAAAAGCGTAAAGCTGAGCCTGCAGGTCCTGCTGAAGGTGCAGTTATGAATACACATGGAAAGTCTAAAGGAAAGCCTAAGGGGCCGTGGGTGCCCAAAAAGGTGAAAAACCAGTCCGGCCAAGATGTCCTGGATTTGCCATGTCACATTCACACAAAGAAGGATGAAGAGGGTAACTTGATTCTGCCCAAGCATACCACTCGGCAGTGCAGGCTCCTAATTCAGCAGTTTCGAGAGGGCCAGCCCAGTGAGAAGGACTCTGATAAGGACGAGGAAGAGGAAAAGGATGATGGTTACCCGAAGGTCAATGCTACCTTGGTGATTTTTGCTGATGTTGAAAGCAAAAGTCGACTGAAAGTCATAAATAGAGAAGTGAACATGGTTGCTCCGGCAACTACGACGTACCTGAAGTGGTCGAAAACTCCCATTACATTCGACCAGTCAGATCACCCAGCGCACGTTGCTACCCCTGGGCGGCAAGCATTGGTGGTCGACCCAGTCGTTGGGGGCACCCGACTGACTAAAGTTCTCATGGATGGTGGCAGTGGTCTGAACATTCCGTATGTTGAGACCCTCCAGGGAATGGGCATTCCGATGTCCCGACTCAGTGAGAGCAACATGCAGTTCCACGGAGTCATCCCAGGGAAGAAAGCAAAGCCACTCGGGCAGATTGCTCTTGATGTGGTTTTCGGTGATTCCAAGAATTTCCACAAGGAGAAGTTGACGTTTGAGGTAGTGGATTTCCACAGTGCCTATCATGCTATTCTGGGAAGACCCGCATATGCTCGTTTCATGGCCCGTCCATGTTACGTGTATCTCAAGTTGAAGATGCCCGGACCCAAAGGTGTGATTACCGTCACTGGGAATAGGCAGAGAGCGGAGGAGTGCCTCCAGAAGGGTTCCAAGATTGCAGATGAGCAAATGGCAGTGGTAGAGCTGGAAGAATACAAGAAAAATGCCGATCCGAGTGATTTGTTGCGAACCAAGAAGCCTGCTTTAGAGTCTGCATTTCAGTCGGCCGGTGAAACGAAGCTAGTTCACATTCACCTGGAAGACCCCACCGCTGCTCCGACTCACATCTCAACAACACTCGACAGCAAATAGGAAGCCGCGCTCATCCAGTTCCTCCGTGAGAACTGGGACATCTTTGCATGGAAACCATCTGACATGCCAGGTGTACCCAGGGGGCTGGCTGAGCACCGTTTGCGTGTCGACTCAAAGGCAAAACCCGTCAAGGAGCATCTCCGTCGGTCCGCCGCAAAGAAGAGGAAGGCGATTGGCGAGGAGGTGGCTCGGCTCCTGGCAGCTGAGTTCATCCGCGAGATATACCACTCCGAGTGGCTCGCCAACGTCGTCATGGTCCCCAAGAAGGATAAATCACTTCGTATGTGTATTGATTTCAAGCATATCAATTGGGCCTGGCCGAAAGATCATTTTCCTCTCCCCCGCATTGATCAGATTGTTGACTCAACTGCGGGATGTGAGCGTTTGTCTTTTCTGGATGCATATTCCGGGTACCATCAGATCCGACTGTATGGACCCGATGAAATAAAAACAACCTTCATCACCCCGTTCGGGTGTTTTTGCTATGTCACCATGCCTTTTGGTCTCAAGAATGCTGGCGCCACATTCATGCGCATGATCCAAAAGTGCCTGCTCACTCAGATCAGTCGGAATGTGGAAGCATATATGGATGATATCGTGGTCAAGTCACGCAAGAGTTCTAACCTGCTAACTAACCTCGCTAAAACATTTGCCAATCTGAGAAGATATGACATCAAGCTGAATCCGTCCAAGTGCACATTCGGAGTTCCTGGAGGAAAGTTGCTTGGTTTTCTCGTTTCCGAACGAGGAATAGATGCAAACCCCGAAAAGATTGGTACAATTCTCTGAATGAAACGCCCTGTGCGTGTGCATGACGTTCAGAAGCTTACAGGCTGCCTTGCTGCTTTAAGTCGATTCATTTCTCGTCTCGGGGAAAAGGCATTACCTCTTTACCGATCGATGAAGAAGTCTGATACACTCGAGTGGACTCCCGAAGCCGAAGCAGCGTTTGTGGAGCTCAAAGCCCTGCTTTCCACCCAGCTTGTGCTTGCTGCCCCAATCAGCAAAGAGCCTCTACTGTTATATATTGCAGCCACTGGGCAAGTGGTCAGCACAGTGCTCACAGTGGAGCGGGAGGAAGAAGGCAAGGCCTATAAAACTCAACGCCAAGTGTATTACATTTTTGAAGGCTTGACTCCATCCAAGCAAAGGTATCCGCATTATCAGAAGCTTGTCTATGGAATCTATCTGACTGCAAAGAAAGTTGCACACTATTTCCAAGACCACTCGATTTCAGTCGTCAGCGAGGCTCCATTGTCTGAAATTTTGAACAATCGAGATGCAACCGGTCGAGTGGCTAAGTGGGCAATTGAACTTCTTCCCCTGGACATCAAGTTTGAAGCAAAAAAGGCGATCAAGTCTCAAGCAATCACGGATTTTTTGGCCGAGTGGATTGAGCAACAACAGCCGACTCAAGTTCACTCGGAACACTGGACCATGTTCTTCGATGGATCTAAGATGTTAAACGGTTCTGGTGCCTGAGTGGTCCTGGTATCCCCCAGAGGCGATAAACTCAGTTATGTCCTCCAGATTCACTTCAATTCCTCCAATAATGAGGCTGAGTACGAAGCACTCCTTTACGGGTTGCGTATGGCCATCTCACTCGGCGTCCGTTGCCTGATGGTCTACGGTGACTCGGATTTGGTGGTTAATCAGGTGATGAAGGAATGGGATGTCAGGAACCCTGCCATGACTGGATACTGCAATGCGGTGAGGAAGTTGGAGAAAAAGTTTGAAGGGTTGGAGCTCCACCACATTCCTCGAATCAAGAACCAAGCTGCGGATGACTTGGCAAAAATAGGTTCCACTCGGAAGCCTATCCCCAGCAATGTTTACCTCGAGCATCTCCGTTCCCCCTCAGTGCAAGAAGATCCCTTCACCAAAGAACCTCCCCAGCCAATAAGTGCTACCAGTCCAACTGAAGTTGAGGTGCCAGCAGTTATCGATCTGGTTATGGAGATGCTGGTAATAACCCCCGACTGGACAGTGCCGTATATTGCATATCTGCTCAGGCAGGAGCTTCCAGAGGATGAAGTTGAAGCACGTCAGATCATCCGTAGATCCAAGGCCTTCACAGTGATTGGCGGGCGGCTCTTCAGAGAAAGTGTTACTGGCGTGGCTCAGTGATGTATCTCTCCAGAAGAGGGTCGACTGATATTGGATGAGGTCCACTCGGGGACCTGTGGTCACCATGCGTCCTCTCGGACCATCGTGGCCAAAGCATACCGAGCAGGATTTTACTGGCCACGGGCCAATGAAGTTGCGAAAGAGATCATTGAGAAGTGTGAAGGTTGCCAGTTTTACTCGAACATGTCTCACAAGCCGCATCTACTTTAAAGACTATTCCACTCGTCTGGCCGTTCGCCGTGTGGGGATTGGACATGATTGGGCCGCTAAGGACCGGCAGAAGTGGTTTCACTCATCTGCTTGTGGCAGTCGACAAGTTCACCAAGTGGATTGAAGTCAAACCAATCAAGAACTTAGATTCAAGCACAACCATCAGTTTCATAAGAGAGCTGATTTTCCGATATGGAGTTCCACACAGCATCATCATAGACAACGGCTCAAATTTCGACTCGGAAGAGTTCAGAGCATTCTGCGCTTCTCAAGGCACTCGGGTGGATTACGCATCCATTGCGCACCCGCAGTCGAATGGACAAGCAGAAAGAGCAAATGGTCTGATCCTCCAAGGTCTGAAACCTCGACTCATGCGCGACCTCAAGCATGCAGCTGGAGCTTGGGTAACTGAATTGTCGTCTGTTTTGTGGGGATTGAGGACAACTCCCAACCGATCCACTAACCGAACCCCTTTCTTCATGGTGTACGGGGCTGAAGCCATGCTTCCTAGTGACTTGCTTCACAATGCACCCCGTGTGGAACTTTTCTCAGAAGCTGAAGCAGAGCAAGCACGTCAAGATGCGGTAGATCTTTTGGAGGAAGAGCGAGAGATGGCTTTGATCCGGTTGACCATTTATCAGCAAGACCTTCGTCGATTCCACGCCAGGAACGTCAAAGGTTGAGCATTTCAAGAAGGATACCTTGTGCTCCGAGTGGATCAGCAACGGCCTCATAAGCTCGCACCTGCACCACTCGGGGGCTTAGCTGCGACCCCGTACTTGCCTAAGTTCAAAACTTCTCCGAGTGGAGAGCAATCCTCCCACTCGGGGGCTTAGCTGCGAACCAGTTTTCACCTAAGTCAAAAAATTACTTCGAGTGGTGAGCAATCCTCCCAATCAGGGGCTTAGCTGCGACCCCGTACTCGCCTAAGTTCAAAACTTCTCCGAGTGGAGAGCAATCCTCCCACTCGGGGGCTTAGCTGCGAACCAGTTTTCGCCTAAGTCAAAAAAGTACTCCGAGTGGTGAGCAATCCTCCCACTCGAGGGCTTAGCTGCGACCCCGTACTCGCCTAAGTTCAAAACTTCTCCGAGTGGAGAGCAATCCTCCCACTCGGAAGCTTAGCGGCGACCCCGTACTCACCTAAGTTTAAAACTTCTCTGAGTGGAGAGCAATCCTCCCACTCGGAGGCTTAGCTGCGACCCCGTACTCGCCTAAGTTCAAAACTTCTCTGAGTGGAGAGCAATCCTCCCACTCGGGGGCTTAGCTGCGACCCCGTACTCGCCTAAGTTCAAAACTTCTCCGAGAGGAGAGCAATCTCCCATCGGGGGCTTAGCTGCGACCCCGTACTCGCCTAAGTTTAAAACTTCTCCGCGTGGAGAGCAATCCTCCCACTCGAAGGCTTAGCTGCGACCCAGTACTCGCCTAAGTTCAAAACTTCTCCGAGTGGAGAACAATCCTCCTACTCGGGGGCTTAGCTGCGACCCAGTACTCGCCTAAGTTCAAAACTTCTCCGAGTGGAGACCAATCCTCCTACTCGGGGGCTTAGCTGCGACCCCGTACTCGCCTAAGTTTAAAAATTACTCCAAGTGATGAGCAATCCTCCCACTCGGGGGCTTAGCTGTGACCCCGTACTCGCCTAAGTTAAAAACCACTCCGAGTGGAGAGCAATCCTCCCACTCGGGGGCTTAGCTGCGACCCCGTACTCGCCTAAGTTTAAAACTTCTCCGAGTGTAGTGCAATCCTCCCACTCGGAAGCCTAGCCACGGATCAGCTCCGCCTAAGTCAAAAAATTCGATCAATGCAAAAGCAATATTTGGATAACACCATCAAGTTTGGATAAATCCGGTAGGTTTCAGGACCGCACGCAGAAGTACTCGGGCGTCAGGCCCAAAAGAGTTTAACGATTACACAATCACTCGGCATTCCGAGGCAAATAAGTTCAGATCAGTAAAGTTATTTCACTTGGCGGGAGGAGGACTCGCTGGCTCGACGAAGGTGTCCAAGTCGATGCCACCGGCTATGCGAGTGGCTGCTTCTATGAAGGTCTCCATGAAAGATTGGAACTGAAGCTTCTTCGTATTCTCCACTTGAAGAGCCTTCAGTTTTTCCTCCTTGGCTTCCCTGCAATGGACCCTGACGAGTGAAAGAGCCACGTCGGCTCCACAACGAGCAGATGATTTCTTCCACGCTTGCACTCGACTAGGGATCTCATTGATTCGGACCATCAGCGACTCAAGGTCATTTTGAAGTCTGTCTTCTGGCCATAGTTCTTGGTCTATGTTGGACAATACAACCTTCAGTCGGGCAATGTACCCCAAGATGCTGTCAAGACGAGCTTTGAGTCGCATCACATTCATTGCGGCCTCATCCTTGACGAGCAACTTTGTGGGGTCCAAGCCTGGTTCGATCCGCTCGGTCTCCTGCTCAAAGTCCTGACAGAATTCTGCACAAGGAGGAAAAATGTGTCAACAACAGAGTTATGTGAAAGCTTCCCAGATTCACTCGGATAGAGAAAGGTACCTTCAAGCATGAGATATAGCTTCTTCGCAAGACCTCCCAAATGAACCTCCAGCTCATCCCTCTTTCGAGTGAGCTCATCCACCCTGTCAGTCAAGACCACCTTCTCATCTCTCAGCTGCGCAGCTTCTTTCTTCGCTTCATCGATAGCGGTCTTCAGGTTGGCATTTTCTTCTTCGAGTTTGCCAACTGAAACCAGCTTCCTCTCAGCCAGTTCGGCCTTCTCACGCGCCGCCTTCTGCACCCCCGCAAGATCAATGTCCTTCTTCTCCAATGCCTGCTTCATTTTGTCTAAAGAAACAACATTCTTCAGTCGTGCTTGGAGTTGACGGTTTTCACTACGCACATCTGTTCGAGTGGGGTCACTCAGTTCAAAGGACTAAAAAGAAGAAATATCAAAGCATACAGTCAGCAAGTTGTTACCTCCCATGGCTGCCACTTCATCTTGAGCTTTCTTCAAGTTCGTCTTGGCGAGCTCCAGGTCGAGATTGAGTTGGATCTTCTCCTTCTCCAAAGCAGCATACTGGGTCCCAAGTTCACAAGATGTCTGTGATCAGCAAAAAGATAATTCAGTCGACGAAACAAAGATCCTTTATTTCCGAGTAAAGAAGAGCAAGTTCAGATTGTTTTCATTAAAGGAGTTCTAAGACCACTGCCGAATCAAACATTCGACAGCGGTCTCGGGGACTACACCCAGTGGGTGCACTCTGCGTGCCCCCACTGGTTAGATTTCCCACTCGGTATGACCTGCCCGGCCCGAGTGGAAGAAGCAAAAAAAATCCCGAGTTCTCAGACCCCCGCCGACTGCCCGCAGTCGACAGCGGTCTCGGGGACTACACCCAGTGGGTGCACTCAGCGTGCCCCCACTGGATCAGTCACCCACTTGACACGACCCGACCGGCTCGAGTGAAGAGCTACAAACAGACATATTCTAAAGACCCCCGCCGAATCAAACATTCAACGGCGGTCTCGGGGACTACACCCAGTGGGTGCACTCAGCGTGCCCCCACTGGACCAGGTACCCACTCGACGTGACTTGACTAACTCGAGTGGAAGAAATTCGCAGCAAAAGAAAACACCCAGTGGGTGTACAGATGCAAGGCTCAGACCCATGATAGATGCACATTAAAGGTTCCAAAATGCTCATCCATGGACATCTTACGAATAAGAAAGCAGCAGTTTTCAGATAGCATATCCTAACAGAGCAAAGTTCAAGCTGAAAGGCCAATCGGAAAGCAACTTACAATCCCACTTACTCGGACATTGGTCTGGAGGGCAGAGCTGGCGTCGTAAGCAGCCTTGCTGGTCTCGTACACCACCTTCAGTCGGTCCATCATCAGGCCAGCCTGGATCATCGCTTCCTTGGCAGCTCCTGTTTGGTCCTCCGAGACGTGATGCAGAGTGAACAGGGATGTTGATGGAGTCGATGACGCCGCTGGAGGAGTTAGAGTTCGAGGCTGCCCAGTCAGATCTGAAGTCTGAACAGTCGACACAGCAGGATGATCAGTCGACAGGGGGACAACAAAAGAAACAGCAGCTCGAGTCGAGTCACCCAGTTCTTGAACAACGGGCTCGGACAGCGGGCGAGACGCCCGGCCGGAAGGCACTCTCTCGCTCAAGGCCTTGCCCCTTCTTCCTGCACTCTTCTGGGGTTCATCGTCATCATCGTCCGGAAGCTGGATAACATCTGTTGGTGCTACAACCACTCGACAGTAAGATTCCAGTCGACCACCAAAACAATCGACAAAGTGCAAAGCTGCCTGCAATAGCTTACCTACTCGAGAAGTGGCCGTGTCTGCAGTATCCGTGTTGGCTTGCTCCTCGTCAATTTCCATGGGAGACGTTGCAGAAGTAGCTGCCCTGAAGGTCCAAAACCTCACTCGGTCAAACAAATGAAGGAGTCCACTACAGCAATGAAAGACAAGGAAAAGAAGCACTCACGTTGAAGAAACAGCCACGACCACCTTGATCCTGGGCAGAGCCTTCCGAGGCTTGGGTGGGGCGACCTTGGCCTGTTTTGCGGTCTTCTCAGTCGGTTCTAGAGTCGATGTTTGAGTACACTTGGTAATCTTTGCACTCGACGCCGCCGCCTTGCCGTGGCCACCCGCAGGATCCTGTGACTGCTTGGAGCGTTTCTCAGAGCGTGGAGGTGACTCGACCTCCGAGCTTTCATTAGAGTCTTCGCTGTCGTCATCGCTGTCGTCTGCGTACTCAATATCGGTGCTCCCGCCTTCGCTTTCTCCTTCCCCAAGGTGCTGCACTCCGTTCGGCATGGAATACATCCTCGTGAAAACCTGCAAGTCGCAAGCCGCAGATATCAGTCAGATTCAAGAATAACTGCATATTGCAAAATACAAGACATGAACACTCAGCAAACCGAGCCTGACCTCTCCTGGAGCGTTATTGGCGTCGAATGGCAAGATCCTCCTGGCTCCACGGGGGTTGTCCTTGTTTCTGGTGATGCTTCGCAGCCACTGAGCCACCGTCTCCTCGGTGACCTCCTCTGGGTGGATCCGAGTGGTGTCTTCTGGGCCCGAATACATCCACATTGGGTGGTCACGAGCTTGGAGGGGTTGGATGCGTCAACTAAGGAACACCTCCAGCAGATCCATGCCAGTCACTCCACCCTAGACCAACGCAACAACCGCGTCGACCAAAAGGGCTACCTCACCTTTCTCCTCCTCCTCTACAGTCAACGAGCGTGGAGTGTGGAGCCTCGCCAGAGAAAAAGAGGGAAGGCCAGTCGACTGACCCGGAGTCGGAACATCTTTGCAATAAAACCAGGTCGACTGCCATCCCCTAACCGATTCAGGAAAAGTCATAGGGGGAAAAGTGCTCCTGCCTCTCATCTGGATCCCTAACCCCCCACACATCTGGATCACATGCGTCTTCTCATCAGTCAGATTAGCTTTCTTCACCGTCTGAGATCGGCAAGTGAAGATATGCTTAAACAATCCCCAGTGCGGATGACACCCCAAGAAGTTTTCACACATGGAAATGTACGCAGCAAGATAGGAGATGGTGTTTGGAGGGAAATGGTGGATTTGAGCACTGAAGAAGTTCAAAAAACCCCGGAAGAATGGATGAGGAGGCAATGAGAAACCTCGATCGACGTGGGTGGTGAGGAGAACACGCTCACCCTCGCGTGGCTGGGGCTCGATCTCCCCCTCTGGCAGCCTCTAGGACCCAGGTGCAATCAGGCCATCGGCGGCGAGGTTCTCCAGATCTTCTTCCACGACGGTGGAGCGGATCCAATCCCCCTGGATCCAACCAGGCGGCAGACCGGACCGCGACCCCTTTGCCGCCTTTTTGCCCTTCGCCGTTGCCTTCTTCGCATGCTCCAGAGCCGCGGTCTTGTCCTTCACCATTGCTGCGGAGCTCGAGAGGAACAGGCGGGGGATTGTGGCGCTGGGGAAGATGAGGCGGAGGAGCAGAGAGAAAGGGGGTGAATGGAGAGCACAGTACCACACATCAGCAGCATCGCCTTTTATGGCCACACTTCCGAGTGGCTGACCTGTGGGCCCGTGTGATCCTAGCGCATCCCGTAACAGACGCTGGCCCGATACATGGCGAAAAAGGTGGCGCAAGGATCAAGGAGCCCTATCCGCCTGCCCCGCTTACCACACCGCGTCCCGTCCCGCGCGCTTCTCCAAATTTCGAATCCCGTGAGATACGGGAACCGCAGTGCAGTCGGACACGCTGAAGATATCTAAGTCCAATATACTCGAAGACATACAGTATAATTCATTCGGAAATTCCAGGAGCTAGAATCGATCAAGGCGACTGATGAAGGGTTAAAATACTATCAAGGCCCCTGAAGAAATGTCTTCGAGGCATTGAATCGGGTCAGAATCAACTTCAACCCTTCTTCACTCGGTCCTCAATCCATTCGGGGGCTAATGACGATGACATGTAACTAGGGTAGGGTCTTAGGCCTGACCTAGACACCCTACCCAAGGACACTACACAGAAGTCCAAGGCCTAAAAGGTTCTACAGAAGATACCAACTGAAATCCTCATGAAGTGCAATACACTCGACATGAGATTCCACTCGGATATCCCAATTCCACTCGACCACACAAGAATCCACTCGGAGTACAGAATACCTAGAGTCACCCCAGGATGGCAACGGTCAGGCATTCACTCCGACGTCATAAAGATCATTTAATATGGGTGTTACCAGTAATGTTCAGGATTTAACTCTCATTGAACCCCTGTGTAACAGAGGGCTGCGAGGGGCCGGCGCACTCTATATAAGCCACCCCTCCCCTCTGGCACAAGGGTTTGCACCCCCTGTAACTATTCTATACTCCAATCGACAAAGCCTCCACGGCACCGAGATGTAGGGCTGTTACCTCCTCCAAGAGGGGCCTGAACTCGTAAACCTGTGCGTACAACCTTGCCGTAGCTAGGACACTGCCCTCTCCTACGTACCCCATACTTCTACTGTCAGACTCGTTCCCACGACAGTGGGACCAATCGCGCATTTTGGTAAGACCGAAACGTTACGAAGGGAAACAGAGAGTTTGCATTGCCATCTCGGTGAGACCGAGATCCCTATCGGTGTGACCGAATTGATTAGGATTTCTGGCAGTGGCTATGTCAAAGAAACTCGGTGGCGCCGGATAGATCAAATCGGTGGGGCCGAGTTTGACTTTAGGTTTTGGACATATTTGGAAATGAGAAAGTGGTTGAGGGCTTTGGAGCATATCACTAAGCATTTTGAGCAAGTAGACCATTAAGCAACACCTCATCCCCTTTTAATAGTATTGGCTTTTCCTATGGACTCAGTGTGAACTTGGATCACTAAAATAGAAATGAAGAGTCTTGAGATTTTGCCAATCTTTGTCCTTAGTATCTTGAAGGGGTTCCACATCCTCTTGTTCATGCCACGCCATTGTTGAACTTTCTGAAATATACTAGATGAAGATATTAGTCCAATAAGAGATATGTTGACATTAATTACCAAAATCACCCAGGGAGCACTTGTGCTTTCAATCTCCCCCTTTTTGGTAATTGATGACAACATACATCAAAGCTTCAGATAAGGATATGAAGAGTAACAAGTAAAGCTTTGGAAGGACATGTAACATGCATAGGCTCCCCCTACATGTATGCAATCATGTAAAGATAGTATGTAAGATCATGTGAATGCATAAGCACGTCAGAGCAAGCAATGAGTTACATGTATCTTGGCTATATGCATCAGAGCAAATGATGTATACAGGAAGTGTACCTTTATGTTCATGATTCCTTCTTGCAAACAATATGTACATCATCAAGAGATCATCATGCACATGAGTGTGATGCATATACTTACCTTGTGGTCTTGGGCTGGCTTCGGAAGAGATGAGCTTGAGAAAACAAGGTTAGATAACAAAAGAACACTCTAAATGAAGCAAGTTCAGGAGACCACAAGATTACCAAGACTGGGATGACATGTAAAGAGTAAGTACTTAGTACTCTATTTGGATATGGACATGTCCCCAAAGATTAAAGATATGCAATGAATTCCAAGGATTTTCTTCCCTTAGATAGGAACTCTTTCTCCCCCTGAATTTGATATAGGATAATGGGAGAAGGTAGGGTAAGAGAAAATCAGAGCAAGAAAAAAAAATTAGAGCGTGAAAAGATACGAACTCACATTTATTAACATGTCTTTCCCCTCTTAAAGACATGTGACTTCTCTCCTCTATTGCTAATAAGCATCTGGAGAAGCAAGCTAAGATGTGCTTTCCCATGTGATAAGCTTTGATGTGCTCTCTCTCTCCCCCTCTGACATCAATTTCCAAGAAGGGACCTTCTGGAGCATGAGTCAAATAGGTTTGGTCCTTGAAACACATTACAAAGCAGCATGTAGTATAAGATGCGAGTAGAGGATAAGAATCATTGAGTGGAGCTGGAGAAGAAATGCCATTTGCAATGGCAAAAAGTTTTCTCAGTAGTGAAATCGGTAACGCCGATCTATTTTCATCGGTGACAACGAGTTGGCGGTGTCATAGATGATGCATATCGGTCAGACCGGGTTAGTCCTCATCGGTTGTACCGATGAACTGTCTACAAGATATTGTAGTTCGGTCTAGCTGGCATGAATCGGTGAGGCTGAGTTCAATACAGAGGAAAAGTCTTGTCAACTCAGCTCACTTGGCAATCGAAATCCCTCAAGGATTTGCAAGGAATTAACTGAAGAATTTGCAATGAATTAGATGCAAAAAAATACAGAGAAACATACAAAGGAAAAGGATCTAGATGAAGTTTTTTTTTATAAGGGGAACAAACAAGTAAAAACATATGCAAGACAAAGAAACACTAGAGAACTTCATCTAGAAGGGGTCGGCGACAAAGTCACCTATGTTAGAGTATATTGACTGAGGAGTCAAGTGATGACAGTTGATCGTAGGTCATACTCATCGTTTAAGCTCAAAATGGGGTTACCATTTTTCGTTTAAGCTTTTTGGTGTATTCACATCTTGGTGAGTTGCTTTGACCCATGTCTTGGAGTAAAGCTTCTCTAAGATGGAATAACATACCTTGAGTGGTGGTGTTGATCTTGATCATGTAGTCAAACTTGTGTTGGATGCTCGAGGTTGATGTAGTTCATCAAGAGTTGAGAGCACCACTTATAGTTTGAGTTCATCTTCCTACATGGGTTAGTCTTGCAAGGAAGAGCACTTGTGTATCCAAGATGACAATCATGAAACTTGATACCAAATGAAATCTGATATATAGAAATTGTCAAAGGATATGTTGAGTGAATCCACGCTTCCTTGTATTCAACAACCATATAGTAGAAACTTGGTGATGTAAAGATCGCTCAAGATGTGAGTGACTTGCAATCTCGTAGATTTGGGCTCATCCAAGTACCTACAAGGGTTAGATAACATGCAAGGGTACAAATATAGATCCAAGACATATGATCATCATCATAAGAGTAATATCAAGGATTAGTCAAAAAAATAAGCTCATGCCTTGCATGTATCCGAATGGAGTTTCTACTCCAAGTTTGAGGCATCAATAATATTTAATTCACCTCTCAAACGGCAAAATACTTTCTCATCAAGCGGTTTGGTGAATATATCCGCCAAGCAATCTTAATAGCACTTTCATTATCACATAGCAATGGAACATGTTTCACATGTATCCCATAATCCTTAAGAGTTTGGGTCATGCAAAGTAATTGAGCACAATATGATCCGGCGGCAATGTATTCCGCTTCGGCGGTGGATAAGGATACCGAGTTTTGTTTCTTGGAGGACCAAGACACAAGATATCTACCAAGAAATTGACAAGTTCCCGAAGTGGACTTTCTATCAACCTTGTCACCGGCATAGTCCGAA
This sequence comes from Thinopyrum elongatum, assembly GCA_011799875.1. Lineage (NCBI taxonomy): Eukaryota > Viridiplantae > Streptophyta > Magnoliopsida > Poales > Poaceae > Thinopyrum > Thinopyrum elongatum. The sequence goes on from CM022299.1 coordinate 410,019,794, forward strand.
TCGGAGTAGCCTACAAGATCAAAAGAGGACCTCTTAGGATACCAAATGCCAAAGTTTGGTGTATGGATTAAGTATCTCACTATCCTTTTCACAGCCTTAAGATGACACTCTTTAGGGGCCGCTTGATATCGGGACGGGAGGCACATAGATATAACAATGAACCAATCATAGAGCGGTAAACCTTTTGGTCAATCGGTTTGCCATCCTTAGTCAAGTCAAGATGTCCACTAGTAGGCATGGGTGTTTTCATACCTTTGCTCTCTTGCATGTTGAACTTCTTGAGTAAGTCCTTGGTATACTTTGTTTGGGAAACAAAGGTACCCTCCTTAGTTTGCTTGATTTGTAAACTAAGAAAGAATTTGAATTCACTCATCATAGACATCTCAAACTTCTCCGACATTAGCCTTCCAAACTTTTCACTAAAATGTGGGTTAGTCGAACCAAATATGATATCATCCACATAAATTTGGCACACAAATAATTCACCATTAACCCTTTTAGTAAAAAGTGTAGAATCAATTTTTCCAATATCGAAGCCTTTTTCAATAAGAAACTTAGTCAAGCATTTATACCATGCTCTAGGAGCTTGTTTGACACCATAAAGTGCTTTGTGAAGTTTGTAAACATGATTAGGTTTCTTGGGATTAACAAAGCCGGGAGGTTGTTTAACATAGACTTCCTCCTCAATTTCTCCATTTAGAAAGGCACTTTTAATGTCCATTTGGTATAGAGTGATATCATGGTAATTGGCATAAGCAAGTAAGATGCGTATGGACTCAAGTCTAGCAACGGGGGCATATGTCTCACCATAGTCCATACCTTCGACTTGAGTGTAACCTTGGGCGACGAGACGGGCCTTGTTGCGTACAACTTGTCCATCTTCATCTTGCTTATTTCGAAACACTCATTTGGTTACAATGACATTGTGCTTTTCATCGGGCTTTTCAACAAGCGTCCATACTTGATTCCTCTCGAAATTGTGTAGCTCTTCATGCATAGCATTCACCCAATTCGGATCATCAAGAGCTTCTTCAACCTTCATAGGTTCAATGTTAGAAATGAATGAGTAATGTTCACAAAAGTTAGCTAAGCGAGACTTAGAGCGAGTAATTCTCCCGGTTTGAATATCATCGAAGATTTGTTCGACGGGATGATCTCTTGATACTCTTGCTCTAACTCGTGAGAGCTTTTGATTGGGTCGGGGTGAAACATCCTCTTCATTTTCTTGTTCTTCCTCTTGTCTATCTTCATTGTTGTTGGCGTTGATGTTCTCTTGTGGAGGTGGAGAAGGAGGTCGATGAGGTTCATCTTGTTGTACTTCCTCGTCTCCTTCATCTTGACGTGTTCCACTTGTGGATGCCTCCAAGTCAACTTGTGGTTCACCTTGGTGTGAAGTTGAGGCTTCCACTTGAACGGACGATGTACTCTCCTTCACCTCCGTTGGGCGAATCTTGCCAATAGACAAGTCTTGAATCGCTTCCGAAGGGCCTTTGTCTCCTACATCAATTGGCAATTTATCTACTTGTGAGCCGTTAGATTCATCAAACTTCACATCTACCGTCTCTTCAACCTTTCGGGTGAAATTGTTGTAGACATGGTAAGTGTGAGAGTTTGAGCCATAACCGATTAGGAAACCTTCATGAGATTTAGGGGCAAATTTTGAATGACGATGTTTATCAAGAATGTAGCACTTTGAGCCAAATACTCGAAAGTATCCAACTTGGGGTTTGTTACCGGTGAGAAGCTCGTATGCCGTCTTGCCAAGAAGCTTGTGAAGATATAGTCGATTTGTTGCATGACAAGCTGTCTCAACCGCTTTCGCCCAAAAGTGTTTCGGCGTCTTGTATTCATCAAGCATCGTTCTCGCCATCTCAATGAGTGTCCGGTTCTTCCTCTCAACAACTCCATTTTGTTGAGGTGTGTACGTAGCCAAGAACTCATGTGAAATCCCTTCTTCGTCAAGAAAGGTATCCACATTGGCGTTCTTGAACTCCGTTCCATTGTCGCTGCGAACCTTCTTGATTTTTTACTTCAAATTGATTTTGGGCCTTCCTAGCGAAGTTCTTGAAGATCTTTTGGACCTGCGAATTATCATCAAGAAAGAACACCCACGTAAATCTTGAAAAATCATCAACAATGACTAAACCAAACGAGTTACCACCGAGACTCTTGTAGGCGTTAGGACCAAAAAGATCCATGTGGAGTAGCTCAAGCGGTCTTCTCGTGGTCATAATGTTCTTTACGGGATGACTTCCTCCAACTTGTTTTCCTGCTTGACAAGCACTGCAAAGTCTATCCTTGTCAAATATAACATCTTTAACACTAAGGATATGATCACCTTTAATAAGCTTATCAAGATTTCGCATGCCCACGTGACCTAACCTTCTATGCCACAACCAACCTTTGGAAGATTTAGCAATTAAGCAAGTTCTAGGTCGAGCTCTTTTAGTGAAGTCAACAATGTATATATCACCTCTACGTATACCGGTAAACACCATACTATGATTATCTCTTCGAAACACTTGGCAATCTACTTCAGTGAATAGAACATTGAGACCGAAATCGGCTAGTCTAGATACGGAAGGTAGATTGTAGCCAAGATATTCAACGAGCATAACATTTTGGATAGAGCTGTCATGTGAGATGGCCATCTTACCAAGGCCAACCACCTTACCCTTTGAGTTATCACCAAAAGTGACATACTTTCGAGGGCCGTCGTTTTCAGCAAGCTCACGAAACATATCCTTGTCTCCGGTCATGTGATCGGTACATCCACTATCAAGAACCCATTCCTTTCCTCCAGCCATGTAACCACGAAGGTTAGCCATAAGACCAAAGTGTCTCATAGCGTCATCAAGATCAAGGTCACTATCATCATCCTCGTCATAATATCCATGTTCGACATCATCATCATATGAATGATCATTACCTAGAGAAGGTAATTCATTAGATTTATAACCAAGACAATGTTCATCTTTATGAATTCTAATGACTTGAGAGATGATGTTACTAATGATTCCAACATCTCCTTTGGCATGCATGAGGTCACGAAGCTCAAATAGACAATCACCAAACTTAGGATCACTAGAATTCATCTTATTTAAAGCAATGGACTTTTGAAGAATCTCATCAAGATTTTTCTAGGAATAGTTTGGAAAGCGTTTCTCGAGGTATCTCCATATAGTGTAAGCACATTCAAGTGTAGGCAAGCATACAATCAAGCTTCTAGGCAATCCTCTAATGATAAGATTAACAGTTCTAAGATTGCAGATCATGTCAAGAGACTCATTGGGGGTAGGATGCAAAGGATCAATAGGAGGTGCACAAGGGCAAGTAATATACTTGTTCAAATTATATTCATTGAAAATCTCAAGCATCTCATTTTTTCAAGCATGATAGAACTCTCCATCAAGTACAGGTACTCGACGTCTAATACTCCCAATCATAGACTCATCCATCTTCCTCCAATGGTGATTAAACCAAAGCAATGGAGACCAATGCTCTGATACCAATTGAAAGGATCGAGAAGAGGTGTCTAGAGGGGGGGTGATTAGACCCTCAACAAGCAAAAGTAGCAGTTTTGAAGTTCTTCAAGTTGAGGTGGAGTTTTAGCACAAGTTTAAGCATTCACAATACATTTCAAGCAAGCATGACAAGAGTATGAGCAGCGGAAAGAGTAAAGCATGCCATTTGCAAGAAAGTAAAGGGATGGGATTGGAGTGTGCAAACGCAATGAAGACACGCAGATTTTTGGCGTGGTTCCGATAGGTGGTGCTATCGTACATCCGCGTTGATGGAGACTTCAACCCACGAAGGGTAATGGCTGCACGAGTCCACGGAGGGCTCCACCCACGAAGGGTCCACGAAGAAGCAACCTTGTCTATCCCAGCATGGCCATTGCCCACAAAGGAATTGCCTCACTCGGGTAGATCTTCATGAAGTAGGCGATCTCCTTGCCCTTACAAACTCCTTGGTTCAACTCCACAATCTTGCCAGAGGCTCCCAAGTGACACCTAACCAATCTAGGAGACACCACTCTCCAAAAGGTAATAGATGGTGTGATGATGATGAACTCCTTGCTCTTGTGCTTCAAATGATAGTCTCCCCAACACTCAACTCCCTCTCACAGATTTGGCTATGGTGGAAAGATGGTTTGAGTGGAAAGCAACTTGGGGAAGGCTAGAGATCAAGATTCTTGTGGTTGGATTGGAATGTCTTGATCTCAACACATGAATAGGTGGTTCTCTCTCAGAAAATGAGTAGTGGAAGTGTAGGCACGTTCTGATGGCTCTCTCTTGAAGAGATAAGGGGGTGGAGGGGTATATATAGCCTCCACACAAAATCCAACCATTACACACATTTGACCCAACTCGATCAGACCGAATAGAAGAACTCGGTGAGACCGATTTAGTTCAAAATGTGAACGTTAGGATTCTCGGTGGGACCGACATGATCAACTCGGTGGGACCGATGTGCAAGGGTTAGGGCAAAACCTCATCTCAGTGTGACCGATTGCATGAACTCGGTGGGACCGATTTCAGCAATGAGTTAAACAGAGAGTTGGTCAGGCAAACTCGGTGGGACCGATTGCATATTTCAGTGAGACCAAAATAATTACAACAGACAACAGAGAGTTTGCATTGCGATCTCGGTGGGACCGATTGCTCATTTCGGTAAGACCGAAACGTTATGAAGGGAAACAGAGAGTTTGCATTGCCATCTCGGTGAGACCGAGATCCCGATCGGTGTAACCGAATTGATTAGGGTTTCTGGGAGTGGCTATGTCAAAGAAACTCGGTGGCACCAGATAGATCAAATCGGTGGGGCCGAGTTTGACTTTAGGTTTTGGACATATTTTGAAATGAGAAAGTGGTTGAGGGCTTTGGAGCATATCACTAAGCATTTTGAGCAAGTAGACCATTAAGCAACACCTCATCCCCTTTTAATAGTATTGGCTTTTCCTATGGACTCAATGTGATCTTGGATCACTAAAATAGAAATGAAGAGTCTTGAGATTTTGCCAATCTTTGTCCATAGTATCTTGAAGGGGTTCCACATCCTCTTGTTCATGCCACGCCATTGTTGAACTTTCTGAAATATACTAGATGAAGATATTAGTCCAACAAGAGATATGTTGACATTAATTACCAAAATCACCCAGGGAGCACTTGTGCTTTCAGTCAGCTCATGAAGTCATGAGTAGGTTCTGCTTTTAGTTTTTCCTCGAATCGAGTAGTTTCTGCTCTTGAACTAATGAGTTGAGGATGGGAGATGTTTTCTAGTGCATACATGTTTCCTGTTACTGTTTCGTTGCTACACAACTATTCTGAGTCATATTTCACATGGCGTATCATTAGCACAGTCAGCGTGACTGCCAGTTTAAAATGCAAATAACTTTACTAAGCTAGTAAGCTCTGGGATAAATTTTGTCTAAAGTGGCTTTGTTATATTTCCATAGCATGAATGGAACGTTTTTATAGCCTGCAGCTATTCTTTAGCAGCTATCATTTAACACTTGAGTTACAAAAAAGCAAATATACAGGTAAATCGAGCAGTTATTCCTCTACGAAAAATAAGACTGGCAACACAAATACACAATACATAGTTCTTACTTGCATATTTGTAGTTTGGTGGAACAACCAGGTTGCTATTTGCTAGTACATCTAGTTGACTAGTTTGCTAGAGTGACCAACTTAGTAGATTACTAGATTGCTGATCTATTTTTTTTCTGATCTTGTATCACAGATGAAGAAGAAGGGTGTTAGCATTGTTGCATTGTGGGAAAGAGCTTCCAAGGCAAATAAAAGAACTTCGGCATCTAACCAAAACCTCCTGATGTTGAAGTTGAGAGCAGTATCATTCCTCCTACTATTGAGAGCAATCTGCAACTGGCACTTGTGCAAGCACATGAACCTGATGATGGCCACATAGAACCTGAGAGTGCAGCTGGCTCCCCAACCCCAATTGTAGAAGATGATGAAGCAAATGATGAAGTTCAGTTTGAAGTAGATTTGGAAGCACTTGAGTCTGATCCTGGGAAACAGATCCCCATCTCTAGGTACAATGTCAATGACCGGGATAAAGTTAGAAGGAGATACATCGAGTTGGGGGCATGCCAACCAAAGAATCATAATTTTGAGTATAGAGATATAAGTGGATTATAGCGTCGCTTTTCTCCTTGGTTTAAGGATTACAAGTGGCTTGAGTATAGTGTGGAGAAAGAAGCCGCTTTCTGCTTCGTTTGCTATTTGTTCAAGGATAAAACAAGATGTCCCGGTGGAGATGCTTTTGTGAAGAAGGGATTTAATAACTGGAACATGAAGTCAAGATTGAAGAAACATGAAGGTGAGGTTTGTTGCTCATGCTGAAGCTCAAGATAAGTATGACAGGTTCACTACACCACAAACATCAATTCGGGAGTCTATTGCTTCAAACACCTCACAATACAAGGCTTTGTATAAACATCATTTGACATGGACACTCAAGTGTGTGAGATTTCTGTTGCACCAAGGCTTGGCATTTAGAGGACATGATGAAAGTGAAGACTCACTAAATAAAGGAAATTTCCTTGAGCTTCTAAATTGGCTAGCAGGAAATTTTGAAGAGGTTGACAGGGTTGTTCTCAAGAATGCTCCATGGAACTGCAGGATGACTCACCATGATATACAACAAGAGGTGATAAAATGTTGTGCACAAGAGACTACTAAACTAGTCATTGAAGAACTTGATGGTGGTCATTTTGCAATACTTGCAGATGAGTCTAGTGATGTGTATCAGAATGAACAATTGGCTGTTTGCTTGCGTTATGTTGATAAGAAAGGAAGGGCGGTTGTAAGATTTCTTGGTCTTGCTCATGTTGAAGATACTACTTCTTTGACACTAAAAGCTGCAATTCAGAAAATGCTTATGGACTACAATTTGACCTTTGCAATGGTTCGTGGGCAAGGATATGATGGAGCTAGTAACATGAGAGGTAATGTTAATGGCCTGAAAAAAATGATTATGGATGAGTCCCCTTCTGCCTACTATGTTCATTGTTTTGCCCATCAACTACAGTTAACTCTTGTTGCCGTTGCTAAGGAGAGTGGTGATTGTACTTGGTTCTTTCAGCAGCTTGCACACTTGTTAAATGCTCTTGGCATGTCTTGTAAAAAGATGAGAATGCTTCAGATAGCTCAGGCTGAAGAACTCATTGATGCATTGGAATTGGAAGAAGTAGAAACAGGGAGTGGGCTGAATCAGGAAATGGGTTTGGCAACTAAACATGTATGTTACTAATGTGCATAGAGATGAAAGGTTTCAAAACCTGAAAAATCTATGTCAGCTTTCAGTTATGCTTGTTGAGACAAACAAGCATGAACAATATCATATTGTTTACAAGCTTCTTAAGTTGGTATTGATTCTGCCAGTAGCTACTGCTAGTGTTGAAAGGGTATTCTCTTCAATGAGCCATGTGAAGAATAAGCCAAGGAACAAAATGGGTGATGAATATTTGAACAATTGTTTGGTTAAATTTGTTGAGAGAGAATTTTTCAATCAAGTGAAGGATGAAGATGTCATGAATCTCTTCCAAAAAGGCGACCGCAGAGTTATATTGTAAGAAGGATATCATCACTTTATCAATCAAAAGGTACTTATGTATTCATGTCGTTATGGTCTGATACATTGAAATATTGCTATTGCCGTTATGCTAGTGTTGTTTTGTTCATATATTGCTAGTGTTGTGTTGTTTGGTTCATATACTACATTTAGAGCAAAAAAATTTGAATGAATACCCAGCCTTCATTTCCTGGCGCCGCCACTGGGAGCAGGTGAGGCAGGGCGGCGCAGCAACGCAGGTAGGGGTGCGGGAATCACTTTGTGGCCGGAGACGCAGATCTGGGCGTCGGGAGCCCATCCTCCGGCGATGGTGGCGACAGTTGGTGCCCCCGTTCGAGGTAGCAAAGAGACAGAGAGATAGTGTGAGGGAGAGAAGAAGAAGAAGAATAAAAAGGAGGAAGACAGGAGAAGGGGAAGGCGGTCCTGCTGGCTTCGGTCGGCGCGGACGAGGAGAAGGCAGGGCCTCGGGCGCGGGGCTCCAGTGCTTGCTCAGGGCATGAAGCTGCTCGAGGATGCAAATGAAGGTGGCAACACGGATTTGTTCGGCGTGGGGAACGAGAGGCAGCTTGCGAGGACAGGGGGAATCGGGCGAGCGGCGCTGGTTGGGTGGATCGGGAAGGAGGAGGCTGTGGCTTGCTGTGGTTGGGTGGATTTGGCCGGGCAGGTGGAGGGGCTGGCTGATTCGGGAGAACATCCCGAGGAAGAAGGGGGTTGGTCGGCTGGCGGCGGCACGATGGGAAAGGGTGGATGGGACAGCTAGGGACTAGGGTTTGATATGATTTAGTAAGTGGGTGGACTATATATAGGGAAATAGAACTAGGTTAGGACCCTCCGATTTAGATCGGATGGTCGAGATAAATAGGTTAGGTAGTCCAAATAAGAAATCAAAGATGTTTTAGGGATGTTTGGGGATGATCCGGACCCAACGGTCACGACTGCCCGGTTCGAGTTCAGGGAAGTATTCGGACGTGCGCGAGGGGTTTGACGAAAGTCTATAGAGACAAGGGGTTTTGAAGGGTTCAGAGAAGAGAGAGAAGAGAGCGGTCCGGTAGATCTGAGAGAAGGTCAACAGAGACAAGAAAGAAGCAGTAACTACGAGCGGATGCAGTTTTATGAAACCATGCGGATGCAATGCTCACGATGACATGATGAATGCAACAAGCAAATAAAACACACGGCAACAACGAAATAACTGGAAGGCGTCTGGAGCGTCGGTCTCGGGTCGTTACAGATGTGTGGAGTAATAGTAGTAGATGCAGTCAGGAGTCAGTCTACTAATCTTGGACGTGATGCCTATATAATGATCATTGCCTGGATATCGTCATAATTATTTGGAGTTCTATCAATTGCCCAACAGTAATTTGTTTACCCGCCATATGCTATTTTTCTCGAGAGAAGCCACTAGTGAAATCTACGGTCCCCGGGTCTATTCTTTATCATATTTGCTTTGAGATCTATTTTTATTTGCTTTGAGATCTATTTTTATTTGCTTTTGTTTTCAAATCTATTATTCTTAAAACCCAAAAATACCTTGCTGCACTTTTTCTTTATTTATTTTATTTTGTTTTATTGCGAGATCTATTTATCCAAAATCATACAAACCAATCTATCTTTTACCCGAGAGGGATTGACAACCCCTCTTACGCGTCGGGTTGCAAGTATTTGTTCTTTGTGTGCAGGCACCGTTTACATAGTGTTGCTTGGTTCTCCTACTGGTTCGATAACCTTGGTTTCATAACTGAGGGAAATACCTACCGTAGCTGTGCTGTATCATCCCTTCCTCTTCGGGGAAAAACTAACGCGGACACGAGCCATCAAGAAAGGATTTCTGGCGCCGTTGCCGGGGAGACATCATCAGCATCTATCAGGTTCCTAATCACAAATCTCATGTCCTTGCAATTTACATTATTTGCCATTTGCCTCTCGTTTTCATCTCCCCCACTTCACAAAAATTTGCCGTTTTATTCGCCCTCTTTTTCGTTCGCCTTTTCTCGTCAGATCTCATGTTTGCTTGTGTTGCCATGTGCCTTCTATTTGCTTGCATCTTCGCTTGCTAAAAATCTTTTGATATGGATCCTCATCCACTTGCTAATATTTTTTAAAAGATCCAATTATGATGAACCCATTGCTAGTGAATTGAGTTCACTAGATTATCTTTATGAAGTTTTGATTGAGATTTGTGAATCTGAAAATTGTGATGAAGTGTTAAAAGAAGAAATTTATGAAGTGATTCATGATAGCTCCTTAGATGAAAAGCATGATTGCAATGATTTTACTATAAAATTTATTAATATCAATTGTGCTAATAATATGCAAAACCCCAAGCTTGGGGATGCTTGTTTTGCTATGTCCACTACTTATTGCAATGATCATGATTGGGGTGATAATGATTCTTACGATCTTGAAAAATTATTTAAACCTCATGATGAATATACTTTCGATAATATTAAGAGTGCGTTTGGAAGAGTGTCAACTATAGCTAAAAATAATCCCACTTATTTGGAGAGTGTTCAATCTTATGAAATTTTTGATAAAAGTCGGCTTGGAGAGGTCATGACTTTATTTGATGATAATCCCACTATTTTGGAAGAGTGTCAACTTTGCATGCATGTGGATCATGAAGAGAAAATTTTATATGATAGTTATATTGTTGAATTTGATTATGATCCTACATGTAATTATTATGAGAGAGGAAAATATGGTTGTAGAAATTTTCATGTTACTAAATTACCTCTCATTATGTTGAGATCGTCAATGTTTTATTCCTCTTCTTTGCATATGTTAGATGTTTCTTGTCTTGATAATTTGTTTGCTTATAAAATTCCTATGCATAGGAAGTATGTTAGACTTAAATGTGTTTGTCATATGTTTCAAGATGCTCTCTTTGTGTTTCAATTCTTATCTTTCATGTGAGCATCATTGAAATCTTAAGCCTATCTTAATGGCTATAAAGAAAGAGCTTGTTGGGAGGCAACCCAATGAATAAAATTTATTTTTGCCTTTTTATTTCTGTTCTTGAGTGTTTGCATAATTATGCCTCTATTATTATTGTGTTTTTTATGTTTTATTTAGTGTTTGTGCCAAGTAAAGCCTTTGGGATCATGTTGGGTGATAGTTGATTTGATCTTGTTGAAAAACAGAAACTTTTGCGTCCAGTAAAATAATTTTGAAAAATCACAGAAGAGACAAAAAATTCTAATTTTTTTACACAAGATTGATATACAAATTGCCTACGTTTTCCTATTTTTTAGAATTTTTGGAGTTAGATAAGTATACAAAGCTTTCAGATTGCTACAGACTGTTCTGTTTTTGATAGATTCTGTTTTCAATGCATTGTATGCTTATTTTGATGAATCTATGGGTTGTCTCGGGGGGTATGAGCCATAGCAAAGTTGGAATACAGTAGATATAATGCAATTTTAAAATATGAATGGGTTTGTAACAGTACTTAGAGTGGTGATTTGGTTTGTTATACTAACGGATCTCACAAAGGTTTTGTTAAGTTTTGTGTGATTGAAATTTTCAAGTTTTGGGTGAGATAACGATGGATGAAGGAATAAGGAGTAAGAAGAGCCTAAGCCTGGGGATGCCCCATGGCACCCCAAGGTAATATTCAAGGAGAAACAAGCAACTAAGCTTGGGTATGCCCCGAGTGGCATCCCCTCTTTCTTCTAACAACCATCGGTATTTTACTTGGAGCTATATTTTTATTCGTCACATATCATGAGTTTTGCTTGGAGCATCTTGTATTATATGAGTCTTTGCTTGTTTTGCTTTCCGTTTTGTGTCAATTATCCTTGCTGAACACACCTATTTGAGAGAGCCAAAATTATACTATGATTTGTTAGAATTGCTCTATGTGCTTCACTTAAATTCTTTGAGCTATGGAATTGCTCTAGTGCTTCACTTATATCTTTTTGAGCATGGTGTGCTTTAATATTTTTGAAGAAATGCTCTCATGATTCATTAGATTTGTTTGAGAGTTAGTAATTTTTTTAAGAAATTCTCTCAGGCTTCACTTATATTATTTTGAGAGACGAATTTTTTTATGCTCATGTTCTTCACTTAGATTTGTTTGAGCTATCAAAAGCAACATATGAAACTAGTTCCAAAGTGATAGATACTCAAGAGGGATATAATAAAAACTTCCATGAAGATCATTGGACAAAATAAACTTGATTCCTTGTAATAGTTTTGAGATATGATGATAGTGATATGTGAGTCATGTTGGTGAGTAATTGTGCTTTAGTAAGAATATTGGTGTTAAGGTTTGTGATTCCCTATGCAAGCATGAAAGTCAATAGTTATGCAATGAAATTACATCCTACTTGTGGTGCATTATTCGGTGTTAGTTATGCTTAATGCTCGCTTATGTGATTTTTCATTTCTTGGTTGGATGCTTCTCAATCTTTTTGCTAGCCTTCTCTTGTACTAAGTAGGAATACTACTTGTGCATCCAAAATCCTTAAACCCAGTTTTGCCATATGAGTCAACCATACCTACCTATATGCGGTATTCCCGTGCCGTTCTAAGCAAATTTGTATGTGCCATCTCTAATTTTCAAAATAAATTTTCTTTTTGTGTGCTCGTACCGCTCATGAAACGGTAGGGGGTGGCTGATATTTTTCCATGCTAGATGTGTTATTCTCAAGATGAGTGTTTATTCACTTGTCATTGCATGAGAGTATGGCAAAGGTATTGGGGATGCCCAGTCCTGAAATGAAAAATGAATTTACTTTATGTTGTCAAATAGTAAATTCCTTGGAAAGTGTTGGTATGGACGGCACCCGTGGATACGGCTAGCCGTGGAATGTGAAAGTATGGTGGAAAAAGGAATAAACTTTATTTCTTGTTTGGGAACCACCTATGATATATCTAGCATGGAAAGTATTGGGAACTAATTGATCATTTTCGTTGACAGGAAAGGCATGCCACCCAAAATGTTTTATCTCTATTTTTTCGCTTTGAGCTCTGGCACCTCTACAAATCCCTACTTCCCTCTGCGAAGGGCCTTTCTATTTACTTTATGCATTTTTATTTTTATTTGAGTCTCCATCTTCTCTTATAAAGCACCAACTAAGGGGCACTATGATCATACTTGAGCATTGGGTGTAGCTAATATGCGAGTATGTTTCATGAATGGATCAATGATTGAGCATAATGAGCTAGGGATAACTTGCTTTAGTGTTGATATTTTGAAAGACATGGTTGCTTGTTGATATGCTTGAGTATTGAAATCTTCATGTCAAAACTAGACTATTACTTTGAACCATATAAAAGTGCAAATGTCCATGCTACAAAAGAAAAGAATATGTGATGAACATGTTAGGCAGCATTCCACATCAAAAATTCTATTTTTATCATTTACCTACTCGAGGACGAGTAGGAATTAAGCTTGGGGATGCTGATACGTCTCCAATGTATCTATAATTTTTGCTTGTTCCATGCTATTATATTATCATTCTTGGATGTTTTACCATCATTTTATAGCAACTTTATATCATTTTTTGGGACTAACCTATTGACATAGTGCCCAGTGCCAACTGCAATTTTTTGCTTCTTTTTTACTTCGTAGAATATCAGTACTAAATGGAGTCCAAACGCAGCGAAACTTTTTGGAGAATTTTTTTGGACCAGAAGACACCTGTTGGGCCAAAGAAGTACCATAGGGGGGCTCCGAGGGGAGCACAACCCACCTGGCGCGCCTGGGGGCCCAGGCGCGCCCTGGTGGGTTGTGCCCACCTCGGCCGCCTCCCGCACCGCCTCTTTGCTCTATAAATACCCCGAAAATCCAAAAACCCTAGGGGAGTCGACGAAACACAATTCCAGCCGCCACAAGTTCCAGAACCACCAGATCCAATCTAGACATCATCACGGAGGGGTTCATCATCCTCATTGGTGCCTCTCTGATGATGTGTGAGTAATTCATTGTAGACCTACGGGTCCGTAGTTACTAGCTAGATGGCTTCCTCTCTCTCTTTTGATTCTCAATACAATGGTCTCTTGGAGATCTATTTGATGTAACTCTTTTTTGCGGTGTGTTTGTTGGCATCCGATGAACTTTGAGTTTATGACCAGATCTATTTATCCATGAAAGTTATTTGAGTTTCTTTGATCTCTTATATGCATGATTACTTATAGCCTCGTATTTCTTCTTCGAATCTTTGGTTTAGTTAGAACAACTAGATTGATTTTTCTTGCCATGGGAAGAGGTGCTTTGTGATGGGTTCGGTCGTGCGGTGTTCTTTCCCAGTGGCAGAAGGGGCAGCAAGACACATATTGATCATTGCTATTAAGGATAACAAGATGGGGTCTATTCCTATATGAATAGATCTTGTCTACATCATGTCATCATTCTTATTGCATTACTCCATTTCTCCATGAACTTAATACACTAGATGCATGCTGGATAGCGGTCGATGTGTGGAGTAATAGTAGTAGATGCAGGCAGGAGTCGGTCTACTAATCTTGGATGTGATGCCTATATAATGATCATTGCCTGGATATCTTCATAATTATTTGATGTTCTATCAATTTCCCAACAGTAATTTGTTTACCCGCCGTATGCTATTTTTCTCGAGAGAAGCCTCTAGTGAAATCTACGGCCCCCGGGTCTATTCTTTATCATATTTGCTTTGAGATCTATTTTTATTTGCTTTTGTTTTCAGATCTATTATTGTAAAAACCCAAAAATACCTTGCTGCACTTTTCTTTATTTATTTTATTTTGTTTTATTGCGAGATCTATTTATCCAAAATCATACAAACCAATCTATCTTTTACCCAAGAGGGATTGAAAACCCCTCTTACACGTCGGGTTGCAAGTATTTGTTCTTTGTGTGCAGGTACCGTTTACATAGTGTTGCTTGGTTCTCCTACTGGTTCGATAACCTTGGTTTCATAACTGAGGGAAATACCTACTGTAGCTGTGCTGCATCATCCCTTCCTCTTCGGGGAAAAACTGACGCATACACGAGCCATCAATGTGCAACATTTAGATCCGTATGTACTTTTCAAATGTTTATGTCCTCCTCCTTGACTACATCATGGATGGATTTGAAGCATAGCTTTATGTGTCTGGTCCTCTTGTGAAACCTTGGTTCCTTGGCTAGAGCAATGCCACTAGTGTTGTCGCAGAACAGAGTTATTGGGTTCAGCACACTGGGCACAACTCCAAGATTTGTCATGAATTGCTTCATCCAAACACCTTCCTTCGCTGCCTCCGAGGCAGCTATGTACTCTGCTTCGCATGTAGAATCAGCTACCATGCTTTGCTTGGAACTGCACCACCTTATCGCTCCCCCATTAGAATATATACGTATTCGGTTTGAGACTTAGAGTCATCCGGATCAGTGTCAAAGCTTGCATCGATGTAACCCTTTACGACGAGCTCTTGATCACCTCCATAAATGAGAAACATTTCCTTATTCCTTTTCATGTACTTAAGGATATTCTTCACCGATGTCTAGTGATCCATTCCTGGATTACTTTGAAACCTTCCGGCCATACTTATGGCAAGGCTGACATCCGGTCTTGTGCACAACATCGCATGGATGATAGAGCCAATGGCAGAAGCATAGGGGATGACACTCATCTTTTCTCTATCCTCTGTAGTCGCTGGGCATTGAGTCTGACTCAACTTCACACCTTGCAAAACAGGCAAGAACTCCTTCGTGGACTGATCCATTTTGAACTTCTTCAAAATCTTATCAAGGTATGTGCTTTGTGAAAGTCCTATTAAGCGTCTCGATCTATCTCTATAGATCTTGATGCCTAATACGAAAGCAGCTTCTCCTAGGTCCTTCATTGAAAAACTCTCGTTCAAATATTCCTTCATGTTTTCCAAAAGTTCTATATTGTTTCCAATCAGCAATATGTCATCCACATATAATATTAGAAATGCTATAGAGCTCCCACTCACTTTCTTGTAAATACAAGATTCTCCAAAAACTTGTATAAACCCAAACGCTTTGATCACCTCATCAAAGCGAAGATTCCAACTCTGAGATGCTTGCACCAGTCCATAAATGGATCGCTGGAGTTTGCACACTTTGTCATCATTCTCTGGATCGACAAAACCTTCCAGTTGCATCATATACAACTCTTCCTTAAGGAAACCGTTAAGGAACGTTGTTTTGACATCCATCTGCCAGATTTCATAATCGAAAAATGCAGCTATTGCTAACATGATTCTGACGGACTTAAGCATCGCTACGGGTGAGAAAGTCTCATCGTAGTCAACTCCTTGAACTTGTGAAAAACCCTTTGCCACAAGTCAAGCTTTATAGACGGTGACATTACCGTCCGCGTCCGTCTTGTTCTTGAAGATCCATTTATTCTGAATGGCCTTTCACCCTTCAGGTAATACTTCCAAAGTCCATACTTTCTTTTCATACATGGATCCCATCTTGGATTTCATGGCCTCTAACCATTTGTCAGAATTCGGACCCACCATCGCTTCTCCATAGCTCATAGGTTCACCGTTGTCCAACAACATGACCTCTAAGACAGGGTTACTGTACCACTCAGGAGCTGTACGTACCCTTGTCGACCTACGAGGTTTGATAGTAACTTGATCTGAAGCTTCATGATCATCATCATTAGCTTCCTCTTCAACTGGTGTAGGTGCCATAGAAACATCTTTCTGTGCTGCGCTACTCTCTGGTTGAAGCAAAGGTTCAACAACCTCATAAAGTTCTATCTTCCTCCCACTCAATTCTTTCGAGAGAAACTCTTTCTCGAGAAAGGACCAATTCTTAGCGACAAACACTTTGCCTTCGGATCTGAGATAGAAGGTATACCCAACCGTCTCTTTTGGGTATACTATGAAGACGCATTTGTCCACTTGGGGTTCGAGCTTTTCCGGCTGAAGCCTTTTGACATAAGCATCGCAGCCCCAAACCTTAAGAAACGACAACTTAGGTTTCTTGCCAAACCATAGTTCATACGGTGTTGTCTCCATGGACTTAGATGGTGCCCTATTTAAAGAGAATGCATCTGTCTCTAACGCATAACCCCAAAATGATAGTGGCAAATCGGCAAGAGACATCATAGAACGCACCACATCCAATAAGGTACGATTACGACGTTCGGACACACCATTACGCTGTGGTGTTCCAGGTGGCGTCAACTATGAAACAATTCCACATTGTCTTAAGTGATTCCAAACTCATAACTCAGATATTCTCCCCCTCGATCAGATCATAGGAATTTAATCTTCTTGTTACGATGATTCTCAACTTCACTCTGAAATTGCTTGAACTTTTCAAATGTTTCAGACGTATGCTTCATTAAGTAAACATACCCATATCTACTCAAGTCATCAGTGAAGGTGAGAAAATAACGATATCCACCGTGCGCGTCAACACTCATCGGACCACACACATCAGTATGTATGATTTCCAACAAGTCACTTGCCCGTTCCATTGTTCCGGAAAATGGGGGTTTGGTCATCTTGCCCATGAGGCATGGTTTGCATGTGTCAAGTGATTCAAAATCAAGTGACTCCAAAAGCCCATCAGCATGGAGTTTCTTCATGCGCTTAACACCAATATGACCTAAGCGGCAGTGCCACGAGAAAGTGGTACTATCATTATCAACTCTACATCTTTTGGCATCAATGATATGAACATGTGTATCATCACTATCGAGATTCAATAAGAATAAACCCCTCACAATGGGTGCATGCCCATAAAAGATATTACCCATATAAATAGAACAACCATTATTCTTTGATTTTAATGAGTAACCATCTCACATTAAACAAGATCCAGATATAATGTTCATGCTCAACGCAGGCACTAAATAACAATTATTCAGGTTCTTCACTAATCCCGATGGTAATCGAAGAGCGAGCGTGCCGACAGTGATCACATCAAACTTGGAACCATTTCCCACGTGCATTGTCACTTCGTCCTTCGCCAGCCTCCGTCGATTCTGTAGTTCTTGTTGAGTTGCAAATGTGAGCAACCGAACCGGTATCAAATACCCAGGCACTACAACGAGAGTTGGTAAGGTACACATCAATAACATGTATATCATATATACCTTTGTTGACGTTGGCCCCCTTCTTCTCGGCCAGATATTTGGGCTAGTTTCGCTTCCAGTGGCCAGTTCCCTTGCAATAGAAGCACTCAGTCTCCGGCTTGGGTCCAGCCTTGGGTTTCTTCACGGGAGGAGCAACTGCTTTGCCACCTTTATTGAAGTTTCCCTTCTTTCCCTTGCCTTTCTTGAAACTAGTGGTTTTATTCACCATCAACACTTGATGCTCCTTCTGGATGTCTGACTCAGCGACTTTCAGCATTGCGAATAGCTCAGAGACTGACTTGTTCATCCCTTGCATGTTATAGTTCAACACAAAGCTCTTGTAGCTAGGTGGTAGCGATTGAAGAACTCTATCAGTGACAGCCTCTGGCAGGAGCTCAACTCCCAACTCAGCCAGAAGGTTGTAGTACCCAGACATTCTGAGTATGTGCTCACTAACAGACCCGTTCTCCTCCATCTTGCAGGCATAGAACTTATCAGAGGTCTCATACCTCTCGATCCGGGCATTCTTCTCAAAGATAAACTGCAACTCCTGGGACATCTCATATGCTCCATGACGTTCAAAATGCCTTTGAAGTCCCGACTCTAAGCTATACAACATGGCGCACTGAACTATTGAGTAGTCATCAACACACGACTGCCAGACGTTCACAACGTCCACAGTCGCTGGAGGGGGTGGCGCACCAAGCGGTGCATCAAGGACATAAGACTTTTGGGCAGCCGTGAGGACAATCCTGAGATTACCGGCCCAGTCCACAAAGTTACTTCCATCATCTTTCAGCTTAACTTTCTCTAGGAACGCATTGAAATTCAGGGGAGCTACTGCGCGAGCCATTGATCTACAACATAAATTTGCAAAGGCAACTTTAGACTATTGTTCATGATAATGAGTTCAATTAATCATATTACTTAAGAACTCCCACTCAAATTGACATCCCTCTGGTCGTCCGAGTGTAACATGATCCAAATTCACCAACCCAAGTCCGATCATCACGTGAGATGAGGTGGTTTCAATGGTGAACATTTCCATGTTGATCATATCTACTATATGACTCATGTTTGACCTTTCGGTCTCTTGTGTTCCGAGGCCATGTCTGTACATGCTAGGATCATCAAGTTTAACCCAAGTGTTCCGCATGTGCAAAACTGGCTTGCACACGTTGTATGGGAACGTAGAGTCTATCACACCCGATCATCACGTGGTGCTTCGAAACGACAAACTTTCGCAATGGTGCACACTTGGGGAGAACACAATTTTATCTTGAAATTTTAGTGAGGGATCACCTTATAATGCTACCGTCGTCCTAAGCAAAATAAGATACATAAAAGGATTAACATCACATGCAAATCATAAGTGACATGATATGGCCATCAACTTGTGCTTTTGATCTCCATCTCCAAAGCACCGGCATGATCTCCATCGCCACCGGCATGACACCATGATCTCCATCATCGTGTCGCCATCGGGGTTGTCACGCCAACCATGCTTCTACTACTATTGCTACCGTTTAGCGATAAAGTAAAGCATTACATAGCGCTTAATGATTGACATGCAGGTCATACAATAATTAAAGACAACCCTATGGCTCCTGCCGGTTGCCGTATGCATCGACATGCAAGTCGATATAAACTATTACAAACATGATCATCTCATACATCAAATATATTTCATCATGTCTTTGGCCATATCATATCACAACATACCCTGCAAAAACAAGTTAGACGTCCTCTAATTTGTTGTTGCATGTTTTACGTGGCTGCTATGGGTATCTAGCAACAACGATTCTTACCTACGCAAAACCACAACGGTGATATGCAAGTTGCTATTTAACCTTCTACAAGGACCGCCTTTGTCGAATCCGATTCAACTAAGGTGGAGAGAAAGACACCCGCCAGCCATCTTATGCAACAAAGTCACATGTCAGTCGATGGAACCGGTCTCATCTACGTGGACATGTAAAGTTGGTCTGGGCTGCTTCATCCCACAATACTGCTGAATCAAGAAAAGACCAAGGAAGGAAGTGTTAAGAAATGCGGTTGATGTAGTCAAACGTCTTCGCAATCCAATCACGATCCGTCCCGCGAACTCCCGATCCAAATGCTGAACGGACGACACCTCCGCGTTCAAGACACGTACGGCTTGATGACGCCTTCACCTCCTCGATTCAGCGAGCGATGGTGAAGTAGTAGCTCGAGTCCTCCGGCAGCACGACGGCGTGGTGGCGGTGGTGGAATCTCAGCAGAGCTTCGCTAAGCACTACGGAGAGGAAGAGGGCTACAAGGGAGAGGGAGGGCAGCGCCATGGCATAGATGGGTGTGGCTGCCCTCCCTCTACCCCTCTATATATAGGGGGAAGGGGGAGGAGGGGGCGCCCTAGGGTTTCCCTAGGGGGGCGGCCACAAGGGGCAACCCTAGATGTGTTTTGGGCGCATCCCCTTGGAGCCTTGGCCCCCAAGGTGTCGTGGTAGAACACGGCCACCTATGAGGCCATCGGCCCCTTTGTGGTTCGACCGGGGGGAGGACACATTGCACAAAGAGCGGAGGCCATGGGACAGCACGAAAGTGGTGACACTGGTGTTTTTTACCCAGGTTCGGGCCGCTGAGAAGCGTAAAACCCTACTCCTGCTTTGGTGGATTGATGGAGAGACCGTGAAGAACGCGCGACGCTCGAGCCCGACAAGGTCACCTTGGGGAGAGCAGGTACGCGCGTATGAGTACACGAGGGTCCGAATCCTTTCTAAGGTTGCCACGGTCCTCCTTTTATAGGCTAAGGGGTTGCCACAATGGCAAAACGGTCATTATCCAGCGACTAGATAGCTAACAATGCTATCGTACCTAACTCTGGCAGTTAGGACAAAGCGCATTAAATGCACTGCCATGTGTCACGTTGTGGATGCGGCCCGACAGGCCTACCGCACCGCTCTAGTCATCTTCCACCTGTCTGCTTGACATGCCTTTGGGCGGGTGTCATATAGAGGTGATCTTCCTCCTAAATGGCCGCCACGTGCCAAATGACAGCCACTTAGTTATCTGGGGGCTCGACACCGCACCGATGGATGACTTACGTTGCGATGCGGTGGAGCGGTGGAGTCTTGGCGGGGATGGAGGCCGCCAGTGGCCCCGGCAATCCTTGCCGGGGAAGTCTTGGGACTTGTCTTCGGGGTGGCCTCGACCTGACCAGGCTTGCCTGCCCGGCAAGGGAGGCCTTCCCTTGGTGATATCTTGCTGTCTTCGCTTGTCTTGGTCTTCTTGATCCGCCCTTTGATTTCTCAAAGAGCTCTCTCTCCAGCTTGGTTCTGTCTTGAAGACTTGCTGCTGCCGGGTCGGAGGCTTACTGTCCGTGCACAAGTCAGGGGGAACATACACCTCTGTTTGTGTACCCCAACAGAAGCCCCCGGGCCTAAGCCAAATGTGTCGCCGGGCATGTTGGGTTAGGCCCCAAACTGTTCACGGACAGGTGTCGAAGGAACGCTGCGCGTGAAGTGGTTTATCATGATGACCAGTCGACTCAATGTCCACTCCGCGTAATTACCGTAGGTCGTGGGGTCGTGGGACTGTAGCAGTTAATCTAAAACGTTAACTTTCTGAGAGAAAGCAGCAAAGAGCCACCCCCATGTTCTTTCCTCATAAAAGGAAAAACACGAAAGGGGACTGCTCATTCGCATCCGTTTCACCCTCCATCATCTTCCTCCTCAAGCCAAGCGACCGCACCCGTGCCCACATTCGCCTCCAATCTCCCATGCATTCTTCCAACTTCCTTACGGCCCCGAAGGATGGGGAAGAAGGCCGCCGGAAGGGGGAAGCGGCCGACCACCGCGAAGGCAACCGCGACGGAGGGGAAGAAGAAGACGGCAATGGAGTTGGACAGGAAGCGGCGGGAAGATGTAGTGTTCTTCCCGTCGAGCTTGGATAGCAACACCCTGGTTGTGAGGTATGCGTACATGTGGGGGAGGGATGTCCCGAAGGGGCATGATGCACCCGCGGTTCTGGCGGAGGGGAAAGAGGACCCGCCAAATTCATACCGCTTTTTCTGCCCGTATTTCCTCTGCGGCCTCAGCCCTCCTTTCTCTGATTTCTTTGAGGTGATGATGGTGGTGTACGGATTCCACCTTTTGGATTTCACGCCAAATGCAATGGCGTGCATGGCAATTTTCGCCCATCTGTGCGAGAACTTTGTCGGAGTCGCCCCCAACGTGGATCTGTACAGGCATTTCTTCATTCCGCGGGTCGAAAACAAGGCTCACCGCTCGGGGAACATCAGTTGGATCCCCCAGGAAAAGAGGAATGATTGGGATTATCTTCCTGGTCGGCAGCGGGGCAGATGGGAAGAATGGAGGGCGGACTGGTGCTGGATCCAGGATGAGAAAGCTCCAGAGTACTGCCGGGCGTGAACGAAGTGCGTCATGCATAGCAATGAGTGGAGGGAACTGGGCCTTACCGATGACAGGCTTTGCCCGACACTGAACATGATTGCTCGTCTTAAAGCTGTCGGGCTAACCATCGAACAGGTGGGGGCCGATTTCCTCCAACGCCGCATCACACCGTTACAGAAGAGGGACAGGTTCGCCTGGCGGTATGGAGACGCTGGGGACAGGATGCGCCTGTATCTAGGCCTTACCAACAACTTGTCGGTTTACGACCATGGCTGGCTGTGCGAACAACTATTCGGGAGCCTTGGGCCGTTCAAATTGCCGGCAAGTGTCGTCCCGCTGAATGTCAACTCTGCTCGGGACCAGATTTTGAAGTGGATGCCTGATTGCAATGCATATGGGGTTGCGGCTGATTGGCAACTACACGAGCTCGACGCAGAGATGGAGTGGGTCTCCGGTCTGGAGGAAAGGGCCTCCAGAGTGGAGAGCAACATGTTCAAGCGCACCTCCACGGTGGAGGCGGAGTTTATCAAGAGGCGGATTGAGGAGGACAAGGCGCTTCGGGCTGCCGGGAAGGCAAAGCCCAGAAGAGTGGTAGAGGAGGAAGAGGAGGAGGCCAAAGATGAGGGCTCTTCTCACGGCAGGAGCGAGGGGCACGCTATGGAGGAAACTGCCGGGGACGAGCCTGCCAAAGGTGATCCAGCCGGGGATGAGCCTGCCGGGATCGAAGCCTTGTATGCTGCGGCAGCGGAAGCCTAGGAAAAGGACAAGGCCGAGGAGGTGGAGCAGCCTAAGGAGGAGTGGCTCATAGCGGGCCCTCAAGCCCCCGAGCCAGACCTGGAGCTGCGTCCCCGCAGGCGGCCTAGCCGGGGAATCGCGGCCCCTGTCCCTGCGCCCGTCGTCAAGAGGGAGAAGAAGACCATCTCTAAGGGCAATGGGCCGGACGTGGTGTGCCGCCATTCTTCTCGTCTTTCTGGGGCCAAGACCCCTCCCACCAAGTGGCGAGCAATCATAGGGGTTGACCCTAGCTCCGAATCAAGCTTGGGCTCTTCGCGCAGCTCGTCCTCGCTGGAGCCCCCAGCCTCCTCAAAGGGCTTGAAGCTGCCGGGAAGCACCGCTCCTCAGACCCTGAAGTGAGGCAGAGCGACCCCACCGCCTATGGAGTTAGCACTGGGCTCCATGCTTATTGATTCAGAGTAAGAAAAATGTCATCTCTTCTTGTCGAGGCATCATGCACTTGTAGGGTTGCTGACCCAATCTTGCTTTGTCGTTTTTGGCAGAGATGAGGAAGAGACCCTCGCCCACCGGGCCAAGCGATCCAAGCAAGTGGATGCGTCGGGGCCTTCGGAGGGCACGGGCTTGGCGGGAGGCAGCCTGGATGATCCAGCGCCAAGCCCCCAGCCCAGCCCTCGGCATGAAGGTATGGGGCAGGCCCTCCCCGCCAGCAAGGGCATGGGAGATCGAGTACCTTCTTCCGCCAAGGGAAAGGGAGAGCTTGTTCAGAGTGAGGCTCCCCAAGAGGGGCTCACCCTGCCCGATGCCCAAGCCGAGAAATCCCCGGCAAGGGCCTCCACGGAAGGATCGGCCCATGTTGACGTCATGACTACCGAGGAAGGGGCGAGGGTCATGCCCCGACAATGGGTGTCACCAGGGAAACCGACGCCCTCCCACGACAAACATCTCCATGTAATTTACTCGCTCTTCACCTTCTGTTGTTCATTTTATTTTTGCTTCAAGTTTCTGCCTTTCTGATGCATATTATTTCCTTGTCGTCCCTTGCTGATCTCGCTTGCAGTCCCAGTAGCCGAGGAACCAGAGCTACTGGAAGAGGTTGCCAGCATTGGGAAGGACGCTGCTGAAGAGGCTGCCAAGATTGCTGCCGCGGAGGGCTAGGAACATACTGCCGGGGATATCCGAGAGGTCCCAGAGAAGTCCCCCGGTAGTGTGCCAGGACTGGGGGTAGTGGTCGAAGAGAAGGTTCCTCTTCAGACCATGAGCCCCCTCCCCAATTTGGCCCCTTGGCCGCGGCCCTGCAGCCATCTTCGAGTAGTCTGGCGCTGGTCCTTGCCCAACCTGGTCTTGGAGCCCCCGGCTCATCCGCGGCAGTGACTGCATATCTTGATGAGGAGATCCAGCGCATCATGGCACCGCTATCCCAGCAAGTCAAAGAGGCCGAAGACTCGGTCAGCGCAGTCTTGGACCTGTCCTTTCTAGAGTTCGTGGCAGCAGGCATCAAGGAGATGCAAAACAGGTACAACCAGAAGGGGCAGGCACTCAAGGAGCAACGCAACTCCGCCAACCTCATGGATCAGAAGCTGAGGGACAAGGGCAATGAACTACGCGAGTGGCATGGCAAGTAGGTCCAAATCCTTCAGTGGCAACAGGAGGTGATCACTATGGCCAAGGAGGACGCCGCCGCCCGGGAAGCTCGTTTGGCGGAGCGCGCAGCACTTCTGGACGCCAAAGAGAAGGAAATCTCTTCCTGGGAAGAGAACCTCCAGACCACCCTCCGCAACAAGGATGAGGAGCTGGAGGTCCTTGTCCAGCAGCGTACCAAGGATCTGGAGGACAAGCACAAGGTGGCCCTTGACACGCTCACCCATGATTCTGCTGCCCAGCTGAAGAAGATTGCTGATGACCTTGCCGCCGCGTCCACTGCCAAAGCTAATCTCGACCAACAGGTGGCCAAACTGACAGAGGAGCTTGCCGGGAGTGCCAAGGAAACTGCTGCCCTCAAGGAGGAAGCGCAGAAGGTAGAAATCCTTCTGAAAGAGGTGCAATCGCAGCTTTCACCCAAGAGCCAGGACCTTAACACTGCCAACAGCTCCATCACTGATATGAAGGCATGTCTTGGTACTCTGGAAAGCAAGATTGAGTCTGCCGATGCCTGTGAGAGGCAGCTGACGAAGGATCTGGACAATGCAAGACTCCATCGAAAAGATGCAGAGGACAAGCTGGCGAACCAAGTTGGGCAGCGCGACCTCTAGATCAAGAATCTGGTGGATATCGCCGAGCGCCTCTCTGCCCAGATCGCAACAATGAAGATGAAGAGCTGGGCTTTCTCTATGGGCCAACATGAGGTTCCCAGTGTCAAGCTGTCGCTCTTCTTCGAGGGGTTCATTGAAGGGTTGAAGACGTATGAGGACGAGAGGGACGCATGTTTCGTCCACGAGTCCCAAAAGCTCGCCCGCGACGCCCTCTTCATGGTCTTGAGCAATCTCGCCTTCCGCTATCCGGACCTCGACCTTGTCGATGGCTTCAGGAGGCTGCCGATGGGCGCCGATGTCTCTACTACCAAGGAGAAGGCTGCCCCCTTCACCGACAAGGTTCTTTCCGTCCCCAGGGTCTGATAAGACCGCAAGGCACAGCCGTGAACCATTCTTGTTGCCATGGCGCCCTGTAACAAAAACATAATGCATGTCTCGTGTTTAGGCCCCGTACTATATTTGCTTTTGCTCTTGTCGAACTGGTATTTAATTAAGCTTAAGCGCATGTTATCCCTCTTGTGTTCTACCCATGGATGCTCGTATGGTTGTCTTCTTTTTGTGCATTTTGGTTGCCCGCCAGTAGCATGCTGCCGTGATTGCTGTGAGGAGCGGGTCCTTAGCATTCAGCTGGCGAGGACATGCCTCGGCAAGTTTTTCCTTAGGAGTCTTTGACGCAGCCACCCACTTTGTTGAGCAGGCTCGAAACAAAGTAGGGGCGCAGACAAATCCGGCAAGGTGCCATCACACGAAAGATTCAACCATACAAAGAAAACTTGGGTGTCCGAGGGATAAGCAAATGGAGAACTCTGGAGGGAGAGTTGGTGAGCATGTTGACTTAGCTTTTTTTTCATGCTTCCCTCCTTCCGTAGCCGTGGTTGTTTATCATGTCTACACACTTCGAGAGGACAACATTCGCGTATCTGCCTCAAGTCTGTAGAATCAACATGGAAAGCGCGCGCAAGAGGGAAACTTGGCAGTTTATTAGTTGCACATCTGCCCCCGGCAAGGGCCGAAGGGGATAATCGAACACCTGTAGGTGACAATGCATAGCGAAAAAGGAAGGTTTGAAACCTCTCTCCTCTCCCCTTTTGCTGTTGATGATACCACGGCTGTAGGCACAAGGTCACACTAGCATGGACAGCCCTGCCGAAGCGCGCTTGCCGGTGCGTCGATCAACAGATTTGCACCAACGCTTCACTCAGGATTTTCCCTCGGTGGGGTAAATGCTGGACCGAGTTCCACGTGGGCTTATCGATGTTGAAGATGCCACCCCATGCGCAGCTTCGATCATCGATGAGTGAAAGTGGAGGAGGAGGCCACATACCATGCTTTCCGCTTGCCCCAGTGATTCTATCAGTCACAGGGCATGCCCGCCAAGGAGGACAGCGTCGCCGCGTGTCTTGTCCTTCTCCTTGGGATAGGGGCGATGCGGTGGTCACGCCACCTGAGTGGCTCAGGACCGTCGCACCGCCTCCACCTCCCGCTCCCACCGCCGCCGCGGTTGCGGTGGGCATGGGTGACAGGGCCCGGGCAAGGCGGGCCAAGGGAGTGGCATCGCCTCTCTCCTCGGGAGCCGCTGACGATGCGAGCGTCGATGCGGACGCCGGTGTAGCTTGATGCACTGTTCACAACTTCGGGTTCGCACAAGCGCTCCCCCTACTTGGCGTGCCAAAGATGTCATGGTAAAACACGGCCACCTATGAGGCCATCGGCCCCTTTGTGGTTCGGCAGGGGGGAGGACGCATTGCACAAAGAGTGGAGGCCGTGGGAAAGCACGGCAGTGGTGAAACTGGTGGTTTTTACCTAGGTTCGGGCTGCTGAGAAGCGTAAAACCCTACTCCTGCTTTGGTGGATGGATGGAGAGACCGTGAAGAACGCGTGGCGCTCGAGCCCGGCAAGGTCACCTTGGGGAGAGCAGCTACGCGCGTATGAGCACACGAGGGTCCAAATCCTTTCTAAGGTTGCCACGGTCCTCCTTTTATAGGCTAAGGGGTTACCACGATGGCAAAACGGTCATTATCCAGTGATTAGATAGCTAACAGTGCTGTCGTACCTAACTCTGGCAGTTAGCAGAAAGCGCATTAAATGCACTGCCATGTGTCGTGCTGTGGATGTGGCCCGACAGTCCTGCCGTGCTGCTCTAGTCATCTTCCAGCTGTCTGCTTGACACGCCTCTGGATGGGTGTCATATAGAGGTGATCTTCCTCCTAAATGGCCGCCATGTGCCAAATGACAACCACTTAGTTATCTGGGGGCTCGACACCGCACTGATGGATGACTTGCGTTGCGATGCGGTGGAGTGGTGGAGCGGTGGAGTCTTGGCGGGGATGGAGGCCGCCAGTGGCCCCGGCAATCCTTTCCGGGGAAGTATTGGGACTTGTCTTCGTGGTGGCCTCGACCTGACCAGGCTCGCCTGCCCAGCAAGGGCGGCCTTCCCTTGGTGATATCTTGTTGTCTTGGCTTGTCTTGGTCTTCTTGATCCGCCCTTTGATTTCTCAAAGAGCTCTCTCTGGCTTGGTTCTGTCTGGAAGACTTGCTGCTACCGGGTCAGAGGCTTACTATCCATGCACAAGTCAAGGGGAACATACACCCTTGTTTGTGTACCCCGACACAAGGCAAAGGGGGCGGCTGCCCTAGGGGGGCGCCCCACCTCTTCTGGCAACATGGGAGGCGGACTTGGGGGGCGCACAACCCCTTTGCGGGCTGGTGTGCTCCCTCCCCTTGGCCCATGAGGCCCCCCAACACTTGCCGAGGGCCCCTGAAACCCCTTTCGGTTCTCCTGGCCATAACCCGGTACCCCCGGAACACTTCCGGACTCCAATACCCTTCATCCTATATATCGATATTCACCTTCGGACCATTCCGGAGTTCCTCGTCATGACCGGGATCTCATCCGAGACTCCAAACAACCTTCGGTTACCACCATAACAACTCAACTGTACTTATACCGTCACCAAACGTTAAGTGTGTAGACCCTACGGGTTCGAGAACTATGCAGACATGACCGAGACACCTCTACGGCCAATAACCAATAGCGGGACCTGGATGTCCATATTGGTTCCTACATATTCTACGAAGGTCTTTATCGATCGAACCTCGATGTCAAGGATTCAGATAATCCCGTATGCAGTTCCCTTTGTCCATCGCTATGTTACTTGCCCGCGATTCGATCGTCGGTATCGCCATACCTAGTTCAATCTCGTTACTGCCAAGTCTCTTTACTCGTTCCATAATACAAGATGCCGTGACTAACTCATTAGTCACATTGCTTGCAAGCCTGTTGTTATGCTGTATTACTGAGTGGGCCCTGAGATACCTCTCCGTCATACGGAGTGACAAATCCCAGTCTTGACCCATGCCAACTCAACAGACACCCTCAGAGATACCTGTAGAGCACCTTTATAGTCACCTAGTTACATTGCAACGTTTGGTACACACAAGGTACTCCTCCGGTGTCAGTGAGTTGCATGATCTCATGGTCATACGAACATATACTTGACATGTAGAAAACGATAGCAATAAACTTGATACAATCATATGCTACGTTCATAGTTTGGGTCTTGTCCATCACATCATTCTCCTAATGATGCGATCCTGTTATCAAATGACAACTCATGTCTATGGCTAGGAAACCACAGCCAATCTTCGATCAATGAGCCAGTCCGGTAGAGGCTCACTAGGGACATGTTGTGGTCTATGTATCCACACATGCATTTGAGTTTCTGGTCAATACAATTATAGCATGGATAATAAATGATTATCATGAACATGGAAATATAATATTAACCACTTTATTATTGCCTCTAGGACATATTTCCAACATGCGATCCGATCAGTGTTGAGGCACGCGGCGAGTATCATTATTTTCTAACCTTTACAGATGATTTGAGTTGGTATGGGTATATCTACTTGATGAAACACAAGTCTGAAACATTTGAAAAGTTCAAAGAATTTCAGAGTGAAGTAGAGAATCATCGTAACAAGAAAATAAAGTTTCAATGATCTGATCGTGGAGGTGAATATTTGAGTTACGAGTTTGGCCTTCATTTAAAACAATGTGGAATAGTTTCACAACTCACGCCACCTGGAACACCATAGTGTAATGGTGTGTCAGAACGTCGTAACCGTACTTTATTAGATATGATGCGTTCTATGATGTCTCTTACCGATTTGCCTTTATCGTTTTGGGGTTATGCATTAGAGACTGCCGCATTCACGTTAAATAGGGCACCGTCTAAATCCGTTGAGACGACACCGTATGAACTATGGTTTGGCAAGAAACCTAACTGTCGTTTCTTAAAGTTTGGGGATGCGATGCTTATGTCAAACAACTTCAGCCTGATAAGCTCGAACCCAAAGCGGAGAAGTGCGTCTTCATAGGATACCCTAAAGAAACCATTGGGTATACCTTCTACCACAGATCTGAAGGCAAGATCTTTGTTGCCAAGAATGGGTCCTTTCTAGAGAAGGAGTTTCTATCGAAAGAAGTGAGTGGGAGGAAAGTAGAACTTGATGAGGTAATTGTACCTTCTCTCGAATTGGAAAGTAGCACACCAAGGAAAACTGTTCCCGTGATGCCTACACCAACTAGAGAGGAAAATAATGATCATGATCATGAAACTTCAGATCAAGTTACTACTGAACTTCGTAGGTCGTCTAGAACACGTACCGCACCAGAGTGGTACGGTAATCATGTCCTGAAAGTCATGTTGTTAGACAACGATGAACCTATGAACTATGAAGAAGCTATGATGAGCCCAGATTCCAAAAAATGGCTTGAGGCCATGAAATCTGAGATAGGATCCATGTATGAGAACAAAGTGTGGACTTTGGTGGACTTGCCCGATGATCGGCAAGCCATTGAGAATAAATGGATCTTCAAGAAGAAGACAGACGCTGATGGTAATATCACTGCCTACAAAGCTCAACTTGTCGCAAAAGGTTTTTTACAAGTTCAAGGGGTTGACTACGATGAGACTTTCTTACCCGTAGCGATGCTTAAGTCTGTCCGAATCATGTTAGCAATTGCCGCATTTTATGATTATGAAATCTGGCAAATGGACGTCAAAACTGCATTCCTTAACGGATTTCTTAAAGAAGAGTTGTATATGATGCAACCAGAAGGTTTTGTCGATCCTAAAGGTGCTAACAAAGTGTGCAAGATCCAGCGATCCATCTATGGACTGGTGCAAGCATCTCGGAGTTGGAATATACGCTTTGATGAGGTGATCAAAGCATATGGTTTTATACAAACTTACGATGAAGCCTGTATTTACAAGAAAGTGAGTGGGAGCTCTGTAGCATTTCTGATATTATATGTGGATGACATATTGTTGATTGGAAATGATATAAAATTTCTGGATAGCATAAAAGGATACTTGAATAAGAACTTTTCAATGAAAGACCTCGGTGAAGCTGCTTATATATTGGGCATTAAGATCTATTGGGATAGATCGAGACGCTTAATAGGACTTTCACAAAGCACATACTTTGACAAAGTTCTAAAGAAGTTCAAAATGGACCAGTCAAAGAAAGGGTTCTTGGATGTGTTGCAAGGTGTGAAATTGAGTCAGACTCAATATCTGACCACGGCAGAAGATAGAGAGAAAATGAAAGTCATTCCCTATGCCTCAGTCATAGGTTCTATTATGTATGCCATGCTGTGTACCAGACCTGATGTGTGCCTTGCCATAAGTTTGGCAGGGAGGTACCAAAGTAATGCAGGAGTGGATCACTAGACAGTGGTCAAGAACATCCTGAAGTACCTGAAAAGGACCAAGGATATGTTTCTCGTCTATGGAGGTGACGAAGAGCTCGTCATAAAAGGATACGTCGATGCTAGCTTCGACACAGATCCGGATGACTCTAAGTCACAAACCGGATACGTATTTATATTGAATGGTGGAGCTGTCAGTTGGTGCAGTTCCAAGCAAAGCATCGTGGCGGGATCTACGTGTGAAGCCGAGTACATAGCTGCTTCAGAAGCAGCGCATGAAGGAGTCTGGATGTAGGAATTCATATCCTATCTGGGTGTAATACCCAGTGCATCTGGTCCAATGACAATCTTTTGTAACAACACTGGAGCAATTGCCTTAGCGAAGGAATCCAAGTTTCACAAGAGAACCAAAGACATCAAGAGACGCTTCAACTCCATTCATGAAAAGGTTAAGGATGGAGATATAGAAATTTGCAAAGTACATACGGATCTGAATGTAGCAGACCCGTTTGTCTAAACCTCTTCCACGGGCAAAACATGATCAGCACCAAGACTCCATGGGTGTTAGAGTCATTACTATGTAATCTAGATTGTTGACTCTAGTGCAAGTGGGAGACTGATGGAAATATGCCCTAGAGGCAATAATAAAGTTTTTTTTATTATATTTCCTTATTCATGATAAAGGTTTATTATTCATGCTAGAATTGTATTGATCGGAAACTTAAATACATGTGTGGATATATAAACAAATACCGTGTCCCTAGTGAGCCTCTACTAGACTAGCTCGTTGATCAAAAGATGGTTAAGGTTTCCTAACCATAGACATGATTTGTCATTTGATAACGGGATCACATCATTAGGAGAATGATGTGATGGACAAGACCCATCCGTTAGCTTACCATATGATCGTTCAGTTTATTGCTACTGCTTTCTTAATGTCAAATACATATTCCTTCGACCATGATATCATGCAACTCCTGGATACCGGAGGAATACCTTGTGTGCTATCAAATGTCACAACGTAACTGGGTGATCATAAAGATGCTCTACAGGTATCTCCGAAGGTGTCTGTTGAGTTGGCGTGAATCGAGATGGGGATTTGTCACTCCGTATGATGGAGAGGTATCTCTGGGCCCTCTCGGTAATACACATCACAAGAAGCTTGCAAGCAAAGTGACTAAGGATTTAGTTGCAAGATGATGTATTACGGAACGAGTAAAGAGACTTGCCGGTGACGAGATTGAACTAGGTATTGAGATACCGACGATCGAATCCAGGGCAAGTAATATACCAATAGACAAAGGGAAATACGTATGTTGTCAGAAAGGTTCGACCGATAAAGATCTTCGTAGAATATGTAGGAACCAATATGGGCATCCAGGTCCCGCTATTGGTTATTGACAGAAGATGCGTCTTGGTCATGTCTACATCATTCTCGAACCCGTAGGGTCCGCACGCTTAACGTTCGTTGACGATATAGTATTATATGAGTTATGTGAGTTGGTGACCGAATGTTGTTCGGAGTCCCGGATGAGATCACGGACATGCGAGGAGCTCCGAAATGGTCCGGAGGTAAAGATTAATATATAGGACGATGCTATTTGGTCACCGGAAAGGTTTCGGAATGTACCGGGTATTCATCAGATCAGTGGAAGGGGTTCCGGGAGGCCCCTGGAGGTTATCGAGCCATATGGGCCAAACAAGGTGAGCACACCAGCCCACAAGGGGCTGGCGCACCCCTTCTCTGGCCGCTGGCCTTGGGGAGAAAAGGAAGGAGGGGAGTCGGCGTCCCCTTGCCTTCCCTCTCCTCCCCTTTCCTTCCCCTCGAGAGCAAACAAGGAAGGGGGGCGCGCCTAAGGGCAGGTGCCCTAGGGCTGGCCGCCGGCCCCCTAGGGGTGTGCCTGGGCAACCTCCTCCTCCCCCACCCATATATATGAGAGGAGGGAGAGGGGCAACACACACCATGATCCCCAAGCCGTGTGCGGCGCCCCTCTCCCTCTAGTTCGTTCCCGGTCATAATTTCCGTAGTGCTCGGCGAAGCCCTGCGGAGATATTTGCACCACCATCGTTACCATGCCGTTGTGCTGCCGGAACTCATCTACTACTTCGCCCGTCTTGCTGGTTCAAGAAGGCGAGGACGTCATCGAGCTGAACATGTGCTGAATGCGGAGGTGCCGTGTGTTCGGTACTTGATCGGGCGGATCGTGAAGGTGTACGACTACATCAACCGCGTTGATAAACACTTCTGCTTAACGGTCTATGAGGGTATGTAGACACACTCTCCCCTCTCATAGCTATGATCTCCATGGATAGATCTTGCGTGTGCGTATAATTTTTTTTGTTTTCCATGCAACGTTCCCCAACACCTCCTACATTCACAAAGGAGTTTGTCCTCATCCTTCGTGTATGTCTTCGTCTGAATGCTTTGGCGCTTCTTGTTTGCATTGGCCTGGGTGGCGAGCTCATCAGCAAAAAACAAAGACCCCCCCTTGATGTCCACTTCATCTTCTTCCACTACAAAATTTGGTCTATTTAGTGACAAAAACCCTGGTGAGGAAATAAGAAACGTCGCATAAAATCATTTTCTATGACAGTCCACCATCACCAGGTGTTTTCCTCCCGGGGCAGGGCCCTAGCCAATTTTGGCGATGTTTCGGAGTGATTTTTGGCGACGTATTGGGCCATTATTTTGCTTGTCCATTTTCTGGGACGAGTCTTAGTGTCACAATTAATGTTGGTGGGTATTTTTTTTGTAAATGTAAACAGAAAAATAATGAGTAATTGTTTTTCAGCCAACTCATTTAGCGGGATCTCTTTTCATAATCGTGGGTACTTGGAATTGGGATCGTCCGGTTCCCTCCTAATGAAGGGAATTGGGATCGTCCGGTTCCCTTTTAACAAAGGGAGTTGGGATCGTCAGTTTAGGGCCCTCCATCATACTACGCCCCCAGAAGCTAGTCGAGAGGCTGGCACGGTGAGGTGAACGTGGCTGCGAGGGGTACGACGAGGTGAACGTGGCTACGAGGGTACGGCGAGGCCACACACCACAGTTGAAGGGTGAAGTCACGCGCGACAGCCGCAATGTCAAACAAGGGCGGTTTCAGGTGAGATCTGTTTACTGAAAAACATCGTAGCAAATATTAGGTGTGTTCTATTTACTTTTCATGTTGTACAGGTAATGGATCATGGTTGGATTACTCATGGAATGGTCCTCACACCACCATACATGGCTAGCGTGAATCAGTTTATGGAATTCACGCGTGCTCACAACAACGGAGACGAAGATATGTTGTGCCCATGCAGAAATTGCCGTAGTGGAATCCGTGAAACTATTGTTGTCAGATGTCACATAAATATCACTGGTATGCTCAGGTCCTATATGATGTGGATCTATCATGGGGAATCAACGTACATCGGTGCACACAATTGTACTGCCAATGATGATGGTTATGAATCAGACGACTCTGATGATTTTGAGCTGTACCAACAATCTGTGTTTGATATGGTGGAAGCTCTAGTGGATGACATGGGAAGAATAGCTGGAAATAAAGAAGATGCATCTGGTGGGTTGGACATTTTTAAGAAGCTCAACGAAGAAGCGATGCCACCCCTTCACAAGCAATGTGGCAGTATGACACGGATGGCATTCATTATATGGGTGCTTCATATCAAAACATATACGTGTATGAGCAATAAGACATTCAATATGCTTTGTCAGCTATTGAATACTGCTTTGTCTAAGGTGGACTTCCCGAAATCTTACGCTGATGCTAAGAGAGCTCTTTCTGATCTTGGTCTTGGATACCAGACAATTCATGTATGCAAGTATGACTGCATTTTGTATTGGGGGACTATGCCAATAGTACTCACTATCCCCACTGTGGTACATCAAGGTGGAGACACGTCGATGGGAAGAAAAAGGTTCCTCACAAGATCCTTTGATACTTTCTGATAATCCCACGGTTACAAAGTTTTTTTCTTTGAGTGTGAAGTGATTTACTCTGTCTACAGATGAACAGTATATATAGCCAAAATAAATATCCAATTACATAAGTGACTATACGAAACATTCGCGCACACCTCAATAAACAATTACATGCATTCTAAACTAGGAGAAATGATCATCTAATCATCTAATTCTTGTGACGCTGCCGTCACTGCTCTGTGGCTCGACGATCCCTTGTCTGGGGCAAGACGAAGGCACTTCCTCAAGTCAATGATCTATTTGTACATCTCGTAGCTTGTGTATGCATCCTTGGCCACGTACTTGACGTGTTCTTCATCCAGTTTCTGCACCCAGACACTGTGCCAGGCGATCTTGTCCTTCTTGCTTTCATCCTTGATATTCATGTAGTAGGGGTTGATGATGGACGAGGCGAGGTCAACCAGGGAGCCCTGGTTGTTCTTCGTGTTGCCACCGTGTAGTGGTCACAGATGTCGACAATATTCTGTCTGGCCAAGCCCGGAACCTTGATCGCTTTTAGATCGTTGTTGGTGTCCATCGTAGCGAAACTGCAGTCGAGGCTGTTGATAAACTTGGCGAAATGCTCGCAAGGCCTTGTGGCCAGGTGATAGTGGTAGACGAGGATGTCATAGTGCACGCACAACTAGGCGACGATAACCTTCTGATCATACCCGGCACGACCGCCGGTGAACTCAAGGTCGAAGCCGACCACTTGGTACTTGTCCTCAGCAAGCAATTGCTCCATAGTGTGGATGGACTTCTCCACCGAGACCGGCTCATTTGTGTACACCACCGAGAGGTCCTTGCTCCTCTTGTGGGTGTCCACTACGTGAGGCATGGTGAACTGCCGCCCATTGTCGTCGCCAGCCATTGGGAGTGCCATTGGAGCCACGGGGAGCGCCATTGGAGCCGCTGGATATCCTCTCTGTATGTGTCGTCGTGGGTGTGCTTATTGTGTTATGGGGCGTGAGATTAAGGTAAATGGCGGTGGGACTAAATGGGGGCTGGGCGGCCTGGATTCTCAGCACGTCCGCATGGCAGTTTTTGCAGGGGGTAACTGCATCGTGGCGCTGCGCCCGGCGCAACCGCATGCATAATGGCGGCACGAACGTACTTGATCGTGCGCCAGCCCAAACACTGGCAACGCATGCGGAGGGATGCGGGCAGAGCGGCGGAGGGATGCGAGAGCAGAGCGTGCGCAGCGGGATGCGAGCCGAGCACGCTGCTGCCGCCTCAACCGCGAGCAACCACACACATAGAGCAGTTGAACACGCGGGGAATGTTCGTCTAGAAGCCAGCCGACAGTTGCAAGCCGGCGGCGTGATGTGAAAATACGTCACGTTCCACATCGCATGGTGGGTGAACAATCGTTCGCGACGCTGCGTAGAGAGCAGCCGTGTGCTAGGTAATTAAATCGTAAACGTTTTTTTATTAACCGTATGTGTATGTGTCATTTCGTCCTCCTCTTGCACGTCTTGTCACCCCGCTGCCGCAGAAGGCTTCGAGCGCAAGCTTGAGCACCGCACATGCCTTCTTTTGGCCAAACGGTGGCTCGAAGTGGCGCCAATGAATCATCGATGAATCCGTTCCTGCGCAACCGCGCAGGTTCCCGCGCACAGCCGCACAAGCTTCCCGCCCGACTCGGCAAAATTTCCCAAAATCCCAATGCTTACCGGCTTGCTATATAAACCGTCATGGCCGGCGAGTCCTGCGTCGCATTCCCCCTCCCTCCTTGTAGCTTATCTTGTCTGCTTCTCCCACAATCGCCAATGGCACCGGTCTGTCATCATCGCTCAGCCACTCCATCGTCATCAAAGGACAACTCCAGCTGGGAGGCTACACCGCGGCGGCGGCGCAGTCCCTGGCGTTGTGTACTGCGCGTGGCATCCTGATAACCCACAAGTATAGGGGATCGTTTGTAGCGCTTTTTGATAAATAAGAGTGTCAAACACAACGAGGAGCTAAAGGTAGAACAAATATTCCCTCAAGTTCTATCGACCACCGATACAACTCTACGCATGCTTCACATTAGCTTTACCTAGAACAAGAATAAAACTAGAAGCACTTTGTAGGTGTGATAGGATAGGTTTGCAAGATAATAAGGAACATGAAAATAAAAAGTAGGTGCTGTTCTAATTAAGGTACAATTAAATTAGTATAGTGAGTGTGGATTAGTAGTGGTAGGATTTGCGGAATTATCCCTAAGCAATTGACTACGTTACTAGACTGATAGCAAGTTTTTATGTGGGAGAGGCCAGTGCTAGCATGTCCTCCCTTACTTGGAATTCTATGCACTTATGATTGGAACTATTAGCAAGCATACGCAACTACTAACGTTCATTAAGGTTGTCGGATTCAGGGCTCCGCAGACCCAAGAAGGTTCGAACTCTGGGGCGTGTGCGAAGAACTCAACCGCTCAAGCTTGCCAACTCGTCGCCCCACAGCCTAGCCTAGCCGAACTCGCATGAACAAGGAAGGAGATGAGCATGGCAGTTTACCCAGGTTCAGGCCACCTTGCGGTGTAATACCCTACTCCTGCTTTGTGGTGGATTGGCCTCACGAGGGGCTGAGGATGAACAAGTACAGAGGATGAACAACCTCGTGAGGGCTCAGGGGTGAGAATGAGTCGACCCCTTCTATGGTGGTGGCTAACCTATATTTATAGTGGTCTTGGTCCTCTTCCCTTGAAACTTAGGCGGGAAGGGATCCCACAACGGACAATTTGAAAGGGGACAAGTAGTACATCCTATCCTGACAAAAGGTGGTCTTCTCCTGCAAAGCTTCTGGTCATGACGCAGCGGTGGGCTCGGCGATGACCTCTGCCTTGCCGAGCCTGTGGTCTTGGTCTTGTAGCACCGGAATGGAAACCTTTGGGAGATTCCTCGGGAACCCATGCCTGTACTTGCCTCCTTAGCACCAAAGAGGAAACTGCCTCCTCTGCGCCCGCTGGCGCCCGCCTAGCCTTGGTCGTCATGGCTCATGTCATCGCAGCCTCGTGAGGCTGGGTACCTGCATAGAAATATCTGCTCCTCGGGAGGCCGCCTGGGGAGGCCGCTCCCTCGGGAGGTCTTCGTGTCATCCTCCTCATGAGGCCTGGCCCCTCGCGAGGTTCTTGTCTTGGTGGTCTTGGAGATGAGCCGTATCAGGCCGTTGAGGAAGCCACACCGTGGACCATAGGTAGGCAAGTCTGGGTACCCTGGTTCCCAGAACGCCGACAGTAGCCCCCGGGCCCAAGGCGCGCTCGGGCTGGCTTCGAGGCGAAGCCAAGGGGCAAGGGTGAAGAGCCATGGACCCCAATCGCATGCGGGCCAAGTTGACGCGTGGCGCTTGACGGGACGCGGACGCCTCCTCTTCCCCATGTTGCGTCGGCAATCATTTTGAGTTGACAACAGCCTGATGCACGTAGCAGGGCCATCATCACTCGGAACATGGGGGGGCGCCGGTTGGCCTTCGGCCGCCTTTAAGAAGGGGAATGGGAGCAGAGCCCCCAACCCATCTTCATCTTCCTGCTTCTCGCTCCTTCATCATCTCCGCCGCGCCGCCGTCTTGCTGAAGCGTCCATGGCACCAGTGAGACGGTTTTCCGCTGTTGAGAAAGGGAAGTCCCCCATGGAGGGACCAAGCTCGCCACCGCCCAAGAGGGGCCGCAGCAGTCCGCGCAAGTATGCCGCGATGCTGACGGTGGCTCCCCGGGGGCATGGGCGCACCCCCTCGAAGGTCGGCGCCACCTCCGGCAGTCGTGGGAAGGCTCCCTCTCGCGCCGGGGCCTGCAGCGGTCGAGGCGGCCATGACCAAGTGGGAAAATAGGTGGCAGCCATCCGGCCACCGCGCCCGTGATCCCATTCGGCCGACGTGTCCCCGGAGTTCGTGGTGTGGGCGGAGAGGCCGGCAGGAACCTGGTTCCAGCTCCCGCGCTTCTTCACGGGCGCGCTGCCTGCCGGAGGGCCTGGTGGCCTCTGGCTGCAGGCCGACTGTTGCTGCAGCAAGGCCTCATGGGTGGACATCGAGGTCACCCCTGCCGGCTACGTGTTCCTGAACCGCGGGTGGCAGTCATTCGCCCGCGCGCGTGGCCTGCAGGGGAGGTGTACCCTCCACTTCAGGCACGACGGATCGGCGACCCTCTACGTTAGAATCTTCGGGGAGGACGGCAGTCATCTGGGGTGCTGTCCAGAGTACGATGACGACAACTACGACACTCACCCCTCCGACGAAGATGGCCAGAGGGGCGGCGGCATCCTCGGCGGTGAACTCGCCCTTGGCGATGGCCGTGGCGCCTCCAACAGCGGCGGCTCTTCCTCCGGGAAGAGCACGAGCGACGACGATTACGACGAGCCGCCGCGTCGCCGCGCCCGCACCAGGGAGGGTGGTGAACCACCACGTCGCCACGCCCCCGCTCAGGAGGACGTCGAGCCATCTCACCATCGCGCTCTGGTGAAGCAGGAGGAGGACTCCGACTGAGCGCAGGCGTCGCTGGAGCCAGGCCTCAGGAGTTGCAGTGGCCGCGAGGCCGCCTTTTGCTTTTTCTTTTTCCTGCATCAAGAAAAACAGCGGGCCTCGACGGGGCGTGTAATGGACCATGGCACTTGCGCCGTTATGTTAACGCTTTTATTTTGTACCCTATCATTTGAGTCGATACCAATCGATAGGTTCTTGCTTGATCGCGATGATGATAACTTAGCTTGGTGCACTTGTGGTGGATTCCTGCGTCGCGAGGGCACGCTCTGTAACATCCCCAGTTGTTAACCCTGTCATTGAGCTAATTAATGTGCCATGTCATCATAATTCACTAAGTCAAAATGCCACTTGACCCAAATCCAACTTCAAATTCATACTTGAAATAAAGTCAAATATTTATTTCTTCAAACTACAAAACTAAAATGTGCATAATGTTGTAAATAATCACTGAGTAATTGTCATGTTGGAACCAACCTCTTTTGGATTCCCGAAGTGCCCCTGGAATTTTATTTAGTGGTCCAACAATATTTAAAATTGGCCTTTCCAATTTCTAGAAATGGTTAGACAACTCCAAAAGGCCCCAAACTTTTTGTGCAACCTGGTAATATTGTGCTTGAATTATGTGCCTAGTTTCACACTTTGCAAAAATCATTTGGTAGCCCAAATAATTGCAAATCCGTAGTTGTTTTGAATTGCAGAAAAAGAAAGGGAAAATACACAAAATCTACTGTGTACTTAAAGCCTAGTTCTACAGTGCGGCCCAGCCCACTCAATGGGCCTTCTCATTCCATCCTCACGTACAAGAGGCAGGAGGCGTGCGTGTCGCACATCCACGGCTGCCACGGCCATGGATGGCCTCCACGTCGCCCCTCTGGTCCTATAAGCATGCCCCCGCAAAACCCTAGACCGCCCTCGTCCATTCCCCCCTCGATCCTCCATCGCCCCCTCCACTTTCGCTCGATTTTGAGCTCGATTTGCTCCGCGGTCACCGCTGCCTCGCCCTGTTGCCACGGCCACCGTCATCGCCGTCGCTCGGGAACACGTCCTGGAGGATCTCCGCGCTCGGCTTCATTCGATCAGGGACCAGCTTGAGCCGAGGAGCTGCGTAGCCGACGCCATCGCCGTCTTCTTCAACTGGTCGCCACCAACTCGCCGGCAATGCCGTTGGTCCGGTCCACCCCGAACCTCCCCGAGCACGCCAACGGACTCATCATGAGCTCCTCCCTTGGATCCCCCTTCCCCCCTTCGAGTTGGACGCTGTAGGCCGCCGTCACCATCGTGCCCGAACCTACGCGTACGCGTACGTGCGTGCGTGCAGTTGCTGCTCCTGGGCTGTCGCTGCTGCTGCTGTGCGCGCGCTCGTGCGTGGCCTCGCCCGCGCCTGCAGCTGCCGTTGCCTTCCCGCTGCTACTCTGCTTGCTGTCGCCGCTGCTACACCGAGCGCGCCTGCTCCCTGCTGCTCACGGCTCCTCTTGCCGCGCTGCTGTTGCTGCTACTGGCTGCCGGCCGCAGCTGCGCCCTGCTCCCGCTGCTGCTGCTGTCTAGCGCCGCCGCCGCTAGCCGCTAGCGTTGCAGCTTACTCTGCTCTGCGTGCCGCCGCTGCTGCTGCTCGTACCGCTGCGTTCTGCTGCTGCTCGCTACAGTAACTTTCAGTTACTGTAGCACTAGTTAGCTTTGCTAAATCTGCAAGGACTAACCCTCTAGACAGCATCTAAACTGCGGTTAAACAACTGTTAACAAGACTAAAAAAATATGGGAAGGTAGTACACTTGACAAGCCTCAAATGTTTCCATTGGACCAAATTCGTTAGATGCATAGATTAAATCCTATGGAAATCACAAAGTTCTATGTTCTGTTAACAGAAAAACTGAAAAACAGCTTTATTTTCTTAGCTACTTTAGAGCTGTTGATGATCAAGCAAATGAACTCTAATATGGATGAGAGTGATACTAACATGTAGTTCACATAAAATAGTCAAAATTGATATAAGGCACAAAATCATAGGATGTACAGAACACTAGTTGTAGCCTTTTGAAAATAGCTAAGTGATGTTTAAAAAAACTGACGAATTCTCAGACTTGGCAAAATTTCAGAAATTTTCCGGGTATTGTTAAATCTTTGAAAAATCATAGAAAAATATCCGTAGCTCGGATGAAAATACTTTGTATATAAAAGTTGCTCAGAAAGACGAGACGAATCCGAATACGCGGTCCGTTCGTCTGCCACACGTCCCTAACATAGTGAACATGCAACCGTCCCCCTCTGTTTCATCTGTCCGAAAATGCCAAACTTCGGGAAAACATTCCCAGATGTTTTCCCTCTTCACCTATATCGTGTAGCACCGCGTCAGAACACCCCTAGCTCTACGTTTTGTCATGTCATGCTCTTGTTTGCTCTATATTTACTGTTTCTTCCCCGCTTCTCTCTGGTAGACCCCGAGACCGCTGCTGATGCCGCTGTGATCGACTACGTCACCGATAACTCTTCTTCCTTTTCAGCAGAGCTTCCAGGCAAGCCCCCCTTTTGATCATCCCGATATCGCCCATTCTATTTTCTCATGCTTGCATTAGAATTGCTGCTGCTACTGCTTTACCTATTCTGATGCATAGCCTGTTTATTGTAACCTGTTGTTGATAATTACCTGCATATCCTAAACTGTCTAGTATAGGCTGGGTAGAGACCTATCAGTGACCCCACTTATCCCGACTGCCCCGCTGGATTATCCGAAGACCCGATCAACGGGATTGAAGACCAGGCCCCGACACC
Organism: Thinopyrum elongatum; assembly: GCA_011799875.1. Lineage (NCBI taxonomy): Eukaryota > Viridiplantae > Streptophyta > Magnoliopsida > Poales > Poaceae > Thinopyrum > Thinopyrum elongatum. The sequence goes on from CM022299.1 coordinate 410,061,693, forward strand.
GCACATCACCCCCTTAGTTGTAACGACACTGCAGCGTTACTATCAAGTGCCGAGGGTGAAACCTCTTGTAGCACTTCTGATGTTAACTCTGTAGAGTAGCTATTTGGTCGTGGTCATCGAGGGTGATTCCTCCTTCACCACTTCCGATAACGACGCGGTCGTGCGACACATCAAGTGTGAACCCATCGAGGGTGAATCCTCCTACGTTCACCTTGACAGTTACATCGAGTGGGTATCCGTTGAGGGTGATACCTCGGATTCCCTTGATGTTATGGACACATGGCTACTGTGACTTTACCCTTGCACCCTGTTAGAAATGGGTTGGCCCCGAGGGCGACCCGAGGGAGTTACTTTAACTGCAGGACTGGAGGGATAGGCGGTACCGCCCAGTAGAGGTGGACCTGAGTTCCCGACAGTCTTTTGTGAGACGGGTTGACCTGGATGGTGCCCGAGTGAGAATACGAGGCATGGCCGGGCATTCTTGGCCCTTGCTGCAAGTCCTCGAGACGGGGCGACGGGGTCACATCGATCGTGAGTCTCTGCTCGTTATCGCACCCCCAAGGTACTAACGATTTGGATATTTGATTCGAGTGGGCCTCTGGCCCGATAGCACTAACCATCACGTGGCATGGTATGGGCGTTCTGCATCATATGCATCAGCCGAAAGCTCTGTCAGATGTCCAGTTCAGCAGTGCGGCATGGAGTGATTGGCGCCATTCACGACAGAGGTGGTGCTTGGATCTGAGCCATGTGCGCAACGACCCGGAGGGCGAGGGGCGATGGCCCAAGACCCCCTTGCGCTTAGGATGTAGATCGGCGGGGACCTCTCTGCTGAGCTCTAGGTAGGGCTGCGGTGTGTCGTTTGGCCGAGGCCGGGCATGACCCAGAAAAGTGTGTCTGGCCAGAGTTAAGCGAGCGTGGTGGGTAAGTTGGTGCACCCCTGCAGGGAAGAACTAATCTATGCATAGCCGGATCCTCGGTAACGGACACTCGGAGTTGTATCCCGATCGATACAGCTAGAACTTGAGATGAGACCTAGATATGAGGCTCTGGGATTGCTTCTCGCAGGGAGTCGAGAAGGGATCTCCGGACGAGGTTGATGACTGTATGGCTCTGGGATTGCTTTCTCGCAGGGAGTCGAGAAAGGATCTCTGGGTGAGGTTGAGTCTTAATGATACTGCTACATTATATTGATCTGTTCTGCTCTCTTCTATTGCCGCAAGACCGATGAAGATGCTAGTCTTTGATAGGACTAGGCTTTCCCCTCTATTCTGGCATTTCTGCAGCCCAGTCCACATATACAGCCTTCCTTTGATAATGTTGCATATGTAGTGTAGATCCTTGCTTGCTGAGTACTTCTGAGTACTCACGGTTGCTTTGCTTTCTTTTTCCCCCATATCCTTTTGATGCGACCAGATGACGGAGCCCCGGATACAGCTGCCCCGCCGACGATCGCTACTACTACCCCGAGGGTGGATACTACTACGAGTTGACCGACGACCAGGAGTAGGATCGGAGGGTCCCAGGCAGGAGGCCTGTGCCTTTCGATCATAGTGTTTTATTTTTGCCCCGCCTTTCTAAAGGCCCTTCTGTTTCTCTTTTAATATCTGTACTCAGATATCTGATGCTTCCGCTGACGCTTGTATGCCATCGGGCTATGTATTCGAGCCCTCGAGGCCCTGGCTTGTAATATAAAGCTTGTATGACTTTATTTATGTTTTAGAGTTGTGGTGTGATATCTTCCCGTCAGTCCTTAGGCTTGATCGTGTGCATTTGCGTGTATGATTAGTGCACGATTGAGCCGGGGGCGTCACAAGTTGGTATCAGAGCCGACTGCATCTAGGAAATCCCCTTTCCAACTCCTTGGCCGAAGTGGTTGAGTCCAGTGGTCCGAAAACTGTTTTACTAACATGGCTGTGTGGCTTACGGGCCCACGTCGCCAATTGGGTGGTATTAGGATCTTTTGTTCCTCGTCTATACTCTGGGACTCTGATCTCTCTTCTATTCGGGTTAAAGAATTTGCTAACTCTAACACTAGGTTCTCGTAACCGCTTCCTCCCGGAGAGCCCCTCATGCCAGATGATCGCTTGGTTCATCAGAAGACTCCGAAGATACTCCCCGAAGTTTCCCAAGACCCTTGTGCCCTTAGTCATTGCAAATCCTTACCACCGATAATCACTGTGAATAACTACACTTCCTTGCCGTTTGTGTCTTCATTCCCAGTTACTCCTATATGTACGAGATACCCCGAAATACTCCTCATTGATCCGGGAATCCTTTGAGCCTACTGCCGTGCAGCTTCTTTCGCATTGCGGATAGTTCCTCACATTACCGGGGATCCGTTCATCCCCAGTTGTTCTTGTGTTCCTGAAATATTTCATAATGCCATCTGATCTTCTGAGAATCTCCTGCAGCCTACTGCTTTTGAGATTCTTCTTATCTGCTTTCCTTATGGTTAATTCCATATGTCTAGCTATATTCTTTAAAATTCTTTGCGATTGTCGTCCTTACCCTATTGATTCAACATGTGTGTGAATGCACGCAATCATCAGTTGTTCCCTGGAAATTGTCCTTCCGGCTCAGACGTCTCTCCGAACATGAGCTGGTTCTCGGCCAATCAAATTACCATCGATTGGGCCCCTAAGTCTTTTCAACTTATCCATCCTTGAGCAGGGCGTCTGCTTCTGATTCCCCGAATTGGAAATCGTAAGTCCTTTGAAAGCCTAGAGCTATTCTTGTAATTCCATATACCGATGCGCATGCATTCTTCTAATTCATTACCGATACTCACCTTCACATCCTTTGCGGTCCGCCAGATCCTTTGGTGGATTATTATCTGATAGTGTCCTCCATAATCCATAACCTTGCGAGTTGTATCATCTGCTTTGGCTTCGATACTCTGCTTTCGGACTCATATCCCTTGCTTTGGTTGGTGGTTGTATAGATTCGTAAAAAGGTCCCGATGGGTTGTATCTATGCTTCTGTCATCTGCAAGAACGCAGAAATTTCTACGGGTCATACCTTACTGGTGCTACGCCAGAACAATTTTCAACATTTCAAATTCATTAAAAGCGAGAAGTGAATGAAAGGTTATGCATTGAATAAGTGGGAGTCGACCTTGAACCTTTGTGTTCATGCCCATGGACACGATGTAGAACTGATCATGGAAGCTTCTCTTAAAATCAATCGTTCCCTTGGCATAAGTCCATCTTGTATCTAGGATTTGATCTTTCGCAACCATGGTTCCGACCATGATTGTTCTTCCGTGATCCCATTCCCGGACAAATTAAAATACTTGTCTTCTGTAGGTCAATTTACCTGTCCAACCTCTATTCTGATCTACCATCGAGTATTACCCTCTAGTATCTCGAGAATATCACAGGAACTACATAATTTCTTATGAGTTCTTCATCTACTATCATTGATCACCAATTCCAACTTTTTCGGGTTCTGAGTTGTTTGTCACTCGAGAACACCGATAAGTGAATCGATTCCACACTTCGATTCAATAACTCTAAGAAATTTTCGTTGCTTACGAGTTTATTAGTCCTTCAAATCATTCCTAGCCTGATCGGCTATATTTTTATCGTGCCAACTTTTAACTGTGCTACCTGGTCCTTATGCCCGGACCAACTCCCGACGACAAGCTAAGCTTACGTCGATCTTTCTCATCTTATCATTTCACCTCGAACAACAAGCTTGATTTCGAGCTTGTGTCATATCCATGGATCCAATAATCTTTCACTTCGACATTCCTTTTGCTTGACGTCATCGCTGACCAGCTACATCTTCCTGTAACCTTTCGACAAATGTGCCGTGATCACCGACAGTATTTTGGCTTTCTCGGAGATGTCCATTGAATTCATGGCTAGAAATACCATCTCTGCCCCTCGATGATTTGTGGTATCATCAATGACATCCTTGTGCCAACACAGACCTGGTCATGTTTGGTTAATCCTTACATTCCGAGATAATCTTGGAAGTGTTTCATTGTATATCTTGTGATCTTCAGATCCAACTCTTACCTGAAACACCATGTTATTGCTACCTCGAAGCATGAATGTGGTATTCCGAACACCAACATGTACATTGGAAGCACATTGCCAAATGTTTCTCGATCAATTATCCAAACACCGTTGTATGGGTAATATCATGATTCTTCCCTCGCCCCTTTATCTAAATGCTTTTGATCTTGCTGGCCTATCATGTATATTGTGCTCCGCTTTTCCTTGGGAAGGATATACTCCCAATTCTTGTGCATAAACACATTTTCGTTTCCATTGATTTGTTTAACCTTTCCTGTGAACTATATGGTACAAGCAGAAATAATTCCCTGCTTATGAAAGCACCTCGATGTACAACCTTGTCAGTGAGACCCTGTTACTATGGTTGATGACATTCCGGTAACCACCGATGGATGAGAACTTTGCCTTATTGGTCCGCCTCGTTTTAACGAGCAGGAAAATGGTTCTCTTAGTCCCTCGCCCTTGGTACTGACGTTGTTACTGACATAACTGGCAGACTATCCTCTGATATACCTTGTTGTCGTGACCGGTAAGATGTCACTGTCCTCCCTACTCTTGATCGACACCCCCACAGTTCCACAGGATCGGAACCAGACTCTCATGTATATCCTTGATTCCGAAGTATCCTTTGCTCTTGGCTTTGTGTGTGTTATCACGAACCACCTTCCGAGAGATGATCTATTCCCGATGTTCTGAACCCTTTTCCACACCCTGTTCAGGTATCGATCGGATGTCCATTCGCTTGAAACTTCTTATTGTACCTTCACACTTTACTCTCGATGTTTTCTTAAGTTTCAACTCGAGAGATACTTCTGCCACATTCCCGGAATTGTTCACCAGATAATTAACCTAATAAGGGTTAGTTCTCCCGAAGTTACTTTTACTTCCCCACTTAAATCTCGGGACGAGATTTCTTGTAGTGGAGGAGATTTGTAACATCCCCAGATGTTAACCCTGTCATTGAGCTAATTAATGTGCCATGTCATCATAATTCACTAAGTCAAAATGCCACTTGACCCAAATCCAACTTCAAATTCATACTTGAAATAAAGTCAAATATTTATTTCTTCAAACTACAAAACTAAAATGTGCATAATGTTGTAAATAATCACTGAGTAATTGTCATGTTGGAACCAACCTCTTTTGGATTCCCGAAGTGCCCCTGGAATTTTATTTAGTGGTCCAACAATATTTAAAATTGGCCTTTCCAATTTCTAGAAATGGTTAGACAACTCCAAAAGGCCCCAAACTTTTTGTGCAACCTGGTAATATTGTGCTTGAATTATGTGCCTAGTTTCACACTTTGCAAAAATCATTTGGTAGCCCAAATAATTGCAAATCCGTAGTTGTTTTGAATTGCAGAAAAAGAAAGGGAAAATACACAAAATCTACTGTGTACATAAAGCCTAGTTCTACAGTGCGGCCCAGCCCACTCAATGGGCCTTCTCATTCCATCCTCACGTACAGGAGGCAGGAGGCGTGCGTGTCGCACATCCACGGCTGCCACGGCCATGGATGGCCTCCACGTCGCCCCTCTGGTCCTATAAGCACGCCCCCGCAAAACCCTAGACCGCCCTTGTCCATTCCCCCCTCGATCCCCCATTGGCCCCCTCCTCTTTCGCTCGATTTTGAGCTCGATTTGCTCCGCGGTCACCGCTGCCTCGTCCTGTTGCCGCGGCCACCATCGTCGCCGTCGCTCGGGAACACGTCCTGGAGGATCTCCGCGCTCGGCTTCATTCGATCAGGGACCAGCTTGAGCCGAGGAGCTGCGTAGCCGACGCCATCGCCGTCTTCTTCAACTGGTCGCCACCAACTCGCCGTCGATGCCGTCGCTCCGGTCCACCCCGAACCTCCCCGAGCACGCCAACGGACTCATCATGAGCTCCTCCCTTGGATCCCCCTTCCCCCCTTCGAGTTGGACGCTGTAGGCCGCCGTCACCATCGTGCCCGAACCTACGCGTACGCGTACGTGCGTGCGTGCAGTTGCTGCTCCTGGGCTGTCGCTGCTGCTGCTGTGCGCGCGCTCGTGCGTGGCATCACCCGTGCCCGCAGCTGCCGTTGCCTTCCCGCTGCTACTCTGCTTGCTGTCGCCGCTGCTTGGCTGCTCCGCTGCCGCCGCTGCTACGCCAAGCACGCCTGCTGCCTGCTGCTCACGGCTGCTCTTGCCGTGCTGCTGTTGCTGCTGCCGGCTGCCGGCCGCAGCTGCGCCCTGCTCCCGCTGCTGCTGCTGTCTAGCGCCGCCGCCGCTAGCCGCTAGCGTTGCAGCTTACTCTGCTCTGCGTGCCGCCACTGCTGCTGCTCGTACCGCTGCATTCTGCTGCTGCTCGCTACAGTAACTTTCAGTTACTGTAGCACTAGTTAGCTTTCCTAAATCTGCAAGGACTAACCCTCTAGACAGCATCTAAACTGCGGTTAAACAACTGTTAACAAGACTAAAAAAAATATGGGAAGGTAGTACACTTGACAAGCCTCAAATGTTTCCATTGGACCAAATTCGTTAGATGCATAGATTAAATCCTATGGAAATCACAAAGTTCTATGTTCTGTTAACAGAAAAACTGGAAAACAACTTTATTTTCTTAGCTACTTTAGAGCTGTTGATGATCAAGCAAATGAACTCTAATATGGATGAGAGTGATACTAACATGTAGTTCACATAAAATAGTCAAAATTGATATAAGGCACAAAATCATAGGATGTACAGAACACTAGTTGTAGCCTTTTGAAAATAGCTAAGTGATGTTTAAAAAAACTGACGAATTCTCAGACTTTGCAAAATTTCAGAAATTTTCCAGGTATTGTTAAATCTTTGAAAAATCATAGAAAAATATCCGTAGCTCAGATGAAAATACTTTGTATATAAAAGTTGCTCAGAAAGACGAGACGAATTCGAATACGCGGTCCGTTCGTCTGCCACACGTCCCTAACATAGCGAACATGCAACCGTCCCCCTCTATTTCATCTGTCCGAAAATGCCAAACTTCGGGAAAACATTCCCAGATGTTTTCCCTCTTCACCTATATCGTGTAGCACCGCGTCAGAACACCCCTAGCTCTGCGTTTTGTCATGTCATGCTCTTGTTTGCTCTATATTTACTGTTTCTCCCCCCCCTTCTCTCTGGTAGACCCCGAGACCGCTGCTGATGCCGCTGTGATCGACTACGTCACCGACAACTCTTCTTCCTTTTCAGCAGAGCTTCCAGGCAAGCCCCCCTTTTGATCATCCCGATATCGCCCATTCTATTTTCTCATGCTTGCATTAGAATTGTTGCTGCTACTGCTTTACCTATTCTGATGCATAGCCTGTTTATTGTAACCTGTTGTTGATAATTACCTACATATCCTAAACTGTCTAGTATAGGCTGGGTAGAGACCTATCAGTGACCCCACTTATCCCGACTGCCCCGCTGGATTATCCGAAGACCCAATCAACGGGATCGAAGACCAGGCCCCGGCACCGCACATCACCCCCTTAGTTGTAACGACACTGCAGTGTTACTATCAAGTGCCGAGGGTGAAACCTCTTGTAGCACTTCTGATGTTAACTCTGTAGAGTAGCTATTTGGTCATGGTCATCGAGGGTGATTCCTCCTTCACCACTTCCGATAACGACGCGGTCGTGCGACACATCACGTGTGAACCCATCGAGGGTGAATCCTCCTACGTTCACCTTGACAGTTACATCGAGTGGGTATCCGTTGAGGGTGATACCTCGGATTCCCTTGATGTTATGGACACATGGCTACTGTGACTTTACCCCTGCACCCTGTTAGAAATGGGTCGGTCCCGAGGGCGACCCGAGGGAGTTACTTTAACTGCAGGACTGGAGGGATAGGCGGTACCGCCCAGTAGAGGTGGACCTGAGTTCCCGACAGTCTTTTGTGAGACGGGTTGACCTGGATGGTGCCCGAGTGAGAATACAAGGCGTGGCCGGGCATTCTTGGCCCTTGCCGCAAGTCCTCGAGACGGGGCGACGGGGTCACATCGATCGTGAGTCTCTGCTCGTTACCGCACCCCCAAGGTACTAACGATTTGGATATTTGATTCGAGTGGGCCTCTGGCCCGATAGCACTAACCATCACGTGGGCATGGTATGGGCATTCTGCATCATATGCATCAGCCAAAAGCTCTATCAGATGTCTAGTTCAGCAGTGCGGCATGGAGTGATTGGCGCCATTCACGACAGAGGTGGTGCTTGGATCTGAGCCATGTGCGCAACGACCCGGAGGGTGAGGGGCGATGGCCCAAGACCCCCTTGCGCTTAGGATGTAGACCGGCGGGGACCTCTCTGCTGAGCTCTAGGTAGGGCTGCGGTGTGTCGTTTGGCCAAGGCCGGGCATGACCCGGAAAAGTGTGTCCGGCCAGAGTTAAGCGAGCATGGTGGGTAAGTTGGTGCACCCCTGCAGGGAAGAACTAATCTATGCATAGCCGGATCCTCGGTAACGGACACTCGGAGTTGTATCCCGATCGATACAGCTAGAACTTGAGATGAGACCTAGATATGAGGCTCTGGGATTGCTTCTCGCAGGGAGTCAAGAAGGGATCTCCGGACGAGGTTGATGACTGTATGGCTCTGGGATTGCTTTCTCGCAGGGAGTCGAGAAAGGATCTCTGGGTGAGGTTGAGACTTAATGATACTGCTACATTATATTGATCTGTTCTGCTCTCTTCTATTGCCGCAAGACCGATGAAGATGCTAGTCTTCAATAGGACTAGGCTTTCCCCATTATTCTAGCATTTCTGCAGCCCAGTCCACATATACAGCCTTCCTTTGATAATGTTGCATATGTAGTGTAGATCCTTGCTTGCTGAGTACTTCTGAGTACTCACGGTTGCTTTGCTTTCTTTTTCCCCCATACCCTTTTGATGCGACCAGATGACGGAGCCCCGGATACAGCTGCCCCGCCGATGATCGCTACTACTACCCCGAGGGTGGATACTACTACGAGTTGACCGACGACCAGGAGTAGGATTGGAGGGTCCCAGGCAGGAGGCCTGCGCCTTTCGATCGTAGTGTTTTATTTTTGCCCCGCCTTTCTAAAGGCCTTTCTGTTTCTCTTTTAATATCTATACTCAGATATCTGATGCTTCCACTGACGCTTGTATGCCATCGGGCTATGTATTCGAGCCCTCGAGGCCCTGGCTTGTAATATGAAGCTTGTATGACTTTATTTATGTTTTAGAGTTGTGTTGTGATATCTTCCCGTGAGTCCTTAGGCTTGATCGTGTGCATTTGCGTGTATGATTAGTGCACGATTGAGCCGGGGGCGTCACAAGCTCCTCCTGAGCTTGAATCCCCTGCGTGCCTCTCGTTCCCCTAACGGTGCGGTTGGGGCACCGAGGTGGTTTAGGGATCTTGCCAGGGTCTTCTTTCCTGAGGATCAGAGGGCTCTTGGGCCTTAGGAGGCGCCCAATGGCCGTGAGGCCCCGAGGGCTCGAATGAGGGCACGGGGCCTCCAGGGGTGCCTCACAAGGCGCCGCGCCCTGCGCGAGCCCCCGAGTGAGGACCGATTGTCACTGGTACGCCGGGTCACGATGCCCGGTGAGGTTGGGAGACAAAGGCTCAGAGGGGCATACATGCCCGTTAGCTCATTTGAGAGCATCACGTGAGGATTAAGACGCCAAGGTTTTGGCGAGGTGTGTGCGTGGGCGGGCCCAGGCATACACACCGTGTCCAGCCCCTGCTCGCGAGACGCACGGGGAGGAGCGATGGGCAACTGCCACCTCCCTCAAAGCAAGATTCAAGAGAGCAAAGGCTGCAAGGAGAAAAATTCCCATCCCTTTCAAATAAAGATGAGAGAATTCCGAATTTCATTCCAAGAAGTGGCAAATTGGCTACAAAAGCAAGCGAGAGAACATCCGCATCCGGTGCCTACACTAGTCTTCTAGTCTTCCCGCCAGCGCGGAGCATGGGGCTTCCACTAGGCATGGGCATAGTCATTGAAAGACCGTGTCGTCCGCCAGCGTGGAGCATAGGGCTTCCACTTGGGCGTGGGTGGGAGCCCCCGTGAGGCCCCATGGCGGCGCTCAGGAGACTCCGGGGCGTGTACAGCCCCACTCATTATTACGTGAGAGTGTCACGGGTAGAACTTCCAGAGATGCTAGATGTTCCCGGCATTCTGGATGGGGACCCCGTCCTGCGTCTCCAGGCGCGCGGCGCCAGGCCTAGAGATGTGGGTGACCCTGAACGGGCCCTCCCACATGGGCGAGAGCTTGTGAAGGCCCTCCCTGGAAAGGACCCGCCTCAGGACGAGGTCTCCCACCTCGAGGGTCTAGGAGCGGACGCTGCGACAGTGGTAACGCCGCAGCGCCTGCTGGTACCTCGCTGCACGGAGCGAGGCTTGGCGGTGGGCTTCCTCCCCAAGCACGAGGTCCATCCCCTGCGAGGCATCCTGACGTGCCTCGTCGAATGCCAGGACCCGCGGGGAGCGAAGCCTGACCTCGTGAGGGAGGACTGCCTCGGCCCCGTAGACGAGGAAGAAGGGGGTCTCGCCGGTGGGCTTAGTCACAGTGGTGCGGATAGACCACAACACAGACTGAAGCTCACCGAGCCAACCCCTGCCGCAAGCCTCAAGCTTCTTCTTGAAGCTTCTCGCCTTGAGGCCCCTCAGGACCTCCATGTTGGCACGCTCGGCCTGGCCGTTGCTCCGTGGGTGTGCCACCGAAGCATAGCATATCTGCTTTCCAAGGTTAGCACAATACGCCCTGAAGAGGTTGCTCGTGAATTGTGAGCCATTGTCAGTAATGATACGATTAGGGACACCAAAACAGCTCACGAGGCCCTTGATGAACTTGACGGCTGAGCCAGCGGGGATGGTGCGTACTGGCTCTACCTCCGCCCACTTGGTGAACTTGTCGATGGCGACGTACAGGTAGCAGTATCCACCAGCCGCCCGAGGGAACGGGCCTAGGATATCCAACCCCCAGACCATGAATGGCCACAAGAGCGGGATGGTCTGGAAGCCTTGCGCGGGCTGGTGAACCTGCTTGGCGTGGAACTGGCAGATCTCGTAGGATCGTACTAGCTCGGTGGCATCGCTGAGCGCCGTCGGCCAGTAGAAGCCACTACGGAACACCTTGCCCACTAGGGTGCACGACGAGGAGTGGTGCCCGCAGTCCCTGCCGTGGATATCAGCCAGCAACTCGCGCCCTTGTTCGTCGGATATGCACCGCAGCGAGACGTCGTTGGGGTGTCGCCGGTACAACTCGCCGTCCTGCAAGCAATAAGCAGTGGCCTGGCGGACCACGCGCTCTGCGTCCTCCTCTTTCTCCGGCAAGGTGCCGTGGAGGAGGTATGCCTTGAACTCCTCGGTCCAGCAACCTGCCTGAGGCTCCAGCGCCAGGAGTAAACGAGCTCCTGAGGCCGGACCGCAGGCCGGGGCTGGCGGCAGCTCCTCCCTGAGCAATGCCGAACCCACGGCCGGTGGAGCTGCGGACGGCTTGTGATGCCTCTATTCAAAGACGCCAGGCCTCTGGGGTTCGCGGCGGGATGCCCTCTTGGCAATGTCGTCAGCTTCCTTGTTTGCGCCCTGCGGAATGTGCTGCAATTCCAAGCCCAGGAAGCATTTTTCTATTTTACGTACCTCTTCCAAGTAAGCTTCCATGTGCTCGTCCTTAAGCTTGTATTCTTTGTTGGAGAAGTTGTCGAGGAGCTGCGAGTCGTCCTTGATGGTGAGGCGTTTGACTCCCAGGCCAGCCGCGGCCCTAAGGCCGACAATCAAGCCCTCATACTCTGCGATGTTGTTGGAGACCTTCTCGCCACGCTGGAAGTAGAGCTACACGGCATAATACAGCTTGTCCTTCGTTGGCGAGATGAGCACGACTCCAGCCCCCGTGCCCTGTCGCGCAAAGGCACCATCGAAGTGCATGACCCATCCGCCAGGCGCCTCCTCGCTGGGTGCGAGGGATTGATCCTCCTCCCGTCCCCGATCAGGGGCGTCGGTCCATTCCCCGACGAAGTCGGCCAGGGCCTCTCCCTTGATGACCCTGGTCATGCTAAACTCCAGCTAGAAGGCCTACAGCCCGATGTTCCATTCTGCGACCCTCCCAACGGCATTGGGGCTGCACAACACCTTCTCGAGGGGATACGCCGACACGACCTTGATTGGGTGGCCTTGGAAATAGTGACGCAGCTTCCTAGAGGTGGCGAGGAGCGTGAGCAGGAGTTTCTGCTGCATGGGGTAGCACGCACATGCATCGCGCAGCACCGTGCTGATGAAGTACACTGGGTGCTCGACAAGGGGTGAAGAGTCAAGGGCGCCTTGCTCTGTCGAGGGTGTGAGGGGCTCCTAAAGCTCGGGGGTTGATGAAGTAGCGGGGTCCTCAGGAGCATCACCATGGGACGGCAAAGTTTGTGCGGCTCCCTGCTGGCCGCTCTGCTTCGAGCCCGCGCCGGCGGCCCCTTCTCTGACCGCCACAAGCGCCGCACTGGCCGAGTGGGGGTTGGCCGCCAACTTGAGCAGCAGAGGCTCACGCGGGCGGGGTGCCACCATGATAGGTGGGCTCGTGAGGTATCGCTTAAGGTCTTCGAAGGCCTCCTCAGCTTCCGGAGTCCACTCGAATGGTCCCTTCTTGTTCATCAAGTTGAAGAAAGGGAGGGCGCGCTCACCAAGCTTGGAGATGAAACGCCCCAAAGAGGTTACGCATCCTGCGAGCTTCTGCATCTCCTTGAGGGTCTGAGGCGGGCTCATCCGCTCTATCGCCTTGACCATCTCGGGGTTGTCTTCGATCCCTGTGTGCGACACCAGGAAACCCAGTAGCTTGCCGGACGGGACCCCAAACACACATTTCTCCGGATTGAGCTTCAGGTTTATGCTGCGCAAGTTAGCGAACGTTTCTTCCAGATCTTTGATTAGGGTCCTTGCTTCCCGCGACTTGATCATGATGTCATCGACGTATGCCTCCGCATTCCTCCCCAACTGCGGCCCGAGAGCTGTGTGCATCAGCCGCTGGAAGGTGGCGCCAGCATTCCGCAGCCCAAAAGGCATGCAAGTATAGCAGTACACACCACACGGAGAGATGAAGGCTGTCTTCTCGACGTCCTCCACCGCCATCTTGATTTGATGATATCCCGAGAAGGCATCCAAGAAGCACAGCAAATCACACTCAGCTGTGGAGTCCACGATCTGGTCGATACGTGGGAGCGGGAAAGGATCCTGAGGGCAGGCCTTGTTGAGGCTGGTGAAGTCAATGCACATGCGCTTCTTTCCGCCTTTCTTGGGGACGATCACGGGATTCTCCAACCAATCCAGGTGCCGCACCTCCCGGATGACGTCGGCCTCTTGGAGCTTGCCAACCTCCTAGACGATGAACGCCTGCTTCTCTTGTGCCTGGCACCGCGCTTTTTTGCTTCACCGGGCGCGTGCCTGGGCACACCATCAGGTGATGCTCAATCACCTCCCTCGGGACACCCACCAAGTTTGACGCTTCCCACGCAAATACATCTTTGTTGGCCCTCAGGAATGCCACCAGCGCCTCCTCCTGATCCAGGGGAAGGCCCACACCAATGGTGAAGATGGGGACTGAGCCCCCGGTGTTGATAGGCACCTGCTTTGTCTCGGCCTGGTCCTGAGAGGACATCTGCTTCTTCTTCATGGGCGCGGCCTCCTGAGCCACCGCCGCGCCCTCGGTGGCAGGGCACGTAGCGGCCGCGGCCCTGTAGGCGAGCTTGAGGGCCCGGACCGCATCCTTTGTATCGCCAACCACCATGATGATGCCGTTGCTGCCCGGCATCTTGACGACGTTGTAACCCGGATGGGTAGCCGCCATGAACTTGGCGAGGGCCGGATACCCCAGGATGGCGTTATACGGGAGGCCGATACGGGCGACGTCGAAGTCGATGAGCTCGGTGTGGTAGTTGTCGCACGTGCTGAAGATGACGGGGAGGCGTATCTTCCCCAGGGGAGTGCCCGCGCCCTTGACCACCCCCGAGAAAGGCCGGGTGGGGAGTAGCTGATCATATGGTACTTGAAGCAAATCGAAGGTTTCCACCGAGAGGATGTTCAGGCCGGCGCCTCCGTCGATGAGGGTCTTGGTCACCGCGATGTTGCTGATGATAGGAGTACACAACATGGGGAGAGCACCTGCCGCGGTCGTGGCCTTGGGGTGGTCGCTGGAATTGAAGGTGATGACGGTCTCAGGTCCGGCACGACCTTGCGCCGCCGGGCGCTACGGTCGGGCGGTACCTTGCTGACGGAGAAGCTGCTTGATGTGGCGGCCTTATGCAGGCGCCTGCGATCTGCTGATGATGCACGCGACCGCGTGGGGCACCGGGGCCGCGAAACGTGTGATGAACTGGTCGCAGAGTTCCTCCCAAGAGGAGATCGAGGCGCGCGGGAGGCCGCAGAGCCAAGATCGAGGAGCCTCCATCAGGGCGAGGGGGAACCAGTTTGCCATGGCCTTGTCGTCGCCGCCCGATATTTCGATAGCCTGTGCGTACGACCGGAGGAACCCTTTGGGGTCCGCGACGCCGTCGTACCGTGGGGGTAACGCCGGCCTGAACTTCGCGGGCCACTGCACTCGTAGCAGATCGGAGGTGAAAGCCGGGCAACCCGCGGCGCTCCCGTATGCCTCGGGCGGCCACGCTTGCAGGGCCACGCCCGCCATGGGGGCTGCGAGGCGAGGGCGAAGCGCGGTCGGGGAGGAGCAGACTTTGACACGCCCCTACTTGGCGTGCCAAATGTCGGATTCAGGGCTCCGCAGACCCAAGAAAGTTCAAACTCTGGGGCGTGTGCGAAGAACTTATCCTCTCAAGCCTGCCAACTCGTCGCCCCATAGCCTAGCCTAGCCGAACTCGCGTGAACAAGGAAGGAGATGAACACGAAAGTTTACCCAAGTTCGGGCCACCTTGCGGTGTAATACCCCACTCTTGCTTTGTGGTGGATTGGCCTCACGAGGGGCTGAAGATGAACAAGTACAAAGGATGAACAACCTCGCGAGGGCTCGGGGGTGAGAATGAGTCGACCCCTTCTATGGTGGTGGCTATCCTATATTTATAGTGGCCTTGGTCCTCTTCCCTTGAAACTTAGGTGGCAAGAGATCCCATAACGACCAATTTGAAAGGGGACAAGTAGTACATCCTATCCTGACAAAAGTTGGTATTCTCGCGGAAAGCTTCTTGTCGTGACGCAGCGGTGGGCTCGACGATGACCTCTGCCTTGCCGAGCCTGTGGTCTTGGTCTTGTAGCACCAGAATGGAAATCTTTGGGAGATTCCTCGGGAACCCACGCCTGTCCTTGCCTCCTTAGCACCAAAGAGGAAACTGCCTCCTCTATGCCCGCTGGCGCCCGCCTAGCCTTGGTCGTCATGGCTCACGTCATCGTAGCCTCGTGAGGCTAGGTACCTGCATAGAAATCTCCGCTCCTTGGGAGGCCGCCTGGGGAGGCCGCTCCCTCGGGAGGTCTTGGTGTCGTTCTCCTCGCGAGGCCTAGCCCCTCGCGAGGGTACTGTCTTGGTGGTCTTGGAGATGGGCCGTACCAGGCCGTTGAGGAAGCCATGCCGTGCGCCGCAGGCAGGCAAGTCTGGGTACCCTGGTTCCCAGAATGCCGACGAAGGTAAAACCCAACCATAGCATTAAGATACATTGGTCCCCCTTCAATCCCGTATGCATCACTTTCTATGTTAGGAAGAAGCTTCTGTCACCCTTGCCCTCCAATGCATAGTCCTATCAACATACAACTAACCTTATGGTGTGATCCACACGCGCGCTCATATGATGGGCACCAAAGGACAGCAACATAACCACAAGCAAATTAAACCAATCATAGCAATTCACCAATTACTGGTAGGACAACAATAATCAACTCAAGCATCATAGGATGGCAACATATCATTGGATGATAATATGAAGCATAGAGCACCATGTTCAAGTAGAGGTTACAACGGGTTGCGGGAGAGTGGACCGCTGTAGATAGATGGGGGAAGGTGATGAAGATGTTGGTGAAGATGACGGAGTTGTTGGAGTAGATCGCCGTCACACGATGATTGCCCCAGCGGCGTTTCGGCGCCACCGGGAGAGAGGGGGAGAGAGCCCCCTCCTTCTTATTCTTCCTTGGCCTCCCCCTAGATGGGAGGAGGGTTTCCCATCTGGTCCGTGGCCTCCATGGCGGCAGAGGGGCGAGAGCCCCTCCGAGATTGGATCTCTCTCTCTGTTATCTTCTGTTTCACGTTTCTGTTTTCTGGACCTTCATGGTTTCTTAAATTCCCGGAGATCCGTAACTCCAATTGGGCTGAAATTTTTACACGATTTTTTCCATAAATTATCTTTCTTGTGGCGAAAGAAGGGTAGCAACCGCCTTACAAGGTGGCCACTACCCACCACCACGCGCCTGGGGGGGCTGGCGCACCCAGGTGTCTTGTGTAGGCCTTGGGCCTCCGTTTGTGTTGATTCCACCTCCCAAAAATCACGTATATTCCAAAATAATTTTCCGTAAATTTTTATCGCATTTGGACTTTGTTTGATATGGATATTCTGCGAAACAAAAAACATGCAACAAACAGGAACTGGCACTGGGCACTGGATCAATATGTTAGTCCAATAAATCATATAAAATGTTGCCAAAAATATGTGAAAGTTGTATAATATTGGCATGGAACAATAAAAAATTATAGATATGACAGATGTGTATCAGCATCCCCAAGCTTAATTCCTGCTCATCCTCGAGTAGGTAAATGATAAAAAAAATTGATGTGGAATGCTACCTAGCATAATCTTGATCATATATCTAATCATGGCATGAATATTAAGACACAAGTGATTCAAAGCAATAGTCTATAATTTGACACAAAGACATCAATACTCAGGCATCCCAACAAACAATTGTGTCTTCCAAAATATCAATGCTAAAGAAAGCTATCCCTACAAAATCATATAGTCTTGTCATGCTCCGTCTTTTTAACACAAAGTATTTATCATGCACAATCCCGATGACAAGCCGAGCAATTGGTTCATACTTTTTAACACGCTTCAGCTTTTTCAACCCCCACGCAATACATGAGCGCAAGTCATGGATATAGCACTATGGGTGGAATATAGTATAATGATATGGGTAATCATAGAGAAGACAAAAAGGTAAGAAAGTCTCACATTGATGCGGCTAATCAACGGGCTATGGAGATGCCCATCAATTGATATCAATGCGATGAGTAGGGATTGCCATGCAACGGATGCACTAAGAGCTATAAGTGTATAAAAGCTCAAACTGTAAACTAAGTGGGTGTGCATTTAACTCTATGATGAAAAATTCCCACTAGTATATGAAAGTGACAACAAAGGAGACTCTCTATATGAAAATCATAGTGCTACTTTGAAGCACAAGTGTGGAATTAGCATGCCCCTTCTCTCTTTTCTCTCATTTTTTTCCTTTTTTTCCTTTTTCTTCTTTTTTCTTGGGCTCTTTTTGGCCTCACTTTTTTCTTTTTCTTTTATATTTGTCCGGAGCATCATCCCAACTTGTGGGGGAATCATAGTTTCCATCATCCTTTCCTCACTCGGACATGCTCTAATAATGAATAATGATGATCATCACACTTCTATTTACTTACAACTCAATATTACAACTCGATACCTAGAACAAAGTAAGACTCTATATGAATGCCTCTGGAAGTGTACCAGGATATGCAATGATCTAGCATAGCAAAGATATCAAAAAACGGACAAGCCATGGAAATATCATGCTAGCTATCTTAAGATCATGCAAAGCAATATGACAATGAATGCTCAAGTCATCAAAATGGAAGCGGTGGAAGTTGCATGGCAATATATCTCGGAATGGCTATGGAAATGCCATAATAGGTAGGTATGGTGGCTGTTTTGAGGAAGATATAATAAGGCTTATGTGTGATAGAGCGTATCATATCATGGGGTTTGGATGCACCTGTGAAGTTTGCACCACATCTCGAGGTGAGAAAGGGCAATGCACGATACCGAAGAGGCTAGCAAATTGCGGAAAGGTGAGAGTGCGTATAATCCATGGACTCACATTAGTCATAAAGAACTCACATACTTATTGCGAAAGTTTATTAGCCCTTGAAGCAAAGTACTACTACGCATGCCCCTAGGGGGATAGATTGGTAGGAAAAGACCATCGCTCGTCCTCGACCGCCGCTCATAAGGAAGACAATCAATAATAAATCATGTTCCAACTTCATAGCATAACGAGAGACTAAACATGCATGCTTCGGGAATCACAAACCTTAACACCAATATTCCCACTAACCACAACCATTTACTAGTACCTCCCACATCTTATCATCTCTATATCGCAAAACTATTGCAAGGAATCAAACATATCATATTCAGTGATCCATAAGTTTTATGTAGGATTTTATGACTAACCATGTGAATGACCAATTCCTGTTGACTCTCTAAATAGATATAAGTGAAGCAAGAGAGTTTAATTATTTCTATAAAAGACCATGATCTAATAAATATAAGTGAAGCAAAAGAGCATTCTACAAATAACGGTTTTCTATGTGAAGAGAAACAGGCAATCCAAACTTTAAATGATATAAATGAAGCAAATGAAGCATTCTATAAAGCCATACTCAAAAGATATAAGTGAAGTGCAATGAGCATTCTATAAATCAACCATGGACTATCTCATACCATCATGGTGCATTACTAAAATAAAAATAAAAAGCACATGACGCTCCAAGATTTACGCATATCACGTGAACGAAACGAAAACCGAAACATACCGATACTTGTTAAAGAAAGATGGGATGCCTTTCGGGGCATCCCCAAGCTCAGACGCTTGAGTCTCCTTGAATATTTACTTGGGGTGCCTTGGACATCCCCAATCTTGAACTCTTGCCTCTCCTCCTTCTCCTCATATCGAGACCTCCTTGATCTTTGAACACTTCACCCACACAAAACTTAACAGAAAACTCGGTGAGATCCGTTAGTATAATAATACAAATCACTACTTTAAGTACTATTGCAAACCCATTCATATTTTGTTTTTACATTATAGCTACTGTATTAGAACTTATCCATGGCTTATACCACCGATACAATCGATAGTTTCATCAAAACAATCAAAACAATGCATTAAAAACGGAATCTATCAAAAATAGGACAGTCTGTAGTAATCTGAACATTGACCATACTTCTGTAACTCTAAAAATCCTGAAAAATTAGAAAACAATAAACAATTCGTATACCAATACTGTGTAAAAATTTCAGAAACTTTTGACGTTCCAGTAAAAAATGTAAATTCACACACTACAGCCAAAGTTTCTGTTTTTGCACCGCACATACCAACAAGCAATCTAATCATCCTAAAGGCAAATCCTGGCACATTATTTTTATAATACAATGGATTTGTACACGGGGATAATTATTTTTGTTGAGAAGTTTCTGTAATCAAGATTCACAAAGTTTCCATGGGCATGAACAAAGTTCAAGGACGTCCCCCACTTCAACGGTGTTCGTCTTTCTCACTTTCACTTTTCTTGTTGAAAAGTTTTAGGTTCCCTTCTATATTTTTTTTTGTTTTTAAACTTTTTAAAAAGCACACAACAGTAGTAAAATGACTCTCTAAAACTTCCGGGTTGTCTCCCTGGCAGCGCTTTCTTTAAAGCCATTAAGCTAGGCATATAGTGCTCAAGTAATTGATCCACCCGGATCCCAAGGTATATCAAAGCCAATTTTAACTAGCAATGATTTGTAATTTAGTAGTGAGCACAAAGTAACATATATCATGCAATGACGAAGTCTAACTCTCTTCCTACGCATCGGCATGTCATAAAAGAACAATTCATGCACATCAAGTAAAGGCCAATGCATAGTATATATAGTTTCTTGCAATTTTATCATGTTGGAAACATAGAGAGGTTGAGATGTAGTTCCTCTTTCATAATAATTGCAAGTAGGAGCAGCAAGCACATGCATATTATATTCATCAAAATCATCATGTGAAACGGTAGAACGCAACCCATCAATATAATCCTTAATAAGAGCAAACTTCTTTGATATAGTGTAGTTGGGAGAATTCAAAAAGATAATAGGACTATCATCACTACAAAAAAAGACACATCCGTGACATTTTGGCCCGAACGAATTTTTTTCCTGTCATGCTTATGACACTTCTATGATGATAATTGTGACAAAAACACATATCATCATAGATGTGATGGGCTCCTACTTCTATGACAAAAATCCATGACAGAAAATGGGCTTTTCGTCCTGGGCGGGCCGGAGACGCAGCTGCATGACATTCTTTGGGCCGTCCATGACGGAAAAAATCATGGTAGAAGCGAGGGCGAGGAAAATATCGGGGAGTTCCCGGTTACGGTGGGTGGTCGAGGCCGAGCGATGCACGGAGGTTTGCGCGTTTTCTCTCGTATACGTACGCGCGTGTGTGCGAGGCGTTGGGCTCTAACTGAACCCGAGCGATTGCACTAGCTACGTTACTGAACCCGAGCGATCGATCCCTTGGCTGTTAACTAAACCCGAGCGATTCATTCGTTGCTGCTGCTAACTGAACCCGAGCGATCGATCATTGCTGCTGCTTACTGTAGCCGATCGAGCCCCCATGCGAGACATAGCCAGCCGGTGTTGGGTTGCCTCTCGATGAACAGTGACCATTGCTACCGTGCACGCAGTACGTAGAACGAGTCGAGATGTGGTGAGTTGAGCCGGTTGGTTTTGGCTGTGGATGAATAGTCCCGGTGGGGGTTGGATGAACAGGACCCCGTGGTAGTAGGCCATTACCGCTGGATGAACAGGACCCCGAGAGGAGGCCGCCACAGCCGAGCTGGTTGGGGGTGGATGAACAAGACCCCGTGGAGGGCTGGTTGAATAGTAGCAAGTGGAGGGCTGGATGAACAATAGCCCGTGGATGAACAGTAGCTGGTAGAGGCAGGAGGAATATGCGGTGGATGAACAGTGCAGGTGGAGGCTGAAGGAAGTCGATGGTGGGTGAACAGTAGCCCGTGGAGTCCCGTTTTGCGGTACGCCACACCCCTCCCGATGAACAGGACCCCCGTTTCGGCCGTAGCGCTCCAACACAAGTCCGTTTCCTCCATTTTGCGGTATGCCACGCCCCTCCCGATCAACAGGACCACGTTTCGACCGTAGGCACTCGAACAGAAGTCCATTTCCTCCGTTTTGCGGCACGCCAGACCCTTCCTGATGAACATGACCCCGTTTCGACCGTACGCGGTCGAACAGAAGGCCCGTTTCCTCTGTTCTGCGGTAGGCCAGACCTCGTTTCGGCTGTTCCGTCCTATCTGGTTGGCTCCCGATGAACATGACGTATTCCGTTGCCTCCCGATGAACGCGACGTTGTTTCCTCCATTGTGACCCAGCCGGTTGGCTGCTGATGAAAAGGACGACGTCGCTGTACGCATTCGAGACCCCGCCCATATGTACGTACATAGCCGTATTTACTTTCTTGCAGCGTGGCTGTACGTACGTGTACTTGATATAGACGGGACTGTGTGACATGCTACGTCCGCGCCTCTACTACGACACGTGCCGCTCCTTACTCGGCCACAGTTCATCGCTGCAGAGAGACTGATTGACCAGTATGTATGTACACGTTCGCGACAACGCTATGTACGCTTCGATCGGGTGGGTCCCAGCTGTCAGGGAGGATAAGGACGCACTTCCTTGCGTGCGAAGATATAGCTGGTGGGTCCCAGTTGTCAGAGGGAAGAATCATTTTTTTGCCCGTAATATGGACGCACTTCCTTGCGTGTGAAGATGTAGCTGGTGGGTCCCAGCTGTCAGGGGGGAAACATTTTTTTTGCAAAATACGGTGGCCCTTCCGGTGGGTCCCTGCTGTCAGGTGGAGGAATCATTATTTTGCGCATAATAAGGAGGCACTTCCTTGCTGCGGTCGTGGACCCAGCTGTCAGCTCTCCACGTATAGTCCTTTTCCGATGGAAGTCATTCCTTGATCATGTTGACCACGCCGCGCCGAGAGCACCAAGGCGGTGGATGACGGCAAGGCCTAAGATGGGAACGATCTGGAGTCGCGGAACAAGGGGCACTGGAGTCCCTGGCGGAGGGGAGTACGAGGGACTGGTTCGGCTGCCGGGTGAGGCTGCCTTCGTCGGAGAATAACAGAAGGTGTGGGTGAGTACAGGTATGACCTGGCCACTGTTGGGAGTAGGGTGGGGCGGCGAGGCCTGCGCGGCAGCACAGCCGGTCACGGGAGGCAGATGCAGGCGCTCCAGCCGGCGATGGTTTTGGCGGCTGGAGCAAGAGCAACTAGATCAGAGATTGAAGAAGCATGATTGCCGTTGGATGTCAATCCAATGACTACAGATGTCAGAATAATTTGTTGACTTTTGTTTAGACCATTAAATCGTTTTGTTCACTAAATGGACAACACCTTGCGCAGGCTTCGTCTAGTGGGCCAACAAAGTCAGCTTTGAAAGTTGTGGCGGAATGCAGCCCATTTATTTAGGTTTTACAGCCCATTTCATTTTGTTTGCCAATACATCTATTTCCTCGGCTTTGACTCAAAAAATAATCTATTTCCTGGGCTGGGTAAAAATAATAATAGCCTATTTACTATTTATGATAATTTATAGCGCATTTGATTATTTATTCGAATACACCTATTTATTGAGGTGAGTGAAAAATAATATTGCGTACATGCAGCGCATTTATCATTTCTGATAATTTACAAGCCATTTGATTTTAGTAGAAATTGACCCATTTTCTGGGATGGGTGAAAAACAATGATGGTCTGGACTGAGCATTTCGTATAAATAATAATATTGAGATACGAATATTATTAAAAAATTAAGTTGGTCTTGGTAATCTTATTATATAAAAAATGAACTGGGCTGTGCATTTTATTAAAAGAAACATAGGCTAGGCTGCGCTTATTTTAGGATCTTGTGTACAACTGTCGGCCTAGTTGCATTGCTGATGTTCAACAAAAAAGGCTTGTGTAGTACAGTACAACTTTACATGGCTACTCAGCCCACATTCAACGACGCCTGAAAAGGCCCAAACAAGGCTTCTGTACAACTTTTTGAAGTCACTGAGCTCAATTAATAACTTAAGGAAAAAGTTAGAGTATAGTGGAACATAATTAAAAGCTGTCATGAGCGAAGAAATAATTCAACGGGTCCCACTTGTGTGTGTCTGTGTGCGTGTGTGTGAGAGAGAGAGATAGAGAGAGGGACCCATCGGTTGATGCTCGTAAATACATCTTTCAGCCATATGCACTGCTGATGCTCAGTAAAAACTTATATAGTTGACACAATCATATAGAACATCATAGCACACTGAACTTGCATACAAAAATTTCACGCAGGCGGCACAATCATGGAGGAAGTAGTGGATCGCTACGGGTAGGGCTATGTTGAAACCAACGAACTCGTACATAACGGTTCATCGTCTTTATCAATGACGGGGAAATATCTTGAACGCTGTGCAAAGAAAACAGACAGACAACACAATAAGTTCTGCTAGCACATTAAGTTGACGTACACCCCTTTCTAAAAAAAGTTCAGGTACAAAAATAGAACAAGTCACAATCAAATGTACTGGCACATCAGTGCTTCACACCGATAGCTCGGATTTAATTAGTATCTGAGAAGATTCAGTTGTTACCTCAAATTAGAGCACATCCAGCCCTGCCTCTTCTCCCAAAGAAGCAGTGGCCTCCGCCGCGCGATGGAGTAGGCCCTGTGCCATACATCGTTCCGAGCAACACGGGGAAAGTCTGACATTGACTCCTGTAATGGACATCGTCGATGGACCCTGGAACCAGCGGTGGCGGCAGGACTTCGATTGATGGATTGACCACTTCTTCGACATACACGAACACTCGATACAGGTACATCCCTAACATGGTTCGCGGCAGCCTTGGTGGCGAAGAATAGTACAACCCCGGTTCCTGCACCGGTATCTCAACACCAATCACCTTCGGTATGGTGGACGGCTTATTCATCCATGCCATAACCATCAGAGCCCAGCTGTCTGGAGGAACAAACATACTTACGAGCTCACCTCCAAGGTCGCTGATAAGCTCATTCATGGACTCGCTGTTCCAAGCACGTCGAGGCATGCCGTGGAAGGTAAGCTTTGTTAAAAACTCAAGCTCAGACGGCACCGAGCCCCATCCTGGGTGCCACTGATCAAACCTCACCAGCGCGCCATCGCAGAACAAATGCCGGGAAGATTCGAACACACGACTGCAGTTGAAAGTTGTCCGGAACGTGACAAAGAAATCAGCCACTGGCGGACAATCTTCAACGGGCAAGTCACTTATTTGGATGCCGTGCGCAATGCCAAGAGCTTTGACAAGGTCGTCCGGCGAGACGAGAGGCCGGTCGACATTGATGGTTACCATCAGCACTTTGCCGGCAAACTGGTCGTCAAGCGCCGCCATGCCACTGTTGAGCGACAGCACGCAGCGCCCGAAGGTAGGACGGACCACAGGATCTCCGGTTCGGAGATCCGCGTTGACCAGCGACATGATAGTGCGCTTGAGTACAGGGAGTACATTAGGGGGATTTGGGGGAACTGGAGTAGGAATCGAGATTCCAGAGGTGGGGAAGGGGCAAGAGATTGGGTATGAAAAGGTAGCATGAATTTTGAACACGCGCCAATATGCTCTCGGCGCGCAAGCGCACGAAAACACCGGTGGCGCCCACATGTCGGCCTAAGAGTCCTTTTTCTTTCTTTTTTTGAGAGCCCGGCCTGAGAGTCATAATTGACCTGTTTGGCATTGCGTTACTACTCGGCCCATATTCAACGACACCTCACTGGCCCAAACAAGTGTACATCATCGAAAAGACACTGAGCTCAAATTATAACTTGAAAAAAGGAGATATACTTTGAACACTGGAGAATGGTGATGCCCTCATTTAGCCCACTAGCAGTTCGAGACAATAAACAGTTCGAAACAACGATATATACAACATTCAAACACTGACTAGTGACTACTACTAACATAAACAACAAGACATGATAGTTCAGAAGAAGTCTTGCTACACCACCAAAACGCACCCATCTGCAGCGCTCAGACTCTCATGATCTAGACGAGAATGACATTCTAAATAGAGGCAACTATTACATAGTAAGAGTGACATAGACGAGGATGACCAAATGACAAGGAATATGCATAACAAAAGAGAGAAGTACCCATCCAGAACAAGCAGCAAAGACAATAGGTCATTCAAAGAGGGATGATCCAACACCATCATAATTTGCAGCCCCGCTTCAGCCACCAGTGATTCGGAGACACCAGTACTCCACCCTTTCGACGCAACAACCCAATTACCTATCAACCTGAAGGCTTGAACCACATCACTGCCTGTCGGACTTGAGACATCCAAGGATCAAAGTTAATCCAGATGCCTTTGTCATTCTCACCTTCTTTTGGCTGCAGGCTGTATCATTGACAACCACGGGAGTTTGCTCCCGAAGTCCTAGGGCTCACCGTGTAGACATAGTTTTCCCTAGCAAACAGAGCCTCTCTGCCATCAAGGTCCTTGCCAACGGTGATCTCCTGGTTAATCGGATAATTGAGTCCGAGAAACAGAGAGTGTGAACCAAGGCTGTTTACCCGCCTCCAACTCAAAAATCCTGAAGGCCCCAACAAGCTGGTATCCTGCTCATAGACATAACAACCATTGTCCGGATACTCGCGTATTTCACGGTGCTTGTACACAGTGGGTTTTTTGCAATATAACTTTTCTGGCTCGTGTGTGCGAATGATCATCACTCTTTTGCCGTCGTCTGATCGAGCAAGGAACCAGTTGTGCTTCCCTGTTTTTCGCAAAGGTGGTGTGATTACAAAGGGCAGTAACTGTAGGGACACTGCATCATATCAAAAAGGACAGGCATTGTTAATGTAAGATTAACATTGTTCAGAGTATGAGTAGGATAATGCAAGAAACAACATTGATCTGTCCCTGTTGGAACTGAGAGGAAAATACAAGGAAATGTATACTGGGTTCGAAAATATAGAAGTGCCATGCATGGTTATACTCATGTTATCTCGCAATCGATTCTTCATAGGAAACTACCATGTCATGCATGTTATGTAATCATGTTCTATCCTCACAAACAAATTCTTCAAGGAAACTAACAGACCATGCATTGTTATATACTCATGTTCTGTGGGCAAATTTTTTGTGAGGATATTATTCTAGCCATTGTTTGCTGAAGGGCGAATATATGTATGTACACATGGTAAGCATTACAGGATTTCACTACTTCCAAATATAGAGTTCTCCATATGCACATTTACTTCCCTAATGTATGGTTAGATGAAACCAACAGTGTGATGCATGTTTCTACATCATGAAAATGAGGAAACTAACATGGCTATTGATACACACTCACATTTAGTAGTATATAGATTACTATAAAGTAAGGAGAATATTCATATCTTCCTAACCGTTTGATTATTCAAGGGTACAAATTGGCTGTAATGACATGGTCACAATCGCATGAATTAACTCATTCCAAATATAGCTGATTTACGGCGTCTCTAATACATTGCCATAGTTCTACTCAAATTCTGCTCAAACAGGGATATGCCAATCATCACAAAAAAGTTCAAACAGTGTCATGGCGTTATCATTAAAATCAGACGAAAACAACTTACACGCGCCGTCCCAGCATTACGTGGTGCCATCTGCTTTGTCGATCGCGTAGATGATGCCATTGTGTCCAATAGCATCACAAAAGTGTGTATCAGCTTTGACGATCCACTGCGAGGTGAGTCGTCTCCAGCTAAAGAAGGCACCGGCGGAAAGATAGGCGAGTCCACGGTCGAACAAGGCAATTAGCTTGAAGTCCGTGTAATCTGCATATCGTGTGGGCACTTGGAAGATTACAATATTCTACAAAACAAGGTCCATCCAACTGACGTGGTAATCTAGATGACTTGGACTGTGACGGTAAAACCCTACATACTCCAACGGAGGAAGGATAATCTCATGGGAGGTCTGGAAGTTCATGAGCACCAACTTTTTCCATCTTCTCTGACGACAGCCATCCAGTGGGAGTTCATGCCGACCCAGTACATACCTGCCAAGAAGTTTCGGACGATGGTGATCGGATTGAAGTCGAGGGAAATGATGTATGGCGACCCACTACATACCCGCAAAGATGTTTCGGCTAATTGAGGTCGGATTGAAGTCGAGGGGCATCATGTATGCCACCATATCATGGTGAGCAAATCTCACTAGACCAGATAGCAGCAAGCAGGGTGTCTTGAAAAGCTGAGGCCTCGCTTCGACGATGGCCGCGTGCATGTCCCTCGAGCATGCAGCCAGCCGCACGACGCTCAACATATCCATACACGAATCACAGAGGTTGAGGATTTCACTGGGGAGATTTCTCCAATCGCGGCTCATGTGGATGCTGCACGGTTCGTGTTCGGCCATGGTGGAGTTTGGAAGGTGGGGTTTTTGGGGGCCTAATTTACGGGGGAGAAGGCTCTCGGTGCTGGAGCGGCTAGCAAGGGAATAGTGGTACTGCGGGAGGCGAGCGAGGCGAGGGTACACGGGGGCATAGTGAGATGATGAAGAGTGACCTCAGGATCTCTGGCGAGATGGAGATGGAGATGGAGTGGTGCTAGGGGAGAGGGAGACGAGGCGAGGCATGCTATATAGCAGCGGTGACAGTGACTGCACAGTGCACAAGGTGAGGCTGACTTTGGTAACCCGAACACGCCGCCTGGACTAGTGTCACCTCGGGCGCAGGGTCTTGTCACTTCACTGTGAGGGCTGGATGAATAATATTTTGACCATCAAGTGTACCACAGTTGTACTACTACTAGTAGTAACATACTGAGTAGTACTGTATAGCGGAAATAGGTCTCCCGTGCTAGCATGCCTCTGGGTTCACTTCATCCTCCAGGTAGCATCCATATTGCGAGCAGAACCAAATTCTCGTGCATGTGGAACCATGAAGAAGGGCCTTTTTTCTTTTTTTAGGATAACCACATATATTCCTTAACCAGAAAAGGTTGTGTCTCGCAGGCACGCGCAAATATCAATCCGAACCAGCTACGACATATTTTGTGTGTGCAAAGAGATGGATATGTTTGTATATCTATTCGTCCACCCAAGTGGGTTTTGCGCTGATCCCACCTGTCAGGAGGGGTGCAGAAATAAAAACTAATCATAAAATGTTTCACCACGGTGATTCGAAAGAGTGACCTCAACTAACCAGTGGCACATGTAGGAATAGAAGGATGGACACGTACACGGACACGGACCACTCCTCGGTACGCTACCCGCATAGCCTTTTCATTTTGCAGGTTGGTCTACCTAGCCGTCTAATCAAGTGCCTGCATGCCACTTCCCCCATTTACTTCTCCATCGGGAACCGATTTTCCTCGGCTTCTTCACCTCTCCTTCATTTGCATTCAAACCCCACTGGATTCACATCCTCCTGGAGTAATTCCGAAGCCCCTTTAAATAATCATCTTCTTCAGTTAGACTAGCCATCTTAATCCTAATTCTCCAAACCATAGCCCTTAGGTCCAGCGGTTCCAAATGGCGAAAGAGATCCCTATGCAGGTTTTGAGCGTCAAACATGTCCTCGTTGAAGGCTCATTGAGCATAGTTGCCACCGTCACCGACCACCCAAGGGTCATTCGGGAGTGGATCAACAATGTATCCAACTCCCTCCAAAAGGTGGAGATGAAGATCGTCGGTCTCGACGTAGAGTACATGGAGCGTGCCACTGGGAAGATCCAACGCGCCGCCGTCCTTCAGCTGTGCCTCGAAGATGAAGTTTTGGTGTATCACATCATACACGCGCCCTCCATACCAGGTGAGCTCCACAATTTCATGTCTCGGGAGGACTTATACTTCTGTGGGGCAGCCATCGAAGGGGACAAATAGAAGTTGGCGCCGTACAACCTTGACTTGAAAAACATCACTGACCTACAAACCAGAATTCATGTAGACGATTGTGATAAAGAAACACCATCCCTATTCGATGTAGCAAATTCTGTGCTCGGGACAAATCTTGGGAAGGGTGACGAGACACTGGGATTAATGTCATCTGGATGGGAGAATTATCCCTTTACCTACGAGCGGATAAAATATGCTGCCCTCGATGCCCGTGTGAGTTTTGAGATAGCTGCAAGGTCGAAAGAGCTTGTTGCAAAGCCGTCTCCCACAGAAAATGAGAAGAAGAAGAAGAAGAAGAAGAAGAATAAAAAGAAGAAGAAGAAGAAAGAAGAAGAAGAAGAAGAAGAAGAAGCTGCACCAGCAGCAGGGCATTATAGATGGATGAACTATTTCCTCTCTTGTAAAAATTATACTTCCTCTTTGTGTACATTGATATAGATGAACTAGTATTTCGCTGGTGTGCATGTCTTTGGAACAAGTGTACTCTGTGTACATTGATATAGGTCCGCTTGACTATAATGAACTATTTATCCGCCTAGTTTTCTCTACTACTACTCCTTGCAGTGAGCGGTATGCAATGCATGTGTCAGTAGACATGACAGCTTGTCCATGGAAGTTGAACCACGATGACCATCACGTTTCTACCACTACCACATGCGATTCCCACGATGCCGCTCCAACCCACGGCACCACGTCCCCCGACGTGCGCCTCACCCCTCTCGGCCCCACCGCTCCTCTGCCTTTGTGTGCATGACATGCGGGCTAGTTGAACTACAGCGACCATCAAGTTTCTACCACAGCCACACACGATTGGACACGGCTTGCATTCTGCGCTCCTGGCTCTGATCCATACTCCCGCACCATCCAATTTTCATCCAGCGGCTGTGACACATTTCGTCCCACGCATCACTCCTCGGCCACAAATATAATAAATAAAATAAAGGCCTGTCTTTGCCTTCTACTTCTGTAATACAGGTAGTACCTGCCGATGTGGCCATCTACGCCTCATAACACCCCGATGTACAACTATGGCACGCTCGCCACAGCCAGGCCACCACTGGCCGGTTCATCTCGAACGAGTGAGTCGCGAACGCCGCCGTGACAATGGCCAGCTGGGCATCTCGAACCACACCAATGCCGCTTCCCCGTAGCCGACCTACGCTGGCCCGTGGCTGCACGCCGTTGAGCCACGCGTCAACGTACAACGGCAGGAACGCCTCCAGGCTCACTGGCTCAACTACGTCGAGTACATCATGTTCGCAAACCAGTATCCGTTGAGCAGGTTCCTCCCGCCCAAGAGCACACGCCTATACGTATCCAGCATTCCAGCCTCGCCGTTGAGTGGTACATCCTTGGGATGGTGCAAGCAGTCGGAATCTCGAGCCCAAGTCGAGCTATGTGCCCCGGTTAGATCACTCTCTCCCGCCCAAGCTCATCCGAAGCGCGAGCTAGTAAACATCGTGCGGCACATCACAACAGACAAGCACCTCGACATGCGTCGGCCAGGTAGAGACTTTTCTTGGCCACAAGCTCCATGGTCTCGTCCAAGATCGGTGTGGTACTGCAGTCGAACATGCGGGTAAAATACTACGGGAGCAGCTGCATGTGCATGGCCCAGACGCCGATGTTGGCGTGGAGGAGGTGCTACTCGCTGGCGGCGCAGCGTGCTACATGGGTTAGGTAGGCACCTGTTGCCACGCTCGGAGGACGAGCAGGAAAGGAAAGGGTCTTGCATGCGTGTAAAGATTCATGCAGGACATTATTTCTTGGAAATACGGCCTTTGTTTACCTTTTTTTGAGGCTATAGATGACCCACACGAGGAAATCTATTATAACCGTTGGATGAAAATTAGTGGTGCGGGAGTACGGATCGAAGCATGGGAGGGGAGCAGGCAAGCCTCGTCACATGCGATTCCCACGACGCTGCTCGAACCCATGACACCACATGTCCGCCGACCTACGCCTCACCCCTCTCGGTCCCACCGCCCCTCTGCTTTTATGAGAATGACATGCAGGCCAGCCGCATTCAGGGTCCACATATCATTAACTCAAAGGCAGGTGCACTAGCCGCTGAAGCTCAGTCCCGTGGGCCCCGAGAGGGAAATGTAACTCCTGCGCGAGGCCTTGTGGTGCTCCCGCAGTACGAACTCGTGCCAAACCCGGAATTTGTTTCTTACTACTACCAATGTGCTAGCCCGTGCATTGCAATGGATCCAAAGTAGTAGAATAATACTTGTTCACAAACTTGAAATATAAACACTCTAGTTTTGATATACATATATCAGTAAAAATAAATTATGCTTCATTGAAGACATATTCCTCAGGCTGGTTTGATGAGGTGAGGGGTGGGTGTGGCTGGTTTCAAGATAATAATAGATTTTTAAAACATTGGAGCATATTTTTTTCTAACATTTTGTAGTGTGGCACGACATCCGGTGCACCTAAGCGTCTGAAAAAAAAGTGGAGTGCACTTTAAAGATATTTACATGCTCCCATTTAGTGGAGTGCACTCTAAACCACTGTTCAAGATATCTTCCGATATTCTGATAAATCGGCTGATTTATCGCTTACCGTTGTCTGACCGATAAGATAAATCGGCCGATAAATCATCCAATATGGCGATAAATCGGCCGATATGCCGATAAACTGGCCGATTTACCCCTTATCATGGGTCGACCAATAAGTTCCCGATAAGCGATATCCCCAACATTGCTCTAAACACATTATCTATTTATTTTTCTCTAGCCTTTCCTAGCCATGCAACCAAGCCACATAAGCTATTCATGCATGCAATCCATAAATTGCAATATACTCCAGCATGCAATGCCGCCACATCATCTATTTATGCCTGTCAGTCATAGGTTATTTTTTGCATTACTCCAAATATTAATGTTCCATAAAACTAAACTCCAAATGTCCGCCGGAGCCGAGGCAGAGGACGTACGACGGGGGCGGTGGAGGTGTCTTCGTAAGAGGAGGAGATCTCGAAGGATAATCTTGCACGTCCGCCGCCACCTGCATATCGGCGCGGGACTCCTCGAGCGCCCACTGGAGCTCGCGCTCCTCCCTGAGGCGGCGGAGTCACGGGATTTTCCTAAACCACGATGGGCACCATGCAGTACTCCTCGTAGCCGGGGGCGCGGTGCTCGTGTCCCGACTCCTGGGGTACTGTCTGGAGCACGCGCTCAACCACCTCATGAGCCGCGAGGATGCCATGCTCGCGGCCGTGCTGTTGGAGCACACGCTCGTGCGCCTGAGCGGGGAGGATGCGATGTTCGCGGGCGTGCTGCCGGAGCATGCGCTCGTCCACGTCGAGAGCGGCGACGATGCGATGTTCATGGGCGGCGATGATGCGATTCTCGCGGGCATGCTGCTGGAGAACGCGCTCGTCCACATTGTGAGCAGCGAGGATGCGATATTTGCGGGCGTGCTGCCAGAGCACGCGCTCGTCCACGTCGAGAGCGACGACGATGCGATGTTTGCGGGCGTGCTCTTGACGATGCGATGCTCACGGGCATGTTGCTGGAGAACCCGCTCGTCCACATTGTGAGCGGCGAGGACGCGATGCACCTCCTCGTGACCGACCAGGGCATGCTGCTGGAGCACAGCTACCCCTCATGGCCGACGAGGGTGAGCTACTAGATCACACTGTCCTCCGCGTGGACAGTCATCGCACGCTACTCGTGGCCGTAGAGGGCGTGCTCCACCTCAGCAATATCGGAGACTCCGTCCTCTTCCCAGGCCGCGGCACCGTCCACTTCGGCAACGGCTGCGTGCTCCAGTGGGTGTTGTGTCTGTATGGGAGCTTCGAGCTACAGTACCAGTGGGGGCGGGGGGGGGGGGGGGGGTGACCTTTTCGTGGTTTCACATGGTCTGAGGAGAAAAATAGAATCGGAAGTAGCACAATATGTTGGAACGTGTCGGAGGAAGGCTGGCAGGAGCAGTACATCAAACATCACATGCGCACCATATTTTGAGAAGGGTTTAATGTAATTTGTGTGAAATGGGTCTGTGTGATGTACGAGTAGTACATCCATATCATTGACATTCATGCACGAAACAAACATTTGTCTGCACGATTTCACCCTATTTTCATATTCTGTTTGGGAGTGGTTTTGATTTTTGTAATCGGAGCTCATTTTTGTACTTGGTTTCAATTTAGACTATGCATGTATTATTGCGAGAGATAGCTATAGAGAGAATATTTGTGTGACAAGGAGGGGGGCGGGGGCAGCGATACCTAACGAGAGAGGGGCATATGCGTGTTCGAAAGACTTTGTGTGTCGTAGAGAGAGGAATGTCTGAAAGAGAGAGAGAGGGTGTGTGCGCGCGTGTGTGTGTGTGTTTAGAGAGAGAGGTGCGTGTAACGTCGGGATCGACAAGGTTACGAGGTTGCGGATATGGGAGAGCGATAGTGTGTGTGCGATGAAGGGACACACAGACAGCGTCTTTTTGCGTGTGAGAGAGCTGGATAGACCTCGACAGCACGACTGGCTAGGGGTGGAAGGTTATGTGTGGTAGAAAGAGATACTAGAGAGACAGATGAATGCTTGTTTGTTGCAAGGAGACCTAACTACATAGACGTGGGTAGCAAGAAGAAGAGAATGGCGGTGTGCCATTTTGTCATGGGATGGAAGAGAGACCAAGAGACACGCATCGTGTGGAGAGGTGTGTGTGTTTCGAGAGAGAGAGAGAGGGAGGCGTGGACCTGAATAATGAGATGGGTGCTCATGTGTATGTTATAGGGAACGAATTGTCTAGGTGGTAGTCTTATGATGGCGACCCAATCTTTCAATGAGAGTGGGGATAAGTATCGACTTGGTGGATTTTGACGTTGACGATCCAGCTATATCATACCCGGTGATACAAATCGACAATCGTTACTAAACAAATCTTCGATGGACGATGATCTTGTCGTATGCACAAAATCAACTTGAATAACGAGATGGAGTTCCTCCAAGCTACCGAAGAATCGGCTAGAACTAAGATAATGCAATCGTAATTGCCAATATGAATTAATTAAGCATAATGGTGGGGTTGCTGGTACTGAACAAAAGGCGGTAGTCCTACACACACCCCGCAAATGCAAATTATAACGAAAACAAAACAATGTGTACACAAAAACGCGGGTTCTAACCTAGAAAAAGGGTAGTAGCCTTATTTATATCTATAGACTATATTACTATATTTTTATTTGTATAGTTATATCTATATCTATTCCACTCCCTTCGTTTGCAATTTACTCCGCACATATATAGCTTTGACTGCAGCCAAATGTTATAAAGCTTGACCGAATTTGGTGAAAACAATATGAACATTTACACTAACAAATTTACACGATGTGGAAATAAAAGCAATGATGAATCAAATGATATATATTTGGTGGTGTATATGTTAATACTTTTTCCTATAAATAGTTGGAAGTATACAAAGTTTGACTTTAGAGAAACCCAATATGCGGTATATGTATTATACATTCTATATTCATTATTTTTTCAGAGTTAATGCATGTATTTGCACGTACACGATATAAACCGTTGATTGATGTTGATCCAATGGTCCAGGTGGCTGCGATTCGGATCTACTATAAGTACCGATACACGTTCTTCTCGAACGACCAGCACGACAGTGTGCTTGATCCACACAAGAAGCTCTAAATAAGACCTCCAGACGTGCCACGTGGCTTCATGGATGCCCCCCACATCATATTATTCATACTGCATTGACTAAAATAAAGATAAATCACCCAAAACAAGATCTTCCCATTTTTTGTTCCTACGATGCTGTGCCGTGCACGCACCTAGTTGTATAATGGTAGTAGTAGTAGTACAACTTCGTAGTAGGAGTAGTACGGAGTGCTCCTACTGTATCAACGAGTCCCATCTGACACCAAATTTCTTGGCTTCCATGCTATAGCTAGATCTTCCCCTCCTCGTTTCTGTTTTCCAACGCGGCGGGCGGGGTGCGGTTTGCCGATAGTCGGTTTGCTCAACTGCGGTCCCACATCAAAGTGAAAATGCAAGGCAACACGCCTTCCCTAGGTATGTGGCGTGCCGGACGGGCCGTGGAGTACTCCCGATTCCCGGGCGTGTGGGGGTGCGACGCGAACGCGGCAGGCCTTTTCCTTTTACTAGCAATGTGCCCGTGCATTGCAACAGATCCAAAGTAGAATAGTACTTGTTCACAAACTTGAAAGAAAACACTCTTGTTTTGATATACATATATACCACTAAAAATATATTACTTTTCACTCAAAATATATTTCTCAGGATGTTTTGAGGAGGTGAGGGAGGGATGTGGTTGCTTTCAAGATAATAAGGGGTTTTCTGCAAATTGGAGCAGAGAAGTGGGCTATTGTTGCAAAAATGCCACAACTTACCTCACAGCCGTTAGATGCAGATCTAATGGTCAGAAATGACGGATTGGCAGACACACCACCATCACCAACTGAGTCTTTTATGGGAGTAGAGAAACATGTATAAATTGTAGCATTTGGTTCTGCTCCTTGGCACAATCGATAGATAGAAATAACGATTGGAAACGCTAGGGCGGGGCTTTTGCCGCCAGATAAGCAGGGTAGTAGCTAGGTTGGCGCATCGTCGGGTTGGTCACATGCGGTCCCACATGTTGTTGTGATAT
The DNA here is from genome assembly GCA_011799875.1 of Thinopyrum elongatum. Taxonomy (NCBI): domain Eukaryota; kingdom Viridiplantae; phylum Streptophyta; class Magnoliopsida; order Poales; family Poaceae; genus Thinopyrum; species Thinopyrum elongatum. The sequence goes on from CM022299.1 coordinate 410,097,202, forward strand.
AAAGCCTAGCCAGTGCGTGTTGACCGGGGGGGGGGAACGACAGTGTGGTATGCAACAGGGAAGGGACATGCTTCATGTACGTGTTCCAGTTTCTTGTTTTGAACTTGCAAATGTGACAGGCGTGCTGCACGAGTAGTTTTGAATTTATAGGTTCGGTCTCAGTTTTTGAATTTAGGAGTAGTTCATAGGTCAGGTCAAGCATCGAACGTAAATTACGAAGTTGATGGAAAAGGTAAGCACAACTTATAAATTGACGGATGGTGTACTAGGTACAGTGATGCATATAATTGCCTCCAAATGTGAGCAAAGGGATCGCACATGTCTGTATTGACTGGAACAAGAATGCAATAGCACAATAAGAATTAAGGCCACGATGATGCGATCGCAGTGGTGGTTATAAGAGGCAAGAAGAAAGATGCATCCATCAATGTACGACCTCCTCCTCCTCGACTCAGTGTGTCGGGCCACCGACCGGCAGCTTAGGAGCGGCGACTTTTGTGGTGAGGTCAAGGTGCTTCTCAACAAAGGCGTCCAAGGCTTCCAGCCGGTTGACGAAGGCCAACGTCGTAGCATCCTCACCGGCCTTGTAGATACCTATGTACATGACTTCCTCATACACGTGGATGTGTAGGTCGACGAATTATTGTAGGGCGAGGTGCCTCACGGCGAGCGTGACCTCTAGGTGGACATTCTTCGTTGCGTCGGCGGGCAGTCGCAGGGCCACCAGTGCTTGAAAGAGCTTCTCGCCATGGAGGCCGATTAGGGTGGCAGGCAATGAGGAGCCCGGGTGTGCGGGCTGGAGGAGTACGGCGATGTCGTCCGCGAGCTTCTTGACGACGGTGAACTTGTTGATGGTGGCAACGATCATCTTGTCCAATTGAGAGTCGTAGCTCGCGTCGACGATGGCCATGAACGAACCGGTCGCCAACACCCTCTGGAGACGATCCTTGGTGCCATGCTGCAAGCCGGCGTCGTAGACCATCTGGCATAGCCGCTGGCTGCTCGCGCGCATCGCCACCATGGGTCTGGAGTGAGCCCTTTTGCGCTTAGTGTAGGTGCTTAGGTGCGTACGATGTGGTAGATGCATTGGAATGGAGGGGCGCCTTTATATGAGTGCAAACTGCGTTGCATTAACATCGTGCTGCCTCTTTTCCCCGTCCTCCTCCCATTACTTCCCTTATGCATTCAGGATGCTAATTGAAGGAGGATGCATCATTGGCCGTTCAACATTTCGAGAACCGCTACCCTCTCCCTCGTCTGCATTAAAGCCGTATCGGGAACTGTCCTGGTTTACTAGTAGCTGTCAAATTGAATCGTACTGCGCCGCCCGCTGCACGCCTGGCTGAACATGCCTCCTCGCCTCCGTTAAACCCGCATGCAAACCAAGAAACCTACTCCAGCCACACGTCCGTTCATGAGCGGGCCGGAATTAAACGCAACGCCGGCCGAGCTCCTCCCGTCCGCCCTCAGTTTAAACGAGGCCAGACGCCGGCCAAGCTCCTACTGTCCGCCCTACATTTAAATGAGGTAGGCAGCGGCTAAGAATCGCACCCCTCCGCCACTCCCCCATCTCCTCCTTCGCCATTTTCTCCACTCTTCCGATGGCTTCCGAGGAGCCGTTCTCCGGCATACTACCCGGCTGGGTGGCCCGCCGAGCCCTCCGGATACGAGCGAGGCTGCTCGGTGCTTCACCTACCTCGCCTGCCCCGACGGAGCCAATTGCCGCCCCAAGCCGGTGTGTGGTTCAGCAACTCGCCGCTCCAGTTCAGCTCGATGAGGAGTGGCGAGTTGCTCCACGCCGGCACGGCGGCGAGCACGGCGGCACGGGCGTCGTCGCTGCCGCGTCGTACCGCGCCACCAGTGTCTTCGGCCGCGCCTCCCATGTCTGCGGTGGTCGCGCCTCCCGTGTCTGTGGGCGCGCCTCCCGTGCCTGCGGCAGCGCCATGCAGTCAGAGACAGAAGCCGGCTGTACGGAGAGCGACGAGTTGGTGGCTAGCTTCTCCGTGTCCGCCGCCATCATCGAGGCGAAGTAGAACACGGGAGGCCGCCGCCGCTTGGGTCCCATGAAGGCCACCGCCGAGGCGACGACTGCGTATACAGGTTGTTTCTTGGCTGCTTTGTCTCTTGCGAGGACCTTCGTCGACCCCGCAAGTGTCTGCCAGACATGCGGAAGACAAAGGGATCAGCGGGCGGCCATTTAGATTAGGTATTAATTATACCACGAGAGCCGGATTAGCACCGCTTAGTTCATGTAAATGTAATGAAATCCGTCATGTTTATATGAAGATCCGGCTTTTTTTATATGAAATCCTTCATGGTTATATGAAATCAGTCCATGTTTGCACGAATTTCCTCTGGTTGGTTAGAGTTCTGAAAATGTATGCCACTGGCGTTGGGTGTCGTCCTCCGCGGAAGGAAGCGGGAGGAAATTTGCCGGTTGCCGTTGGAGATGCTCTTATGCTGGAAATAATAGAGTCACATCCAATCCATTTGAGTTAATTGCTTGTATGATTCTCCCTCTATAAAAGTTAATTGCATGTACAGTGTACATGACTTGCAGGGTGGCTACAGATTCATACAGAAAGTTAAAAAGAAACAAATCCATCCTTAATCTTGTATTCTAAGTACTCTGTGGGTTCCACTGTCAGTACAGCAGCGAAAGAAGTATATATTAAAAAAATATAAAAATCTAAAGTTTAGGATAGAATTCGAACTCAGGTCATCGCGTTGCGAGCATCCTGCGCTAACCAGTCCAGCAGATGTTCGTTGTGGACGATGCTAGAGATATATCTCTATGTCTACTCTTATAGAAAACAGAGTTGGTGATGATGGTGTGCCTGCCATCCTGCAATATAGGCCGTCCGATTTATATCTGATGGATAGGAAGGAAACTATGGCAATTTTGCAAAAAGATACCCACACCCCTCTCCACATTTCCAAATAAGACCTTCCCTCGTTCATCCTTTTCTCTCACAAGATAAACTACTCATACAAATGCATCTTGATGTTCCGTGCAACGCACGGGCATCTTGCTAGTTTCTTTTTAAATAGTTACTGCGATAATTGGGTTGAAGTGATATATTTTATGTCTGCCCCGAATGATCTCAAATTCACTAGTAGTAACAAAGAAAAGGTTGCCTTGTTAATTAACAGAAAACAGGGTGAAAACTATCACATGAGGCCGGTAAAAACAAGGCACATTGGGTTCAGCGTCATCGTCACTATAGCTGTGCGCGCGCGAGAAGTCTACATATCGAGGGGGCTACGGAGAGAAAGACGTATTGACTGTGTGTGAGCGAGGCACAAAGACACAACTAGCGTGTGTGTGTGTGTGTTTGAGAGAGAAGCCTATTGATAGATTAAGATTGAGATCGAGTTGTCACCCTTCTACTGTCATTGTTGGGGGGTGGGAGGGGGGAGGGAGAGAAGGACGTATCGAGAATGTGCGCGCGGTAGGCACAAAAGCACAACTAGCGAGTGTGTGTGTGTGTTTGAGAGAGAAGCCAGTAGATAGATTACTATCAAGATCGAGGTGTCACCCTACTCCTTCGGTGTCAGGTAGTGTGTGTGTGTGTGTGTGTGTTTGAGAGAGAAGCTAGTAGATAGATTAGTATCAAGATCGAGGTGTCACCATACTCCTTCGGTGTCGGGAAGTGTGTGTGTGGGGGTGTTGGGGGGGGGGCAGTGACACTTAGATATAGGGAGAAGGAGTTTGCGTGATACATATCTATATTAAGGGATAGGTAGATAGCATGTATGCAAGGCATACTTAAAGCATCACGGAGATAAACGAGCGGTGTGCATGCAAGTGCCGAAAAAAAATGAAGAGAGAAACAATGTCTACGCGCGTGTGTGTGTGTGTGTGTGAGAGAGAGAGAGAGAGAGAGAGAGCGAAGTCTCAAAACAAAAGGTGCTCTGCTGGAATCCCATTGTATGTATTCATATGGTTCCGGGACTCGAGTTAACCTTAGGCATATGTGTGCGAGACATAGTTATACTTTGAGACATTAGTGGCGGTGGGTGGGCTGAATTAAAGGGGTGGGTGTGTTTGACAGAGAGAGCATGTGTGTTTCTGTGTGAGAGACTTGTAGGACGGGGTAGAAAGACGAATTCTAACCTTGACGGAGGGAGAGAAATACACGAAGTGCGCGTGTGTGATTCCGATGCCCACGGAGAAATGATATATGTATGTGTGTGAGAGAGATTGCACAATTCATTCACGTATCACTATCTAGTGATCGGGGACATGCATCGCTTGAACATAAATCAATATCTACTTCGTATCGTGGCCAAAGATACAATATCGATTCAACGCTATAAAGATTGGACACTCACATATCACATTTTTTTCCAAATAATCCTTTTCAATTGTGCATGCCAAAGTTACAGTGATGTTTCTTCAAACAACCACTATAGCTATCCTGTACATGCACCATTGCTAGTTTTGCATTCAAATTGATTAGTCTTGGATGATTCAAGGTTCTATTATGAAGTAATATATGTAATATTCATATATGAATTCAACGAGTACGCAATTTATGAAATGGAGGCCATGTAATCACATGAGGTAACACTTTTAAGTAGCGGACTACAATATCCATTTCTTTTGTGGGACTACAATATCCATTTCTTTTGTGCGCCTCTACAATAACATGTCAATGCATTATGTTTAAAGTAAATAACCAATGGCACTAAATTATATATTTACACGAGAAATACATAGGCTGAGTGTTTGATCCATTTTTTTGTGAACGCGCCTCTACACCCGTACGATTGGCCGCGCCCGTGTGAACGTCCAAGTTATCGGTGCATCATCCCGAGTTATTATCTTTTTTTTGGGGTGGACTTCATACCAGTTATTAACTGCTGACGTGTGCCCCGTGTACACAGTCTCGCATGACCTTCCCGCTAGCACTGTCCAAAATTAGTCGAAACTGGATACGAACGATCCGGCGGGCGGCAAAATCCCCCGCCTCCTTCTAAAATTTCCATCACCTAGTCTTTAGCATGCGAAATTCCCCTTTTGTCCTTGGTGCACTGAGAACAATAGTTACAATACGGCCCTCATTTACATAATAGGTCGGGGCTGCTTTGGTAACTTCCGGCTCCCCCCACCACATGGCACCCCCATTTCCTCTCCCCCTCCCGCAAAAACGACTACTCCACAGCACCAGAGCATCTTACATCATGCCGTCCATACTTCATCGGCCTTTCTACCCCTCCCCTCTCAAAACCCTAGACTGCTCATCCACCGGCGTAACAGAGCCCATTCACTGCCAGCGGCGTCCACCTCGCCGGATCTGCTTCTGCGGCCGCATCTACCCCTCCCACCTCCCCTAGAAACAAGTAGACTGCTCATCCACCACTGTACCACAGCCCATTCAGTGCCGGACTTGTCCATGGCGCCGGATCTGCTTCACCGGTACTCTTGTCAACTGCAGCACATCTGCAGCGGCTCCTTCGTACTCCCCACCAGAGACGCTTTGTCCACACCCCCGGAGCCGCCCCACCGATGCCCCCGTCGACGGCCTCTGATCCTCTTCACTGACACCTTCCTCAACCCTACCGGAGCCGCTTCGCTGACACCATCCTCAACCCTACCGGAGTAGCTTCGCCTATACCATTCTCAACCCTACTGGGGCCGCTTTGCCAATGCCCAAGTCCACGGCCTCAGATCCCCTTTATCGCACCCTCGCCCAACCTACCGGAGCAGCTTCTGATGCCCCGTCCATGGCCACAGATCCGCATCGTCGGCATCATCCTGAACCCAACCACCGGAGCTGTCGTGGTATCACACGGCCACCTATGGGGCCATCGGCCCCTTGTGGTTCGGCAAGGGGGAAGAGTGCATTGCACAAAGAGCAGAAAGAACAGAGCAGCACGACAACGATGACACGGGCAGTTTTACCCAGGTTCGGGCCGCCGCGAGGCGTAAAACCCTACTCCTGCTTTGGTGGATTGATGGAAGGACCGTGGTGGAGATCCAACGCTCTAGCCCGGCAAGGTTGCCTCGGGGCGAGAGCAGCTACGCGCGTACGAGTGTACAAGGGTCCGAATCCTTTCTAAGGTAGCCACGACCCTCCTTTTATAGGTCAAGGGGTCACCACAATGGCAAAACAGTCATTATGCACTGGTTAGATAACCACAGTGCTATTATACCTAACTCTGCAGACAGGACAGGGTGCATTAAATGCGCCGCTTAGTGTCACATCGTGGCGTAGCCCAGCAAGCCTTGCCGTGCCATTCAGCCACCTTTTCGCCTGCCCACACGACATGACACCTGGACGGGTGTCATTTAGGGATGATCTTCCTCAGAAATGGCCTGCCATGTACCAAGTAACAGCCACTTAGTCACTTGGGGGCTCGACACCGCACCGATGGGTGACTTGCATTGCTGTGAGGTAGAGCGATGGAGCTTCGGCGGGGTAATCTGCCCTTGGCGTCCCTGGCAAGCCTGCCGGGGGAGTCTTGAGGCTTGTCTTGGGGTAACCTCGACCCCGCCAGGCTCGCCTGCCCGGCAAGGGAGGTTTTTCCTTAGTGATATCTTGCTTATTTGGTTGGTCTTGGTCTTCTTGATCCGCCCTTTGATTTCTCAAAGAGCCATCTCTTCTGCTTGGCCTTGTCTTGAATGCTTGGTGCAGTTTGCTCTGTTGCTATCGCGCTGGAGATCTGCCTGTCCGGGCACAAGTCAGGGGGAAACATACACCCCTGTTTGTGTACCCCGACATAAGCCCCCGGGCCTGAGCCATGCATGTCGTTGGGCACGTTGGGTTAGGCCCCAAAATGGTGCACGGACACGCCCTGTAACAAAACATTATGCATGTCCTGTGTTTAGACATCGTACTTCTTTTCTTTTCACTGAACTGGTATACTCATTAATTCCGAACACATGCTATCCCCCTTGCGTTTTATCCATGGATGTTCGTATGGTTATTTTCTTTTTATGTGTTTTGGCTGCCTGTCGGTAGCATACTGCCGCGATTACTGCGAGGAACGGGTCCTTAGCGTTTGGCTGGCAAAAGTACGTCCCGACAGGCTTTTCCTTCAGGAGCCCTTGATGCAGCCACCCGCTCCGTGAGCAGGCTCGGAACAGAGCGAGGGCGCAGTCAAACCCGTTATGGTTCCATCACACAAAAGGCTTGACCATACGAAAGAACATTGGTTTATGGGGGATTAGCAAATGCAAATTCTGGATCTATAAAAGAGCAATGATCACGTGAACTTAGCTTTTTGCTCACGCTTTTCTCCCTTCTTGGTTGCGGTCGCTTGCCGCATTCGCATATCTTTGGCGGATGGCCCTTCGCGTGCCACTATAGGACCCTCGGCAAGGGCCGGAGGAGGGGGTGCAAATCTCTTGCGGGTGGCAGAACTTGGCGTAAGGTTGGGCTGGTTTCGCCCTCCTTCAACTTACACTTTTGACAATCCTACGGCGGTTGGCACAAAGGTCACACTGATGCGGACGGCCCTGCCGGAGCATGCTTGCCGGGGCATCAATCAACGGATTTGCACTGGTGCTATACTCAGGAGTCTCCCTTAGCAGGGCAAATGCTGAATCGAGTTTCACGCAGGCTCATCGACGTTGACGACGCTAAAACCCAGGGTGGCTCGATCATCGACAACTGAAAGCGGTGGAGGGAGAAACCATGTACCTTACCACCTCGCTCTTTTCCCCGAACGGGGCACGCATAGTGGCCACGCTGCTCGAGCCGTTCAGGGTCACCATGCCGTCGTCGTCCCTCGTTTCCACCGCCGCTTGTGGCCGCAGCAGGGATATATGATGGAAACTGGGCAAGGCGGCGGAGGAGCGATGTCGCTTCCTCCTCGAGCTGGCGCGTCGGGGGCCACGAACAACGAGGCCACCGACGAAATCGATGGTGGTGAAGATGACGCGCTGCTTATACTCTCGGGTTCGCGCAAACGCTTCCTCCTACATGGCGCGCCAAAGATGTCGTGGTATCACACGGCCACCTATGGGGCCATCGGCCCCTTGTGGTTCGGCAAGGAGGAAGAGTGCATTGCACAAAGAGCGGAAAGCACAGAGCAGCACGGCAACGATGACACGGGTAGTTTTACCCAGGTTCGGGCCGCCGCGAGGCGTAAAACCCTACTCCTGCTTTGGTGGATCGATTGAAGGACCGTGGTGGAGACGCGGCGCTCTAGCCCGGCAAGGTCGCCTCGGGGCGAGAGCAGCTACACGCGTACGATTGTACAAGGGTCCGAATCCTTTCTAAGGTAGCCACGACCCTCCTTTTATAGGTCAAGGGGTCACCACAATGGCAAAACAGTCATTATGCACTGATTAGATAGCCACAATGCTATCATACCTAACTCTGCAGATAGGACAGGGTGCATTAAATGCGCCGCTTAGTGTCACATCATGGCGTAGCCCGACAAGCCTTGTCGTGCCATTCAGCCACCTTTTCGCCTGCCCGCGCGACACGTCACCTGGACGGGTGTCATTTAGAGATGATCTTCCTCAGAAATGGCCTGCCACGTACGAAGTAACATCCACTTAGTCACTTGGGGACTCGACACCGCACCGATGGGTGACTTGCGTTGCTGTGAGGTGGAGTAGTGGAGCTTTGGCAGGGTAATCCACCCTTGGCGTCCCCGGCAAGCCTGCCGGGGGAGTCTTGAGGCTTGTCTTGGGGTAACCTCGACCCCGCCAGGCTCGCCTGCTCGGCAAGGAGGTTTTTCCTTAGTGATATCTTGCTTATTTGGTTGGTCTTGGTCTTCTTGATCTGCCCTTTGATTTCTCAAAGAGCCATCTCTTCTGCTTGGCCTTGTCTTGAATGCTTGGTGTAGTTTGCTCTGTTGCTGTCGCGCCGGAGATCTGCCTGTCCGGGCACAAGTCAGGGGGAAACATACACCCCTGTTTGTGTACCTCGACAAGAGCAGCTTCACCGACGCCCTCGTCCACGGCCTCACATCCGCTTCGCCCACACCGTAGTCCACCCTACCGGAGCCGCTCCACAAACACCCTACTCCATGGTTCTAGATCTCCTTACCGGACCCCGACAGCCAGCACAGCGTCATCACCCTTGATGTTTCTAACCCGATTCCCACCATCTGGCAAGATGCCAAGCACCCGCCGCGGCCTAGGTACTTGTCACCTTTAAACCCGTCCAGCATCACCTGCCTGATGTAGTTCAAATATACTAACAGGTCGTTGTTACATGTTATGCAGCTGGCAAAAACTACAAGGACGATGTTTCTTCTGGATCTAACAGCTTGGGCAACCAAGATCCTGGACTGAGGCATTTCTATGATCTTGTAAGTGTGTGTCTCTCTCTCTTGTATTGTTGTGTGCCTGCCAGCGTGCTTTGCTAGGATTTTCAACCAGTAATCCCTTTGTGCAGACAATAATTTCCAATATTGGCTACTAAATTAGAGATGTAGATGTCATACATGATACTCCCTCCGTTCCTAAATATAAGTCTTTCTAGAGATTCCACTATAGACTACATACAGAGCAAAATGAGTGAATCTACACTCGAAAATGCATCTATATACATCTATCTATGGTCCATACTGGAATCTCTAGAAAGACATATATTTAGGAACGGAGGTAGTACATTACACAAAATCGTAGGTGGCATGTAGGAATTCCAGTGCACTACATTAGGCTCCCTTAGAGTGCCAGCTAGTCCAGTACACAGAGTCATCGCTAGTTTATGCTACGCACACAATCGTTAATTGGTGGTTTAAATATGCACAAGGGATATGCAATGTATTATCATGTAGAGATATCTGAAATTAGCCGTGTCAACTTGCAGATAGGGTTACACAATGAAAAAGTACAAGATTTCTTAGTACAAGATGTATGTGGCAATTTCATGGAACATCGCAAAAAAAGGGGAGGCAGCGGTGAGCCTATACAGTGTGCTATGGTAGGTCACTCTCCATTGCAATCATCGTGACATGTTATTTGTATGTCGGTGCTATTGGCCAAGTTTCTTAGGGACAGTTATTTTGAGTTATCCTAAGAAGATAAGCGCATTTGAATATAAGCTCCAGATAATAAGCCAACCAGTTCTTTTCATTGCCTGCCTTTTCAGCTTATCTGTGGTATAATCAGTGAAAAGTCTAGATTGCATTATATTTTGTCATTTTGTTGCCCATATGAAAATTAATTTGACTTGCAAACATCACAAATTGAACCCAATGTAGTAATTAATATGATAGGAAAACGAACCATCAATATTTGTTCAAAATGCAAATACAAAGATACCATCTACTTGGCACAATCTACTTTGGTCAATGTCTTCCATAGAGATCCCATTGCCTAATTTAAATGAAGAACACATGACCTAAATTTAAATGAAGAACCATTATTTATCGAATTTTGATGGTCCAAGTGGCTGGTTATTATCATATAGCAGCACCACCTGAAAGCATCATATAGCAGCAGTAGTAGCTCATAGCAACTCGTCATACAGCAGCAGCAGCTATCAATTCATCATATACCAGCAGCAGCTCATAGCAATTCATCATATAGCAGCAGCAGGAGTAGCTCATAGCAATTCATCATATAGCAGCAGCAGGAGCAGCTTATAGCAACTCATCATATAGCAACAGCAGCTCATAGCAATTCATCATATAGCAGCAGTAGCAGCAATTCATCATATAGCAGCAGCAGGAGCAGCTCATAGAAATGCATCATATAGCAGCAGCAACTCATAGCAATTCATCGTATAGCGGATCAGAATGAAAATTTGGCAAAAATTCAGAGGAGATCCTCACCTTGTTGGATGAGCTCATCCTTCAATAGCACCTCAAGGCCACGGCCTGGGAGGAGGGGAGGGGGAATGAGCTGCCTTCTGCCGGAGTGGGGCACCGGCCGTAGTTGTGCGGCGACCACAGGAGTAGTGCGTTGGACGGACCACAATGGAGCAGCTGCTGGAGACCATGAGAATGAGGGGCGACGCCAGAGGGAGGAGCAGCCGGGGAGATTTGGCCCTAACCGCCGGCCATGTAGCCTAGCTGGATAGAGCATCATCGAGGACCAGGCCAGGTGGGACCAGTGGCGATGGCTCGCTGGAGGAACCCTAGCGCTGCAGGCAAGGGATCGAGGTAGAGGGAAAGGGAAGAGGAGATGCAAGCGGCCAGGGCAATGAACGCTTGCGTGTTGGTTTTTACTTGAGGGTCAGGTGTGATGCAGGCGTGAGCAGTGGCATTTTGAGTGTAATATAGGCAGACAACAGAGTCATTTCACTATCCCCCTTCCCTTCAATTTTTAGTGAGCTTCTACCCGAAGCACCCCCCTCCAAAGCAAAATAAGTTAAGCACAAGCCCATAACTCAAAGATGACTTCTTTACATCTTTTATGGCTTATTTTGACAATAAGCTCTGAAAAGGCGGAATAGAACTGGCCCTTAACCTACAATTCAATTGTGCGTGCAATGATGAATCACTCCTGCCTGCTATAGTGTACATTTAGGCATCATACATGGCATAACCTAATACATGTGCATTTGATTATAGAATCTGAAATATGCAATGTTTATGTTAGTTCATACGTTGCACATGATGTTTAAATGCCCCTTAAATCTGGTCAGTCTAGTGATGGTCTTTAAGCCTCCTTCTATGCTTCTTTTCTTGATATGCAAATCAGTGTTGTGGAAGATTTGCTCACACATATGTTCAATTGCTTGTTTGTATCAGCCAGCCATACTAGGACTGTTTGCTTTGATTGCTTGCTGTTCTTGACTTAACAGAGCTTGTCAATGATTTAAACACTAAGGGCTACTGTAGTGGGGGCTTGTATAACTCATAGGTGACATAAAGGTTTGGTTGTACACTAAAGTAGGCTCTCCAAGAGTACCTAGAGATCCAGTTCGAAGGTATGCCTAGTTTTTACACAGTGCACACATAGTAAATGCTCATTTCATTGTGTGCAGGAGATGTGGCATGTTTCATTATGTGATGTTGTTTTGTTATAAACTCATCCTTTTGTGTTGTTCATAGACTGGAAAGTATGCATATTTATCTTCCAAGGAGACCCGTAACTAGTTTGTGTCACCTTGCAGAGGGGGTGCAATGAATATAAGATTGAGGATTTCCAAGTACAAGATGTTAGGAAGGAGCCTTGCAAGAGAAGGAGGAGCAACACTGAGCCTGTTCAACCAGTTATGGTAAGTCACTGTATTACAATTACCAGGACATCCTATTTGTCTGACATTGTGCTCTCGTAGGGTTGTTCACCTGTAACCCAGTCATGGGGCCATTGATTAAAACCCCCTCCGCTCACTACTATACGATGTTCTAACTTTTTTTGTAAATCAGATGTATGTAAACACATTTTAATGTGTCTGTTCACTCATTACAGATGTAGTCTACTTTTAAGTATCTAAAATAGCTTATAGAAGTGAACAGTGTGAAACTGCTTCCTGCCATGGTAGAGTTGTCGATGTCATAAATGTCATAACCAAACACATATTCACATCATTAGCCTCCATATCATTACTAGGATATTGATTACATACTAGTCGAGATACTTCATAGGGGGCAAACAATATTACATTACTTGTTCCTTTATATAGTAAATGTAGCTAGGCCATGTATGTTATTGAGGCATGCATGTATGCATGCTGCCAACTCAACAGTTCAATTGCTTGTTTGTTTCAGGCATAGTTAAATTGCTCTTTTCAATTGTTTTATTTGTCCTCAGTTAATGAGATGCCCAAACAATGATGCCTGATGTTGGGTACTTGTATAACTATTAGTTGACATAATTAAAGGCCTTACCATTTAATTACTCTGGCGAAGTGTGCCTGAAGCTTTGAAGTCTATTAACCAACTATTACTGCATGAGGCTCACAATCTAGTTTATACTAGGCTAATGATTGCATAGTTTTGCTTGCTGTAGTAGGTTTGTATGAATCCCTCTGCTGTTCATTATGCTCCCTCAGACTTTAACTGAGCTACAGAATAGCCAACTGCTTGCTTACTTATACACAAGATATATAGACACACACACACACACACACCACACACACACACACACACACACACACACACACACACACACACACACACACACACATATACATATATATATATATAATGTTCAGTAGTTGCGTGTGGTCTAAATTTGTAACATGTCTGTGTTTTGGATTTGGCCCCAACATCATGCTCCTCTGGTGAGCTAAGAGAGATTTCTGTATGCGGGCTGCATAGACTACCATTTTTATAATTTTTAAAATATCACCTGCTTATGCTTCATGACGTGTAACATTATTGTTAGTCCTGTTTTGCCATGTACAAAATAGTCTGTCTTCCTCGCTTCACTGTTGTAACTATATTTTTGCCCTAGTCATGTGTACTTACAAAAACATTTCAGGATGAAGTGACATCAACACAAAGATCTGCGAGCAGTGCAGCATGGCCGTTACCAAATGATTATGGATTGGAATTGGAATGTGCTGATGTTCTCGAGCATCAACTAAAGGTGGCAAGACAACATGTACATGATTCTCAACATGCAATCAACAAGTTGAGACTGGAGTTGCACGTATTAGATGCAGGCGTCAAAAAAATGAAACAAGACACTTAGGTAACCACGAAGGAATTGGAGATTTTTGCAGACTGAAATTTGTGCTATCTGAATTCGGCCAATCCTATTTTCTGAAGAGATTATAGTTTAAATGGTAAGTTATGTTGATGCGTGTCCATGATGTATGAGCTTTATTTGCCCAGTGTATGTAATTTGCTGTTTGTGTACGCTTTATTATCACTGGTGCTGAACTATAATGCTAAGTGGGTATAATCTGTTGTAATTTCTTTATTGTATAGTGTAGGATTATTCTTCGTTTCTATGCCTTTGTCTCTTTATTGTATTGTGTAGGTTTTTTAGAGGCGATAGTATAGAGTAGGATAATTCTTTGTATATGATATATCGTTGAAACGGGGGCCAACATGCCCAAACATTACCTGGACGCCATCCGAACGAACAAACATGTGTAGTCAAAGCGGGCCTTAATTGGGCTGGTCAACTTAATATTTAGTGGATCCCAAACGATGTGGCCCACCGTAACAACGGCTCTTAGCAGGCCGAAAGCTCGATAGGGCCGTATAAATGGAAATGGCCCGCGGGCCTCTAGCAGGCCGAAATAAATGTCAATTTTGTCTCGGCCCTTTTACGTTACGGGCCAGTAAGAGGCCGAAAGTGTTTTGGGCCAGAAGAGGCCCAATTTGTAAACTAGGCTTTTGATAGGCCAAAAGTCGCGTCGGGCTGAAATTGTGCCCTGCGGAACATGGGCCGCTAATGGACCCAAAATTAGGTTGCATCGTCGAAGGCCCAACTGTTGTGCGGGCCGTTAACAGGCCGAAAGACAAAATGGGCTAGGAATTGGCCCATTTACCTAATGGGCCGAGGAAAGGCCGAAAGTCACAACGGGCTAGAAGTTGGCCCAACTGCAGAATGGGCCGAGAAAAGGCCGAAAGAAGTATCGGGCCGTTAACGGGCTGGAACTGACGATGGGCTGTGTAACACCCCCTGTCATTAGCTACAGTAATCACTTTTGATAATGACATGTCAGCAAGCTTAATAGTGCATGATCATCATTAGCATCATATTGCATTTCAACTCCTAAGTCAAATTCAAATTTAAATGAAAGTGGAAAATAAAAGTTGCTCAAACCCAGAAACTAAAATGTTCGATGAATAGCAAATATTCCAGAGACCATTCTAAAATTGAAACCAACAATTAATAAATTAATTAAGAGACTCTACAGTAGCAAAACAACACTATTTAATCCATTTTCAATTAAATAAAATCCAAATAAAAAGATATGGGCACCAAACCATTTTATTGCAGTGGTATACAATGCCCTGTGATTTGTGGACCAGGTCACAATTTTTACAAAAGTCATTTGGGTGCCTAACCATTTACAAAACAGAGAAAAGAGAAAAAGAAAAGAAAAGAAGAAAACAAAAGGAAAACCCCCCAGCCAACTGGGCCAACCGGCCCAGCCAGCCGGCCCACGCGGCCCACCCCCTGGCCTACATACTCCCTCCCCCGTAACCCTAATCCCCACCCCCACTCCCCTCGTTCCCCACTTCCCCACACCCGATCCAGGAGGGATCGGGCGCGATCCCTTCGCCCCCGACGACGGCGCCCGTCCCCGGCGCCGCACCGTCATCATCTCCCCCCCCGCCAGTCCTCACCGACTCGCCGCCCGTCGCCGGCCGGCTCCCCGACGCCACCGCCGCCCTGCCGCCCCACCGCCTCGCCTCCCCCCCGACGCGCCCCCAGCGCGCGTCGCCCCACCCCGACGCCACCAACGCCAACGGCCACCCCTGCGTCGCCTTCCCCCCTCGTGAGCACCCCCGGCCTCCACTGCCGCTCTCCCCTCTCCCTTTGTCGCCATTCGCCGGGGCCGCGCGCCGGAGCCGCGCTCCGGGCCGCGCTCACCGCGCCCTGGCCATGCTCCCCTGCGCCCACGCGCGCCCCGCTAGCCGCGCCCGCGCGGCGTCCACCCGCGCTCGGCCACACCCCGCGCTGGCCCCCGGCCCGCTGGCCAGCCACGGCCACGGCCACGGCCGCGCCGTGCGCCCCTGGGCCGCGCGCGCGCCCAACCCCACTGTGGCTCAGCCACTGACCGCGGGGCCCAACCCCCTGGCCCAATGACGTGTGGGGCCTAGCCCCTGGATTTTAAAAAAATGAAAATAAAAATGTAAAATAAAAATTATTAAATATTAAATTAAATTAATTAATTAGTGAATTAATTAATCTAATTAATCCTGCTTAATTAGTCTAATTAATTAGTTAGCTTAATTAATCAGTAATTAATTAGCTAAACCCTAATTAAACCTAACAGAGTATGACAGGTGGGACCCACTGGTCCTGACATCATGCTGACGTCATGCTGATGTCAGCAATCACTGTTTCGGATAATGTTAATTTAAATAATTAAATAAATTCCAGAAATTAATAAAAACTTTAGAAAATCATATAAAATAATCCGTAACTCAGATCGAAAAACTTTGTACATGAAAGTTGCTCAGAACGACGAGACGAATCCGAATGCGCGGTCCGTTCGTCCGTCACACGTCCCTAACTATCCGAACATGCAACCGTTCCCCTCCGGTCATCTGTCTGACAAATGTCCGAAACCGGGAAAACATTCTCGGATGAATCCCACCTTCGCCAGTATCACCCAGCACTGCGTTAGATCACCTCTGTCATGGCGTATTGCCATGTTATGCTTTGTGCTGCACTTGTTTGCTTAGTATTTACTGTTTCCTCCCCCTCTTCTCTCTCGTTAGACCCCGACGTCGTCCCCGAGACCGACGCAGCTCCGGAGACCGAAGACACCATTGACGACCTTGCCCTTGCCGCCGAGCAACCAGGCAAGCCCCCCTTTTGATCATCCCGATATCGCCCATTCTATTTTCTCATGCTTGCATTAGAATTGCTGCTGCTGCTGCTTTACCTATTCTGATGCATAGCCTGTTTATTGTAACCTGTTGTTGATAATTACCTGCATATCCTAAACTGCTTAGTTTAGGCTGGGTAGAGGCCTATCAGTGACCCCACTTATCCCGACTGCCCCGCTGGATTATCCGAAGACCCGATCAACGGGATTGAAGACCAGGCCCCGGCACCGCACATCACCGCCCTTAGTTGTAACGACACTGCAGCGTTACTATCGAGTGTCGAGGGTGATACCTCGTGTAGCACTTCTGATGTTAACTCTGTAGAGTAGCTATTCGGTCGTGGTCATCGAGGGTGATTCCTCCTTCACCACTTCCGGTAACGACGCTGTCATGCAACACATCAAGTGTGAACCCATCGAGGGTGATTCCTCCGAGTTCACCTTATCGGATACATCGAGTAGGAATCCAACGAGGGTGATACCTCGGATTCCCCTGATGTTATGGACACACGGATACTTGGACTTTACACTGTTACTTGGATAGGCGGGTCGACCCTGAGGGGTACCCGCGTGCGCCTGAGAGGTGAGTGTTGTGAAGACGGGTGCCTGTATGGTGCCCGAGTGATGAATACGAGGCACGACCAAGCATTCTTAACCCTTGCAGCAAGTCCTCGAGACGGGGCGACGGGGTCACATCTTTCGTGAGTCTCTGCTCGTTACCGCAAGCCCTAGTCCATTAACGATTTGGATATTTGATCCGAGCAGGTCTCTGGCCTGATAGCACTAACCATCACGTGGGCATAGTATGGGCGTTCTGCATCGTAGCATTAGCCGAAAGCTTTGTCAGATGTCCAGTTCAGCATTGTGGCCGGGTCGGATCGTGCCGTTGGCGCTGGTATCCAACCTGCTCACAACGACCCAGAGGGCGAGGGGCGATGGCCCAAGACCCCCTTGCGCTTAGGATGTAGACCGGCGGGGACCTCTCTGCTGAGCTCTAGGTAGGGCTGCGGTGTGTCGTTTGGCCGAGGCCGGGCATGACCCAGGAAAAGTGTGTCCGGCCGGAGTTAAGCGAGCGTGGTGGGTAAGTTGGTGCACCCCTGCAGGGAAGAAAACTTCTATCGATAGCCTGTCCTACGGTAACGGACACTCGGAGTTGTATCCTGATTGATACAATTTTAGAACTGGATACTTGGATACTATGGCTCTGGGATTGCTTCTCGCAGGGAGTCGAGAAGGGATCTCAGGACGAGGTTGATGAATGTATGGCTCTGGGATTGCTTTCTTGCAGGTAGTCGAGAAAGGATCTCTGGGTGAGGATGAGACTTAATGATACCGCTACTTTATATTGATCTGTTCTGCTCTCTTCTATTGCTGCAAGATCGTTGAAGATGCTAGTCTTCGATAGGACTAGGGTTTCCTCTCTATTCTGGCATTTCTGTAGCCCAGTCCACATATAGAGCCTCCCCTTGAAAATGTTGCATATGTAGTGTAGATCCTTGCTTGCTGAGTACTTCTGAGTACTCACGGTTGCTTTGTTTTCCTTTTCTCCCCATATCAGTTTGTCATGACCAAGATGACGGAGCCCCCTGAGACAGATGCCCCGTCGATCGACTACTACTACTACCCATAGGATGGATACTACTACGAGTTGGATGACGACCAGGAGTAGGATCAGAGGGTCCCAGGCAGGAGGCCTACGCCTTTCGATCGTAGAGTTTTATTTTGCCCCGCCTTTCTGAAGGCCTTGCTGTTTCTCTTTTAATATCTGTACTCAGATATCTGATGCTTCCGCTGACTCTTGTACGCAAGCTTATGTATTCGAGCCCTCGAGGCCCCTGGCTTGTAATATAAAGCTTGTATGACTTTATTTATGTTTTAGAGTTGTGTTGTGATATCTTCCCGTGGGTCCTTAGGCTTGATCGTGTGCATTTGCATGTATGATTAGTGCACGATTGGGCCGGGGGCGTCACAAGTTGGTATCAGAGCCGACTGCCTCTAGGAATCCCCCTTTCCAACTCCTTGGACGAAGTTGAGTCTAGTAACCGAAAACTATTTTACTAACTTGGCAGTGTGGCTTACGGGCCCACGTCGCCAATTGGGTGGTATTAGGATCTTTTACTCCTCGACCTTTACTCTGGGACTCTGACCTCTCTTCTATTCGGGTTAAATTTTTTACTAACTCCAACATTAGGTTCTCGTAATCACATCCACCCGGAGTTCTGAAATATCCCCCCTTGCTTCGAGATTATGGGCCAGGTTCTGCTCACAGGATCCTCTTATCGAGGGCACCCTATTTTGTCACTTGCAGATTCTTCGCTCCAATAGTTTTCTCCGACGTTGATGTAGCCTTTGCTATGTCTCGTTGTGTACTTCCTTGCCGCGTGCCTGCGTGCCGCCTAGTTGTCTAGCCTTCCCCTTTCAGCTGTCGTAATGCCGGATACTAACCGAGGCTATGTGCGGATTTGAATATCTGGTGCGGATATGATGAAGAATCTATTGCACTTCCTTCTGTTGTGCGTGTTGCTTCGTGAATCTTTCCATACACATGCAGTTTTACTTGCTAAACTGCCCCTGTTGATTTGGCAGGATGGCTGACAATCCTCCACCTCCACCCTATATTGCCGCCATGATGCAGCAGTTTGAACTCAACCGTCAGCAGTTTGAGCTCAACCGTCAGTTTATGACCGGAGTATTGGCTCAATTCCCAACTCAGAATGCTCAGCAACAGAATGCTCCAATAACTCTGCCAGAATTTGTGCGCCTCAGTCCATCCGTTTTCCGCAACTCCACCAATCCTATGGATGCTGATGATTGGCTTCATGACATCCTGTTTGAGATGGAATCAACTAATGTTGCTCCTGACAGTTACGTCACCTTTGCGACATTCCACCTGAAGGGCCCAGCTGCTCAATGGTGGGAAAGCCACAAGGCTATGTTGCCTGCAGAGACTGTAACCACTTGGCAGGAATTTCAGTCAGCTTTTCATGCACGTTACATTCCTCAAGGTCTGATGGACCAGAAGAAGCAGGAGTTCCGTAAACTCTCTCAGGGCACAATGACTGTGGATGAATATCAGAGGAAATTCCTTGAATTATCCCGCTATGCTACGGATGACGTCGACACTGACACTCGCAAGCAGGAGAAATTTCGTGAAGGACTGCGTACGGATATAAAACTTGCACTTGCTGTCCATGATTGCACAGAATACGCAACGCTTGTCAGCAAATCTTTCCAAGTTGAAACAGCTCTGACAGAGTACCAGGAGTCACTCAAGCGCACTCATGAAGCTGGCTCAACCTCGAGTCAGCCTGTTCAGAAACGTCGAGTCTGGATCCCAAACAATGTTCATCACCGACCTGCTCCATCACCAAGGCCATCTTATGTTGCACCTCGTCTGCCTCCACCGCTGAGACAGCTTACGGTTCATGATGGACCGCCTGATGCTATGGCTTCCCCTCAAGTTGCGCCACGTCCTCCTAATGGTCGTAAGAAGAATTGTCGAAACCGCCGACTCAGAAACCGTAATGTCATACCATCTACTGTGGTACTTGGCCATGCCAATCACGTCAATGCTGAAAAGGCTCAGAAGGAACTGACTATCGTCCTGGGAACACTCTCTGTGAATTCAGTGCCAGCTTCTGTTCTTTTTGATTCAGGTGCATCACATTCCTTCGTGTCCCAGCAATTTGCACAATTGCATGGGTTAGCTATGAGCTCATTACCCACTCCTTTGGAAATCATCACTCCACGTTCCCGGTGGCAAACCAAAATGGTAAGTCACAACAATCAGATCAGAATTGAAGGGTTGATGTTCTCTGCTTCCCTTATTGCTCTTGGACCTTCTGACATAGACATCATTCTCGGTATGGACTGGTTGACCGCCCATAATGCTTTGATTGACTGTGCCGCTAAGAAAGTCCAACTTACCCATTCTTCAGGCCAGACAGTCAGATACTCAGCCCGAATAGCTCAAGATGCTGAGAGCCAGATATATGTTCTAAATGCATTGAACGCTTCACCTCTTGAAGGCATCGAGAATGTTCTAGTTGTTCGCGATTTTCAAGATGTCTTTCCAGAAGAACTTCCAGGAATACCCCCTGCTAGAGCTATTGAGTTCGTCATCGACTTGAAGCCTGGCACTACCCCTATTGCGAAGCGTCCTTATAAGATGCCTCCGCACCACCTTCTTGAACTTAAGGAGGAAATCGACACGTCACTTAAGAAAGGTTTCATCCGCCCCAGTTCCTCTACTTGGGGAGCACCGTCACTCTTCGTTAAGAAGAAGGATGGAACTAACCGTTTGGTTCAGGATTATCGGCCCATTAACCAAGCTACAATCCAGAACAAATATCCGCTTCCTCAGATCAATGATTTGTATGATCAACTTGCTGGATCATCAGTATTCTCTAAGCTTGATTTGAGATTGGGATACCATCAGATCCGTGTTCGTGAAGAGGATAATCCCAAGACTGCATTTGTTACTCGTTATGGCTCCTACGAGTACACTGTCATGTCATTTGGCTTAACTAATGCTCCAGCCACATTCTCCCGTCTGATGAATTACATCTTCATGGATTACCTCGACAAATTTGTCGTGGTATATCTGGATGATATTCTGGTATATTCGAAGAATAAGGAAGAACATGCTGAACACCTCCGTCTAGTACTGGAAAGGCTCCAAGAACATCAGTTGTATGCCAAATACTCCAAATGTGAATTCTGGCTTTCTGAAGTAACCTACCTTGGTCATGTGATTTCGAAAGATGGCATTGCTGTTAACCCAGAACGAGTTCAGGCTATTCTTGACTGGACTCCTCCGAAGAACGTCAAGCAAGTCAGAAGTTTTCTTGGCCTTGCAAGTTATTGCCGTCGATTTGTCGAGAACTTTTCTAAGATTGCTAAGCCTTTGACTGATCTGCTTCACAAGGACGTTAAATTTGAATGGACAGAAAAATGTCCGGAAAGTTTCCAAACACTCAAAGACAAGCTGACATCTGCCCCAGTACTATCTCCTCCAGATACCCGCAAAAACTTTGTGATCTATTGTGACGCATCCCGTGAAGGATTAGGCTGTGTCCTAATGCAAGAGCGTAAAGTGATTGCTTATGGCTCTCGTCAGTTGCGCCCACATGAAGAGAATTATCCGGTACATGATCTAGAACTAGCTGCTGTGATCTATGCATTGCAGTTGTGGCGACATTACCTTCTCGGTAATCGTTGCGAAATCTACACGGATCATAAAAGTCTGAAGTACTTGTTCACTCAACCTTCTCTAAACCTCCGTCAGCAAAGATGGATGGAGGCCATTGCGGACTATGATTTGGGTATATCCTATACCCCTGGCAAGGCTAACGTGATGGCTGATGCCTGAAGCCGCAAGTCCTATTGCGACAACCTCATGGTTAGGCTAGCTCAACCTTGTCTTTTTGAAGAACTGTGCAAGCTGAATCTGCGTATTGTTCCACAGGGCTCTCTAAATAACCTTGTGATACAACCAGATCTTGAGAAAGCTGTTAAGAATGCGCAAGCTAAAGATGCTGAAATTGATCTCATGAAGAAAGACCTTCACCTTGTAAAGTACAGGGATTTCTCGCTGTCTGAAGATGGAACCTTGTATTTCAGAAACCGCATTGTGGTACCTCGCTTCGAACTCATGACTGACAAAGTCATGAAGGAGGCACATGATACCCCACTGTCTATTCATCCGGGTAGCACCAAGATGTATCGTGATCTCCGTCAAAGGTACTGGTGGTCTAGAATGAAGCAGGACATTGCTCGCTATGTTGCTGAATGTGATGTGTGTCGTCGCGTTAAAGCAGAACATCAGAAGCCTGCTGGAATTCTGCAACCACTGCCTATTCCTCTATGGAAATGGGATAAGGTTCAGATGGATTTCATTACAGGACTCCCCAGGTCACAGAAGGGTCACGATGCTATTCTTGTAGTCGTCGACCAACTCTCTAAGGTTGCACACTTTCTGCCTGTCAAAGAGACTATCACTGCTAGTCAGTTAGCAGAGTTGTATATCTCCAGAATTGTTTCACTCCACGGTATTCCGAAGGAGATCTGTTTGGACCGTGGCGGTCTTTTCACTTCCAAGTTCTGGGAAAGTTTCCAAACAGCTATGGGAACTCATATTACCTGGAGTTCAGCTTATCATCCCCAATCCCAAGGCCAAGTTGAACGAGTCAATCAGGTTCTTGAAGACATGCTTCGGGCTTGTGTTATTTCTTTCGGTAAGAAGTGGGAAGAATCTCTTCCATATGCCGAATTCTCATATAACAACAGCTATCAAGCCAGCTTAAAAATGGCTCCCTTTGAAGTTCTATATGGACGTAAGTGTCGAACCCCTCTGAATTGGTCAGAAACTAGGGAACGACCGCTCGTGGGTCCAGATATTATTCAACACGCCGAAGAACAGGTTCGTATTGTCTGGGAAAATCTCAAGGCGGCTCAGGACCACCAGAAGAGCAACTATGATCGCAAACGATGGGGTTTGACTTATCAACCTGGTGATCAAGCTTATCTTTGTGTCACTCCTATGAAAGGCACTCACCGTTTTGGAATCAAAGGCAAGCTAGCTCCACGCTACATTGGTCCTTTCCGCATTATTGCTAGACATGGTCAGGTGGCTTATAAATTGGAATTGCCGCCGCAGTTCTCTCATATCCACGACGCCTTCCATGTGTCGCAACTTGGTAAATGCTTCAAGGAATCTCCGCATCGAGCTGTGGATCACGAAATGCTCGAATTGCATGATGATCTTTCTTATAAGGAGCATCCGATCCGCATTCTCGATGAAGCTGAACGTCGGACCCGTCAGAAGGTTACCAAGTTCCTCAAAGTGCAGTGGTCAAATCATACTGAAGATGAAGCCACTTGGGAACGCGAGGATAATCTTCGTGCGGAATACCCCGAACTTTTTCCTTCTACCTCTTAATTCTCGGGACGAGAATTCTTGTTAGTGGAGGAGAATTGTAACACCCCCTGTCATTAGCTACAGTAATCACTTTTGATAATGACATGTCAGCAAGCTTAATAGTGCATGATCATCATTAGCATCATATTGCATTTCAACTCCTAAGTCAAATTCAAATTTAAATGAAAGTGGAAAATAAAAGTTGCTCAAACCCAGAAACTAAAATGTTCGATGAATAGCAAATATTCCAGAGACCATTCAAAAATTGAAACCAACAATTAATAAATTAATTAAGAGACTATAACAGTAGCAAAACAACACTATTTAATCCATTTTCAATTAAATAAAATCCAAATAAAAAGATATGGGCACCAAACCATTTTATTGCAGTGGTATACAATGCCCTGTGATTTGTGGACCAGGTCACAATTTTTACAAAAGTCATTTGGGTGCCTAACCATTTACAAAACAGAGAAAAGAGAAAAAGAAAAGAAAAGAAGAAAACAAAAGGAAACCGCCGCCCCAGCCAACTAGGCCAACCGTTAACAGGCCGAAAGACAAAATGGGCTAGGAATTAGCCCATTTACCTAATGGGCCGAGGAAAGGCCGAAAGTCACAACGGGCTAGAAGTTGGCCCAACTGCAGAATGGGCCGAGAAAAGGCCGAAAGAAGTATCGGGCCGTTAACGGGCTGGAACTGACGATGGGCTGCTAACAGGCCGAAAGAAGGTCGGGCCGTAATTGGGCCCAATGACGTAGCAGGCCGTTAACGGGCTGGAACTGACGATGGGCTGGAAATTGTCAAATCTAGAATGGGACTTTGATGGGCCGATTCTGTGTAACTTGTATGGGCCGTGCTTGTGAATGGGCATGACTCAAGTATGCCGCTATTGGGCCGGCCTGCTTATTTTGATAGGCCCGTCCTTTTAACCTAAATGGGCCACTGTTGGGCCGAGCCACGTGTCGACGTACCATAGGCTCGTCCCGTCCACTCGCTTGATGACACCTGTCCCAACGCGGAGCTGACACGTGGATACTAAGGCAAATCGGAATTTTGCACGTGGAAAATCCCCATTGGCCCAGGCGGTTAACAGGTTATCGGATCCAAACCGGAACCCGATAGCTTAACGACGACCCGTTACGGTGGATGCCACGTGTCGGTTACCCTTGATGAAAGCACTTCCATGACGCGCCATTTATCGTCATGGAAGTGGACACTTCTATGATGATAATTTTGGTATTGTCATGGAATACTTCTACGACAGCACATGTATGACTATCTTGATTCTGTCATAAAATCGTCATGGATGTACATGCATGACAGAAAACGTGACCTACTGTGACAAACACGTATCATCACGGAAGTGATTTTTTTTGTAGTGCATGTGTGGGTGCAATAGCAACAATTTCATTCTTAACGTAAGGAACTATAGCAAGTTCATCTCCCTAAGCATAATTCAAATTGGCATCATGGCTACAAGCATAGCAAGCATCAATATCATCAAAAAGGGATATTTCAAAAGAATCAACGGGATCATAGCAATTATCATAGCATTCATCCTTCGGTAAGCATGAAGGGAAATTAAATAATGTATGAATTGAAGAGTTTTTCTCATTAGAAGGTGGGCACGGGTAGCTAATCCACTCTTCCTCCTTTTGTTCTTCGCTCTCGTCGTCATCTTTTTCATCCAATGAGCTCATAGTTTCATCAATTTCTTCTTCCATAGGTTCCTGCAAAATATTAGTCTCTTCTTGGACAACGGAGACTTTCTCAATAAATACATCAATATCTTAATTCGATTCATAATTCTCATAGCAATATTTAAGTATAGCAAAATTTTCAGGTCTATAAACTACATCATCCTAATCTTCATACTTTTCAAATAGAGATTCAATTTCATAAGCACCCTTAAAAGAAACAAATTCTTCTATTCGTTCCACATCATAGTAATCATATCTACCATTAGCATAAGAAACCAAGGTTTCATTATCATTAAATTCACATGAAAAGGGAAGGTGTCGAACCTTCATCCTAGAGCAATAAGTATAATCATATCTCGAGCATAGATTCCAAGCATACCATTGCAACATTTCAATTTGATCCCATAAGAGTTTTCCTTTTTGAGTCAAGCAATAATCCCTAAAGTATTCACTTTCATCCAACGTGTCTCCCATTATCAAGTTGAATGGGGTTTTCTCAGGATTATCAAAGTAGTGTTTAATATTTTTCACATAACGAGCATCAAGGGTTTTAGGAGGTTCCCCATCTCCATGAGTAGCAAGTACAACTATTATTTTTTGGTATTTCGTGTTCCATATACATAACTAAAGATAGAGAACAACTTAAACCAGAAAATAAAATCTACTTAGTGATAAAGCAAACAAGCACACATGAGAATATTCAGCCCATGCTATTACTCCCCGGCAACGGCGCCAGAAAAGGTCTTGATAACCCACAAGTATAGGGGATCGTTTGTAGCCCTTTTTGATAAATAAGAGTGTCCAACCCAACAAGGAGCTAAAGGTAGAACAAATATTCCCTCAAGTTCTATTGACCACCGATACAACTCTACGCATGCTTAACGTTAGCTTTACCTAGAACAAGAATAAAACTAGAAGCACTTTGTAGGTGTGATAAGATAGGTTTGCAAGATAATAAAGAACCTGAAAATAAAAAGTAGGTGCTGTTCTAATTAAGGTAAAATTAAATTAGTATAGCGAGTGTGGATTAGTAGTGGTAGGATTTGCCGAATTGTCCCTAAGCAATTGATTACGTTACTAGACCGATAGCAACTTTTTATGTGGGAGAGGCCACTGCTAGCATGTCATCCCTTACTTGGAATTCTATGCACTTATGATTGGAACTATTAGCAAGCATCCGCAACTACTAACGTTCATTAAGGTAAAACCCAACCATAGCATTAAGATATATTGGTCCCCCTTCAATCCCGTATGCATCAATTTCTATGTTAGGAAGAAGCTTCTGTCAACCTTGCCCTCCAATGCATAGTCCTATCAACATACAATTAACCCTATGGTGTGATCCAGACGCGTGCTCATATGATGGGCAGAAAAGGACATCAACATAACCATAAGCAAATTAAACCAATCATAGCAATTCACCAATTACCGGTAGGACAACAAAAATCTACTCAAGCATCATAGGATGGCAACATATCATTGGATGATAATATGAAGCATAAAGCACTATGTTCAAGTAGACGGTACAGTGGGTTGCGGGAGAGTGGACCACTGCAGATAGATGGGGGAAGGTGATGAAGATGTTGGTGAAGATGACGGAGTTGTTGGAGTAGATCGCCGTCACACGATGATTGCCCCGGCGGCGTTCCGGTGCCACCGGGAGAGAGGGGGAGAGAGCCCCCTCCTTCTTCTTACTTGGCCTCCCCCTAGATGGGAGGAGGGTTTCCCCTCTGGTCTGTGGCCTCCATGGTGGCGGAAGGGCGAGAGCCCCTCCGAGATTGGATCTCTTTCTCTGTTATATTCTGTTTCGCGTTCCTGTTTTCTGGCCCTTCACCGTTTCTTAAATTCCCAGAGATCCGTAACTTCGATCGGGCTGAAATTTTTATATGATTTTTTCCATAAATTATCTTTCTTGCAGCAAAAGAAGGGCAGCAACTGCCTTACAAGGTGGCCACTACCCACCACCGCACTCCTAGGGGGGGCTGGTGCACTCAGGTGTCTTGTGGAGGCCGTGGGCCTCCGTTTGCGTTGATTCCACCTCCCAAAAATCACATATATTCCAAAATAATTCTCCGTAAATTTTTATCGCGTTTGGAGTTTGTTTAATATGGATATTCTGCGAAACAAAAAACATGCAACAAACAGGAACTGACACTGGGCACCAGATCAATATGTTAGTCCAATAATTCATATAAAATGTTGCAAAAAATATGTGAAAGTTGTATAATATTGGCATGGAACAATGAAAAATTACAGATACGAATGAGATGTATCACATCCCTGTTGGGTGTGCACACAACACCCATCACACGCTCCGCCGCCACTGCCCATCGGCTGCTGTTGCCGACCGCTGTTGCCGTTATGGCCGCCACACCACCGTCGAAAGGCAGGGCCATCGCCCACTCCGCCACCACGGCCCGAAGGCGGGAGGTGGCTGTCGTGGCCTCCACCCCACTGTCGGCCACCGTGTCCATCACCCGCTCCACCACCACGGTCCGAAGGTGGGAGGTGGCCATCGTGGCCGCCACCCCACCGTCGGCCACCAGGGTCATCACCCACTCTGCCACCACGGCCCGAAGACAGGAGGTGGAGGTGGAGCCCCGCATGTGCGTCAGCGACCTTGCGCGCTACATCTAGTTCCTACGGGAGTAGGAGGAGCGCATGGTCGAGCACGCAAAGAGTCTTACCGCCACTGAGGCGCGGAACGAGAAGATCTACGAGGAGTCCCGCCACTTCGAGATGGGTTGTTTGGAGCGGCAGAGGGCGTTCGAGGTGGGCGTCGCTAAAGGTGCAGCAGCGGTAGGCACCAATTCCAGTTCTCCAGCTCGTCGGTAGGCTCCTCCTCCTCCTCTACCTCTTACTGAGCATGCTTGGCAGAGTAGATGCTGCTGGAAGTAGTACAAAGCCCCTCCGTACTAGTAGTATTTAGGGGCTATTTTGTTCAGTTCATCTGACTATAGATATGGTTGAACTGTACTTCGTATTCAAAATTAGCTAATATATATATTTGAACTAGCTATTTCAGTACGTGGTTGGAAACATTTGGGGAAAAGTTTTTTCGCTTCAGCTGTCGAGTTGAACTATTTGTATAAAGAACGACTGCTTAATCTATGAATGAAATCTATGCTTACTGAATTTCAGTTGCAAAATTAGACAGTGCTAGTGATTTTTAGCTGCAATTTTTGTCAGATGGCAGTGTTACAAGGTTGACAAAGGGCAATGTTACTAGATTGACAAATGCCAATGTTTCCAGTTTGACAAATGGCAATATACCCAATATGACAGATGCAAATCTTACCAAATTGTCTGTATGTGGTTGCACATGGGCCATCATAAAGAACCGTTTGCGATGACGGGATGTACAAATCCTGCGCGCCAGATTTTCTCTTGGCTTAGCGGCGAAGGAACGATAGCTCTCCCTTTGCATACCGTGTTCAATCTGAACTGTTTCCGATGAAGAGACGCACCTGCGTGGCAAATTTTCCTTTGGCTTACTGGGGAAGGACCATAGCTCTCGCTTTGCATACGGGTGTTCTATCTAAAACGTTTGCGATGAAGAGATGCACAAATCCTGCGCGACAAAAAATCCATTAGCTTACTGGGGAAGCTCTCGGTTTGCATACGGGTGTTCTATCTAAAACGTTTGCGATGAGTGTTTTAAATTTAGAAAACATTGATGTTTAAAAAAAATCATTTGATAAGTCTGTACATTCAGAGAGAAAAACGTAAGTTTGTTCAAACCATAGGTTTCATTAAGTCACACTGTGACTTTACATTATATGATCAAGATACAGTATTAAACCCAAAAGAACTAATTGCGTTGGTGACGGAGGCAGCATGCTGTGCCGGCGTTGTCATTGTCATCCTCTGGGATGCCATTGTTGAAGTCTTCAAGCCATCCCAGAATGTTCTTGACATGGAAATCAAAGACCCCGTCATCGCGTGATCGACGGGCGGGGCGCGGGAGGACGACGACTAGCGGCGCTGCGAGGTAGCGGTCGGTGGTGGCGTCCCATGAAGATGAGGGGGCGCGTGCACGGCCACGGGCGTGGCGGGTGCAGGGGCACGTACGGGCACAGGCGGGGGCGCTGGCGCTGGCATGTACATGAGCTCACGCGGGTCCGCCTGGACCTCGCTGACGCCCGCAGCTTCCAGCGTTGCGATAGTGCTCGGCGACCAGCCCGTCAATGCTACGGGGATAGTCGCTGGCGCGGGCGCGGGGATGGGAACTCAGACGGCCATGGGGGCAGCATCTCCCGCGACTAGCTTGTTCAGGGCCATGTCCATGAGGCCCCATTCCTCCTTATTTTCTATCTCCTCTGGCTCAGAGTCTACTTCACAAAACTGGAAGGCTGGTGGCAGATGATCCTTCTGCGCCAAGGCGTTGGTGAGGTCTACAGGAGGGGAATGGGAGGCGAATAGTAAGGCCACCCGTATTAAATAGTGGCTCGGGCGCCATTAATGGAGAGGTTGGGAGCGAGGCGGGCGGCCATGGACGTTAAAGGGCTTGCTTCCCATCGAACCTGTGCAGCGTACAGCTCGCACGCTTCTCGGCGAGCCCGCACAGCAGAGGACTGCTTGCATGCCTCTCGATCAGCCTGCACAGTGGACTGCGCTCACACGCCTCCCGTCTACTCAAGCAGCTGTCCGCACGGCACCTCCTAGCCATTAAAACTATGACACATGGCGTCGCGTGAATGGTTAGCTGAACACCCATGATTTAAATTATACAAATGTTTGAGATGATAACATGGCAGCTATTTGTTTTCAAAATGCTTTTGTTAGCTGTTAATTCGTGTGCCTTCTCTCAAATTGGACACAAAAAATACCACAACATGTTGGTGCCATTCCATGGTAGCATTGCCAAATTTCATGAATTTCAGACGAGTTTTGGATTTACTAGAATTTAAAACCAAGTATCTCAATGTTTGCGGCCGAGCAACGGTGATGAGGTGTTTAAAATTCATTCCCATTTCTTGCATAGGACCTAAGCATGCACCCAAGGACACACATTTGATTTTTCAACCCATTTTTCTGCACTGGAGCATGTGCCTGTAGTTC
Organism: Thinopyrum elongatum; assembly: GCA_011799875.1. NCBI lineage: Eukaryota > Viridiplantae > Streptophyta > Magnoliopsida > Poales > Poaceae > Thinopyrum > Thinopyrum elongatum. The sequence goes on from CM022299.1 coordinate 410,127,261, forward strand.
AAATTTTAATTATGCACATAAAATGCCTAGAAAACTCAGTTAGTGTATAAAAATGTCCAAGCGAACCCTGAAAAATTCCAAATTTTAACACGACACTCCTGTTGGTCTATGTTCCCACTAGAAAAATTTGAAATCAAGAAGAGGCAATGAATAGCATTTCGTCCACAAAGGTGACAGTTCCCTACCGGAACCATGAGGCTTCTTGTGAGAAGCTCTGGTTTGTGAGAAGCTTATGCCAAAACCTACCCCAAATGGGACAGATTTTTTACCACAGCATGTTGGTGCCATTCGATGATAACATGCCAAGTTTCATGAATTTCAGACAAGTTTTGGATTTACTAGAATTTAAAAACCAAGTATCTCAATGTTTGCGGTCGAGGGACGGTGCCGAGGTGTGTGAAATTCATTCCCATTTCTTGCATGGGACCTAAGCATGCACCCAAGGACACACATTTGATTTTTCAACCCATTTTTTGCACTGGAGCATGTGCCTGTAGTTCAAATTTGAATTATGCACATAAAATGCCTAGAAAACTCAGTTAATGTATTAAAATGTCCAATTGAACTCTGAAAAATTCCAAATTTTAACACCACACTCCGGTTGGTCTATGTTGCCACTAGAAAAAAATTGAAAGCAAGAAGTGGCAACGAATATCATTCCGTCCACAAAGATGACACGTTCCCTACCGGAACCATGAGGCTTCTTGTGAGAAGCTCTGGTTTGTGATAAGCTTATACCAAAGCCTGCCCCAAATGGGACAATTTTTTCCACAATATGTTGGTGCCATTCCATGATAACATGCCAAGTTTCATGAATTTCAGACGAGTTTTGGATTTACTAGAATTTAAAAACCATGTATCTCAATGTTTGCGGCCGAGCAATGGTGCTGAGGTGTTTGAAATTCATTCCCATTTCTTGCATGGGACCTAAGCATACACCCAAGGACACACATTTGATTTTTCAACCCATTTTTCTGCACTGGAGCATGTACCTGTAGTTCAAATTTGAATTATGCACATAAAATGCCTAGAAAACTCGGTTAATGTATAAAAATGTCCAAATGAACCCTGAAAAATTCCAAATTTTAACACAACACTCCTGTTGGTATATGTTGCCACTAGAAGAAAGCAAGAAGAGGTAACGAATATCGTTTCATCAACAAAGGTGACACGTTCCTTACCGGAACCATGAGGCTTCTTGTGAGAAGCTCTGGTTTGTGAGAAGCTTATACCAAAACTTGCCCCAAATGGGACAAATTTTTTACCACTACATGTTGGTGCCATTCCATGATAGCATGCCAAGTTTCATGAATTTCAGACGATTTTTGGATTTTCTAGAATTCAAAAACCAAGTATCTCAATGTTTGCCGGTGAGCCACAGTGCCGAGGTGTTTGAAATTCATTCCCATTTCTTGCATGGGACCTAAGCATCCACCCATGGACACATATATGATTTTACAACCCTTTTTGGTGCACCGGAGCATGGGCATGTAGTTTAATTTTGAATTATGCACCTTAAATGCCTAGAAAACACAGTTAATGTATAAAAATGTCCAAACGAACCCCAAATAATTCCAAATTTTTTGACGACACTGCTATAGATGCATGTTCACTACAGATAGAAGTTCTAGCAATTCAAACACTCTCCTTTGCCCCAGTGACCCCATTATGTATTTCAAATCAAGACGAAACATCAAGTACATCACACACAGTTTATTATCACCAACCTTGTGAGATGCAGTACAAAATATCTTGGAGCACCGTCATAGTATATGGCTTACGCGTGAAGGTTCGTCCGCTATAGTCCACAACCGGCGCATCATCCATCGTTGCCGCTCAAAGATGGGGGCGTGGACCCCTATCATGAGGGCAACTTCGGCGGCCCACTCTGGCGAGAGCGCGGCTGCAACCACCATGAGCGTGCTAACAACCTGCATGAGCACGGCCGCAATCTGTGCCGGGCGGCCGCAGCATCCCAAATGGCCGCTGTTGCAGCTCAGATGGAGGCAACAACATCTGCGACGGGGATAGCAAATGGCGAGAGCGGCATAGCAGCTGTCCATTCCGCAGTGGCTGCCTTAGCCCTGATGGAGGCCACCCACGACCATTTCGAGGCCGCCCACGCCCAGCTCCTGGTGGTCACTGCACAAATCGCATGAAGCTTCTCCAATAACGATCGGCAACCCATGGCCGAAGAGTTGGCAATTGCTGAGAGCGTTCGAGCAGCCGTCAGTTTGTTCGTGGCATATCTTGCCACAATGGAGCCCGTCCAAGCCCAGACCACGGCCGCCCAATACCAGCTTGTGGCGGCCTTTTCCAAATAGATGGCGGACGCGGATGGCGAGATGCTTGCCGAGTATGGTGCGATGGATGCCATGGAGCCCCTTCCCCAGGAGATCGTCGGGCGTGAGCTGGACATGGAGGAGGCGGCAGAGATTGATGAGCACCAGCCGGAGTAGTACTCTTTGTTAGAGCACCGGTCTTTTGTTAGAGTAATATTTAGGTCAGCTACCTCTATTTAATTGCTGAACTTGCTCGATTAAGAAGTGTGGGTGTGCTGTAGGCTCTTTTGTGTACCCAAATTATGCAATGACATGGATGACCACTGTAACCAGGGAAATTGGGACAAAAATTTGCACGTTCAAACTCATCACACATGGGGTAAGCTACATGAATTGTTTGTGATGTTCACATATCATACATAGTGCTGAATAAGGGAACGTGTCTGATGACACTTTGCGCGTCCATTTTTCGTTGCACCGAGCTAAAATTTTCGGCTTCCGCGGAAATATCTACCTCCCCCTCCTCCTGAACAAAAGCCACATTCCCCCTGTTTCTACCTTCCTTTCCAAGTTCAAACCTTCACTGCTTGCTTGCAGCGCCGCCTCCTCACCGGCGCCGCTCCTTCCCGCTGCTTAACCTCATCGATCTAGGCAGGTAATCCACACCCGACCCCCATCCTCCTCCTCCTTCTAAATTCCACATGCCCCGACCGCTGGCGCAACACCTTCGACCCAAATCACTGACCCATCCTCCAAATAAGCGCCGCCATAATCCATGGTGCACACGATATTGCCAGGAGCTCAAGGAGCATTTGGCAGCGAAGAGGCAAATCACGGTCGCACACACGGATGAGGTTGCGATGGCTGCCATTCGTGTCGACTCCTAGATCTTTGGAGGAGCACCTCACCGTCGAGGCCACCGTCGACGCCTCGCGCACCGACCTCACCATGCAGTTGGCTGCTTTAAATGATAGTTCATGGCGTTTTCTCGAGGCCACCATCGGTGCCTTCGACAAAGACTACGAGGTGTTTTCTCCGTGTACCCGTGCTTAGCTCAACTCGAGAGCCAGCAGGTTGGTGCTCGGAGCGGCTCTGTCAACTCACCACTATGAGGAGGGCACCCACGATGTGGAGGCCTCGCCCTCTTCCAAGTCCAACGAGCCAATCGTCATTGATATCTCTGACGATGAGGAGTAGCTTGTCTTATTAGATCACTATAAGGACCTATGTTCAGCCAGCTAGCTATGCTAGTTAAGCATGTTTGGTTTACCTGTTGCATGTGCTGCTCCTGCCTTTCCTTAATAAATTCTAGTCAATTGTCCTATGTACTTTTACCATGCAATCTGATCCTCTAGTATATATGTTCTATATGACGAGCAATGTGGTGCTTACTTATTAACTGTTTGGTTCATTTGTTATGGTGTTTAGTTAACCGTTTGGTTCAATTCTGCAATGCAATGTTCAATTGTTGTGGGTGCAATTTTGTATTGTCTTCCATGTGAGAAATAAATCAAATTTGGCTGTACTAAATACATGGGAAACAAATACAATTGCTATATTCCAAAGTTGTTAAGCATGCTTGGTTTGGTTAACTGTCTGATCTTTTATTAGGAGTATGTTATATTATGCAATGTGGTGCTTAGTTAATGTTTGGTTCATTTGTTGTGGTGTTTAGTTAACTGTTTGGTTCAATTCTGCAATGCGATGTTCAATTATTGTGGGTACAATTTTGTATTGTTATGCATGTGAGGAATAAATCGAATTTGGCTGTACTAAATACATGAGAAACATATACAATTGCTATATTTCCTAGTTCTTAATCATGCTTGGTTTGGATAAATGGATTTTCCATGTGGCTTGAATTAATATGATGAATCTGCAATGTGTTTATTTTTCATCAACATATTTTACTGATAGTATGCCAACCCTCACTTAACCTGATCAATAACTACCTTATATGTGTTGCAGGGAAACAATGGGAAGCACTGAGGTTTACAATCAAGGTTTGCACATGCATGGCCCTTTGTCTAATAGCACATTATTGTGCAATTGCAGGAACCATTCTAATATTTAGGTTTTTAACAATTTGGTCTTGCACATGTAGGTCCTGCTGTCAGAGGTTTTACTGTTCGACCCATTTTGCATATGGGGAAATGAGTTGTCCATGAATATCAGTCAAGTCAAGAAACTCAGAAAGATTGTTAGGATAAAGAAACTAGTGACGAAAACAATAAGATCTTTGTTTGCACAATGAAGAAGACATCAGTGAACTACAGGATGGTACTAACTCTTATACCTTGTCTTTTTTATTCCTTTCCGCCATTTCCAAATTTAGAGAAGATATTTATGCATATCTTTGTTTTTAGGCCTTTCCAAAACAGTTCACTTATGATTACCTCTCAAACCACCTGTATGGTCAGGAGGCGAGGAAGGTATTCATACAACACCCATGGTACAATATTGAAGTCTTCCTCAAGAGGACGAAGGATGGATGGTTAATCATCCACAAGCACTGGCCTAAAGTTGCAAGGAACTTCAACATCATTGAAGGCTCAATATCCGCCTTCCACTTCAGCAGTTTTCCAGATGAGATTCATCTGTCTATCTACTGTCTATGATGCTAATTTCCAAAGGTTATAGATGTTGCATGTGAAACTTGGTGCTGGTGCAGTTGTGTAATGGGGTAGCTAGCTATATGCCTATATGGTGTAACTGAGTGCTGAAGCTATATGATGTTCTACTCTGATGTATTTCAATTAGGAAATCCTGGTTCCATAATAGAAAATGAAATATATTGTGTGCTTTAATATGAAACATCAATTTGATTAATAAATGGATTATTAATAATAGGGTAATTAGCCTGCTTATTGGATTTTTCTATTGCAAATGGTTATTGAGAAAACACCGTGGGCGATGACCTCAGACAACCCACACAGTTTCTAGGAAGAAAATGTGTTGGATCATTGAACAATCACACACGACTTCCTCTAGAAAACTGTTTGCGTTAGGCCACCTTGCGCAAACGTTTTCCACATAAAAAGTGTGTGTGATGGACAACCTATGCCACATAGTTTCTTCTAGGCACCATGCGTGATGCATTCAATAACGCAAACGATAAAATTGTTATTATCGTCTGCAATGGCAACGCTATCACAGATGATTTGATGGGGAAAATTGTGTGTGATGTACGTGCGAACGGAAACGTTTGTCTGGGATTCATCGTGTGGGATGTACATACGAACGGAAACGTATTTCTTGGATTGATTTTCTGGGATGTACATATGAACGAAACGTATTCCTTGGATTTACTATGTGGGATGTACATACGAACGGAAACCTGTGGCTTGGATTCACTGTGTGGGATGTTCTTACGAACGGAAACGATTGGGCATGTATAATTGTCTGCGATGGCTCGCCCTATCGCACACAAGCTCTTTTTGCCCCACATGTGTGACCAGAGGGCCTATCCCCGATGGTTTCTTGGTCGTGTGGGAAGGACCGCCCTATCGCACACATTGACAAGGTGACGGTTTAAAACTCCTTCGCGGAAAGGGGGTAAAAACCATTTATATAGCATGGCGCTGCACCTGTGAGTGCATACAGTATGTGGCCTATTTTTGTCAATCCATACAACTTCCCACCCTGAATGTGCATGGACCAATTCAATTTCATGATGGCATTGCTGATTCCTGGAAAATACTCACCAGGAAAGGATTTCCATGTATTGATGCGGCCACTAATAGCAGATATGCAGAACCTGTGGGTTGATGTGGAAACAACAGATGTATGCACGAAAGAACCTTTCAATTTGCGTGCGATGCTTATTTAGTCCATTCATGATTATCCTGCATATGGCACTACCTCCGGTCGGAGCACAAAGGGTTATTATGCATGTGTGCATTGCGATGAGAATCTTTGCTTTTAGAAACTGAAAAATAAAATTGGATACATTGGCCATCATCGATTCCTTCCTAGAAAATATTGTTTTAGAGGCCATAAAAAACTGTTTAATAACAAGATAGATCATAAGGGTCAACCAAGGAGGTTCACAAGCAAAGAAGTTGATCAGTACTTACAACTTGCTAAGGAGAATTTCAAACCAGGGAAATACAGATAACCCACAAGTATAGGTGATCACGACAGTCTTCGAGGTTACTATTTCACCCAAATTTATTGATTCGACACAAGGGGAGCCAAAGAATATTTGTACGTATTAGTAGTTGAGTTGTCAATTCAACCACACCTGGAGAACTAAATATCTACAGCAAAGTGTTTAGTAGCGCAGTAGTATGATAATTTTGATAGCAGTGGTAATGGTAGCAATGATAACTGGAACAGGAATAGTAGCAGTTTTATAGTGATTGTAACAGCAGTAGCAACAAAAGTAACTTGGCAAAGATCAATATGCGAAAGGCGTAGGCATTGGATCGGTGATGGATATTTCTGTTTGATAACATTCATCATGTAACAGTCACAACCTAGAGCGATACACGATAACTCCAATTCATCAATGTAATGTAGGCATGTATTCCGTATATAGTCATATGTGCTTATAATAAGACCTTGCATGACATCTTTTGTCCTACCCTCCCATGGCAGCGGGGTCCATAAGGAAACTAAGGGATACTAAGGCCTCCTTTTAATAGAGAACCGGAACAAAGCATTAACACATGTTGAATACATGAACTCCTTGAATTACAGTCATCCCCGGAGAGTATCCCAACTATTGTCACTATGGAGTCTACAGATCAGAACAATAACAAGTACATACAATTAGCTGATAGGATCAAGAACCCAAATATATTCATGAAAACATAAAGGGTTCAGGTCTGAAATCATGGCACTCGGGCCCTCGTGACAAGCATTAAGCATAGCAAAGTCATAGCAACATCAATCTCAGAACATAGTGGATACTAGGGATCAAGCCCTAACAAATTGACTCGATTACATGATAAATCTCATCCAACCCCATACCATCCAACAAGCCTATGAAGAAATTACTCACTCCTGGTGGTGAGCATCATGGAATTGGCGATGAAGAAGGGTTGGTGATGATGATGTCGATGAATCCCCCTCTCCGGAGCCCCGAACGGACTCCAGATCAGCCCTCCCGATGAAGAACAGGAGGTAGCGGTGACTTCGTATCTTAAAACGTGATGAAACTTCTTCTCTTCTTTTTCCTCGAGGAAAAGGAATTTTTAGGCTTGAGATTAGGGTCAGCGGAGCCATGTGGGCCCCACAAGGTAACAGGGCGTGCCCTGTTGCCTTGTGGGAAACTGGTGTCCCCCTCCGGTGGATCTTTGCTCCAGTATTTTTTGTATATTCCATAAAAAAATCTCCAAAAATTTCGTCTGATTCATAGAACTTTTATTTCTACACAAAAACAACACCATGGGAGTTCTGCTGAAAACAGCGTTAGTCCGGGTTAGTTTCATCCAAATCATGCAAATTAGAGTCCAAAACAAGAGCAAAAGTGTTTGGAAAAGTAGATACGATGGAGACGTATCAAGTACCCTACTAATGCTAGTAGAAAGAGAAAGCGCACGGATAATAATCCCACGTGGCACTTGAGGGCGAGCTTACATGATTTGCCATACTGGAAGGATATCTTGTTACCTTACAACCTGGATGTTATGCACATTGAGAAGAACATATGCGAGAGTATCATTGGTACATTCCTTTAACTTGATGGTAAAATCAAGGATACCATTAGCGCAAGATTGGATTTATAGCATATGAAGATGTGGGATGAACATTGGCTGCAAAAAGATCCAAGAAAGGAGGGTTCGTACAAAAAGTATCCTGCACCATGGACACTTAGTAAGGAAAACAAAATAAACATGTGCAAGTTTCTGGCTAATGTCAAATTCCCAGACGATCGTGCTGCAAACCTGGCTACAGATGTGGATGTTGAGACTAGTAAATTACACGGTCTGAAGACGCATGATTACCACATACTCCTGCAGACTATCTTACCAGCTGGTCTTAGAGGCATTGTCTCCAAGGATATGTATGAGGCTATCACTTTACTTGGAAGATTCTTCAAGGAGTAGTGTGCCAAGACATTAAGAATCGACGTTGTGAAGAAATTGAGAGATGACATTCCTGAAATTATTTGCAAGCTTGAGAAGCTCTTCCCACCTGCTTTCTTCGATGTTATGGTGCACCTAGTTCTACACCTTCCGGATGAGTCTCTACTAAGGGGACTTGTCCAGTATGGTTGGATGTTTCCAGTTGAGAGAAGGCTTGGGTACCTCAAGTCAACTGTGCGTAACAAAGCAAGGCCTGAAGGCTCAATTGCGAAGTCCTATATTGGCGATGAGTGCTTGATATTTTGCTCCAGATATTTGAAAGAACACATAGAGACCAGTTTTAACAAGCCAGATAGGAACAAGAGTAATAATGATAAGAAGAAGAAATGGCAGAAATCTACATGTTGTGAGGATTGGGGCAAAATGCATAGGTATATACTTGACAACAGTCAGAAGTAGAGAAGTACATGGAGTAAGTTTGAATCACCTAATTAAGTCATGCTAAAACATTGCGAACAAGTATATCTTAACTAAGTTCATGACTAGTTTACTTCTTTTCCATAGGGTTTACAAGGAAGAATTATAGAAAAAGGGTGTGTGGAACTTGGAGCAGAAGCACAAGGCGGAGTTCGTTGGTTTGCAGATCATGTAAGGAAGTTAAGAAATGCGTCCAAGATATAAAACAACTATCAAAAGGGCTAGACATGCGTGTATGTCCGTAGGATGCATGCACCGTCAATGGTGTTAGGTTCCATACTGTGGATTCTAAAAAGGACCGAAGGACTCAAAATTCGGGCATCATGATGAAGGTAGGTGTTGAAAACTCTAAAGAAGAGAGGGAACTATACGGGGTGCTGAAGCAAGTTCTTGAGGTCAATTACGGAGACAGATCAGTATTTTTGTTTAGATGTGATTGGTTTCACCTGGATGGCCTGAAAAAGAAAAGCATGAAGATGAAGTGTGATGAGTTTTTTAGAAGCGTGAATACTTCCGCATTCTGGTACCAGGACGCTCCATTCATGCTGGCGTCCCAAACTACCACATGTTGGAGGACACAAAGTTTGATCACCCATGGAAGGTGGTTGTGCCTATTGGGTCTAGAGGCACATATTATGTTCCAGAAAATTTTGATGGTGAGTAGGACGTGACTGTACAAGCCTATCAAGAAGACGCCCATTCTTTACCACATCGTTTTGCCGCAGATGTTGAGGATGAAGTGTAGGATCATGATGTTGCCGAAGACGTTGAGGATGAAGAGGAGGAAGATGATGATGTACCAAATGTTCACTGCAAAAGAGATGAAGCATTAAGGGTTTCAGTTCCTGCTAGTGTTGTGGAAGAAATTCGGCATAAATTTGAGCAGGGAAATGAAGACTATGACTGAGCGAGGATGAACTGGTCGACGAGGAGGAAATAGGTCCAGATGAGATGGACTGTCATCTTGATTAAAATCCGTGTTACTAGCATGTTGCTTGGTTGTTTAAGATGCTGATGTAATGTCATATTAGGGAGACTCGTGTTGAATATCACAGACATTTGTTGAATTTTCTATCATATATTTATAAAAGTGCTTGAAACTAGTTCCGAAATGTATCCATTTTATTTCCAAAAGGGTTTACAAAAACTTCAGAAAGTAATCAGATCATTTTATATAATTCATGTGACAAAGAACTGCAGGAGAGCATACATAAGTACACATCCACCTATGACAAAAAATGCAGCTAAATCTCTTGTATCCCTGCTCTTAATGGTGTGCTTAAGGTAGACGTTGGCCACCTTCATCTCTTCTTTCATGCAAGCTATCTACTTGTCTTTCTCCATATTTGATTTTTATAGCACTAAATTTTCTTCAGCGAGCTTGTGGATTACAGTCCTCGCTCTCCCCTTCCATTCTTCGTCCACCCACTTCAAATATCTAGACATGTCATACCCTATAGTACATGTAAAAAGTGGAGTTAAATTGTGGATGTAACTGATGAACACATAACATAGAAAACAATTTGTTTTATTTCAAACCTCTTTTAGGTAGACCAAAAACCTATGCCCGAAATCAAATCCGTCCATGTAGACTCTACGGACTAGGGTACACAGGTGCCCGCATGTCTCTGTCTTATGTATTCCGCTAAACTGAGGACATTGCTCGGATATCGGAATACTAAGGTTTACCATAGGGAGGATTTCACCGTCCTATTCACAGATACTAGAGTGTTCAGTGAACAAATAACGCACCGCATTTCATGAGAGACATGGGTGCCGAGTTGACTTACCTGTGTTGGCTTTTTCATTCAAAACAGCAACTCCGCTGTGATCTTCCATTCGCTGGGCAAGTCATCGCCGCCGCCTCTGCCCATGATGCTTTCACCGCCGATGCTGCCTGTGATGCTGTCGTCGCTACCGGCGGCGGGACGACGATTGCTTATCGCCCCAGTCGATCCTACAACCCGGCGACCCTCCTTCTTGCCTCCGGGCACATACATCTTTTATCCCTTGGAGGCTAGGGTTTCGCTCGGGGCATGATGGTGAACGGGAAACATATTTGACAAGGTAGTTTTTGAAGGTACCGCTTTTAAGGGCCGACAGGTACATTAATTGACTTAATAGTACGATACCACAAATGTTCATAACATTGGAGCAAACAACTTTAGCATAAATCGGCCAAGCTCGGCAGAATTTAAATTACATAAATCATAATGAAACTAATCTATTCAAAACTGATATCTCCCATGCTGCGCCTTCTCCATTTTCCGTTGCATCCTCTCTGTCTTCTTGATGTTTTCATGGATGGCCAGCATCACTTGCTTTTCTTTTGCTTCTAGCCAACGTTGCTCGATGAGGTAGATCCGTCTCCATACGGCTAAGCATGTGTACGCGTCCATGAACGCGTACGCAATTTGTGCATCACAGAGCTCCACAGCCCAACGTTGGTGATACTCCTTATCGAACAGATTCTTCAGCTCCTCGTAGAATTCATCAATGATCAATCCGGCCACTTCCCCAAATGAATTCAAAGGCTTGTTTGCATCATCTGGAATAACACATTTGGTGTGTATGTCCTTGTAGTTTGTGACCCTTAAGACCAAGAGCTCCGACAGTTTTTTGTCACGCCCACTGGAAAAACCTACAAATGTATACTTGATGACCCACAAGTATAGGGGATCAATCATAGTCCTTTCGATATGTAAGAGTGTCGAACCCAATGAGGGCCAGAGGGAAATGACAAGTGGTTCTTAGCAAGGTATTTTCTACAAGCACTGAAATAGTCGGTAACAGATAGTTTGATAGCAAGATAATTTGTAACGAGCAAGTAACGGTAATGGTAAATAAAGTGCAGCAAGGTAGCCCAATCCTTTTGTAGCAAAGGACAAGCCAAAACGGTCTCTTATGATAAGCAAAGCGTTCTTGAGGGTACACTGGAATTTCATCATATCACTTTCATCATGTTGGTTTGATTCGTGTTCGCTACTTTGATAATTTGATATGTGTGTGGGCCGGTGCTTAGGTGTTGTTCTTACTTGAACAAACCTCCTACTTATGATTAACCCCCTCGCAAGCATCCGCAACTACGAGAAAAGTATTAAGATAAAATCTAACCATAGCATTAAACTTTTGGATCCAAAACGGTCCCTTACGAAGTAGCGCATAAACTAGGGTTTAAGCTTCTGTCACTCTAGCAACCCATCATCTAATAACTACTCCACAATGCATTCCCTTAGGCCCAAATATGGTGAAGTGCTATGTAGTCGACGTTCACATGACACCACTAAGGTAATCACAACATACATATCATCAAAATATCGAACATATATCAAGTTCACATGATTACTTGCAACATGACTTCTCCAGTGACCTCAAGAACAAAAGTAACTACTCACAAATAATAATCATGCTCAAGATCAGAGGGGTATTAAATAGCATAATGGATCTGAACATATAATCTTCCACCAAATAAACCATATAGTAATCAACTACAGGATGTAATCAAAACTACTAGTCACACACAAGCACCAATCTAAGGTTCCGGTACAAAGATTGAAAACAAGAGATGAACTAGGGTTTGAGAGGAGATGGTGTTGTTGAAGATGTTGATGGAGATGGCCCTCCCAAAGATGGGAGAGTTGTTGGTGATGACGATGATTTCCCCCTCCGGGAGGGAAGTTCCCCCGGCGGAATCGCTCCGCCGGAGGGCAAAAGTGCTCCTGCCCAAGTTCCACCTCGAGACAGCGACGCTTCATCCCGAAAGTCCTTCCCTTATTTTTTTCTAGGTCAAAATGACTTATATACCAGAAGAGGGGCACCGGAGGTGGGCCGAGGAGGGCACAACCCACCAGGGCGCGTTGGGCTCCCTGGCGTGCCCAGGTGGGTTGTGGCCACCTGGTGGGCCCCCTCTGGTAGTTATTTGCTCCAATATTCTTCATATATTGCAAAAATAGTTCTCGGTAAATTTTCAGCTCATTTGGAGATGTGCAGAATAGGTAACTCTGACGTAGCTTTTTTAGGTCCAGAATTCCAGCTACCGGTATTCTCCCTCTTTGTGTAAACCTTGCATATTATGGGAGAAAAGGCATTAGAAATACTCCAAAAAGCATTATTATGCATAAAAACATTATAAATAATAGTAGGAAAACATGATGCAGAATGGACGTATCAACTCCCCCAAGCTTAGACCTCGCTTGTCCTCAAGCGAAAACCGAAATCGAAAAACATGTCCACATGCTTAGAGAGAGAGGCGTCGATAAAAACAAAATATGGACATAGAAGCATCATGCATATTATTATAACAGCAAGGAACTTTAACATAAAACTTTATCAAACAACTTTTATCATATAACTTCTCATGAACAAGTAACAATTCATCACAACATTGAAGTATAAAGCATAAACCTTATTGAAAACTAACAAACTATGTTCTCAGTCAACTTTGAAACTACAATTCATCATATTTTCAGGAAGGGTCACGTATCGGAGCCTTTAGGCAAGTCCACATACTCAACCATCATTTAATCTTCTATGATTGCTAACACTCACAGCATACCCATGAACAAAAAGTTTCAATCGGACACATAGAAAGATAGGGGCTTATAGTTTCGCCTCCCAACGTATTCACCTCAAGGGTGATGTCAACAATAATAACTCATGCCTACTCATATCCAACTAGATATATGTGCCTAGATCTTTCCTTACCACATGATGCTTGCAAAAAAAGAGAAAATAAAAAGGAATAGGGAAGAAAACTTTGACTCTTAAATGAAACTAAATGCATAAAAATAAAAGATAGGCCCTTCACAGAGGGAAGTAGAGGTTGTCATTTGCTTATTTGTTTGTATGCCAAATCCCTTAATGCAAAAGAATGTCATGTTATATTGCCCCTTATGATAGCAACCTTGATTATGCAGTCCGTTGCTTTTATTACTTTGCCATCACAAGTCCGTACAACGCTCAATTTTCTCTTACACTAAATGATCGAACACATTTAGAAGCAATTTTTATTGCCTTATTGCACCGATGACAACTTACTTGAAGGATCTTACTCAATCCCTAGGTAGGTATGGTGGACTCTCAAAATAAGATTTGGGTTGAGGGTTTTTGGATGCACAAGTAGTATCTCTACTTAGTGCGGAATTTTTGGCTAGAAAAGATATTGAGCAAGCACCACATGTTAAAGGATCTATGACAATATAACTTCTATGTGAATATGAACAAACATAAATCATTATGTTGTCTTCCTTGTCCAACGTCAACTATTTTGACACAAAATATTTAATGGGGGATCACAATCATAAAAGATGTCCAAGATAGTGTATTTGCATGTGAATCTTCTCTTCCCTCATTAATACTTTCATGAATTGCATCATTGACCAATGCTATGTTTGTCAATCTCCAATAAATTTTACCACTTATACTTTTCCTTATGTGATGTCATTACTTACCATAAGATTAGCATATGATCTTTTTCATTTATTTTCCTTTCCTTTATTAAAACATTTAAAATAAAGAAACAAAACTCAACCTACTCTTTATTATATATCTCGCACACGATTACATTGATAGATAGATCACTAAGCAAACACTCAAAAAGAAAGGATCGAACTAAACTTTTATTCAACTAAATCATAGGAAAACTAAAGATCGAACTAAAATAGATGAAAGCAAAGATAGTGGTGGTGATACGATACCGGGACACCTCCCCCAAGCTTGGCACAAGCCAAGGGGAGTGTCCATACCATGAACTCAAGTCTCCTTTGGTGATGAAGAAGGTGGTGGTAGTGATGAGGTAGTAGCGTCACACTTCAGGCTCAGGAGGTACTCGAATCTATGAATGATGCTCCAGAGGGCGATGACATGCTCTTGCAACAGAATATTTTGACGAGTGAGATATTTATTTTGCACACGAACCGTTTCAGTGATCCTAAAAGCCTCAATTTCAGTAGGGGTAAGATGATCATAGTAAGGCTGAAGGATGTCTTCTTCTTCTGCTAGTGGAACGGCTTGCCCCTCTGCCGGAACTTGATCTCCTATGACTTCCTTGACCTTGTCACCCTTGATGGTCTTCTCTGGTTCCTCTCTTTTTAGCTCTATCTTCATTAACCAAGCATCTCCTTCTACTTTTTCAGAGGAGGGAGAAGACATGATGCCTGGCTTGATAGATCTGACAGAAAACAACAAGAAGAACAGAAGATTTCTCCGTGATATGGTGTTCAATACGTTCGGGGGGTATATAAAGATTTTTTATCTTGGGAAACAAGCAAACGGTAGGAAAACGGAGTCGGGAAGGTTCCTGAGGTGGGCACAACCCACCTGGGCGCGCCAGGGGGCCCAGGCGTGCCCTGGTGTCTTGTGCTCCCCTCGGGTGCCTACCTGGTTGTTTCTTATTTTCCTAATTTTTAAAATATTCCAAAACTAACAGAAAATATTTTTGCGGATTTTTCTGAGTCCGTTTACTTACCATATCATGTACCTCCTCTTTTTTAATTATTCTAGAGTGTTCCAGAAGGTCTCTTTTATGTGTTCCTCCGGTGTCATGGTTTGAATAATATTGCTTTCAACATTAATAGGCGTACCTTAGATATAGTGTTTAATTCTTTCCCCATTGACCACCTTCGGGTTAGTACTTTCGGCATTATTTATTTTGATAGCTCCATAGCGGTAAACCTCCTCGATGATATATGGTCCTTCCCATTTAGAGAGAAGTTTTCCTGCAAAGAATCTAAAACGAGAGTTGTACAAAAGAACATATTCTCCAACTTTGAATTCCCGCTTTTGAATTCTTTTGTCGTGCCATCTTTTAACTTTTTCTTTAAATAACTTGGCATTTTCATAGGCTTGGGTTCTCCATTCATCTAGTGAGCTAATATCAAATAACCTCTTTTCACCGGCAAGTTTGACATCACAGTTGAGTTCTTTAATTGCCCAATACGCTTTGTGTTATAACTCTAAAGGCAAATGACAAGATTTTCCATAAACCATTTTTATAGGGAGACATACCCATAGGATTTTTATAAGCTGTTCTGTAGGCCCAAAGTGCATCATCTAATTTCTTAGACCAATTCTTTCAGGACCTATTAATGGTTTTCTGTAATTTTAGTTTTATTTATCTATTGCTAAGTTCAACCTGACCACTAGATTGAGGATGATAGGGTGATGCAATTCTATGGTTAACATCATATTTAGCAAGCATTTTACGGAAAGCACCATGAATAAAGTGTGAACCACCACCAGTCATTAAATATCTAGGGACTCCAAACCTCGGGAAAATAACTTCTTTAAGCATTTTAATGGAAATGTTATGATCAACACTACTAGTTGGAATAGCTTCTACCCACTTAGTAACGTAATCAACAGCAACCAAAATATGTGCATACCTATTAGAGGAAGGAAAAGGTCCCATATAATCAAAACCCCAAACATCAAATGGTTCAACAGCAAGTGAATAATTCATAGGCATTTCTTGACGCTTACCAATATTACCAATTCATTGACATTCGTCACAAGATAAAACAAACTTACGGGCATCCTTGAAGAGAGTAGGCCAATAAAAACCAGATTGCAATACCTTGTGTGCAGTTCTATCTCCCGCATGATGCCCTCCATAAGCTTCGGAGTGACATTTCCGTAGGATCTGTTCCTGTTCATGCTCAGGTACACAACGTCTAATAATACCATCTACTCGTTCTTTATAAAGATGTGGATCATCCCAAAAGTAATGTCTTAAATCATAGAAGAAAATTTTCTTTTGGTGGTATGTGAAACTAGGTGGTATGTACTTAGCAACAATATAATTAGCATAGTTAGCATACCAAGGAGTGTTATGAGAAACATTTATTGCAGCTAGTTGCTCATCAAGAAAGCTATCATCAATAGGTAGTGGGTCATCAAGGATATTTTCTAACCTAGATAAGTTATCAGCTACGGGGTTCTCAGCTCCTTTTCTATCAGTGATCTGTAGATCAAAATAATGTAGCAAGAGAACCCACCTAATGAGTCTAGGTTTAGCATCTTTCTTTTCTATAAGATATTTAATAGCAGCATGATCGGTGTGAACAATAACTTTAGAATCAACAATGTAGGATCTGAATTTATCAAAAGCAAACACAACTGCTAAAAATTCTTTTTCAGTAGGAACATAATTTCTTTGGGCACTGTCACGAGTTTTGCTAGCATAATGGATAAGATTTAATTTTTTATCAACTCTTTGTCCTAGAACAGCACCAACAACATAATCACTAGCATCACACATAATTTCAAAAGGCAAGTTCCAATCAGGTGGTTGAACAATAGGTGCAGAACATAAGGCTTTCTTAAGTGTTTCAAAGGCTTCTACACAATCATCATAAAAAACAAATGGAACATCCTTTTGTAAAAGATTTGTAAGAGGCCTAGAAATTTTAGAGAAGTCTTTAATAAATCTCCTATAGAAACCAGCATGACCTAGGAAACTACGAATACCTTTAATATTCTTAGGACATGGCATTTTCTCAATTGCATCACCTCGTTCAGAAATTTTATGCCCCAAAACAATACCTTCATTAACCATAAAGTGGCACTTCTCCCAATTCAAGACAAGATTAGTTTGCTCACATCTCTGCAAAACTCGATCAAGGTTGCTCAAGCAATCATCAAAAGAAGTTCCATATATAGAAAAATCATCCATGAAAACCTCAACAATCTTTTCACAGAAGTCAGAGAATATAGCAGTCATACATCTTTGAAAGGTAGTATGTGCATTGCATAAACCAAAAGGCATACGTCTATAAGCATAAGTTCCGAAAGGGCAAGTAAAAGTGGTTTTCTCTTGATCAGGTTGAGAGGCAGGTATTTGAGAAAAACCAGAATATCCATCTAGGAAGAGAAAGTGTGTGTGCTTTGATAATCTTTCTAGCATTCGATCAATAAAAGGCAAAGGGTAATGATCTTTTCTAGTAGCTTTATTTAATTTTCTAAAATCAATTACCATTCTATAGCCAGTAATAATTCTTTGTGGAATGAGTTCATTTTTATCATTAGGAACAACAGTAATACCTCCCTTCTTAGGGACACAATGAACAGGACTTACCCATCTACTATCAGCTATGGGATAGATTATACCTGCTTCCGGAAGTTTTGATATTTCAGTTCTTACCACTTCTTTCATCTTAGGATTCAAACGTCGTTGATGATCAACAACGGGTTTAGCATCAGGTTCCATATTAATCTTGTGCTAATAGAGAGTGGGACTAATGCCCTTAAGATCATCAAGACTATATCCAATAGGAGCACGGTGCTTCTTTAGAATTTTCAATAATCTTTCTTCTTCATGTTCTGAAAGGTTAGCACTAATAATAACAGGATATATCTTTTTCTCATCGAGATAAGCATATTTCAAAGTGTTAGGCAATTGTTTCAATTCAAACATGGGATCCCCTTTAGGTGGAGGAGGACCTCCTAGAGTTTCAATAAGAAAATTATGTTTAAGCAGAGGTCGTTGTTCAAAGAAAATTTTATCTATCTCATTTCTTTCATGCATATGCATATCATTTCCATGATCTAGCAAATATTGTTCTAGTGGATCAATAGGAGGCACAACAATAGAAGCAACACCAATTATTTCATCCTTACTAGGTAATTCTTTCTTCTGAGGTTGTCTATTAAACTTGGAAAAATTAAACTCATGAGGCTCATCACCAAAGCTAACACCCACAGTTTGTTTTTCACAATCTATTTTAGCATTGACAGTGTTCAAGAAAGGTCTACCAAAGATAATGGGACAAAAGTCATCTTGTGGGGAACCAAGAACTAGAAAATCAGTAGGGTATTTTATTTTCCGACACAAGACTTCAACATCTCTAACAATCCCAAGTTGTGTGATGGTGTCTCTAATAGCAAGTTTAATAGTAACATCTATGCCTTCTATTTCAACGGGTGCTATGTCATTCATAATTTCTTGGTATAAGGTAAAGGGAATAGCACTCACACTAGAACCTAAATCACATAAACGATGATAACAATGATCTCCTATTTTAACTGAGATGACATGCATGCCAACAACGGGTCTATGTTTATCTTTTTCATCGGGTTTGGCAATTCTAGCAGCTTCATCACAGAAGTAAATAACATGCCCATCAATATTTTCTACCAAGAGATCTTTAACCAAAGCAACACTAGGTTCTACTTTAATTTGTTCAGCAGGTTTAGGTGCTCTAATATTACTTTTGCAAACCACAGTTGAAACCTTAGCTTGTTCCTTTATCCTAACAGGGAAAGGTGGGTTTTCAATATAAGCAGTAGTCACAACTGGATCAACATTATAGATAATAGTTTCATCTTTAGCTATGTCGGGTTCTTTAATTTCTTCTTTAATAGGTGGGTGACATTTAAACCACTTATCCTTAGGGAGATCAACATGAGTAGCAAATGATTCACAGAAAAAGGCGACTATCTCAGAGTCAAGTCCATATTTAGTGCTAAACTTGTGAAAAGCATCGGTATTCATAAAAGATTTAACACAATCAAATTCAAGCTTAATACCTGACTCTTTACCTTCATCGAGTTCCCAATCTTTAGAGTTGCGTTTAATTCTTTCTAAAAGAAACCATCTGAATTCAATAGTCTTCTTCATAAAAGAACCAGTACAAGAAGTATCGAGCATGGATTGATCATCACGCGAAAGCCGAGCATAAAAATTCTGAATGATAATTTCTCTTGAGAGATCATGATTGGGGCATGAATATAACATTGACTTAAGCCTCGCCCAAGCTAGAGAGATACTTTCTCCTTCATGAGGCAAAAAATTATATATATAATTCCGATCACGATGAACAAGATGCATAGGATAATTTTTTTGGTGGAATTCCAATTTCAATCGATTCCAGTTCCAAGATCCAATATCATCGCATAGCCTATACCATGCCAATGCTTTTCTCTTCAAAGATAAAGGGAGAACTTTCTTCTTAGCTTCATCTCCGGGCAAACCTGCAAGCTTAAATAATCCACAAATTTCATCCACATATATCAAGTGCATATCAGGATGTTCGGTTCCATTTCCTGCATAAGGATTAGCTAGCAGTTGTTCTATCATACCCGAAGGAATTTCATAACCAATATTTTCAGTAGGTGCAGTAGGTTGAGGGACAACTAATTGTGGTTCCGGTCGAGGTGAAGATACCCCGAACAAAACCCTCAAAGGATGATTCCCCATAGTAACAAGTAACAATAAATTTCACCACGTAGTAAAATTTTTTCCTTACCAATTTCCACTTACCATGAGCGCTTCACTCACCGGAAATGGAGCCAGAAAAGAGCCTTGATGATCCACAAGTATAGGGGATCAATTGTAGTCCTTTCGATAAGTAAGAGTGTCAAACCCAACGAGGAGCAGAAGGAAATAACAAGTGGTTCTGAGCAAGGTATTTTCTACAAGCACTGAAATAGTCGGTAACAGATAGTTTGATAGCAAGATAATTTGTAACGAGCAAGTAACGGTAACGGTAAATAAAGTGCAGCAAGGTAGCCCAATCCTTTTGTAGCAAAGGATAGGCCAAAATGGTCTCTTATGATAAGCAAAGCGTTCTTGAGGGTACACTAGAATTTCATCATATCACTTTCATCATGTTGGTTTGATTCGTGTTCGCTACTTTGATAATTGGATATGTGGGTGGACCGGTGCTTAGGTGTTGTTCTTACTTGAACAAACCTCCTACTTATGATTAACCCCCTCACAAGCATCCGCAACTACGAGAAAAGTATTAAGATAAAATCTAACCGTAGCATTAAACTTTTGGATCCAAAACGGTCCCTTACGAAGTTGCGCATAAACTAGGGTTTAAGCTTCTGTCACTCTAGCAACCCATCATCTAATAATTACTCCACAATGCATTCCCTTAGGCCCAAATATGGTGAAGTGCCATGTAGTCGACGTTCACATGACACCACTAAGGGAATCACAACATACATATCATCAAAATATCGAACACATATCAAGTTCACATGATTACTTGCAACATGACTTCTCCAGTGACCTCAAGAACAAAAGTAACTACTCATAAATAATAATCATGCTCAAGATCAGAGGGGTATTAAATAGCATAATGGATCTGAACATATAATCTTCCACCAAATAAACCATATAGTAATCAACTACAAGATGTAATCAACACTACTAGTCACCCACAAGCACCAATCTAAGGTTCCGGTACAAAGATTGAACACAAGAGATGAACTAGGGTTTGAGAGGAGATGGTGCTATTGAAGATGTTGATGGAGATGGCCCTCCCAAAGATTGGAGAGTTGTTGGCGATGACGATGACGATGATTTCCCCCTCCCGGAGGGAAGTTCCGCCGGCGGAATCGCTCCGCCGGAGGGCAAAAGTTCTCCTGCCCAAGTTCAGCCTCGAGACGTCGGCGCTTTGTCCCGAAAGTCCTTCCCTTATTTTTTCTAGGTCAAAATGACTTATATACCAGAAGAGGGGCACCGGAGGTGGGCCGAGGAGGGCACAACCCACCAGGGCACGTTGGGCTCCCTGGCGTGCCCAGGTGGGTTGTGGCCACCTGGTGGTCCCCCTCTGGTAGTTATTTGCTCCAATATTCTTCATATATTGCAAAAACAGTTCTCGGTAAATTTTCACCTCATTTGGAGATGTGCAGAATAGGTAACTCTGACGTAGCTTTTTCAGGTCCAGAATTCTAGCTGCCGGTATTCTCCCTCTTTGTGTAAACCTTGCATATTATGGGAGAAAAGGCATTAGAAATACTCCAAAAAGCATTATTATGCATAAAAACATTATAAATAACAGTAGGAAAACATGACGCAAAATGGACGTATCAATACTATTCCTTGAGGAGGAACTTCCACAGGGATGTGCTCACCCTTGGCTACTGGCATACCAAGTAAACAAGACAAATAGAGCCATCGAAAACCTGGAGGACTATTGCCTTGTCTTATGAGGGAGTGGACTCGAGGTCAATGCCAATGAAGACCAGTTCATACACTTGCATATACGACTCACTCTCTTGTATCCACGTGTCGACATTGCTGATCTCGTTGGTGTAGACGGTGCAGATGGTGCAGCCGTCGTGGAGGTCGACATGGTGTTCCCGAGTGAATGGGGCTAGTAAGCCCAACATCACCATCCTATCGCCGCTGAGGGCGCCGAAAGATCCAGCGCGAGACATGGTGCTAGTGATAGAAGATGCGGGGAGAGATTGAGAGTGGAATGGGGAAGGTGATGGAAAGGGGAGTTGGCAACCACTTAAATCATGGTGGGAGGCGAGGAGGCTGCCAAAGCAGTTTGAACGACGGCCATACCAAGTGTGCGCCATGTAGCCACGATCTGACGGTGCCCCGTTCATACGAGGCACATGAGGAGGCACGGGAAGACTTGACCGTCTGTTTTTTTTTCTACACACGAAGATGTGATTGTGCATTGCTTTTTTTTACGCGCAATGACTATGAAAGTGCTCTCGGTGTATTGTGGAAGCGCTCATATTGTTTCCGAAATGTGGCCATGCATTTTGAAAGCCCTTGCTAGTGTTTCTGAAAGTGCTCACACTATTCACACAAAAATTTGTAGAAAGTTAACAAAGATACAATCACATATTTTTACATAAGCACCATGAATTTGTACATCATCACACCACTTACTCTACATAAATAAGTATAATAGAATAACACACGACATCTTTGACCTAGTACAATCATAGTTAGAACATATGATCGCTCATACCTAAATTAACATACTACTAGTTGAATGTAGATACCCAAGTTCTTTAAATAACACACGACATCTTTGACCTACTACAATCATAGTTAGACCATATGTTTGCTCAATCTAAATGAACATACTACTAGTTGAATGTACACACCCAAGTTCTTGCAATTCACCACCCATTGTTTCTCTTCCGGTGCTTCTAGCCGCTCGAAGATCCCTCGTCTTTGTTCTTACGGGCATGGAGTCATTCCTTCATTGGTGGTTGGAGAAGGTGACATAGCCCACCCTTAATGATTAGCATCCTACGGTACAACTCGTAGCTAAGTACCCATCTTTTGTTGCGTACTCGAGGTGTAGCGAGGAAAGCAGCTTCCACTCCCAGTACTGGTGCTTGTCCCTTGTGAATGATTTCTTCATGTTCTTGTATGACAGGTCGATGATGGCCACTGCAAGGTCACCCATGGAGTCCCTTTCTCCACCACCTTTGATACGGAACTACTCTTGGATGTCGACATGGTGTTCGTTTCGAATCATTATCCATGCACGGGCAGGCATGATCGTGTCGCCCCTTGATAACCCACAAGTATAGGGGATCGCGACAGTCTTCGAGGGTAGTATTTCACCCAAATTTATTGATTTGACACAAGGGGAGCCAAAGAATATTCATAAATATTAGTAGTTGAGTTGTCAATCCAACCACACCTAGAGAATTAAATATCTGAGCAAGTGTTTAGTAGCACAGTAGTATGATAGTTTGATAGCAATGGTAACAGTAGCAATAGTAATAGTAACAGTAACAGTAGCAGTTTTATAGTGATTGTAATAGCAGCAGCAACAAAAGTAACTTAGCAAATATCAATATGTGAAAAGCATAGGCATTGGATCAGTGAGGGATAATTGTGTTGGATAACATTCATCATGTAACAGTCACAACCTAGAGCGATACATGATAGCTCCAATTTATCAATGTAATGTAGACATGTATTCCGTATATAGTCATACGTGCTTATAATAAGAGCTTGCATGACATCTTTTGTCCTACCCTCCCTTGGCAGCGGGGTCCATGAGGAAACTAGGGATATTCAGGCCACCTATTAATAGAGAACTGGAACAAAGCATTAACACATGGTGAATACATGAACTCCTCGAATTACAGTCATCCCTGGAGAGTATCCCAACTATTGTCACTTTGGGGGTCTATGGGTCAGAACAATAAAAAGTGCACATATAACTAGCAAATAGGATCAAGAACTCAAATATATTCATGAAAACATAAAGGGTTCAGATCTAAAATCACGGCACTCGGGCCCTAGTGACAAGCATTAAGCATAGCAAAGTCATAGCAACATCGATCTCAGAAGATAGTGGATACTAGGGATCAAGCCCTAACAAATTGACTCGATTACATGACAAATCTCATCCAACCCCATCACCGTCCAGCAAGCCTTCGAAGGAATTACTCACTCCCGGTGGTGAGCATCATGGAGTTGGCGATGAAGAAGGGTTGGTAATGATGATGGCAATGAATCCCCCTCTGCGGAGCCCCGAACAAACTCCAAATCAGCCTCCTGATGAAGAACGGGAGGTGGCGGCGGCTCCTTATCATAAACACGATGAAACTTATCCTCTTATTCTTTTTCTCGGGGAAAAGGAATTTATAGGCTTGAGATTAGGGTCAACGGAGCCACGTGGGCCCGTCAAGGTAACAGGGCGCGCCCGGGGGGTGGTTGTACCCTGTTGCCTTGTGGGCAACTGGTGGCCCCCCTCTGGTGGATCTTCGCTCCAGTATTTTTTATATATTCCATAAAAAATCTCCAAAAAGTTTCGTCCAATTCCGAGAACTTTTATTCCTGCACAAAAACAACACCATGCTAGTTCTGCTGAAAAGGGAGTCAGTCAGGGTTAGTTTCATCCAAATCATGCAAATTAGAGTCCAAAACAAGAGCAAAAGTGTTTGGCAAAGTAGATACGATGGAGACATATCAACTCCCCCAAGCTTAACTCATTGCTTGTCCTCAAGCAATTCAGTTGACAAACTGAAAGTGATAAAGAAAAACTTTTACGAAATCTTTTGTTCTCGTATCCGTATATAAGCTTAAATAGCACCCAAGTTCTCAACAAAGATCATGAAATAACCATGTAAATGATAACACTTAGAATTTATATTTACTCATATCAATGGCATAATCAACTAGCAAGAAATAACAACATATCTCAAATGCCAACACTTTGTCAAAATAACCATGATATAATATGATAACATGGTATCTCACTAGCCCTTTCTGAGACCGCAAAACATAAATGCAGAGCATCTCCAAATTTCAAGCAGCGACTAAACAGTGTAATTCAGGGTAGAAGAGATCAAGTCATAATGCACACAACATTAACGATACTCAATGCATAAGAATGACAATAGTGCTCTCAGGATTGGTGCTTTAATTGAGAAGGTGATGACTCAACAATAAAAGTAAATAACATAAAAGTAAATAGATAGGCCCTTCGCAGAGGGAATCATGGATTTGTAGATGTGCCGGAGCTCGAAGCTTAAATCAGAGATAAATACAATTTTGAGAGGTGTACTTTTCCTGTCAATGTTACGACTGAGGATTTTCAATATCTTCCATTCTAAACACATTATCGACGGTTCCCAAGCGGAAAGGTAAAGTTTACTCCCCCTCCACCATACAAACACAAGCCATGGCTAGCCGAATCCACAGGTGCCCTCCAAACAATCAACCTTCCAGGCGAGTTTGTTTCATTATATATATTTTTTCATTTTTGATTATAGGACTATGCATCCCAATTACCAGCCTCTCTCGTGCAATGAAAAGTGAATAAACACCCATCGTGAGAATAACTCACTTAGCATGTGATACGTCTCCGTCGTACCTACTTTTCCTAACGCTTTTGCTCTTATTTTTTACTCTAATTTGCATGATTTGAATGAAACTAACCTGGACTGACGCTGTTTTCAGCAGAACTACCATGGTGTTGTTTTTGTGCAGAAATAAAAGTTCTCAGAATTGGATGAAACTTTTTGGACAATTATTTGGGAATAAATAAAAAATATTGGAACCAAGATCCACTGGAGGGGGCCCCAGCTGCCCACTAGGCACCAGGGTGCGCCACCCCCCTCTGGCGCGCCCTGGTTGGTAGTGGGGCCCATGAGGCTCCTCCACCCCTATTCTGGATACTATAAATTCATATTCTCCTAGAAAAAAATAGGGGAGGAAGTTTCATCATGTTTCATGATACGAAGCCACCACCACCTCATGTTCTTCATCGGGAGGGCAGATCTCGAGTCCGTTCTGGCCTCCAGAGAGGGGGATTCGCCGCCATCATCATCACCAACCATCCTCCATCACCAATTTCACGATGCTCACTGCCGGGAGTGAGTAATCCCTTCGTAGGCTTGCTGGACTGTGATGGGTTGGATGAGATTCATCATGTAATCGAGTTAGTTTTGTTAGGGCTTGATCCCTAGTATCCACTATGTTCTGAGATTGATGTTGCTATGACTTTGCTATGCTTAATGCTTGTCACTAGGGCCCGAGTGCCATGATTTCAGATCTGAACTATTTATGTTTTCACCATTATATATATGTTCTTGATCCGATCTTGCAAGTCATATGCACCTGTTACGTGTTATGATCCGTAAACCCCAAGGTGAAAGTAATTGGGATACTTTCTGGTGATGACCGTAGTTTGGGGAGTTCATGTATTCACTATGTGTTAATGCTTTGTTCCGGTTCTCTATTAAAAGGATGCCTTAATATCCCTTAGTTTCCTTATGGACCCCACTGGCACGGGAGGGTAGGACAAAAGATGTCATGCAAGTTCTTTTTCATAAGCATGTATGACTATTTACGGAATACATGCCTACATTATATTGATGAACTAGAGTTAGTTCTGTGTCGCCCTCGGTTATGAATGTTATATGATGAATATCATCCAACAAAATCACTGATCCAATGCCTATGAGCTTTCCACATATTGTTCTTGCTAAGTTACTACTGTTGCTGCTACTGTTACAACTGCTACAAAATTATTACTGTTACTGATACCGTTACTATTGCTATCACTATCAAACTACCACATTACTGTGCTACTGATCTCTTTGCTACAGATATTTAATCTCTGTGGTTGAATTGACAACTCAACTGCTAATACTTACAAATATTCTTTGGCTCCCCTTGTGTCGAATCAATAAATTTGGGTTGAATACTCTACCCTCAAAAACTGTTGTGATCCCCTATACTTGTGGGTTATCAAGACCTTTTTCTGGAGCCGTTGCCGGGGAGCATATCTATATTTGTTGAGTCACTTGGGATTTATATCTATTTATCACTATGAAGAATCTTAAGGATGATAGAACCAAGATCGTTCCCTCTAAGACGAGGGGAGGTAAGGAACTGTTATCTAGCTCTGCATTTGATTCACCTTCTGTTTTGAGTAAGCTTGCAACACCACCACATGCTATTAATCCTGATACGTCGCAAGTTATTGATGATGCTACTTCTGGTATGAATGATGCTATCAATGATGCTAGTACCTTGCTTGATAAGACTGTGCCACTAGGTGAATTTCTTGATGAACAACTTGCTAGAGCTAAGGAAATTGAGAATGCTGAAACTGATGATATTACTGAAACTGATGAAGTCTTTGAAACCGAGAATTATGAAACACCTTTTAGACCTAGCACTCCTAGATATGAATTTCCTAAGATACCCGAGGGTTATGTTATGGATGGAGAGGTTGCTAGGGATTTTCTTGCTTGTAAGGATAGAGAGGATCTTAAGAAATTGCTATGCAAGTTGAAAGAAAAATCTTTGAATGCTAGAATGAAATATGATCCTAAGTTTGCTACTTCACCTATCTTTATTATTGATAAGGATTATGAATTCTCTGTCAACCCAGAGTTAATTACTTTGGTTGAATCTGATCCTTTCCATGGTTATGAAACTGAAACTGTTATGACACATCTTACTAAATTAAATTATATAGGCACCCTATTTGCTCATGAAGAAAAAATTCGCTACTACTATATCCTTAAATTATTTCCTTTCTCATTAAAAGGTGATGCTAAGATATGGTACAATACTCTTGCTCCTGGTTGTGTGCGTAGTCCCCAGGATATGATTTATTACTTCTCTGAAAAATATTTTCCTGCTCATAAGAAACAAGCTGCCTTACAGGAAATATTCAACTTTGTGCAAATTGAAGAAGAGAGTCTCCCACAAGCTTGGGGGAGGCTTCTCCAAGTACTTAATGCTTTGCCTGATCATCCTCTCAAGAAAAATGAAATACTTGATATCTTCTATAATGGACTAACCGATACTTCTAGGGACCACCTAGATAGTTGTGCTGGTTGTGTTTTTTGGGAACGAACTGTTGAACAAGCCGAGGAACTATTAAATAATATATTGAAGAATTATGATGATTGGACACTTCTTGAACCACCGCCTATTCACTATGAGTTAATGCTTTGTCCAAAGAAGAGGGGTATTTTATTTCTCAGTCCTGAAGATATGCAAGAGGCAAAGAAATGTATGAAGGAAAAAGGTATTAAAGCTGAAGATGTTAAGAATTTACCACCTATTGAAGAAATACATGGTCTCGACACACCACCAAAGGTGGTGGAGGTAAATTCTCTTTTGAAATTTGATGAAGGTGACATCCCGCATAATAAACCTCCTAGTAAATGCTTATATGAATTTGATAACTATATTATGAAGCAAGATCACTTCAATGCCTATGTTATGAAACAGTTAAAACAAAATTCTGATATGATTGCTTGCTTGAGTGACTTGTTATTTAGAATCACTAATGATGTTAGAGGCGTAGGAAAATATGCTTCTATGGTTCAAACTCAGTTAGAACAAGTTGCCAAATCTCAAAGTGAGTTGCTCAATGAAATGAATAATAATATGAATGATCATGATGGTAGAGTAATGACTAGAGGAGGTACAATGACTCAGGAGCCACTTTATCTTGAAGGTCACCCTGAAAGAATTGAACAAGATTCTAATGCTAATGCACCTACTCCATCTAAAAAGAAAAAGAAAAACGATAGGACTTTGCATACTTCTAGTGAACCTGAAATAGAAAAACCTTCTGAAGATAACAATGATGTCTCTAATTCAGATGCTGAAACTCAATCTGGTAATGAACATTCATCTAGTGAAAATGAAAATGATAAGAATGATGTTCATGAAGATGCTTAACAAGATAATGATAAAGAACCAGATAATGATATTGAAATAGAACCTGTTGTTTATCTTTATAACCCACAACCTAAAAATAAACGTTATGATAAGAGAGAATTTGTTGCTAGAAAACATGGCAAAGAAAGAGAACCATGGGTTCAGAAACCCATTCCCTTTCCACCTAAACCATCTAAGAAAAAGGATGATGAAGAATTTGAACGCTTTGCTGAAATGCTTAGGCCAGTCTTTTTGCGTACTCGTTTGACTAATATTTTAAAGATGGCCCCTTATGCTAAATATATGAAAGATATTGTCACTAATAAAAGGAAAATGCCTGAAGATGAAATCTCCACTATGCTTGCTAATTATTCTTTTAAGGATGGAGTACCTAAGAAATTAGGAGATCCAGGAATACCAACTATACCATGTTCCATCAAAAGAAGTTATGTCAAAACTGCTTTATGTGATTTAGGAGCTGGTGTTAGTGTTATGCCTTTCTCTTTATACAAAATACTTGATTTGAATAAACTCACACCTACTGAAATATCATTGCAAATGGCTGACAAATCAACTGCCATACCTATCGGTATTTGTGAGGATGTGCCCGTTGTTGTTGCAAATGTTACTATCTTAACAAACTTTGTTATACTTGAGATGCCCGAGGACGACAACATGTCGATTATCCTTGGTAGACCCTTTTTGACTACTGTAGGGGCTGTTATTGATTGCAATAAAAGCAAAGTCACTTTTCATATCAATGGTAATGACACTACCAAAAAAAGACACATCCGTGACATTTTGGCCCAAACGAAATTTTTTTCTGTCATGCTTATGACACTTCTATGACGATAATTGTGACAAAAACACATATCATCATAGATGTGGTGGGCTCCTACTTCTATGACAAAAAATCATGACAGAAAATGGGCTTTCCGTCCTAGGCGGGCCGGGGACGCACCTGCATGGCATTTTTTGGGCCGTCCATGACGAAAAAAAATCGTGGTAGAAGCGAGGGCGAGGAAAATATCGGGGAGTTCCCGGTTACGGTGGGTGGTCGGGGCCGAGCGATGCACGGAGGTTTGCGCGTTTCTCTCGTGTACGCGCATGTGTGCGAGGCGTTGGCTAACTGAACCCGAGCGATAACACGTTACTGAACCCGAGTGATCGATCCCTTGGCTGTTAACTGAACCAGAGCGATTCATTCGCTGCTGACTGAACTCGAGTGATTCCTTCGCTGCTGCTAACTGAACTGGAGTGATCGATCACTGCTGCTGCTTACTGAAGCCGATCGAGCCCCCGTGCGAAATGTAGCAAACGGGTGTTGGGTTGCCTCTCGATGAACAGTGACCATTACTACCGTGCACGCGGTACATAGAACAAGTCGAGATGTGGTGAGTCGAGCTGGTTGTTTGGCTATGGATGAAAGTTCCCGGTGGGGGCTGGATGAACAAGACCCCGTGGTAGTAGGCTGTTGCCGCTAGATGAACAGGACCCCGAGGAGGCCGCCGCACCCCAGCCGGTTGGGGGTGGATGAACAGGACCCCCGTGGAGGTTAGATGAATAGTAGTCGGTGGAGGCTGGATGAACAGTAACCCATGGATGAACTGTAGCTGGTGGAAGCTGGAGGAAGTCGATGGTGGATGAATAGTAGCCCGTGGAGGCTGGAGCGAGGCAGTAGACGGTGGATGAACAGGACCCCGTTTCAACAGTAGGCGCTCCAACAGAAGTCCGTTTCCTCCATTTTGTGGTACGCCACACCCCTCTCAATCAACAGTACGCCGTTTCGACCGTAGGCACTCGAACAGAAGTCTGTTTCCTCCGTTTTGCGGTATGCCAGACCCTTCCCGATGAACAGGACCCCGTTTCGACTATACGCGGTCGAACAGAAGGCCGTTTCCTCTGTTCTGTGGTACGCCAGACCTCATTTCGGCTGTTGTGTCCAAGCCGGTTGGCTCCCGATGAACACGACGCCGTTGCTGCCGTCCGCTGGCTCTCCATGTACACGAGCGCTGGCCGTACGTATGCGCGAGTAGGCGTTCGAGACCCCGCCCGTATGTACGTACGTGGCCGTATTTTTTGGCATCTGGTTGTACGTACGTGTACACAGTTTAGAAGGGACTGCCTAAACTGCTACGTCGGGGGCTCTACTACTACACGTGCGCTGCTTGCTCGGCCACGGTTCATCGTTGCAGAGAGACCGATCGACCAGTATGTACGTACACATTCGCGACCAAACAGACAACCCTACGTACGGTTCGATCGGGTGGGTCCCTGCCGTCAGGGAGGATAAGGAGGCACTCCCTTGCGTGCGAAGATATATGTGGTGGGTCCCAGCTGTCAGGGGGAGGAATCATATTTTTGCGCGTAATAAGGAGGCACTTCCTTGCATGCGAAGATGTAGGTGGTGGGTCAAGCTGTCAGCCTCACAGTCTACAGTCGTCTTCTGATGGCTGTCGTTCATTGACAACATTAACCACGCCGCGCCGAGAACACCAAGGCGGTGGACGACGGCGAGGCCTGCTAAGGGAACAATGCGGAGCCGAGGAAGACGAGGCAGTGGATGCCCACGCGGAGGGGAGTATGAGGGTTCACTGGTTTCGCTGCGGTGTGAGGCTGCCGTCGCCGAAGAATAACACGGGGTATGGGTGAGTAGAGGCAAGCCCTGGCCGGCGGTGGGATTAGGGTGGGGCGGTGAGGCCTGCGCGACAGCACTACCGCCCACAGGAGGCACGAGCAGGCGGTCCTGCCGGCGCTGGTTTGGGCGGCAGGAGCAAGAAGATCAGAGGTTGAAGAAGCAGCACGGCTGTTGGATTAACATCCAACGGTCCAGCTGCTAGAATCATTTGTTGACAAAGTTGACAAATCCCTGCGTACGCGTCAGCTTAGTAGGCCCACAAGTCAGCCACCAAATCTTCCGGGTCCCAGCTGTCATCGGGAGAAATAGTTTTTTTCGCATAATAAGGAGGCACTTCCTTCCGTGCGAAGATTTTGCTAGTGGGTCCCAGCTGTCAGCAGGAGCAATCATTTTTTCGCGTAATAAGGAGGCACTTGCTTGTGTGGGTCCCTTCTTTCAGCATCTCCACTTACATCCCTCTTCCGATGGCCGTCGTTTGTTGACCATGTTGACCACGCCGCGTCGAGAGCACCAACGCGGTGGATGACCCATGTAAAAAAAATGCGGTGGACGACGGCGAGGCCCAGGAAGGGAATGACTCGGAGCCGGCGAAGCCACAACAGTGGATGCCCATGCTGAGGGGAGTATGAGGGCTGACTGGTCGGTTGCGGGGTGAGGCTGCCATCGCCAAAAAATAACAGGAGGTGTGGGTCGGTAGAGGGATGGCCTGGCCAGCGGTGGGAGTAGGGTGGGCCGGTGAGGCCTGCGCGGCAGCACAGCCAGCCACGGAAGGAGGGAGCAGGTAGTCCTGCCAGCGTTGGTTTGGGCGGCTGGGGTTGGAAGATCAGAGATTGAAGAAGCACGACGGCGGTTGGATGGACATCCAACAGTCACTGCTCTGTGTTGACTAAGTTGACAAAGGCTTGTGTACGCATAAAAAAAATTAGGACAGTGTCATCGCCAACCTAGTAGGCCCACAAGTCAGCCTCCAAATCTATGGAAAACAACATACAGCCCATTTGCCATTATTTTTAATAACTTACAGCCCATTTGCTCATTCTTAATGATATTTTGAAGCCCATATTCTGGCAACTGCTTAAAAATTCAACAAAATTTTGCATATTCCGGTGTGGTCCGAACTCTTTAATCATGAAATTTTGAGTCACATTAAAAATAATTATAAAAATAATTTTATTTCAAATTAAAATACAATAAAAAAATTCCCGCAAAAACAATGAAATATAAAATCTTGAAATCCTAAAAAAACGAAATTTGAATTTAGTTGCAGGTTTTCTGTGTTTTGAAAATTTACAGCCCATTTCTTACTACTTATAGCCCATTTTCTGGGGAAGCCGAATATATTTCCTCGTCTTTAAAGATTTGCAGCCCAGCAGGGCTGAGAAAAGCAAGTAGGCCTGGGTTGGGTATTGTCCAAAAAAATAGAACTGGGCTAGCTATTTTCAGAAAGAAAAAAGATATCAACTGGGCTCGTCATGTGCATAAATAAAAGCCTGGGCTAATGGGTCACAGCCCCCGCATAGCGCAGTTGATACCCTGCTCCGTCTCTAAAACATAAAAACAACTGGGCGAGCTGCTGGGTCCCTCTTGCTACAATATTTCTCTCTTTAATAAAGGAAATGGCAAGCCATTTGCCTTGTTTCAATGAAAAAGTGATAGTCACAGCCGAGTTAAAAAGGGCAACAACATCTAACTCAAGCTTACAAACAGTACAAAAGCCAAAGGATTAATTGCTCATCAAATTTAGACAAAACCCAGATTGAACATGGCAATAACATCTAACCCAACCACTGTTTTTGGCAGCCACAAACAAATGGATCGGTCTGATCCATAAAATCAACATCCTGTGCGAATTTTTTTACTGGAACATGACGACAAGTTGTTGTAAATAGAAGCTGAGCACGTTCAGAAGCCCATTTGTCCACCTAAAACTTCTTTTTTTGCTGTTCAACATATCCATCCGTGAGAAATTTCTTGTTGAAAAACTTAAGCCTCATGGACAATAGTAACCTTGCATTCAACAGGAAGAATGTGACAAAGCTTCTGTTTGCCTGGTTGGATGCATATCCTTCCATCGTTATTGTCCTCAAACGAATGTCATGAGAACTGAGAAAATCCCGGTGCTTATTACGCCATCGATTGGTTATATGTTTTTCTCCCTGTGTTAGTGCCTCAGTAGACATGAAGATTGAAAACAGTTAAGGTCTAAAAAAAGAGTATGTCGAAAGAGCGACAACTGAACAGTTAATTCTAGTACAATATATATGGGCTTTCAATGTGCATGAAATCATCACCTTTATATACAAATTCTCTAGACATGGAAAGCATCGCAGCAAGCTAATAATTGTGTTCAGATCATAACTAAACATTCCGATATATAAGATCTTGACAGAATCCAGCACCATTGATAGGCTATCCATGGAAGAACTCTTCATTGAGCATATAACATAATATTAGTACCCAAAGTGTACACCAAGATGATATAAAACTTATGCACACAAATGAAAAATGCAGCTTATGATTACAAATGTGTAGATGATAATATACGGTACCTGAATAAGTGTGGAGCCAAACACCAACTTCTGATCATTAAACAGATCAGGAATTACACCCAAGGTCTCCAGTTTAGGCGCAGAGATGATAGTTATTTGCGAAGGTATATGACAATAATGATGGAGCAACCTTTGAAGTGAAGGGGCATGTTCGATGACGAGCTGCTGTCCTTCAAAACAAATTCCAATGCTTTTAAGGTGAAGCGACTTTATTTGGAGACAACTGATAGGGATTTCTATTCCCAAAACAATCAGCAAGCGCTCCAGGGCAGGGCAACTAGAGTGGATGATGCTATGCAGTGAGGCCTCCGACAGATAAACCACCACAAGCAAAAGTTTTTTTAGCAGTGGGAGTCGAAGCATTTGTACCAGATCGTCTGGTAGATGGCACCGGGCGAAGGTGGAGGTGTGGAGAGAGGAGGAAAACCACGAGATGGACAACGGTGGTGTGGGCATAAATTCTTGGCCTTCGGTTCATGGTATGTAATTTTTGTGTAATGGTAGAACTCAAACTGCTGGAGTTTTTCGAATTAGGGGATGTCAGCCAGGCGTCCACCATGCAGGGTATGGACACCAGGTAGCGTGTCGGGATACAGAGGCGTTGAACGAAGCCCTGGTGGGAGGAGATGATGGCTCTGAGGAGTTCAAAATTAGGAACGACAGATAGCTGACAAGAGTCGAGATTAAGGGGCGTGGCGCGCCATAGAGGGCACCACCGAGTTGAGAGGACTTGTGTGCGGCAACAATCCTTGGTGGGGAGAAGCGAGATGATCTCCCCAAGGATGTCGTCTGGGAGATCGCTGATGTAGTCCACTCGAGATTCTATGGGTTCCTCAGATTCGTTGGGGGGGGGGGGGGCTCGCCGCTTCTCCCCGCGCTGTCGGGTGCGGGATCTACAACCGGCGTCGTCGCTGGTGGCAGCATCATCTTCTTGGCGCTGGGTCCAGCCGACTCCATTTTCCTTGCGGGCATCGCACCGAGCTCACGGGTTTGAGCAGAGTAGCAAGAGACGAGCCTAGTCGCAGTGCGAGTGGGGAAGAAGGAGTGCTGGGGTTTTCTGTAGGAGCGAGGAAGAAGAGGAGCAGGCGTTTTCTGTACGAGTGAGGAAGAAGGTGAGCGGGGCTTCTCTGTACGAGTGAGGAAGATGGGGAGCGGGGGGAATTGGGGGGAGATGGAAGCGAGAGAGTCCAGTGAGCTGCAGTATAGGTGGAAGCGAGGAGGAAGGAGGGTGTTTCTGGGATCTCCCCCTCTTCAAGAAAAATGGGCTTTTCCTCGCAAAAAACAAAAAAAATGGGCTTTAAGATGGATAGGCTTTTGTATCGGCCTAGTCGGCTGCCCGTGTGTTTCGTACTAGAGGGCCTTAACACTAGAGGCAGCCCATTAGAGACACTCTCCAGCTCTCCAACTTATTGCCCATTCAAAAGAAAAAAAAGAGACACCTGCAGCTTAATTATGGCTCCTCATCGGTAACATTTTTCAACTTGAAAAAAAGTTATAGCTCCTTCACGGGCCGACGTGGCATCCACCAAATTAGAGGATGTTGTACTACATGCAGACACTCACACTGGTCGTAGCGCGGCAAAATGAGGGGTCAAATAACATGCCCACAATATACATAGATTGTAAAGGTTGACACGCTAGTCAACATTCACACTAAACTAAGCTTCACAAGATACGGTATGCATACTAGCTAACATTCACAAGCACTTAAGTTCAGCATGTTTACGCATCTAAATGATTCACAAGACTATAACCAAGACAAAGCTGTGAGAAGATGTAGAAATAAAGAAAAAATGATCGATGCTTCTCTGAGCAAAGGGCATCCCTACGCACGGATTAAGTTCCTAGGCATGCTTCTTTCTGCTCAATGTTGCGTGCACTTTGAGCATGTTGGCAACTCCACAGCTAGCTTGATGGCTCATCTTGCAATTTATGCTGACACATTGCAGCAAACAGAGGAGGCAATAGAGATCACTCAACATCAGACCATTTTGTGCAGTTCCACTGAAATCATCTTCATTGTCCTGAATGTGAAAAGATAGGAAAGTGTTGTACTTAAACGGTGTCGCAAAAAAGTAGCACATATCAATAGCTCGGCATGACAAAACACGATCAACTGGACGAAGGGGATACTGACCTGCGTGAGGAAGATTATGCATAATTGTATAGGTGGTTAGTTGATTTCCACCTTGGGATCTCCTATGATGGCACGGAGGAAATTCTATGCAATCGATGAGCGCAATTCCTTTCGTGTGGCTTTAGAAAATTTGGCCAACTAACCCCAATATCTTTTTTGTGCAGTTCCACTAAAATAATACACCGCTGTTTGCACGACCCCTACTCACCGGCCAGGCCATCAAGGACTCGGTCTCTTTTATCTTGCGTTGACGGCGTGGAGCAGTGCTTGTTTGCTCCTCCACACATGACAGGCTCGTTCCACACTGCAAACAGCAAGTAAACGTACGAATAAGCTTATTTCATCTTGCATTGGTCATTCTACCTAGTTACGAATGTGGGAATACCTGGAGCACCGTGAGGTCAGCTGACAGTAGGTTCCACTAAAATTGAGGTTTGTGCTTCCGTTTGCACAAATAGACACCATATGGAGATAGACAACCCTGTTTGCACAAATATGTAACAGGGTTATTTACGCAGTGTCATTTTTTTGCAGCGGCATATGATTAACAGCAGCATCCCATATGTTATCAATGGCATTACAGTGACAGTATGAAAAAGTGCCATTAACTAAGAAGTGCCATCACATCAAATCAACACTGGCACTAGATTAACGGGGGCTTACATTAACATGCATAAGAATTGCATTATTACTCTGTGATGACAGATTGGGAGTAGCAATTGATCAGTACGTACGTGCACGGTTAACAGGATCGATCGTTCTAACAAAGGGTGATATGGAAAGGAGAAACACATCGTCGTGTCAACCATTGTGCAATTAAATTTTGTGCAGTTCAACGGAGATGTAGCTATGTTACCGGTGTCAGAGTTTAGTGTAATGGCCCAAAACACTCTTTATGAGAAATAAAGCAAGATAGAAGCATTTCATAAAATGGTGGTGGCATTGATTCAGTTTATCAATGGCAATAGATTGACAGCAGCATTACTTAATAGCGACATCACATTAATAGTGGCATTGTTTCATTTTACCTGTGATGTTAGATTAACAGCAGCAGTAAGGGCATAGGGACAGGGGAGGCACAAGCACGTTTTACATCCACTAAGGCATAAAGTGGTGAGGCGAAGGTGTTGCCGAGTGCGGCAAACATGCAAAGCATGTCTGGATTTGTGCATTTTTTGTTCTCGTTAGTGACATTTCCAATGTGACCACAAGAAATCTAGATGTGCTCATTCTCGGTTGCATTGTCGACCCAACACCCCCCACTTTCTATCCTTTTTTGACCAAAAGACCGGTCAGTCTAGCATCTTTATTTCCCTTTCCAACCAAGAGATCGGTTCGTTAGCCAATATCTGCAGTACCTTTTTTCCTCTAATAGTAAAAATTTAGGTGGTGTTCGAGTGTTCGACAAGCTGACGGAGCTAGCTACATGGGGAGCTTTGTAATACTAGAAGAATATCCACATGCAGGATGCAGCGATGTGGGGAGCAATCCTAACTTGATGAAAAAAAGGGATGCGGCAACGTGGGGAGCTGGGCCATTAGAACAAGGCCGGTTCTAAAATAAGTTATACCTCTGGTCGGTGGGATGTGGCGAGGCAGGCGGCGGGATCTGCCAACTCAACAGCGGGGAGCAAGGGTGAGGAGGACCTCCCACGCCGGTGCCAGGTCAGAGAAGACGGGGCGCGTCGGCTTCCTCCTGCCACCGGCGACCACCAGCGAAAGGGATCCAGCCGGATCTGTGTCAACCGGAGAGGAGAGATAGACAAAGAGAGTGGACACCGCCGTCTTGTTTAGATCTGGAGAGGGTGAGAGAGTGAGAAGAAGAGAGCAACCCTAGCAAGCAAGTCCCGAAGTGGACTAGTGGAGTAGTAATTGTTTTTCTCTCCGTAGCGATCATTTTAAATTGAATACGCGCGGAGCCATCTTTTCATTTAACGTACCAGTAAAAAGAAACTCGATCAATAACCGCGCCACCGCCCCACTGCGTCAGGTCGCACTTGGTATGGCTGACATTTGGTCCCAGACCCCACATTAAGTGGACGACTAGATGTCTCAAATTGTCACGTTACCTGCCTTTTCATGTGCAAATGCGCTCCACCGTGAGTGTACCCATGCGTGTGCGTGAGGAGAGAGTGAAGTCCGACTTATAAAACTTGAGGTTGTGGAGCTAGTCGGAAACAAACCCTCACCTTTAAATCCCTGAAGTTTGTACCCTGTCCTCTGTAATGCCGGTCATTTTTAACCTTAAGGGCATGTGTGGTTCAAGGGGTTTTAACGGGGATTAACAGGGATTGTGGGGGATTAAATCACGTACAAGCCAAATTCCCCTCCATTCCTCTCCAAACCCCTTGGGAGGAGGTTGAACCGAACAAGGCCTAAGACTAACCATAGTGGGAGTAACTTCAAGAGTAATAACATCGGGTCCAACTCAGCAAATTCGCCTATGTGGCAACTAGTTAATGAGGAGAGAGGTAAATTGAGTAACTTATAGCTAGTAACTCATTCTATGACATACCAAAACAAAATGACTCTATAACCTAATAAATGAAGCTTTGCATGACACTACACGTGCGATGACCACTGGAGCAATCCACTCAGGTTGTACGTAAACATGTTTATACTCTTCATTCATGATTTTTAGTACAAATAGGATGCACATGGCGATGTCATCCTCATACCAACCGCTATTGATGGATGGCCACGGAGCCTCGCCCTGCTCACCTGCAACTGCAACCCGAGTTGTGCATGCAGCAACTACGACTACAATGGAGTACTAGATGCACAAGGCATGTTATTGGTGCTGCTTCATGAGCTACCGAGCCGTCTAGACGAGTGCGCGGTAATGACCATCACCTGCGGAATGAAGGACATCGTTCTTTCGCCGCGTCCTGGCCATCACAAAGGTGGTGACGTACTTTGCGGGGTTGTCAGAGATGGAGTCCGTCGTCCCACTCCAGCGACGGACAGCGCTCGCCCGAGAGCGCGAACGTGGATGCAAGTTCGTGCAAACACGACCGGATTTCATATAAACATGACGTATTTCATTACATTTACATTAAATAACCTGTGCTAGTCCGGAGCTAAAGGTAGAATTAATATACCTAATCTAAATGGTCGCCGGCCGATCTGTTTGTCCTCCTCCAGCATCCGGCTGAAGAAGAATGGTGCAAGACACTGGTTGTTTTCGTCGGCGTCGCCTTGGCGGTGACCTTCCTGGGATACAACCGGCGGCGGCCTCCCGTGTTCTACTTCTCCTCGATGATGGCGGCGGGCGGGGGACGTGCTGGCCGTCTCCTCATCGACATCTGCGTAGCCGCATCACCTTGTCGACATCCACGGCGGCTTCTTTCTCTGCCTGCATGGCGCGGCTACGCGTGTGTCGACGGCGAATGGCGCAGTCGCAGGCACTGGAGGCGCTATACGACGCGGCGGCGTCAAGGGCAGCGACGATGCCCGTGCTGCCATGCTCCCCGACAAGCTGGCGTGGAGCAACTCGGCACTCTTCCTCGAGCAGGATTGGAGCGGCCTGCTGCGGAACCACGTGCTGGCTTAGGGCAGCAACTGGCTCTGTCGGGCTAGGCGAGGTAGGTGGAGCAGCGAGCTGCCTCACTCGTAACTGCCGGGGTCGGCGGGCCACCCAGACAGCTTTTATGCCGTGGAACTGCTCTTCCTGCTCGTCGGATGCCGCCGAAAGAGTGGAGAAAATGGTGGAAGGAGGAGCTTGGCCGGCGTCCCGCTCCTGAGTACTTGCTCTAAATGATGTGCGGCTGCAAGAGCCGCCTATATTAATTAATCATGATCTAAAAAGGTGGCCCAGCTTTACTTACTAAAGGTTAGTAGGTGATCTTGTGCTTGGCTCTTCGCCTCTTCCGGAAGTCGAACAATGATGATGGTACTACAGTAGTATACTACTAGTATATACTTCTGGCAATCTGACACCGAATGAACTGATGCACGTCCACCGCTTGTACAAAGCAAAAGCTTCTCCTCGTGCTGTGAGCCACCGCGCGCGCGTGGGCGAGGGAGAGGGCGTAGTATAAGCAAGCTTCTCGTCGTTTTGCAAGTTTACGGGACACATCAGAGTTATTTAGTACTCTCTCCAAAAAGGGCCGACCATGTCCTTGGCTGCCATCCCGTGCTCCGTCATTGAGTATGTGCACGATTCACGTGTCATCGAGGAGAAAAAATATTGCGTAGTACATGCCATCGAAGTGCACGACTCACTTACGCACTGCTTATCTCCATTTTCTTGCATGACACATGCACCTTGATGCTAGATGTCCCACGTGTTGGCAAAAGGATGAACAAAGCTCACGTAAAAAAAGAGTGGAAGAACATAGATTCCCGGCGATCAAGAAGGAGCAAGTAACCTCGCAGTGCAACTTCACATGCTGTCGTAGTCAGCTTCCCCATTTCTTTTCTTTACTTTTCTCTAAGAAGTAGTACAAGCCTGCCCTATACGTGAATAAATCTTGCTTACTGCACTTACGTACGTGGTAGGACATGGTGTCCAATCTCCATTTAGTTACTAATTTTGTGTTATCAAAGAAAACATGGGGTTGATTTTTAAATTAAAGTAGTCAAAATCAGCATGGAGCTCATCGGTTACATTGAACATTCTTTTCTACCGGCAAAAAAAAAAGAACACTTTGTTGTGATATATTTGCAAAAAGATATATTCATAATCTCACATGTTATTATCAACTACCCAAATGTTAATTTGTTACTATTTAGAGCATGCATAGTGCTTGATAAGACAGTTTTATCTTAAGCCTGTCACGTAATCTAGAGGAGACATCAAAATATGTTGTAGTGCGCATGCTTCTGTCAACTCAATGTTGCGTGCACTTTGAGCATGTTGGCAACTCCACTGCTAGCTTGCTGGCTCATCTTGCA
Organism: Thinopyrum elongatum; assembly: GCA_011799875.1. Taxonomy (NCBI): domain Eukaryota; kingdom Viridiplantae; phylum Streptophyta; class Magnoliopsida; order Poales; family Poaceae; genus Thinopyrum; species Thinopyrum elongatum. Next base: position 410,168,177 of record CM022299.1, read on the forward strand.
ATTTACGCTGACACATTGCAGCACTCCTGCAAGGCCCAGAGGTTAATTTGAGAACAAGTACACAGAGGTTAATTTGACAGACATGACTTCTAAGTTGATAGAAGTCATATCACTTTTTTTTGGAAACATGTCATAGTAACGCGATAGACCTTCTTTCACGCCAATTAGCATGTGTTCAAAAAACAAAAAGTAACGCGATAGACCTTCGATTAACATGTGTTCAAAAAACAAAAAAGGTCAAAAATTGCAAAAAACAAGGACCTCGAGGTTAATTCAACTGATAGGACGGAGCACTATATACATTTAAGTCAATTAAATGTTTACAGTGACCCATACCATCAGTTAATTTAACATCGAGGCCAGTTACCATCCGGTGACTACTTGAGCCTCAACACAGTTAACTTGGGAGTTCTGTTAGATGAGCTATCGGTGGGGAAGCAGGTCCTTGCTGATATAGGATTCCTCTTCGCATCCTTTATGGCGTACCCGGATGACCGCCTATTGCCGCCCAATGGCCAAGGCCACGCCCCCCGCGAATGTAGAATCTTCCCTCCCTCGTCTAGCTGGTTCCCGCGTTTTCCCCTGTTTTTTGCCGCATGCCCACCTATAGAACCGCCTCGGACCGGCCAATTCCTCTCCAAACACCTAGGGAAGCGGTTGAACCGAACAAGTCTAGACTTGTTTCTAGTTGATTCATTTGATGTGGCACCGGAAGGGTGTGATAGCTGACTCTGACAAAATAATTGACTACCATGTTGGCATACATGAGCATGGGGCCCACCTGTCAGTGTGCTGGACGGAGGAAGTAACGCAAGACAAAATGGAGCGTGGAAGGGTGCGAATCGATTGGCTCATGTGTGATGACCACTGGAGCAATCCACTCAGATTGTACATAAACAAATTCATGCAAACATGGCTGGATTTCATTACATTTACATAAAATAACCGATTTCCATGCAGAGTAGATTTCTCGGATTCCACGCGGGTTTAACGTAGGCATTCAGCGGGCGGCGCCCTCGACCAACGCGCCGCTTCAATGGCGAACGCAGTGAGAGGTCACGTCCGCCCTGTGCCGCCTTGACCGTGTACATTAGTCATTTGATTCATAGGATTGAATCCTATAGGAATTTTTACTAGTATGGAATCACGTGTACTACTACAACATTTCATTGGAAATCTAGAATCCGCTCCAACTTTTTTTTCACTTCCTTTCTCTCTCCCGTGGCATCAAACACTCAGTGCTAATACTATGGGATTCAAGTGGACATGCCACTCGAATCCTTTGTTTTTCCTATTCCTGCGTTTTAAGAATCCTAGTACTTGCTCTAAATGATGTGCGAATCAAAGAAAGAAACGGAGGGAGTACTTGCTCTAAATGATGTGGAGTTCCGTTCCTCTTGGTCAATGTGTAATTCTCTATATGTACAGTTTTTCACAGATGGAGGGAGTAAGTTGAGAGCGTGAGCGTGTGTGTTGCGTCGTGTGCTGTGTGCCGCATGGATGCGTGAGTGTTGCGTGCGTGCATGTGTATGTGTGAGTGTTGCATGCATGCATGCATGAGGCTTCTACTCTCTCCAATTGACACGTTCATATTTCAAGCTTCATTAAAACGTTGCATGCAAGAATTAAGAGAAAACTCACCGATGCATGTAAAAGTTCTGGTCTGTTGTTCTTCACGCATGCACGCATGCATTCCAATTAATATGTTCGTAAATACATTTTTCTTGAGGAAAACGACCCCATTATTGAGTACTACTATTGGAAAAAAAACTTTCGGGCACTCATCATTTACTACTACCTTGGTTGACGATTTTTTTATTGACCTGCATATAAACCGGAAGGAGGGAGTAGGTGTGCCTTGGCCAATGGTTCTTGTTGTTGGACAGGATGAGAGTAGAGGCATAGGGATACTGTAGATAGGAAGTCTTGGCGATCCATTATTCCCCATCTCGGTCAGAGAGAACTACTTATTCACCTAGTCAGTGAAGTGACAATACATGCTGCAGTAATAAGCTGAGCCAGCGTGTTGGTGTTACTAAATCAGCCTTACTCTGTATTGCCATCATGTTTGCCAGTGGAGCACACTTCCGCAAATACACCTACGCACCTCTGTCTTCCATTAACTAACATATGGGCCCTCTTGTGGTAGACCCACATGTCATTGGCTTAACTATTTACAGTCCGAAGGATGGAGGGCCACGGAGGGTAGTCCAGAATTATTAGGCCGGACGAAACTAAGGCTGGTCGTAATGACAAGTATCATGTACTAGTATCATGCATATAATACTAGTGTATGATACTGCATCCGTAGTGCATAATGATACGTTAGTATCATAGATGATTTCATTTATTGACATGCATGACACATAGTAGCACAACATTTATTAATATGATACGGTATCATGATATGATACTCACTAGCCACAGTGGGAGTAACTTCAGCAGTAACATCGAGTCCAACTCAGCAAATTTGCTTATGTGGCAATGAGTTAATGAGGAGAGAGGTAGTTTGAGTAACTTAGCTAGTTACTGTAACATCACATGTCCCAATGCAATATGAGTCTATAACTTAATAAATGAAGCTTTGCATGACACCACACTTATGTTACTACCCACTATGAAGGTAGTAACATAGTCTAGGGATATGTGTATGTTACTACTAGTGTATGTTACTCTCCATTGTCGACCATCCCTTGCCCCGTCATTGAGTGCGTGCACGATTCACGTTCCATTGAAGAAAATAATGTTGCGTACGTGCCATCGAATAGAATAACTTCATTTATAAATAATGCGCCACCGCATCATGCTCGAACTTTGATTCGTTCATGCCTGGTTCCCGACCCACCACTGACAACTACTACACTCGCCAAAAGAGTAGTACCTGCGTCGGTGCCTGCACCTCTTCTCTTTGTATACGTATTCCTTTTTTTCGATGATTCATGCACATACTCCACCTACGTTCGAGACCGTTGGTGAGTCTCTCCTACTACTTACTCCATTTTCCTGCATGACCCGTGGACCTGGATGCTGGATGTCCCACGTGTCGGCAAAACGAAGAAGAACACTTTCCGACGACCGAGAAGGAGCAAGGAACCTCACGGTGGAGCGTTCTGGACTCTTAATATATTTTATATACTCAGCGATATAAAATCAAGCCAATCTTCTCCACATCAGTAGACCTCCGAAACACGGCAGCCTAGTGTAGTTTACATCATACATGGTCCACCTCACGCTATCACCATATTTCTTCGCCTTCGTGCGACACCTAGCTCTAGTAATCCACCAGCTCGTATCGCTTCTCGCTCCTCGTCTCTCTCAAAGTGCGGTGGGCTGGCGATTTTGCCGTCTAGTATTAAGGTTGGTTAATTCACACTCGCTCACACATGTTAGCGACATGCCTAGAGCATTCTAAAAAAATTATTGTACTCTATTGTTATGCCAAGAAGAGGAATCGCTTTGACCGACGGACCAAACGAGACAGGCGTGCCGTGCCGTGAGTGGGTCTAGTCTAAAAAAATTACTGTACTCTATTGTTATGCCAAGACGTTCTTGTTTATTGTAGTACTCCTCACACATGCATGCGTTGCAATTAATACTACTCCCTTCATCCATATATAGGGCCTAATGTATTCTTCGAGGTTGCCGTTGACTATTGATAAGATTTTATATAATTTGAAAAGTATATCATTCGAAGATCCTTTCACCGTTTCACGTACGAAATTGATGATATGCTTTGAGCAACTTGCATGTCCTATACTGCTGAACTACTGCACGTCCACCGCGAGGGCGAGGGCGAGAGCAAGGGAGAGGGAGAGGGCGCTGTAGTCAAAACCCTCTCCTCGTCCTGCGAGCCACCACGCGCGTGGGCGAGGGAGAGGGCATAGGCGTACGTAGGGGCTGTTTGGATTGTGACTATCTTTGGCCCTAGCTGGACAGAGGGAGTACATGATACTAGCAAATGCTCACCATCTAGTAGTTCATTCGTTGGTTTTGATTTTTGAATTGAGTAGTGAGTACACTTGATGTTGTGTTGCTACCGTCCAATATTCGCGTGTGGTGGTTTCTAGAATAAAAAAAAGAGGTACTTACTGTGGGAAAAGTGAAATGATGGTTGCTTTGTCCGAGCAAGGGAATATTGGAGTACAACCGGATTCAACGAAGAGTGAAATGATGGTTGCTTCGTCCGAGCAACTTATTATTGTGGCGAAGGTGGGGCTCTGTGATTTGACTGCTCACTAGTCATTATTACTGCAGTGCAACGACCAGGGTGAATCTCCCGTGTAGTTGTGCACTCAATATTGGTGCATGGGAGGTGGAGCCGGATGAAGGATGTCCCACATGTCAGCGAAATGAAGTTGAATGGTTTCTGGCATAATTTTCGAGCATAATGAAATTGTACTGTAATGCTATGAAGGTTCCAACTTTGGTTCCCGCAGAAAAAAAGGTTTCAACTTAGGATTCATGTGTCCTCTTGCCTCAACATTGTCTCGTTACAACATTCCATCAAATACAAATGAAACTACCATGGCTGCTAATGCATCTCAATGGTTCGCAGATCAGCGCCAATATTCACATCACAACTGAAGACAAAGTTGTGAGAAGGTGTCAAATAAAGAAAAATGGAGTATAATTGATCGATGTTGTTCATAGGCATGGCTCCATTTCCTGGCCACAGTTTTCATTGGTTGCCAGCTAGTTTCACGCAGCTCTGTAGCCAAGAAAGAGGTGTATGGAGGACATCACAATCCGATCATTTTGTGAAGTTCCACTAAAATTGAGCTTATCATCCCTGTTTGCAAAAATATTAGTTAGTGTGATTACAATAATAGTTGAACTAGATGATGAAACATAACAGTGACAAATAGAAGCCGATCACCTCTGCGATCTCTCTTTAAGGCTAACTACTTGTTGGAGAAGATTAGGCTCGGAGTTGGATGAGGAGGATAGCAAAACCAATCTCCCTTTTTGCAGTCCCACAGAAATGTAAAAACGTTGCCTGTGTGACATTTTGGTGGAACTGCACAAAACATGCTTAAGAAAAAAGTGATTTGTGCAGTTCACCAAAAGGTCGCAATAGCAACGAGGTGAAATGGATAGCCCTGTTTGCAAAAAGAGGTAGAAAGGAAACAATTACTGCCCAATAAAGGGTTGAAGACACATACGCCGACAAAAAAGAAGCATATTCCATGTCATAAGGGAAAGATAGCAGCATGGTGGATTATCAAAAATGGTGTGAGGACGAGATTGCAAGATGGAAAGTACGCCGGACGAGCTACGTTTTGGGCAAAGAACTAGGGAAGATCCACATGCAGGATTTTCCACATGCAACAACGTGGGAAGATGGGCAGTGGAGCAAGGCCGGAGGGGATACCTGGGGTCGTCAGGATGTAACTAGGAGGGCGGCGGCGGGCGGGATCTGCCCATACTTCGGCAGCGAGCAAGTGGCATAGGCCCTACTGCGCCGGAGCTTGGTCAGAGAGAACGGCGGGTGCCGCAGATCGGGACATGCTGCCTCGGTGCCGTCAAACGGAGAAACGATGCACATCCTCCCTTTCCACCGACGAATGGGATGTGGCCGGATCAGTGACCAACGTTGAGAGAGAGAGGCCACCACCGCCTTGTGTGAGATACTGTGAAGAGAGACAAACCCCGGCAGACAGGCTCCATTGTATATAGTGGAGCGGACTACTTTTTTCTCCATAACAATCATTTTATATTCTGTGTACGTGCCATTGAGCAATATAACTTTATTTAAATATAACACGCCAACGCATCAAGTCAAACTTTGTTTCGTGCACGTGTGGTACACGACCTCCGTAGGTAAACAACCGCTACACGCTCTCAAGTTAGCACGTGGGCTGCCATTTTGTATAGAAATGAACTCCGGCGTGTACCCACGCGGGTGTGGCTGGGCACGAAGCGTGAATACATGCACCTATTCTCTTCGTGTACGTGCACCACCTACATGGGTTTATGTGAGAGAAATACAAACCCAGAGAGAGATAGTGTGTGGGTTCGTGAGTGTTTTTTTTGGGGAGGTGGGGGGGCGTGAGAGATAGACAGGGAATATGTGTCGATGATATCTCAAACAAAAAATGTAACATATGCAATGTGTGTGAAACAGAGGCCTGGATATATCATATATAGAGGGTGCGATCCATGAGAAGAGAGTGGAGGTATCATCGGCGTGAGATATCCATAGAATCGAAGAGAGGTATGAAGTGTGTGTGTGTGCGTGCGATCGATAAAGAGTGCCATCGAATTTGTGTGTGCCCACGCCAAAGATATAGGGTGGCTGGCCTACTGGAACGTGAGAGGGGACAGGTGCAGTTTGTCTCTGTGGCATGGATACCTACCTACATTGTTCGACTATCGGTTTGTGGGGGGGGGGGGGGGGCAGAGACCTAACCATAGAGGTAGAACAGCCGGTATATGTGTGGACGAGGAGAGAGACCTACCTTATGTATTGAGGGAGATCAATTGGCATCCATGCATATGTGTAGGAGAGGAATAAGGTTGGGAGAAAGACAGAGCTAGAGTGTCAGAGGGGTTGGTGGTGAAGTTGCTTCTCACAAATGGTGGGAGAGGCCCGCTAGACAAACGGAGGGCACGCCTACAATATCAATAAGAGAGGGGATGCCTGCCTGTCTGTGCACGTGCGTGTGAGAGACGGGTCAGGAGGCATATACGAATGATGAGGGGGGACGATATGGATGTGGTAAGCAGATAGAACTACATAGGAAGATCAAACGTCCTTTGTCGGAGAAAGGGAGAGACATAACTTGTGAGGTACGTCGATCAATGCATGGAGAAAAAGAGTTATAGTCGACCTTGGTATATGTAGGGAGATTGATCGGTATACATGCATGCATGTGTTAGAAGCAAATAAGGCCCGGAGAGAAGGATAGAGAGAGGGGGATGCGGCTAGGAGGTGGTGCGAGAGGCCTACTATATCGAGGGGGAGGAGTGTGTGAGTATGAGTTCAATGAAAAGAGGGGCGGGAGTGTGCACGTGCGTGGAACCGTATTAGACAGAGGGGGGCATGGAAGGTGAGAAGAGAAGAGGGAAAGCTTGTGTTTGTGGTAGGCACACCTGGCTAGAGAGGTATATCGATCGGTGTGTGCCGAAAAGAAGGAGCTGGGGGGCCTACACACACCGTGGGTGAACGACCTAAAGAGAAATGATGAATGTGCTCGATGGAGATAGAGAATGCCGAGGGAGGGTGAGAGGGAGGCGGGCGTGTGCATACACGGGAGAAAGTTAGCACTAGCTACAAAGATTAGAGGATTGTTTGGGTGTAAAAGACGAATAGAGATCATAATTCATTATAAAAGTGGATTCGGATATTTGAAGAAGATATCATAGTGTTTTAAACCGACGCATGCATGAATATATATAATGGTGATACACTTGGTGTGGTTATGAACATGTTATACTACATATAACATATAGATAATTTATTTGAATTTGTGATAATGTGTGGCTTTTGCAGCTCAGGGCTAAATACTTGTCATAATGTAGGGGGCGGGGCACTATACTTTGTGTGATAAACACAGTGTACGTATGAAACATGGTTTAGATTATGAAGATCTAGTTAGTATATCAAATGTACTATTATTTGGAATCAACATCAAGTGTATTCAAAATTTTGAATTCGAGTTCATATAGTACACATAGTTCATATCTATCTCTATAGTAATCATGTGGTGTGTTGTTAAGATAATATACGAATGATGGTTTAACTTGGCAACAATCATGATTGTAGATTCTTATTCAAATAGAGAAACAAATTCAAATTTAGTTTGAATTGCAGCGGTAGTATAGACATTTGGAATGCACTAAAATGTTCGTATGAGTAGGTTACATGCATTATACAGCCAGCGAAAAAATTTAATTGGACATAACATGGATTCATAGCTTTGAATAACATTTGTACAGTAAAACGGGACAAGACTCTCTCTTTGTGTGGTGTGAATAGTTTTATTTTTTTTGTTTTTTTCGTTGAGGGAAGTGCGAATTGATTTGGTACGTACATTAGTACACGTGAGGCTTGTCCCAAAATTTTAACCCATGCCTTGTTATCCCAAAAATTCAGATATCGCTTTGTCTGTTTGTGCTTCGAAAACTCGCGCCTTCACAACCCGTGCCTTGCTATCCCGAAATTACAACGCACGCAAAAACTCCCTCTAGCTGCCAAATGCCGACACGCGAAATCCCCCTTCTAACCCTGAGCCGAAAGGGCCGCTAGTTCAAATCGGTGGGGATACTTTTGTAACACACCCTACATTTTGGACAAGCGCGTCCCTAAGTCATGGTTCCCCCCTCCCATCACCTCCTTTTCGCCATTCGAAATCCCAGGCCGCCATAATCTCTCTGTTCCAGCCGCGAAACCCCACCCTCCTTCGTCCGCCACCCCACCGCTGCCCAGCTAGAGCCTCTTCCCCGATGATGTCGTCCACCGCAATAGCTCGACGTCCCTCATCCACATCCCCGGATGAGGATCCGTCATCGATCTCGTTGTCCCACCGATTCAGCCGCCCCGTCCTCAACCTCCAAGGAGCTGCTCCAGCGATTGCCTCGTCTATCGCGGCTGATCCATCCCCACAGCGCCGCCTTAACCTACTCCACCGGAATCGCAACATCCTCACTGATTCCTCGGGCGAAGCCGAGGCCTACTCGGCGCCACCAAAGTGGTTGTACAGACATCGCATCGCACCTTCTCCTTAACTCGACCTCCCGGCTTCGATGGTGCTCGATCCTGCACCCCCATGGCGCGGCTACCTCGAAGCCAGTGCCACGGGCCACATCTCCATGATGGCTCTCCCCCAGTGCGAGGCCCCTTCGGCGGCGGCCTTCATACCAACTGGATCTGCTACTGCTGCTGCTCTGACTCTCGCTCGCTTGCACTGCTACTGCTACTCCGGCTCTCCCCTCGCTCGTGATGCTGCTCTGCTCTTGCTCTCGCTCGCGCTGCTGATGCTGGTACACAGGCTGCTACTGCTACACGAGTTGCTGCTCTGGCTCTAGTCGCGCTGCTCCTCCAGGCGCTGCTGCTCTGGCTGCTATCTGCTAGCGTGTTCCCCGTCGATCGCCTGCTGATTTAGATCAGTGTTTCTCTACTACTAGTGCTCGAGCGGCCTAAACTACATGTGAAGTGCCTCTCTGCTACCAGTGCATTCAATTTCGACAGTAACATTCAGATTCCATAGTAAATTTCAGTTTTGACAGTTAAGTTCAGAGTCAACAGTTTTTACCTCATCTGTTGTAGTCAGGTGTTTTTTGGTGATGTAAATTTTACATCTATCACTTTTTGGTAATGTATTTTACATCATCTAATGGATATGCTATTAGAATCCCACTTGAGATTAACGCTGTCTATCTTGTACTACTTCAGCCTCGACGTCTTACGGCTCGCCGGAGCTGCTCCAACGACGGAACCATCCATCACAACAGAGCAGTGCCCTGGACGCCGTCTACAGATGCCTCAGATCTTCCTCCACACCTCCGACAGCCACCTCTGCCGCAACTTCTTCAGCGACCAACCCAATGATGCTGAGGTCGACATGGCTACGGCAAAGAGGTTGTACACTTGTCGCATCACTTATTACTCTACATTCATGTCGATCCATTAGGGCTATTTTGGTTCAAAGGAAAAAGTGAAGGAAAAACATAGCAATAGGAAATTTTCCTATGGCACCCTACTATTCAATTATTCATGCATTTCGTTGAAAGGAATGGAGCAAAACATCCACTTGGACCTACTTTTCAAAATCCTATGCATGAAAACAAGACCAAGTGAATTAGTGGCAGAATAACATTCTAAGTGTACACACTTTCATATGGTTTCCCTTTAATTTGGCCATATTTCTTTGCATTCCTCTGCTCTTCCAATTCTTGTGAACCAAACACCCAAGTTGAAAGAAATCCTGTGTTTACAAATGCTCTGTTTCCCACGTGCATTCCTATCCTATTCTGGTATTTTTCCTATCCCTGCGTTTTTAGAATACTGCAAGCCAAAGGAGCCCTTACAGAATTACTTCAGTTACAGATAGGTGTCGAAGAAAACTTTGTGTGGTTTGTCCTGCTCCTGCCGGGACGTCGTCCACCTCACCTGAGCTGCTCCATCGACAGAAGAATCCACCATACCAGACATCACGACTCCTGACCGTCTTTCGTCGCCTTAGATCCCCTTCCCTGCCGTCGGCACCCACCACAACTGCATCACCATCATCAACTCAGCAGATGAACCTGAGGAGTACATTGGTCCACAAGAGAGGTCACACTCTTTTGTTTCTCCTTATGTAATGCATTGGTTAATATTACCTGCTACTTTATCATCCCGTTCACCTCTTAGACTCCAAGTCAGGTCCAAATTAATGTTCAAACTTGAGTTTTAAAATTACTTGTGGGGCACATATCGAGGCAATAATGAATAGTATCTCTGTCTATTATCTGGTTCACCAAGGGTATGCCTATGTTGTTCATCTTGGGTGGGAAACAAATAGTAAAGCAATCATCATCAGACTTTTTATTAAATTAAAGCTATCATCAGCCTGCTATCATATTTTTGGATCCATCCACTGGTTGTTACCATCACTCTAGATTTCTGCATGCTCTCCTTACATAATCTCACTATATTTTTTTCGTATGCATGTTAGATATTGTACACAGTCATGCTGAACATGTAGAGAAAAAGAGAAGAGTTTTGCGTGGCAATACAATGTCATGCAGACATCGCTCCATGGTGAGTTCAATGGCAAACCCTCCCCCCTCCAGATTGTAATCCAGAGGAAGATATCTGTTCTGAGGCGGATTCAGACGTAGCTGACCACTCCTATTTACCACCCGAGGTGTTTGCTCTAACTTGGCATGATGATGTTGGTCATATCATGCATATGTTGCCTTGCAGTGCCTACTTTCAACATCATATATGTCATCTGCTTAGTTTAGACATGTTCTGTAATGCCACCTGTTCAGTTTCTATATCATATATGAGAATTATGCAATCCCATCTCTTTTAGCCAGCCATAATATATGTGAAATATGCAATGCCATCCTGTTTAACCAGGCATCATATATTTGAATGATATCTTGCCAATCCTTTTCTTCATTACATTTTCATTTGTCGACAATGTTTGTACATTCAACTACTCTTTCTGTGAATCAGCCATTTGAGTGGGTGATGGAAAAATCTGGAGTGAAAACAAGGTCTTTAGAGCAGACAGTGCTACCTGTCAAAGAAGATCTCTTGCTGGGTCCCGATAGCTCCTCAGAGATGGATTGAGAGACAGATGACCAGTCCTATTCCCCCACCGAGGTGTATGCTCTAACTTGGCACGGTTATATTGCTCATATCATGCATATGGTGTCTTGTATTGCATAGTTTAGACATCATATACACAATATTCAACACCATGTTCTTAGTTCAGACATCATATATGCGAATGCCCTCTGCTTAGTATATAAATCACATATGTGAATTAAATCATGCGATCCTGATTACTTAGATAACATGTATGTGATTTATGTCATGCGAACCTGTTTACTAAAGACATCATATAATTAGCTCATGTCATCCTATTTAGTTAGTCATCATATCTTTGAATTATGTCATGCTATGCTATCCAGTTTAGATAGACATCATATATGTGAAATTATGTCATGCTATCCTTTTTAGTTAAACAATATACATGTGAACTATTTCATGCCCTCTTTTTTCCACACTATCTATTGCATCTGTCTCTCATACAAGGTCTGTACATTCAACTACGTTTCTTGTTTATCAACCATTTGAATTGGAGTGGGTGATGGCAGTATCTAGCGGAGTAAAAACACGGTCTTCAAATAAAACAGTGCTACCTCTTGGTGGAGATAGCACCCCGGTTGTACATGCACGAGAACCAGCCCTACCACACATAACCCAGACTCTCACAGATTGTACCCCTACTACGATGGACAGAGAACCAGCTTCACCCAATCTAACCCCAACCCCAGCAGATAGTAACCCAGTTCTTGTTGACACAGCACCATCTCCACCATAGAGCTCCCAAACAAGAGCAATTAGTAAGGCAGATCCAGTGCCCAAAGCGCCAGTACTACCACGACGAACCCCAACTCCACCAGTTAGTACACCTATTCCCGTGGAGGAAGCACAACCAGCCATTCGTAGTTTAGCATCTATCTCATTTGATGTTGTTAAATCCTATGTGTGTATCTTCCCATCATAGAAATATTATACTGAAGATGAAGGAAAATGCCAGTTGCAGGTGTTCGTCCAGGAGTTATGTGTAAGTAATGTTATTCATGGCAATTACTTTGCTATGTCCCATACATTCTACCTCCATGATGGTTATAATACAACAAATGTTCCCATTTTTCTCTATAGAGAAGTACTGATTTGGAAACTCGGGATGAGGTAACCTGTGCTAATACCTCTGCTATCTTCAAGAATGCTTGGTGGCAGTATCGGAATTACCTGAAGAAAACGTACTTCACTGGCAAAGAAACTCATCAAATTCCCTTACGTTCTCCTGATACACATTTACGGGACGATGAGTGGGAACGCCTTGTTCTATACTGGTCCCGAACCAAGAATGTGGTAAGGTCTATGAGCTCATCTTTTATTTTTAAGTACTATATGCCTGCGTATTACTGTACTTTGTTCGTGTAGAACAAGTGCTTAAACCTGAAGAACAACTGTTCTCATTTAAGATTCCATTGCTATCGTGCATACTGCTTTGCTCTTGGATCACTGTATTTACTCATACAAACTTATTTTTAAATTGAAGGATCCAATCGAAACTCCAATGGCACAAGAGGTATGTTTAAGCATGTTTCTTTAACAGGTTTGCTCTTCTAAATAGCTCTGTTGATTTCAATTTCAATATGTATACAGTTGACTTCTCATATCATGCAGATTACTAGCATCACAACAGAGCCAATAGTGTTGCTGTACATGTAGACCCGTGGTACCCATCTGAAATCTTGTTGTGCCATGTAGTTTCCCACGCTTTGTATTCTTTCAATGTTGCTTTGTCTTGAACTGGTATGATTTGAACTGTATGTCTATTTTGATTTGGCAAGACAATGCAGTGACCATAGGACATAGATATATGTTTGTTTGATGTTTTTATTATGTACTACTTGGCAATAGATGACTTGGTAGTTTAATCCTGTCCACCTTACTAATGAACTGGTTCACCGAAATGAGTTTCATATACTACATGCTAAACATGTTATGTGGCTGCTTGTTTCTTCTTTTAGAATGCTGACAGAATATTGGGGAAGAGTACCTTCTTAAGCAATGGTAAAGGAAGTAATGCAGATAAGGTTCAGGATAGTGAGACATCCTTGTTGGTCTCCAACAAAGCTGATAAAACAACTAAGGAAAACTATCTTGAAGACAGTGAGACAACCCTGAAGTCCTGTCTTGGTGTAGTGTTTGAGTTACTGGCCACTATCGCTGGCACAAGCTATTCGAACTTACTTTCTGAATTAGTTCGATTTCTTGAGTCTCAACTACAAGCTGAAAGACATCGATCAGCTGTGCTGCGACAAGAAGCCGAAGGACTACGGAAGTCCCAGGAGAATTCAAATGCATACTTTCTGGTGCAACAGCAAGCGTTGGAGGATTTTAGCGCCAAACAAGAGAAAGCTAATAAGCTAGCTAAGCTTATTGCCAGCATGGTGGATACCCAGGATAACATTTCTTGAGCTCTTCTGAAGTTGTTTCAGTTATGGACTTGCTTTGCTACCGTGTTTATTTGCACTGGTGGCCAATTTAGACGGCCAGTGTATGTAATATGCTGCTTTGTTCCCTATATTTGCACTAGTGGCGAACTTTGATGCCCAGTGGATGTAATTTGTGTAATAGCCGTAATAGCCTAGCATTAGTTGCTTGCTTATTTATTTCCTTATTGTCTTGTTTAGTTGCTGCTTGTAGTCATTGCAGTTCTTTTTTCGCGTTTTTCTAGTGGCCACAATAACCATGGGCAACATACGGACCGTTGTAACCATGGTCTTGCTACCTGCTGTAGTGACCATGGGCCTCCTATGGGCCGTAGGATCCATGGGCCTTCTACGGGCCGTAGGATCCATGGGCATTCTACGAGCCGTATGATCAATTGGCCAAACATGGGCCGTACTATTCCTGGACCAATAACGGTCCGCAAAATGGGCCGTAAACGGGCTAGAGTGGAAATCATCTGTTTATGGCCCGACCATAATGGGCCGTTAATAGGCCAAAATGTATAACCGGCTTAATTCTATCGACATGCATCACGGGTCGTTAATGGGCTGTATTCGATGACGCTATGAAAACAGCCCGACGGGTTAATGGGCCACAAACGGGCCGACTGTAACCACGGGATGAATTTGGCCCACAAGCGGAACAGGCCAGTAACGGATCGTAAGTAACCGAATGCTGGAAATGAGCCCAAAAGTAAATGGGCCATTAGAAGGCGGAAAGTTAACACGGGCTGGAAACGGCCCAATGGAATAATGGGCCGTTGATGGGTATAAAGTGATACACTGTTCATAATGGGCCAGTTTCACCACGGGCCTTTAATGGGACTAGAGTTACAAAGGGCCTCGCATGGGCCGAAAGATGTCATGGGCCATACATGGGCCAAAAGTTATAATGGGCTGGAATCATATTGGATGGCCCAGATGACGCTACTGGGCCTAATTTGGATAGTCCATAACGGGTCGTGAGTTAGCGGGCTGTAAATGGGCTATATGCGAACAGGCCGTTAACAGGCTTTCCATGGGCCGGCCCGCTACCTTTTGACCAAGTCAAACGGGCCGGCCTTTTCACCCGAATGGGCCTCTGTTGGGCCGTGCCATGTGTCGATGCATCATAGGCGCCTTCGGTCCAATGAGTGGATGACATCTGTCCCAACGATGAGCCGACACGTGGTTCCTCTGGCCATTGAGAATTTTACACATGGAAAATCCCCATTGGTCCGGGCTGTTAACGGGTTATCGGATCTAAACCAAAACCCGATAGCTTAACGGTGACCCGTTACGGTGGATGCCACGTGTCGGTTACCCTTGATGAAAGCACTTCCATGACGCGCCATTTATCGTCATGGAAGTGGACACTTCCGTGATGATAATTTTGGTATTGTCATGGAACACTTCTACGACAGCACAGGTATGACTATCTTGATTCTGTCATAAAATCGTCATGGATGTACATGCATGACAGAAAACGTGACCTACTGTGACGAACACGTATCATCATGGAAGTGTATATTTTTTTGTAGTGTGAGCATACCGTACACTTTCCGAAGAAACAATTTAAAGTGAATGGTATTAATGCTATTGAAAGGTCTCCGACAATTACTATTGGAAGTCTTCGACTCCCTCTACCTACTGCCAAAAAGAAATATGAAATACTTATTGTTGGGGATATGCATATTCCCGTTGAGGTAACTTAGTGTTTTACGAAAGTTCTTCGGGTTCATGCTAATCGAAAGTGGTTGTTAATAAGACTTGATAAACCTTATTAATGGATTATTTTTTAGAGGCATGTGGTCGATGAATTTAGTAGGCACAACCTTCTGTACTCACTTTATATTTATGATATTTTTAGTTAAATATAATAAAATGTCATCTTTATCCTGTTTTCTGATTTATTCGTGCAATAAAAAAGTGCCCAAAAATAAAAGAGCTCAGAATGACCTAAAATTTTAACACATTTTTTTTTGAATATTTAAGAATTTTTGATACAAAAAACATCACAGGGGGGTGCCCGTGGTGCCCACTAGGCACCAGGGCACGCCACACCCACCTGGCGCGCCCTGGTGGGTAGTGGGCCCCACAAGGCCCCCCACACTTATCCCTTTAGCTCACTTCATCACCTACCTCCAGAAAAAATTCTCTGTAGCTCTCCCTCTCGCATTCTTGCTCACAAACCTGCATATTCTGATCTCTTTGCTCGAAGCTCCGTTTCTAAAACTGTTTTGGCGGATTGCTACTTGGTATGTGACTCCTCCATTGCTCCAGTTAGTTTTTGTTCTAGTGGTTTATATTTTGAGTATTTAGCTACTCTTGGTTCTACTGTAAATGAGCTTGCATGTTGAATTCTTTGAGTTTTAAGTAGTTTGTATGCTTGATATAGCCTCTAGACATCCATATGAGTAGTTGCTATCAATCTTGTGAAGTTTTGTTGACAAAATTTTGTGACTGAAAAATTTCAGAAATTTGTTCGTACAAAAAATGTACCTCTTTGGGAGGAGTTCTTCGAGGAGAAGGTCCTCGGAGGCAACATCGAGCGTGTGGCGCCCCCGACTCAATCGTACACTAATCATACACGCAAACGTGTATGATCAATCACAGGGACTCACGGGAAGATATCACAACACAACTCTAACACAATTTAAACGGAGATCCACAATATTACAGACCAGGGATCACGAAGATCCGAATACATAAGTCAGTCATACAAATATTATCTGAGTACAGACATAGTTAGACAAGTTTTGCCTTAAGAAGGCTAGCACAAACAATGACACTAGATCGAAAGGCGTTGGCCTCCTGCCTGGGAGCCTCCGAGCCTACTCCTGGTCGGCTGGCTCGATCCAGTAGTACGTACCCTCAGGACCCTCCTGGTAGTAAGCTCCTGTGGTGGCATCTGGCTCCTGGACTCCATCGTCTGATGTATCATCAAGGTGGGGTATGGGGAAAAGAGAAAGTAAAGAAACCGTGAGTACTCATCCGAAGTACTCAGCAAGCAAGGATCTATACTACATATGCAACATTATCAATGGAGAAAGGCTGTATAAGTGGACTGGGCTACAGAAATGCCAGAATAGAGAGAAGGACTAGTCCTATCGAAGACTAGCATCTTCAAACATCTTCTTGGGGCCATCATCTTGCAGCAGTAGAAGAGAGTAGAATAGCATTTTATTTAGCAAACATGTTGAAGTACAGCTTAAAGATCCTTCCTCGACTCCCAAGCGAGAAAGCGATCCCGAAGCTTCAATTAAGTAACAAGTATCCAGTTCAAGTAGTAGATCAGAATACACAAACTGAGCATCCTTTACCGTAGGACCGGCTATCGATAGATGATTCATCCCTGCAGGGGGGCACTACTGTTACCCAACACGCTCGATCAACTCTGGCCGGACACACTTGCTGGGTAATGCCCGTCCTCGGAAGATCAACACGAAGCAGCGCTCTACCTAGGCTCGGCAGAGAGGTCAGCACGCTGGACTAACCTATGCACCCAGAGGTCTTGGGCCATCGCCCTGGGCACCCTACATGTTGCGAGACTGGCTGGGGTGCAGGCGCGACACTGAACTCGTCAGTGAAGTATCTAGCCCAATCCTGACAATCAGCCCGCACGGTGAATCGTGACGTCAGACGAGCTTTCGGGAGAAACGTACATCGCAGAGGGTCCCATAACCATTATCCCACGTGGTGGTAGTGCGTATAGGGCACGTTGACCCACTTAGATCACACACCCAAATCCAATAGGCTCAATTAGTATCACGCGGAGACAATCAGAGTCTCTGATGCTCCGCCACAATATCACACTCGAGTGCCCTTCCGGCACACCCGACATCATAGATCCCCAGCGGGTACCCACCAGGGTGGACCCGCCTGTAACAAAGGTCAAAGTAACCGTGTGGTCATAACATCAAGGGGGAAGCCCGAGGAATCACCCTCGGCGGATTCCACTCGACGAAATCATCAGGGTGAACGTATGAAGCATCACCCTCGAGGTTCACACTGAGGGTTGCACGACAGAGTCGTATCGGAAGTGGAGAAGGAGGAATCACCCTCGATGACCATGACCGAACAGCTACACTGCAGAGTATTCATCGGGAGTGCGTTACGAGGTATCACCCTTGTTCTTGATAGTTACTACACAGAGTCGTACAACTAAGGGGGTGTGAAGTGAGGTGTTGGTCTCTGGTCGATGATCACGTTGATCGAGTCGTCGATGATCAAGCAGAGGCAACAAGGATAAGGTGGTGGGGTCACTGATGGTTCACTACCAACCTATACTAAACAGTTTATCATAGGTAGGTAAGGTAACAATGAACAGGTTACAACAGCAGGCTATGCATCAGAATAGGAGCATACATTAACAGTAGCAAAATCTAATGCAAGCAGGAGAAATGGAATGGGCGATATCTGGATGCTCAATGGGGGGGGGGCTTGCCTGGTTGCTCTGGCAAGAGAGAGGGGTCGTCAACGGGCTGCTCGTCGGTAGTGTAGTCGTACCCAGGTGCAACGTCGTCGGTCTCGGCGTCTATTGAGAGAGAAGGAGGGGGAGAGAAACAATAAATTCACGGCAATAATGCAAATAATATGTATGACATGCCTAAATGATATGCCGGGGTGTTCTACTGCCTAACTAAATGATTTAGTTAATTTAGGAATTTATTCGCATTTATTTAATTGAAGTTGGGCACTATTCATTTATCGAAGTCGGTCTAAAAGTTCAATGTTCTTATAGCTAGAGGCATCTGACAGGAATACGGAGGGCGTATTCGGGTTCGTATCAGAATTCTGAGCAAGTTTCATATATAAATTATTTTCATCGGAGTTACTGTTTATTTAATATGATTTTCTAAAGTTTTAAACATTTTCTGAATTTAATTATTAATTTAAATTCGAATTATCCAGAATAGTGAATGATGATGTCAGCATGAGGTTAGGGTGACGTCAGCAGGCCAAATCTGGCTGACCAGAGTCAAACTTGACAGGTGGGGCCCACATGTCATACACTGAGATATTAACAGAGGGGTTAAATTAACTGATTTGGATTAATTAGAGGGTGGGCCCCAGCAGTCAGTGACTGATTAGTGTTTAAACTAATTAACTAACTAATTAACAGATTTTCTATTTATTTTAAATTCGTTTAAACGACCGAGCCCCACATGTCAGTGAGACAGGGCGGCCACGTCAGCATTGACCCCGATCAACGGGGTCAAAGGGGCCCGCGGGGCCCCACAGTCAGTGGCACGGGGGTGGGACCCATCGGTGCCACGTCGGATCGGCCGCCGAAGAGCGCTCCGGCGAGCCCGAGCGCGGCGCCGAGCTCCGGCGAGCTCGGGATTCGCCCATAGGGCATCTCCGGGGGCGGGATTGGGCTCTATCGAATGGGCGCAACGAGCCGCATCACGTGGTGGTGGTGGTTGGTCCCGGGGGTGGCCGGAACGGCGGCAGCATCGACCGCGGCGGGCGCCGGCATTCGGCCCCATTTGGAAACGAGGCAGGAGCGGGCTAGGTGGCTAGTTGGGGGCCGAGATCGACGCAACTCGCGCTCTGGAACACGCCAGTGGCTCGCGTGGGGGCTAGGGAGCACGTACGGCGCGCGGGCAGCGGCAATGGCGGTGGTCGGAGCACGGCAATGCGGCGAGCTACCCTATGGCGGTCAAGCTAGCGCGCAGAGAAGCAGGAGAGGGAGGAGAAGCTCACAGTGGGGCGTAGCCAATCAAAGCGGGCTCGGGGAAGGCGTGGGTTGGCCGGATTCGATGGCGAACGGCGGCGGGGATCCGAGGAGGAAGACGATGGTGCGGGGTCGATGTAGGGGTGCTCGGCTTCGGTTCGTTGGTGCAGTCGAAGGAGAGGACGACGGTGAGCAGGAAGGACACATCGGGGAGGCGAACGGGGCACGGTGGACGCGCGATCTAGGGAGGCGCAGCCATGGCGGCGTCGAGAGGGGTGAGGGGAACGAGGAGGAGGGCGAACGGGGCGGCTAGGGCTCGCCAGAGGGGTCGGGGCGGTCTCTTATCCACAGCGAGAGGGCGCGGCGCGCGCTGTCGAGCGATGGAGAGGGGGGGCCTGGGGTGCGCGCACGTGCGCGTTCGACAGCGGGGCGGCTGTGAGCAGTGTGAGGTGGGAGGAGGCGCGGGGTGGGCTGGGCCGCGGCTGTAGCGAGCAGGCCAAGTGCACAGTAGCTCCTTTAGGCCTTTTTCCTTTTTCTCTTTTTCTGTCTCTTTCTCTTCTGATTTGATAATTATTTGGGCCCCAAATGGTTTTTGTAAAAAGTGTGACCTAGTCCATAAATACCAGTGCATTATACCTGAACACCAAAAACTAGTTTGGGCAAAACATCATTTCATATTTGATCTAGATTAATTAAAAGGCTATTAAATATTATTTCCAGCCACTGCTAAAAGAGGTATGGGTCACCTAATTAATTTATTAAATGTTGGTTACAATTTTAGAATGGTCTCTGTAATATTTGTTAGTTATTGAACATTTTAGTTTCTATGTTGGATAACTTTTATTTTCCACTTACATTTAAATTTGAATTTGAGTTAGGAGTTGAAATGCAATATGATGCTAGTGATGATTTGGCACTGTTAAACATGCTGACTTGTCATTATCAAAAGTGATTACTGTGGCTAATGACATGGGGTGTTACTGAGCGGGACTTCTATACGACGGTCTTATGTTGAGTCATGTGCAAGCTTGATACGGGATGCCGATACCAAATCATGCATATGGCCGTGTAACGAGTTCATGATAGGAGCAGGTATCAAGGAAGAATGTGAGCAATATGTTCACAACACCGAGCTCGCTCCCTTCATCGCAGATAAGTGCATTCAACATCTCAACCTCACCCAGACATTCACCGAGAAATTTAAATATCATTCTTGTGATTCTAGAGTTTCATTTAGCCTTTATGATAGTGCCTTCACTATGCCTCTAGAAGAATTTTGTGTTGCGTGCAAAATTCCATATTGGGGTTCGCTGGACGAACCACCAAAATCTGAGTATGAGATGTTTTTAACTAGTCTATGTTGTGGTGAGAACAGAGGAGTGACACAAGCTAGAATAAAAAGTATACAATTTCCATCAATTCGTTACTTTGCACTCTTTAATGGCAAATGCATCATGGGCAAACAAGATTGCAGAACCCTCTGTGCCCTAGACTTGAACCGCATACACACTAATCTAACAGGAATTAAATGTTATAATCTTGGAGCAATCGTTGCACGGAGGTTCCAACGCAATGCTGATAAGGGCCACTTTTATGGAGGGATTTATGCCCCCCGTATAGCTAGTAAGCTGGGTGTGTCACCTTGGCCTAAAGACCCTATTTTACCTACCCAGTACTTAGACTTTGGGGCTATGCACCGTCACAAGTTCATTAAGGTGGGAGCCACTAATTCTATTACAACTTGATGTTCGATAAAAAACCCATTGTGCCTGTTATTTTTCCTGCACCTATTCTCTTTGATTTTCAGAGTAAAGGAAGATACTACATCTATGAGAGATAGGCACGCGAGTACAACATGGTGGTAGAGGCTGCCCGTCGAGCTGAGGAGGACGCATCGCGAGCCTCCATGAGTTATCACTCTGACTATTATCCAGGCCACGGATGGTGATTACCATGCTAGGCCAAAAGCCTAAGCTTGGGGGAGTACGTATTTCCACCAACATTACATTCATGTTCACACACTTCATTTCAGCTGTCGGTGTTCACACTTTTTCATTGTATTATCCTTGTTAGTTTTAGTTTTCTCGCTTTCTTCTTGTGTGTTTGAAAAACTTTGAGAAAATCCAAAATATTTCTCGCTTCTTTTCGGTTTTTCTTTCAAGTTTAATTTTAATTGTAGTATTAAAAGAAAACCCAAAAAGATTTCTCATTTCTTCTTTTGCTTGTTGGGAGCTTTCTCGTGTAAATAGTTTTTCTCGTTCTCGTTCTTGTTTTTCTTTCTTTAATTTGTTTCCTTTCCAGAAAAACTGAAAACTCCAAAAACATTTCAGTGTGTTTCTCTGAAATTCATTTCTTTTTGTTGAGTCGTACCAAGGGGAAGATCACGATGAAAATGTTGAGTGGCTCTCACGTGCACTATTGTTGATCTAAGAAAGAGCCCAAATTATTTTGTCTTCTCCTTTAAATAAAATGTTTGCAGATTCTAGCTTAGTCCAAGGCACTCTTGCACTATTATTATTTTCATATCATTCGGTCATGCAAGTGAAAGGTAATAATGACGATATATGATGAAGTGACTGTGGCAGGAAAAGCGGGTATGAACTCAACTTGTTTTTGTTTTTGTAAATATTTTTAACTCAGTATCCATGATTCAGCATATTATGATTAATCATGTTTATGATGACAATTAGAGATTATAGTTGCTCATGCCATGCTTAAGTAGCTAGGAGTTGATAATGATTTATCTTGGGTGTCAACATGCATTAAAATAGTTGTGATGTAGTATGATGATATGGTATCCTCCTCTGAATGTTTCAAGTGGCTTGACTTGGCACATGTTCACGCATGTAGTTGTATCAAAACCAACATAGCCTCCATGATATTTATGTTCATGGTGTTTATATCCTACTCATGCTAGTACTGAATGTTAATTATTCATAATGCATGATCATGACCGTTTTTGCTCTCTAGTTGGTCGCTTCTCAACCTAATTGCTAGCCTTCGCCTGTACTAAGCGGGAATACTGCTTGTATATCAAAATCCTTAAACCAAAAGTTATTCCAAATGAGTCCACTATATCTACCTATATGCGGTATTGCCCTGTCGTTCCAAGTAAATTTGCATGTGCCACCTCTAAATATTCAAATGAACATCTATTTTGTGTGCCCGTACCGCTCATGGAGCGACAGGGGGTGGTCAGTATCTTCCATGCTAAGCGGGTTATTCTCATGATGAGTGTTTATTCACTCGTCCTTGCATGAGAGGGGCTAGTAATTGGGATGCCCAATCTCATGATCAAAAATTGCAAATAATTAAACAAAACTCCGCCGGACTGTTGTTGGTATAGAGGGCACCCGAGGATTCCGCTAGCCATGGCTTGTGTTTGTTGGTGGAGGGGGAGTAAACTTTACTTTTACCGCTTGGGAACCGCCACTAATTTATTTAGCATGAAGATATTGAAAACCCTTGGTCGTATTGTTGACAGGAAAGGTGCACCTACCAAAATTATATTAACTCTGATTTAAGCTTTGAGCTCTGGCACCTCTGCAAATCCCTGCTTCCCTCTGCGAAGGGCCTATATATTTACTTTCATGTTATTTTACTTTTATGTTGAGTCATCACCTTCTCAAACAAGCACCAGTCCTGAGAGCACTATTGTCATCCTCATGCATTGTGTATAGTTAATGTTGTGTGCATCATCACTAGATCTTTTCCACCATGAATTACAATGTCTAGTCGCTGCTTGAACTTTGGAGCTGCTCTGCATTTATGTTTTGCGGTCTCAGAAAGGGCTAGCGAGATACCATTATTGTCATATTTTATCATGATCGTTTTGACAAAATGTTGGCATTTGAAATATTTTATTATTGCTCGCTAGTTGATTATGCCATTGATATGAGTGAATATAATTTCTAAGAGTTATCATTTGCATGGTTAGTTATGATCTTTGCTAAAAACCTGGGTGCTATTTAAGCATATATATGGACACAAGAACAAAAGAGTTCATAACAGTTTTTCTTTATCACTTTCAGTTTATCAACTGAATTACTTGAGGACAAGCAATGGGTTAAGCTTGGGAGAGTTGATATGTCTCCGTCGTATCTATTTTTCCTAACGCTTTTGTTCTTGTTTTGGACTCTAATTTGCATGATTTGAATGAAACTAACCTGAACTGACGTTGTTTTTAGCAGAACTACCATGGTGTTGTTTTTGTGCAGAAATAAAAGTTCTCGAAATTGGACAAATTTTTTTGGAGAATTATTTTGTAATAAATTAAAAATACTGGAACCAAGACCCAATGGAGGGGGGGGGCAGCTGCCCACTAGGCACCAGGGCGCGCCACCCTCCTCTGGCGTGCCCTGGTGGGTAGTGGGGCCCACGAGGCTCCTTCAACCCTATTCTGGATACTTTAATTCATATTCTCCGAGTAAAAAATAGGGGAGGAAGTTTCATCATGTTTCACAATACGGAGCCGCCGCCACCTCTTGTTCTTCACCGGGAGGGCAGATCTGGAGTCTGTTCTGGGCTCCGGAGAGGGGGATTTCCCGCCATCGTCATCACCAACCATCCTCCATCACCAATTTCATGATACTCACCGCCGGGAGTGAGTAATCCCTTCGTAGGCTTGCTGGACGGTGATGGGTTGGATGAGATTCATCATGTAATCGAGTTAGTTTTGTTAGGGCTTGATCCCCAGAATCCACTATGTTCTGAGATTGATGTTGCTGTGAGTTTGCTATGCTTAATGCTTGTCACTAGGGCCCGAGTGCCATGATTTCAGATCTGAACCGTTTATGTTTTCACCATTATATCTATGTTCTTGATCCGATCTTGCAAGTCATATGCACCTATTACGTGTTATGATCCGTAAACCCCAAGGTGACAGTAATTGGGATACTTTTCGGTGATGACCGTAATTTGAGGACTTCATGTATTCACTATGTGTTAATGCTTTGTTCCGGTTCTCTATTAAAAGGAGGCCTTAATATCCCTTAGTTTCCTTATGGACCCCGCTGCCACAGGAGGGTAGGACAAAAGATGTCATGCAAGTTCTTTTACATAAGCACGTATGACTATTTACGGAATACATGCCTATATTACTGTGCTACTGATCACTTTGCTGCAGATATTTAATCTCCAGGTGTGGTTGAATTGAAAACTCAACTGCTAATACTTACAAATATTCTTTGGCTCCCCTTGTGTCGAAACAATAAATTTCGGTTGAGTACTCTACCCTCGAAAACTATTGCGATCCCCTATACTTGTGGGTTATCAGCATGGAAGATACTAACCGTCCCGTGTCCCTCCAGGAGCGGTACATGCACACAAAACTGATGATTATTTGAATGATTAGAGGTGGTACATGCAAATTTACTTGGAACGATAGAGTAATACTGCATATTGGTAGATATGGTGGACCCATCTGGACCAAATTTGGTTTAAGGATTTGGATGCACAAGCAGCATTCCACTTAGTATAGGCGAAGGCTAGCAAATAGATTGAGAAGCGACCAACTAGAGAAAGACAACGGTCATAATCATGCATTGAGAATAATTAACGTTGAATACTAGCATGAGTAGGTTATAAACCACCTTGAACATAATTATCATGGAGGCTATGTTGGTTTTGAATCAACTACATGTGTGAACATGTGCCAAGTCAAGCCACTTGAAACATTCAGAGGAGGATACCATATTAACATACTACATCATAACTATTTTAATGCATGTTGACATTCAAGATAAATCATTATCCACTCCTAGCTACTTAAGCATGGCATGAGCAACTATAATCTCTAATTGTCATCACACGCATGTTTACTCATAATATGTTGAATCATGGATACCGAGTTAAACATATTTACAAAAACAAAAACAAGGAGAGTTCATACCAGCTTTTCTTTACCACAGTCATTTCATCAAGTCATCCTCATTATTGCCTTTCACTTGCACGACCGAATGATTTGAAAATAATAATAGTGCAAGAGTGCCATGGACTAAGCTGGAATCCGCAAACATTTTATTCAAGGGAGAAGACAAGGTAATATTGGTTATTCGTTAGATCAACAATAATGCATATGAGAGCCACTCAACAACTTCATCATGGTCTTCTCCCTACAACGACTCAACGAAAAGAAAAGAATTTCAGAGAAACACACTGAAATATTTTTGGAGTTTTTATCTTTTCTGAAGAAAGCAAACTAACGAAGGAAAAACAAAGACGAGAAAAACTATTTACACGGGAAAGCTCCCAACAAGCAAAAGAAGAAATGAGAAATCTTTTTGGGTTTTCTTTTAATACTACAAACTAAATAAACAGGAAAAACAAAGAGAAGCGAGAAATTTTTTTGGGTTTTTGAAAAATTTCAAACACACAAGAAGAAAGCAAAATAAAACTAACATGGATATATAATGAAAAAGGATGAACACTGACAACTGGAATGAATGTGTGGACATGAATGTAGTGTCGGTGAGAAAATGTACTTCCCAAAGCTTAGGCTTTTGGTCTAGCTTGGTAATCACCAGCACTGATCAGGATAATAATCATAATGGTAGCTTGTGGAGGCACGTTGTGCTGGCTCCTCAGCGAGACATGCAGCTTTCACTGCCGCGTTATACTGACGAGCCTCATTATCATAGAGAAAATATCTTTGTTTGCTCTGAAAATCAAAGAGAACAGGCGTAGGAAAAATAACAGAGACAACACGATATTTGTTAAATATCAAGTTATAGTCATATCTATGAGCGTTATCCTTAATAAAATCATGAGGCTGCAGTGCCTCAAAATCTAGATATTTATCAGGTAATATAGGATCATAGGCCGAGGTGACACCCCAAGCCTGGTAGCTACGCGGGAGCCATAAATTCCTCCATACATATCACCATTGCCCGCGTTGCGGTGCAGCCTACATGCAACAATTGCCCCAAGATTATATGGTTTATGGCATGTTAGGGCGGTATGAATAATGCTCAAGTCGGGGGCACAAAGTGCACTATAGTCTTGTTTAGGAGAAATGCATTTCCCATTAAAAAGTGCAAAATATCGAATAGCGGGAAAATGAATGCTTTTTATTCTAGCTTGCATAACTCCCCTATCCTCACCATTGCAAAGACTACTCAGAAACATATCATAATCAGATTTTTGTGGTTCGCTACGCGAGCCCCAATATGGAATTTTGCATGCATCACAGAATTCTTCTAGAGACATACTATAGGATCTATCATATAGGTGAAACAAGATTCTAGAGGTGCGGCAATGATACTCCAACTTTTTAGTGAATGAATGGGTAAGGTTGTAGTGTTGAGTACACTTATCTATGATGAAGAGAGTGAGCTCAGTATTATGAATATATTGATCAAATTCTTCCTTAATGCATGCACCTATCATGAACTCATTACACGACCATCGACATGATTTTGCTTCGGCAACTCGCACCGAGCTTGCCCTTGGTTCAACATACGCTTGGCGTGCCGAGCTCTCACTTGAGGATCCCTCCAAGGACCTTATCCTCGAAGAACTCCTCCTAAAGAAATTCATTTTCCTATGAACAAATTTCTGAAATTTTTGGACCACAAAAAGATGTTAAGAAAACTTCACAAGATTGATAGCAACTACTCATATGAATGTCTAGAGGCTATATCAAGCATTCAAACAACTTGGAATTCAAAGAATTCAACATGCAAGCTCATTTTCAGTAGAACCTATAGCAACAAAATATGAATAATATAATCCACTAAAACAAAAACTAATTGCAGCAATGGAGGAGTCACATACCAAGGAGCAATCCCCCAAAATAGTTTCAGAAATGGAGCTCCGAGTAAAGAGATCAAAAATCTCAGGTTTGATAGAAAGGACACGAGGGAGAGAGCAACCAAGATTTTTTTTTCTAGAGCTAAGAGATGAAGTGGGCTAAAGAGATAAGTGAGTGGGGTCCTGTGGACCCCACAAGGAATCTTGGCACGTCCTAGGGGTGGCCGCACCCTGTTGCCTTGTGAGCAACAGGGGCACCCCCCTAGGATGTATTTAGTGCCAAAAATTCTTAAATGTTCCAGAAAAAATCATGTTAAGGTTTACGACATTCTAAGGACTTTTATTTTTGGGCCATTTTTTATTACTTGGATAACTCAGAAAACAGGATAATCATGGCATTTTATTTAATTAACTACAAATAACAGAGAGCAAACAGTAGGTACAGTAGGTTGTGCTTACTAGAATCATCGACCTCATGCCCCTAAAAAAAGAATCCATTAATAAGGTTGATCAAGTCTTATTAACAAACTATTTCCGAGTAACATGAAACCGAAGAACTTTCGTATAGCACTAGGTTACCTCAACATGGATATGAATTTCCGCAACAAGAAGAGTTTCATATTTCTTTTTGACGGCAGGAAGAGGGGAATCGAAACCTCCAATAGTAATTGTCAAAACTTTTTCAACACAATTGATACCATTCACTTGGAGTTGTTTCTTTGAAATATACCATGTGCTCATTACAGTTGACATGAAAAGTGACCTTGCTTTTATTGCAATCAATAGCAGCCCCTGCAGTATTCAGAAAGGGTCTACCAAGGATAATCGACATGTTGTCGTCCTCGGGCATATCAAGAATAACAAAGTCTATTAATATAGTAACATTTGCAACTACAACAGGCACATCCTCGCAAATTCCAATAGGTATAGCAGTTGATTTATCAACCATTTGCAACGAGATTTCAGCAGGCGTCAACTTATTCAACTCAAGTCTTCTACATAAAGAGAAAGGCATAACACTAACACCGGCTCCCAAATCACATAAAACAGTTTTGACATAACTTCTTTTAATGGAGCAGGGTATGGTAGGTATTCCTGGATCACCTAACTTCTTAGATACTCCACAATTAAAAGAATAATTTGCAAGCATGGTGGAAATTTTAGCTCCAGGTATCTTTCTTTTATTAGTGACAATATCTTTCATATACTTAGCATACGAGGTCATCTTCAAAATGTCAGTCAAATGAGTACGCAAAAAGACTGGCCTAAGCATTTCAACAAAGCGTTCAAGTTCTTCCTCATCCTTATTTCTAGGTGGTTTTGTAGGAAAAGGCATGGGTTTCTGAACCCATTGTTCTCTCTCTTTTCCATGTTTTCTAGCAATGAAATCATTTTTATCATATCTTTTATTCTTAGGAGGTGGGTTATCAAGATCAACAACGGGCTCTATTTCTACATCATTATCAGGTTCAGCATCATTATCATTATCATTTTCACTAGGTGGATGTTCACTACAAGATTGTGTCTCAGCATTAGAAATGGAAACATCATTACTATTCTCAGAAGGTTTTTCTACCACAGGTTCACTAGAAGCATGCAAGGTCCTGTCATTTTTATTTTATTTTCGTTTTCTTCTTAGATGAACTAGGTACATCATTATTAATTATCTGAGAATCTTGCGCAATGCTTTTAGGACGACCTTCAGGATATAGTGGCTCTTGAGTCATTCTACCTCCTCTAGTCATTACTCTAACAACATGATCATTCATTTTAATATTCATCTCATTAAGCAAATTATTTTGTGATTTAGCAACTTGTTCTAGCCGAGTATGAACCATGGATGCATGTTTACTAAGACCTTTAACATCATTAGCAATTCTAAACATCAAATCACTCAAACGATTGATACGTCTCCAACGTATCTATAATTTATGAAGTATTCATGCCATGTTTACAACAATTTTATATGATATTGGTATGATTTGAATGGAACTAACCCAGACTGGCGCTATTTTCAGCAGAACTAACATGGTGTTGTTTTTTGTGCAGAAAAAAAGTTCTCGGAATGGGCTGAAAATTTATGGTGATTTTTAATGGACCAAGAGAGACCCCCGAAGCTTCTTGGAAGGACCAGAAGAGCCACAAGGATGCGACAAGCCTGGGGGCGCATCCTCCCCCCAGGGCGCGCCGGGCAGGCTGGTCGCGCCCTCGTGGGCCCCCTTGACGTGAAACCAATGCCAAAAATTCCTATAAATACCCAAACCCCCAGAAAGAACCCTAGATGAGAAGTTCCGCCACCTTAAGATTTTGTATCCATGAAAACTCAATCGGGACCCTGTTCCGGCACCCTATCGGAGGGGGAAATCATCACCGGAGGCCATCTTCATCATCTGGGTGGTCTCCATGACGAGGAGGGAGTAGTTCACCCTCGGGGTTGAGGGTATGTACTAGTAGCTATGTGTTTGATCTCTCTCTCATGTTCTTGATCCGGCACGATCTTGATGTAACCATGGGCTTTGTTAATATAGTTGGATCACATGGTGTTTTCCCCTCTCTATCTTGTTGTGATGAATTCAGTTTTTACCTTTGAGGTTTCACTATTATCGGATCGAATAATTTTATGGATTTGACAACACTTGATGTATTTCTTGCATGTGTATACCCATGGTGACAACAGGGTGTTCTATTGATTCACTTGATATATGTTTTGGCACTCAACTCGCGGATTCCCGAGGTGACATTGGGGTAATCTATGCATGGGGGTTGATGCAAGTTTTCGACCTACTTTCTCCGGTAGAAATCTTTGGGCACTCTCTGAAGTTCTCTGTGTTGGATTGAATATTATGAATCTGAAGTTCTTTGATGCCTATCATATAATTAACTCACGGATACTTGTGGTGACATTGGAGTATCTAGGTGACATTAGAGTTGGTTGATGTGTATCATATGGTGTTATTTTAGTACAAACTCTAGGGCTGTTCGTGACACTTATAGGGATGGCTCAATAGATTGCTCAGAAAAGATAACTTTGAGGTGGTTTCGTACCCTACAACAATTTCATCTTGTGTTCTCCGCTAGATAAGAACTTTGGAGTGATTCTTTGACTCACGTTGAGGGATTGTTATATGATTCAATTATGTTAGCACTGTTGAGAGATTGCACTAGCGAAAGTATGAACCCTAGGCCTTGTTTTCAAGCTTTGTAATACCGTTTATGCTCTGCTTTATCACTTGCTAGCTTGCTGTTTTTATATTTTCAGAGTACAAAAACCTATATCTACTATCCATACTACACTTGTATCACCATCTCTTCGCCGAACTAGTGCACCTATACAATTTCCCGTTGTATTGCGTGTGTTGGGGACACAAGAGATTTCTTGTATTTGGTTGCAGGGTTGTTTGAGAGAGACCATCTTCATCCTACGCCTCCCACAGATTGGTAAACCTTAGGTCATCCACTTGAGGGAAATTTGCTACTGTCTGTTGGTGCAATGATAGGCCCCTTATGTTTTGGAGTTTGTTGACATAAACAGTATAGGACTTATGTGTTTGCAAGTGCACACAGAGTACCAGGTCCCTGAGATATCAAGGAGTTTGATGCAAACGACAAAGATAATCCCCCTGCATTGCAGCAAAGGTTATCACCGAAGATGATGTTAAACAAGAGTGACCCCTAAAAATTGCTGAAGTGAAGCAGTTGGTTCGGTGTCTGTCCGAAGAAAAATTACTGCGTCCGAGGAGAATGAAGACAAAGTGAAGACGTCGCATTTGTTTCATTATTCTTCTTCTTTCATTGAGTCATAGGGCCACCGTACTATTAAGAGGGGTGTAGTGTTTGAAACTTTGATTCTCTAATGCTAAACCTATAGGGGAATGCACCAGCCCAGGACCACTATGGAGACTGCATAGAAGGTTTGGTCTTTTCATTACCGACTCGTAGCGCAGTGGAAGTAGAGTCGATGATGATCGGCGGTGCAGATCCCCACAGCTAGGATTTTACAACCTCCCAACCGCGAGGATGTACTCCTTCATTTGCCCCTCGGACAGCCCTCTGGGTGGCAGTCGAATAGTCCCTCGGACGGTGTCGTGGACAGCCCTTCGGGAGGACCCACAAAACTCGGACGGTCAATCGGACAGCCCTTTGGGAGGCACTCTCGAACAGCCCCTCGGGCACAAAGATCAAACCTACAACCTCTCTACGGGGTTGCACACATACGGTGTCATCTATCCGGCAGGGCTTCGTCGTCCAGAACTAGTTCCTGCCGGAACCCAGACAACCTTTCGGCTCTACGAAACTCTTTTCGTGGGAGGGAGAGAGAGAGATCCAGACAAAGCATGGCATGTGTATGGGAGCAAGGGAAGGATTTTGGAAAGCCCCCTCACCTCCTATATAAGGAAAACCAAGGGGTAGAATGGGCATTCAAAATACCAAAGTACCCCCACTTTATGTCACACATAAAGGGCATAAAGGAAAGAAAGGGATGCCATGTGGAGCTCCATGGAGGAGCTCCACCCATGGCTGGCCACCCCTAGGGGCCCCCCCAAAGGGAGTTCCTTGGTCCCCAATCCTTCTAGAAGCCTTTTGCTAAAAGCACTAAAAGGTGGCTTTCCAAAAATATCTCAAAAAGCACCTTCACTATTCACGATGACATTTTCAGCGTCCGTTCGAACTGAAAATATTTATGTGTGCTTAGAAAATTTCCAGTACCCACTAAAATAATTTTCAACGCATTCTAGAACAATTCTGGATTTAGTGATTTTCATTTGCGAAAAGCATCTAAAGCGGTTCCGGCAGCTCCGGAACATTTTTGGTTTTTATCGCGGAAAATTCCCAGAAGTTTCCAGAATAATTTTGGCACCCTCCAAGAATTATCAGGCATGTCCCAGAACCAATTTGACTTAATGGAATACCCCGAAACAACTTTTTGGTTTTACCGAAACTATTCCGGTGTTCTCTCTCCGGAACTTTTCCGGTGTCCGAAACTTTTCCGGTGATCGACTTTTCCGGTGATTTTCTCTCAGACTCCCTGTCTAGTATTCAGCAGATAGATGACCCTTAAGCATGTGACCCTATAGGTTCGGTGAAGTATAGACATGACCCGGAACTCTTTCTGATCAATGATCAACATCGGAGCCATGGACACCCATAGTGACCCCCATACCTACACGAATAAATATTCGAGTGAACCTCTATTTGCCGTGTGCTATTCCTATTGCTTGGCGATATGTTAAAAATACCCAAGGTCAGACTTATCGGCATCCCCGTGGATCAACAACTTGTCCACTATGCCAGTTACCTCATTACTGGCATTTGTTCTCTTTTCTCATTCCTGTGTTCCGGCATCCCTGTGATCAAATCACAAAGTCTGGCCAGACGATGGTGGATACCATAACACCGAGAGGGCCCAGAGATATCTCTCCATCGTCGGAGGAGTAAATCCCAATCTTGAGCTATCAAGTTACTTGACATACTTTCCCATGAACCCGTAAGCCACCGTAATAACCACCCAGTTACGAATGACATTTAACAAACCCCAAAGTTCATGAATCAAGCATGAAGAAACTCGATACTCTCATGGTCTAAGGAATTATGCAAACGTAAACTTCCTCTGTGTTATTAACCATTAACTTGTGACGAATGTATCTCATAGCATAACATCAATCGGGTCGATTCAACACAAGTGTTCTAGTAACATTGTGCCCTCAAAGGTGCCGGCATTGTCATGCCCATGATCAGGAAAATAGAACCATCATGCAAGACTTGAGCTAGTCTTAGAAGCCAGACTAGGAATACATTTTACCGTTTATCATTCCACACGTGCATATGAGTCTTCCTTCAAGCCTCGTGTTATTGTAGACTCGAGAACCATAGCAGTTATAGCATGGAACATAAACATAATGATGAACACGGAGATAAATAATAGCATTTATTATTTCCTCTAGGGCATAGCTCCTACAGACTCCCACTTGCACTAGAGTCAATAATCTAGTCAATGCTAATGCACTTCACACCTATGGCATACCGGTGTAAAAATGCTTCGTTTGTGGTATAGCCTAATGTCCAACGGGTCTGACAACTTCAGTTCCGTGTGTATCTTTGCATCTCCTCACATTTTCACGCTTTCACAAAATTCATATTTTGTGTGGACTTGGCTTTGTGTATATGTGAATCACAGGTCAAACCTTGATTCCTCCGACTGAGCTATGGAGCAACTATCTGCAATAGTGTCCCATTGACCAAAGCCTTCCTGGAACCATACTAAGTTCATGAATGAACTACATTATTCAACATCTTTTTTGTCACTTCTAAAGCGTCAACATACTTAGCCTTTGTTATAGAATTCGCCACAGTAACCTATTTGGAACTATTTCCAACTACCGTGCCACCATATTTGTGTATTACACAAAAACCTTAACTTAAATCGAAAATCGCATGGAGTATTGATGAAGACTGTATCGATGTAATTTCTTACAACGAGCACTTCATAATCTTCACTTGCGAGAAAACATGCCATTAGTGCTACTTTAGTACTCAATGACATTTTTCACTGTTGTCCCATGATCAGTACTTTGATCACTTTGGTATCTATACCCACAACAGCTTGGGAGCATCGGACATATCTGGTTGTCTTAAATACCATGGAATACATGATTAATCAAAACACAAGAGTGTGTGGAATCTCCATCATGTATTTTACTCATCAGTGTTTTGGGACATCGAGTCTTGTGAAAACTCTTTCCATGTGACTTCAGCAAGAATCACTCCTTGGTGGTTTAATGCTAAACTGTTTTAGCATCTTGTCAATATGTATTTTTGGCTTTAGCTCTATCAGGCAATTTTATCTTGGAAGATAATTATGACTAATATCAAGGCTACTTAGCCCGAGCACTTCATCAAAAAAACTATTTTCAATGAAGTCCTAATTCGTGTCAAGAAATTTATATTATTTCCAATCAACAATGTATCAAGCACACAAGGTTTTCAAAAATATTATTATGCTCCCACTTACTTTCTTGAATCACAAACATCTTCGTTACCCATTGATGAAGTCAAACCCCTTTGACTATTTCATCAAAACACGAAGATTCCAACTCCATTTTGCTCTCTTCTGTCCATTGCTGGAACTCTAAAGTTTGCATACTTACTAGCATCCTCTGGAATGACAAAATACTTTGGACTGTATCACTCACAAGTCCTAGGTTGCATTTCCATCTCATAGAAATCCTTTTGTCATCCATGTTTCATATCTCATGATTGAAATATGTATTAATTGCTAGTTTAACCCGATCTGACTTTAAGCATCGCTACGGCGAGATAATCTCATCGTAGTCAACTCCTTGAACTTCTTTATGACAACAAGTCGAGCTTTATGGATAAAACATTTTATCAACATCAGTTTATAGTTCCATTAATGTTCGTCAGACTCCAAGTCTTCCGAAGGGTTTATCAAGATAAAATCTTGAATCATTTATATGGGAACTATCTCGGATTATATTGGCATTTAGCCAATTCCGGAGTCAGGGCCCATCAATGCTTCTTTGTGTATCGTAGGTATACTGTTGTCTAACAACAATATCTCGTTTGCGCACCTGAGAGGTTTGCAGGAGCCTTGCCTATGTGGTTCAACTGCAAGTTCGACCGAAGTCCATACATTTTATTGTAGAGACTTCCGTATCAGTCGCAGTAGGAAACTCTGGAATTACTTCCAATGTTCCTTTCCTTTGATCTGATGACGAAGATACTGTTATCTCGTCGAGTTGCACTGTCCTCCCACTCACCTTTTTGAAAGAACAATTTTCTTCAAAATCACACCGTTCTTTGTGGCAAAACTTTTTGCCTCGGTATAGTGGTGGGGGAATACCCAATAAATTGGGATAACCTACAAAGTAGCACTTTTTTGATTTGGAATAGGTTTGCAAATATTTTACACAAGCCCCATATTCCAAATGTTAAGAAAAGATATAACATGGTTGGGCGTACCATACCATGACGTCATTTCAACAGATCTGATGGCGCTCTTTTCAGTGTAAAAGTCGCAGTCTCTAATGCATTACTTTAAAGGGATAATGGCAAACTGATTTATGTCATCTTTGACCTTACCATGTCATAAATTGTTTGAATACATCTTTACGGACATTCCACTCACAGTGGTTTTCTGAGAGGTCTAAGTTATGAAGCTCTTTTCACAACTCATCAGACATTCGCTAAACTTGTAACTCAAACATTCCTTTCCGCAATCAAATTGCAGAAACATAATTTTCTTGTTATAAAAATTCCTACTTCATTTTGAAAACCTTTCGAATGATTTCAAAAAGATCCAGACTTATGTCTCATCAAGCAAATATCCATATATCTACTTGAGTCATATTTGAAGATAGATAAATCCACTGTTTGCAACATCATTTATTGGACTACACACATCAAAATGTATGATCACCAATAAGTTCGTTGCTCATTCCTTTTGGCCTGTGAACGGTATTTTAGTCACTTCACTTTTTGGAGGAAAGTTGCAAGTGTCAGATGATTCAAAATCAAATGACTTCAAAATCCATCATAATGGAATTTTCCATGCGGGTTTCGCCAATGTGACCAAATGCAGTGTCACACCTGTGTGGTATTCTTTTAGTCTTGCAACATTTAGCGTCAGTGTTATGGATGTATCATATTACCATCAATATTCATAACATACGTTCCATCGATGATGGAAGTATGGCCCTTATGTTATTCATAACACCAAACAACAATTGTTCTTTTATGAACAACACTCTTGCAACAAACATTATGCAAATGGGCTAGAGTGTGCAAGACTCTAAAAAGAATTATGAAAGTAAATACAGAGGTAATGTATTATTATCAATATTCATGACATACATCTCATTCATAATGAAAGTATGGCCCTTATGTTATTCATAACATCGAACATCAAAAGTTCTCTTATGAACAACCTTCTTGCAAGATACCTTATGCAATGGGCTAGAGTGTATAAAACTCTAAAATGAATTATGAAAATAAATACATAGGTAATACACCGATGGAAGATATAGTAACATTTTACTATGTTCCCAGCGCATATCAAAACCTCATTCCTGGCCAGTCTTTCAGGCCATACTAGTTCTTGCATCGAGTCACAACAGAATGCAATCGAGCGGGTATCTTTGTGATCAACTCACAATACCCAAGAATTAGTGATTAACATGTTTAATCATAATTCCCAAGAACTATTTCTTTGACCAGTCTTCCATACATAAATAACTTGTATGACATTCATACCTGAGCTGGATATTCAGTCTTCTCTCCTTTTGCCTTTATACTTCTAACAGTTTAACTTTTAGTATTTCTCCTACTCTCAGAAGAAGCACCCAACTTAAGAGTGGCGTTAGCCCCGGACTTCCTAGGCGTGTAAGTCACACTAACACCCTTTGGACATTTCCTTTCTCTTTAAGTTGTTGTTTTATTCACCTTTCATCATATGATAGGCGTTCTTCTGGATCCCTCTCTTATCAGTCTAATGCATAGTAAACACTTTACTAATAATTTGCAAAACAAACATTGCTTTGGATATCCCATATCTTCTAGCCTTTGTTTTATCTGAAACTAATTTTCAGTTCCATGAATATCACATAACTATCCCAAACCTTTGATGTTTGGGTCTTATGGAAGCAAACATATTGCACTTGACCGAAACGGAATTCTAGCTTTTGGATTGAAGGACGAAAGTCACATCATCCATAGCATTAGTGGGAGAATACAAAAAGCATGCGATAGGACAAAGTCCTTCTCGGCACTCTTGAGGACAATCCTCACATTACGTTACCAATCGTAAAGTTTTAACCAGATATTTAACAGCTATTCAATTTTAATAGGGAGGGTGGAAACGTGAGCCATTCTGCTACAACTATTATGCCTATAACACTTAGACAGTGTTCATAATTAATTGCACTGAGAATTAAACAAGTTAATTATATAGGGCGCTCCCACTCAAATCAATATATCTCATAATTGATTGTGAGTGATTCAAGACCCATATTACAATTCAACACCAAGGATGTATCCATCTCAAGTGACGAGAATTGCAATTGGTAGGCCAACTTGCCAATCACATCTCTATGTGACTCTTATTCATCTTTTGATGCGCGTGTTCCGAGCTCATGACTTTCATGATTGAATGTCAAGACAACCAAGTGATCTCGCTGCGAGGTCACAACTCACCCGCCTCACACTTCTCTAATCGTTCGTACCTATGTATCCATGTGATACCCCGAAGAGATAGGTGCCGTGATGGTGCTACACTTGGGAGAACACAAACTACTTGATATTGTTGTGAGAGATCACCCTAATAAAAGCGACTACTGTGCAATCAAGAAGGGTGCATCATAAGGGATAAACATCTCAGGCAATTCATAATAGCATGATATGGTATAGCCCTTTCTGACGGAAAAGTCTTTAATTTCTTCATCTTCGGCATTTGCGCCGGTGTTCACCTTCGCGAAGTTTGCCACCACCTTGTCGATGCACCAGATAATATTGCTATCTCTATAGCTAATAAAATAAGTGCATTACTTAAGGTTGACACGCAGGTCATTAAAGTGACAATCATATTTCTCCAGCCATCATGCCAAATCATGACACGTAGGTCATGTTAATTTATACATCATATAGTCATCTCATACATAATCAAATTATTATGAGCACCGCTATACCACATCACATGCAAACCATCTTGCAAAACCAAGTTAGACACCTCTAATCGGTTCATACAAGATTCATTTTACGTGGCTTCTAAGGTTTCGAAACAAACCGAAGCTACCTACGTCTATCATCAAGTATGATCATCCAAGTCACTAGATTAACATTGCGGGGTGTATGAAACATAAGATAATAAAATCTCGAGCCCCATACTGAACTTCGTCATAGGCATGACCCCCATGCAGATCATATCTGCATTGCACTCTTGTCTGCGAAATTTCATCTTTCTTTCTAACTATGGTGGATTTCAATGAGCTATTAGCACTTCATTGATCAATCAGGATCGCGGATTGCCAGAACATTGAAATTCCACCATGCCGTTATCAAGATCAGAAATATGCAAATTCCAGGGAACCAACAAGAACATCGGGTAATAGATTTCATCTGCTACTCGCACAAATAATTATCAGCAGTAGAACTCATCTACTACAAATTATATTGTGCAACACCCATACATCTCTATGTATTCTAGATCGTAACCTACATCTACGCATAGCACGGCTCATGATGGCACTGTAGGGGAATGCGACAGACAACAATTTTTTTTTGACTTACACACCAGCCCAGGACCACTATGGAGACTGCATACAAGGTTTGATCTTTTCGTTATCGACTCGTAGCGCAGCGGAAGTAGAGTCGGTGACGATCGGCGGTGCAGATTCCCGCAGCTAGGATTTTACAATCTCCCAACCGCGAGGATGTACTCCTTCGTTTGCCCCTCGGACAGCCCTCCGGGTGGCAGTCGGACAGTCCCTCGGACGGTGTCGCGGACAGCCCTTCGGGAGGACCCACAAAACTCGAATGGTCACTCGTACAACCCTTTGGGAGGCACTCTTGAACAGCACCTTGGGCACAAAGGTCGAACCTACAACCTCTCTACGGGGTTGCAAATATACGATGTCATCTATCCGGCAGGGCTTTGCCGTCCAGAACTAGTTCCTGCCGGAACCCAGACAGCCTTTCGGCTCTACGAAACTCTTTTCGTGCGAGGGAGAGAGAGAGCCAGACAAAGCATGGCATGTGTATGAGAGCAAGGGATGGATTTTGGGCAGCCCCCTCACCTCCTATATATAGGAAAACCAAGGGGTGGAATGGGCATTCAAAATACCAAAGTACCCCCACTTTATGTCACACACAAAGGGCATAAAGGGAAGAAAGGGATGCCATGTGGAGCTCCATGGAGGAGCTCCACCCATGGCCGGCCACCCCTAGGGGCCCCCCCAAAGGGGGTTCCTTGGTCCCCAATCCTTCTAGAAGCCTTTTGCTAAAAGCCCTCAATGGTGGCTTTCCAAAAATATCTCAAAAAGCACTTTCACTATTCACGATGATATTTTTCAGCGTCCGTTCGAACTGATAATATTTATGTGGGCTTAGAACATTTCCAGTACCCACTAAAATAATTTTCAATGCATTCCGAAACAATTCCAGATTTTGTGACTTTCATCTGCGAAAAGCATCTGAAGCGGTTCCGGCAGCTCCGGAACATTTCTGGTTTTTATCCCGGAAAATTCCTAGAAGTTTCCAGAATAATTCTGGCACCCTCCAAGAATTATCAGGCATGTCCCAGAACCAGTTTGACTTAATGGAATACCCTGAAACAATTTTTTGGTTTTACCGAAACTATTCCGGTGTTCTCTCTCCGGAACTTTTCCGGTGTCCGAAACTTTTACGCTGACCGAAACTTTTCTGGTGATTTTCTCTCAGACTCCCTGTCAAGTATTTAGCAGATAGATGACCCTTAAGCGTGTGACCCTATAGGTTCGGTGAAGTATAGACATGACCCGGAACTCTTTCCGATCAATGATCAACATCGGAGCCGTGGACACCCATATTGACCCCTCTACCTACACAAATAAATATTCGAGTGAACCTCCAGTTGCTGTGTGCTATTCCTGTTGCTTTGTGATATGTTACAAATACCCGAGGTGAGACTTATCGGCATCCCCGTGGATCAACAACTTGTCCATTATGCCAGTTACCTCGTTACTGGCATTTGTTCTCTTTTCTCGTTCTCGTGTCCCAGCATCCCTGTGATCAAATCACAAAGTCTGGCCAGACGATGGTGGATACCGTAACACCGAGAGGGCCCAGAGATATCTCTCCATCGTCGAAGGAGCAAATCCCAATCTTGAGCTATCAAGTTACTTGACATACTTTCCCATGAACATGTAAGCCTCCGTAATAGCCACCCAATTACGGATGACATTTAACAAACCCCAAAGTTCATGAATCAAGCATGAAGAAACTCGATACTCTCATGGTCTAAGGAATTATGCAAACGTAAACTTCCTCTGTGTTATTAACCATTAACTTGTGTCGAATGTATCTCATAGCATAACATCAATCGGGTCGATTCAACACAAGTGTTCTACTAACATTGTGCCCTCAAAGTTGCCGGCATTGTCATGCCCATGATCAGGAAAACAGAACCATCTTGCAACACTTGAGCTAGTCTTAGAGGCCAGACTAGGAATACATTTTTACCGTTTATCATTCCACACATGCATATGAGTCTTCCTTCAGGCCTCGTGTTATTGTAGACTCGAGAACCATAGCAGTTATAGCATGGAACATAAACATAATGATGAACACGGAGATAAATAATAGCATTTATTATTTCCTCTAGGGCATGTCTCCTACAAAACCCAAATCCTATGAAAGTTGTGAGAGAAATATCTTTGTGTTCCGAGCAAATACTTGCCAGCAAGAGACTGTGATCTTCTTCGCTTCGAGAGATTTGTCTCAGACCGAGGAGTTAGCATTACTTGTTCCTCAAGTAATGTTTCCGTTGCTCCAAATCCGACCGTTGTGAACGTGTTGGTTGGCCATTGGCTGGACCGCGTGTCCAAAATGTTCATTTCCCATCTGGGAAGGCTGCGGCTATAAATAGCCACCCCGCGCCGCCTTTGTCCGGTGGCTGCTCCGTTTGATTCTGAGAAGATTGTTGAGCAACCCCCTCTCTAAGCGATTTGAGTTTAAAATCCACCAAGAGAAAAAAACCTAGAGCCGAAGAATTAGATAGTGGTTTAGCATCCCTAGAATCTAAGTCCAGTACGCTTCACCTATTACTCTTGAGAGCAGCAAACTCTCTAGACGATTTGGTGTCAATTTCTTCAGAGACCAAGAGTGATTGTGGTTGTCGAAGAAGAAGTCTGTAAAGGTTCAGAGATGACCTTCAAGTATCTACCATGAGTAATCGGCATCGGTTGACGAAACGATTGTCGAGGAGAATAGGGTGAAGAGAGTTTATCTTCCATGTTAAGTCACATCCCCTCCAACCAGACGTAGTCCTTATGCAGAAGGATGAACTGGTTGAACAAATACCTTGTCGCCATCGAGCATCATCGGTTATCTCTGTCACCCATGTTTACCTTCGATGCATTTTCATTCGTGTGATTTTTATCAATGCATAACTTAGTTTCCTTTCGGTACTCTGTTTTAGTTCGCTATAGTTTGTTTTTCATTCATTCCGCTGCTGGGTTTCGAGAGTTTTGAGTTTTCCGAAGAAAATTTAAAACTCCAATTCACCCCCCCCCCTCTGGTAGACATACTTCATTCCTACAATTGGTATTAGAGCACGGTACTCCTTGACTCTACTCATTTTAGTCTAATGACTTTGGAGTTTAAGTATGTGTTCAGTGAACTACAAATCGCATCTCAAGATTCACATATTCGATGGGACGGACTACCCCTTCTGGAAGGAGAAGATGAAGATCCGTCTCCGAGCAATAGATGATGATATGTGGAACGTGGTGCAGTTCGGGCTCACAATTGTTGTACCTCAAGCCCCTACCGACGAAGAAAAGAAGCTCATTCAGCTGGATGCTCAGGCCAAAGATGAGATTGGCGGCCATCTCAATCGAGTGCAATTCCTTCGCTCTCGCCAGTGTGAAACTACGAAGGAATCATGGGATGTCCTCGAGAAGATAAATGAAGGTGTTTCATCTCAGAAAGAAGCACGAATTGATACTCTTCGAGGCAAATTCAATCGATTCAAGCGCATTGGAAATGAAAGCTGTCAGCAAACCTTTGATCGTCTGAGTGACATCACAAATGAGCTTCAAGGTCTCGGCGCCAAAGACATCACTGACCATGAAGTCGTGAAGAGACTGCTTCGATCTCTTGACAGTTCTTTTGACACACTTGTTCTGATGATACGTGAATGAGCTGATTTCAAAAACCTCGACTCTGCTGATATCATGGAAAGACTGAACACCCACGAGGAACAGGAAGAAGAGAAAAGAGATATGTACGGCTCAAGTCAATGTAAAAATCTTGCTCTCAAGCCTGTGGCTGATTCCTCCTCCGATGGAAATGCCGAAGAAGATTCAGATGACCCAGAGAGACTCAACAAAGATCTTGCACTGATCACGAAAAGATTCCAACGCTTTCACAAGAAGAGCCAGTTCCAGAAAAGAAATTCAAGCAACTCTGGGAGTTCAAAATCTTCATCAAAACCTGCTAGAGAATACACCTGCTTCAAGTGCAAAAAGCCTGGACACTTCATTTTGGACTGTAGTCTTTGGGAAGCAGAAATCCGTGCTAGTGGAAGATATGATTCTGGCAACCATCGAGGCGAAAGCAAGAGCAAAAGCTATGACTCCGACGATGAGAAGAAAACGAAGAAATTCTTCAAGAAGAAGGACAACTCCACTTCAAAATCTTCGTCAAGATCTTCATCAAGGAACCCTTCCAAGTCCTCCTCCAGCCGCAAGATTAACTCTCGCAAGGCCAAGGCGTACGTCGGCAAGGAAATGGATTCCGATGAAGAAGAACCGTCGGAATCCGAAGAAGAAGAAGAAGAATCTGATGAGGATTCCGACTCCGGCATGGCTGGCATAGCATGTGCCTCCTCTCCCGTGATGTCTACTACACAACTTGTTCTTGTAGACTCGTGTTGGGCCTCCAAGCGCAGAGTTTTGTAGGACAGTAGCAAATTTCCCTCAAGTGGATGACCTAAGGTTTATCAATCCGTGGGAGGTGTAGGACGAAGATGGTCTCTCTTAAGCAACCCTGCAACCAAATAATAAAAAGTCTCTTGTGTCCCCAACACACCAAATACAATGGTAAATTGTCTAGGTGCACTAGTTCGGCGAAGAGATGGTGATACAAGTGTAGTATTGATAGTAGATATTGATCTTTGTAATAGTAACAATAAAAAAAGCAAGGTAGCAAGTAACAAAAGTGAGCACAAACGGTATTGCAATGCTTGAAAACAAGGCCGAGGGTCCATACTTTCGCTAGTGCAATCTCTCAACAATGGTAATTTAATTGGATCATATAACCATCCCTCAACGTGTGATGAAGAATCACTCCAAAGTTCTAATCTAGCGGAGAACATAAGAAGAAATTGTTTGTAGGGTACGAAACCACCTTAAAGTTATTCTTTCCATTCGATCTATTCAAGAGTTCGTACTAAAATAAAGCAAAGTTATTCTTTTCGTTCGATTTATCCAAGAGTTCGTACTAAAATAACACCATATGATACGCATCAACCAACTCTAATGTCACCTAGATACTCCAATTTCACCACACACTACTGGAATTTGCTACTTTGCCATCTGCCAGCTCTTTGCCGTCTGCCAGCTGATGGCAAAGAGGCTCTTTGCCGTCTGCCTTGGGATAGCAGACGGCAAAGAGCTGGCAGATGGCAAAGAGACTGTTTGCCATCAGCTGGCTATTTGCCGTCTGCCAGCTAACGACAAAGAGGGAAAAGGCAGACGGCAAAGAGCCTAGTGGGCCCCACGGGGCATGGCGTGGCTAGGTCAACTTCTTTGCCGTCTGCTGGCAGACGGCAAAGAGGTTAACTTCTTTGCCGTCTGCTAGCAGACGGCAATGTCCAACCTTTGCCGTCTGCCAGCAGACGGCAAAGAAGTGACGTGGGGCCGCTTA
The DNA here is from genome assembly GCA_011799875.1 of Thinopyrum elongatum. Lineage (NCBI taxonomy): Eukaryota > Viridiplantae > Streptophyta > Magnoliopsida > Poales > Poaceae > Thinopyrum > Thinopyrum elongatum. The sequence continues at coordinate 410,211,969 of CM022299.1, forward strand.
ACAGGCAAAGAACAAATAGCAGCCGGCAAAGCCGGGGCGGACGGCAAAGAAGAAGCACAACACCCGGATCGATCATGCGGATCGATGACTAGGCATCCCCACCCACACCCCATCGGACGCACACCCACGCACGCACCCACGATGCACACGCCCCGAGGGCAGCATCACCCCACCACGTCTCTCTCTCTGTCCCTTATCCCCACCACATCTCTCTCTCTCTCTCCTTTCTCTCCCTCTCGATCCAAATCGGCACACCGGCCGGCCGGCGCCCGCCACCGCCTTGACCCCCGGCCTTGCCGGCCAACACCTCGCCCGCCGGATCCAGCCTCCCCGGCCACCACCTCTTCCGCCGGCCGCGTCCACTTCCCCCTTCACCGTCGGCCCCGGCCACTTCGCCCGTCGCCCCCGCCGGCGCCCGCCACCACCTCGTTGGCCGCCATCTCGCCTGCCGGCCCCGGCCCCATCGCCCGTCGCCCCCGCCTGCCTCCGCGTCTCGTCGCTCGTCGACCGCGGCGGCCTCCGCGCCCCGTCTCCCCTGCCGGCCTCCATCGGCCCCGGCTCCATCGGCCCCGCCGGCCTCCGCCGGCCTCGAACCCCGGCCTCAGCCTCAAGGAGAAGTGAGAGGGCGTGGCTGCTAGTTGCTCCGGCGACTATGGGCAAAGAGGAGTCCATTCGTTCTTGGAACAAAGTGTGGATGGATAATGTCGTGTTCGTATTGTGAAATTTGTCCATTCGTGGATGATGTATGCTTGGAACAAAGTGTGGATGATGTATTTTGTGTAAATATTGTAATTTTGTATTGTGAAATTTGTCCGTTCGTCTTCGATTCTTGGAACAAAGTGTGGATGGATAATGTCGTGTTTAGTTATAGCCTCTGCACTTGGACTGCTTATTTATTTTAATAAACAAACAAACTTCTTTGCCGTCTGTGATTGTAGGTGGCTGACGGCAAAGCCTCCCGTTAGCGGCTAACGGAGCTAACCCTATCCAGTGGCTTTGCCGTCCGCTAGCAGACGGCAAAGAAGCAAGTTCTTTGCCGTCCGCTAGCAGACGGCAAAGTAGCCTTTGCCATCATCTGTTCAGCCGGACTGTTGGCCGTCTGCTGGCAGACGGCAAAGGCTTTGCCGTCCGCCAGGCATGCCTTTGCCGTCTGCTATGGCAGACGGCAAAGCAGCTGATTCCAGTAGTGACAAGTATCCATGAGTTAATTAAACGATACGCATCAAACAATTTCAGATTCATAATACTTGATCCAACACAAAGAACCTCAAAGAGTGCCCCAAGATTTCTACCGGAGAAACAAGGACGAAAACATGCATCAACCCCTATGCATAGATTACGCCAATGTCACCTCGAGAATCCGTGCGTTGAGTGCCAAAACATATATAAAGTTGTCGGTGTTCTGGGAACCAGGGTACCCAGACTTGCCTGCCTGCGGCCCACGGCGTGGCTCCCTCGACGGCCTGGTACGGCCCATCTCCAAGACCACCAAGACAAGACCCTCACGAGGGGCATGGCCTCACGAGGCGAATGGCACCAAGACCTCCCGAGGGAGCGGCCTCCCCAGGCGGCCTCCCGAGGAGTGGAGATTTCTATGCAGGTACCCCACCTCACGAGGCTGAGGTGACGTGAGCCATGATGACCAAGGCCAGGCTGGCGCCAGCGGGCGCAGAGGAGGCAGTTTCCTCTTTGGTGCTAAGGAGGCAAGGACAGGCATGGGTTCCCGAGGAATCCCCCAAAGGTTTCCATTCCGGTGCTACAAGACCAAGACCATGGGCTCGGCAGGGCGGAGGTCATCACCAAGCCCACCACTGTGTCACCACCAGAAGCTTTGCAGGCGAAGACCACCTTTCGTCAGGATTAGATGTACTACTTGTCCCCTTTCAAATTGGCCGTTGTGGGATCCCTTCCCGCCTAAGTTTCGAGGGTAGAGGACCAAGGCCACTATAAATATAGGTTAGCCACCACTATAGAAGGGGATCCGATCCAACCCTTTCCACCCTCACCAGAACAGCCCTCGCGAGGTTGTTCATCCTCTGTACTAGTTCATCCTCAGCCCCTCGTGAGGCCAATCCACCACAAAGCAGGAGAAGGGTTTTACACCGCAAGGTGGCCCGAACCTGGGTAAACTGTCGTGTTCATCTTCTTCCTTGTTCACGCGAATCCGGCTAGGCTAGGCTGTGGGGTGACGGACTCTAAGCTTGAGAGGTTGAGATCTTCGCACACGCCCCAGAGTTCGAACCTTCTTGGGTCTGCGGAGCCCTGAATCCGACATTTGGCGTGCCAGTTAGGGGCGTGTCGAAGCCCTGCCTCCTCACCAGCCACGCTCCATCCTCGCCTTGCCACACCCATGACAAAGGCCAGCCGAGCCCGCACCAAGCGGTGGGCCACGCGCTCTAGTCGGACGGCGCCCTACGGCTGCAGCGTCTCTTGCCGTGCCTCGCCTTCCTCGTCACGCCGTCGCCAACGGCAGGATTTGTCGCCATCACCCCTCACGCGGCGCAGCGGGTGTGCCGCTGCGCCTTCCGCTAGCGTCGCCGCGGCGCTGTCCCTCCATGCTACGCGACACTTATGGGCGCATTGGCCGCGCTCCTCGCGGCGCGCGAATTACTGCGCTATCGCCCCGCCAACGGCGACCATGCCTTTTTGCTCGATCAGGTCGCTGAGCTGCTCGACGTCGCCTGCCAGGGTGCGGGGACCTTGTCCCCCCCCCGCCCTTACCGCGACCCTCGCCTCAGGCCCGAGCGTGCCCTTGCTGCGTTTGCTCACCCCTCTCGAGAGGACCTGGTGGGCCGAGTGGCGGAAAGGAGTCCGGCGGGACCTTCCTCCCAGCCCAAGAAGCGCTCCCCCGAGCTTCGGGCAGGGTAAACGGCCTCCCCGGGGATGCGCCGCGAATGGCCACTCTGTGGCCATCATGACCCACCGGCAGGGGTGGCGGCCGGCGAAGCCAAAGAGCGACGCCCCGAACGCCGCGAGCGGGCCCACACCAGGGCCCCGACCATGCTTTTAAACACCCTTCCCCTGCTGCAACAAGTACAGTGGATGAACAAGTATTTTCAGAATGTATGCGCTAACTTTTGGATGCAGGTGAACTACGCTTCCGCAGCACACCGGGGAAACGGTGGCAAGACTAGGCGTGCCAAGGCACGCTGGGCGCATGGCGCGCCCCGAGTACGGATAGGGTCCCAGGGGGGCCAAGGACCTGAGGGGCCCATGAGTCTAGGGCGCCTCATGAAGGCCCGGGGTCTCCTGAGCCGCAACCGCTTGGCGCCGGGACCCCAAAGACCCAAAGGCTCGGGAGGAGTCCGCAGCCTGCGCCGCAAGCCGGTCAGGCGGCCCGCAGGCGGCTAGAAGGCGCATTGCAGCGCCCGCTGGTGATCGCCAGGTCAGCGACCGCCCCTGGGGCCGCCCGCGCCTCGGACTCGCCGATGCGTTATCCAAGGACCAGGGGTTGGGGTCCCCGCCGGGGAGGAAGGCGGCCGCTTTGCACTCCTCCAGTCTCCACCCGTGACACTCTCACGTAATAATGAGTGGGGCTATACATGCCTCAAAGTCTCCTGAGCGCTGCCCTTGAGCCTCACGGGGGCTCCCACCCACGCCCAAGTGGAAGCCCTATGCTCCGTGTTGGAGTAAATGACCACGGGTGGCCTCATCAGTCCCCCATGGTATTTCAAGACATCGGGGCTAGCTGCGCCCCTCACACCATCCGGGAGCACGACCGCCTTCTTGGGCCAGCTGGTCCAAGAGGCCGGCTGCTATAATGCGACAGGACCATGGAAGGCGGCCACGAGGGAGCCGACTCCTGGCAGACGGCCCCTCGTCCCCTCGAAGTCAGCACCACATCACCACGACAAGACAAGGCATGGCTGCAGTGCAGCCTGCCACCCCCGAATCCAGGATGGGGTGTGGCCACAGAGCTGTGTACTGGGCGGATACCCCCCCCCCCCCCGCCCAGCGCGGCACTATTGCCGCACAGTCTGTGACGTCATTAGCGCTAGAGGGAGCCACGCTCCCACGACGGGCGGTCGGTACGGCCCGCAGGCGGCGGGCCCTACCTGTCCGCGAGCCACCAGAAGGCGGCAAACCTCCAGCAGGCGGCAACAAGGGAGGACCGACTCCTAGCAGGCGGCCCTCCTCCCCCTTGGAGTCTGTGCACCATTAACCAGACGAGACGGGGTATGGCTATAGCGAGTACCCGTCAGGCGGCGGGACTGTAACCATGTTCCCCTCGATCAAGCCTTCGTCATCGAGGGCGAGGCTACAGCATAAAGTAGTTAACATGGCCCACCAGGCGGCAGGCCCCAGCGGTCGGCGGAGAAGCCGGCAGCCAGAGACGCTGACGGCCGGGTCCTACACCCGGCCGGATTACCATTGTACCCCTGGAGGGTAGGCCTATATAGACCCCCCCAGGCTCACCCATGCAAAGGGTTCGGTTTAGCACCCACGCCATACACACACACGTAGAGCGAGGAGTAGAGCTAGCCTTGCCCTTCTTCCTCCTCTAGCCGAAACAGCTCAAGGAGCAAGCTTGTAGCTACCTTGTTCATCATAGTCATCATGGGGAGACCCCGCAGAGCAGGACTAGGGGTGTTATCTCCGTGGAGAGCCCCGAACCTGGGTAAGATTCGCAGGCGTATGCGGTCTCGCTCACTCCCGCTTCTAGAGCCCGGCGACGTACTCTTGTCCCCATCCACGATAAGCCACCCCCTGGCATATGTCGCACGATATCCCCGACACTCCGCGCTGGCGGACGACACGGTCAATCAGCGACTATGCCCACGCCTAGTGGAAGCCCCATGCTCCACGCTGGCAGGAAGACTAGCATAGGTGCCGGATGTGACTGTTCTTTGCTTTCTCTTGTAACCGAATTTGCTACTTCTTGGAGTGATTTTGAAGTTCTTGCGTCTTTATTTTTTAAAAAAGGGGGGCTCACTTTTTTTTTCTTGCGGTGCTTCCTCTCTTGATTTCCGCCTTTGCGAAAGATGGCGGGCACCCGTGGCTCCCTCCATCGCGCCCCGCGAGCGGGGGCTGGACACGGTGCGCACGCTTGGGTCAGCCCAGCGGCGCTAAAGATGCCCTAAGGGCTCAGGCCACAGCAGCCGCGGCCTTGCCCACGCGCACACCTCTCCGGGACCTCGGCGTCCAAACCCTTGCGCGGCGCTCTCAAGCGAGCCGGCGGGTATGTGTGGCCCGGGGCCTTCGGCAAGCGTCCGCCTCCGGACCTTGGTTGGACACCGCGACCCGACATGACAATGATGGCCGCCCTGCTCCGGGGCCGCAGACGCGCGAAAAGTAAAGGTAAGGCGACATCATGGAGTGCAATATTACTTAATACATCATAGAGAAGGTTCTTACAAAAAATGCTTTCGCATCCCCGCGGGGTCACATCCAAAGTCTTGACAAAAAAACATGAGAAAACAAGCCTAGGGAGATGCGCTGTCACTATCGCTGCTGCCATCGTCATCGTCGTCAACCCCGTGTTCCTCAACCACGGGCGCACCCACATCCTCGGCAGGGGCAAGCTCCGCGATCAGGTCGTCCACATGATCCTCCACCCAGTCCGCCAGGGCGCCTTGGATTGCTCCGGGCATGGTGGCTATCGCGGCCTCGAATTCGAAGTCAGGATCGAAGCAGAGAAGGTGGCTGAAGACGCGCGAGAAGGTCGCGTCTCCTCTCCTCGACGAGCCGACACGCCTTCCTAGCCCCACCTTCGAGGCATGCCACGACCTTGGTGAAGAAGCTGAGATAACCGGCATCATCAGCAACAAGCGGGCTGGAGACGTTCTCATTGCAAATGTTGCTCAGGGCCTGGTTGGCCCTACGCCCAAGGGCCTGGAACATCTGGGAGCGCTCACGCTGCAGCACCCGGGCTCGGCTCGCCTCGTCCGAAGCTTTCTCCACAAGGGAGGAAACGCCTTCTACCTGCTGGTAAAGGAAGGACAGCTCGGCCTCGGCAGCGGCCCGAGCGTCCGCCGCGGCCTTCTCGCGCCGCTCTACTGTGGCTAGCTTCTCCTTGAGGCCGTCGGCCTCGCCGTTCAGCTCGTCCCACCACGTGCAGTAGCGAGCCTCCTAGAGCTCCTGCTTCTGGTGGTATTCCTCCGCGAGAGCCCTGTGGATTCTTGCTACCTTCTCGTCAGCCTCTCTCTGGATCTTTGCCTCCCGGGAGGCGAGGGCGTCCTCAGCAGCGGCCACTTGGTGCTCCATCACCTCCAGCCGCTCGCGCTCCAGGCTTTGCTCCAGCGCCTCCAGCGCTAGCGTGTCCTCAAGCATGCGGGGCCTCGCCTCACCTATGGGCGGCCCGCCCGCTGCAGTGACGAGTGCGGCTTTGCGCGCCTGGACTTGCTGCTCGAGGATGGCATTTGAAGCTTGGAGCTCCTTCTCACGCCCCACGGCCGCCTTGCGCCAACGGTCTGCAGCTCGGGCCTCCTCCGGGGCACGATCGCGAGCCTCCCTCGCCTTGGTGAGGGACCCCTCCGCCTCCCTGCGAGCGTGCTCGCGCTGCAGGCGGCAAAAGTTGATGGCGACTTCTAGCTCGCGCCAGGTGTAGGCGCTCTGCCTCGAGGCGTGCATCGACATCGCCAAGCTCAACCCCGAGGCGGTCTAGCGCACTCGCCGCCTCCTGAAGAAGGCCGTGCCGGACGGTGCTGGGCCCACGTGCGAGCTCTAACGCCTGGCCCGGGCCTTTCTCCGCCCCCTGGTCGGCAGGGGAGGCGCACGAGGACTCGCCCATCTCCAGCAAGGGCCCGAGGGCTGGAACTCCGTCGCCCGCTCCTCTGGCCCGAGGCGGGACCCGACGCGGATCCACCCCGCTACTTGGGGATGGCGCTATCCCGCAAGCTGCCCGGCTACTAGCGAGCATCACTGGCGGAGCCCTTGGCACGGCCCCCGCGACCTGGAGGCCTCCTTGAAAGAAGGACGCCAGGAATGCAGGCCTGAGGCCACCCAGGGTCGGCCTCGATTTAGGTACGGGCGCCACCTTGCACACAACCGCGCGGCTCATGAGGCACGAGGTCGCGACGGGACCGATGCCCTCCGGAGGTGGTGCTCGGGCGCGCTCGCCCCCTCATCGAAAGGGATCTTAAGGGACAAGAGTTAGGAAGTGATACGGTATGCAAGGATCAAGAAGGAGGCAAGGCGCTTACTCGTCCACAGCGATCCACTTCCTCTTCTTCAGGGCCCCTGAGGCAGGACCGCGGCGGCTCCCAAGCTCCTTCCTCTTCCGGGCTACTCCAGGGTCCAGAGGGGGCGCGCTGGGGCCTGGCGCGTAGCCCTCCACGACGAGGGCAACAGCTGCATCTACAGGTGGGGCACCTCCCCCGCCACCCGCGGGGCTGAAGGCGAATGCCTGGGGAGCACGTGGTGGGGTGCACTCCCCCGCGGCTGCCCGAGGAGCACGCACCTCGGGGCCCTCGCGCCCTGGGGTCACTAGGAGGGGTTTGTCTACTTAATGAAAGACAAATCTAAAACATTTGAAAAGTTCAAAGAATTTCAGAGTGAAGTAGAGAATCATCGTAACAAGCAAATAAAGTTTCTATGATCTGATCATGGCTGTGAATATTTGAGTTATGAGTTTGGCCTTCATTTAAAATAATGTAGAATTGTTTCAGAACTCACGCCACCTGGAACACCACAGCGTACTGGTGTGTCCGAAAGTCGTAACCGTACTTTATTAGATATGGTGCATTCTATGATGTCTCTTACCAATTTGCCTTTATCATTTTCGGGTTATGCATTAGAGACAGCCGCATTCACGTTAAATAGGGCACCATCTAAATCCATTGAGAAAGACACCGCATGAACTATGGTTTGGCAAGAAACCTAAAGCTGTCATTTCTTAAAGTTTGGGGATGCGACACTTATGTCAAAAGGCTTCAGCCTGATAAGCTCGAACCCAAATCGGAGAAGTGCGTCTTCATAGGATACCCTAAGGAAACTATTGGGTACACCTTCTACCACAGATCTGAAGGCAAGATCTTTGTTGCCGAGAATGGGTCCTTTCTAGAGAAGGAGTTTCTCTCGAAAGAAGTGAGTGGGAGGAAAGTAGAACTTGATGAGGTAGTTGTACCTTCCTCGAATTAGAAAGTAGTTCACCAGGGAAAAATGTTTCCGTGATGCCTACACCAACTAGAGAGGAAGCTAATGATGATGATCATGAAACTTCAGATCAAGTTACTACTGAACTTCGTAGGTCAACCAGAACATGTTCTGCACCAGAGTGGTAATCCTGTACTAGAAGTCATGTTGTTAGACAACGGTGAACCTACGAACTATGAAGAAGCTATGATGAGCCCAGATTCTGACAAATGGCTTGAGGCCATGAAATCTAAGATAGGATCCATGTATAAGAACAAAGTGTGGACTTTGGTGGACTTGCCCGATGATCGGCAGGCCATTGAAAATAAATGGATCATCAAGAGGAAGACGGACGCTGATGGTAATATCACTGTCTACAAAGCTCGAATTGTCGCGAAAGGTTTTTGACAAAGGGTTGACTACGATGAGACTTTCTCACCCGTAGCGATGCTTAAGTCTGTCTGAATCATGTTAGCAATTGCCGCATTTTATGAAGTCTGGCGAATGGACATCAAAACAGCATTTCTTAATGGATTTCTTAAAGAAGAGTTGTATATGATGCAACCAGAAGGTTTTGTCGATCCTGAAGGTGCTAACAAAGTGTGCAAGCTCCAGCGATCCATCTATGGACTCGTGCAAGCATCTCGGAGTTGGAATATACACTTTGATGAGGTGATCAAAGCATATGGTTTTATACAGACTTACGGTGAAGCCTGTATTTACAAGAAAGTGAGTGGGAGCTCTGTAGCATTTCTGATATTATATGTGAATGACATATTGTTGATTGGAAATGATATAGAATTTCTCGATAGCATAAAAGGATATTTGAATAAGAATTTTTCAATGAAAAACCTCGGGGATGCTACTTACATATTGGGCATCAAGATCTATAGGGATAGATCGAGACGCTTAATAGGACTTTCACAAAGCACATACCTTGGCAAAAGTTTTGAAGAAGTTCAAAATGGATTAGTCAAAGAAAGGGTTCTTGCCTGTGTTGCAAGGTGTGAAGTTGAGTAAGACTCAAAGCCCGACCACGGCAGAAGATAGAGAGAGAATGAAAGTCATCCTTAAGCCTCAGCCATAGGTTCTATAAAGTATGCCATGCTGTGTACCAGACCAGTTGTGTGCCTTGCCATGAGTTTGGCAAGGGGGTACAATAGTGATCCAGGAGTGGATCACTGGACAGCGGTCAAAATTATTCTTAGGTACCTAAAGAGGACTAAGGAAATGTTTCTGGATTATGGAGGTCATAAAGGGTTCGTCGTAAAGGGTTACGTCGATGCAAGCTTTAACACTGATCCAGATGACTCAGAGTCTCAATCTGGATACGTATTGAACATGGGAACAGTTAGCTAGACTAGCTCTATGCTGAGCATTGTAGACATAGACATTTGCAAAGTACACATGGATCTGAATGTTGCAGACCCATTGACTAAAACCTATCTGACACGCAAAACATGATTACACTCTAGTAAAATCTTTGGGTGTTAATCACATGGCGATGTGAACTAGATTATTGACTCTAGTAAACTCTTTGGGTGTTAGTCACATGGCGATGTAAACTATGGGTGTTAATCACATGACGATATGAACTAGATTATTGACTCTAGTGCTAGTGGGAGACTGATGGAAATATGCCCTAGAGGCTATAATAAAATGGTTATTATTATATTTCCTTAATCGTGATAAAGGTTTATTATTCATGCTAGAATTGTATTGACCGGAAACTTAAATACATTTGTCGATACATAAACAAATACTGTGTCCCTAGTGCGCCTCTACTAGACTAGCTCGTTGATCAAAGATGGTTAAGGTTTCGTAACCATAGACATGAGTTGTCATTTGATAACAGGATCACATCATTAGGAGAATGATGTGATGGACAAGACCCATCCGTTAGCTTAGCATATGATCATTCAGTTTATTGCTATTGCTTTCTTAATGTCAAATACATGTTCCTTCGACCATGAGATCATGCAACTCCTGGATACCAGAGGAATACCTTGTGTGCTATATAAAATCACAACATAACTGGGTGATCATAAAGATGCTCTACAGGTATCTCCGAAGGTGTCTGTTGAGTTGGCGTGAATCGAGATTGGGATTTGTCACTCCGTGTATCGAAGAGGTATCTCTGGGCCCTCTCGGTAATACACATCACAAGAAGCTTGCAAGCAAAGTGACTAAGGAGTTAGTTGCAAGATGATGTATTACAGAATGAGTAAAGAGACTTGCCGGTAACGATATTGAACTAGGTATGGAGATACCGATGATCGAATCTCGGGCAAGTAACATACCGACAGATAAAGGGAATTACGTATGTTGTCACAAAGATTCAACCGATAAAAGATCTTCATGGAATATGTAGGAATCAATATGGGCATCCAAGTCCCGCTATTGGTTATTGATCAGAGAGGTGTCTCGGTCATGACTACATAATTCCTGAACCCGCAGGGTCGCACGCTTAACATTCGTCGGCGCTAGAGTAGTATTGGGATATTTGATGAGTGGTAACCAAATGTTGTTAGGAGTCTCGGATGAGATCTTGGACGTCATGAGGAGTCTCGGAATGGTCGAGAGGTAAAGATTTATATATGGGAAGTCATATTTTGGGTTCCGGAAAAAGGTGCAGTTTTTTCGGTATTGTACCGGGAAGCTTTCAGAAGGTTCCGGAGGATTCCGGAGGGGTCCGAAAGTCCCCAAGCAGGTCCACCACAACCCAAGGGCTAGCATGGGCTGCAGGGAGGTGCCCTTGCCTTATTGGGCTAGGCGCACCAAGTCCTCAAAAGCCCATGTGGCTAGGGAAGGCAAAAAAGGAAGGAGTCCTAGTAGGAATAGGATTGGACTTGGAGTCCAAGTCCTCTCCCACTTAGCTGCGCCCTAGGGCTTGGAGGGGTTGTTTCCCACGCCCCTCCACCTATATATAGAGGGGAGGGGTCGCCCCAAGAGGACACACCAAGCCCTTGGCGCCCCTCTCTCTCTCCCGTTACTCCGTAGTTCCACTGCCTTGTCCCGGCGACGCTTAGCGAAGCACTGTCGGTGCTCCACCACCACCATCACCACCACGCCGTCATGTTGGTTGTGATCCCATCTACTTATCCTCTCCTGCTTGCTGGATCAAGAAGGAGGAGACGTCATCAAGCTGCACATGTGCTAAACTCGGAGGTGCCATCCGTTTGGCACTAGATCGGTTGGATCGTGATCGGATCGTGAAGAGTACGACTACATCAACCCCGTGATAAATGCTTCCGCTTAGCTATCTACAAGGGTATGTAGATGCTCTCCCCCTCTCGTAGCAATGTATCTCCATGGATAGATCTTGCGTGTCCGTAGAATTTTTTTGTTTTCCATGCAACGTTCCCCAATAGTGGCATCATGAGCCAGATCTATGCGTAGATGATATGCAGGAGTAGAACACAAAGGAGTTTTGGGTGGTGATGGTCATACTACTTACCACCAAACGTCTTATTTTGATTCAGCGGCATTGTGGGATGAAGCGGCCCGGACCAACCTTACATGTCCACGTACATGAGACCGGTTCCACCGACTGACATGCAACTTGTTTTGCATAAAGGTGGCTGGCGAGTGTCTATTTCTCCTACTTTAGTTGAATTGATTTTGACTACGGCCAGTCCTTGAAGAAGGTTAAAACAGCAAACTTGATAATCACCGTTGTGGTTTTGTGTCGGTAAGAACGGTTCTTGCTAGTTGCCCGTAGCAGCCACGTAAAACTTGCAACAACAAAGTAGAGGACGTCTAACTTGTTTTTGTAGGGTATGTTGTGATGTGATATGATATGGTCACGACGTGATGTGATATATGTTGTTGTATGAGATGATCATGTTTTGTAATATCGACAGCTGGCAGGAGCCTTAGGGTTGTCTCTTAATTCTTGTATGAAATGCAAGCGCCATGTAATTGCTTTACTTTATCGCTATGCGTTAGCAATAGTTGTAGAAGCAATAGTTGGTGAGACGACCCCGACGCAACGATGGAGATTAAGGTGTCGAGCCGGTGGCAATGGAGATCATGATGATGCAGATCAAAAGCACAAGATGATAATGGCCATATCATGTCACATATTTGGATTGCATGTGATGTTTATCCTTTATGCATCTTATTTTGCTTAGAACGACGGTAGCATTATAAGATGATCCCTTCACTAAATTTCAAGATAAAAGTGTTCTCCTCGAGTATGCACTGTTGCTAAAGTTCGTCGTTTCGAAGCACCTCGTGATGATCGGGTGTGATAGACTCTACGTTCACATACAACGGGTGTAAGCCAGATTTACACACGCGGAATACTTGGGTTAAACTTGACGAGCCTAGCATGTATAGACATGGTCTCGGAACACTAGAGACCGAGAGGTCGAACATGAGTCATATAATAGATATGATCAACCTGAAGATGTTCACCATTGATGACTACCCCATCTCATGTGATGATCGGACATGGGTTAGTTGATTTGGATCATGGATCACTTAGACAACTTGAGGGATGTTGATTTAAGTGGGAGTTCATTAGTAATTTGATTAATTGAACTAAGATTTATCATGAACATAGTCAAAATGTCTTTGCAAATGTTGTTGTAGTTCAATAGCTCGCGATGTAGCTTCCCCATTTTTGATACGTTCCTAGAGAAAACTAAGTTGAAAGTTGATGGTAGCAATAATGCGGAGTGGGTCCGTGATCTGAGGATTATCCTCATTGCTGCACAGAAGAATTATGTCCTTGATGCATCGCTAGGTGACAGACTTGTTGCAGGAGCTGATGCAGACATTATGAATGTTTGGCAAAGCTTGATCTAATGACTACTTGATAGTTTAGTGCGCCATGCTTTACGGCTTAGAATCGGATGTCGGTGCAACAAATCCCAGGTATGTTGCCCAGACTGTACACAGGCTCAAGAATGAGATTGCAGCATACAGGACCAGGACAAGCAGAAGAGATCAGCTCTTTGAGGAATCAAAGGGCGAATCAAGAAGACCAAGACCAACCCAAGGAGTAAAATACCACAATGGGAAACCTCCCCTACCGGGCAGGTGAGCCTGGCGGGGACGAGGTTGCCCCGAAGACAAGTCTCCAGATTGCCCCGGCAGGCTTGCCGGGGGCGCTGAGGGCGGATTACCCCGCCAAGGCTCCACCGCTCCACCTCACAGCAACGCAAGTCACCAATCAGTGCGGTGTCGAGCCCTCAAGATGCTAAATGGCCGTTATTTGGCACGTGGTAGCCATCTCCAGAGGAAATCACCTCCAAACAACACTTGTCCAGCGACGTGTCACGCAGGCAAGTGAGAAGGTGGGAAAACAGCACGGCAAGGCTTGTCGGGCTAGACTACGATGTGACACTAAGCAGCGCATTTAATGCGCTCTGTCCAGTCTGTAGAGTTAGGTATGATGGCATTGTTTGCTATCTAATCAGTACACAATGACTGATTTGCCATTCTGGTGACCCCTTGATCTATAAAAGGAGGGCCATGGCAACCTTAGAAAGGATTCGGACCCCTATACACTCATACGCGCGTAGCTGCTCTCGCCCTGAGGCGACCTTGCCGGGCTAGAGCGCTGCGTCTCCACCACGGTCCTCTCATCAATCCACCACAGCAGGAGTAGGGTTTTACGCCTCACGTCGGCCCGAACCTGGGTAAAAACTGCACATGTGATCGCTGCCGCGCTGCCCCACGCCCTCTGCTCTTTGTGCAATGCGTCCTTCCCCCTGCCGAACCACAAGGGGCCGATGGCCCCATAGGTGGCCGTGTTTTCCCACAACATATTTGGCGTGCCAGGTAGGGGAGAAGCGCTTGCGCGAATCTGAGAGCGTACACAGCGCGTCATTTTCATCATCGACAACTTCATCATCAATGGCGCCCAAGAAGAAAACCAGTGCCGCAGCTCACCCGTCCACCTCGAAGGCCCCTCCATGCACGGCTGCCGACGCCGTGGGGGCTTCGGGGGCGCACGGGGACGTGAACGCTGCGGGGGACGTGACCGGCGCAGGCGGCGTCATCACCACCTCCCCCGTGGCCGAAACGGGAGCAGGAGGCACCGGAGAAGGACAACACCTACAACATCCCGAGGGCCACGTTCCGCAAGGTGCGGGAGGAGAGATCATTCCATCCGTGCCTCTCCACCCCGTCGAAGGACGCGGCCACAATAGTGATGCTCGCCCTGGGGCGAACCGTAATCCTCCGACCGCCCCCGCTGTGGGTGTGGCCGCAGGGCATGCGTCACCCCCAGGACGGGCTGGCCAAGTTGATGCGCCTAACGGAGCCACCGATCCCCAAGCACATCCACCTCGCATCCACGCCGCCCTGGCGACTGGCTCATGGCGACAGGAGCATGGCGCTGCTACTACTCGCACCGTCAGAAGCCAGGCATCACTACAGTCTACGTCGTCATCCATGCCGTGCACTGCTTCGGAGGCCATGGCGTGGGCCCAACTCCTGTTGAAGTTTCCGCCGGTGGCTGATCAGATGGATGAGTGGAGAGCCACCATTCAGAGCTTGATTGGTTTCGCCGAGGCGGGACGATCGTGGTGAGTAGGCCCGTCACAGTCTCCACAGGCGGCGACAACGGCCCGAGCTGCTGGCCGTACCGAGGGGGCCACCCCACTGTGCAATCCCCTCCGCGGCAGCCAGCACAGGGGCCACGGCTAGAGCAACGCAACCAAGAACCCGACGACGTATCGATGGCCTCGTCCGATCCTCGAGCACAACGAGAACAACGGTGAGTCCTGGAAGACAGGCGGGGGAAAGACGCGCGCGTCACCATCAAACGACGCTGTGAAACCCAATGCCGGTCTGATAGGCGCTACGGCTCCGACGTCGACGAGCCTACGCCCGATGAGGGTGGGTGCCTACCTTTCAGGGTTGGGTGCCCCGCCTTCACTCGTGAGCTGCGGCAAGTCCGTTGGCCATCTGCCCACACGTTCAAGCCAGAAATACCAGATAAGTATGATGGATGACTGAACCCGGCAGAGTTCTTGAGCATCTACACCATCGCTGTTCAAGCTACCGGGGGAAGGGATGAGAAGGTGTTCGCCAACTACTTCCCCTTGGCACTCAAGCCAAATGTGAGGTCTCGGTTGATGCACTTGCCAGAGAATTTCGACTTGGGCTGACCTATGCCATGAGTTTGTTGGCGCCTTCATGGGCGGCCACCAAGAACAAGGACGGCCCAGCGATTTACAGTTACTTCCGCAAAAGGAAGGAGAGAGCCTGCGGAAGTACATGCAGAGGTTCAGCCAGGTGCACAGGAACATCCCAGACATACACCCGGCAGCTGTGATAGCCTCGTTCCAGTCCAACATGCGCAACCGCCAGATACGTTCTAAAATGAACATTCGTTTGCCCAAGACTGTGAATGAGCTATACACTCTGGTAGATAAGTGTGCCCGAGTAGAAGAGGGGAGACAGGTGAAGAAGATGGCGTCGACATCAACTCAGAAGACGACGACGACGCCACCAGCCAGAAGAAGAAGAGCAAGAAGCGCAACAAGAAGCGCCATCATAAAGTGGTGATGACCGTTGAAGGGTCGAGTGCACCTGGTACCGGCAAGAAGGCCAAGACCGAGGTCCCCGGCAAGGAAGCTGCCGCGTGCACTGGTTGCCGGGAAGCCGCGACTGCCGAGAAAGCTGGAAAGAGTGATGGGCCGTACTGCAAGATCCATCGGACCAAGGGCCACGATCTCCAGGAGTGTCATTAGGTTGAGCAGCTCGTCAAGAAACAGAGGGCTGAGTACGAGAAGCGTGATAAGGAGAAAAACCAAGATGGCGATGGCGGGAAGGGCTGAGGTGGCAGAACAGGTCGCCCCGGCAAGGCTCCTCAGTATATAGGGAAACCCGCCAACGGCCGTGAGAAGAAGGATTGCGAGGATGGAAGTGATGAAGGAGATGAAGAGGAAACCAGCGAACAGGAATTCCAGAAAGCCACTGACGCCCTATGCATTGACGGGGGTGCGTCTTTGCACTCCTCTCACCGCCAACTTAAAAGGTGGGCACGTGTGGTCAATGCCGTGGAGCCAACGATAGATTCTCGGAAGCCACTCAAGTGGTCCCACACGCCCATCGTCTTTGATGAGGAGGATCACCCTGACTGCACTACCGCGGTGGGGTGTTTGCTGTTGTTGGTTTCACCAACAATCCGCAACCTCAAGGTCACAAAGATGTTGGTTGACAGCGGGGCCGGGTAGAATCTGATTTCTCCAAAGGTCATCAGCAAACTCCAGATAGCAGATGAAGAGCTCAAGGTTACTGGTACGTTCCAAGGGATCAACCCCGGCAGGAGTCATCCTAAGGGGAAGATCACATTGACAGTAACATTCGGGGGGGGAGGAGTTGAACTACCAGACTAAGAACATCGTGTTTAATGTGGTTGACCTCCCCCTGCCGAACAACGAAATCCTTGGTCGTCCTGCCCTGGCCAAATTCATGGCGGCATCCCACTATGCCTACAACACTTTGAAGATGCCAGGACCAATGGGCGTTATTTCTATCCCATCAGACAAGAAAGATGCGATCATATGCGTGGACAAGATGTACCAGGAGGCAGTTGCTGCAGAAGCTGTGGAAGCCGCTGCTCCCGATAAGGAATGCAAGAAAAAGAAGAAAGGAAGCAAGGATGCCAGCAAGGAATCCGGGAAGCGTGCCTCTCCGGAGTGCGTTGCGCCTCTTAATGACTTGCCGAAGAGTTCCAATTGCAAGAGATCCAAGGCTGCCGCACCGTCTGTGAAAAGGTCCCGGCAGGGCTGGCTGGCGCTGGTGGTACATTTACCATGAATGCCACCCTCGATGACAAATAGGAAAGCGCGCTCGTTGCCTTCCTGCGGGCGAATGCTGATGTGTTTGCTTGGCAACCATCTGACATCCCCGCTGTTCCCAGGGAGGTAATCGAGCACCACCTTGTTGTCTACCCACATGCCCGGCCCGTCAAGCAGAAGGTTCAGAAGCAAGCTTTGGAGCAGCAGCAGTTTATTGCCGAGGAGATCAAGAAAGTTGAGGCAGCTGGATTGGTCAGAGGAGTATTGCATCCAATGTGGTTAGCAAACCCAGTGGTGGTGCGCAAGGCAAATGGGAAATGGAGGCTTTGCATAGATTTCACTGATCTTAACAATGCATGCCCGAAGGACCCATTCCCCTTGCCGCGCATCAACCAGATTGTGGATTCCACCTCCGGATGGGACTTGCTCTCCTTCCTGGATGCCTACTCTGGATACCATCAGATCTTCATGTCCAAGGAGGATGAAGAAAAAACCGCGTTCATAACTCCATGTGGCACGTACTGTTTTGTATCGATGCCCTTCGGGTTGAAGAGCGCTGGATCCACTTTTGCAAGAGCAGTACAGATTGGCTTTGAGTCCCAGTTGCATAGAAATGCTGAAGCCTACATGGATGATATTGTGGTCAAAGCCAAGCATAGAATGATTCTCTTTCAGGATTTGGAAGAGACCTTTGCAAATCTGCGTAGGCTCAATTTGAAGTTGAACCCGGAGAAGTGTGTGTTTGGCGTTCCTTCTAGCAAGCTACTTGGCTTTTTTGTGTCCCGCCGGGGGATAGAGGCCAACCCCGACAAGATCAAGGCTATCGAACAGATTCAAGCACCAAAGACAGTCAAGGACATGAGGCGTTTGACTGGATGTGTTGCCGCGTTGAGCAGGTTCATTTCCAAGTCCGCTGAACGCGCCTTGCCATTTTTCAAAATCTTGAAAAAGGCAGGGCCCGTGGCATGGACCCCAGAGGCAGACGCTGCGCTACAAGATTTGAAGACCTACCTTTCCTCTATTCCCACCTTAGTCGCTCCTAAACCACAAGAGCCGTTGCTGCTATACTTAGAACCGACCAATCAAGTGGTTAGCGCAGCACTGGTGGCACAGCGGGAGGTGGATGAAGCAGCAACCGCCGCCAACATCCCCTCTAGAGAGGAAAGTGAACCAGTCCCGGCAAGATCAGATGCAGTTCAAGACAAAGAAGAGCAAGGCAACGGAGACAGTGCCAAGATCACGGCAAGGAAGAAGGTGGTGCAGCGCCCAGCGTACTTAGTCAGCTCCCTAGTGCAGGGGGCTAGGTCGAGGTACTCTAGCATGCAAAAGTTGATTTTTGGCCTCACCATGGCCTCAAGGAAACTGCGTCACTACTTCCTAGCCCACGAGATCACAGTTGTCGTGGGAAACCGCGACCACCTATGGGACCATGAGCCCCTTTTGGTTCGGCGGGGGGATGGGCACGTTGCACAAAGAGCGGAGAAGCGTCGTGCAGCATGGCAGAGATCACACGGGCAGTCTTTACCCAGGTTCGGGCCACCGTGAGGCGTAAAACCCTACTCCTGCTTTGGTGGATTGATGGTGGATAATGGTGGTAAACGTAGCACACTCACCCGACAAGGTCGCTCTGGGGGCGAGAGCGGCTACGTGCATATGGATATGCGAGGATCCAACCCTTTCTACGGTAGCCATGGGCCTCCTTTTATAGATTAAGGGGTCACCACAGTGGCAAATCAGTCTTTGCGTACTGATTAGATGGCTAACAGTGCTATCATATCTAACTCTACAGGCTGACAGAGCGCATTAAATGCGCCGCTCAGTGTCACATCACAGCTCGCTCGCTTGACACGTCTCAGGACGGGTGTCATATGGAGGTGTTTGCTATAGGAAGTGGCTGCCATGTGGCAGAAAGCAGCCACTTAGTCA
This sequence comes from Thinopyrum elongatum, assembly GCA_011799875.1. NCBI lineage: Eukaryota > Viridiplantae > Streptophyta > Magnoliopsida > Poales > Poaceae > Thinopyrum > Thinopyrum elongatum. The sequence continues at coordinate 410,230,730 of CM022299.1, forward strand.
CCTTGGAGCTCGACACCGCTTTGATTACTGACTTGCGTCGCTTGTGAGGTGGAGCAATGGAGTGGCTTGCCTCCGCCAGCCCCGGCAGGCTTGTCGGGATGATCTGGAGCTTGCTTCCGGGGCAAAACCCAACCCTGCCAGGCTCGCCTGCCCGGCAAGGTAGGTCCTTCTCTTGGCGATGCCTCGTTCCTCTGGCTCGCCTTGGCCTTCTCGACTTGCACTTGGATCCTTCAAAGGAATCGATCCTATGTGCTTGGTCTGATCTTGGTCTTGTAATCTTGTCTCTGGCCTGTGCATAATCCGTGCAATGGACACAGGGTCTGTTGCACCGACAGGAGCCCCTGGGCCTGGCACGGATGCGCCGCTAGGCGTCGTCGGAGTAGGCCCTATCCAGTGCACAGGCAGAAATGTAAGGGCGGCTCCGCCCTTTGAGATCTTCTTTGCTTCTTCATTAACTTGAGCTCGGGTCAGTTTCCGGTTTTCCCGCGTGCCGTGTAACGCCAATTGTGGTGGGGCCATTCTTGTAATGGGCCGTGAATGACTTTAACGCACGGGCAGGTAACTGCCAATTCACCCTTCCCACCGCGCCCTTATCCTCAGCCACGTATGCTGCATGCATTGAGTGGAGTAGGTAAATGTAGGCGCGTGATGTGGGAGAGCATCAAGGCAGGGGCCCGATCTTCTTGGATTGGTGGAGGAGGAAGGCGGGTACTCGCCGGAGAATCAGCCCCCACCCCCAGTTCGCCTATAAAAGAGGGAGCGGGGGAGGAGCGGAGGCATTCATCCACATTCCACTCCTCCTCCGCCTTCTGATTCTTCTGGGTATGCTGAAAGGGAGAGACTGGGGCCAGCCCCCGGGCCCTAGCTTGGAGTTTCGTGTGAGCCCCATGGGGCCGCTCGGGCGGTGCGGTGGTAGCACCGGAGGTGGTGACTCTGGTGTGCTCGTCGTCGGGTCGCCCGTGGCTTCAACTTTAGTGAGAGGCGACGCAAACGACACCATGTCGAGGCCCATGATGGGCAGAAGGTGTGATAGTTGATTGCGGCCTACCCCCCCTTTCCTGCGGCGTTGGAGGGAGCTTGCAAAAATGGTTCTCCATTGGTGAGGGCGGACCCTATTTCCCCGTACTCTGCCCATCTGGCGCATGGGAGAGCCTCTAGTCCTTGTGCACGCTTCCTTAACGGGCGGGGCCTTCGTGTCGCCGGGCTGTCGGGCTGTCGGGGACGCCCATGCTCTCTGTGGGGGTCTCCCAGGGCGCGCGGCGTTCGCATCGAAGGTGGCGGCAACCCACGACGCTTCCAGAACGGGGGCGACCGTTCTAACGAGTTGTGTTTGCCGGTGACTCTGTCTGGGTTCCCGGCAGTGCCACCGTCTGTGCCTGCCCTCTGGTTTCTTCCTCTTAGCCCGTCGACGGTGTTCTCCTGATCCTGGGGAGGCACCGAATCCAGGCCCGCCTTCTGCCTTCTCCGTTCCTTCCCGCGATTTCCTGAAGGAGATGGACAAGGGCAAAGGCATCACGGGACATCTTTTTTCAGTCTTAAATCTGTAGGCACTTGCCAAATTTTAGTTCAAATAATGTAATCTCTTGTATCCATGTTTATGTTCCGTGAGATTTGTACTTGTTGATCAACATATTAATGAAAAAGATAAGCTTTGCCGGGTACTTGTGCATGTATGATATCCATGCAGAGGTGAAACGCCTCCATACTTTCACATAAACAAGTAGATCCCGGTAAGCTACCTTGCCGGCACCCCATAGGACTGCTGCCATGAGGCTGAGCCTGCCGGGCGTAGAACCTATTGGGAGAGACCAGCCCCCCGCCAACCCCTTTCAGCCAAAGGCCACTACGACCATCCTGACCGAAGCAGCGTTCGTGTCAGTAGATGGGAGCACCTTTGTTTCCGAGGCGGCAAGGTTTTCATATGCATACTCACGGAACATGTATGGATAAGAGATGGAACTTATCTCTTTGGCTTGCCAGAGATCGCAGTGTTGGCTTGTCTTCGCATCCTCTTCCTAGGACTAAGTCCACGGCAGGAGCCTGCAGTTTATGCAAATGAAGATGATGCCAGATGCAATCTACCTACATGATCATGCAACCTATCTACATGAATCATGCAATGCTTATGCATGCATGCAACTTGTCAGGGGCCCCCAGCGCTTCATTGATTTCTTTGTTGCTCAGGGTCTGCGCCTGGTTTTGTACAAGGGGTTACATGCAGCTGAGGCAAGGCCTGTACAAAAGGGTGGCTGCCGGGCAGGGCCCGACAGCCGCACCTTATGAGTAGAACTTACGGAGATGCTTAATATTCCATGAGTTTTGCAATTGAATGCCATCTTCGGTCTCCAGACGGAATGCGCCAGGTCTGGTGACTCGTACTACCCGGTAAGGGCCTTCCCACTTCGGTGACAGCTTGTTTGAACCCTTGGCGGACTGAACGCGCCTAAGGACAAGGTCGCATTCCTCAAAACACCGGGCATGAACCCTGTGGCTATGATAGCGACGTAGGGCTTGCTGATAGCGTGCAGCACACGTAGCAGCCCGGAGACGGTTCTCCTCGAGAAGCACGGCGTCATCACGCATGTTCTGTTCCTGCGCTACTTCATCGTAGGCAAGCACTCGAGGTGACCCGTAAATGAGTTCCATGGGGATAACTGCTTCTGCCCCATAGACTAGGGAGAAGGGAGTCTGCCCGGTAGCTTGGTTTGGTGTCGTTCTAAGGGACCAAAGAACCACCGGCAGCTCATTGATCCATTGCCTGCCGTGCTTCCGCAGCTTATCAAACGTTCTCGTCTTGAGTCCTCGCAGCACTTCAGCGTTCGCCCTCTCAGCTTGCCCATTGCTTCTGGGATGTGTGACAGATGCATATGAGATCTTGCTTCTGAGGGCATGAACATATTGCATGAAGGCGCAGCTCGTGAACTGGGTGCCGTTGTCGGTGATGATCCGGGTAGGGACCCCGAAGCGGCACACCAATCCTTTCAAGAACTTGATAGCTGACTGAGCAGTCACCTTTCTCACGGCATCTACTTCCGGCCACTTTGTAAACTTGTCGATTGCAACGAACAAGAATTCAAAGCCCCCGGCAGCTCGGGGGAAAGGGCCGAGGATATCGAGCCCCCAGACCGAAAACATCCATGACAAAGGGATTGTCGGCAGATGGTTATTTTTGGAATGGAACTGACAGGCTTCACACTTGGTGACGAGCTCAACCGCATCTTGGAGGGCTGTGGGCCAATAGAATCCTTGCCAGAATGCTTTCCCAACCAAAGCCCTTGATCCAATGTGGGAGTCGCACATGCCTTTGTATATCTCTGCCAGCAGTTCCTTTCCTCCTTCCCGGCAAATGCACTTCAATTTCACACCGTTGGGCCTTCTTCTGTATAGTTCTCCGGTTTGGAGGAAATGGACTATGTGCCTTGCCCAAGTTGGAGCCTGAGGCTCGGCAACAAGGACTAGAGGCACCTCCTCATTCATGGGGGCGCATCCCTTGACTACGGGGACCAGTGGCCCGGCAGGAGGGTGCAGCCCAGCAAGTGAAGGGGAGTTGTTCCCGGCAGGGTCCCTGCCAGGAGCCCCGAAAGGCTCTACCGGGAGAGGCTTACCGGAGTCCAATTTCCTCCTCTTTCGAACCATTGTTGTCGGGGATATGGAGGGCTGAGTAAGATGGAGAACAAAAGTCCCTGGTTCCACAAGAAGCTTTGGCGCAGCGCACTTTGACAGGTGATCAGCAATGCTGTTTTTCGCACGGGGTACGTGCTCTATTTGCAACCCGTCAAAGCGCTTCTCTAATCTTCTCACTTCCTCGACGTATGCCTCCATCAATGGGCTTTGGTAATCCTTGTTGACTTGTCTCACCACCAGTTGTGAATCTCCTCAAATGATCAGCTTCTTGATTCCCAATTCTGTGGCAATCATGAGCCCGGCAAGAAACCCTTCATATTCTGCTGTATTGTTGGTTGCCTCCTCCCGGGGAAAGTGCATCTGGACGACATACCTCAGGTGCTCTCCAGTGGGAGCCACGAGAAGAACGCCAACCCCTGCACCTTGTAGGGAGAAGGCACCATCGAAATACATGATCCATTCTTGGGGCGCTTCCTTGCCGGGGATAACTGTTTCCTGTACTTCTTCATCAGGGGTTGGCGTCCATTCTGCAATAAACTCTGCCAACGCCCTACTCTAGATTGTTGATGTGCTTTCAAACTTCAGGCCAAAGCTGGATAACTCCAATGCCCACTCCACTATCCTGCCGGTGGCTTCTGGGTCTCGAAGTATCCTTTGCAACGGGAAGCGGGTGACAACCGTGATCTCATGGGCTTGGAAGTAGTGGCGCAGTTTCCTTGAGGCCATGACAAGGCCAAAGATCAACTTTTGCACACCAGAATACCTGGATCTAGCCCCCTGCAACAGGGAGCTGATGAAGTATACTAGGCGCTGCGCCACCTTCTTCCTTGTCGTATCCTTGGGGTTGCTTCCGCTGCCATGCTCTTCTTTGTCCTGATCCGTATCTGGCCTTGCCGGGCCGCTCTCTTTCTCTTCCCCGGGCAGGACACTTGCTGAGGTGGCTGCTTCTTCCACTTCTCGCCGCTACTAGGGCCGCACTAACCACTTGATTAGTTGCTGCCAGATATAGAAGTAACGGCTCTTGTGGTTTGGGTGCGACCAAAGTAGGCACAGAAGATAAGTAGGCCTTCAAATCCTGCAGCGCTGCATCTGCTTCTGGGGTCCACTTCATGGGTCCTGCCCTCTTCAAGATCTTGAAGAACGGCAAGGCACGCTCGGCAGACTTGGAGATGAATCTGCTAAGCGAGGCAACACATCCTGTCAAACGCCTCACATCCTTAACCATCTTGGGTGCCTGTATCTGCTCAATAGCCTTGATCTTATCGGGGTTGGCCTCTATCCCACGGTGGGACACAAAGAAACCAAGTAGCTTGCCGAAGGGAATGCCAAACACGCACTTCTCTGGATTCAGTGTCTAGTTGATCTTGCGCAGATTAGCAAATATCTCTTCTAAATCCTCGATGAGGGTTGATCTGTCCTTGGTCTTGACCACAATATCATCCATATAGGCTTCAATGTTCCTGTGCAACTGTGGCTCGAAGCCAATCTGGACTGCTCTTGCAAAAGTGGACCCGGCACTCTTCAACCCGAAAGGCATGCGTACAAAGTAGTACGTGCCGCATGGGGTGATGAATGAGGTCTTTGCTTCGTCTTCCTTGGACATAAAAATCTGATGGTATCCAGAGTATGCATCCAGAAAAGAGAGCAACTCACATCCTGAAGTAGAATCCACGATCTGGTCGATGCGCGGCAAGGGAAATGGATCCTTTGGGCATGCCTTGTTCAGATCCATAAAATCTATGCAAAGCCTCCATTTTCCATTAGCCTTGCACACAACCACTGGGTTTGCTAACCATGTTGGATGCAATACTCCTCTGACCAAACCAGCTACTTCAAGTTTCTTGATTTCCTCGGCAATGAACTGCTGCCGTTCCAAGGCCTGCTTCCAAACCTTCTGCTTGACGGGCCGGGCATGTGGGCAGACAGCAAGGTGGTGCTTGATTACCTCCTTGGGAACACCAGGGATATCAGATGGTTGCCAGGCAAACACATCGATATTCGTCCGCAGGAAGACAATGAGCACGCTTTCCTATTTGTCATCAAGGGAGGCGCTAATAGTGAAAGTACCGTCAGCGCCAGCCAGCCCTGCAGCGACCTTTTTCACTTGGGGTGGAGTAGCCTTGGATCTCTTGCTGTTGGAACTCTCTGGCGTGTCATCAATGGGCGTGGCACATTCCACATGGGTACACTTCCCGGATTCCTTGCCAGTGCCTCTGCTATGCTTTTCCTTGGCGGGAGCTGTGGCTTCCGCGACCGCGTCCCGGTACATCTTATCCACGCAAATAATTGCGTCTTTCTTATCCAACGGAACAGAAATGACGCCCATCGGCCCTGGCATCTTCAAGGTGTTGTAGGCATAGTGGGATGCTGCCATGAATTTGGCCAGGGCGGGGCACACAAGAATCCCGTTGTACGGCAGAGGGAGGTCGACCACATCAAACACAACTTTCTCAGTCCTGTAGTTCAACTCCCCTCCAAATGTCACTGGCAACGTAACCTTTCCCTTAGGACGGCTCCTGCCAGGATTGGCTCCTTGAAACATGCATGTGGCCTTAAGTTCTTCCTCTGCTATCTGGAGTTTGCTAATAACCTTTGGGGAAATCAGATTCAACCTGGCCCCGTCGTCAACCAGCATCTTTGTGACCTTGAGGTTGCGAATTGTTGGTGAGACCAACAACAGCAAGCACCCTACCGCAGTAATGCGGTCGGGGTGGTCATCTTCATCAAAGATGATGGGCGTGCGTGACCACTTGAGCGGCTTCCGAGAATCTGCCGCTGGCTCCATGGCATTGACTTCACGCGCCCACTATTTAAGTTGGCGGTGAGAGGAGTGCAAAGATGCACCCCCCTCAATGCACAGGGCGTCAGTGGCCTTCTGGAATTCCTGCTCGCTGGTTTCCTCTTAATTCCCTCCATCACTCTCGTTACTGCAATCCTCCTTCTCTCGGCCCTTGGCGGGTTTCCCTTGGTTCCAAGGAGCCTTGCCGGGGCAATTTACTTCACCACCCCGGCCCTTCCCGCCAGTGCCATTCTGACCTTTTTCCTTATCGTGCTTCTCATACTCAGCCTTCTGTCTCTTGACGAGCTGCTCAACCTGATGACACTCCTGGAGATCATGGCCCTTGGTCCGATGAATCTTACAGTACGGCCCATCGCTTTTCCCAGCATTCTCGGCAGCCGCCGCCTCCCAGCAGTCAGCGCATGCGGTAGCCTCCTTGCCGGGGGCTTCAGCCTTGGCCTTCTTGCCGGTACTAGGCGTGCCTGACCCCTCAAACAGCCATCACTGTCTTATCCTTGCGCTTCTTGTTGTACTTCTTGTTCTTCTTCTTCTTACTGATGGTTTTGTCGTCATCTTCTGAGTCGATGTCGACGCAATCTTCCTCTCCAGGAAGTTTCCTCCCCTCCTCCACCCGAGCACACTTGTCCACCAAAGTGTAGAGCTCCTTCACAGTCTTGGGCAACTGAACGTTCATCTTGGAATGTATCCGGCGGTTGCGCACGTTGGATTGGAAGGCAGCTATCACGGCAGCTGGGTGGATATCTGGGATATTTCTGTGGACTTGACTGAATCTCTGCAAGTACTTCCGCAGAGTTTCTCCTTCTTTCGGCCAGAGAAGCTGCAAGTCGCTGGGCCGCCCTGGTTCTTGATGGCCGCCTGTGAAGGCACCAATGAACTCGTGGCACAGGTTAGCCCAGGTTGAAATGGAGTTCTCCGGCAGGTGAATCAGCCAAGACCTCACATTTGACTTGAGGGCCAAATGGAAGTAGTTGGCGAACACCTTCTCATCTCTTCCCCCGACAGCTTGAACAGCGATGGTGTAGATGCTCAAGAACTCTGCCGGGTTTAGTCTCCCATCATACTTCTCGGGTATCTCTGGCTTGAACGTGCGTGTGGACGACCAACGGACTTGCCGTAGCTCACGGGTGAAGGCGGGGCACCCAACCTCGAAAGGCAGGCACCCGCCATCTCCGAGCGCGGGTTCGTCGACGTCAGGGCCATCGCACCCATTGGACCGGCGGGGGTTGTCGCGCCGCCGCTCGTCGATGAAGCGCGCGCCTTCCCTTCGCCTGCCCTCCGGGGCACGCTGTAGGCCTTGACGCGCTCGAGGATCTGTCGAGGCCATCGAGACGTCATCGGGCGCTGGGACTTGCAGCTCCCGGGTGGCTTGCCGTGGTGGGGATTGCACTGTGAGGGTGGCCCCTCTCGCACGACCAGCTGCACGAGCCGTCGTTGCTGCCTGGGAAGGCCGTGGCGGTCCGGCCCGATGTGATCCTTCCGCTCGGCAAAACCAATCAAAATTTGGATGGTGGCTCGCAACTCATCCATCTGGTCCGCCGGCGGTGGAAATCTCAACAGTAGCTGGGCTCGCGCCATGGCTTCTGAGGCAGTGCTTGGCATACGTGATGATGATGTAGATCGTAGTGTCGCTCGGCTCCTGACGTTGTCGGTGGCGACTGCGCCGCGCCCTTGCTGCTGTTAACCAGCCGTTTGGACGGCATGGTGACGAGGCGGAGGCGCCAGAGGGCCAGCGGCTCCATTGGGCACAGTAGCTGGGTCAGCCCGCCCCGGGGGTGGCGCGTGCCCTGCGGCCGCGCCTGCACCGAGGGCGGCCGGAGGGTTGCGATTCGCCCCAGAACGAGCATCATCACTACGGCTGTGCCCGTTGGCAAGGAGAAGGGGTTCAGGTGGAACGATCCCTCCATCTGTACCTCGTGGAGCACGGCCGTCGGGATGTTGCTGATGCTGTCCTTCCCCGGTTCCTCCCGTTCCTGCTTCGGCCATGGGGGAGGTGGTGACGGCGCCGCCTGCGCCAACCACGTCCCCCCCAGCATCCACACCCACGCGAGCCCTCGTGTTCCCCGCGACGTTGGCGGTCGCGGGCGGCAGAGCCTTTGAGGTGGACGGGTGGTTTGCAGCCCCGGGCTTCCTCTTGGGCGCCATAGTCGATGACGCCGTCGACGACGAAAATGTCGATGAAGATGACGCGCAGCGTACGCTCTCGGTTTCGCGCAAGTGATCCCCCTACCTGGCGCGCCAAAGATGTCATGGGAAACCACGACCACCTATGGGACCATGAGCCCCTTTTGGTTCGGTGGGGGGATGGGCACGTTGCACAAAGAGCGGAGAAGCGTCGCGTAGCACGGCAGAGATCACACGGGCAGTCTTTACCCAGGTTCGGGCCGCCGTGAGGCGTAAAACCCTACTCCTGCTTTGGTGGATTGATGGTGGATAATGGTGGTGAACGTAGCACACTCGCCCGGCAATGTCGCTCTGGGGGCGAGAGTGGCTACACGCGTATGGATATGCGAGGATCCAACCCTTTCTACGGTCGCCATGGGCCTCCTTTTATAGATTAAGGGGTCACCATAGTGGCAAATCAGTCTTTGCGTACTGATTAGATAGCTAACAGTGCTATCATATCTAACTCTGCAGGCTGACAAAGCGCATTAAATGCACCGCTTAGTGTCACATCACAGCTCACCCGGCAGGCCCTGTCGGGCTGTTTTGCCAGCTTTGCGCCTGCTCGCTTGACACGTCTCAGGACGGGTGTCATATGGAGGTGTTTGCTGTAGGAAGTGGCTGCCATGTGGCAGATAGCAGCCACTTAGTCACCTTGGAGCTTGACACCGCTTTGATTACTGACTTGCCTCACTTGTGAGGTGGAGCGGTGGAGTGGCTTGCCTCCGCCAGCCCCAGCAGGCTTGCCGAGACGATCTGGAGCTTGCTTCTGGGGCAAAACCCAACCCTGCCAGGCTCGCCTGCCCAGCAAGGTAGGTCCTTCTCTTGGCGATGCCTCGTTCCTCTGGCTCGCCTTGGCCTTCTCGACTTGCACTTGGATCCTTCAAAGGAATTGATCCTCCTTGCTTGGTCTGATCTTGGTCTTGTAATCTTGTCTCTGGCCTGTGCACAGTCCATGCAATGGACCCAGGGTCTGTTGCGCCGACAACGGTTGTCACCCACTTCCCCTTGCAACTCATACTCCGAAACCCCGAGGTTACTAGCAGGATCATGGAATGGGCTTTGGAGTTATCCAGCTTTGGTTTGAGGTTTGAAAGCACGTCAACTATTCAGAGCAGAGCACTAGCAGAGTTCATTGCGGAATGGACGCCAACCCCTGATGAGGAAGTACTGGAAACAGTTATCCCCGGCAAGGAAGCGCCCCAAGAATGGATTATGTATTTTGATGGCGCCTTCTCCCTACAGGGTGCAGGAGTTGGCGTTCTTCTCGTTGCTCCCACTGGGGAGCACCTTAAGTACGTCGTTCAAATGCATTTCCCCCGGGAGGAGGCTACCAACAATACTGCAGAGTATGAAGGGCTCCTTGCCGGGCTTAGGATTGCGATAGAGTTGGGAATCAAGAAGTTGATCATCCGTGGAGACTCACAACTGGTGGTGAGACAAATCAACAAGGACTACCAAATCCCATTGATGGAGGCATACGTCGAGGAAGTGAGAAAGTTGGAGGAGCGCTTTGACGGATTGCAAACAGACCACGTACCACATGCGGAAAACAACATTGTTGATCATCTATCAAAGTGCGTTGCGCAAAAACTCCCTGTGGAACCAGGGACTTTTGTTCTCCATCTGACTCAACCCTCCGTATCCCCGACAATAATGGCCAGCAAAAGGAGGAAATTGAACTCCCGCAAGCCTCTCCCGACAGAGCTTCCCAAAGCCCCCGGCAGAAGGCTTGGCGGGAACAACTCCCCTTCGATCAGTGAGCTACACCCTCCCGCCGAATTACCATTCTTTGCGGTCGAGGCGTGCGCTCCTGATGACGAGGAGGTGCCGCTAGTCCTTGTTGCCGAGCCCCAGGCTCAAACTTGGGTAGACACATTGTTCGTTTCCTCCAAACAGGAGAACTTCTCGAAGAACAAGAAGAAGCTGAAAGAGTAGCCCTGAGGGCTAGTATGTATCAGTTCGTTGATGACACGCTATACAAAAGAAGGCCCAACGGTGTGAAATTGAAGTGCATTTGCCAGGAAGAAGGAAAGGAACTGCTGGCAGAAATACATAAGGGTATGTGTGGCTCCCACATCGGATCAAGGGCCTTGGTTGGGAAAGCTTTCCGGCAAGGTTTCTACTGGCCCATTGCCCTCCAAGATGCAATTGAGCTAGTCACCAAGTGTGAAGCCTGCCAGTTCCAATCCAAGAATATCCATCAGCCTGCTCAAGCTCTCCAAACAATCCCTTTGTCATGGCCATTTTCGGTCTGGGGCTTGACATCCTGGGTCCCTTCCCCCATGCTACCAGGGGCTTTGAGTTCTTGCCCGTCGCAATCGACAAGTTTACAAAGTGGCCGGAGGTGGAGCACGTGAGAAAGGTGACCGCGCAGTCAGCTATCAAGTTCTTGAAAGGATTGGTGTGCCGCTTCGGTGTACCTTCCCGAATCATCACCGACAATGGAACCCAATTCACAAGCCGCGCCTTCATGCAATACATTCATGCCCTCGGAAGCAAGATCTCATTTGCCTCTGTGGCCCATCCCAGAAGCAATGGACAAGCTGAGAGGGCGAACGCTGAAGTGCTGCGAGGTCTCAAAACAAGAACTTTTGATAGACTGCAAAAGTGCGGCAGGCGATGGATCGACGAGCTGCCGGTGGTTCTTTGGTCCCTCCGAACGACACCAAATCGAGCTACCGGGCAGACTCCCTTCTCCCTAGTCTATGGGGCAGAAGCAGTTAGCCCCACGGAACTCATATACGGGTCTCCTCGACTGCTTGCCTACGATGAAGTAGCGGAGGAATAGCACCGGCGTGACGATGCTATGCTACTTGAGGAGAACCGTCTCTGGGCTGCTACGCATGCTGCACGCTACCAGCAAGCCCTGCATCGCTATCAGAGCCGCATGGTTCATGCCCGGAGTTTTGAGGAAGGCGACCTTGTCCTTAGGCGCGTTCAGTCCGCCAAGGGTGCAAACAAGTTGACGCCGAAGTGGGAAGGCCCTTACCGGGTAGTACAAGTCACCAGACCTGGCACAGTCCATCTGGAGACCGGAGATGGCATTCAATTGCAAAACTCATGAAATATTGAGCATCTCCGTAAGTTCTACCTGTAAGGCGCGGTTGTCGGGCCCTGCCCGGCAGCCACCCTTTTGTACAAGCTTTGCCGAAGTTGCATGTAACCCTTGTACGAAGCCAGGTGTAGACACTGAGGAACAGAGAAATAAACGAAGCGCTGGGGGCCCCCCGAAACTTGCATGCATGCATAAGCATATCATGAGCATAGCATGATCATATAGAAGAGGGCGCATGTGGCATTCTTTTCATCTGCATTAAGTTGCAGGATTCTTGCCGTGGACTTTGTCCCAAAGAAAAGGAATGAAGACGAGCCCACGTGACGATCCCCGGCAAGCCAAATAGATAAGTTCCTTCTTATCCATATTTGTTCTGTAATTCGTAGACTTGTGCATATGAAAACCCCGCCACCTTCGAAACATAGGTGCTCCTACCCTTTGACTCAAACTCTGCTTCGGTCAGGGTGGTCACAGTGGCCTTTGGCGGAAAAGGTTCGGCGGGGGGCCGGTCCCTTTTTACGGTTTTTTGCCCGGCAGACCTAGCCCCGCGGCAACAAACTAAGGGCACCGGCAAGATAGCCTGCCGGGGAAACTTGTTTACTTAAATGTATAAAGGCATTTCACCTCTGCATGGATATGGTACATGCACAAGTGCCCGACAAAGCTTGTCTTTTTCATTAATATGCTAATAAGCAAGTACAGATCTTACAGAACACAAACATGGATAAAGAAGTTTACATTATTTAGACTAAAGTTTGGCCGATGCCTGCACATTTTAAAATGAAAAAAGATAAGTGCCCCGTAATCCCTTTCTTGTCCCTCTCCTCCGCCTAGGCACTACGGTGGGAAGAGAAGAGGGCAAAAGGAGTGCCTGAGCGGAAGCCTAGACCGATCTCGTCAGGGCTTGCTAGACGCAGCCTGACAAGATCGAGAGTGGCAAGGCTGCGAAGGAGAGGGGCGGAAGGAGCAGCTCAGTGGTGCCCTGGTCGCTACCTCTAGGACCAGCAAGAAGCCCCAGCACAAGCACCGGCAGGGGAAACTGCCGGAGCTCAACTGGAAGACTGCTGGAGGAGGCGAAGGCACCAAGAGAGCGACCCGCCCGGCAACTGTCCTAAAGAGGCCGATGATGTTGTTACCGGGGAGGGAGGGGAAGAGCGGAAAGACGAGGCAGCGGGCCGGTAATACGAGACGAAGGCGTCGGTGCCATCGTACTCCGACCTCACGGCCTGCCACCCGCCTTCTTCGTCTTCCCTCGTTCTTTCTTCATCACCACCACTCCGGGAGGAAGCCAGCCCCTCGGGCCATCACCTCCCCCGGAGAAGCAGTAGGCGATGACAGTGTCCAAGGCGTGCAAAAAGCACCGCTCCCCACCTTAGAGGGCAGGAAGGTGCCACCGTCTTCAGCGTCCGCCCAGACTCTGCCGGAAGGAATAGCACCGGGATTACCAAGGATCCCGAGTGCTGCACCCCTGCCAAACGCCGGAACCCCCAAGGGCCCCATCGGCAGGACGACAGGCCTTGGCGACCCGCAACAGGGGCTGGCACTCCTCGCCAGACAGCTGGCTCGTGTGAGGGAGACGAGCGTTTCACCATTTTGGAGAAGCACGACACCTCCCACAGCACGGGCGACTCGACACCCACATCTTCAACCACTGCATCCCTTTCGGCCCCGGACCAGACTCACTCCCCGGGCGTTTACACAAGCGTTCGGCGTCATCGACCCTAAGCTAGAGCCCGGGGCCTGGCCCCAGCCTCCCCACCTCAACATAACAGAGAAGGAAGCAAGGAAGAGAAGAAGAAGGGTGCATGGATGAGCATTTCCGCTCCCCCTCACCCCCTCTTTTATAGGCTGGCTGAGGCTGGGGGCTGATCCCTCGGCGGGTAACCGCCGCCCCTCTCCACCAACCCAGGAAGACCAGGCCCCTACCATGACGCTCTCTCCCACACCACGCGCTTCCATTACCTACCCCACTCAATGCATGCAGCATACGTGGCAAGGGATAAGAACGTGGTGGGAAGAGTGAATTGGCAGTTACTCATCCATGCGTTAAAGTCATTCATGGGCCATTACAGGGATGGCCCCACTACAATTGGCGTTACACGACGCGCGGGAAAACTGGAAACTGACTCAAGCTTAGATTAATGAAGAAGCAAAGAAGATCTCAAGGGGTGAGCTACTACGGCCTCCCCGCCTGTGTACTGGATAGGGCCTACCCCGATGACGCTCGGCAGCACGTTCAGGCCAGGCCCGGGGGCTCCTATTGGTGCAACAAACCCCAGGTATGTTGCCCAGACTATACACAGGCTCAAGAACAAGATTGCAGCATACATGACAAGGCCAAAGAAGGAGGAGATGTCATCGAGCCGCACGTGTGCTAAACTCGGAGGTGCCGTCCGTTCGGCACTAGATCGATTGGATCGTGATCGGATCGCGAAGAGTACGACTACATCAACCCCATGATAAATGCTTCCGCTTAGCGATCTACAAGGGTATGTAGATGCTCTCCCCCTCTCGTAGCTATGCATCTCCATGGATAGATCTTGCGTGTGCGTAGAATTCTTTTTGTTTTCCATGCAATGTTCCCCAACAGTGGCATCATGAGCCAGATCTATGCATAGATGATATGCACGAGTAGAACACAAAGGAGTTATGGGCGGTGAAGGTCATACTACTTACCACCAAACGTCTTATTTTGATTCGGTGGCATTGTGGGATGAAGCGGCCCGGACCAACCTTACATGTCCACGTACATGAGACCGGTTCCACCGACTGACATGCAACTTGTTTTGCATAAAGGTGGCTGGCGGGTGTCTGTTTCTCCTACTTTCATTGAATCGATTTTGACTACGACTGGTCCTTGAAGAAGGTTAAAATAGCAAACTTGATAATCACCGTTGTGGTTTTGCGTAGGTAAGAATGGTTCTTGCTAGTAGCCCGTAGCAGCCACGTAAAACTTGCAACAACAAAGTAGAGGACGTGTAACTTGTTTTTGTAGGCTATGTTGTGATGTGATATGGTCAAGACATGATGTGATATACGTTGTTGTATGAGATGATCATGTTTTGTAATATCAACAATCGGCAGGAGCCTTAGGGTTGTCTCTTAATTATTGTATGAAATGCAAGCGCCATGTAATTGCTTTACTTTATCGCTATGCGTTAGCAAAAGTTGTAGAAGCAATAGTTGGCGAGACGACCCCGATGCAATGATGGAGATCAAGGTGTCGAGCCGGTGACAATGGAGATCATGATGATGCTTTGAAGATGCAGATCAAAAGCACAAGATGATAATGGCCATATCATGTCACATATTTTGATTGCATGTGATGTTTATCCTTTATGCATCTTATTTTGCTTAGAACGACGGTAGCATTATAAGATGATCCCTTCACTAAATTTCAAGATAAAAGTGTTCTCCCCGAGTATGCACTGTTGCTAAAGTTCATCGTTTCGAAGCACCTCGTGATGATCGGGTGTGATAGACTCTACGTTCACATACAACGGGTGTAAGCCAGATTTACACACGCGGAATACTTGGGTTAAACTTGACGAGCTTGGCATGTACAGACATGGTCTCGGAACACTAGAGACCTAGAGGTCGAACATGAGTCATATAGTAGATATGATCAACATGAAGATGTTCACCATTGATGACTACCCCATCTCATTTGATGATCGGACATGGGTTAGTTGATTTGGATCATGGATCACTTAGACAACTTGAGGGATGTTGATTTAAGTGGGAGTTCATTAGTAATTTGATTAATTAAACTAAGATTTATCATGAACATAGTCAAAATGTCTTTGCAAATTATGTTGTAGTTCAATAGCTCGCGATGTAGCTTCCCTGTTTTTGATACGTTCCTAGAGCAAACTAAGTTGAAAGTTGATGGTAGCAATAATGCGGACTGGGTCCGTGATCTGAGGATTATCCTCATTGATGCACAGAAGAATTATTCCTTAATGCACCGCTAGGTGACAGACCTGTTGCAGGAGCTAATGCAGACGTTATGAACGTTTGGCAAAGCTTGATCTAATGACTACTTGATAGTTTAGTGTGCACCTCTTTACGGCTTAGAATCGGGTGTCGGTGCAACAAACCCCAGGTATGTTGCCCAGACTGTACACAGGCTCAAGAACGAGATTGCAGCATACAGGACAAGGCCAAGCAGAAGAGATCAGCTCTTTGAGGAATCAAAGGGCGGATCAAGAAGACCAAGACCAACCCAAGGAGTAAAATACCACAATGGGAAAACCTCCCCTACCGGGCAGGCGAGCCTGGCGGGGACAAGGTTGCCCCGAAGACAAGTCTCCAGATTGCCTTGGCAGGCTTGCCGGGGGCGCTGAGGGTGGATTACCCCGCCAAGGCTCCACCGCTTCACCTCACAGCAACGCAAGTCACCAATCGGTGCAGTGTCGAGCCCTCAAGATGCTAAATGGCCGTTATTTGGCACGTGGCAGCCATCTCCAGAGGAAATCACCTCCAAACGACACTCGTCCAGCGACGTGTCATGCAGGCAGGCGAGAAGGTGGCAAAACAGCACGACAAGGCTTGCCAGGCTAGACTACGATGTGACACTAAGCGGCGCATTTAATGCAGTCTGTCCAGTCTGCAGAGTTAGGTATGATGGCACTGTTTGCTATCTAATCAGTACACAATGACTGATTTGCCATTGTGGTGACCCCTTGATCTATAAAAGGAGGGCCATGGCAACCTTAGAAAGGATTCGGACCCCTGTACACTCATACGCGCGTAGCTGCTCTCGCCCCGAGGTGACCTTGCCAGGCTAGAGCGCAGCATCTCCACCACGGTCCTCTCATCAATCCACGAAAGCAGGAGTAGGGTTTTATGCCTCACGGTGGCCCAAACCTGGGTAAAAACTGCTCGTGTGATCGCTGCCGCACTGCCCCGCGCCCTCCGCTCTTTGTGCAATGCGTCCTTCCCCCCCTGCCGAACCACAAGGGGCCAATGGCCTCATAGGTGGCCGTGTTTTCCCACGACATCGGGGCTCCAAAGACATTTTGAATGCCATGGAACATATGAGATGTTCCAAGAGCTGAAATTGGTATTTCAGGCTCATGCCCGTGTTGAGAGGTATGAGACCTCTGACAAGTACTTTGCCTACAAGATGGAGGAGAATAACTCAGCCATTGAGCATGTGCTCAGAATGTCTGGGTACTACAATCGCTTGAATCAAGTGGGAGTTAATCTTCTAGATAAGATAGTGATTGACAGAATTCTCCAGTCACTATCACCAAGCTACTAGAGCTTCGTGATGAACTATAATATGCAAGGGATGACGAAAATGATTCCCGAGCTCTTCGCGATGCTGAAGTCAGCGGAGGTAGAAATCAAGAAGGAGCATCAAGTGGTGATGGTTAACAAGACCACTAGTTTCAAGAAAAAGGGCAAGGGACATAAAGGGAACTTCAAGAAGAATGACAAGCAATTTTCTGCTCCCGTGAAGAAGCCCAAAGCTGGACCCAATCCTGAAACTGAGTGCTTCTACTACAATGGAAATGGTCACTGGAAGCGGAACTGCCCCAAGTACTTGGCGGATAAGAAAGATGGCAAATTAAACAAAGGTATAATCGATATACATGTTATTGATGTGTACCTTACTGGTGCTCATAGTAACCCCTGGGTATTTGATACCGGTTCAGTTGCTAAGATTGGTAACTCAAAACAGGAGTTGCAGAATCAACAGACTAGTTAAGGGCGAGGTGACGATGTGTGTTGGAAGTGTTTCCAAGATTGATTTGATCACCATCACACACTCCCTCTACCTTCGGGATTAGTGTTGAGGTGAATAAATGTTATTTGGTGTTTGCGTTGAGCATGAACAAGATTAGATCGTGTTTATTGCAATACGGTTATTCATTTAAGTTAGAGAATAATTGTTGTTCGGTTTACATGAATAAAACCTTCTATGGTCATACACCCAATGTGAATGGTTTATAGAATCTCAATAGTAGTGATACATATATTCACAATATTGATGCCAAAAGATGCAATGTTGATAATGATAGTGCAACATACTTGTGGCACTGCCGTTTAGGTCATATTGGTGTAAAGCGCATGAAGAAACTCCATGCGGATGGACTTTTGGAATCACTTGATTATGAACCATTTGATACTTGCGAACCATGCCTCATGGGCAAGATGACTAAAACTCCATTCTCCGGAACAATTGAGTGATCTAATGACTTATTGGAAATAATACATACCGATGTATGCGGTCCGATGAGTGTTGAGGCACGCGGCGGGTATCATTATTTTCTAACCTTTACAGATGATTTGAGTAGATATGGGTATATCTACTTGATGAAACACAAATCTGAAACATTTGGAAAGTTCAAAGAATTTCAGAGTGAAGTAGAGAATCATCGTAACAAGAAAATAAAGTTTCTACGATCTGATCATGGAGGTGAATATTTGAGTTACGAGTTTGGCCTTCATTTAAAACAATGTGGAATTGTTTCACAACTCATGCCACCTGGAGCACCACAGCGTAATGGTGTGTCCGAACATCGTAACCGTACTTTATTAGATATGGTGCACTTTATGATGTCTCTTACCGATTTACCTTTATCATTTTGGGGTATGCATTAGAGACAGCCGCATTCACGTTAAATAGGGCACTGTCTAAATCCGTTGAGACGACACCGCATGAACTATGGTTTGGCAAGAAACCTAAAGCTGTCATTTCTTAAAGTTTGGGGATGTGACGCTTATGTCAAAAGGCTTCAGCCTGATAAGCTCGAACCCAAATCGGAGAAGTGCGTCTTCATAGGATACCCTAAGGAAACTATTGGGTACACCTTCTACCACAGATCCGAAGGCAAGATCTTTGTTGACAAGAATGGGTCCTTTCTAGAGAAGGAGTTTCTCTTGAAAGAAGTGAGTGGGAGGAAAGTAGAACTTGATGAGGTAGTTGTACCTTCTCTCGAATAGGAAAGTAGTTCACCAGGGAAAAATGTTTTCATGATGCCTACACCAACTAGAGAGGAAGCTAATGATGATGATCATGAAACTTCAGATCAAGTTACTACTGAACTTCGTAGGTCAACCAGAACACGTTCTGCACCAGAGTGGTAATCCTGTCCTGGAAGTCATGTTGTTAGACAACGACGAACCAACGAACTATGAAGAAGCTATGATGAGCCCAGATTCTGACATATGGTTTGAGGCCATGAAATCTAAGATAGGATCCATGTATGAGAACAAAATGTGGACTTTGGTGGACTTGCCCGATGATCGGCAGGTCATTGAAAATAAATGGATCTTCAAGAGGAAGACGGACGCTGATGGTAACATCACCGTCTATAAAGCTCGACTTGTCGCGAAAGGTTTTCGACAAACGGTTGACTACGATGATACTTTCTCACTCGTAGCGATGCTTAAGTCTGTCCGAATCATGTTAGCAATTGCCGCATTTTATGAAATCTGGCAAATGGACGTCAAAACATCATTCCTTAACAGATTTCTTAAAGAAGAGTTGTATATGATGCAACCAGAAGGTTTTGTCGATCCTGAAGGTGCTAACAAAGTGTGCAAGCTCCAGCGGTCCATCTATGGACTGGTCCAAGCATCTCGGAGTTAGAATGTACGCTTTGATGAGGTGATCAAAGCATATGGTTTTATACAGACTTACGGTGAAGCCTGTATTTACAAGAAAGTGAGTGGGAGCTCTGTAGCATTTTTGATATTATATGTGAAAGACATATTGTTGATTGGAAATAATATAGAATTTCTCGATAGCATAAAAGGGTACTTGAATAAGAATTTTTCAATGAAAAACCTTGGGGAAGCTACTTACATATTGGGCATCAAGATCTATAGGGATAGATCGAGACGCTTGATAGGACTTTCACAAAGCACATACCTTGGCAAAAGTTTTGAAGAAGTTGAAAATGGATCAGTCAAAGAAAGGGTTCTTGCCTATGTTGCAAGGTGTGAAGTTGAGTAAGACTCAAAGCCCGACCACGGCAGAAGATAGAGAGAGAATGAAAGTCATTCCCTAAGCCTCAGCCATAGGTTCTATAAAGTATGTCATGCTATGTACCAGACCAGTTCTGTGCCTTGCCATGAGTTTGGCAAGGGGGTACAATAGTGATCCAGGAGTGGATCACTGGACAACGGTCAAAATTATCCTTAGGTACCTAAAGAGGACTAAGGAAATGTTTCTCAGTTATGGAGGTGATAAAGGGTTCGCCATAAAGGGTTACGTCGATGCAAGTTTTATCACTGATCCAGATGACTCTAAGTCTCAATCTGGATACGTATTGAACGTGGCCACTGTTAGCTAGAGTAGCTCTACGCTGAGCATTGTAGACATAGACATTTGTAAAGTACACACGGATTTGAATGTTGCAGACCCGTTGACTAAAACCTCTCTCACATGCAAAACATGATCACACTCTAGTAAAATCTTTGGGTGTTAATCACATGGCGATGTGAACTAGATTATTGACTCTAGTATACTCTTTGGGTGTTAGTCACATGGTGATGTGAACTATGGGTGTTAATCACATGACGATGTGAACTAGATTATTGACTCTAGTGCAAGTGGGAGACCGATGGAAATATGCCCTAGAGGCAATAATAAAATGGTTATTATTATATTTCCTTAATCATGATAAAGGTTTATTATTCATGCTAGAATTGTATTGACCAGAAACTTAAATACATCTGTGGATACGTAAACAAATACCGTGTCCCTAGTGAACCTCTACTAGACTAGCTCGTTGATCAAAGATGGTTAAGGTTTCCTAACCATAGACATGAGTTGTCATTTGATAACGGGATCACATCATTAAGAGAATGATGTGATGGACAAGACCCATCCGTTAGCTTAGCATATGATCGTTCAGTTTATTGCTACTGCTTCCTTAATGTCAAATACATGTTCCTTTGACCATGAGATCATGCAACTCCCGGATACTGGAGGAATACCTTGTGTGCTATCAAACGTCACAACGTAACTGGGTGATCATAAAGATGCTCTACAGGTATCTCCGAAGGTGTCTGTTGAGTTGGCGTGAATCGAGATTGGGATTTGTCACTCCGTGTATCGGAGAGGTATCTCTGGGCCCTCTCGGTAATACACATCACAAGAAGCTTGCAAGCAAAGTGACTAAGGAGTTAGTTGCAAGATGATGTATTACAGAACGAGTAAAGAGACTTTCCAGTAACGAGATAAATTGGTATAGAGATACCGACGATCGAATCTCGGGCAAGTAACATACTGACAGACAAAGGGAATTACGTATGTTGTCATAAAGGTTCAACCAATAAAATATCTTCGTGGAATATGTAGGAATCAATATGGGCATCCAGGTCCCGCTATTGTTATTGACCACAGAGGTGTCTCGGTCATGACTACATAATTCCTGAACCAGCAGGGTCACACGCTTAACGTTCATTGATGCTAGAGTAGTATTGGGATATTTGATGAGTGGTAACCAAATGTTGTTCGGAGTCCCGGATGAGATCTCGGACGTCACGAGGAGTCTCGGAATGGTCGAGAGGTGAAGATTTATATATGGGAAGTCATATTTTGGGTTCCGAAAAAAGGTGCAGTTTTTTCGATATTTTATCGGGAAGCTTCCAGAAGGTTCCGAAGGATTTCGGAGGGGTCCGGAAGACCCCAAGTGGGTCCACCATGACCCAAGGGCTAGCATGGACTGCGGGGAGGTGCCCTGGCCTTATTGGGCTAGGTGCACCAAGTCCTCAAAAGCCCATGTGGCTAGGGAAGGCAAAAAAGGAAGGAGTCCTAGTAGGAATAGGATTCGACTTGGAGTCTAGGTCCTCTCCCCCTTAGCTGCGCCCTAGGGCTTGGAGGGGATGTTTCCCACGCCCCTCCATCTATATATAGAGGGGAGGAGGCGCCCCAAGAGGACACACCAAGCTCTTGGATCCCCTCTCTCTCCCGTTACTCCGTAGTTCAACTTCCTCGTCCCAGCTACACTTAGCGAAGCGCTGTCGGTGCTCCACGACCACCATCACCACCACACCATCGTATTGGTTGTGATCCCATCTAATTCTCCTCTCCCGCTTGCTGGATCAAGCAGGAGGAGACGTCATCGAGCCGCACGTGTGCTAAACTCGGAGGTGCCGTCCGTTCGGCACTAGATCAGTTGGATCGTGATCGGATCGCGAAGAGTACGACTACATCAACCGTGTGATAAATGCTTCCGCTTAGCGATCTACAAGGGTATGTAGATGCTCTCCCCCTCTCGTAGCTATGCATCTCCATGGATAGATCTTGCGTGTGCGTAGAATTTT
Organism: Thinopyrum elongatum; assembly: GCA_011799875.1. Taxonomy (NCBI): domain Eukaryota; kingdom Viridiplantae; phylum Streptophyta; class Magnoliopsida; order Poales; family Poaceae; genus Thinopyrum; species Thinopyrum elongatum. Next base: position 410,252,659 of record CM022299.1, read on the forward strand.
TTTTGTTTTCCATGCAACGTTACCCAACAACCATGTCTTTCAAAATATCAACACTAAAGAAAGTTATCCCTAGCCCATCATGCTAAATCATTGATCCATTCGCAAAACACACTCGAATATTAGCTATGTCCAATGCACAAGTATGATCATAGTACTCCCTAGTTGGTGCTTTATAAGTGAAGATGGAGACTCAAAATGGAAAAAATTGCATAAAAGTAAATAGATAGGCCCTTCGCAGAGGGAAGCAGAGATTTGTAGAGGTGCTAGAGCTCAAAGATTAAATTGAGAGATCAAAAATATTTTGGGAGGCATACTTTTCCCGTCAACGAAAACGACCGAGTAATTCCCAACACTTTCCATGCTCGATATATCATAGGCTGTTCCAAAACATAAAATAAAGTTTATTCCTTTTTCCACCATACTTTCACACTCCACTACTAGCCGTATCCACGGGTGCCGTCCATACCAACACTTTCCAAAGAATTTGTTATTTGACAACATAAAGTAAATTTCTTTTTCATTTCGGGACTTGGCATCCCGATTACCGATGTACTCTCGTGCAATGAAAAGTGTATAAACACTCATCTTGAGAATAACACATCTAGCATGGAACATATTGGCCACCCCCTGCCGCTTCATGAGCGGTACGAGCACACAAAAAGGAAATTCATTTTGAAAATTAGAGATGGCACAAACAAATTTACTTAGACCGGCTCGGAAATACCGCATATAGGTAGGTATGGTGGACTCATGTGGCAAAAGTGGGTTTAAGGATTTTGGATGCACAAGTAGTATTCCCACTTACTACAAATGGGGGCTAGGAAATAGATTGAGAAGCAACCAACCAAGAAAGAAAAATGATCATAAATGAGCATTAAACATAACTAACACCGAATAATGCACCACAAGTAGGATGTAACTTCATTGCATAACTATTGACTTTTGTGCTTGCATAGGGAATCACAAACCTTAACACCAATATTCTTACTAAAGCATAATTACTCACCAACATGACTAACATATTATTATCTCCATATCTCAAAACTATTGCAAGGAATCAAACTTATCATATCCAATGATCTACATGAAAGTTTTTATTATATCCCTCTTGAATATCCATCACTTTGGGACTAAATTTATATATTCCCATTGCTACTAACAAGCTCTCGAATAAATTTAAGTGAAGCACGAGGGCTTAAGTATTTCTTCAAAATTTTCAACTCTCAAAATAATCTAAGTGAAGCATGAGAGTAAATGACAAACTACTCCAAAAAGATATAAGTGAAGATCAAATGAGTAGTTAAGTAAATAGGTAGCTATGTGAGGACTCTCTCTTATTTAAAAACTTTCAGATTTTAATTATTTTATTAGAACAACAAGCAAAATGAAAATAAAAGGACACACCAAGGATAGCACACATCATGTGAAGAAGCAAAAACTTAGGCTCACCCGAGGCTAACGGATAATTGTTGATGAAGAAAGGTGGGATGCCTACTGGGGCATCCCCAAGCTTAGATGCTTGAGACTTCATGAAATATTATCTTGATATGCCTTGGGCATCCCCAAGCTTGATCTTTTGTGTCTTCTTAATTCCTTTTATATCACGGTTTCCCTAAACCTTAAAAACTTCATCCACACAAAACTCAACAAGAACTCGTGAGATAAGTTAGTACAAATCAATGCAATAACCTCATCATTCACTACTGTAGCAAATCACTAAAATTATAATTTAACATTGCATACTAAATGCCTCTGCATATTTAATAATCCTATCCTCAAATAGAATCTTTAAACAAGCAAACATATGCAAACAATGCAAACATAACAACAATCTGCCTAAACAGAACAGTCTGTAAAGTATGAAGGAAGATCCATACTTATTTAACTTAAAAAATTCTGAAAATTTACCACACTATAGAAAATTTATCATAGCTTATTTTTCAAAAAAATTCAACCTTTTATCACATTCTGAATTTTCTAGAGAATTTTTGCAAAAACGATAATTTTCTGTTTTGAAACAGCAACTCATATACTTCTAAAATAAGCATGGCAAAGGCTATACTTGGCATTTTTATTGAAGTAAAAGATGCAAAACATTACTCTAAATAACAGAAAGAAAATCCTAATAAAATAAAATGACGCTCCAAGCAAAACACATACCATGTGACGAATGAAAACATAGCTCCAAGTGAGGTTACCGATAATGTTGGGGACGAAAGAGGGGATGCCTTCCGGGGCATCCTCAAGCTTAGTTGCTTGGTTCTTCCTTGAATATTACTTTGGGGGTGCCTTGGGCATCCCCAAGCTTAGGGTCTTTTCACTCCTTATTCTCCTCATATCGATATCTCACCCAAAACTTGAAAACTTCAATCACACAAAACTTAACGGAACTTCATGAGATAGGTCAGTATGATAAAGACAAATCATTCACCTTGGTTCTGTCAAAGACAAGATTCATAATTTTTCTCACACAATGCCTACTGTACCTTATCATATCCACAATTTATATTGAGCAATATAAGCCATAGAAAATAGAAAACAAACAAACTATGCATTGAAAACAGAATCTATCAAAAACAGAACAGTCTGTAATAATCTGGACTCTAACCATACTTATTTAACTCCAAAAATTCTGAAAAATTAGGACAACGCAGGAAATTTGTATATAAATTTTGTGTAAAAAACTCAGAATTGTTCGTTGCTACTGTTAATTTTCAAAATTCTGCTACTGGACAAAAAAAATTATGTTTTTGCACAGAATCAAATCAACAATCATCCACACTATCCCAAAGGTTTTACTTGGCACTTTATTGAAATAAAAGCAATAAAACATTATTACTACAGTAGCCTAATCATGTGAACACATTAAAACAATAGGTAATAGTGTTGGGTTGTCTCCCAACAAGCGCTTTTTTAATGCCTTTTTAGCTAGGCATGATGATTTCAATGATGCTCACATAGAAGTAAAGAATTGAAACACAACGGGAGTATCATGAAGCATATGACTAGCATATTTAAGTCTAACACACTTCCTATGCATAGGGATTTTGTGAGCAAACAATTTATGGGAGCAAGAATCAACTAGCTTAGGAAGGCAAAACAAGCAAAACTTCAAGATTTTCAACACATAGAGAGGAAACTTGATATTATTGCAATATGTAAAAGCATATGTTCCTCTCGCATAATAATTTTCAGTAGCATCATGAATGAATTCAACAATATAGCTATCACATAAAGCATTCTTTTCATGATCCATAAGCATAGAAATTTTACTACTCTCCACATAAGCAAATTTATTCTCATCAATAATTGTGGGAGCAAACTCAACAAAATAACTATCATGTGATTGGAAATTAAAATCATGAAGACAAGTTTCATGGTTATCATTATTCAATATAGCATACATGTCATCACCATAATCATCATATATAGGAACTTTGTTGTCATAATCAATTGCAACCTCCTCCAAAATAGTGGATTCATCATTAAATAAAGTCATGACCTCTCCAAATCCACTTTCATCAATACAATCATCATAAATAGGAGGCATGCAATCATCATAATAAATCTTCTCATCAAAACTCGGGGGACTAAAAATATCATCTTCATCAAACATAGCATCCCCAAGCTTATGGCTTCGCATATCATTAGCATCATAGATATCCAAAGAATTCATACTAACAAAATTGCAATCATGCTCATCATTCAAAGATTTTATGCCAAACATTTTATTAACTTCTTCTTCTATCAATTGAGCACAATTTTCCTTTCCATCATTTTCAAGAAAGATGTTATAAAGATGAACAATATGAGACCACCTCAATTCCATTTTTTTGTAGTTTTCTTTTACAAACCAAACTAGTGATAAAACAAAAACTAAAAGATTCAATTGCAAGATCTAAAGATATACCTTCAAGCACTCACCTCCCCGGCAACGGCGCCAGAAAAGAGCTTGATGCCTACTACACAACTTGTTCTTATAGACTCGTGTTGGGCCTCCAAGCACAGAGTTTTGTAGGACAGTAGCAAATTTCTCTCAAGTGGATGACCTAAGGTTTATCAATCCGTGGGAGGTGTAGGATGAAGATGGTCTCTCTCAAGCAACCCCACAACCAAATAATAAAAAGTCTCTTGTGTCCCCAACACACCAAATACAATGGTAAATTTTATAGGTGCACTAGTCCAGCGAAGAGATGGTGATACAAGTGTACTAATGATAGTAGATATTGATTTTTGTAATAGTAACAATAAAAAACAGCAAGGTAGCAAGTAACAAAAATGAGCACAAACGGTATTGCAATGCTTGAAAACAAGGCCTAGGGTCCGTACTTTCGCTAGTGCAATCTCTCAAGAATGCTAATTTAATTGGATCATATAACCATCCCTCAACGTGTGATGAAGAATCACTCCAAAGTACTTATCTAGCGGAGAACATAAGAAAAATTGTTTGTAGGGTATGAAACCACCTTAAAGCTATTATTTCCGTTCAATCTATTCAAGAGTTCGTACTAAAATAACGCAAAGTCATTCTTTCCATTCAATCTATCCAATAGTTCATACTAATATAACACCATATGATACGCATCAACCAACTCTAATGTCACCTAGATACTCCAATGTCACCACAAGTATCCATGAGTTAATTATATGATACGCATCAAAAAAATTCAGATTCATAATACTCGATCCAACACAAAGAACCTCAAAGATTGCCCCAAGATTTCTACCGAAGAAACAAGGACGAAGACATGCATTAACCCCTATGCATAGATTACCCCAATGTCACCTCGGGAATCCGCGAGTTGAGTGCCAAAACATATATCAAGTGAATCAATATAATACCCCATTGTCACCACGGGTATTCATATGCAAGACATATATCAAGTGCTCTCAAATCTATAAAAATATTCAATCCGATCAAACAAAATCCCAAAAGGGAAAACTCAATTCATCACAACAAGATAGAGAGGGGAAAACACCATATGATCCAACTATATTAACAAAGCCCGCGATACATCAAGATTGTGACATCTCAAGAACACGAGAGAGAGAGAGGGATTAAACACATAGCTACCGGTACAAACCCTCCTCATCATGGAGACCATAGGGATGATGAAGATGGCCTCCGGTGATGATCTCCCCCTCCGGCAGGGTGCCAGAATGGGGTCTAGATTGGTTTTTCATGGCTACGGATGCCTGCAGCGGCAGAACTTCTGATCTAGGGTTATTTCTGATGGTTTCTCTATTTATAGGATTTTTCAGCGTTGGAATCATGCAAAGATGGGCCTCGAGGTGGGCACAACCCACCTAGGCACGCCTGGGCCTCCTAGCGCGCCCAGGTGTCTTGTGCTCACCTCCTTCACCTTCTGGTCCTCCCACGAAGCTTCTAGTGCCTCTTTTGTTCCAAATAAAATCATCAAAAAGTTTCATTGCAGTTGGAAAACTTTTATTATTTCTGCACAAAAAACAACACCATGGTAGTTCTGCTGAAAACAGCGTCACTCCGGGTTAGTTCCATCCAAATCATACCAAAACCATATAAATTTGTTGTAAACATGGCGTGAATACTTCATAAATTATAGATACTCTGGAGACGTATCATCCTGCAAGAAACTTCTTCGGGAATCCCTCAAGCGATGATGATTCTCCTACCTACTGCTTCATGGCCAAAGCCTCGAAGGAAAAGGTATCCTCCAAAAATCACAAGATTCACTTCAGTGATCAATATTCTTCTGATGAGGATGACCATGCTAAGTTGATCAGAATTGCTAATATTAAACAAAACTCTCTTGAGAAAATTGAGAAAACCCTTAGGAAATCTGAAGGGTTGTTGGTTGAGGAGATGGAGAAAAATCTTTCGCTGACCGAAGAGTATTCCACTCTCAAGTCACAGATGGATGAACTGACAAATCATCATGATTTTCTCTCGGCAGACCACGAAAGATTGACCTATGATTACCTCAAAAGGAAACAGGAACTCGAGGCACTGAGAGAGGCTCATGAGGATATGATCAGGGAAAATTCTCTTCTCACCCAACAACTTAAAGAAAAACCTGATGTGTTTGAGCCACCATGTTTAAAATGTCTTGAACGAACCAATGCCGAATCTAATGCTAAATCATCTATGAATGCTAACCCCTCGGTCGAGGAAAATGGTTATGTTTCTGATGAAAATGCTAGGTTGAAGGATCTTCTTCAGACAGGAATGTTCAAATCTCTCAAAGGGCATCAAACCCTTTGTGATGTTTTGAAGAAATCCATTCTTCACAAAAATCCCAGGAAAGAAGGCATCGATTTCGAAAGGAAACTGAATGAGAATGGCACCTACTGGGAACCTCATCAATACCCTCAAACTATGTGGGTTCCAGCAAAGAGCAAACGCTCGGTCCAGCATTACTCTCGGGATATGACTCTCCCATCCCTGAATATCCTGATGATAATTCTCTGGACAACTATAAGTTGTTCAAAAATCAACATGGTGAGGCTGTTGCTCGCTATGTTGGGCCAAACAGTAGGAATGGGCCCCCAAAGAAAGCTATATGGGTGCCTAAGAAAGTTATTGAAGCATTACCTGTAACCACATTACTAACCATCCAGTCTCAAAATGCTCGTTACTTCCTTGAAAAATTTCGACAGAATGAGTACATGCATACCTCATCCAATCATTATACTCATGCTTCTTGAAGAAATTTCAATGCTTATTCTTTCAATTATGCTTGTACATCATCGAGCAACAATCATGCTTATCGAAAGAAATCATATCCTACTCGCTCTACTGTTTTGAAGCCACGTGCAAAGATGTGGGTGGTTAAGAAAGCCTAATTCTTCTGCAGGACTATGTCTCCGGGTGTACAGAATGGATAATGGATAGTGGATGCACTAGTCATATGACCGGATACAAGTCGTTGTTTGTCGACCCCAACTTAACTGCTTCTCCTCTGAAGTATGTCACTTTTGGCGACAACAACAAAGGAAAGGTAATTCAACTAGGTAAAATTGTCGTATCCAAGGATAAGTCCATTGATGATGTTTTACTTGTTCAGTCTCTTGGATTCAATCTTATGTCAGTTGGCAAGCTATGTGATCTAGGCATGCTAGTTCTGTTTCCAATATCCAAATGCATTGTCTTCATGGCCTCTGACAATTCCTTCGTCTTTGAGGGAATTAGAAAGGGTGATCTGTATATTATGGATTTCTCTAAGGGTCCCTTAGTCCAAACTTATTTGCTTGCAAAAGCAACCGAAGGTTGGCTGTGGCACTGAAGACTTGGTCATGCAGGTATGAGGAATTTGCAGACCCTGGTGAAGAAAAATCATCTTCGTGGCATTCCTGATGTAAAATTCGACAAGGATCATCTTTGTGCTGGATGTGAGGCTGGTAAATTGGCCAAGAAGCATCATTCATCAAAGACTGTCATGACCACAACAAGACCACTGGAAATTCTTCATATGGATTTATTCGGTCCTCAAAATTATGCAAGCTTCGATGGCAGTCATTATGGTCTGGTTATTGTTGATGATTTCTCTCGATACACTAGGGTATACTTTCTCCAAGACAAAACCTGCACCCAAGACATCTTCAAAAGCTTCACTAAGAAGGCCCAGAATGAATATGATGTGCGAATTAAGCACGTCAGAAGTGACAATGGAACTGAGTTCAAAAATACTCATATTGCTGAATTTCTCGATGAACATGGTATTACTCATGAGTTCTCTATCGCATACACTCCCCAACATAATGGAGTTGTTGAATGAAAGAACAGAACTCTCATTGAAATGGCGAGAACAATGCTCAGTGAGTACAAAACTCCTATTTGTTTCTAGGCTGATGCTATTAACACTGCCTGTCATGTTATTAATCATGTTTATCTTCACAAGTTCCTTAAGAAAACTTCATATGAGCTTATCATTGGCAAGAAACTGAATGTTTCTTATCTACGTGTTTTTGGTGCACCTTGTTACATTCTTGATATGAATCATTCTTCCAAGTTTGCACCTAAGGCACATGAAGGTTTTCTTCTTGGTTATGGCTCAAACTCGCATACGTATCGTGTCTAGAACTCTCACCACATGAAAGTTATGGTAACGGTAAATGTGCGGTTTGATGAATCTAACGGCTTCCAAAAGGAGCACCTGCAAAATGTAATAGATGAACCACTGATTTCGGATGCTATTTGGCAAATGGCCATTGGGAGCGTCAAGCCAGTTGAAGGAAATGGACCTGAATCCTCTGATGATGATGCCCCCGTGACCCGAAGCAGAACTCGTCAAGCCACTGCCAAAGCACATGCTCCTCCGTATGTAAATGGCAATCAAAATCCAAATGCCGATCAAAATGGCAATCTTGAAGGGAATGATGATACAAATGCTGATGCTGATGAAAATGATGATGATCATCACAAAGAAAATGCTCATCCTCGAGTGGCTAATCGAGTTGATCCTTCATTAATTCTCGATGAACTTGAGAATCCAGGTTATAGACCCATGATACGTCTCCAACGTATCTATAATTTATGAAGTATTCATGCTGCTATATTATCATTCTTGGATGTTTTACAATCATTTTATAGCAAATTTATATCATTTTTTGGGACTAACTTATTGACATAGTGCCCAGTGCCAGTTGTTGTTTTTTGCTTGTTTTTTTACATCGTAGAAAATCAATACCAAACGGAGTCCAAACGCAGCGAAACTTTTTGTGGATTTTTTATGGACCAGAGACATTCAATGGGCTAGAGCAGCACCTGGGGGGTGCCCCGAGGGGGGCACAACCCACCAGGGTGCGCCCCGGTGGGTTGTGCCCACCTCGGTGGCCTCCCGCACCGCCTCTTCACCCTATAAATTGCCAAATATTCCCAAAACCCTCGGGGAGACCCTAGATCAGAAGTTCCGCCGCCGCAGGCCTCTGTAGCCATGAAAAACCAATCTAGACCCCGTTCCAACACCCTGCCGGAGGGGGAAATCATCACCGGTGGCCATTTTCATCATCTCGGCGGCCACCATGATGAGGAGGGAGTAGTCCACCCTCGGGGCTGAGGGTTTGTACCAGTAGCTATGTGTTTAATCTCTCTCTCGCGCGTTCTTGAGATGGCATGATCTTGATGTATCGCGGGCTTTGTTAATATAGTTGGATCATATGGTGTTTTTCCCTCTCTATCTTGTTGTGATGAATTGAGTTTTCCCTTTGAGATTTCGTTTTATCGGATTGAATACTTTTATGGATTTGAGAGCACTTGATCTATGTCTTGGCACTCAACTCGCGGATTCCTGAGGTGACATTGGGGTAATATATGCATAGGGGTTGATGCACGTTCTTGTCTTTGTTTCTCCGGTAGAAATCTTTGGGCACTCTTTGAGGTTCTTTGTGTTGGATCGAGTATTATGAATCTGAAATTGTTTGATGCATATCGCATAATCAACTCACGGATACTCGTGGTGACATTGTAGTATCTAGGTGACATTAGAGTTGGTTGATGTGTATCATTTGGTGTTATTTTAGTATGAACTCTTGGTTAGATCGATCAGAAAGAATAGCTTGGTGTTATTTTAGTACGAACTCTAGGATAGATTGATCGGAAAGAATAGCTTTGAGGTGGTTTCGTACCGTACAAACAATTTCTTCTTATGTTCTCCGCTAGATAAGAACTTTGGAGTGATTCTTCATTGCATGTTGAGGGAAGGTTATATGATCCAATTATATTAGCATTGTTGAGAGATTGCACTAGCGAAAGTATGGACCCTAGGCCTTGTTTTCAAGCATTGCAATACCGTTTGTGCTCCATTTTATCACTTGCTACCTTGCTGTTTTTATTTATTCAGATTATAAAAATATATTTCTACCATCCATATTACACTTTTATCACCATCTCTTCGCCGAACTAGTGCACCTATACAATTTGGCATTGTATTGAGTGTGTTGGGGACACAAGAGACTTTTTGTTATTTGGTTGCAGGGTTGTTTGAGAGAGACCATCTTCATCCTACGCCTCCCACGGATTAATAAACCTTAGGTCATTCACTTGAGGGAAAATTGCTACTGTCCTACAAAACTCTGCGCTTGGAGGCCCAACACGAGTCTACAAGAATAAAGTTGCGTACTAGACATCAAGCTCTTTTCTAGCACCGTTGCCGGGGAGGTGAGTGCTTGAAGGTATATCTTTAGATCTTACAATCAAATCTTTTAGTTTCTTGTTTTATCACTAGTTTGGTCTATAAAAGAAAACTACAAAAAATGGAATTGAGGTTGCATCATATTGTTCATCTCTATAATGATGGAAAGGAAAATTGTGCTCAATTGATAGAAGAAGAATTCTATAAAATGTTTGGCATAAATGATGAGCATGATTGCAATGTTGTTGGTATGAATTCTTTGAATATCCATGATGCTAATGATATGCAAAGCTACAAGCTTGGGGATGCTATGTTTGATGAAGATGATATTTTTATCCCCCAAGTTTTGATGTGCAAATTTGTTATAATGGTAGCATGCCTCCTATTTATGATGATTATGTTGATGAAAGTGGGTTCGGAAGATTTTCAACAATAGGTACTAATGATCCCACTATTTTGGAGGGTGTTGAAACTAATTGTGATAATTATGAAAGTGGATTTGGAGAGGTCATGACTTTATTTAGTGATGAATCCACTATTTTGGAAGAGGTTTCAATTGATTATGACAACAAAGTTGCTATCTATGATGATTATGGTGATGACATGTGTGCTATAAAGAATAATGATAACCATGAAACTTGTCATCATAATTTTAATGTTCAATTTGATTATGTCAATCAAGTAGCACATGATAGTTATTTTGTTTAATTTGCTCCCACTACTATTGATGAGAATAAATTTGCTTGTGTGGAGAGTAAGAATTTTTTTATGCTTGTGGATCATGAAAAGAATGCTTTATGTGATGGCTATATTTTTGAATTCATTCATGATTCTACTAAAAATTATTATGAGAGAGGGACATATGCTTTTACATATTTCAATAATATCAAGTTTCCCCTCTTTATGTTGAAAATCTTGAAGTTTTGCTTGTTTTGCTTTCCTATGCTAGTTGATTCTTGCTCCCATAAATTGTTTTCTCACAAAATACCTATGCATAGGAAGTGGTTTAGACTTAAATGTGTTGGTCATGTGATTCATGATGCTCTTGTTATGTTTCAATTCTTATCTTTTATGCGAGCATCATTGAAATCATCATGCCTAGCTAAAAAGGCATTAAAGAAAAGCGCTTGTTGGGACACAACCCAAAACTTTTAGCTACTGTTTTCGTGTGCTCACATTATTAGGCTACTGTAGTAATCATGTTTTATAGCTTTTGTTTCAATAAAGTGCCAAGTAAAGCCTTTGGGATAGTGTGGATGATAGTTGACTTGATTCTATGCAAAAACAGAAACTTTTGCGCTCAGTCCAGGAACTTGGAAAATTCACTGGAACGTGCTTTTGATCTGAATTTTTTACAGGTGACAGTTATAAAAATTCTCTACGTTGTCCTAATTTTTCAGAATTTGTGGAGTAACAGAAGCATGGTTGGAGTACAGATTATTACAGACTGTTCTGTTTTTGACAGATTCTGTTTTCAATGCATAGTTTGTTTGTTTTCTAGTTTCTATGGCTTATATTGCTCAATATAAATTGTGGAAATGATATGCTACAGTAGTCATTGTGTGGAAACGATTATGAATCTTGTCTTTGATAGTACCAAAGTGAAATGGTTTGCTCTTTATCATACTAACCTATCTCACGAAGTTCCGTTAAGTTTTGTGTGATTGAAGTTTTCAAGTTTTGGGTGAGATGTCGATATGAGGAGAATAAGGTGTGACAAGACCCTAAGCTTGGGTATTCCCAAGGCATCCCAAGGTAATATTCAAGGAAGATCCAAGCAACTAAGCTTGGGGATGCCCCGGAAGGCATCCCCTCTTTCGTCTCCAACATTATCGGTAACCTCACTTGGAGCTACATTTTTATTCGTCACATGATATGTGTTTTGCTTGGAGCGTCATTTTCTTGTTAGGATTTGCTTTCTGTTATTTATAATAATGTTTTGCATCTTTTTTTTCAATAAAAATGTCAAGGATAGCCTTTACCATGCTCATTTTGCAAGTATATGAGTTGCTGTTTCAAAACAGAAAGTTTATCGATGTTGCAAAAATTCCCGAGAAAAGTCGGAATGTGATAAAATTTTGAAACTTATTGCACAGTAAGATCTGATAAATTTTCTACAGTTTGGTAAATTTTCATAATTTTTGGAGTTAAATAAGTATTGATACTCTTGCATTCTTTACAGACTATACTGTTTTGGCAGATTGCTGGTATGTTTGCATTGTTTGCATATGTTTGCTTGTTTAATGATTCTATTTGAGGATAGGAGTATTAAATATGCAGAGACATTTAGTATGCAATGTTGAATAATAATTTTTTTGATTTTCTACAGTAGAGAATGATAAGGTTTTTGCATTGGTTTATACTAACTTATCTCACGAGTTCTTGTTGAGTTTTGTGTGTATGAAGTTTTTAAGATTTAGGGAAACCGTGATATAAATGGAATTAATGAGACGCAAAAGCTGAAGATTGGGGATGCCCAAGGCATCCCAAGATAATATTTCAAGAAGTCCCAAGCATCTAAGCTTGGGGATGCCCCGGTAGGCATCCCACCTTTCTTCATCAACAATTATCGGTTAGTATCGGTTGAGCCTAAGTTTTTGCTTCTTCACTTGAGTTGTGCTATTCTTGGAAAGTCATTTTGTTTTTTTTACTTGCTGTTTTAATAAAATACTTAGATCTGAAAGTTTTTAAATAAGAGAGAGTCCTCAATTAGCTACCCCTTTACTTAACTACTCGCTTGATCTTCACTTATATCTTTTTGGAGTAGTTTCTCATTCACTCTTGTGCTTCACTTAGATCCTATGAGTAAATTGTTGAATGAATTGAATATCATGAAGTTGAAATTATATGTTCATATCATGCCTAGTGGTAGCTTCACATTGGGTTTAGAAAGTGAAATCTTTTGAAGCTTGACAATCACAATATTGGTCATACAAGCAATTCATGAATGATTACTATAAGGAAGAGAACTTTCACATGCAAATACACTATCTTGGAAATCTTTTGTGATTGTGAGCCCCCATCAAAATATTATATGCCAAAATTGTTGATGTTGGACAAGGAAGACAACGTAATGATTTATGTTTGTTTGTATTCACATAGAAGTTATATTGTCATAGATCCTTCAACATGTGGTGCTTGCCCCCATCTTTGCTAGCCAAAAATTCCGCACCAAGTAGAGATACTACTTGTGCATCCAAAAACCCTTGAACCCAAATCTTATTTTCAAGAGTCCACCATACCTACCTAAGGATTGAGTAAGATCCTTCAAGTAAGTTGTCATCGGTGCAATAAGGCAATAAAAATTGCTTCTAAAAGTGTTAGATCATTTAGTGTAAGAGAAAATTGAGCGTTGTACGAACTTGTGATGGCAAATAATAAAAGCGACAGACTGCATAATAAAGGTTGCTATCATAAGGGGCAATATAACATGACGTTCTTTTGCACTAAGGGATTGAGCATACAAACAAAAAGCGCATGGCAACCTCTGCTTCCCTCTGCGAAGGGCCTACCTTTTACTTTTATGTATTTACTTTCATGCAAGAGTCAAAGTTTTTCTCTCTATTCCTTTTTATTTTTCTCTTTTGGCAAGCATCATGTGGTGAGGAAAGATCTAGGCACATATATCCAGTTGGATATGGGTAGCATGAGTTATTATTGTTGACATCACCCTTGAGGTGAGTACGTTGGGAGGCGAAATTATAAGCCCCTATCTTTCTATGTGTCTAGTTGAAACGTTTTGCTCATGTGTATGCGGTGAGTGTTAGCAATCATAGAAGGCTATATGATGGTTGAGTATGTGGAGCTCTTACTTATACTCTGTTGAATAAGTTGAATTGCAATTGTTTGGTGACTAAGAATATAGGTTGTTGAGTTTCAAGAGAATTCATTGTTTGAACCTTAACATGTGAATTGGTTGCCACTTTAACATGATGAGTTTTATGAGAAAGAGTTGTTGTTATGTTGCTAGGAAAAGTGATTGAAATTACTATTGATCAAACTTATGCACTTTGCTAGCATTCACACTTCATAAATTATTTCTTTTATCATTTACCTACTAGAGGACGAGTAGGTATTAAGCTTGGGGATGCTGATACATCTCCAACGTATCTATAATTTATGAAGTATTCATGCTGCTATATTATCATTCTTGGATGTTTTACAATCATTTTATAGCAACTTTATATCATTTTTTGGGACTAACTTATTGACATAGTGCCTAGTGCCAGTTGCTATTTTTTGCTTGTTTTTTTACGTCGCAGAAAATCAATACCAAACAAAGTCCAAATGCAGTGAAACTTTTTGTGGATTTTTTATGGACCAGAAGACATCCAATGGGCCAGAGCAGCACCTGGGGGGTGCCCCAAGGGGGGCACAACCCACCAGGGTGCGCCTGGGCCCCCAGGCGCGCCCCGGCGGGTTGTGCCCACCTCGGTGGCCTCCCGCACCGCCTCTTCGCCCTATAAATTTCCAAACATTCCAAAAACCCTCGGGGAGACCCTAGATCAGAAGTTCCGCCGCCGCAGGCCTCTGTAGCCATGAAAAACCAATCTAGACCCTGTTCCGGCACCTTGCCGGAGGGGGAAATCATCACCGGTGGCCATCTTCATCATCCCGGCGGCCACCATGATGAGGAGGGAGTAGTCCACCCTCGAGGCTGAGGGTTTGTACCAGTAACTATGTGTTTAATCTCTCTCTCTCGTGTTCTTGAGATGGCACGATCTTGATGTATCGCGGGCTTTGTTAATATAGTTGGATCATATGGTGTTTTTCCCTCTCTATCTTGTTGTGATGAATTGAGTTTTCCATTTGAGATTTCGTTTTATTGGATTGAATACTTTTATGGATTTGAGAGCACTTGATCTATGTCTTGGCACTCAACTCGCAGATTCCTGAGGTGACATTGGGGTAATCTATGCATAGGGGTTGATGCACGTTCTTGTCTTTGTTTCTCCGGTAGAAATCTTTGGGCAATCTTTGAGGTTCTTTGTGTTGAATCGAGTATTATGAATCTGAAATTGTTTGATGCATATCGCATAATCAACTCACGGATACTCGTGGTGACATTGGAGTATCTAGGTGACATTAGAGTTGGTTGATGTGTACCATTTGGTGTTATTTTAGTACGAACTCTTGGTTTGATCGATCGGAAAGAATAGCTTGGTGTTATTTTAGTACGAACTCTAGGACAGATTGATCGGAAAGAATAGCTTTGAGGTGGTTTCGTACCCTACAAACAATTTCTTCTTATGTTCTTCGCTAGATAAGAACCTTGGAGTTATTCTTCATCGCACGTTGAGGGAAGGTTATATGATCCAATTAGATTAGCATTGTTGAGAGATTGCACTAGCGAAAGTACGGACCCTAGGCCTTGTTTTCTAGCATTGCAATACCGTTTGTGCTCCATTTTATCACTTGCTACCTTGCTGTTTTTATTTATTCAGATTATAAAAATATATTTCTACCATCCATATTACACTTTTATCACCATCTCTTCGCCGAACTAGTGCACCTATACAATTTGGCATTGTATTGGGTGTGTTGGGGACACAAGAGACTTTTTGTTATTTGGTTGCAGGGTTGTTTGAGAGAGACCATCTTCATCCTACGCCTCCCACGGATTGATAAACCTTAGGTCATCCACTTGAGGGAAAATTGCTACTGTCCTACAAAACTCTGCGCTTGGAGGCCCAACACGAGTCTACAAGAATAAAGTTGCGTAGTAGACATCAACCCACAACTCGTTCACGCACTCGTTTGGCTAACTACTATGACAGTTTCTCCTTTGTTTCATTGACGGAGCCTACCAAGTATGAAGAAGCCATGAATGATCCAGATTGGATGAATGCCATGCAAGAGGAGTTGGTGCAATTCGAACTAAATGATGTCTGGGAATTGGATGATAGACCGAATCCTAAGAAGCACAATATCATCGACACTAAATGGATTTTCCGCAACAAGCAAGATGAAAATGGCATTGTGGTGAGAAACAAAACACGTCTTGTTACTCAAGGGTACACATAGGTAGAAGGTATTGATTTCGGTGAAACATATGCTCCTGTTGCGCGCCTTGAGGCAATTCACATTCTTCTCGCTTATGCAATTACAATGATATCTTACTTTATCAAATGGATGTGAAAAGTGCTTTCCTCAATGGTGAAATTGATGAAGAAGTTTATGTTAGACAACCACCTGGCGTTGAACATCCTGAGTTTCCTAACAAAGTTTTTAGGTTGAAAAAGGCTCTATACGGGCTGAAGCAAGCCCCTCGAGCTTGGTATGACACCTTGAAGAAGTTTCTGCTTGCTAAAGGGTTCAAGCCAGGATCCACTGATCTCACACTTTTCACTCATGCTGTTGATAATGATCTATTCGTATGTCAAATCTATGTGGAAGATATTATCTTCAGTTGTACTAACAATGCTTGCAGCTTAGAGTTCGCGAAAATGATGTCCGATAAATATCAAATGTCTACGATGGGTGAACTCAAGTTCTTTCTTGGACTGCAAATTCGTCAACAGGCAAATGGAATTTTCATATCTCAGGAGAAATATTTGAAAGAATGCCTGAAGAAGTTCAAAATGCGAGATTCCAAAATGAAGGGCTATAAAACCCCTATTCCCACGAATGGTAAGCTGGATGCAGATGTGTATGGTAAGGATTACGATCAGAAGGCCTATCGTTCTATGATTGGTTCTCTTCTTTATCTATGTGCATCCAGACCTGACATTATGTTGAGTGTTTGCATGTGTGCCCGCTATCAAACTGCACCAAAAGAATCGCATCACTAAGCGGTCAAGCGCATTCTGAGATATTTGGCTCACACCCCCACCTTAGGTTTATGGTATCCTATGGGAGCACAGTTTGATCTCGTTGGATATTCAGACTCAGATTGGGCTGGTGAGTTGGTTGACAGGAAATCTACTTTGGGGACACGTCATTTCCTCGGTATATCTTTGGTGTGTTGGTCATCAAGGAAGCATAATTGTGTATCTCTCTCTACGGCTAAGGCCGAATATATTGCTGCTGGCGCCTGTTGTACTCAGTTATTGTGGATGAAGCAAACACTAAAGGATTATGGCATCAAGGTCAAGCATATTCCTCTATATTGTGACAATGAGAGTGCCATTAAAATTGCACATAATCATGTGCAGCATTCTCACACGAAGCATATTGCCATCAGACACCATTTCATTCGCGATCATGTTGCTCGAGAGGATATTGTCATCAATCACGTCAAGACCGAAGACAATTTCGCTGATATTTTCACCAAGCCTCTTGATGAGAAAAGATTCTGTGCGCTACGGTGTGAGCTAAATATCCTAGACTTCGCAAACGTGCAGTAAGCTGGTCTCGGCACCCTTGCTAACACTTCCACATCTTTGAAGGAATGGGTGCATAACACTCAAAGAGTTTGAAATTTTTGACAAAGCGAAATTTTCTTTCTGAGAGTGAATACATTAACGAAGAATTAGACTAACTGAGTGCCACAATAATTGTGCGGTGCTCGGGGTCATACAGTTCTTATACGGTGGGTCAGGCCACCACAATTTTCTTTCATTGGATTTATTTTTGATTGAAAGATTTTGTGTTTGTCCAGATGCATTTCTCTCATAGCTATTTGTTTGGGCGTTTGTGTTTATCCATCTGAGTGAAATGCCTAGGACACTGTTTTCCCTCTGATCTATCTCTTCCATTCTATGTTGTTCCATTACAAATGCTCAAATTTTATGTGGAACGAAACTTTATCTAGTGTCCTTGACCACGATTAAGATTCGGTCCGAACATTAATCTATTTTGGCGAAAGCTGTCCAAAATTTGGGGTTTCCCGCCCAAGTCAGGGCCACGATCTTTATGACGGTTGCCACATGCACTACATCAAATGCCACTCCATCTTGTCCATTGAATCGCAATAGTCTCTGCATAGAGGCAGTTCGATCAAAATTCACAGTGTGCAGTTAATTCCTTTCGCATATAAAAACCGCACACCCCTCCTTTCTTCCAGTTCACTTCTCTTTCTCCTTACCTCCACTCTGCCGAAACCCTCGCCACAGCGCTCCACCTTGAACTCGACGCCGACGACCTCTTTGCCGCTTCACTGCCGGAAAGTGGTCACCGGAGTCTTTCCTCGCCGCCGCGGGACATCTTGTTCCCCGCGTCGCTGTAGCTGCTGCACGTCACCAAGCTAGGGTACGTATGGTTCAAACTCGGGCCTCCGTCCTTCAAAATTTGAGTTCGTCCGTGGTTATTTTCCTCTGATTTTACCGCATATCTTAAATCTAGGTTTTTACCTTTACCAGTATGGATGTGGTTTGTAGTTGTCCCTCGCATCCGAATCAGTTCAGATCTAGGGTTTGTGTTATGTTTGGCTCGAATGGAATGCGTAGCACACTGTCTAGTATATTCTTCGGACCTACTAGCTCATTCTATAAGTCTCCTTCATTCGAAACATTTCTCAAAGTCTGCATCTAAATTCTTCTTCAAAATGCTTTTTGTTCAGAAAAATATTCGCTGTGAGCATTTGTAACCCTGTCCTCATTTTCCCTTGTATCTATCCTCACTCACAGGTATATGCGGTCAGTCGAGGATTCTGCTAGGCCGCTAAGTATGGCCGATGAAGGTGAGGTATTCATGGGCACAGCTGATGAATCAAAGGCTCCAAATGCCAAGGGCCCAACGGTAGGCCCCTCAACCAGCAAAAGAAAGAGATCCGAACCAAATGAAAATGAGCAAGAAGAAGATGCTCCGAAGAAAAAGAGAGGTAGACAACCATTCACAAACTCAGCTCAGTATATTTCTCATGACAACTACAACACTGTTCCAGGAGAAACAACTACAGAGAAAAGAAGGCATCTACAAAAGATTCGACGTCACTGGGTACGAAAGTGGTTTAACTATGAAATGATTCATCCTCGGTACGCGAAGAACTTTTCCTTCCATCCTCCATGGGGTGACTGCCGTGAAATTGGTCTTGTCCGAGCATGTGATCCCCAAGTAAGACCACCGCCAGCACCAAATGCTCACGAGTCCTCTCTTATGACACCTGACTCCTATCCCAGTGAAAAGGCCAAGCGCCTGAAGAATGCTAAAAAGAGAGCCAAGAAGGCTGAGAAAGAACAAGCTCGCGAAGAAGAAAACCGTCATCTTATCAAGTCTGATGTTGACAAGCGAAAGGCTGAAGGAAAATCTAAACGCTATTCAAAGTACAAACATGATCCAAGTTCTGCTGCTTTGAAGAGAAAGAGCGTGCCGAAGAGAAGGCCAGCTAAACCAGATGAGAGAAATGTTGAAAGTGATTCCTCCAATCAAGATGATCCTCCACTCACAAGAGAAGAAGTTGATGCAACTCTTTCCAAGCAAGTGAACATCACTACTTCCACCATACTGCCTAATCTTCGAGCGAGTGCAGTTCCAATAGCACCTCCGAAGAAGATTTCTTTGAATAGAAAAATGCCTCATACCACTGTCACTATGGTAGATCATGTGAATACAACCCCTCATCCTGAGGCGATTGACATGCAAGACTTAGTTGTTGAAGCTCCAGTAAGCACAGCTAAGCCAGGAGAGAAAATTCCAAAGCCCATGGTGAAGAAAATCACAGCTCCTTCTGCCGAGCAAAGTGCTCCACGAGCTAATGTTGTGAAAGAAAAGGCTACTCAATTTGCTTCGACATTGACACAACCATTGGCTTCTATGCCTCCAACCGAGCAAAATATAGTGCAAACTGCTCCTGTTGCGCAGACTAATGATCACTCTGATGCACCTCATTACTTCTATCAAGTGTTCATCATGGAGCAGCTTGACAGATTTGTAGAGAACCTATTTGATAGAGAAGTGGCATCTTTGCCCATTCCTCTGAAGTGATTACTAAAGCCTCTGATCTGGTTTGAGACATGAGAGATGATTCTGTTGAGATCAATAGTCTCACTGCCCAGCTTAATGAGCTTGACAACCGTATGAAGGTTGCGAAATCCAAGTTTGTCATCAAGCAACTCAAAGAATCATATATGGATGTCAATAAAGCTTTGACTATCCTTCGGAACAGAAGATTAGGCTTTCATTCTGACCTAGATCGCATTGTTTGCAAGATCTGCCTCGATCATCAAGCCCAAGCCACTGGATACAATGATCTTGTCAAAGGGCATATTGATCAGCCGAAGCAAAAGAAGAAGAAGAAAATTGCAAAGAAGAATGCTCCTCCTCCTCCTACGAAAGAAAAGTCTCCAAATGCTGTGCCACAGAAGGAAAACTCACCAGAGCCTGTAATTCCCTCTATAGTTCATGAACCAGTCACAGATGATCCTACTTCGCCAAGGCCAACTGAACCAGTGCATGTGGCCTCTCCTATTCATGAAGCAAATCCTTCTCAGCAAAATGCATCAGAAGAAGGTGAATTCCTCAGTCTAAGCACCAAGCTTCTCCAGCTCATGTCAAATCAAATGACTCGGTTTCTCCCTCTGCACCTCAACCGTCTGCCGAAGAACATCCCCATCAGTCCCCAGTACCTGATAAACCAGTGCCTGATAAAGTGTCTGCTCCCTCTCCACTTCAAATTTCACTCGACACTACGAAAAGAACTTCAGATGTTGATCCTTCTACAGTGAAATCTGCTTCTGCTCATCACTCAGACTCTGTAGTTTATGGCGATGAAGTGATTTCCGTTGAAGATGAGCTAAAATATCCATATCCTCGGGAACAACTGCCGTTATTCTCCATCAGCGTTGGCATCAAAGGGCCACTTTTCAATCGGAACACTCATCCTCTTTTCTTTCAAGAGAGTCCATACAGCAAGCCTCACACCTCTGAATCTCCTCGGTTCTGGACTCAAGAACAGGCTACTTATTATTCTCGAATTCTATATGACAGCCGAAAGATTTTTTCCTCATGAGTTCCTGGACATATCTGCTATGAAGAACATTGGCTGCTTTAACCAAGTACTGCAAGATATCAAAGATTTTGGTATCACACATGTCTTTGCATTTCAGCATCCGTGGAACAGAGAGATAATACTTCAATTCTATGCCACACTGTACATCTCTAGTGATGAATCTAATAGTACCAGATGGATCATGGAATGGATGACCGAAGGGAAACATATAAAATGCTCTTCCATAGACTTTGTCTCTCACTTTCATTTCCCTCGGTTCGAGCATGGCAAGACTAAAATTCGAGTTCACAATATTTATGCCATCTCCGATGAAGATTTCCGTTGCACCATGGACCAAGAGAAAATTCGTGACTACAATGGTCCTCCCTTGCCCGAGCACTTGACTTTTGATAATCAGACTCTCTACCATATGCTCACTTATACCACCTGTCCTCTGACTGGGATGAATACTGACAACGCTATATCTGATGTTCTTTGCAACACCATTCACGCAATCTCTCATGGATATATCTTTGATATCGAAGACATGTTTCTGCGTATACTGATGGATTCTGCTCAGCATCCAAAAACCATCAAAGTCTTTGCGCCTTGGATTCAGAAAGTGGTTGATTATGCAATGTACACCGAATATTTGGCAAAAGGCAGTCACAAAAGCTTCATTCCTCCAATTCGTGACACCTTCCAGTCAATGAAGGATATTTCTTCGGGCAAAGCACAAATGTCAAGCCCTCCAGATTATCACAATACCTTCGATGGGCCAAGGCTACCTCAGCGTGATCGTCAACCTACAAATCAACCTCCTTCACACCTTGAAGTGAGTTTGCGCACTCAACAGCTGTTGTTGCAGCATATGGCTGAGGATCGCCGAGAAAAAGAACATCTGGCTGCCGAACTGAATGCCATCAACAACCGAATGAAAGTTGTGCACATGATCACGGCTGAAAATAAGAAGCGCCTATGGAAATTGCTTTGAAAGTTATTCTCCAAGAAACAACTCAGCAACTCAGATCTTAAAGAACTCTATGAGTATATTGATCAAGGTTTCTCTACTGAAGACTTTCATGATCGCATTACTCCGCCTCTGCCAGCTCATGAACCAACAACTGATTTACTTCGGTTTAAGTTGTGGAAGTTGCTCGATGAATCAGAAGCTACCTCACCAACTAAGAAACCAGCCGAAGGAAATGTGCTATCTCGCATGACCCGGGAAGCTGATCCCAATGTGCCTTCATCTTCTCAGCCACACGCCATTCCTGAAGGAACAACAGCTGCTGCTGACGATGAAGATATTCCAGCTACTTCCTGATGTCTACTACATAACTTGTTCTTGTAGACTTGAGTTGGGCCTCCAAGCGCAGAGTTTTGTAGGACAGTAGCAATTTTCCCTCAAGTGGATGACCTAAGGTTTATCAATCCATGGGAGGCGTAGGATGAAGATGGTCTCTCTCAAACAACCCTGCAACCAAATAATAAAAAGTCTCTTGTGTCCCCAACACACCAACTACAATGGTAAATTGTATAGGTGCACTAGTTCGGCGAAGAGATGGTGATACAAGTGTAATATGGATAGTAGATATTGATTTTTGTAATAGTAACAATAAAAAACAGCAAGGTAGCAAGTAACAAAAGTGAGCACAAACGGTATTGCAATGCTTGAAAATGAGGCATAGGGTCCGTACTTTCGCTAGTGCAATCTCTCAACAATTCTAATCTAATTTGATAATATAACCATCCCTCAACGTGTGATGAAGAATCACTCCAAACATCTTATCTAGCGGAGAACATAAGAAGAAATTGTTTGTAGGGTACGAAACCACCTTAATGTTATTATTTCCGTTTGATCTATTCAAGAGTTCGTACTAAAATAACGCAAAGTTATTCTTTCCGTTCGATCTATCCAAGAGTTCGTACTAAAATAACACCATATGATACGCATCAACCAACTCTAATGTCACATAGATACTCCAATGTCACCACAAGTATTCATGAGTTCATTATATGATACGCGTCAAACAATTTCAGATTCATAATACTCGATCCAACACAAAGAACCTCAAAGAGTGCCCCAAGATTTCTACCGAAGAAACAAGGACGAAAACGTGCATCAACCCCTATGCATGGATTACCCCAATGTCACCTCGGGAATCCGCGAGTTGAGTGCCAAAACATATATCAAGTGAATCAATATAATACCCCATTGTCACCACGGGTATTCATATGCAAGACATATATCAAGTGGTCTCAAATCCATAAAAATATTCTATCCGATAAAATGAAATCTCAAAGGAAAAACTCAATTCATCACAACAAGAGAGAGGGAGAAACACCATATGATCCAAGTATATTAACAAAGCCCGCGATACATCAAGATTGTGCCGTCTCAAGAACACAAGAGAGAGAGATATTAAACACATAGCTACTAGTACAAACCCTCAGCCCCGAGGGTGGACTACTCCCTCCTCATCATGGTGGCTGCCGGGAAGATGAAGATGGCCACAGGTGATGATTTTCCCCTCCGACAGGGTGCCGAAACAGGGTCTAAATTGGTTTTTCATGGCTATAGAGGCTTGTGCTGATCTACAGTTATTTCTGATGGTTTCTCTATTTATAGGATTTTTCAGCATTGGAATCACGCGAATATGGTCCTCGAGGTGGGCGCAACCCACCTGGGCGCGCCTGGGCCTCCTGCCGCGCCCAGGTGTCTTGTGCTCACCTCCTTCACCTTCTGGTCCTCCCATGAAGCTTCTAGTGCCTCTTTTATTCCAAATAAAATCGTCAAAAAGTTTCGTTGCATTTGGAGAACTTTTATTTCTGCACAAAAAAACAACACCACGGTAGTTTTGCTGAAAATAGCGTCAGTCCGGGTTAATTCCATGCAAATCGTACCAAAACCATATAAAATTGTTGTAAACATGGCATGAATACTTCATAAATTATAGATACGTTGGAGACGTATCAGCATCCCCAAGCTTAATTCCTACTCGTCCTCGAGTAGGTGAATGATAAAAGAAATAATTTATGAAGTGTGAATGCTAGCATAGTGCATAAGTTTGATCAATGATAATTTCAATCACTTTTCCTAGCATCATAACAGAAATTCTTTCTCATAAAACTTCTCATGTTAAAGTAGCAACCAATTCACATGTTAAGGTTCAAACAATGAATTCTCTTGAAACTCAACAACCTATATTCGTAGTCACCAAACAATGGCAATTCAACTTATTCAACAGAGTCTAAGTAAGAGCTCCACATACTCAATCATCTTATAGTCTTCTATGACTGCTAGTACTCAAAGCATATTTTTAGAACAAATGGCATCCATCAAACACAGAGAAAGATAGGGGCTTAATGTTTCGCCTCCCAACTCATTTATCATAGAGATAATTGTCAACAATAATAAATCATGATCAAATATATTTGACTGGTCATATGTGCCTAGATCTTTCCCCACCACATGATGCTTGCCAACTAGAGAATAATTGAGGTTGAATGAGGATGTATACTATTGACTGTTGCATAAAAGTAAATACTGAAATGTAAAAGATTGGCCCTTCGCAGAGGGAAGCAGAGGTTGTCATGTGCTTTTTATTTTTGGATGCCCAAACTCTTAATGCAAAGGAACGTCATGTTATATTGCCCCTTATGATAGCAACCTTTATTATGCAGTCCGTCACTTTTATTACTTTGCCATCACAAGTTCGTACAGCGCTCAATTTTCCCTTACAATAAAATATCAAACATATTTAGGAGCATTTTTTATTGCTTTATGCACCGATGACAACTTACTTGAAGGATCTTATTCAATCCATAGGTAGGTATGGTGGACACTCATGGCAAGAAACTGGGTTTAAGGCTTTTTGGATGCACAAGTAGTATCTCTACTTAGTACGAATTTTTGGCTAGCAAAAGATCCTAGGCAAACACCACATGTTGGAGGATCCATAACAATATAACTTCTATGCAAATATACACAACCATAACTCATTACGTTGTCTTTCTTGTCCAACTTCAACTAATTTGCTCAAGTTTGAAAATAATTAATGGGTATTCACAATCATAGAAGATGTCCAAGATAATATATTTGTATGTGAAAGTTCTCTTCCTTATACTAATCATTCATGAATTGCTTGTATGACCAATATTGTGATTGTCAAGCTTCAACAGATTTCACTTTCTAAACCCAATGTGAAGCCACTACTAGGCATGATATGAACATATAATTTCAACTTCATGATATTCAATTCATTCAACAATTTACTCATAGGATATAAGTAAAGCACAAGAGTAAATGACAAACTACTCCAAAAAGATATAAGTGAAGATCATGCGAGTAGTTAAGTAAATGGGTAGCTATTTGAGGACTCTCTCTTATTTAAAAACTTTCAGATCTAAGTATTTTATTAAAACAGCAAGTAAATAAAAATAAAATGAAATTCTAAGAATAGCACACATCATGTGAAGAAGCAAAAACTTAGGCTCAACCGATAACCGATAATTGTTGAAGAAGAAAGGTGGGATGCCTACCGGGTATCCCCAAGCTTAGATGCTTGAGACTTATTGAAATATGAACTTGAGATGCCTTGGGCATCCACAAGCTTGAGATTTTGTGTCACCTTAATTCCTTTTATATCACGGTTTCCCTAAATCTTAAAAACTTCATCCACACAAAACTCAACAAGAACTCGTGAGATAAGTTAGTATAAATCAATGAAAAAACCTTATCATTCTCTACTGTAGCAAATCACTAAATTATTATTTAACATTGCGTACTAAATGCCTCTGCATATTTAACACTCCTATCCTCAAATAGAATCATTAAATAAGCAAACATATGCAAACATAACAGCAATCTGCCAAAACAGGACAGTCTGTAAAGGATGCAAGAATATCAATACTTCTTTAACTCCAAAAATTCTGAAAAATTACCACACTGTAGAAAATTTATCATAGCTTATTGTGCAAAAAGTTTCAACATTTTATCGCATCTGACTTTTTTCAAGAATTTACGCACTAGCGTGAAACTTTGTGTTTTCAAACAGCAACATATAGACTTGGAAAATAAGCATGGCAAAGGCTTTACTTGACATTTTTATTGAAATAAAAGATACAAAACATTATTATAAATAACAGCAAGAAATATCAACAAAATAAAATGATGCTCCAAGTAAAACTCATATCATGTGACGAATGAAAATATAGGTCCAACTGAGGTTACCAATAATGTTGAAGACGAAAGAGGGGATACCTTCCGGGGCATCCCCAAGCTTAGTTGCTTGGATCTTCCCTGAATATTACCTTGGGGGTGCCTTGGGCATCCCCAAGCTTAGGGTCTTTCCACTCCTTATTCTCCTCATATCGATATCTCACCCAAAACTTGAAAACTTCAATCACACAAAACTTAACAGAACTTCTTGAGATGGGTTAGTATGATAAAGACAAATCATTCACTTTGGTACTGTCAAAGACAAGTTTCATAATTGTTCTCACACAATGCCTACTGTACCTTATCACTTCCGCAATTTATATTAAGCAATATAAGCCATAGAAACTATATAACAAGCAAACTATGCATTGAAAATCGAATCTGTCAAAAACAGAATAGTCTGAAGTAATCTGAACTTTGACCATACTTCCGTAACTCCAAAAATTCTGAAAAATTAGGACAACGTAGGTAATTTGTATAACAATAATCTTTACAAAATTCAGAGCAAAAGCACGTTTTTGTGAATTTACAAAATTCCAGAACTGGGCGCAAAAGTTTCTATTTTTGCACATAATAAAATCAACTATCGTCCACACTATCCCAAAGGCTTTACTTATCACTTTATTGAAACAAAAGCAATAAAACATGAGTACTACAGTAGACTAATCATGTGAACACACAAAAACAGTAGGTAAAAGTGTTGGGTTGTCTCCCAACAAGCGCTTTTCTTTAATGCCTTTTTAGCTAGGCATGATGATTTCAATGATGCTTACATAAAAGATAAGAACTAAAACACAAAGAGAGCATCATGAATCACATGGCAAGCACATTTAAGTCTAACCCACTTCCTATGCATAGGGATTTTGTGAGCAAACAATTTATGGGAGCAAGAATCAACTAGCATAGGAAGGTAAAACAAGCATGACATCAAAAGTTTCAACATAAAGAGAGGAAACTTGATATTAGTGAGAAGCCTACAAGCATATGTTCCTCTCTCATAATAATTTTCAGTAGCATCATGAATGAATTCAACAATATAACTATCACATAAAGCATTCTTTTCATGATCCACAAGCATAGAAATTTTATTACTCTCCACATAAGCAAATTTATTCTCATGAATAGTAGTGGGAGCAAACTCAACAAAATAACTATCATGGGATTGAAAATTAAAATCATGATGACAAGTTCCACGGTTATCATTATTCTTTATAGCATACATGTCATCACAATAATCATCATAGATAGCAACCTTGTTGTCATAATCAATTGAAACCTCTTCCGGGATAGTGGAAGTATTATTAAATAAAGTCATGACCTCTCCACATCCACTTTCATCAATATAATCATCATAAATAGGAGGCTTGCAATCATCATACTAAATTTTCTCATCAAAACTTAGGGGACTAAAAATATCATCTTGATCAAACATAGCATCCCCAAGCTTATGGCTTTGCATATCATTAGCATCATGGATATTCAAAGAGTTCATACCAACAACATTGCAATCATGCTCGTCATTCAAAGATTTTTTGTCAAACATTTTATAGAATTCTTCTTCTATCAATTGAGCACAATGTTCCTTTCCATAATTTTCAAGAAAGACATTATAAAGATGAACAATATGAGACCACCTCAATTCCATTTTTTTGTAGTTTTCTTTTTATAAACCAAACTAGTGATAAAACAAGAAACTAAAAGATTCGATTGCAAGATCTAAAGATATACCTTCAAGCACTCACCTCCCCGGCAACGGCGCCAGAAAAGAGCTTGATGTCTACTACACAACTTGTTCTTGTAGACTTGTGTTGGGCCTCCAAGCGCAGAGTTTTGTAGGACAATAGCAATTTTCCCTCAAGTGGATGACCTAAGGTTTATCAATCCGTGGGAGGCGTAGGATGAAGATGGTCTCTCTCAAACAACCCTGCAACCAAATAATAAAAAGTCTCTCGTGTCCCCAACACACCAAATACAATGGCAAATCGTATAGGTGGACTAGTTCGGCGAAGAGATGGTGATACAAGTGTAATATGGATAGTAGATATTGATTTTTGTAATAGTAACAATAAAAAACAGCAAGGTAGCAAGTAACAAAAGTGAGCACAAACGGTATTGCAATGCTTGAAAATGAGGCCTAGGGTTCGTACTTTCGCTAGTGCAATCTCTCAACAATGCTAATCTAATTGGATCATATTACCATCCCTCAACGTGTGATGAAGAATCACTCCAAAGTTCTTATCTAGCGGAGAACATAAGAAGAAATTGTTTGTATGGTACAAAACCACCTTAAAGTTATTCTTTACGTTCGATCTATTCAAGAGTTCATACTAAAATAATGCAAAGTTATTCTTTCTGTTCCATCTATCCAAGAGTTCGTACTAAAATAACACCATATGATACGCATCAACCAACTCTAATGTCACCTAGATACTCCAATGTCACCACAAGTATCCATGAGTTAATTATATGATACGCATCAAACAATTTCCGATTCATAATACTTAATCCAACACAAAGAACCTCAAAGAGTGCCCCAAGATTTCTACCAGAGAAATAAGGATGAAAACGTGCATCAACCCCTATGCATAGATTACCCCAATGTCACCTCGGGAATCGACGAGTTGAGTGCCAATACATATATCAAGTGAATCAATATAATACCCCATTGTCACCACGGGTATTCATATACAAGACATATATCAAGTGATCTCTAATCCATAAACATATTCAATCCGATAAAACAAAATCTCAAAGGGAAAACTCAATTCATCACAACAAGATAGAGAGGGAGAAACACCATATGATCCAACTATATTAACAAAGCCTGCAATACATCAAGATCGTGCCATCTCAAGAACACAAGAGAGAGAGATTAAACACATAGCTACTGGTACAAATCCTCTGCCCCGAGGGTGGACTACTCCCTCCTCATCATGGTGGCCGCCGGGATGATGAAGATGGCCACCGGTGTTGATTTCCCCCTCCGACAGGGTGCCAGAACAGGGTCTAGATTGGTTTTTCATGGCTACAGAGGCTTGCGGCGACAGAACTTCTGATCTAGGGTTATTTCTGATGGTTTCTCTATTTATAGGATTTCCAGTGTTGGAATCACGCGAAGATGGGCCTCGAGGTGGGAACAACCCACCTGGGCGTGACTGGACCAGGCCTCCTGGCGCGCCCATGTGTCTTGTGCTCACCTCCTTCACCTTCTGTTCCTCCCATGAAGGTTCTAGTGCCTCTTTTGTCCCAAATAAAATCGTCAAAAAGTTTCGTTGCATTTGGAGAACTTTTATTTCTGCATAAAAAACAACACCACGGTAGTTCTGCTGAAAACAGCATCAGTCCAGGTTAGTTCCATGCAAATCATACCAAACCATATTAAATTGTTGTAAACATGGCATGAATACTTCATAAATTATAGATACTTTGGAGACGTATCACTTCCGAATCAGAAACCTCTTCGGCCAGTTCTTCTGGAGATGCCTCAGAGTGAATCAAGTTCACCACTTTTGCACTCATGTTCTTCGTCACCTTTTTTACACTAGTTGACAAAAAGGGGGACAATTACATCGATTTTCGATAGATTTGCTCTGGTAGATTTGCTCTCTGTGCTTATTTGACTTTTGAGCTCTATGCCTTAAAGACTATCTGTGCTCTGATGTATAACTTCTGTGATGTAATATTAATAACCCCGCCTGCTACACAATTTCTCACGAAGCATTTGTTTTGTAGGTAGAATTATTATCAGAAGTTATGATTGATTGCACTACATTGTCGATGGATTATATATCATCAGTGTGAATCATTACCTCGAATGATTAAAATATCCTCCACATACTTCAATGAATTGCAGAGAATTTCATATCATATTTCTGACCCTGCATACATCCAGGGGGAGTATATTTCATCATTGAGCCAAGTAACGCAAATTCACTCTTGTTCGATTTACATTTCACTTATCTATCTTCACTTTGATGATTATCTGTTTTGTCAACAACCATCCAAAAAGGAGGAGATTGTTGGTGCAATGATAGGCCCCTTATGTTTTGGAGTTTGTTGACATAAACAGTATGGGACTTATGTGTTTGCAAGTGCACACAGAGTAACAGGTCCCTGAGGTATCGAGGAGTTTGATGCAAACGATGAAGATAATCTCCCTGCGTTGCAGCGAAGCTTATCACCGAAGATGATGTTAAACAAGAGTGACACCTAAAAATTGCTGAAGTGAAGCAGTTGGTTTGGTGTCTGTCCGAACAAAAATGACTGCGTCCGAGGAGAATGAAGACAAAGTGAAGACGTAGCATTTGTTTTGTTATTCTTCTTCTTTCATTGAGTCATAGGGCCACCGTACTATTAAGAGGGGTGTACCGTTCGAAACTTGGATTCTCTGATGCTAAACCCAAATCCTATGAAAGTTGCGAGAGAAATCTCTTTGTGTTCCAAGCAAATACTTTCCAGCAAGAGACTGTGATCTTCTTCGCTGCGAGAGATTTGTCTCAGACCGAGGAGTTAGCATTACTTGTTCCTCAAGTAATGTTACCGTTGCTCCAAATCCGACCGTTGTGAACGTGTCGGTTGGCCATTGGCTGTACCGCGTGTCCAAAATGGTCATTTCCCATCTGGGAAGGCTGCGGCTATAAATAGCCACCCCGTGCCGGCTTTGTCCGGTGGCTGCTCCGTTTGATTCTGAGAAGATTGTTGAGCAACCCCCTCTCTGAGCGATTTGAGTTTAAAATCCACCGATAGAAAAACCCCTACAGCCGAAGAATTAGATAGTGGTTCAACATCACTAGAATCTAAGTCCAGTACGCTCCACCGATTACTCTTGAGAGCTGCAAACTCTCTAGACGATTAGGTGTCAATTTCTTCATAGACCAAGAGTGATTGTGGTTCTCGAAGAAGAAGTCTGTAAAGGTTCAGAAATCGCCTTGAAGTATCTACCACGAGTAATCGGCATCGGTTGACGAATCGATTCTCAAGGAGAATAGGGTGAAGAGAGTTTATATTCCATGTTAAGTCACAGCCCCTCCAACCAGACGTAGTCCTTGTGCAGAAGGACGAACTGGTCGAACAAATACCTTGTCGCCATCAAGCATCATCGGTTATCTCTGTCACCCATGTTTACCTTCGATGCATTTTCATTCGTGTGATTTGTATCAATGCATAACTTAGTTTCCTTTCGGTACTCAGCTTTAGTTTGCTGTAGTTTGTTTTTCATTCGTTCTGCTGCTGGGTTTCGAGAGTTTTGAGTTTTCCGAAGAAAATTTAAAACTCCCATTCATCCCCCCTCTGGTAGACATACTTCGTTCCTACACTATCCTACAAAATTCTACGCTTGGAGGCCCAACATGAGTCAACAAGAACAAGTTGTGTAGTAGACATCAAGCTCTTTTCTGGCGCCGTTGCCGGGGAGCAGAGTGCTTGAAGGTATATCTTTAGATGTTGCAATTGAATCTTTTAGTTTCTTGTTTTATCACTAGTTAGGTTTATAAAATAAAACTACAAAAAAAATGGAATTGAGGTTGCCTCATATTATTCATCTTTATCATGTCTTTCTTGAAAATGATGGATCGGAAAATTGTGCTCAATTGTTAGAAGAAGAATTCAATAAAATGTTTGGCATAAAATCTTTGAATGATGAGCACGATTGCAATGTTTTTAGTATGAATTCTATGAATATCCAAAATACTAATGATGATTGCACTGGTCATGGCAAAAATGTTTCTTATAAGCATGTCAATTTTTGTGGAGTTCATAAAGTTTGTGAAGACATGGCTTATAGGGACAATAGATTTTGTAAGAAGCATAAACATGATAAAACCAATTGGTGGCTCAAAGTGATAGATGAATTTGCTACAAAATTATGCTCTCTTCATCCCATTAC
The DNA here is from genome assembly GCA_011799875.1 of Thinopyrum elongatum. NCBI lineage: Eukaryota > Viridiplantae > Streptophyta > Magnoliopsida > Poales > Poaceae > Thinopyrum > Thinopyrum elongatum. The sequence goes on from CM022299.1 coordinate 410,284,743, forward strand.
TTGTGAACTTTGCAATAAAGTTGGTCATCTTAATTTCCAATGCACACTTTTTCATGATTGAATCGTGGCCAAATATTCTAATGACTTGATAATGAACTTTGTTTATTTTTGGTGTGTGAAGAATTCTCACATAAAAATAGTTGGTTTGAAGCATTCATATTCACAGACCTTGCTGAAACTACTTTGAAAGAAATCTATGTGTTTTGTGTGGTAAATTGCAACGAAAATGCTTATTATGCCAACTATAGAAAGATGGGAAAACTAATAGAATATAAAAGGAATACTAATGAAAGGGTAAAGATTTCCACTCTCCCTCCTATTGTCTCTCTTGGTGAAACAGGTGACGAGAAGGAGTTTCCTATCCAACCAATCTCATCAATAAGAAGCTCAAAAAAATTGATTGAACCCACACATAATGTGGTGAAGAAGATAAATAAGAAAACAAGGAAAAGTAAGGGTAAAAAGGTATATCTCCCAAATAGTGTTGCTCCTATGATTGTTGTGCCTCATGAGAATGAATCAAAAATAATTGTGGAAGATGATACACTTGATGATGATTTTGTTAATCCTAGTACTTGTTGTGATGATTATGATTGGGAAGATAATGATGCTTCTTATAATCTTAGGAATCTTTTTGGCACCAATTTGGAAAATTATGATGACAGTAATTGCTATACTATTAATGCTATTCATACTATTGATGATAAGAATGATTATGCTAATGATATGCAAAACCACAAGCATGGGGATGCTATGTTTGATGAGAATGACATGCTTGAGAATTTATTTGCTGCAATTAATGTTTGTCCCAACCTTGGGGATGCTATGCTTAATGAATATGATCTTTCTAGACCCCCTACTTTTAATGATCAAATTTGTTATGATGATTGCATGCCTCCTATTATGATGATTGCAATAAAGATAAAAGTGGATTTGGAGAGGTCATGACTTTATTTAGTAATGATTCCACTATCTTGGAAGAGGTTTCAAATAATTATGATGAGAACAAAGTTGCTACTTATGATGATTATTGTGATGATACTTACATTAAAGTAGTGATGATTATATTTATAAAACCAATCATAATTTTGATTACCCTTTCACTGGACATTACTCTTTTAATGTGGAAACAATTTATAGTATTCAAGTTTCATATGATACTCCCACTATTATGAATGAGAAGAAATTTGCTTATGTGGGGGGTAATAAAAATTCTATGCTTGTGGATCATGAAAGGAATGCTTTATGTGATAGCTATATTGTTGAATTCATTCATGATGCTACTGAAAATTATTATGAGGGAGGATCATATGCTTGTAGGCTTCTCAATAATACCAAGTTTCCTCTCTATGTGTTGAAACTTTTGAAGTTATGCTTGTTTTGCCTTCCTATGCTAGTTGATTCTTGTTGCCATAAGTTGTTTCCTCACAAAATCCCTATGCATAGGAAGTGGGTTAGGCTTAAGTGTGCTTGCCATATGTTTCATGGTGCTCCCATTGTGTTTCAATTCTTTACTTTTATGTGAGCTTCATTAAAATCATCATGCCTAGCTAAAAAGGCATTAAAGAAAAGCCCTTGTTGGGAGACAACCCAATATATCTACCTACTATTCTTGTGTGTTCACATGATTAATCTACCATAGTAATCATGTTTTATAGCTTTTGCTTCAATAAAGTGCCAAGTAAAGCCTTTGGGATAGTGTGGATGATAGTTGACTTGATTCTGTGCAAAAATAGAAACTTTTACGCTCAGTCCAGGAATTTCTATAATTCACTGGAACATGATTTTGATCTGAATTTTTTACACATTATTGATATACAAATTTCCTACGTTTTCCTAAGTTTAAAAAAAATAGAGTTTCAGAAGTATGGTCATTGTTCAGTTCATTACACACTATTCTGTGTTTGACAGATGCTGTTTTCAATGCATAGTTTGCTTGTTTTAGTGTTTCCATGACTTATATTCTCAATATAAATTGTGTAAATGATAGAGTACAGTAGGCATTATGTGGAAACAATTATGGATCTTGTCTTGACAGTCGCCAAGTGAATGATTTGTTTTACTATACTAACACATCTCACGAAGTTCCGTTAAGTTTTGTGTGATTGAAGTTTTTAAGTTTTGGGTGAGATATTGATATGAGGAGAATAAGGTGTGGCAAGACCCTAAGCTTGGGGATGGCCAGGGCACCCCAAGGTAATATTCAAGGAAGATCCAAGCAACTAAGCTTGGGGATGCCCCGGAAGGCATCCCCTCTTTCGTCTTCAACATTATCGGTAACCTCACTTGGGACTATATTTTTATTCGTCACATGATATGTGTTTTGCTTGGAGTGTCATTTTATTTTGTCGAGATTTTCTGGCTGTTATTTAAAATAATGTTTTGTATCTTTTATTTGAATAAAAGTGTCAAGAATAGCCTTCACCATGCTTAGTTTGCAAGTATATGAGTTCCTGTTTCAAAACAGAAAGTTGCACGCTATTGCGGGAATTCTCTAGAAAAGTCAGAATGTCATTCAATGTTGAAATTTTGACACAGTAAGCTATTATAAATTTTCTGTAGTGTGGTAAATTTTCAGAATTTTTATGAGTTAAATAAGAATGGATCCTTCTTCATCCTTTACACACTGTTCGGTTTAGACAGATTGCTGTTATGATTTCATTGTCTGCATATGTTTGCTTGTTTAATGATTCTATTTGAGGATAGGAGTATTAAATCTGTGGAGGCATTTAGTATGCAATGCTAAGTTATAATTTTAGTGATTTGTTATAGCTGAGAATGACAATGTTTTGTATGGATTTATAATAACTTATCTCACGAGTTCTTGTTGAGTTTTGTGTGGATGAAGTTTTTGAGATTTAGGGAAACCGTGATATGAGACGAATTAAGGAGACACAAAAGCTCCATCTTGGGGATTCCCAATTCATCCCAAGTTCATATTTCAAGAAGTCTCAAGAATCTAAGCTTGGGGATGCCCCGGTAGGCATCCCACCTTTCTTCTTCAACAACTATCGGTTAGTCTTGGTTGAGCCTAAGTTTTTGCTTCTTCGCATGATGTGTGTTGTCCTTGGTGTGTCCTTTTATTTCATTTTTCTTGATGTTTTAATAAAATACTTGGATCTGAAATCTTTATTTGGAGAGAGTCTTCACATAGCTACTTCATTGTTTGACTACTCATTGATCTTCAATTATATCTTTTGGAGTAGTTTGTCATTCATTCTTGTGCTTCACTTATATCCTATGAGTAAATTATTTAATGAATTATATATCATAAAGTTGAAATTATATGTGCTTCATATGCTTGTATCATACCTAATAGTAGTTTCACATTGGGTTTAGAAGGCAAAATCTATTGAAGCTTGACAATCACAATATTGGTCATACAAGCAATTCATGAATGATTAGTATTAGGAAGAGAGCTTTCACATATAAATATATTATCTTGGACATCTTTTATGACTGTGAATACCCATTAATTATTGTCAAACTTGAGCAAATTAGTTGAAGTTGGACAAGGAAGACAACATAATGAGTTATGTTTGGGTATATTTGCATAGTTATACTATTATGGATCCTCAAACATGTGGTGCTTGCTTAAGATCTTGCTAGCCAAAACTTCGTACTAAGTAGAGATACTACTTGTGCATCCAAAAAATCTTAAAACTAGTTCCTTTCCATCAGTGTCCACCATATCTACCTATGGATTGAATAAGATCCTTCAAGTAAGTCGTCATCGGTGCCAAACGCAAAAAAAAATTGCTCCTAAAAATATGTATGATCTTTTATTGCAAGGGAAAATAAGCGTTGTACGAACTTGTGATGGTAAAGAAATAAAAAGCGATGGACTGCATAATAAAGGTTGCTATCACAAGGGGCAATAAAACGTGACAGTCCTTTGCATTAAGGGCTTGCACATCCAAAAATAAAAAGTGCATGACAACCTCTGCTTCCCTCTGCGAAGGGCCTATCTTTTACTTTATGTATTTACTTTTATGCAAGAGTCAATAGTATTCCTTCTCATTTCAACCTCAATTATTCTCTAGTTGGCAAGCATCATGTGGTGGGGAAAGATCCGAACATATATATCCTATCAAATATATTTGATCATGAATTATTATTGTTGACAATTATCTCTATGATAAATGAGTTGGGAGGCAAAACATTAAGCCCCTATCTTTCTCTGTGTTTGATGGATGCTATTTGTTCTAGAAATATGATTTGAGTTCTAGCAATCATAGAAGACTAAATGATAATTGAGTATGTGGAGCTCTTACTTAGACTTTGTTGAAAATAAGTTGAATTGCAATTATTTAGTGACTAAGAACATAGATTGTTAAGTTTCAAGAGAATGCATTGTTTGGACCATAACATGTGAATTGATTGCTACTTTATCATGATAAGTTTTATGAAAAAAGGTTGTTGTTATGATGCTGGGAAAAGTGATTGAAATTATCATTGATCATGCACTATGGTAGCATTCACACTTCATAAATTATTTCTTTTATCATTTACCTACTTGAGGACGAGCAGGAATTAAGCTTGGGGATGTTGATACGTCTCCAACGTATATATAATTTATGAAGTATTCATGCCATGTTTACAACAATTTTATATGGTTTTGGTATGATTTGAATGGAACTACCGTGGTGTTGTTTTTTGCGCAGAAATAAAAGTGATCGGAATGGGCTGAAAATTTATGGTGATTTTTTATGGACCAAAAGAGACCCCCAAAGCTTCTTGGAAGGACCAGAAGAGCCACGAGGATGCGACAAGCCTGGAGGGTGCACCCTCCCGCCCAGGGCGTGTCGGGCTGGCTTGTCGCTCCCTCGTGGCCCCCTTGTCGTGAAACCAATGCCAAAAGTTCCTATAAATACCCAAACACCCAGAAAGAACCCTAGATGAGAAGTTCTGCCACCGCAAGCCTCTGTATCCACGAAAACTCAATCGAGACCCTATTCCGGCACCCCGCCGGAGGGGTAAATCATCACCGAAGGCCATCTTCATCATCCCGGTGGTCTCCGTGATGAAGAGGGAGTAGTTCACCCTCGGGGCTGAGGGTATGTACTAGTAGCTATGTGTTTGATCTCTCTATTGTGTTCCTGATCTGGCACGATCTTGATGTAACCATGGGCTTTGTTAATATAGTTGGATCATATGGTGTTTCCCCCTCTCTATCTTGTTGTGATGAATTGAGTTTTTACCTTTGAGGTTTCACTATTATCAGATCGAATACTTTTATGGATTTGAGAACACTTGATGTATGTCTTGCATGTGGATACCCGTGGTGACAACGGGGTGTTCTATTGATTCACTTGATATATGTTTTGGCACTCAACTCACGGATTCCCGAGGTGACATTGGGGTAATCTATGCATACGGGTTGATGCAAGTTTTCGACCTACTTTCTCCGGTAGAAATCTTGGGGCACTCTATGTAGTTCTTTGTGTTGGATTGAGTATTATGAATCTGAAGTTGTTTGATGCGTATCGTGTAATTGACTCACAGATACTTGTGGTGACACTGGAGTATCTAGGTGACATTAGAGTTGGTTGATGCGTATCATATGGTGTTATTTTAGTACGAACTCTAGGGCTGCTCGTGACACCTATAGGGATGGCTCAATAGATTGATCGAAAAAGATAACTTTGAGGTGGTTTCGCACGTTGAGGGATTGTTATATGATTCAATTATGTTAGCACTGTTGTGAGATTTCATGACCGAAAGTATGAACCCTAGGCCTTGTTTTCAAGCATTGCAATACCGTTTGTGCTCTGTTTTATCACTTGCTACCTTGTTGTTTTTATATTTTCAAATTACAAAAACCTATATCTACTATCCATACTACACTTGTATCACCATCTCTTCGTCGAACTAGTGCTCCTATAAAATTTGCCATTGTATTGGGTGTGTTGGGGACACAAGAGTTTTCTTGTATTTGGTTGCAGGGTTGTTTGAGAGAGACCATCTTCATCCTACGCCTCCCATGGATTGATAAATCTTAGGTCATCCACTTGAGGGAAATTTGCTACTGTCCTACAAAACTCTGCGTTTGGAGGCCCAACACGAGTCTACAGGAACAAGTTGTGTAGTAGACATCAACGATCAATCATGAAGGCATTAGGTTTCAATTGTTCGCTAATGTACATATTGAAGTGTACTTGCGTAACAATGTAGTTATCAAATTCATCCAGGCATTGACTAGTGGATTTATTATAAGGAATATCACCTTCATTGAATCTATAAAGAGAATTTACCTCTAGTACCTGTGTCGGGGTATCGAGTCCATGTATTTCTTCAATAGGTGGTAAATTCTTAACATCTTCAGCTTTAATACCCTTTTCTTTCATAGATTTCTTTGCCTCTAGCATATCTTCTGGACTCAGGAACAAAATACCTCTCTTCTTTGGAGTTGGTTTTGGTGGTGGTTCAGGAAATGTGTCCACTCATTATCATTTCTCAATGTATTATTCAATAGTTCTTCAGCCTTCTCAACGGTTTGTTCCCTGAAAACACAAGCAGCGCAACTATCTAGGTAGTCCCTGGAAGCATCGGTTAGTCCATTATATAAGATATCTAGTATTTCATTTTTTTTGAGAGGATGACTAGGCAAAGCATTAAGTAATTGGAGAAGCCTCCCCCAAGCTTGAGGGAGATTCTCTTGTTCAATTTGCACAAAGTTAAATATTTCCTGTAAGGCAGCTTGTTGCTTATGAGTAGAAAAATATTTTTAAAAGAAGTAATATATCATATGCTGAGAACTACGCACACAACCAGGAGCAAGAGTATTAAACAATTTCTTAGCATCATCCTTTACTGAGAAAGTAAACAACTTAAGAATGTAGTAATAGCAAAAAATTTCCTCAAGAGCAAATAGGGTGGCTATATCATTCAATTTTGTAAGGTGTGCCACAACAGTATCATTTTCATAACCGTGGAAAGGATCAGATTCAACCAAAGTAATTAACTCAGGATCGATAGGAAATTCATAATCCTTATCGGTAACAAAGATAAGAGAAGTAGCAAACTTAGGATCATAATTCATTCTCGCCATAACTCAATAATTTCTTAACATCATCTCTATCATTACAAGCAAGAATTTCTCTAGCTATCTCCGCATCCATAACATAACCCTTAGGTATCTTAGGCATTTCAACTCTAGTAGGAGAGGTAGACATAATAGGTGAACCATAATTATCAGTAGTTTCATTAATTTCATCATTCTCAATTTCTTTAGCTTTAGCAAGTTGTTCATAAAGAAATTCACCTAGTGGCACAGTATTATCAAGCAAAGTACTAGCATCATCATAAGCATCATTCACAGCATAAGTAGCATCATCAATTACTTGCGACATATCAGAATTAATAGCAGGTGGTGGTGTCGCAAGCCTACTTAAAACAGAATGTGAATCAATTGCGGAGCTAGATGGCAGTTCCTTACCTCCCCTCATCTTAGAGGGCACGATCTTGGTCTTAGCGTCTTTCAGATTCTTCATAGTGATAAACAGATATAATTCCCAAGTGACATAATAAATAGAGCTATGCTCCCCAGCAACAGCGCCAGAAAAAGGTCCTGATAACCCACAAGTATAGGGGATCATAACAGTCTTCGAGGGTAGTATTTCACCCAATTTATTGATTCGACACAAGGGGAGCCAAAGAATATTTGTAAGTATTAGCAGTTGAGTTGTCAATTCAACCACACCTAGAGAACTAAATATCTGCAGCAAAGTGTTCAGTAGCACAGTAGTATGATAGTTTGATAGAAGTGGTAACAGTAGCAATAGTAACGACAACAGTAACAGTAGCAGTTTTATAGAGATTGTAACAACAACAACAATAAAAGTTACTTAGCAAAAATCAATATGCGAAAAGCATAGGCATTGGATCAGTGAGGGATAATTGTGTTGGATAACATTCATCATGTAACAGTCACAACCTAGAGCGATACACAATAGCTCCAATTCATCGATATAATGTAGGCATGTATTCCGTATATAGTCATATGTGCTTATGATAAGAACTTGCATGACATCTTTGGTCCTACCCTCCCATGGCAGCGGGGTCCATAAGGAAACTAAGGGATATTAAGACCTCATTTTAATAGAGAACCGGAACAAAGCATTAACACATGGTGAATACATGAACTCCTCGAATTACAGTCATCCCCGGAGAGTATCCCAACTATTGCCACTTTGGGGGTCTACGGATCAGAACAATAACAAGTGCATATAACTAGCAAATAGGATCAAGAACTCAAATATATTCATGAAAACATAAAGGGTTCAGATCTGAAATCATGGCACTCGGGCCCTAGTGACAAGCATTAAGCATAGAAAAGTCATAGCAACATCAATCTCAAAACATAGTGGATACTAGGATCAAGCCCTAACAAATTGACTCGATTACATGAGAAATTTCATCCAACCCAATCACCGTCCAGCAATCCTACAAAGGAATTACTCACTCACGGTGGTGAGCATCATGGAATTGGCGACGAAGAAGGGTTGGTGATGATGATGGCGACGAACCCCCCCCCCCCCTCTTCGGAGCCCTGAACGGACTCCAGATCAGCCCTCCCGATGAAGAACAAGAGGTGGTGGCGGCTCCGTATCATAAAACACGATGAAACTTCTTCTCTTATTGTTTTATCGGGGAAAAGGAATTTATAGGCTTGAGATTAGGGTCAGCGGAGCTACATGGGACCCACAAGGTAATAGGGCGCCTGGGAGGAGGGGTGGTCGCGCCCTGTTGCCTTGTGGGCAACTAGTGGCCCCCCTCTGGTGGATCTTCGCTCCAGTATTTTTTATATATTCCATAAAAAATCTCCAAAAAGTTTCGTCCAATTCCGAGAACTTTTATTTCTGCACAAAAACAACACCATGGTAGTTCTACTGAAAACACCGTCAGTCCGGGTTAATTTCATCCAAATCATGCAAATTAGAGTCCAGAACAAGAGCAAAAGTGTTTGGAAAAGTAGATACGACGGAGACGTACCACCCCTCGTGTCCATGCTTGCGAAAGTTATCGATTTGCATTGAAGGAATTGATCCAACGTCTATCACCACTCGGACCTGCAGTAGTGGTACACGACGACATGCTCGCGCATTACGAGGTACACGACGGTGGCCCCTTGTCCTCCGTAGCTGCTCGAACGGGTGTACTTGAGGTCGAGTCCAACGAACTTCTTCTTCTCCTCATGGAGCCATTGCTCGTATAAGGCGATAACTCACTCCACAGTCCTAGGCTTGTTGGTGTACACCACCTCCAGCATGGTTGTGCCATGGGCAGTGATGTGGTGGGTCTCCGTTGTTAGTTTCTTGTCATCCATGGCCATAGGGAGGTGGTGGGGGTTGTGGAGGACGAGGAACGACCGAGGAAGAAGATGCAAATGGATGCGGTAAAAGGAATGCGGTTGTTAGTTTCTCGTGCAAAAAGGTAACCGGCCAGAGCGGTTTGAACGTCGCCTGGCGGTTCAAGCATGCACGGGAATCAGGCATCTATTCAAGCAATTATTTTTATGTTTTTTATTTAGTTAAAGAAATTTTTATGTGGGTTCGAACAATATATTATGTGTGACGCCGACATTGTACGCTCGACGTGCCAGCGTTGTGCGTGGTCTTCATTTGGCACGCTCCACTTGTTTTGTTTTAAAGGATATATCAAATTATGATGTGACAACTGGCACTCCGGACTTTAATTTCTAGCTGGACGTGACACTTGACACGATGAACTTGCTTTATTCAAGATACCCACACAAACGAAACACATGTGCATTCCAAACCAATTGGGATCACCTTACATATGCAATGAACATCCCAACACATGATCATTTACCCATCAATAGTACATAAGCAAAAATAAAACGTCAAATGCACATACTTTTGTGAACGTTCACCGATGGAGGCGCCTTTTCCGCCTGCTCATAGTAGAAGCTCAGAGTATGACATGACAACCGGGCATACACACTACAATGTCTAAACAATACACTTCACATGATAAACGAACAAAATGACTGTGCATTTTAAACCTCTTGGGTTCACCATGAATATGTGAGCAACATGGTACCACATAAACACATATTGCCATGATCAGAATTATAGAAGCAAACAAAATGTCAAATACATATAGTTTTATCACCAATCAACTATGGCCGATATATAATACCATACATAACCTAAGCATGTCTGCACGCCGAAAGTCCATAGTGTGATGTAAACAATGAATAGTACTTTAAAAAAATCACATCACTAAGTGGTTTGAATCATGATTGGTAGCGTGTTTGGATTCATGCTCTCTCAAATCCTCCTGACAGTGGCATCTTGCCATGTGCAAAGTGTAATATGAAATTGTGACGTGACAACCGACACCGCGAGCTTGAATTTGTAAACAGCCATGACACACTCCGATACGTCTCCAACATATATATATAATTTTTGATTGTTCCATGCTATTATATTATCCATTTTGGAAGTTTTATATGCATTATTATGCTATTTTATATCATTTTTGGGGACTAACCTATTAACCTAGTGCCAAGTGCTAGTTGCTGTTTTTTCCTTGTTTTTGTCTTTTACAGAAAATCAATACCAAATGGAGTCCAAACGGAAGGAAACTTTTTGAGGGTTTTTCTTGGACCACAAGACACCCAGGAACCTTCGGGAGGGGGTCAGAGGGGCCACCAGTTGGCGACAAGCTCGGAGGGCGTGCCCCCCAAGCTTGTGGGCCCCCTGATGCTCCTCCAACCCTAATATTTGCTCTATAAGTACCCAAATATTCCCCGTATACCAGGGGGCACACCAAAAATACTTTTTCTCCACCGCAAGCTTCTGTTCTCGTGAGATCCCATCTTGGGGCCTTTGCCGGCACTCCGCCGGAGGGGGGTTCAATCACGGAGGGCTTCTACATCAACCTTGCTGCCCTTTCGATGATGTGTGAGTAGTTTACCACAGACCTACGGGTCCATAGCTAGTAGCTAGATGGCTTCTTCTCTCTCTTTGATGTTCAATACAATGTTCTCCTCGATGTTCTTGGAGACCTATTCGATGTAATCTTCTTTTGTAGTGCGTTTGTTGAGATCCTATGAATTGTGGATTTATGATTAGATTATCTATGAATATTATTTCAGTCTTTTCTGAACTCTTTCATGCATGATTAAGATAGCTTTGTATTTCTCTCCAATCTATTGATTTGGTTTCGCCAACTAGATTGATTTTTCTTGCAATGGGATAGGTGCTTTGTAGTGGGTTCAATCTTGCGGTGTCCTCACCCAATGACAGAAAGGGTAGCGAGGCACGTATTTGTATTATTTCCACTAAGGATAAAAGGGTGGGGGTTTATTCATATTGATTGGATCTATCCCTCTACATAATGTCATCTTGCTTAAGGCGTTACTCCGTTCTTGTTAACTTAATACACTAGATGCATGCTGGACAGCGGTCGATGTGTGGAGTAATAGTAGTAGATGCAGGCAGCAGTCGGTCTACTTGTCACGGACGTGATTCCTATATTCATGATCATTGCCTTGGATATCGTCATAACAAAGCGCTTTTCTATTAATTTCTCGACAGTAATTTGTTTACCCACCGTATGCTTTCTTTCAAGAGAGAAGCCTCTAGTGAAAACTATGGCCCCAGATCTATTTTTATCATATTATTTTCAGATCTATAAAACCAAAAACACAAAAATACCTTGCTGCAATTTATTTACCTTTACTTTATTTTGCACTATTACTTATCTTTTATATCAATCTCTATCAGATCTCATCCTTGCAAGTGACCGTGAAGGGATTGACAACCCATTTTTCGCATTGGGTGCAAGTATTTGTTTGTTCGTGCAGGTGCATCTATTGGGGACTTGTGTGTTCATCCTACTGGATTGATACCTTGGTTCTTAACTGAGGGAAATACTTATCTCTACTTTGCTGCATCACCCTTTCCTCTTCAAGGAAAAAACCAAGGCAAGCTCAAGAAGTAGCAGGAAGAATTTCTAGCGCCGTTGCCGGGGAGGATCTACATCAAGCCTACCAAGTACCCATCATAAACTCTCATCTCTTGCAATTACATTATTCGTCATTTGCCTCTCATTTTCATCTCCCCCACTTCTAAAATGTTTTCAGAAAAACACAAAAATATTTGCCTTTTTTATTTGCTTTCTTTTTGTTCACTTTTTCGATCGCTTTTTGTTTGCTTGTGTGCTAGATTGCTTGCTTTGCCACGATGTCTCAAGAAAATAGTAAGTTGTGTGATTTTTCCAACACTAACAATAATGATTTTATTAGTACTTCGATTGCTCCTGTCACTAGTGCGGAATCTTATGAAATTAATGCCGCTTTGTTGAATCTTGTCATGAAAGAACAATTTTCTGGTAGTCCTAATTAAGATGTTGCATCCCATCTTAATACTTTTGTTGAATTTTGTGATATGCAAAAGAAAAAAGATGTGGATAATGATATTGTTAAGATGAAGTTATTTCTGTTCTCACTATGAGATCGTACTAAAACTTGGTTTTCATCCTTGCCTAAAAATAGTATTGATTCATGGAATAAGTGTAAGGATGCTTTTATTTCCAAGTATTTTCCTCCCACTAAGATCATCTCTCTTAGAAATGAAATAATGAGTTTTAAGCAACTTGATCATGAACATGTTGCAAAATCTTGGGAGAGGATGAAGTTAATGATAAGAAATTTCCCTACTCATGGTTTAATTTTATGGATCACTGGTACAACGAGCTGCTATACAAACGGTTTTTAACCCGTTTCCACGATGGCATTTTAAACTGTCGCCAAGTGAGTGTGTGCGATTGGGGGGTCCTTCCCACACGACCCAGAAATCGTCAGGGATAGGGAGCCATGATGCATACAGTTGTCCCTATAAAACTGTTTCTGATATCTCGAATATCCCAAATGCTCCATCCTTGCTACTCGTGTGTGTTGGCATTACCATCGCATTCGGGATTCTGTGGTGCTACATTTACGATGCGCGGCCCATCACAAACAGTTCACGATTATAGGACGTGTAGGATAAGCAGACAATCACACACATTCACTTTTCCTGAAACGTATGCGATAACTAATTAAGAAGATTAGCTAATCATCGTACGAGTGTCAGATAGGACTATGAAACGTCGGATCGTCGTAACAACGTCGTACATGATAACTATCGCACACACTTTTCACTGATGCAACATTTATGATGCGTACACATCAGAAACAGTTCATGATTGCAAATCATGTACGATAAGGCAACTATCACAAACATTTAGTTTGCCCGCACCGTTTGTGACATTGTCTGACATCACACACGCTTTGCAAACGACAACTGTGTGCATGCTCGCACATGTTTCCTCTCTATGAACCGTGTCGCATTATGGTGTATACCACACACGTTTGTGTTTTACCGACCGTGTGCGCCGTAACGACCTGTAGAGCGTAATTTCACCCTAATTTAATTGTTGCTATTTAAAATTGTAGCGAATTTGAATTTGAAAGTATGCTATAGCTTTATTCATATCCATCAGGTTCAAACAACCAATGCATTATTCGATTCACAGGTACATATGTTCAAGAATTACATAAGCACCAAATAAAGAATGATGAACCATAGTTGTATACTTATACTTTAAAGACGGTAAAGAAATAGGCGAAATACATTCTGGTTGCTGAACAAGATGAAGTGGAATGCCCATATTGTGCCCTCCTCCATGCAGAAGGCATGCACGACTCTAGTCCAACCCCTTGTGATGGCCGACCGCCCATCCTTCACTTTCTTCATGAACACATCTAGATAGTCATCGTGTTCTAGTAGAAATACTTTAACCTTTGCATGCCCACCAATCATGTAGTTTGAGAGGTAATCTTGAGTAAACTGCTTTGGGAACCACTGCAAAGGAAAAAAGATTCAGACATTGTCATCTAACACAACTCATTATGGGCAGTAAAAAGAAGGCTGCATAGTTCTTACTTTCCATCCTGCAGTTCACTGTTGTCTTGGATAAAGTGTAAATGAATAGTTTAATTGCCATCTTTTGACCCATTTTACTAATAATCTTTATCAGCTTCCTCACTTAATGCTGGTTCATCAATATCTCATTGCCCCATACGCAGAAAGGGTCGAAGCGCGGATCTTTACCAATGACATATGTACCTAAAAGCACCAAGTTAATATTAGAAGATAAACAGCAATTGCACAATGATGTAGGACAACACTCCCTCCGTCCCATTATATAATATTTTAGAACATCCAATATACTCACATATTGGATGAATTAACATCTTATATTATGGGCCGGAGGGAGTTTATTGCATTTTTGCAAATTACCGGCTGATTAACTGATGATGTGTTGTTGTTGTTGTTGCTGCTGCTCTTCTACGTATATCTAGACATCATCAGAACATTAAGGTAACACTCTTCCTTATTGCTATGTAGCCTAGGATTGCATATTTAGACATTCAGTACAGTGCATGTTGCTATATATGTAGCCTCAGATATATTAGATATGCCCTAGTGAACCTAACGGTAAATGGGTTACAAATATATTCAATTAAAAGTCTGATTCACCGATTAGTCCCTTATCAGCCCCCGGCCTATATGGTACCAGCTGCCGATATCCTGAATAGTGAGTATATATAAGCCATGGGATGAAACTAACCTCGATGGAAAACAACAGTCGTTCCCAAAATTGTCCTGTGTAAGTACATCGAGAGGCATGTTAAGCACAACAGGCTAAACATCAACCAAATATATCCATGGCAGAGAAAATAATCTCCAAATGATAGCTTCAGTGTGCAGGTTTAAGCACGCTAGTTAAGTAAAACAAGTGGAAAGGTGTGTTAACTGCAACAGGCCTAACATTTAACAACAAGCAAATATAGTCATTCAAACTGGTATTGTGCTGGTCTAAGTACACTAGTTATTGTTAAATAAAAATGGAAAGGCGTGTTAACTATAACATGCTTAACAGCAACCAAATGTAGTCATTCATAGTCGTATTGTTGAAACTGGTATTGATGAAATTCAACTGCATAGTTCATACTTGCACATATAGAACATCACGTTGTGAATAACTGGAATAAACAAGGCATACTACGAACAACCAAAGATAGCATTTGAAACTGGACATATGCTAACTACAAACAACCGAACAACCAAAAAACTTTAAAAGAGGCATATGCTAGCTATAACAGGCTTAACAGCAAGCAAATATATGCATTCCTATCGGTATGTTTAAAATTGGTATTGATGAAAATGTACTGCACAGTAAATAGTTGCACATATAGAGCATCACATTGTGAACAACTGAAATAAACAAGGCATACTACAAACAACCAAATATAGCAATTAAAACAGGACATATTCTCACTACACTACAAAAGGGACTCGACAAAACAAATCATGGATTCCCCCCTGTGAAGAGGCATGGCAAAACAAATCATGGGTTTCCTCACTTGTCACAGATGGGCTCGTTCCCGTGGGAAGAACATGGACCCTGGGTGCGCTCCATATTGTTGCAGATGGGCTCCTTCCCCTTGGAAGAGCACGGATGTAGGGTGCCCTCCCTGATGTCGCAGATGGGCTCTTTCCCCTTGGAAGAGCTGGAGAGGGTGCCCTTCTCGTGGTCGCCGTCGATGAGGTCTGACTTGGAAGCTGTGGATCCCAAGCCAGCGTCGCAGAACGTGTCCTTCAGAAATGACAAAAGGGGCTCGAAGGCGATGTAGGATGGAAAATTCTTGACAGCAAGCTAGAGGAGATCGGTGGCGGGGCCATGGATGAGATCGAGGGCGGTTGAACCTGAGGGGTTGGGGGTGTGCCACTTAACCTGTGACATAGCCCGCGTCAGGGCATCACTGTCGACGACCTCGATGCCATAGCCGGTGTCCGTGACATACCCGCATACTCTAGCCCGCTGATTGAGAGCCTACGGCCAGTAATGGTCATCAGCTTCCTTAGCAGCCACCTCGGCGACGTCGGGCGAAGAGGCCGTGATACACCTCTTTCGGGCTAGTCGCTCCTCGAGCTCCACGGGAAGCGTAGCCGGGCTTAGGCTGCGACACTCTGGAGTGGGGGATGGGGGTGGGGATGGGGATATGTGGGAAAGGGGGCGTTTGGTAGGCGTCATCTAAGAAACTCAGGGCGGCTAGGGTATGGAGATCGGTGGGGCTGCACGGGCAAACTGGCAGATGTTGACAATGGAGGCCTTGTGGCGGCGGTGACCTTGCTAGGGTTTCGAGCGAGGGAGGGGATGTGGTGGGTGTGTGGGTGTGTGCGCGCGCGCACGCGCTCGAGGAGTTTTTGGGGTGTGTGTGTGGTGGGGGGTGTTTCAGGAAATGACGCGGCTACTGAAAATTGCACTACGCGCGAGTCAAATGCGGGAGTAAAATGCCGGGGCTATTGAAAATTTGGATGATGGTGCATCGCACACGGTCCCGAAATAACAACCATGTGTTATGAAACAGAAAAACCCTCGAGCCAGGCAGATATTTTCGAGGGATGCAAGCGGGAGCGGGAACAACAAACATCACACATGGTCGAAACATAATAACCGTGTGTTATCAAACAGAAAAACCCTGCAGGCGGGTAGATACTTTTGAGAGGGGAAGCCTCGTGGATCCCAAGGTACTGTGCTGATGTGCGTGACAGGGGCACCGGTGTGGCACATAGTTAGTGTGAGTGAACCGTGTCTGTTGCGTCATTCGACTAGTCTAATGTTCATAAATTTGGCGAAAATTAAGCGGGAAAGGGTCAGAACACGAACACACTTGCATGTGGACCAAATATATGTATGCAGGGTGGTTTGATGTTCAAATACCAAATGCACAACTTTGATGTGCCACCTATCTCACAAAGCGCATGGTATTGCTTGCCCCCCTCCTTAGTGTCGGCAGGAGGGGAATGCCAAGCTATGAACGCATGCCCGCCCCCACGGAGGTTCACCTAGCAAAGTGCAAAGTAGCAGTGCCCCCCACCATCAAACACACACACACACACACACATTGAGTCGGCGGGAGAGGGCATCTCACCAAGATGTATCATAAAACGGACCAAGAAGAATCCACCTTGGTCGTACAACCTCTCTCTTGTTGTTGGTCAAAGTGATGGACGTCCATGCGACCCCAGAGATGGGCTAGATCGCCAATAATCACGCAAGTAGCTAGTCCCCGAAGACAACCACTGCCTCCATGTGTTCCAAACATGTGACGCCCCCGGCTGAATCATGCACTAATCATACACGCAAATGCACACGATCAAGCCTAAGGACTCATGGGAAGATATCACAACACAACTCTAAAACATAAATAAAGACATACAAGCTTTATATTACAAGCCAGGGGCCTCGAGGGCTCGAATACATAGCTCGCATACAAGCGTCAGCGGAAGCATCAGATGTCTGAGTACAGATATAAAAGAAAGCACAGAAAGTCCTTTAGAAAGGCAGTGCAAAATAAAACACTACGATCGAAAGGCGTAGGCCTCCTGCCTGGGACCCTCCGAACCTACTCCTGGTCATCAGTCAGCTCGTAGTAGTAACCATCCTCAGGGTAGTAGTAGTAGTCGATCGACGGGGCATCTGTCTCAGGGGGCTCCGTCCTCTGGTCGCGACAAACTGATATGGGGAGAAAAGGAAAACAAAGCAACCGTGAGTACTCAGAAGTACTCAGCAAGCAAGGATCTACACTACATATGCAACATTTTCAAGGGGAGGCTGTATATGTGGACTGGGCTGCAGAAATGCCAGAATAGAGAGAAGGCCTAGTCCTATCGAAGACTAGCATCTTCAGAGGTCTTGCAGCAATAGAAGTGAGTAGAACAGTACAATATAAGGTAGCAGTAATGATATCAACCTCACCCAGAGATCCTTTCTCGACTCCCTGCGAGAAAGCAATCCCAGAGCCATACAGTCATCAACCTCGTCCTGAGATCCCTTCTCGACTCCCTGTGAGAAGCAATCCCAGAGCCATAGTATCCAAGTATCCAGTTCTAATTGTATCAATCAGGATACAACTCCGAGTGTCCGTTACCATAGGACAGGCTATCGATAGATGTTTTCTTCCCTGCAGGGGTGCACCAACTTACCCACCACGCTCGCTTAACTTCGGTCGGACACACTTTTCCGGGTCATGCCCGGCCTCGGCCAAACGACACACCGCAACCCTACCTAGAGCTCAGCAGAGAGGTCCCCGCCGGTCTACATCCTAAGCGCAAGGGGGTCTTGGGCCAACGCCCCTTGCCCTCCGGGTCGTTGCGCACATGGCTCAGATCCAAGCACCACCTCTGTCATGAATGGCGCCAATCACTCCATGCCAGAATGTCAAATTGTGTGGTTTCACGGTCTTATGAGACAGAAAGTTTTGGAAAATGGAGCTGCCGTTTTCACTACTTTGGTCCCTAGCGATATTGATCAAATTATTGGACCCGTGCTGGATGTCACTTTTCCCCCGGGCAAGTTACCTGGACGTCTGTCAGAGCTTTCGGCTGATGCATACGATGCAGTACGCCCATACTATGCCCACGTGGTGGTTAGTGCTATCGGGCCAGAGGCCCACTCAGATCAAATATCCAAACCGTTAGTACCTTGGGGGTGCGGTAACGAGCAGAGACTCACGAAAGATAAGACCCCGTCGCCCCGTCTCGAGGACTTGCGGCAACGGCCAAGAATGCCCGGCCACGCCTCGTATTCTCACTCGGGCACCACACAGGCACCCGTCTTCACAACACTCACCTCTCAGGCGCACGCGGGTACCCCTCAGGGTCGACCCGCCTATCCAAGTAACTGTGTAAAGTCCAAGTATCCGTGTGTCCATAACATCAGGGGAATCGGAGGTATCACCCTCGTTGGATTCCTACTTGATGTATCCGTCAAGGTGAACTCAAAGGAATCACCCTCGCTGGGTTCACACTTGAGGTGTTGTACGACGGCATCGTTATCGAAAGCGGTGAAGGAGGAATCTGTAGGGTAACGCAGCAGAAAACAAAAAATTTCCGACCTACGCACCAGCCCAGGACCACTATGGAGACTGCATACAAGGTTTGATCATTTTCGTTACCGACTCGTAGCGCAGCAGAAGTAGAGTCGATGACGATCGGCGGTGCAGATCCCCGCAGCTAGGATTTACAACCTCCCAACCGCGAGGATGTATACCCTCGTCTTCCCCACGGACAGCCCTCCGGGAGGCGGTCGAACAGTCCCCCGGACGGTGTCGCAGACAGCCCTTCGGGAGGACTTTCGAAACTCGAACGGTCACTCGGACAGCCCTTTGGGAGGACTCACAGAACTCGGACCGTCACTTGGACAGCCCTTCGGGAGGCACTCTCAAACAGCCCCTCGGGCACTAAGATCGAAGCTACGACCTCTCTACAGAGTTGCACACATACGGTGTCATCTATCCGGCAGGGCTTCGCCGTCCAGAACTAGTTCCCACCGGAACCCAGACAGCCTTTCGGCTCTACGAAACTCTTTTCGTGGGAGGAAGAGAGAAGCCAGATCATTGCAATGGCACTTGTATCTGAGAAGGAGTGAGTCTTTAGGCAGCCCCCTCCATCCCTATTTATAGGCCAAGCCCAAGGGTGGCTTCTCCAAGAAGCCAAGGGGAAAAATACCAAAGGACCCTCAAGGTGGCTTCTCCAAGAAGCCACCAAAAAAGCACTTTCACTATTCATGACGACATTTTTCAGCGTCCGTTCGAACCGAAAATATTTATGTGGGCTTAGAACATTTCCAGTACCCACTAAAATAATTTTCAACGTGTTCTGGAACAATTCCAGATTAGTGATTTTCATCTGTGAAAAGCATCTGAAGTGGTTCCGGCAGCTTCGGAACATTTCCGGTTTTTCTTCCAGAAAATTCCCAAAATTTTCCAGAATGATTCTGGCATCCTCCAAGAATTATCAGGCATGTGCCGAAACCAATTTGACTTTTTGGTATCCTCTGAAACAACTTTTCAGTTTCACCGGAACTCATCCGGTGACCTCTCTGCGGAGCTTTTCCGCTGTCCGAAACTTTTTCGGTGATTTTCTCTCAGACTCCCTGTCTAGTATTCAGCAGATAGATGACCCTTAAGCGTGTGACCCTGTAGGTTCGGTGAAGTATAGACATGACCAGAACACCTTCCGATCAATGATCAGCATCGGAGCCGTGGACACCCATATTGATCCCTATACCCACACGAATAAATATTCGAGTGAACCTCCAGTTGCCGTGTGCTATTCCTGTTGCTTCGTGATATGTTACAAATACCCGAGGTGAGACATGTTGGCATTCCCGTGGATCAACAACTTGTCCACTATGCTAGTTACCTCGTTACCGGTATTGTTCTCTTTTCTCGTTCCCGTGTTCCGGCATCCCCGTGATCAAATCACAAAGTGTCTGGCCAGACGATGATGGATACCGTAACACCGAGAGGGCCCAGAGATATCTCTCCATCGTCAGAGGAGCAAATCCCAATCTTGAGCTATCAAGTTACTTGACATACTTTTCCATGAACCCGTAAGCCGTCGTAATAGCCATCCAGTTACGGATGACGTTTAACAAACCCCAAAGTTCATGAATCAAGCATGAAGAAACTCAATACTCTCATGGTCTGAGGAATCATGCAAACGTTAACCATCTCTGTGTTATTAACCATTAACTTGTGACGAATGAATCTCATAGCATAACATCAATCGGGTCGATTCAACACAAATGTTCTTCTAACACTGTGCCCTCAAAGTTGCTGGCATAGACATGCCCATGATCAGGAAAACAGAACCATCATGCAACACTTGAGCTAGTCTTAGAGGCCAGACTAGGAATACATTTTACCGTTTATTATCCCACACGTGCATATGAGTCTTCCTCCGAGCCTCGTTTTATTTGTAGACTCGAGAATCATTGCAGTTATAGCATGGAACATAAACCTAATTATGAACAGGGAGATAATCAATAACATTTATTATTGCCTCTAGGGCATATCTCCTACAGACTCCCACTTGCACTAGAGTCAATAATCTAGTTAATGCTAATGCACTTTACACCTGTGGCACACCTGTGTAAATATGCTTCGCATGTGGTATAGCCTGATGTCCAACGGATCTGACGACTTCAGCTCCGTGTGTCTCTTTGCATATCCTTCGCATTTTCATGCTTTCACAAAATTCATATTTTGTGTGGACTTGACTTTGTATGTATGTGAATCACAGGTCGAACCTGGATTCCTCAGACTGAGTTATGGAGCAACTACCCGCAGTAGTGTCCCATTGACAAAAGCCATCTTGGAACCATACTAAGTTCATGAATGAACTATATGATTCAACATCTTCTTTGTCGCTTTAAAAGCGGCAACATACTTCGCCTCTGTTATAGAATTCGCCACAGTAACTTGTTTGAACAAATTCCAACTAACTGTGCCACCAGATTGTGTGTTACACAAAACCCTCAATTTAAATCGAAAATCGCTTGGAGCATGGATGAAGACTGTATCGATGTAACCTTTTACAACGAACTCTTCATGATCTCCACTTGCGAGAAAACATGTCATCGGTGCTACTATAGTACTCAAAGACCCTTTTTCACTGTTGTCCCATGATCAGAACTTTTGATCACTTTGGTATCTATACTCGCAACAACTTTGGGAGTATTGGACATATCTGGTTGTTTTTACATACCATGGAATACATGATTAATCCAAACACAAGAGTGTGTGGAATCTCCATCATGTATTTTGCTCATCAGTGTTTTGGGACACCGCGTCTTGCAAAAACTATTTCCATGTGACTTCGGCAAGAATCACTCCTTGACGTTTTTAATGCTAAAAGGTTTTAGCATCTTGTCAATATGTATCTTTGCTCAGCCCCATTAGGTAAATCTATCTCCATAGATCATCATGCCTAATATAAAGGCTATTTAGCCCAAGCACTTCATCGAAAAACTATTTTCAAATGAAGTCCTAATTCGTGTCAAGAAATTTATTTCCAATTAACAATGTGTCAAGCACACAACGTTTTTTAGAAATTTATTATACTCCCACTTACTTTCTTGAATCACAAGCATCTTCGTTACCCATTGATGAAGTCAAACCCTTTTGACCATTTCATCAAAACACGAAGATTCCAACTCCATTATGCTCTCTTCTGTCCATTGCTGGAACTCTGAAGTTTGCACACTCACTAGCATCCTCTGGAATGACAAAATACCTTGGACTGTAACACATGCAAGTCCTTGGTTTCATTTCCATCATATGGAAATCCTATTGTCATCCATGTTTCATATCTCATGACTGAAATATGTATTAATTGCTAGTTCAACCCGAACCGACTTTAAGCATCGCTACGGTGAAACAACCTCATCGCAGTCAACTCCTTGAACTTGTTATTTCAACAAGTCGAGCTTTATGGATAAAACATTTTTATCCGTATCAGTTTTAAGTTCCATAAATATTCGTTAGACTCTAAGTCTTCCGAAAGGTGTATCAAGGTTTTAATCTTGAATCACTTATATGGAAACTAACTCGGGTTGTATTGGCATTCAGCCAATTCCGGAGTCAGGGCCCATCAACGCTTTCTTGTGTATCGTAGGTATACTGTTGTCTGACAACAATATCTTGTCTGCACACCTGAGAGGTTTGCACGAGCCTTGCCTACGTGGTTTAGCTGCAAGTTTGACCGAAGTCGATACATTTTATTGTAGAGACTTCCGTATCTGTCGCAGTAGGAAACACTGGAATTACTTCCAAGGTCTCTTTCCTTTGACCTGATGACGGAGATACTGGTTATCTCGTCGAGTTGCATTATTCTCCCACTCACCTTTTTGAAAGAATCATTTTCTTCAAAAAGCATACCGTTCTTTGTGGCAAACCTATTTGCCTCGGTATAGTGAGGGAGGAATACCCAATTGCTTGGGATAACCTACAAAGTAGCACTTGTCTGATTTGGAATAGGTTTGTAACCTTTTACACAAGCCCCATATTCCAAATGTTAAGAAAAGATATAACATGGTTGGGCGTACCATACCATGGTGTCATTTCAACAGACCCGATGGAGCTCTTTTCAGTGTAAAAGCCGCAGTCTCTAAAGCATCACCTTTTAAAAGGGATAATGGCAAATTTATTTATGTCATCTTTGATCTTACCATGTCATAAATGGTTCGATTACATCTTCACGGACTTTTCACTCACAGTGGTGTTCCGGGAGGTGTAAGTTATAAAACTCTTTTCAAAACTCATCAGACATTCGCTAAACTTGTAACTCAAATATTCCTTTCTGCAATCGAATTGTAGAAACAGAATTTTCTTGTTACAATAACTTCTACTTCATTCTTGAAAACCTTTTGAATGAATTCAAAAGATCTAGACTTATGTCTCATCAAGTAAATATACATATATCTACTTGAGTCATTTCTGAAGATAGATAAATCCACTGTTTGCAATAACATTTATCGGACTACATACATCAAAATGTATGAACACCAATAAGTTCTTTGCTCGTTCCTTATGACCTGTGAACGGTATTTCAGTCACTTTACTTTTCGGAGGAAAGTTGCAAGTGTCAGATGATTCAAAATCAAACGACATTAAAATCCATCATAATAGAATTTATCCATGCGGGTTTCTCCAATGTGACCAAATGCAGTGCCACACTTGTGTGGTATTCTCTTAGTCTTACGACATTTAGCGTCAGTGTTATGGATGTATCATATTACTATCAATATTCATAACATACATCCCATCTTGGATGGAAGTATGGCCCTTCATGTTTATTCATAATACTGAACAACAATTGTTGTTTTTATGAACAACTCTTTTGCAACAAACATTGTGCAATGGGCTAGAGTGTATGAAACTCTAAAATGAATTATGAATGTAAATCCAGAGGTAATATATTATTATCATTATTCATAACATACATCTTATTCATAATGAAAGTATGGCCCTTATGTTATTCATAACACCGAACATAAAAAGTTCTGTTATGAACAACCTTCTTGCAAGATACCTTATGCAAAGGGCTAGAGTGTGAAACTCTAAAATGAATTATGAAAATAAATACAGACGGTAATACACCGATGGAAGGTATAGTAACATTTACTATGTTCCCTGTGTATACCTAAACCTCATTCCTGGCTAGTCTTTCAAGCCATAGTAGTTCTTACATCGAGTTGCAACAGAAAGCAATCGAGCGGGTATCTTTGTGATTAACTCACAATACCCAAGAACTATATCTTTGACTAGCCTTCTATACATCAAAAACTTGTATGACATTCATACATGAGCTGGATATTCCAGTCTTCTTTTTTTCTGCCTTTATACTTCTAACAGTTTAACTTTCAGTATTTCTCCTACTCTCAGAAGAAGCACCCAACTTAAGAGTGGCGTTAGCCCCGGACTTCCTAGGCGTGAAAGTTTCACTAACACCCTTCGGACACTTCCTTTCTCTTTAAGTTGTTGTTTTATTCACCTTTCATCATATGACAGGCGTTCTTCTGGATCCCTCTCCTATCAGTCTAATGCATAGTAAAACTCCTTTACTAATAGTTTGCAAACAAACATTGCTTTGGATATCTCATATCTTTTAGCCTTTGTCTGTCTCTGAAAATGATTTTCAGATTCCATGAATATCACATAACTATCCAACTTTCGAAGTTCGGGTCTCATGGAAGCAAACATATTGCACTTGACTGAAACAGAATTCTAGCTTTTGGATCGAAGGACGACAGTCACATGATCCATAGCATAAGCGAGAGAATACCGAAAGTATGCGATAGGACAAAGTCCTTCTCGGCACTCTTGAGGACAATCCTCACATTACGTTACCAACCATAAAGTTTTAACCAGATATTTAACAGCTATTCAAAATTAATAGGGAAGGTGGAAACGCGAGCCATTATTCTACAACTATTATGCATATAACACTTAGACAGTGTTCACAATTAATTGCACTGAGAATTAAACAAGATAATTCTACAGTGCGCTCCCACTCAAATCAATATCTCTCATAATTGATTGTGAGTGATTCAAGATCCGCATTTCAATTCAACGCCATTGATGGTAGCATCACTGATGACGAAAATCTCAATCGGTAGGCAAACTTGCCAATCACATCTCTATGTGACTCGTGTTCATCTTTCGATGCGTGTGTTCCGAGCTCATGACTTTCATGCCTGAACTTCAAGACAACCAAGTGATCTCGCTGCGAGGTCTCAACTCACCCGCCTAACACATCCCTAATCGTTCGTACCCATGGTAGCATGTGATACCCCGAAAAGTTAGGTGCCGTGACGGTGCTACACTTGGGAGAACACTAACTACTTGATATTTTTGTGAGAGATCACCCTAATAAAAGCGACTACCGCGCAATCAAGAAGGGTGCATCATAAGGGATAAACATCTCAGGCAATTCATAATAGCATGATATGGTATAGCCCTTTCTGACGGAGAAGTCTTGTATTTCTTCGTCTTCGGCATTCGCGTCGGTGTTCACCTTCACGAAGATTGCCACCACCTTGTCGATGCACCAGATAATATTGCTATCTCTATAGCTAATAAAATAATGCATTACTTAAGGTTGACACGCAGGTCAATAAAGTGACAATCATATGGCTCCAGCCATCATGCCGAATCATGACACGTAGGTCATGTTAATCAATTTACATCATATAGTCATCTCATACATAATCAAATTATTATGAGCACTGCTATACCACATCATATGCACATGCAAACCCTCCTGCAAAACCAAGTTAGACGTCTCTAATCGGTTCAAGCAAAAACTTGTTTTACGTGGCTTCTAAGGTTTCAAAACAAACCGAAGCTACCAACGTCCATCATCAAGTATGATAATTCAAGTCGCTAGATTAAGTTTCCAGGGTGTATGAAAACCGAGATAATAAAATCTCGAGCCCCATACTAAACTTCGTCATACGCATGACCCCCGTGCAGATCATATCTGCATTGCCCTTTCGTCTGCGAAATTTCATCTTTCTTTTTAACTACGGTGGAATTCAATGAACTGTTAGCACTTCGTTGATCAATCAGGATCGCGGATTGCCAGAACATTGAAACTCCACCATGCTGTTATCAAGATCAGAAATATGCAAATTCCAGGGAAGCAACAAGAACATCAGGTAACAGATTTCATCTGCTACCCGCACAAATAATTTTTAGTAATAGAACTCATCTACTACCTAATTATTTTGTGCAACACCCATACATCACTATGTATTCTAGATCGCAACCTGCATCTACGCATAGCACGGCTCTGATACCACTGTAGGGTAACGCAGCAGAAAACAAAAAATTTCCGACCTACGCACCAGCCCAGGACCACTATGGAGACTGCATACAAGGTTTGATCATTTTCGTTACCGACTCGTAGCGCAGCAGAAGTAGAGTCGATGACGATCGGCGGTGCAGATCCCCGCAGCTAGGATTTACAACCTCCCAACCGCGAGGATGTATACCCTCGTCTTCCCCACGGACAGCCCTCCGGGAGGCGGTCGAACAGTCCCCCGGACGGTGTCGCAGACAGCCCTTCGGGAGGACTTTCGAAACTCGAACGGTCACTCGGACAGCCCTTTGGGAGGACTCACAGAACTCGGACCGTCACTTGGACAGCCCTTCGGGAGGCACTCTCAAACAGCCCCTCGGGCACTAAGATCGAAGCTACGACCTCTCTACAGAGTTGCACACATACGGTGTCATCTATCCGGCAGGGCTTCGCCGTCCAGAACTAGTTCCCACCGGAACCCAGACAGCCTTTCGGCTCTACGAAACTCTTTTCGTGGGAGGAAGAGAGAAGCCAGATCATTGCAATGGCACTTGTATCTGAGAAGGAGTGAGTCTTTAGGCAGCCCCCTCCACCCCTATTTATAGGCCAAGCCCAAGGGTGGCTTCTCCAAGAAGCCAAGGGGAAAAATACCAAAGGACCCTCAAGGTGGCTTCTCCAAGAAGCCACCAAAAAAGCACTTTCACTATTCACGACGACATTTTTCAGCGTCCGTTCGAACCGAAAATATTTATGTGGGCTTAGAACATTTCCAGTACCCACTAAAATAATTTTCAACGTGTTCTGGAACAATTCCAGATTAGTGATTTTCATCTGTGAAAAGCATCTGAAGTGGTTCCGGCAGCTTCGGAACATTTCCGGTTTTTCTTCCAGAAAATTCCCAAAATTTTCCAGAATGATTCTGGCATCCTCCAAGAATTATCAGGCATGTGCCGAAACCAATTTGACTTTTTGGTATCCTCTGAAACAACTTTTCAGTTTCACCGGAACTCATCCGGTGACCTCTCTGCGGAGCTTTTCCGCTGTCCGAAACTTTTTCGGTGATTTTCTCTCAGACTCCCTGTCTAGTATTCAGCAGATAGATGACCCTTAAGCGTGTGACCCTGTAGGTTCGGTGAAGTATAGACATGACCAGAACACCTTCCGATCAATGATCAGCATCGGAGCCGTGGACACCCATATTGATCCCTATACCCACACGAATAAATATTCGAGTGAACCTCCAGTTGCCGTGTGCTATTCCTGTTGCTTCGTGATATGTTACAAATACCCGAGGTGAGACATGTTGGCATTCCCGTGGATCAACAACTTGTCCACTATGCTAGTTACCTCGTTACCGGTATTGTTCTCTTTTCTCGTTCCCGTGTTCCGGCATCCCCGTGATCAAATCACAAAGTGTCTGGCCAGACGATGATGGATACCGTAACACCGAGAGGGCCCAGAGATATCTCTCCATCATCAGAGGAGCAAATCCCAATCTTGAGCTATCAAGTTACTTGACATACTTTTCCATGAACCCGTAAGCCGTCGTAATAGCCATCCAGTTACGGATGACGTTTAACAAACCCCAAAGTTCATGAATCAAGCATGAAGAAACTCAATACTCTCATGGTCTGAGGAATCATGCAAACGTTAACCATCTCTGTGTTATTAACCATTAACTTGTGACGAATGAATCTCATAGCATAACATCAATCGGGTCGATTCAACACAAATGTTCTTCTAACACTGTGCCCTCAAAGTTGCTGGCATAGACATGCCCATGATCAGGAAAACAGAACCATCATGCAACACTTGAGCTAGTCTTAGAGGCCAGACTAGGAATACATTTTACCGTTTATTATCCCACACGTGCATATGAGTCTTCCTCCGAGCCTCGTTTTATTTGCAGACTCGAGAATCATTGCAGTTATAGCATGGAACATAAACCTAATTATGAACAGGGAGATAATCAATAACATTTATTATTGCCTCTAGGGCATATCTCCTACAGAATCACCCTCGATGACCACGACCGAATAGCTACTCTACAGAGTTAACATCAGAAGTTCTACAAGAGGTTTCACCCTCGGCACTCGATAGTAATGCTACAGTGTCGTTACAACTAGGGGGGTGATGTGCGGTGTCGGGGCCTGGTCTTCAATCCCGTTGATCGGGTCTTCGGATAATCCAGCGGGGCAATCGGGATAAGTGGGGTCACTGATAGGTCTCTACCCAGCCTAAACTAAGCAGTTTAGGATATGCAGGTAATTATCAACAGCAGGTTACAATAAACAGGCTATGCATCAGAATAGGTAAAGCAGTAGCAGCAGCAATTCTAATGCAAGCATGAGAAATTAGAATGGGCGATATAGGGATGATCAAAGGGGGGGCTTGCCTGGTTGCTCGGCGGCAAAGGCAAGGTCGTCAACGGTGGTGTCGGCCTCCAGAGCTGCGTCGGTCTCGGGGACGACGTCGGGGTCTAACGAGAGAGAAGAGGGAGAGGAAACAGTATAAACACACAGCAAACATGAGCAACACAATGTACGACATGACAATATGCAGTGCCGGGTGTGTCCCAACGTATGGTTGCACAACACCGAGGAAGGGGGAATCCATCCGGGAATGTTTTCCCGGTTCCGGACATTAGTCAGACAGATGACTGGAGGGGAACGGTTCCATGTTCGAGTAGTTAGGGACGTGTGACAGACAAACGGACTGCGTATTCGGATTCGTCTCGAAATTCCGAGCAACTTTCATGTACAAAGTTTTTCCATCTGAGCTACGGATTATTTTATATGATTTTTCATAGTTTTTATTGATTTTCTAGAATTATTTAATTAATTAATTTCGAATTATCCAAAATAGTGAATGCTGACATCAGCCTGACGTCAGCATGAGATCAGCAGACTGTTAGGGTTAATTAGGGTTTGATTAATTCACTTAATTATAGATTAATTAGGTTAATCTGGTCATTAGGTTAATTAACTTTAATTATTCATTTATTTATTTTTCTATTTTTTTTTCTTTCTAAAAACGTTCTGTGGGGGGGTGGGCCCCGTCTGTCAGCGGCACCGGCCTATTGGGCGCGGGCGATGGGCGCGGCCCGCTCGGGCGCTAGCCCAGGGGCGCGCGGGCGCGGGCAACGGCGCCGCGGCGCGTGCAAGGCACGGCCACGGTGGTGGCGAACGACGCGGCTGGGGGCTGCGGTTGGCGCGCGAGCGGGCGGTGCAGGGCAGGCGGGAGCGACGGCGCGCGCGGGCGATGGCGAGGCCAGGAGGGTGCTGAGGAGGAGCCGGGGCGCGCGAGAGGGACGCCCCAGGGCCATGGTGAGCGCGGTCGACGCAGGTGAGGTGCACGGGGCGCGGCCATGTGCGGGCGCGCGCGCACCGGCGAGTAAGAGGCAGCGGCGGGACACGCCCCGGGGGGGTCGGGCGCCGGGCGCATGTGGCCGGGCGCCGAGCGAGGCGAGGAAGCGGCTAGGCTGCACACGCGCGCGTACGGGGCGAGGTCGGGCTACAGCGGGGCGCTCGGTGCGGGAGCAGAGGGAGGGGGAAGGAGATCGGGGCGCGGCTCACAAGGGGTCTGACGGGGAGGGCAGTGGGCGCAGGGAGGAGTCGGGGCCGGCGCGACGAGGCGGCGAGGCTCGACGAAGGCCTTCGGGAGGAGGTCAAGGAGGTGGCGACGAACGGCGAGGCGTCAGGCGAGCAGCCGTCGGGGGCGAGCACGAGCGCCCGATCCGGTCTGGATCGGGGGGGAGGCGTGAGCGAGGTGGGGAATTAGGGTTTGGGTTTCTGGCTGGGGGGGGTTATAGGCCAGGGGTGGCCGGCCTGGTGGGGTGGCCGACTGGGTCGGCTGGGTCGAGGCCCAGGGGGGGAAGAGTGGGGATTCTTTTCCTTTTCTTTTTCTATCTTCTTTTATTTTCTGCTTTGTAAATGTTAGGGCTCTAAATGAATTTTGTAAAAAGTGTGACCTAGTCCATAATTAGCAGTGCACTATATCCTAACAACAAAAACTAGTTTGGGCAAAACATAATTTCATATTTGGTTTAGAATAATTAAAAGGTTATTAAATAATACTTTCAGCCACTGTCTGTGGATGTTTGAGTCACTTACCCAATTCGGATAATGTTGGTTTCAACTTTAGAATTGTCTCTGAATTATTTACGATATTATGAACAATTTAGTTTCTGATTTGAGCAACTTTTATTTTTACTTTTAGTTTGAATTTCCATTTGCATTTGAATTTGAAAAGAGATATGACACAAATGATGATTAAGCATTGTTAATCATGGTGACTTGGCATAATCAAAATGGTGATTACTGTGGCTAACCACTGGGGGTGTTACAAAACATATGTATGGAGTGTTGATGTTTGAATACACAATGGAACAACTTTGTTGTGGCACCGTGATTTGGAACCAGAAATCCCCACACGGAGCGAGGGTTAGTTGACGACGCATTGCATGTATGTATGTCACACCACACTTCGAGCCGATGATAGGGATTCATGCATGCATGCATAGTATGCGCTCAAACTTAGGTCTGAATCTCACCATGACCTACTACGATAACACAAACCAAAGGAAGAATCCACCATGGTAACCTATCTCGTTGTAGGTCAAAGTGATCATGGATGTCCACGCGGGGCCACGAATATACAGGCTTGTCGCCAATAACCACGTGAGGGAGTGTACCGTTCGAAGACAACCACTGCATGCATATGTATGTATGGAGGTGATGCGTGCATGTTTGAATACCATGCAAATTGATGTGGCGCATGCATCAAAAATCATATAGTCCCCACACAGAGCGAGATCGGTTCATGACGTGTCGTGGTACTGCCAACTTCGACTCGGTGGGAGGGATTCATGCGTACACATGCGTGTGTGCTCAAACTATATCATGTCATCCCAGAGCATGACCTATATATATACCGTAATACAAACCAAAAAAATAATCCCCTCCTAAGTCAAATTATCCTCTCTCGTTGTCGAGCAAAGTAGTGATGGACCAAGCGGGCCCACAAATGGAAAGCATCGATATCGCTGATAACCGCGTGAGTGGGTGCCAGAGGACAACCGCCATCGCTTTGCATGTGGCCAAACATATGTATGGAGAGGTGTGTGTGGTTGTGACGTTTGAATACCAAAAATGCACAACTTAGATGTGGCACATGCCTCGAAAACCATAAAGTCCCCACACAGAGCGAGGTTCATGAAGCGTACTACATATGCTAGTCCCCTTACCCATCTTTGATGCATACTATATGCTCTTACCGTAATACAAACCAAAATCAATCCTCCTTGATGGTGAAATTAATTAACCTCTCTCGATGCAGGTCAAAGTGATGCATGCATGGACGACGACCTCACGGGCCCACAGATGGAAGCGTCACACATGAGTGTCCTAGGATGACCACGTTTGCATGCATGTGGCCCAAAGAGGTGTTGTGTGATGTTTGAATAGCCAACGCACAACTTTGATGTGGCACGTAGCTCAGAAACCGAAAAGTCCCGACACTTATTTGATTGATTTAGTACATTGATTGATTTTCTAGGGGTATAATGTGCAAAAATCAAATTTGAGCTACATGCACACGTGACAGTGCACCTAAATGGATTGGAAAAACACATGTCTCTCACTGGGTGCATGTTTACTCCCCGTGCAAGAAATTTCAAACATTGAGAATCTTGATTTTTAAAATCTAGTACATCCAAAACTTATTTGAAATTCATGGAACTTATCGTGTTGTCATATGGACACCAATACACAGTGGTATTGTACTTTTTTGTCAAATTTGAGACAAGTTTTGATGTAATCTTTATCTTCTTACAAATGGGAGATTATTAATAATTGGGAACCAATATCGCAAACGGATTATTTATCCGAACCGTGGGCGTTAGACCAACAATGGATACGTGCCATGCTTCGGTTAAGCAATAAAGCGGCAGCATTAATCATCAAAATAGAAAAACAATATACGTGCCGCCACGCGACCTTCGTGCTGTGCGAGCAGGCGTGAGTTGACGGGACGCATGCGAGCAGTCCGCCGCGCAGGCAGACCAGGAGGCGCGCATGCAGGTGTGTGAATTGACGGGAGGCATGCTTGCTGTGCAGTGTCATCGGGAGGCGTGCGAGTAGCTGTGTGAAATGACGGTAGGCATGCCAGCAATCCGGTGCGCAGGCTCATCGGGAGGCGAGCGAGCGGTTTGACCGCCGCCCGCCTCTCTCCCACTACTCCATATTAATGGCGCGCCCGAGCGGCCGCACC
Organism: Thinopyrum elongatum; assembly: GCA_011799875.1. Taxonomy (NCBI): domain Eukaryota; kingdom Viridiplantae; phylum Streptophyta; class Magnoliopsida; order Poales; family Poaceae; genus Thinopyrum; species Thinopyrum elongatum. The sequence goes on from CM022299.1 coordinate 410,317,244, forward strand.
CCCCATCCTCGCCACACACACAATCCTCTCTCTCCGCCTGCATCCTCGACGCCGCTCTCAGTCCTCAAAGCCATCAGTGTATGAGGATGCCGCCAAAGCGCCCCATCGGAGGGAGTGGCGACGCCGGGGCTGCTGAAGCACCGGAGCACGGCATGAAGATGGAGACCGAGGTTGCCGTCGCCGCCGACGAGGTATCGCTGCACCTTGACGTCGTCGACGGCGCCGTGCTTCCACAGCCGGAGCCGGAGGTCCATACTGACTCCGGCGACAACTCCGATGAAGACTCGGGCGACGACTCCGACGACGACGGAGAACCGGTTAGTCATCTATACCCATTTATGTGTCAAATACATCCTAGGGTTTCTCTGGTTACTCCTGCCTCCCCCTTTTTGGAATAGAAATCCTATGGTTATGTTCTCTCAATCCATGAAATCTGAGTAAGTTTCGTTAGATCCATGTAGTGTATTGATTGTTTGAATGGTACAAATGATAAGTGATTAGTTGTTTCATCTGTGCAAATGATTTCTGCTAATAATGCTCCTAGGGTTAGTGTTCATGCTAATAATTCCTAGCCAGGTCTTGATAATTGATTTTGAATGACCTCCATAAATGTTTGTGCCATTTTTGTCAAGATTGTATGTACATAGACGATTGTGCTTAAAAATCAAACCATAATCTTTGGATAAGTCTAAAAAATAGCCATAAATTCCTAATCCTACTTTACAGCATGTAAAAATTGATTTGATGCCAAATTTTGGTAAGTGCCAAATGTTCGCTAGAGATTAGTTTGTATTGCAAATTTGACGCCACATTTTTTTACTATATGTATAGGTGCTATCTGACGATGTCGACAGCGAGGATGAAGATGGCCAGGGGAGGTACAAGAGGCAAATCCGCAGGGAGCTTTATGCGGGAATCCATAACAAGCGTATTAGGACCTGGAACGGGGCTTTCGATGCCCATTTTGCAACCAAAAGCTTCATGACGCGTATCAAAGTGTTCTGGCACATGCAAGAGGACGAGCCGTTGGCTCCTTCAGGCAGAAGTATTCTCGCAGGGTGGCGCACGCCGCGTATGCTGAGTACCTGGAGAATCTTCAAGATCGTGCCGGCAGATGAGATGAGATGTGGGATTGAACTATGTATGGCTATGCAGTGTCTTAATTATAAATGTGCTTGAGTATGCTTAATGATGGTTGAACTGTATACTTATGGTTGAACTATGCTTGTGTACGCTTATTATCTATGTCTGAGTATATTTAATCTATGTTTACTTATGTCTAAATGTGGGATATGGATGCAATCAGTTCGGTTAATGGAATCTACCTCCGTCCTGATTTATTGGCCCCCTTTGTAATTTGTGTTAAATTTTGACCAAAGATTTAACTGACAAAATGTTAGTGCAGGTCAGCAAAAATTATATCGTTGGATTCGTATTTGAACATAGTGTTCAATGATATAATCTTTGGTGACAGGCACAAACATTTGTTAGTTAAATCTTTGGTCAAAATTTGGCACAAATTACAAAGGGGACCAATAAACCAGGACGGAGGTAGTACGTCAATCACACATGGTTCCCAAATTGGAACCGTGTGCAATGACTTTCCTTTACCCAGTTACGTCAATCACACATGGTTGGCTCTAGCAAACTATTGCCTCTGAAAGTCCTTGTGGGACAGAAAACCCTCACCACCCAATTCAAAAGAAAAAAGAAAACCCTCACCATCCCCACGTCACAAAAACCCTCATCCCGCCCACCCCCCCTCTGGTACCCATTCACACCTACACAAGCTCCTCCACGACTCTGTATGGCACCGCCTATCGCCGCGACAACCACTTAGCTCGACGCATGTCGCCACCGCCAGGCTGCCGGCAAACCCCATCGCATTTCGCCACTTCCGCTTCCCGCCACCTATCGCCATCAACTTTCTTGATGCTACTCACGGTTGACCCAGCTCCGCCCAATTGGGGAATCCGCGGTATTGAGGGTTTTTTCTCATGGACAACAAGGTAACTAATTTACTGAGATATTCTCTCATCTCTTATCCCAGTTCATCTGCCTCTTTTACTCACCCGGCCGAAATCACCGTGAATTCATTTTTATTCGAGCTGATTTGAGGGTTTTCTTTCATTCATAGAGTCTACAGTGCGCAGACACATCAAAACTTTGCGGCCTCGGCCAGACATCCGTGGAGTTCCATCTCACCGTAACAGATGACTTGAGGATGCACATGGTATGTTCAATCTCACCGTACATCGGTTGGCATGGCCTACTTTCCTGAACATATACTATATATTGCTACATCTGGATAAAAGGTGCCACATGCAGCACATATGTCAAAAGGGATTTTTTTCCTCTTCTTTCTATATAGGCAAATTAATGATGTATTGTGCTTTCGATTACTCTCATATTTCCATGATATCATGGTTACACTATCTGTTTAATTATAGTTTTTTGTCGTTGGATTTCAACTGCTGTACTGTTCTTTCAATTTCGCCCATATTTGCATTTTACCATATTCTTTAACAATCCTACCATTTTCTGCAGCACATCCCTTGCTATGCAACAACATTTGTAGTACACAATCTTGCCCTTTACATAACTCAAGACTGCAGGGATGTCATACTGAACACAAACCATGGATTTACAATTGTTGCTACTAGAAGACTTGATGAACGTGGTGACTCCTATTTTGGCACATGCCTTTGGACAGAAATTTCTAAGTTTTACGTACTGAAAGCTGGCACTAAAATTGCACTGCACATAAAAGAGCCTGGTCATGAGATATATGCTAACTTCCCGACGATATCATCCGTCCAGACTTTGTTCGAAGTAAGTGTTCTTTTCAAGTATCTTCATGTTGACTTACCCAGCAATATCAAAGGAATTGTGTAGTATTTAAGCAACCAATTGTTATTCCATTTTCTTACTATATTCCTACCTACAAACTTCTAGTTACCAATACACTTTTCTTTTTCCCTGTCTTAACTAAATGTTCCCTGTACTCCGACTTCTATCAGAAAGCACCGCTGACGAGGAGACTCTGGAGGTGGAGAACGAGGCTGCCAACAAGCGGAGGCGGGTCGAGCAAGAACCGCAAGCGACTCCAGCAGGCCTAGGCTTCATCAGCAGCCTCCCCGATGATATGTTGATAGTCATCATCTCCCTCTTCCCAATCAAATATGGGGCACGGACAACCGTCCTTTCCCGGCGTTGGCGCCCCCTATGGCACTCCACCCCTCTCGACCTCATCGACGCCCATGAGCTCTGCCATGGCTATCGCAAAAGCTTTGATGCGTTGTCCTAGATCCTCGGCAGTCACCCTGGCCCAATCAGAGGCCTTAGCATGGCCAAGTTCCATTCCAACGGCAAGGACCAAGCCAAGCTTGACGAGTGGTTCCGATTCCCCACCCTAGATCAACTCGAGGAGCTCAGTTTTAATGATGGGCATATGCGCTTGCTGCCAATGTCCGCGCTCCACTTTGTGCCCACACTGCGCCTCGCCAAGTTCATGAACTGCCATTTCCTCCCCCCCCCCGCCTTGATGACGCGCCCGCTCTTTTTCTACCACGACTGAAGCACCTCGAGCTCGTCGCCATCTGCATCCCAAAGGTTGACATGGAGCGCCTGCTCCGCAGCTGTACTGCACTCGAGTACCTTCGTCTTCAGGCGATCAATGAGTTCAGTAGCTTCCACATCATCTCCATGACTCTCCGGACTATTTATGTGTGTTGCTGGTGCTGCAACAAGAGATCACAAAAGATGTACCACAATATGCTCATTGAGGACACACCTTCACTTGAGAGATTACTTGTAGTTGATCAAGAAGGTCCAACAAGAATCAATGTCATTTTTGTGCCGAAATTGACAATGGTGGGCTACTCGCCCGTAAAATACTCCGAACTTGTTATTGGATCCACACCCGTTTAGGTACACCAGGCGCCTTCTACCTCTCCTTCTTGAAATTAACATTATTTCTAATTTTGAAGATGTATGTTCGTCCGTCATCTAGAAAATGGTTCCGACAAGCTTGACCCCGAATCTGCGCACAGTGAAGGTCTTGGCACTAGAATCTATCGGCCCTAACCTGGACCAAGTTGTCAGTTTCCTGAGATGCTTTCCATGCCTGGAGAAGCTATATATCAAGGTGATGTTCCTTTCTTGTTAAATGTTAACCATAAGCGAGTTCAATTTTTTGGCACCTTTTCCCAAGTTTATAATGACAATGTACTACGATTTCTGAAGGAATTTTGGAGGATTTCAGTACATACATGTTTCCCCCCATATTGGTTGCTTGATTCATATGGTTACAATCCATAAGCATTTCTCCTTTGGATTCATCTGTACTAGTTTTCTTAGGGAATTTTTCATCCACTCCAAACTCTTGTGAAGAAGGCTACATTTTTCTAGATTGTAATCAAATGGCCATGTTAATCATGTCGGATCAAAGATGGCACGTTAGTGCATTTTACAAATCATGCAGACCAAATAGGCCTGTAGTAGTGTTCAAAACTGCATATAGGCACTAACACGTTTTCTTCTTTTGTAGAGAAGATTAGGCCCGGTGGTGGATAATGTGATACAATATAACAATCACATCAAATGCCTAGATTCGCATCTCACAGAAATTACTTTGAACTCCTACAGAGGGACCTTGCCGGAAATTATATTCGCCAGGTTCTTTGTTGTCAGAGCAAGGGTGCTGAAGGTAATGAGGTTTGCCCTAGATTTATTTCACAAAAATGAATGGTTTGTTGATTAGCGCTGGCGGTTGCGGCAGAATGGAAAATGCTCTGAAAAAGCTGAATTTCATTTTTGAACTTCAGATGACAGAGTAATCAGAGGTCATCGTGTCAACCCCATACATGACTTGTCAGTGGCTGATCCCTTTGCATAAATGATGAGGTTTCGAAACCAGCCTTACTAGTGGTAATATTAGTTTGAACCTCTCTTATATCCATGTTCAGCTGATCAGCGCGGGCGTTTGTAGCAGAATGAGCTGAATTTCATTTCTAATATCAGTTTGAACCTTGTAATCTTCGAATTTGAGCCATATAACTCTGGAATTTGAACCTTGTAATATTTGGAGCTTTTGTGGTACAATCATTGAAATGGCATCGTATGAGACTCGTATATTGGTAGTACTATTTTGACCTTAATATGCAATGGACTTAGATTTTATTAACCATTCTCGAATGTGTTTCCCTTGTCGATCTCATAGCACACGATCTATATAGCTAACTCGACTATGATCTTTGACATTATTGCACACAGTTGGTTTCTTCAACCGTGTGCCCTATAGAGCGCATAATTAATTATCACACTCGAGTGTCCATCATCACCCTTCTGTGTAACTTTGACCTCATCACCCACGGGTAAATTTATGATCGAAGTCATTCCACACACTTCGTTTTTACAAAGCTTTTTGCCAATAAACGCCCAGGATTTGCCCCTCTTCTAGCCGACGCGTAGCCAAACTAGTCGGGCGGGAAGCTTGCGTGGTATACTGCGTGGTTGCAAGGGAACAGGCTCCCCAATCCTAGATTTGGCGCCTCTTCGAGCCCACGTGTGGTCAAACGAAATGCGTGCGGGGTGCTCAAGCGTGCACTGGAATCCTCCGCTATGAACGCTGTGGCAAGACGTCACGATTACAGGCCGGCTGACCCCCATTTATTACAGCGGCCATTTAACCCTTGTGTCTCTTCAACCTTTAGATCATGTCCAGTATTGCAAGAAGCACACCCACCATGACAAATTCTTAGAGGGTATCCTGCGTGGCTCCAATGCCGCTCCGAGCGGCTGCCGACGATGAGCAGCAGTTCACCATGCATGCCGTGGTGGACACCCACAAAAGGTTCATGGAGCTCTCGGTGGTGTACAATAACAACCCAGTCTGGGTGGAGCACTCCATCCACATCATGGAGCTGTTGCTTGCCGAGGAGAAGTACAAGGTGGGGTTCGATCTTGAGTACACTCGCGCTCGTGCCGGGTCTCGTCCCAAGGTCGCCGTCGCCCAGATGTGCGTGCGTAATCACATCCTCGTCTACTACTACTACCTGGCCACAAGGCCTTGCGAGTGTTTCGCCAGGTTTGTCAACAGCCCCCACTACATGTTCGCTACAGTGGACATCACCAACGATGTAAAGGTGCTCAATAATTAGGGCATCGCCTGCCAGAATCTTGTCGAGATCCAGGGCCAATACAAGATCTGGGGCAGCAAGAAGCATGAGAAGGACTCACTAGTTCACCTCACCGAGGTCATCATCGACCCCTACTACAGAGACATGAAGGATTCCTGCAACAAGGACAAGTGTGCCTGGCACTCGGCCTGGATGGAGAAACTCGACAAAGCTCATGTCGTGTACGCGGCCAAGGAGGCGTACATGAGCTACGAGATGTACAGGCGGATCGTTGACATGAGGAAGTGCCTCCTTCCCCAAAACGGCCAGGGATCCAGCAGGAAGCAGAGCAATGGCAACCGTCATCACAGCAACATGTAGATGATTAGATGCTCATTTCTCCTAGTTTAGTATGCATGTAATTGCTTACTTTGGTGTGTGGAAATGTTATGTGTGTAGTCACTTGTGTAATTGTATGCTTAATTTGGTTATGCAATGCTGTTTTTTTAAGTATATATGTTGTAGGCAGAGCGTAGATGTTGTGCGGACAGAGCAAATCACATCGCACATGGACTAAACAATGGAACCCGTCGGTGATGATTTCATCAATCACTCACAATTGTATACCAACAATCGTTTGATCACAACACACATGGCTTGTTAACAGGAATCGTTTGTGTTGTTATCGGTCTTCCCACACATTTCTAATTACTGACATGTTTCCCGCGTATCACACACATCTTGTTAAGTTGAACCATTTCTGTTGTGTTGGCTAATCACAAACAGTTCATCCGAGTGAACTATATGCCGTATATCACAAACACCTTGATCTGGTTGACCGTTTCTGTTGTGTTGCCTAATCACAAATAGTTCATCCGAGTGAACTGTATGTCATATATCGCACACACCTTGATATGGCTGACCGTTTCTGTTGTGTTGCCTAATCACAAACAGTTCATCCGAGTGAACTGTATGCCGTATATCGCACACAGCTTCATCTGTCTGACCGTTTCTGCGATTGTGCTCATCACAAATAGTTCATTGGAGTGCACCGTATGCCCCGAATCACACACGTAACTATAATGTGAACCGTGTTTGATGTCTCCGCCATCGCAAATGTTTTGTATCATTTTTTACGGTTTTATTACATCTTCGTTTGTGATTAATGTGTCGCACACAGTTTCATCGAAGGGTCTCTGATTGTAGTGTCGCGTTAGCAGCATCCTGCAGTAGTAGATGATCATACAAAAAAATTATGCTGGATTGAATTTTGCATCTAGAAATCTTTTAGATTCTGCCGCGGGTGGTACTTTTCTGGAAATCACATTAGGAGAAGCTACTAAACTCCTAGATAATATTATGGCAAATTACTCTCAATGGCATACCGAAAGATCTGCCACTAGTAAAAAAGTAGAAAGATGGATGAACTTATGAAATTGATTGCTAGCAAGAGTGCTCTTATTTATCCTAATGATATGCCTCTGTACACTTTGATTGAGAATAATAATGAATCTATGGATGTGAATTTTGTTAGTAGGAACAATTTTGGTAATAACGCGTATAGAGGCAATTTTAATCCTAGGCCATTTCCTAGTAATTCCTCTAATAATTATGGTAATTCCTACAACAATTCTTATGGAAATTATAATAATATACCCTCTCATCTTGAGAATAATATTAAATATTTCATTAATTCTGAAAAGAATTTCAATGCCATGGTAGAAGAAAAATTGCTTAAGATTGATGAATTGGCTAGAAACATGGATAGAATTTCTTATGAGATTGATTCCTTTAAGATTAGATCTATGCCACCCAACCTTGATATTAATGATTCTCTGAAATCTATTCAAATTTCTATTGATGAAAGTAAGGAGAGAATTGCGAGAATGCGAGCTAAGAGAAATTGGCTAGAAAAAGCATGTTCTTCTAGTTTTTGTGATAATCATGATGAAGTTCTTAAAGTGATTGGCGTGAATCCTATTGAATCTTTGTTTGCTAAAATTAAACTTGATGAAAAAGGGCCTGGAGAAGAGTCAACTTTAGCTAGAAGGCGTCCCGATAATTTGGAGGGTGATGATCTTAATGAAAAGATTGATAAAAGTGGGATTGGCGAGGTCAAAACTTTAAGTAGTGATGAGCCCACTCTTTTGGATTTCAAGGACTTTAATTTTGATAATTGTTCTTTGATCGAGTGTATTTCCTTGTTACAATCCATGCTTAATTCACCTCATGCTTATAATCAAAATAAGGCTTTTACTAAACACATCGTTGATGCTATGATGAAATCCTTTGAGGAAAAACTTGAGTTGGAAGTTTTGATCCCTAGAAAGCTTTGTGATGACTGCTAACCTACTATTAAGATTAAGATTAAAGATTATGAGTGCTATGCTTTTTGTGATTTGGGTGCTAGCATTTCAACTATTCCTAAAACTTTATGTGATGTACTAGTGAAAGTGCAACTAATCCTCGGGTGGTTTTGGTAATTCATAACAACATATAGCTCATTGAACTAATATCCAGTCAAGTTTAATAGTTCAGAAAGTTCAATTGATGAAATGGCATGGACTAGAGATTTGGACCCCTCAAAATGCTAAGGACACACATTGGAAAAAGCTCAAGACTCTTCATTTCTATTTTAGTGATCCAAGATCACATTGAGTCCATAGGAAAGTCAATACTATTAAAAGGGGATGAGGTGTTGCTTAATGGATTGTTTGCTCAAAGTGCTTAGTGATATTGCTCCAAAGCCCTCAACCAGTTTCTCATTCCAAATATGTCCAAAACCCAAAGTCAAACTCGGCCCCACCGAATCATCCTATCCGGAGACACCGAGTTCATATGACATAGCCACTGCCAGAAACCCTAACAGTTTCGTCACATTGATACGGATCTCGGTCTCACTGAGATGGCCTTACAAACTCTCTGTTGTCGGTTGCAATTGTTTCAGTCTCGCCGAAATTGCGATCGGTCACACCGAGTTGGCTTGACATCTTCAGTGTTGCCTTATTGCTTCACTTCGGTCTCACCGAGTTGATGCAATCGGTGCCACCGAGTTGATGTTTGCCCTAAGCCCTAGCACATCGGTCCCACCGAGTTGTTCCAGTCGGTCCCACCGAGATTCCTAACGTTCACCTTTTGAACTAAATTGGTCTCACCGAGTTCTTCTATTCGGTCTGACCGAGTTGGGTCAAATGTGTGTAACGGTTGGATTTTGTGTGGAGGCTATATATACCCCTCCACCCCCTTCTCCATATGTGAGAGAGCCATCAGAACGTGCCTACACTTCCACCATACATTTTCTGAGAGAAAACCACCTACTCATGTGTTGAGATCAAGATATACCAACCCTACCACAAGAATCTTGATTTCTAGCCTTCCCCATGTTGCTTTCCACTCAAATCATCTTTCCACCATATCCAAATTTGTGAGAGAGAGTTGAGTGTTGGGGAGACTATCATTTGAAGCACAAGAGCAAGGAGTTCATCATCAACACAACATCTATTACCTTTTGGAGAGTGGTGTCTCCTAGATTGGTTACACTACAAAAAAAGACACATCCGTGACATTTTGGGCCGAACGAATTTTTTTCCTGTCATGCTTATGACACTTCTATGACGATAATTGTGACAAAAACACGTATCAAAATAGATGTGGTGGGCTCCTACTTCTATGACAAAAAATCATGACAAAAAATGGGCTTTTCGTCCTGGGCGGGCTGGAGACGCAGCTGCATGACATTCTTTGGGCCGTCCATGACGGAAAAAATCATGGTAGAAGCGAGGGCGAGGAAAATATCGGGGAGTTCCCGGTTACGGTGGGTGGTCGGGGCTGAGCGATGCACTGTAGTTTGCGCATTTCTCTCGTGTACGCAGGTGTGTGCGAGGCGTTGGCTAACTGAACCCGAGCGATCGCATGTTACTGAACCCGAGCGATCGATCCCTTGGCTGTTAACTGAACCTGAGCGATTCATTCGCTGCTAACTGAACCCGAGTTATTCCTTCGCTGCTTCTGCTAACTGAACCGAGCGATCGATCACTGTTGCTGCTTACTGAAACCGATCGAGCCCCCGTGAGAGATGTAGCCAGCCGGTGTTGGGTTGCCTCTCGATGAACAGTGACCGTTGCTACCATGCGCGCGGTACGTAGAACGAGTCGAGACGTGGTGAGTCGAGCCGGTTGGTTGGCTGTGGATCAACAGTTCCCGGTGGGGGTTGGATGAACAGGACCCCGTGGTAGTAGGCCGTTGCCGCTGGATGAACAGGACCCTGAGGAGGCCACCGCACCCCAGCCGGTTGGGGGTTGATGAACTGGACCCCGTGGAGGCTCTATGAATAGTAGCAGGTGGAGGCTGGATGAACAGTAGCCCGTGGAGGCTGGAGCGAGGCCGTAGACGGTGGATGAACAGGACCCCGTTTCGACCATAGGCACTCTAACAGAAGTCTATTTCCTCCGTTTTGCGGTACGCCACACCCCTCCCGATCAACAGGACCCCGTTTCGACACTAGGCACTCGAACAGAAGTCCGTTTCCTCCGTTTTGCGGTACGCCAGACCCTTCCCAATGAATAGGACCCCGTTTCGATCGTACGCGGTCGAACAAAAGGCCCGTTTCCTCTGTTCTGCGGTACGCCAGACCTTGTTTCGGCTGTTCCGTCCAAGCCGGTTGGCTCCCGATGAACACGACGTATTGCATTGCCTCCCGATGAACACGACGCATTCCGTTGCCTCCCGATGAACACGACGCATTTTCTCCATTCCAACCCAGCCGGTTGGCTTTCAATGAACATGACGTCGTTGCTGCCGTCCGTTGCCTCTCCATGTACACGAGCCCTGGTCGTACGTATGCACGAGTACGCGTTCAAGACCCCGCCCGTATGTACGTACGTGGCCGTATTTTTTGGCATCTGGCTATACGTACGTGTACACGGTTTTGACTGGACTGCCTGAACTGCTACCACTCCTTACTCAGCCACGGTTCATCGTGGCAGACAGACCGATCGACTGGTATGTACACAGACAACGCTACGTACGCTTCGACCGGGTGGGTCCGAGCTGTCAGGGAGGACAAGGAGGCACTTCCTTGAGTGCGAATATATAGCTGGCGGGTCCCAGCGGTCAGGGGCGGAATTATATATTTTTTGCCCGTAATAAGGAGGCACTTCCTTGCATGCAAAGATGTTGTTGGTGGGTCCCAGCTGTCAGGGGCAGGCATAAGGAGGCACTTCCTTCCTTGTGAAGATATACGTGGTGGGTCCTAGCTTTTAGGGGGAGGAATAATTTTATTTTCGTGTAATAAGGAGGCGGTTGCATGCGTGCGTCCATGGACCTGGTGTGTCCCCACTGTCAGCCTCTCCACGTACAGTCCTCTTCTGATGACTGTTTGTTGACCACGTTGACCATGCCGCGCCGAGCGCACCAAGGCGGTGGACGACGGCGAGGCCCCGGACGGCAACGAGCCGATGATGGGAAGACATGGCTAAGAGATGTACAAGGGTTAACTGGTTCTGGTCTGGCGTGGTTCTCCAGTCGGCAGAGAATAACAGGAGGTGTGGAGGGGTGGAGGGATGGCTTGGCCGGCGGTGGGGTAGCGCTTCACAGCGAATCGTGCTAAGCAGAGCTGCTAGCAGCCGGAGGCGGGCGCAGGTGGTCCCGGCGGCGCTGGAGGAAGAAGACGAGAGATTGAAGATGAATGCCGGTCGTTGGATGTAAATCCAACAGCTATCGATGTCAGAATCATTTGTTGACTAAGTTGACAATACCTTGCGTTGGCTTCAACCTATTGGCCCACATTTCAGCCTCCAAAAATGTCGCAGATATTCAACCCATTTTTTTAGAATGTACAGTCCATTCGCTGCGCTGGGTGAACAAATAATATAGCGTCCATGCAGCCCATTTATTTTTTTTCTAAAAAAACTACAGCCCATTTGCACTTTCTAGAAATATACGAATTTGCTGGCCTGGGTGAGCAAATAATATAGTGTCCACGCAGCCCATTTATTTTTTTCGAAAAAAACTACAGCCCATTTGCACTTTCTAGAAATACACGAATTTCCTGGCCTGGGTGAACAAATAATGTAGCGTCCATGCGGCCCATTTATTTTTTCCTAAAAAATTACAACCCATTTGCACTTTCTCGAAATACATGATTTTGCTGGGCTGGTTCTAATTATAATGTTGGGTTGGGCGCAACAATGTTATCAAAAAATAAACAGGGGCTGAGCATTTTGTTATAAATATATTTAAATAATAAGTGCTTTATTTACATTGGTCCTTAAATCTTACCAAGCTTTTGTACACAATCACCTGTATTTTCGTTGACCTTAAGTAAAAAAACCCAGGATTTTATTGTTAAACATTTATTTTTATAAGTTCATAATACATGGGATACATTTTTTTCTTATATATGTAACTATCTGTTAAATATATGATGATAATAACAATAATATATAATAACATATAAAATAATATAAATATATATAATATAGTTAGAAGGGAAACATAAGTTGGACCTGGGGTTCCTATTCTTATATAGAAAAATAGAACAGACCTCTGCGTTTTCTTCAAAAAAATACATAAGTTGGGCTGCGGATGTTTAAGAAAAAATAAAACCTAGGATGGGAGGGCCATAGGCCGGTCGATACATGACGGCCCTCAAACAAATACAAACCGGCATGTCGTGGGCTGCAAATGTTATAAAAGAAAGCCTAGATCGGGCAGCCCACACCCCAGCTGATACTTGTTGGCCCACTGATAATAAATGATACATGCAGCTCCCCGATGACTAGCTTCATTGTAAATTTATCTCCTTTAGTAACTACGTTGACAAACCCGTGGCCCCCAACGCCAGTATAGCATTAGGAGGAAGTATTTTTTCAATGAGGCACTTGCTTGCGTACGGCCATGGACCTGGTAGGGCCATAGACGTGTTACAGTGGTGGTAGATGTTGTGCCTAATTTCGAGCGAAAGTACTGGAGTAGCCCAGTGGCCAAGTTCCACTCCCCAACTGCTGCTCCGCCCGGGTTCGATTCCATCTGATGCAGTGAAAATATTCACAAATTTTTTCCTCTGCCTCTGACACGTGGGTGCCCATTGTCATCTATGCACACCACCTCCAACACACTCAACATTGTGTGGGCATTTTGAAAATAGCATATCTTTTTGACTGTGCATCATATGAAGATGTGCTATGCATGAATGTTGATCAGCATGCTGTTAACTGGCTGGTAGTTCCATTTTTGACCATTAATAAAACTTCCAACATGATGCTATCCCTGTTTGAAAAGGGCGTGTTAATATAAATGCTCTGCCTCGGAAACTTGCAGTTTCTTATCTGAAACTGAAACTTGCAGTTTCTTCTCTGAGAATCACATTGTCTGCACTTTTATATGAAACTACATTTTTTAAAGTGCTAAAAATAGATCTCTAGAATTCATAAAATACTTCATATGCTCAATACTACAAATCTGAAATTCAAAAGACATTCATATCTGAAAGTACTCTCAAATATGAAACACAAAACACAATTCACAACCTGCAAATACTGACAACCCTAAGCTCCTCCTCAGACTATTTGGGGGGGAGTCCCCTCCTATTCCTCGGCGGCAGACAGCCGCCCCGTGGGACAAGGTGAATGGCGAGGGAGAGGATGGCAGGAAAGCGTCGTCGCGCCAACTGTTTTTCTCCTCTTGCAGTTGGGTTCGGTCGACGAAGACTCCACCGGCTCGCTCTGCCACGGCACCCTCACAAATGGCACCGTGTAGATGCTCGATCCTTTAATCTCGGGTGGATGCTCCATCTTGGATCGATACTCCCACCACCACAGCCACATGATCGGATCCGGTGAATCTGTTTGCTCCATGGCCCAGAGGAGCAGCTCTATGTACTCCCGCGTGACTCCCTCCCGGTGTATCGCCTCCTTTTCGCTCTTTTCTAGATATTTGGCCATCGCTTTAGCCATCGCCGCTAATTACTCTGGGTTGTCAAAGCAAGACTGTATCTCCAACATCCTTGCTAGCTTCACAGGGTCGCCGCCCATGAGCCACATGTATCGGTTCTACTCCTCCATTAATCTACTTCTCCACAACACCTTCACTCGCCGGCGGTGGTTTTTGAATGGAAGAGGAGAGGAATGGTGCTGGTTTTGGGTTAGAATGGGAGAGGAGCGGCGGTGGTTTTGAAATGGAAGAGGAGAGGAGCAGCGGTGGTTTTGAAATGGAAGAGGAGAGGAGCGGCGCTGGTTTTGGATTGGAACAGGAGAGAAGCGGCGGTGGTCTAAGAGGAGAGGAGCGGCGCTGGTTTTATTTTGGGTCAAAGTTTGATCACGTACTGTATTTGACAAACAAAATGTGAATGCATGTCATCAAAAATAGTATCGTTTGGTTCATATCTGAATGTACTTTCAAATTGTATTATTTTTGCAACGTATAACATATATTTTATTTGTGAAAATCATGGTCAAATTTGACCTAGAATACAAGGGAGACTAGTTAATGTGGGGTCGCTTTCTTAATTGAAGGGTAAATTGATTTTGATTTGGATCCAGTCACAGCGCGCCGACCCTCTCGTCAAATCCTAAATCGCTGCCGCACGCTCCTCTCCCTCTTCTCCATTGCAAAACCACCCCCTCTCCTCTCCATCATCTCCATTCCAAAACCACCGTCTCGCCTCTCCCTCTTCTCCATTGCAAAACCACCCCCTCTCCTCTCCATCTTCTCCATTGCAAAACCATCGTCTCGCCTCTCCCTCTTCTCCATTGCAAGACCACTGTCTCTCCTCCCATCTTCCAAAGCTAGCACCGGACCTCTCAGAAGGACATCTATGGAGAGGATGCAGCAGCGAATCGGGCAGATTGCCGGTGGCGACCAGGCAAAGTTTGCCAGGTTGAAGGAGATCCTTACTTGGTTTGACAACGAGTGGGAGATTTTGAGGACGATGAGGGCCATGTGGCAATATATGCGAAAGAGCGAGACGGCGGTGATGAGGGCGGCGATGTACTCCTTGGTGGCAGTCACGCCGCAGTCCTTCGTGTTCATCGAGTATCTCCTCTGGGCGATGGAGCAGATAGATTCAGCCGAGATGAAAGTCAGGCGGAGGTGGTGGGCGTACAGGTCAAAGGTGGAGCATCCAGAGGATAACAAATCGATCGAGTACGGTGTGCCGTTCGTGAGCGTGCAGTGCCAGCCGGAGCCACAGGAGTATTCGTTCTCCCACCGCAAGAGGAGGCCGGATGGCGCGACATCGCTTCCCCGCCATTCTCCACTATTCCCTTGCTTCTCGCCTCGTTTCAACGGTGGCGGTAGGGTTTAAGGTAAGCTTCGCACTAACCTAATGTTCCATTTGCTCATGCTTACAATCAGTGTGATGGCTAATGAAAATCATGCTTACAATCAGTCTCTGAGTACTACGCCAATCGCCCTAAAATAGCTCTGGACCAAAAACAAAGTTGTGACACTGTGTACAAATAAACAAAAAAAGATTGGTGCTTCTTTCGGAAAAGAGTATTCCCTAGAAAAGTGCCAATATAAGCTACTAGTATTTGATTAGAGGATTTGCTGCCGAGAAAGATCCGTCCACAGAGAGCGCCACCCATCCCACTGGTGGTGCATGCCAATGCTTAGATGGAGCATGGTTGGTGTCGGTAATTTTTACTTGGCATCTCGCACTTTGCATATATGCCGGTTCCATCCGTACATTTGTGCAGTTCCACCAAAATGCAGCTGAATAACCCTATTTGCACAGATAATGAAAAAGCGTGATTACATTATAGTGGCACTAGTTGATGAAACATACACTAATAAATAGAAGAAACTTCATTTTCTTAATGGGAAAATATTGCGATAGTATCACAGTATGACATGCTGTGAGGACGAGATGGGCCCTACGACGCCTCATACGGTAGGCCTCATACTGGAAATCGACCCAATTGTGCCCGATACACCTTCTGCCAGTGATGAACATCAATGTACATCGGTAGTACAAGGAGGGGCCTTGAGACATTCCAATCTCTATTTTTGTGCAGCTCAACTAAAATTAAGCACCCCAGTTTGCAGTAACACTTAAACATTAACAATGTGACTAGTTGATGAAACATATACTAACAAAGAGAAGCACTTTCTTTATCTACATTGGAAATGAAATGAGAGAGAGGACACTCGCTCTATTTTAACTGTATTATTACTTCATTTTATCAGTGGCACTAGGGTCGAGCGGGTGGCAAGCGAGGTGTACCGTGCGTCACAAGGATGGAAGCCGGGGGTGCTTAGACTGGGATGCTAAAGCTGGCTCTTTCAGTCCATATCTTCCCCCCTGATGTTTCTGTCATAGCATTTGGGTTGTAATCCAAACTTGGTCAAGCTGGTGCTGCGTCCCCCTACCTGCCTAGCTTATGTGGCGAACTTGTCTCCTTCTAGTACTCGGTTCGTTCTAGTAGTAGTTGCATAACTGCCTGTTTACACTGAGATGTTGTCGGATAATTGTTCTCTATGGTTGGGTTTCTTTAATGAAATCGGAGGAAACCCCCTCTTTCGATATATAAACAAATCAGCGGCACTAGCGGTGCCAAAACATTGCCTCAAATTAATAGTGCCACTAGATTAAGGTGCAAAATAATAACATTACCGCTTTATCATGGCAGTGCCAAAACAATAGCACAAGAGCAGAGTCAACATGCAGGATCTTTGGCAAACGGTCGGACCAAAAAGGAACATACCGCGTTATGGGAACCATATCTGCAGTCAACGCCATCGTAGAAGGGATGACACCAGTCACCAACATGTTGGAAATATGCCCTAGAGGCAATAATAAAATGGTTATTATTATATTTCCTTGTTCATGATAATTGTCTATTGTTCATGCTATAATTGTATTAATCGGAAACCGTAATACATGTGTGAATACATAGACCACACCATGTCCCTAGTGAGCCTCTAGTTCACTAGCTCGTTGATCAATAGATGGTCATGGTTTCCTGACCATGGACATTGGATGTCGTTGATAACGGGATCACATCATTAGGAGAATGATGTGATGGACAAGACCCAATCCTAAGCATAGCACTAGATCGTGTAGTTCGTCTGCTAGAGCTTTTCTAATGTCAAGTATCATTTCCTTAGACCATGAGATTGTGCAACTCCTAGATACCATAGGAATGCTTTGGGTGTATCAAATGTCACAACGTAACTGGGTGACTATAAAGGTGCACTACAGGTATCTCCGAAAGTGTCTGTTGGGTCGGCACGAATCGAGACTGGGATTTGTCACTCCGTGTGACGGAGAGGTATCTCTGGGCCCACTCGGTAATACATCATCATAATGAGCTCAATGTGACTAAGGAGTTAGTCACGGGATCATGTGTTACGGAATGAGTAAAGAGACTTGCCGATAACGAGATTGAACAAGGTATAGGGATACCGACGATCGAATCTCGGGCAAGTAACATACCGATGGACAAAGGGAATTGTATACGAGATTAATTGGATCCCCGACATCGTGGTTCATCCGATGAAATCATCGTGGAACATGTGGGAGCCAATATGGGTATCCAGATCCCGCTATTGGTTATTGGCCGGAGAGGTGTGTCGGTCATGTCTTCATGGTTCCCGAACCCGTAGGGTCTACACACTTAAGGTTCCGTGACGCTAGAGTTGTTATGGGAAATTGTATGTGGTTTCGAAAGTTGTTCGAAGTCTCGGATAAGATCCCGGATGTCACGAGGAGTTTCGGAATGGTCCGAAGGTAAATATTTATATATGGGAAGTACTATTTTGGCCACCGGAAAATGTTCGGGATTTTTCGGTATTGTACCGGGAAGGTTCTAGAAGGTTCCAGAGTGGGGCCCACCTGCCTGGGGGGACCCACATGAATGTGGGTAGTGGGGGCAAGGCCCCACACCCCTGGTCAAGGCGCACCAAGATCCCCCCTTAGAAGGAATAAGATCATATCCCGAAGGGATAAGATCAAGATCCCTAAAAAGGGTGGATAACAATCGGTGGGGAAGGGAAAGGATGGGATTTCTTTCCTCCCACCTTTGCCAACGCCCCAATGGACTTGGAGGGCAAGAAACCAGCCCCCTCCACCCCTATATATAGTGGGAAGGTGCATGGGAGCTGCAACCCTTCCCCTGGCGCAGCCCTTCCCCCCTCCAACTCCTCCTCCTCCTCCGTAGTGCTTGGCGAAGCCCTGCCGGAGAACCGCAAGCTCCACCACCACGCCGTCGTGCTGCCGGAGCTCTCCCTCAACTTCTCCTCTCCCCTTGCTAGATCAAGAAGGAGGAGACGTCCCTGGGCTGTACGTGTGTTGAACGCGGAGGCGCCGTCCGTTCGGCGCTTGAATCGGATCTTCCGCGATTTGAATCGCCGCGAGTACGACTCCATCAACCGTGTTCTTGTAATGCTTCCGCTTAGCGATCTTCAAGGGTATGAAGATGCACTCCCTCTCACTTGTTGCTAGCATCTCCTAGATTGATCTTGGTGACACGTAGGAAATTTTTGAATTATTACTACGTTCCCCAACAGTGGCATCATGAGCTAGGTCTATGCGTAGATTCTATGCACGAGTAGGACACAAGTAGTTGTGGGCGATGATTTGTTTAATTTGCTTACCGTTACTAGTCCTATCTTGATTCGGCGGCATTGTGGGATGAAGCGGCCCGGACCGACCTTACACGTACGCTTACGTGAGACAGGTTCCACCGACTGACATGCACTTGTTGCATAAGGTGGCTAGCGGGTGTCTGTCTCTCCCACTTTAGTCGGATCGGATTCGATGAAGAGGGTCCTTATGAAGGGTAAATAGCAATTGGTATATCACCATTGTGGCTTTTGCGTAGGTAAGAAACGTTCTTGCTAGAAACCCATAGCAGCCACGTAAAACATGCAACAACAATTAGAGGACGTCTAACTTGTTTTTGCAGGGTATGCTATGTGATGTGATATGGCCAAAAGGATGTGATGAATTATATATGTGATGTATGAGATTGATCATGTTCTTGTAATAGGAATCACGACTTGCATGTCGATGAGTATGACAACTGGCAGGAGCCATAGGAGTTGTCTTAATTTATTGTATGACCTGCGTGTCAATGAAAACGCCATGTAATTACTTTACTTTATTGCGAACCGTTAGCCATAGTAGTAGAAGTAATAGTTGGCAAGACAACTTCATGAAGACACGATGATGGAGATCATGATGATGGAGATCATGGTGTCATGCCAGTGATGATGGTGATCATGCCGCGCCTCGAAGATGGAGATCAAAAGCGAAAGATGATATTGGCCATATCATGTCACTTTATGATTTGCATGTGATGTTTATCATGTTTACATCTTATTTGCTTAGAACGACGGTAGCATAAATAAGATGATCCCTCACTAAAAGTTTCAAGAAATGTGTTTCCCCTAAGTGTGCACCGTTGTGAAGGTTCGTTGTTTCGAAGCACCACGTGATGATCGGGTGTGATAGATTCTAATGTTCCCATACAACGGGTGTAAGCCAGATTTACACATGCGAAACACTTAGGTTGACTTGACGAGCCTAGCATGTATAGACATGGCCTCGGAACACGAGAGACCGAAAGGTCGAACATGAGTCGTATAGTAGATGCGATCAACATGGAGATGTTCACCGTTGATGACTAGTCCGTCTCACGTGATGATCGGACACGGCCTAGTCGATTCGGATCATGTATCACTTAGATGACTAGAGGGATGTCTATCTGAGTGGGAGTTCGTTAAATAATTTGATCAGATGAACTTAATTATCATGAACTTAGTCTAAAATTGTCTTTACAATCCATCTTGTAGATCCAATGGCCCACGCTAATGTTGCCCTCAACTCCAACGCGTTCCTAGAGAAAACCAAGCTGAAAGACGATGGTAGCAACTATACGGATTGGGTTCGTAACTTGAGGATCATCCTCATAGCTGCCAAGAAAGCATATGTCCTTAAAGCACCGCTAGGTGACGCACCCATTTTCCCAGCAACTCAAGACGTTATGAACGCCTGGCAGTCGCGTAGAAAGGAACATCAAGTGTTGATGGTGAATAAGACCACTAGTTTCAAGAAAGGCAAGGGTAAGAAGAACTTCAAGAAGGACAGCAAGGGAGTTGCCGCGCCCGGTAAGTCAGTTGCCGGGAAGAAGCCAAAGAATGGACCCAAGCCTGAGACTGAGTGCTTTTATTGCAAGGGAAATGGTCACTGGAAGCAGAACTGCCCCAAGTACTTAGCGGATAAGAAGGCCGGCAACGCCAAAGGTATATATGATATACATGTTATTGATGTGTACCTTACCAGCGCTCGTAGTAGCTCCTGGGTATTTGATACCGGTGCGGTTGATCACATTTGTAACTCAAAACAGGAGCTGCGAAATAAGCGGAGACTGGCGAAGCACGAGGTGATGATGCGCATCGGGAATGGTTCCAAGGTCGATGTGATCGCCATCGGCACGCTACCTCTACATTTACCTTCGGGATTAGTTTTAAACCTCAATAATTGTTATTTAGTGCCAGCATTGAGCATGAACATTGTATCTGGATCTCGTTTAATGTGAGATGGCTACTCATTTAAATCCGAGAATAATGGTTGTTCTATTTATATGAGAGATATGTTTTATGGTCATGCCCCGCTGGTCAATGGTTTATTTTTATTGAATCTCGAACATGATGTTACACATATTCATAGTGTGAATGCCAAAAGATGTAAGGTTGATAATGATAGTCCCACATACTTGTGGCACTGCCGCCTTGGTCACATTGGTGTCAAACGCATGAAGAAACTCCATGCAGATGGACTTTTGGAGTCTCTTGCTTATGAATCATTTGACACGTGCGAACCATGACTCATGGGCAAAATGACCAAGACTCCGTTCTCCGGAACAATGGAGCGAGCAACGAACTTGTTGGAAATAATACATACTGATGTATGCGGTCCAATGAGCATTGAGGCTCGCGGTGGCTATCGTTATGTTCTCACCCTCACTGATGAGTTAAGTAGATATGGGTATGTCTACTTAATGAAACACAAGTCTGAGACCTTTGAAAAGTTCAAGGAATTTCAGAGCGAGGTAGAGAATCAACGTGACAGGAAAATAAAGTTCTTACGATCAGATCATGGAGGAGAATACTTGAGTCACGAGTTTGGCACGCACTTAAGGAAATGTGGAATTGTTTCACAACTCACGCCGCCTGGAACACCTCAGCGTAATGGTGTGTCTGAACGTCGTAATCGCACTCTATTGGATATGGTGCGATCTATGATGTCTCTTACCGATCTACCACTATCATTTTGGGGTTATGCTTTAGAGACTGCCGCATTCACTTTAAATAGGGCACCGTCTAAATCCGTTGAGATGACACCATATGAATTATGGTTTGGGAAGAAACCTAAGCTGTCTTTTCTGAAAGTTTGGGGATGTGATGCTTATGTCAAGAAACTTCAACCTGAAAAGCTCGAACCCAAATCAGAAAAATGCGTCTTCATAGGATACCCTAAGGAAACTATTGGGTATACCTTCTACCTCAGATCCGAAGGCAAGATCTTTGTTGCCAAGAATGGATCCTTTCTGGAGAAAGAGTTTCTCTCGAAAGAAGTAAGTGGGAGGAAAGTAGAACTTGACGAGGTACCCCCTCTTGAACCAGAGAGTAGCGCAGCTTTCTATGGTGCCTGCACCGACTAGAGAGGAAGTTAATGATGATGATCATGAAAGTTCAGGTCAAGTTGCTACTGAACTTCGTAGGTCCACAAGGACACGTTCTGCACCAGAGTGGTACGGCAACCCTGTCCTAGAAATCATGTTGTTAGACAACGGTGAAGCTTCGAACTATGAAGAAGCGATGGCGGGCCCGGATTCCAACAAATGGCTTGAAGCCATGAAATCTAAGATAGGATCCATGTATGAAAACAAAGTATGGACTTTGACGAACTTGCCCGATGATCGGCAAGCCATAGAGAATAAGTGGATCTTTAAGAAGAAGACTGACGCGGATGGTAATGTGACCGTCTATAAGGCTCGGCTTGTCGCTAAGGGTTATCGACAAGTTCAAGGGGTTGACTACGATGAGACCTTCTCACCCGTAGCGAAGCTGAAGTCCGTCCGAATCATGTTAGCAATTGCCGCATTCTATGATTATGAGATCCGGCAAATGGACGTCAAAACGGCATTCCTTAATGGTTTCCTTAAGGAAGAATTGTATATGATGCAGCCAAAAGGTTTTGTCGATCCTAAGAATGCTGAAAAAGTATGCAAGCTCCAGCGCTCCATCTATGGGCTGGTCCAAGCATCTCGGAGTTGGAACATTCGCTTTGATGAAATGATCAAAGCGTTTGGGTTTATACAGACTTATGGAGAAGCCTGTATTTACAAGAAAGTGAGTGGGAGCTCTGTAGCATTTCTCATATTATATGTGGATGACATACTGTTGATGGGAAATGATATAGAACTTTTGGAAAGCATAAAGGCCTACTTGAATAAGTGTTTTTCAATGAAGGACCTTGGAGAAGCTGCTTACATATTTGGCATCAAGATCTATAGAGATAGATCGAGACGCCTCATTGGTCTTTCACAAAGCACATACCTTGACAAGATATTGAAGAAGTTCAATATGGATCAGTCCAAGAAGGGGTTCTTGCCTGTATTGCAAGGTGTGAGATTGAGCGCAGCTCAACGCCCGACCTCGGCAGAAGAAACAGAAAAGATGAGTGTCATCCCCTATGCCTCAGCCATAGGCTCTGTTATGTATGCCATGCTGTGTACCAGACCTGATGTGAACCTTGCCATAAGTTTGGTAGGGAGGTACCAAAGTGATCCCAGAATGGAACACTGGACAACAGTCAGGAATATCCTGAAGTACCTGAAAAGGACTAAGGATATGTTTCTCGTTTATGGAGGTGCCGAAGAGCTCGTCATAAAGGGTTACGTCAATGCTAGCTTTGACACAGATCTGGATGACTCCAGGTCACAAACCAGATACGTGTACATTTTGAATGGTGGGGCAGTCAGCTGGTGCAGTTGCAAGCAAACCATCGTGGCAGGATCTACATGTGAAGCGGAGTACATAGCTGCTTCAGAAGCAGCTCGGGAAGGAGTCTGGATGAAGGAGTTTATCACCGACCTAGGAGTGATTCCCAATGCGTCGGGCTCGATGACTCTCTTCTGTGACAACACTGGAGCTATTGCCATTGCCAAGGAGCCCAGGTTTCACAAGAAGACCAAGCACATCAAGCGCCGCTTCAACTCCATTCATGGTTACATTCAGGATGGAGATATAGATATTTGTAAAGTACATACGGATCTGAATGTCACAGATCCTTTGACCAAACCTCTTCCACGAGCGAAACATGATCAGCACCAGAACTCTATGGGTGTTCGATTCATCACAATGTAACTAGATTATTGACTCTAGTGCAAGTGGGAGACTGTTGGAAATATGCCCTAGAGGCAATAATAAAATGGTTATTATTATATTTCCTTGTTCATGATAATTGTCTATTGTTCATGCTATAATTGTATTATCCGGAAACCGTAATACATGTGTGAATACATAGACCACACCATGTCCCTAGTGAGCCTCTAGTTGACTAGCTCGTTGATCAATAGATGGTCATGGTTTCCTGACCATGGACATTGGATGTCATTGATAACGGGATCACATCATTAGGAGAATGATGTGATGGACAAGACCCAATCCTAAGCATAGCACTAGATCGTGTAGTTCGTCTGCTAGAGCTTTTCTAATGTCAAGTATCATTTCCTTAGACCATGAGATTGTGCAACTCCCGGATACCGTAGGAATGCTTTGGGTGTATCAAATGTCACAACATAACTGGGTGACTATAAAGGTGCACTACAGGTATCTCCGAAAGTGTCTGTTGGGTTGGCACGAATTTAGACTGGGATTTGTCACTCTGTGTGACGGAGAGGTATCTCTGGGCCCACTCGGTAATACATCATCATAATGAGCTCAATGTGACTAAGGAGTTAGTCACAGGATCATGTGTTACGGAACGAGTAAATAGACTTGCCGGTAATGAGATTGAACAAGGTATAGGGATACCGACGATCGAATCTCGGGCAAGTAACATACCGATGGACAAAGGGAATTGTATACGGGATTAATTGGATCCCCGACATCGTGGTTCATCCGATGAGATCATCATGGAACATGTGGGAGCCATTATGGGTATCCATATCCCGCTATTGGTTATTTGCCGGAGAGGTGTGTCGGTCATGTCTGCATGGTTCCCGAACCCGTAGGGTCTACACACTTAAGGTTCCGTGATGCTAGAGTTGTTATGGGAAATTGTATGTGGTTACCGAAAGTTGTTCGGAGTCTCGGATGAGATCCCGGATGTCACGAGGAGTTCCAGAATGGTCCGGAGGTAAAGATTTATATATGGGAAGTCCTATTTTGGCCACCGGAAAATGTTCAGGATTTTTCGGTATTGTACCGGGAAGGTTCTAGAAGGTTCCGGAGTGGGGCCCACCTGCATGGGGGGACCCACATGAACGTGGGTAGTGGGGGCAAGGCCCCACACCCCTGGTCAAGGTGTACCAAGATCCCCCCTTAGAAGGAATAAGATCATATCCCAAGGGATAAGATCAAGATCCCTAAAAAGGGGGGATAACAATCGGTGGGGAAGGGAAAGGATGGGATTTCTTTCCTCCCATCTTTGCCAATGCCCCAATGGACTTGGAGGGCAAGAAACCAGCCCCCTCCACCCCTATATATAGTGGGGAGGTGCATGATAGCTGCAACCCTTCCCCTGGCGCAGCCCTTCCCCCCTCCAACTCCTCCTCCTCCTCCGTAGTGCTTGGCGAAGCCCTGCCGGAGAACCGCAAGCTCCACCACCACGCCCTCGTGCTGCCGGTGCTCTCCCTCAACTTCTCCTCTCCCCTTGCTGGATCAAGAAGGTGGAGACATCCCCGGGCTGTACGTGTGTTGAACGCGGAGGCGCCGTCCGTTCGGCGCTTGAATCGGATCTTCCGCGATTTGAATCGCCGCGAGTACGACTCCATCAACCGCGTTCTTGTAACGCTTCCGCTTAGTGATCTTCAAGGGTATGAAGATGCACTCCCTCTCACTTGTTGCTAGCATCTCCTAGATTGATCTTGGTGACATGTAGGAATTTTTTGAATTATTACTACGTTCCCCAACACAACATGGATGATTCAATTCATGGGACCTTTTTGTGCAGTTCACCTAAAATGAAGCAATGTTTGCATCATGCAGTTAGCAAGTACTTGGTCCCATGAGCTAGCAGCTTCTTCTTCATTAGTTGCAATAAAATTGAGCAACATCAAGGTTGGTCGTGAAGCTCGTGGAATGTTCAACTATAATTTGGATATCATTTTGTACAGTTCAACTAAGATCAAGCGTGAAATGTATATCTCTGTTTTATTGCAACTAATCCAAACTTGGTCGAGCTGGGGCTGCGTCCCCCTACCTGCCTAGCTTATGTGGTGAACTTGTCTCCTGCTAGTACTCAGTCTGTTCTAGTAGTACTTGCATAAATGCCCGTTTACACTGAGATGTTGTCTGATAATGGTTCTCTATGGTTGGGTTTCTTTAATGAAATCGGAGGAAACCCCCTCTTTCGATATATAAAAAAAATTAGTGGCACTAGCGGTGCCAAAATATTGCCTCAAATTAATAGTGCCACTAGATTAAGGTGCAAAATAATAACATTACTGCTTTATCATGGCAGTGCCAAAACAGTAGCACAAGAGTAGACTCAACATGCAGGATATTTGGCAAACAGTCGGACCAAAAAGGAACATACCTCGTGATGGGAACCATATCTACAGTCAACGCCATCGTAGAAGGGATGACACCTGTCACCAACATGGATGATTCAATTCATGGGACCTTTTTGTGCAGTTCACCTAAAATGAAGCAATGTTTGCATCATGAAGTTAGCAAGTACTTGGTCCCATGAGCTAGCAGCTTCTTCTTCATTATATGCAAAAAAATTGAGCAACATCAAGGTTAGTCGTGAAGCTCGTGGAATGTTCAACTATAATTTGGATATTATTTTGTAGAGTTCAATTAAGATCAAGCGTGAAATGTATATCTCTGTTTGCACAAAAAGGTGGAAAGGAGGGTGACTAACAAGTGATGAAACATACATCAAATGAAAAGAAGCATGTTCCTTATCTGAATGGCGATCCTAGAAGGACAATAGCAATTTCTAAAGCAGCAGCATTGCTAGATATTTGTGTGGGCATTAGGATTAACTATGACAACAGTTAAATACGACATTACTTTAATGGTGCCATTGCTTCATTTTACCAGCAACATTACATTAACAGCTGCTAAAGAGTTGGTATTTGGGCACGGGAGAGTAGGCGGACCAGGACAGTTGCATTTCTAACAAAAAGAAGCAACTTATCTTAATGGGAAATTTAGCAAGACATGAAAAACAGTGCCATTGATTCATATTACTGGAGGCATTACATTGAAAACAACATTGGTTTAACGTGTCCTTACTTTTAATAGTGGGACTGCTACATTTTACCAGTGGCATTACATAAGAGGGGCTCGGGGCAACAAACATCAGAACAGGATATCTGGGTTGGTCCCATTTTTGTTCGGTATAGCCACCTTATACTGTGTGAGGCTAGCAAATCTAGTGTTGGACATACTCTGTTGACTTGTCCCCCAGTCCCCACTTTCTTTCCTTTTTCAACCAATAGATCGGTTTATATTGAGTTTGTACAGTGTTTCACTTTATTTCCCTATTAGACCAAGGGACCAGTTGGATAGCCAGTCTCTGCTACTTTTCGCCCCCATTATTTCCTCTTTCTACCAAGTCCTAGATTCAGGTAACAAATCTTCCCCCACCCCGACACCCTTTCTTCCCTGTTTGAACCAAGTAGTACTAGATTCGACTGCATGAAGTAGTTTTACCTCTTAACAGTAAAAATTTAGGTGGCTTTCGAACAGCCGATCGATCCTATCTACGAGGGGCCCTGAGAAATAGTAAAACATACAAATGCAGCGACGTCAGGAGCTGGGGCAGTAGAGCAAGGCCGGTTTCGAAGGAAGTTATACCTGAGGGTCGCCGGGATGTCGCTAGGTGGGTGGTTGGAGGCCGGACCTGCCCACACTACGGCAGCGAGGAAGAAGGGGTCGGAGGCCCTCCCTAGCAGGCACTGCGTGGGAGAGAACGGTAAGGCACGCTGATCGGGACGCACCGGCAGTGGGTAAGAGCCGTCACCGAGGATGACCACGTGAACATTGCACCTTCTCACCTTCCCCGGTGGAGGGGATCCAGCCGGATCTGTGACCAGCGGTGAGCAGAGAGAGAGTGTGGCCACCGCTATCGTGTTTAGATCTGGAGAGGACGAGAGAGTGTGAAGAGAGCAACACTAACAAGCAAGCGCGGAGGCTCCTGCCTATATAGTGGAGTAGTTTTCTTTTATCTACCGGAGCCATCTTGACCTCGTCAATGACTGTCGAGAAGTCTTCATGCACGTGCCCCAGAGGCGCAGTTGTCGTCATTTTGACCTGAAGCACCGGATTAACATATAACACGAAAAAATGCCACATGACAAGAAACCATAACCTCACTACCCCAAGGAGACAACATGAATCCCGACAGACAAACTAGACAAGGATCAAAGCTCAAATTAAAGACAAACTCGTAGAAAAGGGGTCAATCGATAGATGTCCTAATTAACATAACTAACTTGACCTAGATGGCAACCGAGTAGTCTTCGTGCATGTGCCCTCAATGACCAGCGCCTTGGAGGAACGCAGTTGTCGCGGTTTAACCCTCGTAGTGATCTGAAGCACATGACACCTAATATTGCGAGATGACAAGAAACCTTTTTTAGATTTCTCATCAGAACTACAGCCCTGTACAACATAGCCTGCACGATAAGTAGACGATAGCCAATCCAGCCGTCTGCTGGAGTCTGGTCACATGCATGGATGAACTGATCTCCCATGTCGTGCAGGGATCGTCCAGGCACCGACGTGTTTACAACACTGCTCCAGTACTATCGCTCGTCTCTCTCTTCTATTAACTCAGCCGACTTGCGGGGACGGGGGAGTGTGCCTATGGTTGGTTCTCATTTGCGGTCCCACATGTGTGTGCAAACACAATATGATGCGCGCTCCATTCGAAGAGCGGCGTGCCAGACCGACCGACCGTCTGGGGTGCGACGCGAATGCGACGGGCGTGTTATATACATGTGTACCGCCGCTTTCTTGAGGATTTGCTCCATGGCGCAATCCATGGATACAAAATTATATTTAAAAGTCAAGGGCGGGGCTTTTCCCGCGCGGTAAGCGGGGCAATTCCGCATAGTCGGTTCGACAGAGAGGCGACAAGATGAGGGAGTAGGCTGCTGCAAACGTAGGGCTGTGTGATTTGATGGCTCATTACTGCTAGACAGGTGGGGCCCTGTGATTTTACTTGCCATTATCATTATTACTGCGGTGCTAAGGCCGGCGTGAGTCTCCCGATTCCTGACCACCTCCATGGTATACAGGTGCCAAGTAATGTACTCCTTACTCCTTGGCAAATGCAATAAATACTACGAAGAAAGAGATAGAGAGATGTAAAAAAATACTCTTATAGTCAACCTTATAGCTAACCTTGTTGTATGAGTGACTAAGTGATGACTATGTATAACATGCCAACATCAGATAGCCTAACGCACCTGGACGGAGGAAGTAGTTTCATGCATGCGAAGTAGGCAAAAAATGCTCATTTATAGCCGTCTGAAATCTCCAAGGGCGCGACCGCGCAAGCGAGGCGACGGTCGTGGTAGGCGCGACCATGATACGGGTTGCTGACAGCCCTTGGATCTGAGATCGAACGGTCGCATGCTAAGTTGCTGAAAATTTGCAGAATAACCCTCCAGGATAGGATATTCACCCATAGGTCTATAATCACGCCATGCAACCGTTCGATCTCAGATCCAAGGGCTCTCGGAAGCCCGTATCATGGGAGCATGGAAAGCTTTGTATCACCTGTAATTTTCCCTATGCTTGACATGCGAGCACGCAGATGCATGAAGCCATTTAATTGGGCATCTAGTAGACATGGCATCTAATTGGGCCCCCATAGTACTATGCATGAATCCATTTATCCACCGGGCAAGCCACGACCCTGTCGTTCGCATGCCCCACTCAGCATTTTTACAATCAGAAAACCACTAGCAGTTCGCTCCTACTCGTCCCCGGCCGTCCTTTAACATTACGGCAGTTCGCTCCAAGTCGTCCCGTCCTTTCACATTACAGCAGTTCCACTAATCCTAACCCTCCTTCCAAATCCATGGCGTCCCAAATCTCCATGATCGGCGGTGAGTACAAGGTTAGAACCATCACCGGCGATGAGTTCGACGTCATCTACACCCGTTCTTCCATGACGGTGAAAGGATGCCTTGCTCGCTTCAGACGCATGTTCGAAAATTCAAATGGTGATGAGTGGGTCGCTGGGCTAGATGTTGAGTACACCACAGTCCTGGGAAAAGAGAAGAATCTAAAGGAGGAAGAGAGGAAGAAGCCCGCTGTGATCCAGGTTTGCGTGCATAACTTGTGCTTGGTCTACCACATATGCCATGCCGATGTTGAGTGCGAGGATTTTAAGAACTTCCTCGCGGGCGGCAAAGTCAAATTTGTTTCTGTAGACTTTACGAATGACATAAAAGTCCTGGATCGGATAGGCCTCGTTGTAGGCCAGCCCTTCGACCTCCAGAGGAATGGGCTGGTGTCCTCGCGTCAGCCTTTAATGCTGACCCTGGCAGCAGCCATGGTTGATCCGACGTATGGTAACCTGACGAAACCTCTGCCCAAGTTTCATCTTGCATGGCAGTGGAATGTACTAGATAGAGACCACATCCAGTATGCTGCAATGGATGCCTACCTTTGTTTCAATATCTACAAGGGTTGGATGAAGAGCGAGAGCCAATTATGCGGTTCAAGCAAAGAAGTATCGGCCAAGAGGAAGAGGGACAAGGACGGAGTCGAGCACGTGACCGAGGAGTCCGAGTAATGTGGCAGTGTCGTTGCTCATGGTGGTTCTAATGTAGTGTCTACCGGATTAGTTGGTTAGTTTAATTTCAGGGTGCTTAGTTTTATTTGAGGGGTGTGTTGTGCTGAGCCCCCAGCAGAACTATGTTATGCTCCTTCTCGTTACTTAAACTCTTCAGTACGTACATACTAGTATTTCTTACAATTCATCTTGTAGTTGGTAGTACTACCACTCGTTTCTTCACATTATATACGTACTATATATGATATGGCCAACATCATATTGGCTATACCATAACCATGCTCTAAGCATGGCACATACGCAAAACACTTAAATGAGATAAGTAATTTAAAAAAAACTTAAATGAGAGGAGTTTACCCAAAGCATGAAGGAGTTTAGTTGTCAAAGAATTAAATACATATGCTAATTTCTTTAATAGACTTTAGCACCCCATCTAAGCACGTAGTAGCTTTTTTAATAGTACTATATGCATAATTTGGCGACGAGCGCTCTCTATATGTACCACCTTTTTTTTTAATTTCATCTTGTTAGTTTTGCTCCATGGCGCAATCCATCGATACTAGTACTACTGTACAAAAGTACATTTAAAAGGCTAAAGGGCGGGGCAGTCTCGCTTGTTCGATTTCATGAGAGGCGAGGGCCTTTGTGATTTGATGGCTCACTACTGCTGGAAGGTGGGGCCTTGTGATTTGACAGCTCATATAAATGTTGCCGACGACCTGAGGTGGAGCAAAGAACCGTGCGGTATATACTCAAGTTTGCCACTTGAGTACAAGTACGACGGAGGAGCGCGAAACACGGCAGCCCAGTGCGATATGGCGATAAAAAATGATCTAATTTTCTAGTCATCGATCCCACGGCGCCGCTCATCGTTAGCATTGTTCTATTCGTGCCTCGCAAAGAACGTGACACATGCGGCGAAACACCCGAAGCAAAAGAAGAAACACAGGAGCAAAAGAAGAAGGAAGATTATCCCCCCAAAAAAAGAAGGAAGACGTAGACACAAGTCTGGGGCGCAGCTCTCTACTTCATGAAGGTTTGCTGGCCGCGGAGTCGTAACTGCTTCTTCATCGCCTCCACGACCTCCATCTCCTCATGCATCTCCTCCGCCATCTTCTTCATTCTGTCCATGACACGGGATTTCTCAATGCGAGCCTTCATCATCTGTTCAACGGCCGCATTACGTACCTTGACAGTAGCCGGGTGCTCGATGCGGAGCTTCGCCAACTCCTCCTTCTGTTCCATGACGAGGGTGTGCAGCATCCTCACCGAGGAACTACTCTTCTCATGCAGCTTCTTCCAACCGGCGTTCTCCTCCTTCAGCAAGTCGAGCTCGTAGCGGAGCTTCGCCTTGTCCTCCTGAAGTTGCAGGATTTCGCCGGTCGCCTTCTTACCCGAGGCAATGCTCTCCTTCAGCAGCGTCACCAAGCCGGCGGTCAACTCCTCCTTCTTATTGAGCTCAGCGGGCAAGTCGTCGAGGCTCTCCTTCAGCAGCTCCACCAAGCCGTCGATAAACTCCTTCTGCTTATCGAGCTGATCGGGCATGTCGTCGAGGGATAACGACTCCAGCACCGCCAGCTCGGCATGTTCGCCTCCACGGCTAGGGCGCTCCTGGGAGCCCTCGCCTACCCGTGAGAGATCTTTCGATGTCTCTGCGAGGCGGCGAGCCCTCTCTTTTTTTTCGCGGCCTTGGTCGCCGCTCCCTTGTTACGAGTAGTTCTCGACCTAGAGCTCTGCGCACCGGCCATGGCAAGGAAGGATGAACAAGAAAGACTTATGAGGAGGAAGGTAGAGTGAATTTCGGCTAGGTAATTCCCCTTTTTATAACCTAGTACTAGCACTAGTACTAAAACCTGCATAGTGGGAACACGTTCAGGTTTGATATGTACTAGGTGTGAGCAGGTTTGCACTTAATTATAGCATGGTAGTACTACTTTGGAATGTGATGTGAACAAGCTAAAGATTAATTGATGGTTTTGGTTTCGAGGCCCGAAACGGCTCCCGATGAGTTTCCTGGAACACAAATTTCAAGTACTATTGCTCAAATGCGGTCGCACAAGTCAGTGATGTAACTGGTCGTACATGTCAGACCAAGCCGATGCGTGTCCCTTCGGTGAGACGCGGGTCCGACCGACCGTCTGTTGGTGCGACCGACCGTAAGTATTACGTGATGGAGACTTCTGGTTGTGCCTTCGGGTGATTGTCACGACCAAGCATTCAAAAACTAGTGATAAATCAATTACCATCTTTTTCCAAACGACCAAGTATTTTCACAGGAATACAATACATATAGATGGAGTGATTGTCACAGTTGCAAATTGCCATGGCGCCGCAAGTTCACTGCAGCAGCAACCGAGTAGGTCACTGCATCGCTGGTGGGGAAGGAGGGCAGCTCACCTCGCCTACGATGCATGCCCAGCAGTGCCGCCGCAGCTGGTCCCGCGATTTGGCTTCTCCTACCGCCCATTTGAACAGTTGCATCAGCTTCTCATGCCATTCTGCAGGCATGCGCGTTCTTTCCTCCGCAGTTGACTCCGTGAATATGATCTCTGCCATTAGCCCCAGCTCGAAATCAACGCGACGCTGCCAGATGCTGACATCCCTTAGCATCTCTCCCCTGAGATCGACTTGCGCCTCTGCCTTGTGCTTCGCCAGGCGCAGCTCCTTCGAACTTGTCTCCAATCGATGCGATGCTTCCTCGATCCGATTTGCCCTTGTTGCCCACTACCTGAAACGCAGCCTTGGCATGTCCTCCGGCGCCACCGACTGTGATTCCAGAGCAATGGACCCCCTCTGAAACACATGTGGGTTTCGCTTAAATGCGGCAGTGCTGCGGGCCGCAGCAAGAGGGCAGCCCGCTGGATCCTGGGATCTAAGGGATTATCCATGGCGGGATCCTCCATGGAGGGATCCGGTGGGCGAGCCGGGGAGGTGAGCGTAGGCGCTGGGAGAGCCCTACAAGGCTAAGATAAAGATAGTACTACTCCACTCCGTCCATATTTAAATACAAAGGCCACCAACAGTAACCCAGGCAAAAATTGATCATCATGCCTGCGTCCTGGTTTATTGGCCCCCTTTTTATTTTGTGCCAATTTTGACCAAAAATTTAACTAAGAAAATGTTAATGCATGTCACCAAAAATTATATCATTGGAATCACATTTGAACATAGTTTCCGATGACATTAATTTTTGTGACATGCATAAATATTGTGTACTTAAAATTATGGTAAAAAATTGGCACAAAATACGAAGGAGACCAATGGTAGTAGCAACCCATGATTTAACTACTCGCATGCATGCAGTGGAGTAGTAATGTCTTTCTCAACTACTTCATTCCTCACATCCACTCAATTTGCATGCACTGTATTAATTGACCATCAATGAAGTGAACGACTTTACACATGTCAAATTATCACATGGGGTGAATCTTCATACAAAAATGCGTCCCACCGTGTACCCGCATGTGCGTGCGAGGGAATGAGTGTGTGCATGCACATCTTCGCTTCATGCATATACTGCCAGTGTGTGTGAGAGAGGACGAGTACATTCTTCTGGAACCAGCAGCACGTTACTGTGATCAATCCACACAAGGAGGTCACGACAACGCCTCCACATGTGCCACGTGGCTTCATGGATGCCCCCACATCATTTTAATCATAATATATTAACTGAAAAAGGGAGAGACACTATGTAGCGTGCCGTTGGAATTCTAATTTACGTGTTTTGCACATACTGGAAGTACTAGTAAGGTACACGTGCATTGCATGCATGAGATTTGGCAACCAAATTATAAATAAATACCACACTATAGCATGTAAGCTTTGAGTCATATATGCATGATGTAGACGTTCGTTTAATTCTTATAGTTCATCTCATTCAAAATCAATTAGTTTTTATAAAAAAATTAATCTATTTTATGATTCATGGAATTATGCGTTGTAAAGCATAAAGTAAAAACAAATAATGGCAATTCCACAAGAAAAAAAGTTTGTGCAATTATGATACGGAAGATTCTAGAACAAAGGAGAAGTACTTGTGTTTTGAGGTTTGTGCATTATGCTTAAGTTCAACCATGGAGTCTTCTAGATTGTACATGTGGCAGAATCTAGTGGAAAGTAGATGATATCCAATGGCCAGTAGTGCTCGGATTTGCCATCTCCGCACCGTCGGATTGGCTTCTTCCAACGAAGATCTTTCAAATTTATTCGCACTCTATATAGGGGTATAGATATAGATATACATATAGACAAGTGGCACATCATCTAAAGCCTTTCTACACGCTCATTTTTTGTACAAATGTGCTCCACCGTGCACCCGCGCTTTTGTATGTGGGAACGAGTGCGTGTGTGCACCTCTTCTCTTTCGCACACGTAGTCCGTGTGTGTGAGAGATACTAAGATATGGTGAGGGAATACGTGTCAATGCAATTTGTGTGAAGGAGAGGCCTATATACATACATGTATGTGCATGGGGCCGGGGTGATATACGAGAAGGGAGGGGAGGGGTCAACAGTGCGAGATATCGATAGAGATAGATAGAGCGAAGAGCTCTACGAGCGTACAAGCACTGGGATATGGGGGGGCTGGAAGATGGTGCGAGGGGCCAAGTGCAGGGAGACTATGAAGGAGTGCACAAGTGCGAGATCGATATTTAAAGAGAGGGGGCGAGAACGTGCGCGGTTGCGCGCAGTGGCAGAGCCATGAAAAATAAATGAGCTAGGGGGCCAAGCATTGCTAATCCTTTACGGGGAGGGCCAATTCATCAACTTAAACCATTTTACCAGCAATTGATCTACTGATCACATTCATATTAGCCCTAATATATAGTGATGTTAGGGGGGCCAGGGCCCTTGCTGCCCCTGTCTTCGCCACTGTGCGCACGTCTGAGAGATGAAGCGGAAGGCATGGATGATGAGAGGGAGATGATGGTTAGATAATGTGGGTGTAGTAGCTATGTAATCCTATATAGAGAGGTATAGATTGATCGATGTGTACGTGGGAAAGAGGGTGAGACCTGACTAGATATATAGATCGATCGGTTTGTGTGGAAAACTAGGAAAAATCTAGCTATATATATACACACATAGAGGAACATCGATTGTCACGCATGCATGTTAGAGATAAAGAATGCCCGAAGTGATGAAGAGGGGGAGGTGTGTGTGTGTGCATGCATGGGAGACCGGCCTGAAGAAAAATATTGCATGTGTGCGATGATTAATGCCGAGTGGTAGTGTGTGTGCATGCATGCACGAGAGAAAGTTAGTGGTACAATTATAAAGAGAAGACGACTGTGTGGGTGTAAAAGACTAGTTGAGGTCATAATCAATGTAAAGTTGAATTCAAATATTTGAATAAGAGATCATGATGTTTGAAACCCATGCATGCATGAATATAACTGAGATATGCGTGGTGTGGTTTGGAAACGAGCATGCTATGTTGTATACACATTGAACAAGGTCAGACTGATTTGAATTTGAGATACTTATGGCAGGCATCATTTGGCCACATTGCATCCATGCATGGACACACTATTCAAATTGGAGATGATGGGTGGCTTTCGCATCACATATCTATACCCCTATATAGTGTGCGAATAACTTTGAAAGATGGTCATTGGATGAAGCCAATCCGACGGTGCGGAGATGGCAAATCCGAGCACTACTGGCCGTTGGATATCATCTACATTCCACCAGATTTTGCCACATGTACAATCTAGAAGACTCCATGGTTGAACTTAAGCATAATGCACAAACCTCAAAACACAAGCACTTCTCCTTTGTTCTAGAATCTTCTGTATCATAATTGCCCAATTTTTCTCTAGATGAATTGCCATTATTTGTTTTTACTTTATGCTTTACAACGCACAATTCCATGAATCTTAAAATAGATTAGCTTTTTTATAAAAACTAATTGATTTTGAATGAGATGAACTATAAGAATTAAACGAACATCTATATCATGCATATATGACTCAAAGCTTACATGCTATAATGTGGTATTTATTCATAATTTGGTTGCCAAATCTCATGCGTGCAATGCACATGTACCTTACTAGTCTAAATGGTGTGTGTGTGTGTTGTGCGTGTTAAACACATTGTACGTAGTATCATACATGGTTTAGATTCTGAACATCTAGCTAGAGCATGCATTTACTATGATTTGAATTCAACATAAAATGGATACATATATTTGAATTTGAGATCGTATGTACATGTAGTTCATATTTATATGGGAATTTACTACTCCTATATTCATGTCATGTGTTGTGAAGATAATATTTAGATGGTTGTATAACTAACCCGAGTACAATCCCATTCAAACAGGAAAAATGTACTCAAATTTAGTCCATATGCTAGACAACACGAATTGTTTTTTTATTGTTGAGGGAAGTGCAAATTGATTTGGTACTGTACACGTTAAGCTTGTTGTCCCGATTTTTTTAGTTTTTTGATGTTGTATTTGAATGCATTTCTAGTAATATAGTAAAACGGGACATGGCTCTCTCTAGTGAGGTGCGAATTGTCTTTTTTTTGTACACGTTAATCTTGTTCTCCCGAAATTTCAAGCCGCGCCTTGTTATGCATAAATTTTAAAATAGCATCTCTGTCTATCGTGCTCCAAAACTCCCGCCTCTTCAACCCGCGCCTTGTTACCACGAAACTTTAAGATATCTCTTTGTCTTGTTGTGCTCCGAAAACTCCCTCCATCTCAACCCGCGCCTTGCTATCCCAAAATTACAACGCGCGCGAAAACTCCCACCTCCTGCGAAATCCCGACACGCGAAATGCCCATGATACCCCTGAACCGAAAGAACCGCCTAGTTCAAATCGGTGGGGGTACTTTCGTAACTTACCCCACATTTCGGACAAGCGCGTCCCTAAGCCATGGTTCCCCCTCCCATCCCATCCGCCCCCCATTCGTACACCGAGGCCGTGAAAACCCGCGAAGCCCCACACCCTCCTCCGTCCGCCACCCAGCTGGAGCCTCTTCCCCGATGACGTCGTTCACAGCAACACCTTGACGTCCCTCATCCACCGCACCAGATGAGGATCCGTCGTCGATCTCGTAGTCCCGCCGGTTCAGCCACTCCGTCCTCCACCTCCAAGGAGTTGCCCCGATGTTCCCCTCGTCTTTCACGCCACCTCCATTCCCACACCGCCATCTTCACCCGCACCACCGGAAGAGCAGCATCATCACCGATTCCTCTTATGAAGCTGAGGCCTAATCGGCACCACCAAAGAGGTTCTACACTAATCTCTACATTTTCTTCTTGATTCGATCTCATGGTGCTGCCGGCGCTCGGTCCGGAGCCGACATGGCGCGGCTCCATCTACGGTGGCGTCGCTGGCCACTTCCTCCACGGCGTCGCTCCCTCAGCGGCAACGTCCACATCAGTAGGAGCTGCTGCTGCTTTGGCTCTCGCTCGCGCTACTGCTCTGCTCTTGCTCTTGGTCCCCTGCCTGGTCTGCTCTTGCTCTTGCTCGCGCTGCTGCTCTCGCTCTTGCTCTTGCTTGCGTTGCTGCTCTACTCTTGCTCGCGCTGCTGCTGCATGAGCAGCAGATCCTACTCTCGCTCGAGCCCCTGCAGCTGCTACCCGAGATGCTGCTACACAACCAGCTGCCCCGGCTCTCGCACACGCTGCTGCTCTGGGTACTGCTGCTGATGCTACTGCTTTTCTGCTACTAGTGTGTTCAGTTTTGACAGTAAAATTCTGTTTCGACAGCAAAATTCAGTTTCGACAGTTTAATTCAGTTTCGACAGTTAAATTCAAAGATGAGCGGCTGATGTATTTTACATCTAGCACTTTGTGGTTATGTATTTTATATCATCTATTGGAGATGCTATTAGAATTCCACCCAAGTTAATGTTGTCTCTCTTGTCCTGCTTCAGCCTTGCCGTCGTACAACTCACCGGAGCTGCTCCAATGACGAAACCCTCCATCACAGCGGAGCAGTACCCCCGACTCCATCGCCAGACGCCTAAGATCTTCTTCCCCTCCTCCGACAGCCAAATCAGCCGTAGCATCCTCACCGACCAACCCAATCATGCTGAGATCGACATGGCTTCACCAAAGAGGTTGTACACTTGTTCCATTGCTTTTTTACTGTACATGTTATATATATTGTCCACTGAGCACACGTAGTAATGTGAAATACGATTAGTTTCTCCTACTATATGACAAGCAGTGAGGTACCAGGCAACTTAGCTATCCGTGATGGACTCTCTTGAACGCCATCATTATTTATTTCTGCGCGTTTGAGCTGTGCATTTGTAGATGGGCCTGGGAGTTGAGCTAGTAGGGCAGTGGCCTGGGTCCAAAGTAGTAGAAGTAGCACAAAAACATTTTTTGAGTGTAGGCTTTTCCCTGTTCAAGCCTGCCTACTAGAATCACCAGTGCTTGAAAGGAAAAGTGAAGGAAAATCATAGGAATTGGAAAGTTTCCTATGGTACTACTATTCATGCATTTGGTTCAAAGGAATGGAGCAAAGGAAAACTGTAGGGTTTGTTCCTTTAGTGTCTCCTAAAAACCATAGGAATTTTAATATCCACTTGTCAGCCTTTTCAAATTCCTATTCATGAAGCACAAGACTAAGAGATAGTAGCATAATAGCATTATAACCGTACATTTTCTTGTGGTTTGACTTAATCTCACCATGCTTCGTTGCATCCTGTGATCTTCCAATTCTTGTGAACCAAACACCCAGATTGGTAGAAATCCTGTGTTTTTAAATTCTCTGTTTTGCACGTGCATTCCGATCCTATTCCTGTGTATTTCCTATCCCTGCATTGTTAGAATCCTCCAATTCAAACAAGCCCTTACAGAATTACTTCTGTTACAGATATGTGTCAAAGAAAACCTTGTGTGGTTTGTCCCGCTCCTGCTACGCTGTGGTCCACCCCAGCTCAGCTGCTCCAACGACAGAAGGGTTCACCACAACAGGGATCCGCCCTCCAGACTGTCTTTCGCCGCCTCAAATCTTCTTCCCCGCCGCCTTCAACCACGACAACTGCATTACCATCATCAACTGAGCAGATGACCTTGAGGACTACACGGGTCCGCAAGAGAGGTCGCACTCTTTCGTGTTTGCTTACGTTCTGTATCGCTTAATATGATGACATGCTACTTTATCGTCCTGTTCACCGATTAGACTCTGAGTCAGGTCCAAACTAATGCTCAAACTTGAGTTTTTAAATGGTTGTGGGGTACATATTGGGGCAGCAATCAATACTATCAGTCTACTATATGGTTAATCTCGGGTGTCTACTATGAGTTTCATGTTGGGTGGAATCAAACATTAAAGGAGCCATTATCTGTAATTTTTTAACTGAAGCTATTATCTGCCTCCTATGATTGGTTTTGGGTCTATCCACAGTTTGCTACCATCACTCTGGATTTGTGTATGCGCTCCTTACATAAACTCACTATGTTTTATTCCTATGCATGTCAGTTATTGTACACAATGGTACTGAACATGTAGAGCAAAAGAGACGAGCCTTGTGTGACAATAAAATTCCACCCCCTCCCCCCATTCCAGACTATAATCAAGAGGAAGATAACTGTTCAGAGGGGGATTCAGAGGGAGCAGACCACTCCTATTTACCCCCTGAGGTCTTTTGCTCTAACTTGGCATGCTGATGTTGGTCATATCATGCATATGGTGCCTTGCATTGCTTACTTTATACATAAAATATGTCATCTACTTAGTTTAGACATGCATTGTGTGAATGCCATCTATTTAACTTCTATATCATATATGTGAATCATGCAATGCCATCTTGTTTAGCCAGGCATCATATATGTGAATTTTGCAATGCCATCCTAGTTAGCCAGTCATCTTATATGTGAATTATATCATGCCATCCTTTTTTATTACATATTAAATTTGTCAACAATTTTAGTACATTCAATTACTCTTCCTGTGCATCAGCCATTCGACACGGTCATGGAAAAAGCTGGAGTGAAAACAAGGTCTTTAGAGCAGACAATGATATCTGACGAAGCGAATGTCTTGCTGGTTACGGATAGCTCCTTAGAGGAGGATTCAGAGACATATGACCAGTCCTATTCCCCCCCCCCCCCGAGGTGCATGCTCTAACTTGGCAGGGTTATATTGCTCATATCGTGCATATGGTGTCTTGCATTGGCATGTCATTTGCTTAGTTTGGACATGCTTTGTGTGAATGCCACCTGTTTAGTGTCTAATTACCATATATGAGAATTTTGCAATGCCATCTTGTTGCAAGACATTATATATGTGAATTATGCAATGCTATCTTGTTGCAAGGCATTATGTATGTGAATTATGCAATGCCATGCTGTTTAGCCAAGCGTCATATATGTGAATTATATCATGCCATCCTTTTTTTTGTATTACTCATTCCATTTGTCGACAATATTTGTATATTCAACTGCTCTTCCTGTGCATCAGCCATTTGAATTGGTAATGGAAAAATCTAGAGTGAAAACAAGGTCTTCGGAGCAAACAATGCTACCTGCTGAAGCAAATATCTTGCTGGTTACAGATAGCTCCTCAAAGGAGGATTCAGAGGCAGATGACCAGTCCTCTTTCCCCCTAAGGTGTATGCTTAAACTTGGCAGGGTTATATTACTCATATCATGCATATGTTGTCTTGCAATGCTTAGTTTTTACATCATATACACAATATTGAATGCCATCTGCTTAGTTGACACATCATGTATGCGATTGCCCTCTGCTCACTTGCCATGATGTTTACATAGACAGCATGTATCTGAATTATGGCATGCCAATCCATTTTCTAAAGACATAATATAGTTATATCATCTCATCCTGTTTACATAGTCATCATATTTTGAATTATGTCATTCTATCCGTGAATTATATCGTGCCATCATGTTTCCATCGACGGCATGTTTGTGAATTATGGCATGCCAACCACTTTAATAGATACATCGTATAGTTATATCATGTCATCCTATTTACATAGTCATCATATTTTTAAGTATGTCATTCTATCCTGTTTAGTTAGCCATCATATATGTGAAATTGTGTCATGCTATCCTGTTTAACTAGCCATCATATATGTGAAATTATGTCATGCTATCCTGTTTGGTTAGACAACATAAATGTGAATTATTTCATGCCATGTTTTCTTCCCGACTATCCACTGCACCTGTCTATCTTACAATGTCTGTACATTCAATTACTTTTCTTTTATATCAGCCATTTGAATTGGAGGGTGTGATGGCAGTATCTGTAACACACCAAAAATTGGGTTATCGATTTTTGTGCTGTTATTCCTTCCTAGCTTTCCTCTCCTGAATTTTTCCTCTGGAATCTGGTGAGTGACCAGGTGAATCTAGAAAATCCTCAACCTCTCAGTGCCTTTCCCATGCTCTTGTGCCAGTCAAGTTTCCGTCAGTAAACCCCGAACCTCATTCAAACCCTAGTTCCAAAATATTGGAACTGGAAATCCTGCCTTTGTGTTTACATAGGAGCTACCATTTTCCTTGCTTAGTTGATCCTACTAAAATTCCCAGAGAGCCTCCTTCACTCATAAACCCTAGATGTACAAAAATATTGCCAAGTCATATGCAATATTTCTCATCTAGGACTAATTCCTTTTTCTGCCTTTCGGAGGAATTAAATCCAGGAAAATATCTATCCATCTCCAAAGTTCGTGAAAACTTGTGGATATATTCTTTGTGATCATATTGAGCTCTCATAAAAATATTGGCCATAATTAAATAAGGAAAATTGCATTTTCCTATTTTAAGCCAATATTTCAATTTGGGGCCTTTCCAAAGGAACTACCATTTTGGTAGCTAGGAAAAATCCCAAATAATTTGTGAAGCTTTTCCTATCCCTATCTTCACCATTTCCATCAAGATCTCAAGTTCCACCCATTAAGTTTTGAGCACGACACCACTTTGCAAATTCTGTCCAGATTTCCAATTTGCAAAGGAAGTGCTTGATTCCTTGATCCTCTTGGGCTGAAATTTTGCAGGGTGATTCTCTATGAGATATCACCCATGGATACCAAAAACCAACCCATTTTATCTAGCCAATTTTCCTCAGTAAATTATCTAAGTTTCTAGTCGAATTGCATCATTGTAAAGGAAGTACCCTCATACATGATCAAAATGAGCTAAAACGTTTCCAGCTATCTCTTATGCTCATATCATTGCTGCCCTCCAATATTCAGCTCATGAAAGATAGCCAATCACTCAGAACCATCCTGTTTTGGTTTCTGTCCAGTCTGCAAGGTTGTGAAGGAAGTGCTAGCTAGACCTGTCCATTTGAGCTGAATCTTTGCCAAGATGATCACCTTAGTAGATGATTGACCCATACCAAAGATCATGCCAAGAGATACACTGTGGTGGCCACTGTCCATGTCAAACACCTTGTTGTTGGTTGCTGTTTGACCAAGGTGCGGTCACATCGGTACTCCCCCGTGCCCTCCAGCTGGGCAAGTCATCTACTTGAGGATTGTAGAACCCCCCAGACATGTTTTGGCGTCGAGTAGGGCGTGGCAATGCCGTGGCCACGTGGTGACCACGCGCAGAGCGCACCAAACTAGTGCACTGTGCACTGGAGCCTTCGAGAGCTCGCTTCCAGCGAGCTCTGGCTTGTCCGGGCGCACCGGCGAACTGCCCACCGCACGCGTGGCTCCTCCAGAACCTCCTCCCTTTGTCCCAAAGCCCATGGCTGCTTTGGCCGACACCGATGCTCTGCTGAATTGCCGCCACGACGCCGGCCATCTCGGAGCTTCAGCATCGTCCGGTTCCTCTCCCCTCTGTTATTTAAGCGAGTCCCCGAGCCCTCCCGAGCACCAGCAAGCCCAGCCCCCTCTCCCCTCGAGCTCCTGGAGCTCTCTGCTCTTCCATGGCCGTGAGGTCGCCGCCGATCCCCCTCGGCCGCTTCCAGCCCTGCGGCCCTTTCCCCTCTCTCTTCCCGGCGTCCTCAGCACCTCTGCTTGTCTGCAGAGTCGCCGCCGCTCGAAGCTCCGGCGGAGAAGCCCTGCCGCCATGCCCCTCCTTCGGCCGTGCCCTGACCTTGGCCCGAGCCACGGCGCCGTCGCTGTGGTCTGCCCCGAGCGGCCCCGAGGCCACCTACGGGCGCGGCATGAGGCACCCGAGCCCCTCGGCTCGCCGGCCGGCCCTCGGGAGCGGTGAGGCAACGGCAGCGTCGGCGGCCGAGCGCCCCGCTCCTCCTCTGTCTCCTTGTCGCGAGGAAGGAGAGAGAGAGCGAGATATAAAAGGGGATAAGGCGGGCCCCACCAGGAGGAAAGTCAACCTGGGCCCACGCGTCAGTTTAAGTGGAAGCGTATTCTACAAAATACGCTTTATGTTCTGAGAAGCATACTCCGCCGTGTTATTTACAGAGAATACGCTTTCTGTTATCAAAAGCGTAATCTGTAATAGGCGCTTTCTCTTTTCTCAGCCGCCGGCCGAAGTGGCTAAATAGTGAACGTTCGCTAGTTAAAGTCTGAAACGGACTGATTTTCGTCTGTTTTCGGCCTAACGAACGAACGGGCATTTCTCCGCGACCGTAACTCCGATTGAGGTAAAACCAACGCCCACATCTTCAGATCATCGAGCCCGTTCCGATGGCATCATTTTCATAATGTTTTCACACTGTGAAAATGACCATTTTGCCCTTGCCCTTCGATCAGCCTCTTTGAGAGGGAAACCTTTCCGGCAAATCTTCCCGAAGTTTTATCGCACTTCCACCCGGCGTATTTCTTCACCCCCAGGCAAGCCAACCTCTTATCATGAGCTCTGGACTTGCGTGATGACTTTGTTTGCACCCTGTGTGTTCATCGTAGCACATCTGTATCGCCTGTTAGTCTGCACCAACATAGTTCTGTCATTTCATCTGTACCAGATGCTAGTGACATTTATCATATAATATCATGACTTGTTTTCATGCCATATCTTGCCATGTTAGTAACCATCTTTTGAATACCATTATCATGGTAGTACCATGATTTGATCTCGTGCCATGTTTGTCAACGTTGTTATGATTCTGCTATGCTAATGTTAAGTGGTTGTTCATACCTATAATAGTTGAGGTAATGGTGGGATGATGGAGATGAATACATAACCAAACTTAGTCGGTTGATCTAGAGTCACCTGTCCGGGCTTATCCGTGCAACCACATTTGCCGGTATGGGACGGCCTTGACTTGGTCTGATCGCGTGCTCTTTCACCGGTACCACCAGACAGGGAGGGTTATGCGCGCGCGCTGCCCTGGCCCGGTAGGCAGCGATAACCCTGTGAACCCAGTTGAGTTGTTTGGGTACCCGTCCCTGTTTGGGACAGTTTTGTTTGGCCACGACGGTGGCAGGTGTCACGAGGTGACACAAGGGCCACCCAGGGCAGGACTCCGGGGGAGGATGATCGCCGGTGATACTATGAGAGAGTCACGGGTCAGGCTGGTTTCGTTGGAGCAACGCTGGTCCACCCGAATGGGATCACGAGGTCAGGTGCTCCATGGTGTGGGTAAAGTGCGCAACCTCTGCAGAGTGTAAAATCTATTCGAATAGCCGCGTCCATGGTATTGGACAGCCCGTCCAGGCCTCGCTAGGTGATCAACCGTAATAATGATAATAATGGTGGAAGAACCTGTCCTGCATAGACATCGGATGTTGTCAGGAGTATGGTATGTTAGCCATGGGATGGCTATGGAAAAGATGGTCAGATGACCGAAAGACTTGGATTGGACTGGGATCAGTTTCAGATTGGACCATGAGAATGTTCCGAATATGGATTGTATACCCAATATGCTTTACCTTACTATACTCTACTTCAGTAGTTATCTTGGTAGATAACCCTGTTAGGTCATGATGATCAATGCTGCTAGATGTTTAATCATGCCAGGTAATCGTGCTACGA
Organism: Thinopyrum elongatum; assembly: GCA_011799875.1. NCBI lineage: Eukaryota > Viridiplantae > Streptophyta > Magnoliopsida > Poales > Poaceae > Thinopyrum > Thinopyrum elongatum. The sequence goes on from CM022299.1 coordinate 410,362,236, forward strand.
CATGATAATTAGTAATGCTAGATAGGTATGCTATGCCATGCTTGATTCATGTTTTCCTGTTAATTCCATGCCATGTTTAGAATAAATTCTTGCATAGCATAGGGCTTGCTTTGTTATCTGCTTGTTTGGATGCTATGTATTTGGTTGTCTTGCGAGTACATTCAAAGTACTCACCTGGCCTTGCATGTGGCCAGTTGCAGGAGAAGATCTGTCAGGCTAGATCGTAACCCAGCCAGTCCTGTGAGTTGTGGAGCCCAGTCAGAGACGTCGTTGCCACTGAACCAATACCTTCGCTGCCATTTAGTTAGTCTTCGAGCTATGTAATATTGTTGTAAGCAACAGCATTGTAATACTCCATTTCATATAATAAAGCCATTTTTATGCCTGGAATTACTGAATCATGTCTTTGACGTGCGCCAGGTCTTATCCTGGGGCTGGCATGCGTCGGCCCTCTATCGGGGTGCCACAGGACATGGTATCAAAGCCAGGCTGGAAGTAGGTTACCCTAGCACCAGACCACCCCTATTTCCAAGCCGTAGTGAGCCCACTAGAGTTGACCCATCTCTGGCATCCGACACAGCCACTGTTGATCAATAGGCGTCGCAGTCGGAATTGACGAGTCCCTACCCAGCTGTCCGCCCATCCAGCCATCCCGGATTAGACCGTGACCCTACCCATTGTCGGCCGTGCCAGCGTATCTTCTACCCGGCACGAGAAGGATCCAGGCCATGCTGGTGTGTCCCAGCCCGACTGCCTATTTAACCCCTTCACTTGTGAGTCATAGCTCTCTTCATTCAGTGAGCCAGATCCCCGCAAGAGACCCAGGCTAGTATCCTCAAACCAGTAGCCATGGCTAGTTCTTCCAGAAAACCCACTTTCCATAGCCGAACCTTGGCTGATGGTTATCCCGGCTTTCCTCCTATCCTTTCGAGTATGCTCACCCAAGCCCTTGGCAGTAGTACTCCTCCGGTGTATCTGGTGTTCCAATCGGAACCCGTTCCCCACCTTTGCCGATTCTGTGCAAAGGCGCTTATCAATCCAGGTCCAGCCACGGATGCGAAGCCCATGATTTTTCAAGGCAAACCCATGCTCACCCCCGCGTTGGCTGTTCAGACAGCTGCCGCGGAAGCCATCACATGTCTTTGTTTCCAGTTTTCGCAAGTAGCAGAGATGCAGGAGTTCCGCTACTTTCCCTCTTCATCCGACGCAGGTTGCGAGTTCTCCAGCGCAGTTGGAGATGCCGACCCGGCAGTGGCTCGCCTGGTTCAGTTCATTACTGCTCAGGGACTGCTACTTGCCGGCATTCTTAGAGAGTTCAAATCCGTTGACCATGACACCACTCGGGTTGTTACGGAAGCATACCATGCGGCCCGTCAAACTGCATCCCAGACTACCCGTTCCCTGCTGCCAAACCCAGTGCCACCTTCGCAGCTAGTACCACCCTCGCAATCCGTGAACCCATGTCTACCGGGCATCATCCACCCAAATTACATTCGAGGAGCTATCCGGCGTCTTCATCGTCGGGATGTGTTCCGTCAAGTTCCAGCCGCAGCTCCAGCAGCTGAGCCCCAACCTATAGAGGTGTTCGACGATGAAGATGGAAGTTGGCTCAGCCTTCGTCCCCCAGGAGAGCCACAGCAAGAGTAGGCCCATTTGTGGCTCTGGCAGTGAGCGAAGCCAGGAGATGCCGTGAGTGTGTGTGTTGCGAAGACTATTTCTTCGTCCTCTTCTAGGATTAGGACCCTATAGTTCGGAGTGAGTTGTTGCTGTTAGCTGCCTAGTAAGGTTGTGCTTTGTTGTAATGCTTGTACCGCTTGTTCCTGTGTGCTGTTGTAATGTTATGTATGTCTGTTTGCTCTGTGTGTTTTGGTTCATCTGTCTCTCTGTTAAGCAGAAATGTTTAACAGAGCTGGCAGTGGATTCTTAACAAGATTTTAGTCAGTAGTACACTTACACCTAATAACATTGGACTCGCCTAGAGTCCCTAATAAAATGCGAACTGGTGTAGGTGTATGTATACCAGCAGTACATACACCCACTAGCATTAAAACACCTTAGTGTAATCTGCTCGATATGTTTCTTTCCTCTGTCTGTATTTTTGCTATGATGTGCATTCTGCATTTGCCTGCATATTAGTCTGAATAGATTGCACGTGCACCGCGTGAGCAATTTTGCACCCAATTCATTCTCCTGAGTACAATTGCAGTAGTACTCGGGTAGGATGCAAGCCGCATGCCTATACCCATCTATGCCTTCCCCGTCCGCCAGTTTTCCCCGAACGCAGCATTCTGGAGAGCCAGTTCTCCCAAGAAATTTCCCCAGTCCCAAAATTTTTCAGAACCCGGTTGCAATCTCAGAGAAATTCTGAGAAATTTTATTGCAGCATAAACCGTTACAACCCCTCCAGTCTAAGATCTAAACCCCGATTCTACCTCAACCCTCACTCGTTGTGGATGTCGTTCAGCGAGGAGCAACCAGCAGTGTGGCTTCCGCACTGGTAGAGCTCCGCTGACCACACCGCACTAACCACAGACCCAGCGGCGCCTCTGTCACCATCTTGTGTGATGCTGACCGGCCACCCCCTTTGCCCGCCGCAGTCCGCGCTTATTCCGCCGGCCTAAGACAGCGTAGATGATCACCGGCCACCACTCGGTTAGCGGCATCCTGACGATCATCGAGGATCATCGCACACAGCAGCAACGAGGAGCCAACCAATGCCGCGAGCAGACCCACCAAGAGGACGGTGATCAGCTCTGAACCCACGTCTGCCCCTTGCCTCGCGCTCCCGCAACCAGAAGGAGAAGGAGAAGAGGAAGAAGAGGTGAGGTAGGATGTGAGGTGGAGAGAAGAAGAAACTACGGTCGTTTTATAGCTCAAGTCCGGTGTACGGCGAGCGAGGTCCAGGAGAACCGCGCGTCGGTCGATCACCGGCGTCCAGGAGGCGAATCCGCAAGCAGTGCCGACCGGCGCTGGCACGCAATGGGAGTGCTCTCTGTGTTTGTCCCGTGCACGCCGCGCACTATCACCGTAGGGTGCTTTATGCCCCAGGAGCTAGGCGTGCGCAGTGCCTAGCCGCACTCAGGACAGCGCGGGAGCGAGAGAGAACCGTTGGCCGGAGAAAGAAGAAGGCTGCCAGTGGGCCCTAGGCCCACCTGTCAGCGAGAGAGGACATTGTTCATTGTGGTGCCCCGAGCATTTTTGGAAGAAGGAAATTCTGCTTTTTCTAAAAATGTCAGGGCTACCCAGCGGCCCCTACCCGAGGAGTAGATCCCGCGATATCCGTATCTCGATCTGGGTGTACCAGTTTTCGGTACTTTTAACTCAGTTGTTTTCAACCACAGGGTTAAAACCCAACCCACAGATTTTTTTTCAGGAAGCGTATTTTTTGTTCTGAGCTAACCCTAGGAATCTCGAGGACGAGATTCTCTTAAGGGGGGAAGGTTTGTAACACCCCAAAAATCGGGTTATCGATTTTTGTGCTGTTATTCCTTCCTATCTTTCCTCTCCCGAATTTTTCCTCTAGAATCTGGTGAGTGACCAGGTGAATCTAGATAATCCTCAACCTCTCAGTGCCTTTCCCATGCTCTTGTGCCAGCCAAGTTTCTGTCAGTAAACCCCGAACCTCATTCAAACCCTAGTTCCAAAATATTGGAACTGGAAATCCTGCCTTTGTGTTTACAAAAGAGCTACCATTTTCCTAGCTTAGTTGATAATACCAAAATTCCCAGAGATCCTCCTTCACTCATAAACCCTGGATGTACAAAAATATTGCTAAGTCATATGCAATATTTCTCATCTAGAATTAATTCCTTTTTCTGCCTTTCGGAGGAATTAAATCCAGGAAAATATCTATCCATCTCCAAAGTTCATGAAAACTTGTGGAGATATTCTTTGTGATCATATTGAGCTCTCATAAAAATATTTGCCATAATTAAATAAGGAAAATTGCATTTTCCTATTTTAAGCCAATATTTCAATTTGGGGCCTTTCAAAAGGAACTACCATTTTGGTAGCTAGGAAAAATCCCAAATAATTTGTGAAGCTTGTCCTATCCCTATCTTAACCATTTCCATCAAGATCTCAAGTTCCACCCATTAAATTTTGATCACGACACCACTTTGCATATTCTGTCCAGATTTCCAATTTGCAAAGGAAGTGCTTGATTCCTTGATCCTCTTGGGCTGAAATTTTGCAGGGTGATTCTCTATGAGATATCACCCATGGATACCAAAAACCAGCCCATTTTATCAAGCAAATTTTCCTCAGTAAATTATCTAAGTTTCTGTTCAGATTGCATCATTGTGAAGGAAGTACCCTCATACATGATCAAAATGAGCTGATACTTTTCCAGCTATCTCTTATGCTCATATCATTGCTGCCCTCCAATATTCAGCTCATGCAAGCTAGCCAATCCCTTAGAATCATCATGTTTTGGTTTCTGTCCAGTCTGCAAGGTTGTGAAGGAAGTGCTACCTAGACCTGTCCATTTGAGCTGAATCTTTGCCAAGATGATCACCTTAGTAGATGATTGACCCATACCAAAGATCAGGCCAAGAGGGACACTATGGTGGCCACTGTCCATGTCAAACACCTTGCTGTTGGTTGATGTTTGACCAAGGTGCGGTCACATCGGTACTCCCCCGTGCCCTCCAGCTGGGCAAGTCATCTACTTGAGGATTGTAGAACCCCCCAGACATGTTTTGGCGTCGAGTAGGGCGTGGCAATGCCGTGGCCACATGGTGACCACGCGCAGAGCGCGCCAAGCCAGTGCACTGTGCACTGGAGTCTTCGGGAGCTCGCTTCCAGCGAGCTCTGGCTTGTCCGGGCGCACCGGCGAGCTGGCCACCGCACTCGTGGCTCGTCCAGAATCTCCTCCCTTTGTCCCGAAGCCCATGGCCGCTTCGGCTGACACCGGTGCTCCGCTGAATCGCCGCCACGACGCCGGCCATCTCGGAGCTTCAGCATAGTCCGGTTCCTCTCCCCTCTGTTATTTAAGCGAGTCCCCGAGCCCTCCCGAGCACCAGCAAGCCCAGCCCCCTCTCCCCATGAGCTCCTGAAGCTCTCTGCTCTTCCATGGCCGTGAGGTTGCCGCCGATCCCCCTCGGCCGCTTGCAGCCCCGCGGCCCTTTCCCCTCTCTCTTCCCGGCGTCCTCAGCCCCTCTGCTCGTCCGCAGAGTCGCCGCCGCTCGAAGCTCCGGCGGAGTTGCCCTGCCACCGTGCCCCTCCTCCGGCCGTGCCCTGACCTTGGCCCGAGCCACGGCGCCGTCGTTGTGGTCTGCCCCGAGCGGCCCCGAGGCCACCTACGGGCGCGGCGTGAGGCACCCGAGCCCCTCAGCTCGCCGACCGGCCCTCGGGAGCGGTGAGGCAACGGCAGCGTCGACGGCCGAGCGCCCCGCTCCTCCTCTATCTCCTTGTCACGAGGAGGGGAGAGAGAGCGAGATATAAAAGGGGATAAGGCGGGCCCCACCCGGAGGAAAGTCAACCCAGGCCCGCGCGTCAGTTTAAGTGGAAGCGTATTCTATGAAATACATTTTCTGTTCTGAGAAGCGTACTCCGCCGTGTTATTTACAGAGAATACGCTTTCTGTTATCAAAAGCATAATCTGTAATAGGCGCTTTCTCTTTTCTTAGCCACCGGCCGAAGTGGCTAAATAGTGAATGTTCGCTAGTTAAATTCTGAAACAGACAGATTTTCGTCTGTTTTCGGCCTAACGAACGAACGGGCATTTCTCCGCGACCGTAACTCCGATTGAGGTAAAACCAATGCCCACATCTTCAGATCGTCGAGCCCGTTCCGATGGCATCATTTTCATAATGTTTTCACACTGTGAAAATGACCATTTTGCCCTTGCCCTTCGATCAGCCCCTTCGAGAGGGAAACCTTTCCGGCAAATCTTCCCGGAGTTTTATCGCACTTCCACCCGGCGTATTTCTTCACCCCCAGGCAAGCCAACCTCTTATCATGAGCTTCGGACTTGCGTGATGACTTTGCTTGCACCCTGTGTGTTCATCGTAGCACATCTGTATCGCCTGTTAGTCTGCACCAACATATTTCTGTCATTTCATCTGTACCAGATGCTAGTGACATTTATCATATAATATCATGACTTGTTTTCATGCCATATCTTGCCATGTTAGTAACCATATTTTGAATACCATTATCATGGTAGTACCATGATTTGATCTCGTGCCATGTTTGTCAACGTTGTTATGATTCTGCTATGCTAATGTTAAGTGGCTGTTCACACCTATAATAGTTGAGGTAATGGTGGGATGATGGAGATGAATACATAACCAAACTTAGTCGGTTGATCTTGAGTCACCTGTCCGGGCTGATCCGTGCAACCACATTTGCCGGTATGGGACAGCCTTGATTTGGTCTGATCACGTGCTCTTTCAAAGGTACCACCAGACAGGGAGGGTTATGCGCGCGCGCTGCCCTGGCCCGGTAGGCGGCGATAACCCTGTGAGCCCAGTTGAGTTGTTTGGGTACCCGTCCCTGTTTGGGACAATTTTGTTTGGCCACGACGGTGGCAGGTGTCATGAGGTGACACAAGGGCCACCCAGGGCAGGACTCCGGGGGAGGATGATCGCCGGTGGTACGATGAGAGAGTCACGGGTCAGGCGGGTTTCGTTGGAGCAATGCTGGTCCACCCGAATGGGATCACGAGGTCAGGTGCTCCATGGTGTGGGTAAAGTGCGCAACCTCTGCAGAGTGTAAAATCTATTCGAATAGCCATGTCCACGATATTGGATAGCCCGTCCAGACCTCGCTAGGTGATCAACCGTAATAATGATAATAATGGTGGAAGAACCTGTCCTGCATAGACATCAGATGTTGTCAGGAGTATGGTATGTTAGCCATGGGATGGCTATGGAAAAGATGGTCAGATGACCGAAAGACTTGGATTGGACTGGGATCAGTTTCAGATTGGACCATGAGAATGTTAGGAATATGGATTGTATACCCAATATGCTTTACCTTACTGTACTCTACTTCAGTAGTTATCTTGCTAGATAACCCTGTTAGGTCATGATGATCAATGCTGCTAGATGTTTAATCATGCTAGGTAATCTTGCTACGACATGATAATTAGTAATGCTAGATAGGTATGCTATGCCATGCTTGATTCATGTTTTCCTGTTAATTCCATGCCATGTTTAGAATAAATTCTCGCATAGCATAGGGCTTGCTTTGTTATCTGCTTGTTTGGATGCTATGTATTTGGTTGTCTTGCGAGTACATTCAAAGTACTCACCTGGCCTTGCACGTGGCCAGTTGCAGGAGAAGATCCATCAGGCTAGATCGTAACCCTGCCAGTCCTGTTTGTTGTGGAGCCCAGCCAGAGACGTCGTTGCCACTGAACCAAGACCTTCGCTGCCATTTAGTTAGTCTTGGAGCTATGTAATATTGTTGTAAGCAACAGTATTGTAATACTCAATTTCATGTAATAAAGCCATTTTTATGCCTGGAATTGCTGAATCATGTCTTTGACGTGCGCCAGGTCTTATCCTGGGGCTGGCGTGCGTCGGCCCTCTATCGGGGTTCCACAGTATCTATGGGAGTAAAAACACAGTCTTAAAAAAAGATTGTGCTACCCATCGATGCAGATAGAACCACGGTTGTACTTGCCCAAGAACCAGCCTCACCACACATAACCCGGACTCACGCAGATTGTACCCCTACCCAGTTGGACAGAGAACCAGCTACACCCCTTCTAACCCCAACCCCAGCAGATAGTATCCCAGTTCCAGTTTACACAGCACCGTCTCCACCACAGAGCACCCAAACACGAGCAGTTAGTAAGGCAACTGCAATGCCCAAAGCATGAGGACCACCACTCCGAACCCCAAGTCAACGCTTAAAGCAGAAGAAGAATTGTTCTCAGGTCAGGTTTCGTAGCTATGGTTCATACTCCTTTGCTCTTGCATCACTGTATTTACTCATACCAACTAATTTCAAATTTGAAGGATGCAATTGAAACTCCAATGGCGCAACAGGTATGTTTTAAACCTATTTCTTTAACGTGTTTGCTGTTGTAACTTGCTCTATGTTGATTTCAGTTTCAATTGAATAAACAATTATGTTCTCATTCCATGCATGTTACAAGTGTTGTTATTGCTGTGTAGTTTCCCACACTTATATTCTGTCTATGCTGCTTTGTCTTAAACAGATATGATTTGAACTGTCTCTATCTTGATTTTGCAACATAAACTAGAATGATATAGACCATACAGTGACCATACTACATAGATATATGTTTGTTTCATGCTATTATCCTGTCCACCTTACTACTGAACTGGTTTACCAAAATGAGTTTCATATACAACATGGTAAACTTGTGATGTGTCTGCTTGTTTCTCTTTTAGAATGCGGACAAAATATTGGAGAAGAGTACCCCGTTATGCAATGGTAAAGGAAGTAATGCAGATAAGGTTCAAGATAGTGAGACATCCCTGTAGGTCTCCAAGAAAGCTGATAAAAACTACCTTGAAGATAGTGAGACAACCCCAAAGTCCTGTCTTGATGTAGTGTTCGAGTTACTGGCCACTACCGCTGGCACTAGCTCTTCGAACTTGCTAGCTGAATCAGTTTGGCTTCTTGAGTCTCAACTTCAAGTTGAAAGACATCGATTAGATGTGCTGCGACAGGAAGCCGAAGGACTGAGGAAGTCCCTGCAGAATTCAGATGCATACTTTTTGCTGCAACAGCAAGCGCTGGAGGATTTAAGCGCCAAACAAGAGAAAGCTAATAAGCTTGCTAAGCATCTTGCTAACATGGTGGATACCCAGGATATTGTTTCTTGAGCTCTTGTGAAGTGGTTTCAGTGCTAGACTTGTTTTGCTGCGGCATTTATTTGCACTGGTCGCCAACTTTTACAACCAGTGTATGTAATATGCTGCTTTGTTCCCCATATTTGCACTGGTGGCGAACTTTGATGCCCAGTGGATGTAATATGTGTAATAGCCGTGATAGCCTAGCGTAAGTTGCTAGCTTATTTATTTCCTTGTTGTCTTGTTTATTTGTTTGCTTGTAGTCAGTGCAGTTCTTTTTCCGCGGTTTGCTAGTGCCCACAATAACCTATTTTTTAAAACTAGGACACAATAACCATGGGCTACATATCTACTATAGTGACCATGGGCCTGCTACGGGCCGTAGAGACAATGGGCCTTCTACGGGCCGTAGAGACAATGGGCCTTCTACGGGCCGTAGAGACAATGGGCCTTCTACGGGCCATAGAATCAATGGGCCTTCTACGGGCCGTATGATCGATTGGCCAAACATGGGCCAATAACGGACCGCATTATGGGCCATAAACGGGCTAGAGTTGGAATCGTCCGTTCATGGGCCGACCATAACGGGCTGTCATTAATCGGCCGTATTTGATGACGCTATGAAAATGGCCCAACAGATTAACGGGCCACAAACGGGCCAACTTTAACCATGGGCTGAATTTGGCCCACAACCGGAACAGTCTAGTAACGGACCGTCAGTAATTGAATGCTGCAAATCAGCCCAAGAATAAATGGGCCCTGAGAAGGCCGAAAGATAACACGGACTGGAAACGGCCCAATGGAATAAAGGGCCATTAATGGGTATAAAGCGATACACCGTTCATTACGGGCCAGTTTCACCACGGGTCATTAATGGGCCAAGAGTTACAAAGGGCCTCATATGGGCCGAAAGAAGTCATGGGCCATACATGGGCCAGAAGTTACAACGGGCTGGAATCATATTGGACGGCCCAGATGACGCTACTGAGCCTAATTCGGATAGGCCATAATGGGCCATGAGTTAGCAGGCTGTAAATAGGCTATATGCGAACAGGCCGCTAACAGGCTTTAAGTGGGCCGGCCATTACCTTTTGACCAGGTCAAACAGGCTAGCCTTTTAACCTGAATGGGCCACTGTTGGGCCGACCCACGTGTCGACGTATCATAGGTGTGTCCCGTCCATTCGCTGGATGACAACCGTCCCAACGCTGGGCCGACACGTGGATCCGCCGACGAATGAGAATTTTACATGTGGAAAATCCTGATTGGTTTGGGCTGTTAACTGGTTATCGGATCCAAACCGGAACCCGATAGCTTAACGGTGACCCGTTAGGGTGAATGCCACGTGTCGGTTACCCTTGACGAAAGCACTTCCATGACGCGCCATTCATCGTCATGGAAGTGGACACTTAAGTGATGATAATTTTGGTATTGTCATGGAACACTTCTACGACAGCACAGGTATGACTATCTTGATTCTATCATAAAATCGTTATGGATGTACATGCATGACAGAAAACGTGACCTACTGTGACAAACACGTATCATCACAGAAGTGTATTTTTTTGTAGTATTAGGTGTCGCTTGGGAGCCTCCGACAAGATTGTGGATTTGAACCAAGAAGTTTGTAAGGGCAAGGAGATCGCCTACTTCATGAAGATCTACCCGAGTGAGGCAAGTCCTTCGTGGGTGATGGCCATGGTGGGATAGACAAGGTTGCTTCTTCGTGGACCCTTCGTGGGTGGAGCCCTCCATGGACTCGCGCAACCGTGACCCTTCGTGGGTTGAAGTCTCCATCAACGTGGATGTACGATAGCACCACCTATCGGAACCACGCCAAAAATCTCCGTGTCATCATTGTGTTTGCACTCTCCAAACCCTTCCCTTTACCTTCATATGCAATGTTTTACTTTCCACTGCTACACTCTTAGAATTGCATGTGTAGGTTGATTGCTTGACTTGTGCTAATTGCTAAAATCTGCCCACAACTAAAATTGGGAAAAGGTTAGATTTTTATTTGGTCAAGTAGTCTAATCACCCCCCTAGACCTACTTTCGATCCTACAAGTGGTATCAAAGCTTTGGTCTCCATTTGCCTTGATTTCCATAGCTTTGGTGATCATAGACTTGGTTTCACAACCTAGGAGAGTATGGCGTCTAACAAAGGAAATTACCACCATATAGGTCCTTACTTTGATGGTACTAATTTTGCTAGTTGGAAGCATAAGATGAAAATGCATATTCTTGGTCATAACCCCGCCGTTTGGGCTATTGTATGCATTGGCTTGCAAGGTGATTTCTTCGAGGATGGAAAAGAACCGGATCGTGAAGCATCCGCAGAAGAAATGATGATGTTGCAATACAATGCTCAAGCTTGTGATATTCTCTTCAATGGATTGTGCCCCAAAGAATTCAACAAAATCAGCCACCTTGAGAATGCAAAGGAAATTTGGGATACTTCGGTTGATATGCACGAAGGTGCCGAGTCCGTCAAGGAATCCAAATTGGATGTGCTTCAAAGTCAACTTGACAAGTTCAAGATGAAGGATGGTGAAGGAGTCGCCGAGGTGTACTCTAGGCTTGCTCTCATCACAAATGAGATTGCTAGCTTAGGAAGCGAAGAGATGACCGACAAATTCATCATCAAGAAGATCCTAAGAGCCTTGGATGGAAAATATGACACCGTGTGCACATTGATCCAAATGATGCCCAATTACAAAGATCTCAAGCCCACGGAAGTCATTGGTAGAATTGTTGCTCATGAGATGTCACTCAAGGATAAGGAAGAGCTCCACAACAAGTTAATTGGTGCTTACAAAGCTTCAAGTGATGCTCCTACAACATCAAGTGAGAAGAAAGTCTCCAATGAAGAATTGAGCTTAATGGTGAAGAACTTCAACAAGTTCTACAAGAATAGAAGCAAAGAGAGAAGCTCCAAGTTAAGATCCTACAATGACAAAAGATCTTCTAGTCGTGATCGTAATTGCTACAATTGTGGAAGACCCAGACACTACTCCAATGAGTGTACGACTCCCTACAAGAAAAGAGAAGACTCACCAAAAAGGAGGAGTATAAGAGATGAATCACCTCCAAGAGAGAGAAGGAGTAGAGATGGTCGTTATGAACGAAGACCCTCTCGTAGAAGCAAGGATTCGAAAAGGAAGGACAAGTCATCAAAGAGCTACACAAGACGAACACATCAAGCTCGCGTTGGTGAATGGGTATCTAGTTCCGACTCCGGAAACTACTCCGAGAGAAGCTATCACTCCGACTCCGAAGGCACTCAAGATGAAGGTGTTACCGGTCTTGCACTTGTTTCAACCAACTCCTATGACATATTTGACTCACCAAATGAAGGAATTGCAAGATGCTTCATGGCTAAAGGCCCTAAGGTATCACACCCCGAGTATGTTGATTTCAATAGTGATGAAGATGATTTGCTAGGTGATGATGATTTACTTGTTGACAACTCTAGTGATGAAAACTATGATGAACTTGATAGTAATCATGCTAATCAAGATGAAATGAATGACAATGATAAGAAGGAGATTGAGCGTCTAACGAAAGAACTAAACACTCTTAGGTTAGCTCATGAAACAACTCTAGAGGATCATAGAGAGCTCCTAAGGACTCATGAGAAGCTACGCTTCGAGAAGCTAAATTTAGAGCAAGAACATGAGTTCCTAAAAGCCATCAATGATGATCTTCGAAAGAAGAGTTCTTCTTACATTGCCAAACATCTCCTCTTGTCTACTCACATGCCACAAGTAAAATCTAGCAATAAGAGCAAGAAAGATTCTTCTTCTAGTAGTAACATTAACAATGTTAAATCCAATATTATTGCTTCTAGTAGTTCTCTTGATTCCACTAATGATTCTCTTAGCCAAGTTACACTTGAGCAAGAAAATAGCTTATTGAAGGGAATTATAGAGAAAGGTGTTTACAAGAGCCTTGCCGGAAGTAATCAATTTGAGGAAATTGTACGCAAGCAAGGAAGGCACCGAAAGAATCAAGGTGTTGGTTTTGAACGAAAGTTCAATGCCAATGGAGTTGAGTGGGAAGAAGATCAATACCCCAAGACGAAGTTTGTTTCTTAACAAGAGAAGTATGACCCCACTTCTTTCAAGGTAACACAAGCTCAAGATGATCTTGCACCACAAGACCACAAGCTAAAGGGCAAGGACAAGCTTCAAGAAGAGATTGATTCATTTGAAGAAGCTCCTAAGGCCATGGTCAAGTGGGTTCCCAAGACTACGTCAAGTTCTACTTCATCAAGTACAACTACAACTCCAAGGATTCCCATCAAGTTGATGTGGACCCCAAAGAAGAAGAACTAGAGTGTTCTTGAGGGTGACTCCGCGGACATACTTCACTCATATTCATTTTGGCAAGGATTTGTGCAATCAACTTTCATATCATGCACTAGTTCATGGAGTCACAAACCCTCTTGTTGGTAAGACAAGGGACAAGGTAACCTAATGCTTTCATGGACATCATCATATTTGTGTTTCACTCTATGTCTATGGATATCCTTGCATGTTCCTTGTGGGACTAACCCATGTAGGTATTGAAAGTGCAACACACTCCAATGGATTGCTCCAAAAGATCTACATCAACATAGAGCATCCACATCTTAACTATCTACATGAAGTCATCATCGACAAAACCCAAGGTTAGTTCATCCCTCTTAGGGGGATATCACATCTAGGGGGAGCTTTGCTCCAAAAAGTGAGCTAAAGCAACTCTAATGGTGTGAACACAACAATGCTTTATGTAAAAGTGGCAAGCCCACTTGTGCTTAAACGATGAGTATGACCTATGATCAAATGTTCTCATTTGACTCCTAAGTCAATATACTCATATATAGATGACCTAGTCATCGCCAATTGCTTGATAGATGGTAGAGTGTATGTGCATGCTTTGTCACATGTTTTTTTTGCTATCTTATTGTGTGAGCATGTTGGTTGCATAATTTTCTCCATTCGAGGACATCCATTTGTAGTATTGATTGTTTGGTTTTTATTGACCAAATGGATGGACAAGAATGCCTAAGTACTCCCTCTAGCTATCTATGCTTTTTCTCTTCTCAAATTCTATTCATGCTACATCACAAAATTTGAACAATTCTTTTTCGGACCCTCCGGGTGAGGAGCACTCGGAGCCACCGATCCGTCAAGGGCTGACTTCCAAAACCTCTTAGTGAATTTCGGTCAGACCAACTCACTCATATTCGGTCCCACCGAAACCACTAGGTTGATCTAGGTTTTCACCTCGGTGCCACCGATTAGAACAATTCGGTCTCACCGAGTTGCAGAAACTACAAGCAGTTTTGCATCTCGGTGCCACCGAACCGTTCCACTCGGCGCCACCGACAGCTAATGAGTATATATACCGCGGCCCGACGTTTTTGGAAATTCCTTCAAACACTCGTGCCCGCGCCTCCCCATTGCTGCCGCTCTTGGTCTCCGGATCGTCGTCCTATCCACCTGTGCACCATTGTCGCAGGTCTCCGCCGCCATCAACGGGAATCACCTCCGTCGTTACCGCCGTAGCGAACCATCACCAAGTTAGGGTATGGTTCGGCCCCTTTGTGCTATTTCATTACTCCGATTCAATGCACAAAGCAAATGCCTGTATTCTTGCCACGATTGAAGGATTCTTATCCACACAAAAATTTCACTAGATTAGATTTGATGCAAAATCTTAGGGTTAGGTTTCCACCGAACTCATCTCGGACCGACCGAATTGAAGTTTTTGGTCCCACCGATTGGCTCAGGCCGTTACACTAAGTACAACTCGGTTTGACCGAAACATACTGATCGGTGAGACCGAAAGCAATTTCTCAGTGAAACCCTAGCAGCTCGGAGTCACCGAACTGCAACTCGGTCTGACCGAAACTGCATGTTTAGGCTCTGTTAAGTGCTTCGGTGTCACTGAGATTATCAAATCGGTAGCTCCAAAATGCTTTCTGCAGAAAACTAAAGTTAAGATTTTGAATCATTTTTTGCAAAAACTAGCTGTCTTTAATGATGCTCATCCACTCTACCCACATCCATCTATTCACAGGGTCAGTTGCAGAGATGTTAGAGGCCAGTGACAGCCAGAACAAGTCAGAAGAGCAAGTCAACCTGGCACTAGTTCCAATAGCAGCTATGATGATGGTAGCAGAAGCACCCCTAGAAACTTGCCAAAGGCTGCTACCAGACAAAGAAGAAAGAGGAATTCTGACATTGAAGATGAGGATTTTGTGATTGAGGAGGAAGTGACCTCCAAGAAGAAAGTGGTGAAGAAGGAATATGTTGGTGTTGCTGCTGCCACCAAGCCAGGCCTTCACAATAAAGCTCCTGCCAAGAGAACTCATATGTCCAAAGCCAGAGCTTCAACTCAGGAAACTATGCAGTTCACACTTGAGCCTAGAGAAGAAGATGAAGCTGCTGGTGAGAAGAAGAAAAGGAAGGAAAGGGTCAGGAAGACCATTGCCAGAGTGATTGGAAGACCATCCATGATGAGGGATGAGGATGAAGATGAGGAGGAGGAAGAGCCTGTTGCACCTCCTGCCAAGTCTCAAAAGCTGATGGCAGATGCTATCAAGACTGGTGCTGCTTCTTCCAAGCCCAAGTCTGCTCCCAAACCAGCTGCACCCAAGTCTTCTGCTCCAAAGAGATCCACTAGGAACATCCACTACAAAAAAAGACACATCCGTGACATTTTGGGCCGAACGATTTTTTTTCTGTCATGCTTATGACACTTCTATGACGATAATTGTAACAAAAGCACGTATCATCATAGATGTGGTGGGCTCCTACTTCTATGACAAAAAATCATGATAGAAAATGGGCTTTTCGTCCTGGGCGGGCCGGGGACGCAGCTGCATGACATTCTTTGGGCCGTCCATGACGGAAAAATCATGGTAGAAGCGAGGGCGAGGAAAATATCGGGGAGTTCCCGGTTATGGTGGGTGGTCGGGGCCGAGCGATGCATGGAGGTTTTGCGCGTTTCTCTCGTACACGTACGCGCGTGTGTGCGAGGCATTGGGCTCTAACTAAACCCGAGCGAGGCGTTCACTTACTGAACTCGAGCGATTGCACTGGCTACGTTACTGAACCCGAGCTATCGATCGCTTGGCTGTTAACTGAACCCGAGCGATTCCTTCCCTACTGCTGCGCACTGAAGCCGATCGAACCTGTTGCCTCTTGATGAACAGTGACCATTGTTGGGGGTTGGATGAACAGTTCCCGGCGGGGGTTGGATGAACAGGACCCCGTGGTAGTAGTAGCAGGCCATTGCCGCTAGATGAACAGGACCCCGATCAAGAGGAGGCCGCCACACATGCCTGAGCCGGTTGGGGGTGGATGAACAGGAGGACCCCGGCCGTGGAGGGCTGGTTGAATAGTAGCCAGTGGAGGCTGGATGAACAGGACCCCGTGGAGGGCTGGTTGATCAGGACCCCGTGGTGGGCTGGCTGAACAGGAGCCGGTGGAGGCTGGATGAACTGTAGCCCGTGGATGAACAGTAGCTGGTGGAGGCAGGAGGAAAGTCGCGGTGGATGAACAGTAGCAGGTGGAGGCTGGAGGAAGTCGACAGTGGATGAATAGTAGCCCATGAAGGCTGGAGCGAGGTAGTAGACGGTGGATGAACAGTAGCCCGTCGAATCCCGTTTTGCGGTACGCCACACCCCTCTCGATGAACAGGACCCCGTTTCGACCGTAGGCGCTTCAACACAAGTCTGTTTCCTCTGTTTTTCGGTACGGCACACCCCTCCCGATCAACAGCACCCCGTTTCCACCATAGGAGCTCGAACACAAGTTCATTTCCTCCGTTCTGCGGTACACCACACCCCTCCCGAACAACAGGACCCCGTTTCGACCGTAGGCACTCGAACAGAAGTTTGTTTCCTCCGTTTTGCTGTATGACAGACCTCGTTTCGGCTGTTCCGTCCAAGCAGGTTGGCTCCCGATGAACACGACGCATTCCGACCCAGTCTGTTGCCTCCCGATGAACAGGATGTTGTTTCTCCGTTCTGAACCAGCCGGTTGGCTGCCGATTAACAGGACGCCGTTGCTGCCGTCCGCTGCCTTTCCATTTACACGAGCCCTGGCCGTACATATGCGCGAGTAGGCGTTCGAGACCCCGCCCGTATGTACGTATGTGGCCGTATTTTTTGGCATGTGGCTGTACGTACGTGTACACGGTTTAGACTGGCCTGCCTGAACTGCTACGTCGGGGGCTCTACTACTACACATGTTGCTGCTTGCTCGGCCACGGGTCATCATTGCAGAGACATCGATCGGCTAGTATGTACGTACACGTTGGCGACCAGCCAAACAACGCTACGTACGCTTCGACCGGGTGGGTCCTAGTAGTCAGGGAGGATAAGGAGGCACTTCTTTGCATGCGAAGATATAGCTGGTGCATCCCAGCTGTCAGTGGGAGGAATCATTTTTTTTTGCGCGTAATATGGAGGCACTTCCTTGCGTCTGAAGATGTAGCTGGTGGGTCCAGCTCTCGGCGTCACCGTGTACAGTCGTCTTCCGATGGCTGTCATTCGTTGACCACTTTGACCACGCCGCGCCGAGAGCACCAAGGCGGTGGATGACAGCGAGGCCTAGGAAGGGAACGACACGGAGCCGGGGAAGACGCGGCAGTGGATGCCCAAGCGGAGGGGAGTACGAGGGTTGAATGCTTCGGCTGCGGTGTGAGGCTGCCGTCGCCAGAGAATAACAGGAGGTGTGGGTTAGTAGAGGGATGGCACGGCCAGCGGTGGCAGCACAGCCGGCCACGGGAGGCAGTAACAGGCGGTCCAGCCGGCGCTGGTTTCGGCGGCTGAGCAAGAAGATCAGAGATTGACGAAGGAGCGCGGCTGTTGGATGTTAATCCAACGGTCACCGCTGCTAGAATCGTTTGTTGACTAGGTTAACAAAGCCCTGCGTACGTGTCAACTTAGTAGGCCCACAAGTCAGCCTCCAAATCAGGTGGGTCCGAGCTAGCAGGGGGACGAATCATTTTTCTTGCATGTAATAAGGAGGCACTTCCTTCCGTGCGAAGATGTAGCTTGTGGGTCCCAGCTGTCATGGGGGGTGGGGGACTTTTTTCGCTTAATAAGAATGAACATCCTTGTGTGTGAAGACTGTAGCTGGTGGGTCCAACCTGTCAGAGGGAGGAATCGTTTATTCCCGCATAATAAGGAGGCACTAGCTTGCGTGCGAAGATGTAGCTGGTGGTTCCCAGCTGTCAGACTCTCGATGTACTCCATGTTGGCTCTCGTTGTTAACCACGCATCGTCGAGCGGACCACAGCGGTGGACGACGGTGAGGCCTAAGATGGGAATGATCTGGAGTCGTGGAACAAGGGGCACTGGAGTCCCTGGCGGAGGGGAGTACGAGGGACCGGTTCGGCTGCCGGGTGAGGCTACCTTCGCCGGAGAATAACAGAAGGTGTGGGTGAGTACAGGTATGACCTGGCCACCGTTGGGAGTAGGGTGGGGCGGCGAGGCCTACGTGGCAGCACAGCCAGCCACGGGAGGCAGATGCAGGCGCTCCAGCCGACGATGGTTTTGGCGGCTGGAGTAAGAGCAACTAGATCAGAGATTGAAGAAGCAGGATCACCGTTGGATGTCAATCCAATGACTATAGATGTCAGAATAATTTTTTGACTTTTTGTTTTAGACCATTAAATCGTTTGTTCACTAAATAGACAACACCTTGCGCAGGCTTCGTCTAGTGGGCCAACAAAGTCAGCTTCGAAAGCTGTGGCGGAATGCAGCCCATTTATTTAGGTTTTACAGCCCATTTCATTTTGTTTGCCAATACATCTATTTCCTAGGCTTTGACTCAAAAAAATAATCTATTTCCTGGGCTGGGTATAAATAATAAACGCCGATTTACTATTTATGATAATTTACATCGCATTTGATTATTTATTCGAATACACCTATTTACTGGTCTGGGTGAAAAATAATATTGCGTACATGCAGCCCATTTATCTTTTCTGATAATTTACAAGCCTTTTATTTTAGTAGAAATGGACCCATTTTCTGGGATGGGTGAAAAACAATAATGGTTTGGACTGAGCATTTTGTATAAAAAATAATATTGAGATAGGAATATTATTAAAAAATTAAGTTGGCCTTGGTAATCTTATTATATAAAAATTAAACTGAGATGTGCATTTTATTAAAAGAAACATAGGCTAGGCTGCGCTTTTTTTAGGATATTGTGTGCAACTGTCGGCCCAGTTGCATTGCTGATGTTCAACGAAAACGGCATGTGTAGTACTCAACCCACATTCAATGACGCCTGGAAAGGCCCAAACAGGCTTCTGCACAACTTTTTGAAGTCACTGAGCTCAATTAATAACTTAAGAAAAAAGTTAGAGTACAGTGGAACCTAATTAAAAGCCATATGCATTGCTGATGCTCGGTGTGTGTGTGGGGGGGGGGGGAAAGAGAGAGAGAGACCCATCGGTCAATGCTCGTAAATACATCTTTCAGCCATATGCATTGCTGATGCTCAGTAAAAAATTATATAGTTGACACAATCATATAGCACATCATAGCACACTGAACTTGCATACAAAAATTTCACGCATGCGGCACAATCAGGGTGGAAGCAGTGGATCGCTACGGGTAGGGCTATGTTCAAACTAATGAACTCGTACATAACCGTTCATCGTCTTTATCAATGACGGGGAAATATCTTGAATGCTGTGCAAAGAAAACTGGCAGACAACACGATAAGTTCTGCTAGCACATTAAGTTGACGTACAACCCTTTCTAAAAAAAGTTCATGTACAAAAATAGAACAGGTCACAATCAAATGTACTGGCACATCAGTGCTTCACACCGATAGCTCGGATTTAACTAGTATCTGAGAAGATTCAGTTGTTACCTCAAATTAGAGCACATCCAGGCAGGCAGCCCTGCCTCTTCTCCCAAAGAAGCAGTGGCCTCTGTCGCGCGATGGAGTAGGCCCTGTGCCATCCATCGTTCCGAGCAACACAAGGAAAATCTGACATTGACTCCTGTAATGGACGTCGTTGACAGACCCTGGCACTAGCGGTGGCGGCAGGACTTCGATTGATGGATTGACCACTTCTTTGACATGCACGAACACTCGATACAGGTACGTCCCTAACGTGGTCCGCGGCGGCCTTGGTGGTGATGAATAGTACAACCCCGGTTCCTGCACCGGTATCGCAACACCAATCACCTTTGGTATGGTGGACGACTTCTTCATCCATGCCATAACCATCAGAGCCCAGCTATCTGGAGGAACAAACATACTTACGAGCTCACCTCCTAGGTCGTTGATAAGCTCATTCATGGACTCGCTGTTCCAAGCACGTCGAGGCATGCTGTGAAAGGTAAGCTTTGTTAAAAACTCAAGCTCAGAGGGCACCGAGCCCCATCCTGGGTGCCACCGATCAAAGCTCACCAGTGTGCCATCGCAGAACAAACATCGGGAAGATTCAAACACACGACTGCAGTCGAAAGTTGTCCGGAACCTGACGAAGAAATCAGCCGGTGGCGGACAGACTTCGATGAGCAAGTCACTTATTTGGATGCCGTGCGCAATGCCAAGAGCTTTGACAAGGTCGTCCGGCGAGACGGAAGGCCGGTCGCCGTTGATGGTTACCATCAGCACTTTGCCGGCAAACTGGTCATCAAGCGCCGCCATGCCACTATTGAGCGACAGCACGCAGCGCCCAAAGGCAGGATGGACCTCAGGATCTCTGGCTCGGAGATCCGCGTTGACCGGCGACATGATAGTGCGCTTCAGTACAGGGAGTACAGGAGGGGGATTTGGGGGAACTGGAGTAGGAATCGATATTCCAGAGGTGGGGGAGGGGCGGGAGATTGGGGATGAAAAGGTAGCATGAATTTCGAACACGCGCCAATATGCTCTCGACGCGCAAGTGCACGAAAACACCGGTAGCGCCCACATGTCGGTCTAAGAGTCCTTTTTCTTTCTTTTTTGGAGCGCCCAACCTGAGAGTCATAATTGACCTGTTTGGCATTGCGTTACTACTCGGCCCATATTCAACGACACCTCATTGGCCCAAACAAGTGTACATCATCGAAAAGACACTGAGCTCAAATTATAACTTGAAAAAAGGAGATATACTCTGAACACTGGAGAATGGTGATGCCCTCATTTAGCCCACCAGCAGTTCGAGACAATAAACAGTTCGAAACAACGATATATACAACATTCAAACACAGACTAGTGACTACTACTGACATAAATAGCAAGACATGATAGTTCATAAGAAGTCTTGCTACACCACCAAAACGCACCAATCTGCGGCGCTCAGACTCTCGTGATCCAGACGAGAATGACATTCTAAGTAGAGGCAACTATTACATAGTAAGAGTGACATAGACGAGGATGACCAAATGACAAGGAGTATGCATAACAAAAGAGAGAACTACCTATCCAGAACAAGCAGCAAAGACAACAAGTCATTCGAAGAGGGATGATCCAACACAATCATAATTTGCAGCCCCGCTTCAGCCACCAGTGATTCGGAGACACCAAAACTCCACCCTTTCGACGAAACAGCCCAATTACCTATCAACCTGAAGGCTTGAACCACATCACTGCCTGTCGGACTTGAGACATCCAAGGATCAAAGTTAATCCAGATGCCTTTGTCATTCTCACCTTCTTTTGGCTGCAGGCTGTATCGTTGACAATCGGGGGAGTCTACTCCCGAAGTCCTAGGGCTCGCCATGTAGACACAGTTTTCCCTAGTAAACAGAGCCTCTCTGCCATCAAGGTCCTTGCCAACGGTGATCTCCTGGTTAATCGGATAATTGAGTCCGAGAAACAGAGAGCATGAACCAAGGCTATTTACCCACCTCCAACTCAAAAATCCTAAAGGCCCCAACAAGCTGGTATCCTGCTCATAGACGTAACAGCCACTGTCCAGATACTCACGTATTTCACGGTGCTTGTACACAGTGGGGTTTTTGCAATATAACTTTTCCGACTCATGTGTGCGAATGATCATCAGTCTTTTGTCGTCGTCTGAGCGAGCGAGGAACCAGTTGTGCTTCCCTATTTTTGGCAAAGGTGGTGTGATTACAAAGGGCGGTAACTGTAGGGACACTGCATCATATCAAATAGTATAGGCATTGTTAATGTAAGATCAGCATTGTTAAGAGTATGAGTAGGATAATGCAAGAAACAACATTAATCTGTCCCTGTTGGAACTGAGAGGAAAATACAGGGAAATGTATTCTGGGTTCGAAAATATAGAAGTGCCATTCATGGTTATACTCATATTATCTCGCAATCGATTCTTCATAGGAAACTACCATGTCATGCATGTTATGTAATCATGGTCTGTCCTCACAAACAAATTCTTCAAGGAAACTAAGAGACCATGCATTGTTATATACTCATGTTCTGTGGGCGAAATTCTTGTGAGGATATTATTCTAGCCATTGATTGCTGAAGGGCGAATATAGGTATGTACACATGGTAAGCATTACAGGATTTCACTACTTCCAAATATATAGTTCTCCATATTCACATTTACTTCCCTAATGTATGGTTAGATGAAACCAACAGTGTGATGCATGTTTCTACATCATGAAAATGAGGAAACTAACATGGCTATTGATACACACTCATATTTAGTAGTATATAATTACTACAAAGTTAGGAGAATATCCATATCTTCCTAACCATTTGATTATTCAAGGGTACAAATTGGCTGTAATGACATGGTCACAATCGCATGAATTAACTCATTCCAAATATAGCTGATTTACGGCGTCTCTAATACATTGCCATAGTTCTACTTAAATTCTGCTCAAATAGGGATATGCAAATCATCACAAAAAGTTCAAACAGTGTCATAGCGTTATCATTAACATCAGACGAAAACAACTTACATGCGCCGTCCCAGCAATACGTGGTGCCATCTGCTTTGTTGATCACGTAGATGATGCCATTGTGTCCAATAGCATCACAGAAGTGTGTATCAGCTTTGACGATCCACTGCGAGGTGAGTTGTCTCCAGCTAAAGAAGGCACCGGCGGAAAGATAGGCGAGTCCGCGGTCGAACAAGGCAATTAGCTTGAAGTTTGCGTAATCCGCATATCATGTGGGCACTTGGCAGATTACAATCTTCTGCAAAACAAGGTGCGTCCAACTGACGACGTTATCTAGATGACTTGGACCGCGACGGTAAAACCCTATATAATCCAATGGAGGAAGGATAATCTCGTGGGAGGTGTGGAAGTTCATGAGCCCCAACTTTTTCCGGTCTGCTCTGACGGCAGCCATCTAGTGGGAGTTCATGCCGACCCAGTACATACCTGCCAAGAAGTTTCAGGCGATGGTGATCAGATCGAAGTCAAGGGGCATGATGTACGGCAACCCACAACATACCTGCAAAGAAGTTTCGGCTAATGGAGGTCGGATTGAAGTCGAGGGGCATCATGTACACCTCTGTATCATGGTGAGCAAATCTCGCAAGACCAGATAGCAGCAAGCAGGGTGTCTTGAAAAGCTCAGGCCTTGCTTCGACGGTGGCCGCGTGCATGTCCCTCGAGCATGCAGCCAGCCGCACGGCGCTCAACATATCCATACACGAACAACAGAGGTCGAGGATGTCACTGGGGAGATTGCTCCAATTGGGGCTCATATGGATGCTACGCGGTTCGCGTTCGGCCATGGTGGAGTTTGGAAGGTGGGGTTTTGGGGGGCTTGATTTACGGGGGAGAAGGCTCTCGGTGCTGGAGCGGCTAGCGAGGGAATAGTGGTACTGGGGGAGGCGAGCGAGGCGAGGGTACGGGGGGGCACACTGAGATGATGAAGAGTGACCTCAGGACCTCCGGCGAGACGGAGATGGAGATGGAGTGGTGCTAGGGGAGAGGGAGACGAGGCGAGGCATGCTATACAGCAGCGGTGACAGTGACTGCACAGCGCACAAGGTGAGGCTGACTTTGGTAACCCGAACACGCCGCCTGGACTAGCGTCACCTCGGGCGCAGGGTCCGGTCACTTCACTGTGAGGACCGGATGAATATTATTTTGACCATCAAGTGTACCACAGTTGTACTACTACTAGTAGTAACATACGGAGTAGTACTGTATAGCGGAAATAGGTCTCCCGTGCTAGCATGCCTCTGGGTTCACTTCATCCTCCAGGTAGCATCCATATTGCGAGCAGAACCAAATTCTCATGCATGCGGAAGCATGAAGAAGGGCTTTTTCTTTTTTTAGGATTACCGCATATTCCTTAACCAGAAAAGGTTGTGTCTCGCAGGCACGCGCCAATATCAATCCGAACCAGCTACGACACATTTTTTGTGTGCAAAGAGATGGATATGTTTGTATATCTGTTCGTCCACCCAAGTGGGTTTTGCGTAGGTCCCACCTGTCAGGAGGGGTGCAGAAATAAAAAGGAATCATAAAATGTTTTGCCACGGTGATTCAAAAGAGTGACCTCAACTAACCAGCGGCACATGTAGCGATCGAACGATGGGCACGTACACGGACACGGACCACTCCTCAGTATGCTACCCGCATAGCCTTTTCATTTTGCAGGTTGGTCTACCTAGCCGTCTAATCAACTGCATGCATGCCACTTCTCCCATTTACTTCTCCATCGGGAACTGATTTTCCTCGGCTTCTTCACCTCTCCTTCATTTGCATTCAAACCCCACTAGATTCACATCCTCCTGGAGTAATTCTAGAGCCCCTTTAAATAATCATCTTCTTCAGTTAGACTAGCCATCTTAATCCTAATTCTGCAAACCATAGCCCTCCGGTCCAGCGGTTCCAAATGGCGAAAGAGATCCCTATGCCGGTTTTTAGTGTCAAACATGTCCTCGTCGAAGGCTCGTTGAGCATAGTTGCCACCATCACCGACCACCCAAGGGTTGTTCGGGAGTGGATCAACAATGTATCCAACTCCCTCCAAAAGGTGGAGATGAAGGTCGTCGGTCTCGACGCAGAGTACACGGAGCGTGCCACTGGGAAGATCCAACGCGCCGCCGTCCTTCAGCTGTGCCTCGAAGATGAAGTTTTGGTGTATCACATCATACACGCGCCCTCCCTACCAGGTGAGCTCCACGATTTCATGTCTCGGGAGGACATATACTTTTGTGGGGCAGCCATCGAAGGGGACAAAGAGAAGCTGGCGTCGTACAACCTTGACTTGAAAAACATCACTGACCTACAAACCAGAATTCCTGTAGACGATTGTGATAAAGAAACACCATCCCTATTCGACGTAGCAAATTCTGTGCTCGGAACAAATCTTGAGAAGGGTGACGAGACACTGGGATTAAGGTCATCTGGATGGGAGAATTTTCCCTTGACCTACGAGCAGATAAAATATGCTGCCCTCGATGCCCGTGTGAGTTTTGAGATAGCTGCAAGGTCGAAAGAGCTTGTTGCAAAGCCGTCTCCCACAGAAGAAGAAGAAGAAGAAGAAGAAGAAGAAGAAGAAGAAGAAGAAGAAGAAGAAGAAGAAGAAGAAGAAGAAGAAGAAGAAGAAGAAGAAGAAGAAGAAGAAGAAGAAGAAGTTGCACTAGCAGCAGGGCATTATAGATGGATGAACTATTTCCTCTCTTGTAAAAATTATATTTCCTCTTTGTGTACATTGATATAGATGAACTATTTCGCTGGTGTGCATGTCTTTGGGACAAGTGTACTCTGTGTACATTGATATAGGTCCGCTTGACTATAATGAACTATTTATCTGCCTAGTTTTCTCTACTACTACTCCTTGCAGTGAGCGGTATGCAATGCATGTGTCAGTAGACATGACAGCTTGTCCATGGAAGTTGAACCACGGCAACCATCACGTTTCTACCACTGCCACACGCGATTCCCACGGCGCCGCTCCAACCCACGGCACCACGTCCCCCGACATGCGCCTCACCCCTCTCGGCCCCACCACTCCTCTGCCTTTGTGTGCATGACATGCGGGCCAGCTGAACTGCGGCGACCATCAAGTTTCTACCACAGCCAAATGCAAATCCCACGATGCCGCTCGAACCCATGACGCCACACGTCCGCCGACCTGTGCCTCACCCCTTTCAGTCCCACCGCCCCTCTGCTTTTATGAGAATGACATGTGGGCCAGCCGCATTTAGGGTCCACATGTCATTGACTCAAAGGCAGGTGCACTAAACCACTGAAGCTCGGTCCCGTGGGCCCCGAGAGGGAAATGTAACTCCTGCGCCAGGCCTTGTGGTGCTCCCGCAGTACGAACTCATGCCAAACTCGGAATTTGTTTCTTACTACTACCAATGTGCCGGCCCGTGCGTTGCAATGGATCCAAAGTAGTAGAATAATACTTGTTCACAAACTTGAAACATGAACACTCTAGTTTTGATATACATATATCAGTAAAAATAAATTATGCTTCACAGAAGACATATTCCTCGGGCTGTCTTGATGAGGTGAGGGGCGGGTGTGGCTGGTTTCACACGGTCTGAGGGCAAAAATAGAATCGTAGGAAGCACAATATGTTGGAACGTGTCGGAGGAAGGCTGGCAGGAGCAGTAGAACAAACATCACATGTGCACCATATTTTAAGAAGGGTTTAATGTAATTTGTGTGAAATGGGTCTATGTGGATGTACGAGTAGTACATTCATATCATTGACATTGATGCACGCAACAAACATTTGTGTGCATGATTTCACCCTATTTTCATATTCTGTTTGGGAGTGGATTTTATTTTTGTAATCGAAGCTCATTTTTGTAGTTGGTTTCAATTTAGACTATGCATGTATTATTGCGAGAGATAGATATAGAGAGAATATTTGTGTGACAAAGAGGGAGGCGGGGGCAGTGATACCTAACGAGAGAGGGGCATATGCGTGTTCGAAAGACTGTGTGTGTCGTAGAGAGAGAAGTGCCCGAAAGGGAGAGAGAGGGTGTGTGCGTGTGTGTGTTAGAGAGAGAGAGGTGCATGTAACATCGGGATCGATAAGGTTACGAGGTTGCGGATATGGGAGAGCGATAGTGTGTGTGCGATGAAGGGACACACAGACAGCATCTGTTTGCGTGTGAGAGAGCTGGATAGACCTTGACAGCACGGCTGGCTAGGGGTGGAAGGTTATGTGTGGTAGAAAGAGATAATAGAGAGAGATGAATGCTTGTTTGTTGCAAGGAGACCAAACTACATAGATGGGGGTAGCAAGAAGAAGAGAATGGCGGTGTGCCTTTCTGTCATGGGATGGAAGAGAGACCAAGAGACACGCATCGTGTGGAGAGGTGTGTGTGTTTCGAGAGAGAGAGAGAGAGGGAGGCGTGGACCTGAATAATGAGATGGGTGCTCATGTGTATGTTATAGGGAAGGAATTGTCTAGGTGGTAGTCTTATGATGGTGACCCAATCTTTCAATGAGAGTGGGGGTAAGTATCGATTTGGTGGATCTTGACGTAAACAGGCCACTGTTGGGCCGAGCCACGTGTCGACGTACCATAGGCGCGTCCCGTCCACTCGCTGGATGACACCTGTCCCAACGCGGAGCTGACACGTGGATACTAAGGCGAACCTGAATTTTACACATGGAAAATCCCCATTGGTCCGGATGGTTAACGGGTTATCGAATCCAAACCGAAACTCGATAGCTTAACGGCGACCCATTACGGCGGATGCCACGTGTCAGTTACCCTTGACGAAAGCACTTCTATGACGCGCGATTTATCGTTATGGAAGTGGACACTTCTGTGATGATAATTTTGGTATTGTCATGGAACATTTCTACGACAGCACATGTATGACTATCTTGATTCTGTCATAAATCCGTCATGGATGTACATGCATGACAGAAAACATGACCTACTGTGACAAACACGTATCATCACGGAAGTGGTTTTTTTTGTAGTGATCTCAGCTGCAGAGAAGAACAAGGCCCCACTGCCTGAGGTTCAAGAGGATGATGAGCCACTAGTGCTCAGGAAATTGAAGCCCAAGATCCCAGATCATAATGATGATCATCCAGTGGCTGAAAATATGAAGTTGAGAAAAGATGCAGGATTGAGACAATGGAGGAAAACAGATCCATATGCCACAAGGAGAAGGACTGTTGTGGACTATCGATTCCATACCATAGAACAGCAGGACTTCTATGAAACTGTGCTGCTGGACAAGAAGCCCATAGTCTGTGATATGAAATGGGTTGATCGGGAATACATTGATGATAATGAAGACTATTTTCCCCATGTTCATGAGAGCTTCAGGCTGAATGGAGTTGATGCATTTGTTGGACAAGAACTGACAAAATGGAATGATGAAATGATTATGCAGTTCTACTCCACTGCCCACTTTTACCCAGATGGTAAGATTGTCAGGATGACTGAGGGAACCAGGTACCAGTCATCAATTTCTAAATGGGCTGAGCTCATCAAAGCTCCTAAGGAAGAAGTAAATGATCTTGATGTGTATAGCAAACCCAGGAAGGATCACAACTCAATGGCTAACATGTACAAGCCTATTCCTGATGTAGCTCTGGAGACACACAAGCTTGGTTCAATCTACTATCTGCTTGCTGGATTGACCACCATGAACACCATCTTGAGGCATACTTTGTTGCCC
Source organism: Thinopyrum elongatum (assembly GCA_011799875.1). Taxonomy (NCBI): domain Eukaryota; kingdom Viridiplantae; phylum Streptophyta; class Magnoliopsida; order Poales; family Poaceae; genus Thinopyrum; species Thinopyrum elongatum. Next base: position 410,390,577 of record CM022299.1, read on the forward strand.
AAGTCTGGAGATCACAGGATGATACGTGGTCACTCCACCAACTTGCTACATTTGTTTGATGTTCCCCAGAAGTTCAAAGTCATGAGCTTGATAGTTGAGACGGTGAAGAGGACAGCAGCCGACCAAAAGAGGTCTTGTGGATATGCCCCACACATTCAGATGTTGATGAACTCCAAGGTTGGAACTAGGACATATCTGCTTGACAAAGAGCATCTATCTCTTAGGCCTGATTTTGAGGACAACGAGGTTGTCATGGATGCATCACATCCTACATGTGCTGAGGCCCAGGAGAAGATCGAGAAAGCAAAGGCTGCAAAAGCAGCAAAGGCAGCAAGTGCTCCAGATGCTTCAATAGTGAATCTCAAGACCAATTAAGATCAGCTCACTTATCTGCTTGAGGCTAACGTGAGGATTGAGAAGAGCTTGGCCACCTTGACTCAAAATCAGGAGAGTCTTGAAAGGATATATGACCTAGATGTGAAGGTCACAGAGATTCAGACCATAGCGGAGAAGCTGAGGGATGATGCTGAGGACAATGATGACAGACCCACTATAGACAGATTTCAGTCAGTACCAAGGGCATAGAGGTCTTCTGCTGAGCCAGTTGCCTACTTGAGACCTGCTCATTCTGCTCCTGCCACCACAGCTACAGTTGCCCCTCCAGTTTCAACTCCTTCAGCTCCACAGACTTCAGCAGAAGCATTTGCAGACGCAGTCATCTCGACACCATCTACACACACCAGAGCTACAAGCTAGAAGACCCCTTCAGGAGCTCCCGGAGATCATGCCTAGAGTGCCGCATAGCACTATACGTTTTCAAACTTTTTGGTAACTTGTTGCCAAAGGGGGAGAAAGTGTATAGATCATAGGCTTCGAGAGAGAGTGTCTTTTGCTTTTTGTTGGTTTTATTTGCCTTGCTACTTGCTTCTTTGGTTGGTTGGTGCCACTTATGCTACTACTTGTGTTATGCTCATGAGATACTTTATGTGTTCATGTGTTTGATCATATTATGCTTAATGTGTGCTTGCATGATTATCTCTATGAATGTTTTGTGTGTGATCAATCACTTGTATCCTTGGTGATGAGTGCATGTTATCCTATTCTTATCATTTTGTGCGCTCCACCAAGATGTATGTGACCTGGAAGAGTGACCCAAGATCCTAATCGATTGTGCATTTGCATTCAAACACAAATTTTAAATAATGCACAAATTTAGGGGGAGCTCTTGCTTATCACAAACTTCTCAAAGCGATGATGTATTTCATTCATATTATCATTTGTCAAAGCTTTGATCTATATGTTGTCATCAATTATCAAAAAGGGGGAGATTAAAAGTGCAACTAATCCCCGGGTGGTTTTGGTAATTCATAACATATAGCTCATTGAACTAATATCCATTCAAGTTTAATATTTCAGAAAGTTCAATGAATGGCATGGCATGGACTAGAGATGTGGACCCCTCAAAATGCTAAGGAACACATTGGCAAAAGCTCAAGACTCTTCATTTCTATTTTAGTGATCCAAGATCACATTGAGTCCATAGGAAAGCCAATACTATTAAAAGGGGGTGAGGTGTTGCTTAATGGGTTGCTTACTCAAAGTGCTTAGTGATATTTCTCCAAAGCCCTCAACCATTTTCTCATTCCAAATATGTCCAAAACCCAAAGTCAAACTCGGCCCCACCGAATCATCGTATCCGGAGCCACCGAGTTCATATGACATAGGCACTACTAGAAACCCTAACAGCTCGGTCACACCAATATGGATCTCGGTCTCACCGAGATGGCCTTGCAAACTCTCTGTTGCCTGTTGCAATTGTTTCTGTCTCACCATCGGTCACACCGAGTTGGCTTGACATCTTCTCTGTTGCCTTATTGCTTAACTTCGGTCTCACCAAGTTGATGCAATCACTGCCACCGAGTTGATGTTTTCCCTAAGCTGTAGCACATCGGTCCCACCGAGTTGTTCCAGTCGGTCCCACCGAGATTCCTAATGTTCACATTTTGAACTAAATCGGTCTCACCGAGTTCTTCTATTCGGCCTGACCGAGTTGGGTCAAATGTGTGTAACTGTTGGATTTTGTGTGGAGGCTATATATACCCCTCCACCCCCTTCTCCATATGTGAGAGAGCCATCAGAACGTGCCTACACTTACACCATACATTTTCTGAGAGAGAACCACCTACTCATGTGTTGATATCAAGATATACCAATCGTACCACAAGAATCTTGATTTCTAGCCTTCCCCAAGTTGCTTTCCCCTCAAATCATCTTTCCACCATATCCAAATCTGTGAGAGAGAGTTGAGTGTTGGGGAGACTATCATTTGAAGCACAAGAGCAAGGAGTTCATCATCAACACAACATCTATTACCTTTTGGAGAGTGGTGTCTCCTAGATTGGTGAGGTGTTGCTTGGGAGCCTCTGACAAGATTGTGGAGTTTAACCAAGAAGTTTGTAAGGGCAAGGAGATTGCCTACTTCGTGAAGATCTACCCGAGTGAGGCAAGTCCTTCGTGGGCGATGGCCATGGTGGGATAGACAAGGTTGCTTCTTCGTGGACCCTTCGTGGGTGGAGCCCTCCATGGACTCGCGCAACCGTTACCATTCATGGGTTGAAGTCTCCATCAACATGGATGTACGATAGCACCACCTATCGGAACCACGCCAAAAATCTCCGTGTCATCATTGCGTTTGCACTCTCCAAACCCTTCCCTTTACCTTCATATGCAATGTTTTACTTTCCGCTGCTACACTCTTAGAATTGCATGTGTAGGTTGATTGCTTGACTTGTGCTAATTGCTAAAATCTGCCCACAACTAAAATTGAGAAAAAGTTAGATTTTTATTTGGTCAAGTAGTCTAATCACCCCCCCCCCTCTAGACCTACTTTCGAGCCTACAGCTGGATTTCCATAAACTTGATGGTTGTTCTTTGAATTTGCACTTAGCAGATTCTACTATTAATAAACCTATGGGAAGAATTAATGATGTTATTGTTGCAAATAGGAATTATGTGCCTGTAGATTTTATTTGCTTGATATAGATTGCAATCCTACATGCCCTATAATTCTTGGTAGACCTTTCCCTAGAACGATTGGTGCAACTATTGATATGAAAGAAGGAAACATTAGATTTCAATTTCCATTAAGGAAGGGCATGGAACACTTCCCAGGAAAGAAAATTAAGTTGCCATATGAATCTATTATGACGGCTACTTATGGATTGAATACCAAAGATGACAATACCTAGATCTATGCATTATGTCTAGCTAGGGGCATAAAACAATAGCGCTTGTTGGGAGGCAACCCAATGTTATTTTTGTTTTTATTGTTTTCTTATGTTTTTAATAAATATGCAATTATACTTCTGCTATGATTGTGTTTAAGAGTTTTAATTAGTGTTTGTGCCAAGTAGAGCCTTTGGGATGATCTATGGTGATACTTGATTTGATTTTGCTGAAACACAGAAACTTTTGCGCCTAGTTCTGGAATTTTGTAAATTCACATAAATGTGCTTTTGATATGAATTTTTTACACAAGATTGATATACAAATGTCCTACGTTTTCCTAATTTTTCAGAACTTTTGAAGTTATAGAAGTATGAGCAATATTCAGGTCTTCACAGACTGTTCTATTTTTTACAGATTCTGTTTTTTATGCATTATTCTCTTATTTTGATGAATCTATGGGTAGTATCAGGGGGTATGAACCATGGTGAAGTTGGACTACAGTAGATATAATGCTAATATGAAATTGTAATGAGTTCACAACAGTATCTAAAGTGGTGATTTGCTTTTATTATACTAACGGAGCTCACGAGTTTTCTGCTGAGTTTTATGTTGTGAAGCTTTCAAGTTTTGGGTGAAGTTTTGATGGACTACGGAATAAGGAGTGGCAAGAGCCTAAGCTTGGGGATGCCCAAGGCACCCCAAGATAATATTCAAGTACAACCAAGCATCTAAGCTTGGGGATGCCCCGGATGGCATCCCCTCTTTTGTCTATAATCCATCGGTAAATTTCTTGAGGCTATATTTTTATTCACTACATGATATGTGTTTTGCTTCGAGCGTCTTGTATTATATGAGTCTTTGCTTTATTTGATTTTTAGTTTGCCACAATCATCCTTGTTGTACACAGCTTTTGAGAGGGACACACATTAATCGTGAATTTATTAGAATACTCTATGTGCTTCACTTATATCTTTTGAGCTAGGCAGTTGCTCTAGTGCTTCACTGATATCTTTTTAGAGCACAACGGTGGTTTTATTTTGAACAAATTGATGAACTCTCATGCTTCACTTATATTATTTTGAGAGTCTTATAAATAGTATGGAAATTTGCTTGGGTTATGAATTTGGTCCTAATATGATGGGTATTCAAGAGGGATATAATAAAAACTTTCATGAAGATCATTGAATATATAAGAAGTTTGATTCCTTGCATTTGTTTTGAGATATAAAGATGGTGATATTAGAATCATGCTAGTTAGTAATTGTGGTTTAGTAAGAATACTTGTGTTAAGGTTTGTGATTCCCAAAGCATGCACGCATGGTCTCTCGTTATGCGTTGAAATTGGAGCATGATTTATTATTGATTGTCTTCCTTATGAGTGGCGGTCGGGGACGAGCGATGGTCTTTCCCTACCAATCTACCCCCCCTAGGAGCATGTGTAGTAGTACTTTGCTTCGAGGGCTAATAAACTTCTACAATAAGTATGTGAGTCTTTATGACTAATGTTGAGTCCATGGATTATACGCACTCTCACCCTTCCACCTTCGCTAGCCACTCTAGTACCGCGCAACTTTCGCCGGTGCATTAAACCCTCTTATACCTTTCCTCAAAACAGCCACCATACCTACCTATTATGGCATTTTCATAGCCATTCCGAGATATATTGCCATGCAACTTCCACCGTTCTGTTTTATTATGACACATACCATCATTGTCATATTGCTTTGCATGATCATATAATTGGCATAGTATTTGTGGCTTGGCCATCGTTCGTATTTTTTATACACGTCACACTAGATAATTGCTTGAGGCATTCATATAGAGTCATATCTTTATTCTAGTATCGAGTTGTAATTCTTGAGTTGTAAGTAAATAAAAGTGTGATGATCATCGTTATTAGAGCATTGTCCCATGTGAGGAAAGGATGATGGAGACTATGATTCCCCCACAAGTCGGGATGAGGCTTCAGACGAAAAAAATAAAAATAAAAAGAGAATAAAAAAGAGGCCAAAGAGCCCAACAAAAAATGAGAGAAAAAGAGAGGAGGGACAATGTTACTATCCTTTTTGCACACTTGTGCTTCAAATTAGCACCATGGTCATCATGATAGAGAGTCTCCTATGTTGTCACTTTCATATATTACTAGTGGGAATTTTTCATTATAGAACCTGGCTTGTATATTCCAATGATGGGCTTCCTCAAATGCCTGAGGTCATCGTGAGCAAGCAAGTTGGATGCACGCCCACTTAGTTTTCTTTTGAGCTTTCATACACTTATAGCTCTAGTGCATCCGTTGCATGGCAATCCCTACTCACTCACATCGATATCAATTGATGGGCATATCCATAGCATATTAATTTGCCTAGGTTGTGTGAGAATTTCTTTCTCCTTTTTGTCTACTACCACATTCTATTCCACCCATAGTGCTATATCCATGGCTCATGCTCATGTATTGTGTGAGAGTTGAAAAGGCTGAAGCGCGTTAAAAAGTATGAACCAATTGCTTGGCTTGTCATCAGGGTTGTGCATGATAAATTCTTTGTGTTAAGAAGATGGAGCATGACAAGACTATATGATTTTGCAGGGATAACTTTCTTTAGCCATGATATTTTGGAAGGACATGATTGCTTTTTAGTATGCTTGAAGTATTATTGTTTTTATGTGAATATTAAATTTTTGTTTTGAATCTTATGGATCTGAATATTCATGCCACATAAAAGAAAGATTACTTGACAAACATGTTAGGTAGCATTCCACATCAAAAATTCTGTTTTTATCATTTACCTACTCGAGGACGAGCAGGAATTAAGCTTGGGATGTTTGATACGTCTCCAACGTATCTACAATTTTTGATTGTTCCATGCTATTATATTATCCATTTTGGATGTTTTATATGCATTATTATGCTATTTTATATTATTTTTGGGGACTAACCTATTAACCTAGTGCCAAGTGCCAGTTGCTATTTTTCCTTGTTTTTATCTTTTACAGAAAATCAATACCAAACGGAGTCCAGACGGAACGAAACTTTTTGAGGATTTTTCTTGGACCAGAAAACACCCAGGAACCTTCGGGAGGGGGTCAGAGGGGCCACCAGTTGGCGACAAGCTCGGAGGGAGCGCCCTAGGGGGGCGCCCCCCAAGCTTGTGGGCCCCCTGATGCTCCTCCAACCCTAATATTTGCTCTATAAATACCCAAATATTCCCCGTATACCAGGGGCACACCAAAAATACTTTTCCGCCGCCGCATGCTTCTGCTCTCGTGAGATCCCATCTTGGGGCCTTTTCCGGTACTCCGACGGAGGAGGATTCGATCATGGAGGGCTTCTACATCAACCTTGCCGCCCTTCCGATGATGTGTGAGTAGTTCACCATAGACCTACATGTCCATAGCTAGTAGCTAGATGGCTTCTTCTCTCTCTTTGATCTTCAATACAATGTTCTCCTTGATGTTCTTGGAGATCTATTCGATGTAATCTTCTTTTGCGGTGCATTTGTTGAGATCCGATGAATTGTGGATTTATGATCAGATTATCTATGAATATTATTTGAGTCTTTTCTCAACACTTTTATGCATGATTACTTTGTATTTCTCTCTGGTCTATTGATTTGGTTTGGCCAACTTGATTGATTTTTCTTGCAATGGGATAGGTGCTTTGTAGTGGGTTCAATCTTTCGGTGTCCTCACCCAATGACAGAAGAGGTAGCGAGGCACGTATTTGTATTGTTGCCACTAAGGATAAAAAGGTGGGGTTTATTCATATTGATTGGATCTATCCCTCTACACCATGTCATCTTGCTTAAGGTGTTACTCCGTTCTTGTTAACTTAATACACTAGATGCATGCTGGATAGAGGTCGATGTGTGGAGTAATAGTAGTAGATGCAGGCAGGAGTCGATCTACTTGTCACGGACGTGATGCCTATATTCATGATCATTGCCTTGGATATTGTCATAACTATGCGCTTTTCTATCAATTGCTCAACAGTAATTTGTTTACCCACCGTATGCTTTCTTTCAAGAGAGAATCCTCTAGTGAAAACTATGGCCCCCGGGTCTATTTTTATCATATTATTTTCGGATCTATAAAACCAAAAACACAAAAATACCTTGCTGCAATTTATTTACCTTTACTTTATTTTGCACTTTTACTTATCTTTTATATCAATCTCTATCAGATCTCATCCTTGCAAGTGGCCGTGAAGGGATTGACAACCCCTTTTTCGCGTTGGCTGCAAGTATTTGTTTGTTTGTGCAGGTGCATCCATTGGGGACTTGTGTGTTTCTCCTACAGGATTGATACCTTGGTTCTTAGCTGAGGGAAATATTTATCTCTACTTTGCTGCATCACCTTTCCTCTTCAAGGGAAAAACCAACTCAAGCTCAAGATGTAGCACACTCACATGAGGAATGAGCTTTCTTCAAGTGACATGCACGAACAAAATGATTGTGCGTTGCAAACCTAAATAGATTAGGGATGAACATGGCACTACATGAACACATTACAAAGCAAACTAGAACCAACATTTATGCGAGGAAAATGGCATCACATGAACTGTGGTTTATTATTTTCATATGAAAGTGGTCATGACTATTTGTGAACGTGCTGCAAGTTTATAAAAAGTTTTTCTCGCATAATATGAAGGAAAAATTAATCTGAAACTGAACAAAGCTCAGTTTTATCCTTGCCTCCCATAAGAAACGTTCCCTCAAATTTTCCCTTCCCTCCACTCATTTTTGAACTGCCCGCGCGCCCACCTAATCCCAACCCTCCCCAAATTCTGCCTCTTTTTTCCACACCAATCACATCCCCTACCATAAAATGAGTTGTATCCTCCTTTACCTCTCTCTCTCCCCCTCTATGTGTGTGTGTTTTCCTCCAGATCCATCCCCCTCCCCTCTAGTGGTTCTTGCTAGCTATGGCCATAAATCATTTAATTGGTCAGGGACTAGCTCCCAACGGACGGCGTTCTGATGCGCTGGATTTGCTATGATGGTAAAAGTACCCCAAGATCTCATTAAAATCGACGAGCTCTCTTTGTGCTCTTGTGTTTAAACTGCTCCCTCATATGCATATTACTTCTCGCTCAAATGGATGATCTACCGCTAAAATATGTCGAGATACATCCGTTGGAGCGACAAGTAGTATAGATCGATCGGATGGAGTAAAAACTTTGGGTTCTTATTCGGGTTTACGATTAAGGTTCTTATTGCGCCCCGGGTAGACACTGCATGTCACTCTATCTATAGTTTGTTTATTAGGAAATCGTTGCTGTAATCTTTGAATATATCTTCTTCTGATTAAGTCGGTAGGTTTTCTCAAGGTAGCTAGGATTGGTCCCGGCCGTCCTCGCAACATGCAGGAGCGCTTAGGGCGATTGGCTCATGACCCCTTCGCGCTTAGGATTTAGACCGGCGTGTTGACCTCTCTAGAGAGCCTAGGTAGGACTATGGCATGTCAATTATCCGAGGCCATGCATTGGCAAGAAAAGTGTGCCCGGCCAGAGGTAATCGAGCGTATCAGGTAATGTATTGCACCCCTGTGATATGTCTCCAACGTATCTATAATATTTGATTGTTCCATGCTATTATACTATCAATCTTGGATGTTTTATATACACTTACAAGCAATTACTCCCTCTGTTCCTTTATATAAGGTGTATTTATTTTTTCAAAAATCAAATGAGTGCATGTTTGACCGAGTTTTTGGAAAAATGTATCAATATCCACAAAACAAAATCTATATCATTTGATTCATCATGAAGAGTAGTTTCATATTTTATCTATTAGGTAGTGCAGATGCTGTTATTTTATTCTATAATCTTGGTCAAACATTCAAATGGTTGACTTGCACGGAAATCAATACACCTTATATTCTGGAACGGAGGGAGTATATATCATTTTTTGGGACTAACCTACTAACTTAGTGTCGAGTGCCAGTTGTTGTTTTTTTGCTTGTTTTTTTGTTTTTCCGAATATCAGTACCAAACGAAGTCCAAATGCCATGAAACTTTTTAGAGATTTTTTTTCTGGCAATAAGAGACCCTGGAAGCTTCGGGAGGGGACGAGAATATGGAGCAGTAGCCCACAGGGCACCAGGGCGCGCCCAGGGGGTAGGGCGCGCCCTGGTAGCTTGTGGGGTCCATGTAGCTCCGTTTGACCTAACTCCGCCTCTATAAATTCTCTAAAATCAGGAAACCAATAGGGGAGTCCACGAAATACTTTTTTCGATGCCGCAAGCCTCTGTTCTCGAGAGATCCCATCTGGGGACCTTTTTTGGCACTCCGCTAGAGGGGGAATCAATCACGAAGGGGCTCTACATCAACCTTGCTGCCCTTCCGATGGTGCGTGAGTAGTTTACCACAGACCTACGGGTCCATAGTTAGTAGCTAGATGGCTTCTTCTCTCTCGATGTTCTTCAATGCAATGTTCTCCTTGATGTTCTTGGAGTTCTATCCGATGTAATTATTTTTTTGCGGTGTGTTTGTTGGGATCCGATGAATTGTGAGTTTATGATCAGATCTATCCATGAATATTATTTGAGTTTTCGTTGAACTCTTTTATGCATGATTATTATAGCTTCATATTTCTTCTCCGATCTATTGATTTGGTTTGGCCAACTAGATTGATTTATCTTGCAATGGGAAGAGGTGCTTTGTAATGGGTTCGATCTTGCGGTGCTCAATCCCAGTGACAGAAGGGGACATGACACATATGTATCGTTGATATTAAGGGTAAAAAGATGGGGTTTATTCATACGTGAGTTTATCTTGCCTACATCATACCATCTTGCTTAAGGCGTTACTCCGTTCTTTATGAACATAATACTCTAGATGCATGCTGGATAGCGGTCGATGTGTGGAGTAATGGTGGTAGATGTAGAATCGTTTCGGTCTACTTGTCTTGGACGTGATGCCTATATACATGATCATTGCCTTGGATATCGTCATAATTATTTACTTTTCTATCGATTGTCCAACAGTAATTTGTCTACCCACCGTATGTTATTTTCTAGAGAGAAGCCTCTAGTGAAAACTATGGCCCCCGGGTCTAATTTTTATCATATATAAAATCCTAAAAGTACCTTGCTGCATTTTTACTCTATTTATTTTATTTTTTATTTTTGTCCGATCTACCAATCAAATACCATACAATTTAATCTTGCTCGTAACTGTCAAGGGATTGACAACCCTTTGTTCGTGTTGGGTTGTACGGATTTGTTGTTTGTGTGTGGGTGCTCCTAACGAGGTGTTGCTTGGTTCTCCTACTAGATTGATAACCTTGGTTCTTAACTGAGGGAAATACTTATCTCTACTGTACTGCATCATCCTCTCCTCTTCGGGGAAATCCCAACGCAGCTCACAAGTAGCAGGAAGAATTTCTGATGCCGTTGCCGGCGAGACATCATCAACATCTGTGAAGTACCTACGCATAAACTTTCATCTCCTTGCATTTATTTTATTTGCCTTTGCCTCTCATTTTTCATCTCCCCCACTTCTAAAAAGTGTTTACAAAAATACAAAAATATTTTCCATTTTTCTTTTGTCCGTTTGCCTTTTTCTTGTTTACTTGTTTGAAGTTGCTATCATGACTAAGTTTGGAAAGGGCAGTAATTTTTCCACCCCTAGTGCAAGTTCTCTAGATAATCTGTCCATACTTTTGAAACTCATGAAAAAACAAAAAGAGTTCTTATGAATTTGCTAAAGAAAATTTTGATAATCTTGCCGATGATGATCCTCGTAAAGAAGAATCCACTATCATGCATACTAAAAACTTTTGTAGGTAGTGGTAATATTATTGGAAAGGGTGTCATCCAGGATTTCTTTACGTGTGCCGGAATGCTACCTATGCTAGGAGGGTCAATTCTCAATAAAACTTCTAGTCTCGCAGATGCAATATCTTTGCTCATAATTGAACTTGAAAGGCAATTTGTTCACATGCATCCATCCATACAAAGGATCCTTTTAGAATTCTCAGATATTAATGATCCGTTTGTTAAGCGTGTCACCACTATATTTTTAGCTTATGAATTTGGGCACATCATGAAAGAGGCACCTGAGATATTTGCTCATTATCATATAAATTGTGCTTGCCGTCCTATAGAAGAAATCCTTTATAATCAAGAGGAAATAAGAAGGTTACAATCTCTGGACTATGCCGCTTACAATGAAAATCTTAGGAAAAATGTTCCCCCATCTGTATTACTTGATAAAATTTCTGAAAAAAATGGTAATTTTGCTATACAAAATAATGGATTTGGGCATGTGATTAAGAAAAGGCTTAGGGATCATAATCAAAGAAACATCTACAATGAAGAAATAGTCATCAGATATAAGGGGCCAAAGGAGGAACCTATTCCTCCTAAACTTGATCTTACGGATCCGTACCCCGTTAAATTTATCCCTTTTGATTAATTTTGCTTGCCATAGAGAAAGCTTTCTGCTGAAAGGAGGGAATATGAGATGAGCATTAATTATCTCCCTCACTTTTATTACAATACTTGAAACTATGCATAATGCCTAGCTAGGGGCATAAAACAATAGCGCTTGGGAGGCAACCCAATAGTTATCTTAATTTTCTTTTTTCTTTTTATGTTTTCTTGTGTTCACACAATTATGCTACAGTTATGATTGTGTTTTCTATGTTTTAATTAGTGTTTGTGCCAAGTAAAACCTTTACGATGGTTTGGATGATCATTGACTTGATTCTGTGAAAAACAAAATAGAAACTTTTTGCACCCAGTTATGGAATTTTGTAAATTCACAGAAATGTTATTTTGCTCTGATTTTTTGTTCAAATAATTGATATACAAATTTCCCACGTTTTCCTAATTTTTCAGAATTTTTAGACTTACAGAAGTATGAGCATAATTCAGATTGCTACAGACTCTTCTGTTTTTGACAGATTCTGTTTTTTATGCATTGTTTTGCTTGTTTTGATGGAACTATGGATCGTATCGGGGGGTATAAGCCATGGAGAAGTTAGAATACAGTAGGTATAATGAAAAAATAAAATATGAATGGGTTTGCAACAGTATTTAAAGTAGTGATTTGTTTTCTTATACTAACGGATCTCACGAAGGTTTTGTTAAGTTTTGTGTGATTGAAGTTTTCAAGTTTTGGGTGAGATCACGATGGATGAAGGAATAAGGAGTGGCAAGAGCCTAAGATTGGGGATGTTCGAGGCACCCTAAGGTAATATTCAAGGACTCCCATGTGACCAAGCTTGGGGATGCCCCGGAAGGCATCCACTCTTTCGTCTCACAACCATCGGTAATTTTACATGGAGCTATATTTTTATTCGTCACATATCATGAGTTTTGCTTGGAGCGTCATGTATTATATGAGTCTTTGCTTTTTAGTTTGTCACAATCATCCATGCTCAACACACCTATTTGAGAGAGCCATAAGTTTATCATGACTTATTAGAATTGCTCTCTGTACTTCACTTAAAATTTTTTGAGCTAGGAAATTGCTCTAGTGCTTCACTTAAATCTTTTAGAGAACGACAGTGATTAAATTTTGAAGAAATACTTGAACTCTCATTATTCACTTATATTATTTTGAGAGTTGATATGATTAAATTTTGAAGAAATATTTGCACTCTCATGCTTCACTTATATTATTTTGAGAGTTGATAAATTTTGAAGAAATTTTTGCACTCTCGTGCTTCAATTAAATATTTTTGAGTTGATAATAGCAATGGTAATTTGCAGGAGATATGAATTTGGTCCCAAAGTGATGAATATCCAAGAGGGATATAATAAAAACTTTCATGAAAGATCATTGGATATAATAAGTTTGATTCCTTGCAATAGTTTTGCGATATGAGATAATAATATGTGAGTCATGTTACTTAGTAATTGTGCTTTAGTAAGAATATTGGTGTTAAGGTTTGTGATTCCCTATGAAAGCACGTAAAGTCAATAGTTATGCAACAAAATTACATCCTACTTGTGGTGCATTATTCAGTGTTAGTTATGTTTAATGCATGTGTATGAGTGTTTTGTTTTTTGGTTGGTCGCTTATCAATCTATTTGCTAGCCTTCATTTGTACTAAGCAGGAATGCTGCTTGTGCATCCAATTCCTTAAACCCAAAGTTGTGCCAAATGAGTTCACCATACCTACCTATATGCGGTATTTCCATGCCGTTCCAAGTAAATTTGCATGTGCCAACTCTAATTTTCAAAATAGCTTTCCGTTTTGTGTGCTCGTACCCCTCATGAAGTAGCAGGGGGTGGCCAATATTTTCCATGCTAGTTATTTTATTCTCACGATGAGTGTTTATTCACTTGTCATTGCACGAGAGTGTGGCAGGTAATAGGGAGGCCCAGTCCTGAAATGGAAAAAATCAATATGATGATAATAATAAATTCCTTGGAAAGTGTTGGTATGGAAGGCACCCATGGATACGGCTAGTCATGGATTGTGTAAGAATGGTGGAAAGGAAATAAAGTTTATTTTCTATTTGGGAACCGCCTATGATTTGTCTAGCATGGAAGATATTGGGAATTCTCAGTCGTTTTCGTTGATAGGAAAAGCATGCCTCTCAAAATAATTTTATCTCAATTTAAGCCTCGAGCTCTGGCACCTCTGCAAATCTCTGCTTTGCTCTGCGAAGGGCCTGTCTATTTACTTTTATGCACAAAAAAAAATTGAGTCTCCATCTTCTCTTAAAAAGCCAACTAGAGAACACTATTGTCATACTTGTGCATTGGATGTAGCTAATATTTGAGTGTGTATCATGAATGGATCAATGATTGAGCATAATGGGCTAGGCATAACTTTCTTTAGTGTTGATATTTTGAAAGACATGGTTGCTTGTTAGTATGCTTGAGTATTGATGTCTTCATGTCAAATTATAGACTATTCCTTTGAATCATTCAAGTCCAAATGTCCATGCTACAAAAGAAAAGAGTGTAAGATGAATATGATAGGTAGCATTCCACATCAAAAATTCTGTTTTTATCATTTACCTACCCGAGGACGAGCAGGAATTAAGCGTGGGGATGCTTGATACGTCTCCAACGTATCTATAATTTTTTATTGTTCCATGCTATTATAGTATCAATCTTGGATGTTTTATATACACTTACAAGCAATTATATATCTTTTTTGGGACTAACCTACTAACTTAGTGCCCAGTGCCAGTTGCTATTTTTTGCTTGTTTTTTATTTTTTAGAATATCAGTACCAAACGAAGTCCAAATGCCACAAAACTTTTTGGAGATTTTTTCTGGCAATAAGAGACCCTGGAAGCTTCGAGAGGGGACGAGAAGATGGAGGAGTAGCCCACAAGGCACCAGGGTGCGCCCTGGTAGCTTGTGGGGCCCACGTAGCTCCATTTGACCTAACTCCACCTCTATAAATTCTCTAAAATCAGGAAACCAACAGGGGAGTCCACGAAATACTTTTTCCGCCGCTGCAACCCTGGTTCTCGAGAGATCCTATCTGGGGACCTTTTCTGGCACTCCGCCGGAGGGGGAATCAATCATGAAGGGGGTCTACATCAACCTTGTTGCCCTTCCGATGATGCGTGAGTAGTTTACCACACACCTGTGGGTCCATATTTAGTAGCTAGTTGGCTTCTTCTCTCTCGATGTTATTCAATACAATGTTCTCCTTGATGTTCTTGGAGTTCTATCCGATTTAATTCTTTTTTTGCGGTCTGTTTGTTGGGATCCGATGAATTGTGAGTTTATGATCAGATCTATCCATGAATATTATTTGAGTTTTCTCGGAACTCTTTTACGCATGATTATTATAGATTCGTATTTCTTCTGTGATCTATTGATTTGGTTTGACCAACTTGATTGATCTATCTTGCAATGAGAAGAGGTGCTTTGTAATGGGTTCAATCTTGCAGTGCTCAATCCCAGTGATAGAAGGGGACATGACACGTATGTATCGTTGCTATTAAGGGTAAAAAGATGGGGTTTATTCATACGTGAGTTTATCTTGTCTACATCATGTCATCTTGCTTAAGGCATTATTCCGTTCTTTATGAACTTAATACTCTAGATGCATGCTGGATAGCGGTCGATGTGTGGAGTAATAGTAGTAGATGCAGAATCGTTTCGGCCTACTTGTCTCGGACATAATGCCTATATACATGATCATTGCCTTGGATATCGTCATAATTATTTGCTTTTCTATCAATTGCCTAACAGTAATTTGTCTACCCATCGTATGCTATTTTCAAGAGAGAAGCCTCTAGTGAAAACTATGGCCCCCGGGTCTATATTTTATCATATATATAAAAATCCTAAAAATACCTTGCTGGATTTTTACTTTATTTATTTTATTTATTATTTTGTCTGATCTATCTATCAAATACCAAACAGTTTAATCTTGCTCGTAACCGTCAAGGAATTGACAACCCCTTGTTCGCGTTGGGTTGCAAGGATTTGTTGTTTGTTTGCAGGTGCTGCTAACTAGGTGTTGCTTGGTTCTCCTACTGGATAGATATCCTTGGTTCTTAACTGAGGGAAATACTTATCTCTACTGTACTGCATCATCCTCTCCCCTTCGGGGAAATCCAAACACATCTCACAAGTAGCACCCTGCAGGGAAGTTACCTATTCAAATAGCCGTGTCCATGGTAATAGGATGACTTTGAGTCATATCCCGACCTCTTACAACGACTTGGAGTAGCACCCTGCAGGTGATCGCTTTCTCTCAGGGAGACGAGGAGAAGATCTTCGGGGAGGATTATTGCTATATGTTGTACAATTAATACCATATACGCTCCTCTCTTCTACTACTGCAAGATGATGGTAGTCTTCGATAGGATCAGCTTCTCCCCCTTATTCTGGCATTTCTGTAGTTTAGTCCACAGATACAATCCCATTCCTTTGATACCGATGCATATTTAGTATAGATCTGATTTAAGTCCTGCGAGTACTTTGGATGAATACTCAAGCTGCTTTGATACTCTTTTCGTCCAACTCGGTTGCTGCAACAGCTGGTAGCCCCTTGGATGTAGGTTTCCCCGATGGTGCCTACTACGTGGAGACCGACGACCATGAGTAGTCCGGAGGTCCCAGGCAGGAGGCCTCGCCTTTCGATCTAGTGTCGTTGTTTTGCTCAGCCTTCTTAAGGAAAACTTGTCTAACTATGTCTGTACTTAGATAATATTTGCTTTAATGACTTATCTATTATGGGTCCTCGTGACCCTGGCTTGTAATATAAAGTTTTATGTTTATCTTTTTTGTCGTAGAGTTGTGCTATGATATTGATGTGAGTCACCATTCGAGATGATGCATGATGTGTGTATGATTAGTGCACGATTATAAACGGGCGTGTCACAGGTTGGTATCAAAGCCGACTACTTGTAGGAACCCCCCAAAATCCTTGGTCAAAGTTGAGTCTAGTCTTGAAAAACTATTTTCTAACTACTAAGCGTGTTGTGTGGCTTCGGGCCCACATCACCTATGGGTGGGATTAGGATCTTTTATTCCGCTCCTTTACACTGGCATTCTAATCACTTTTCCCTTTGGGTTAAAGATTTTGCTAACTCTAACTCTTCGTTCTCGTAACGACTTCATTCCAGAGAGCCACTCATTCCAGATCATCCTTTGATATATCAAGATATTCCGAAGAACTCTTCGATGTTTTCCCGAGACCCTTGTGCCCATCACCGTTGCAATTCCCTACCACCGATAAATCCTTATGGATAACTATGTACAATTATTGTTCATACATTCTTCCCAGTTGCTCTTGTTATTACAAGATACTCCGAAATACTCTCCGACTTCCGAGGATCCTATATGTCCTACTGCTGTTGAAATTCCTTGTCACCTACTTACACTTATGGTAAAATATATGTGTTTGACAATCCTCATTAAAATCCTCCGTGATTGTCATTCTGATCCTATGCATTCATCATGTGTGCGAATGCACGCAATCATCAGTTGATCTTTGTAAATTATCCTTCTGGCTCAGACATCATTCCGGACATGAGCTGGTTCTCGGTCTATCAAGCCTTGATCGATTGTTCATCTAACTCTTTCAACTTATTCGTTCATTTTTTTATTAGATCGTCTGCTACTGATCTCCGCTTTGGAATTTCCAATTCCTTCGTACTTTATACTTTGGGTATTCTGATATTTCCATAACCCAATGTCTTGCCTCCTCTCTTCTCTCGATGGACTCTAATGTGGATCCATTGTTTAACCGATATGATCCCTTGGTGGGTTGTTACCCGATAGTTCCTTCATAAATCTGACCCCTTTACGGGCTCTTCCCCTGATACATACGCCTTTGGTGAATTGTATCCTCTATTTTTGTCAACCATGCTCTACTTCTGAGCTTGAGTTATTTACTCCTGAAGTTTGTGGTATATGTGCCTAAGATGCTCCGATGGGTTGAACCTATACCTTCCCTAATCTGCGTGAATCCGAAAGTTATGCGGGTCATACTCAACTAGTGTTTCGCCAGATAAATTTTCAACACTACAACTTCTTCGTAAATGAGCAATGAATTAGAAGTTATGCATTGGAGAAGTGGGAGTCAACCTTGAGCCTTTGCGTTCATGCCCATGGACACGATGTTGATCTTATCATGGAAGCTTCTCATAAAAAAATTATCCCTTTGGTATAAATTCAACTTGTATATATGATTTGGTCCTTTGCAATCATGGTTCTAACCATGTTGTTCTCCTTTGATTCCATTTCTCACACAAGTTAAAGCACTTGTCTTCGGCAGATCAATACACCAGTCCAACCTCAATTATGATCTACATTCGAGTATTACCCTCTGGTTTCTCGAGAATATTATGGAACTGTATTACTTCTTATGAGTTGTTCATCAAGTAGTGCTTCTCACCGATTTCAGTTTTCCCTAGGTTCTAGGTTGTTTGACACTCGAGAACACCGATAAGTGAAGTCCGCTCTGCGACTCAATAACCCTTAATAATCTTCATTGCTTATGAGTTGTACTCAATCATGTCATTCCCAGCCGATTGGCTACGTCATCATCGCCGTGCTAAAGCTTGACCTTGCGACCTAGTCCATCATCCCCAGAACACAGTTTAGACAGTGCACTAAGCTTACGTTGTATTGTTTGTCTTGAAAGGCAACTCTGATTTTGAGATTGCGTCTTATCTGTGGTTCCAATAACCCTTCACTTCACCATTCCTTTTGCTTGATGTCATCGCTGATCGATTACATCTTCATGATACCTCTTGACAAAATGTGTCGTGATCATCAACAACACTTTGACTTCCTCTAAGTTGTGAATCGAATTCATGATGAGAAGTACCATCCTTGCCCTCGGTAATTTGCGTTGTCATTGACAACATCCTTGACTTCCTGCCAACATAGACTTGGTCATGTTTTGGTTATACCTTAGGCTCCTTGTTATTCTTGAAATTGTTTGTTTGCATCTCTTTTGATCTTCAAACCCAATATTTACTTTAACACCATATCATTGCTACCACGAAGCATGACTGTGGTACTCCGTATATCAACAAGAACATTGGAAGCGCAATGCTAAATGTTTCTTGATCAATTATCCAATCATCGTTGTATGGGTAACATCATGAATTTCCTTGCCCCTTTATCTAAATGGTTATGTACTTGATGTCTAGTCATGTATGTCATGCTCTGCTTGTCCTTGGGAAAGGTATACTCCTAATACTTGTGAATAATCACATTTTCCTTTCCATTGATCTGTTTAATCTGATAAACACATTTTCCTTTCCATTGGTCTGTTTAACCTTTCTTATAACTTATATGATCTAAGTAGTAGTAATTCCTTGCTTATGTAAACACATCGGTGTACAACTCTGTCAGTAAAACCCTGTCACTATTGTTTTTAACATTTCAGTAACCATCGGTGCATGAGAACCTTGCCTATTGGTCTGCCTCATCTTAACGAGAAGGAAAATTGTTCTCTTCGTCCCCCCGCCCTTGGTACTGACGTTGTTGCTGACATAGTTGACAAACTATCCTCTGACATGCCTTGCTATCATGACCGTGCAAGATGTCACCACCCTTCCTACTCTTAATCCACAGTGACCACAGTTCCACAGGATCAAAACCTGGCTCCCCTGTAGATCCTTGTTCCCAAAGTTTATCCTTTGAAATTGACTTCGTATGTAATTTTGCGAGCTACCTTCCGTCAGATGTTTTCTTTCGATACCATATGCAATATTATTCTGTGTTGCTCTGAACCGCTTTCACACTCCGTTTCAGGCATCAACCGATTGCCTACCTGTTTGAAACTTTTTATACCTTCTTATATTGCTCTCGATGATTTGCCTGAGTTTCAACTAGAGAGATACCTTGTGCCTCGTTCCCTGAGATAATTACCGAATATCAGTCCTTGCAGACATCCTCCTTATAGTTACCCCTTATCCTTTCGTAAGTACAATGAAGATCCTGAAGGAAGAATGACAACTCCGTCACAATGCATTGATGCAGAGAAATAAAGACGTCAATGCAATGGATCGACCTCTTCGGGAAGTGCAACCAAGACCGAGAAGACTCGTTAGATTTCGTAACCAAATCTTTCCCCCTTACTCTACCTCTTAAATCTCATGATGAGATTTCTTTTAGTGGAGGAGATTTGTAACACCCCAAATGTTAAGCTACAGTGATCCCTTGTTAATGATGCCATGTCATCATGTTTTATTAAATCAAATTACCACCTGATAAAAATAAAACTCAAATTCAAGTTCAAATTGCAAGACAAAATATTGTTTCTCCATATAATAAAACAAAAATGTTTGTTGTGCTAAAAATATTCAATAAGTAATTTTCATGAATTAAACAAAATCTTTTGGATTATTAAAATGCCCTTAACCTCTTTAAAACAAAGCTAGCAGCATTAAAGCGTGCCATTTTAATTTAACTAAATAGTTAACTATTTCAAAATAAATTGTAACTCTCTATGCTAGCTCAAATCATTGCCTAATAATTATGGGCCAAATTTCATAGTTAATAAAAATCATTTAGAATGAAATTAAATGCAAAATAGTAAAGGATTAAATAAAACAGAAAATAAAAAAGTAAAATAGCCATGACCCACTGTGCACTTGGGTCATCAGTGCACAGTGCGGCCAGGCCCAGCCCTCCCCGGCCTTTCCTCCACCTCCAGCCACTGCTCGAGGCAGAGCACACCATGGCCGTCCATCGCGCTGCGCAGCATGCTGCTTGCCACCGCTATCGCCATGTATCCCTAGTGGGGATAAGAACATCGCTGCGAACACGCTGGACACCCCAGATCTTTCCTCCCTTCCTTCTTGCACTTCATCATCCACCTCGAGCTCGCTCGCCTCTGCTGTCGCCATGGATTCCCTGGCTCGCATGCTCTCCGTCACTCCCGCGCCATGAAACCTTGTAGGCTAGCTCCATCGTCATTCGCTACCTCCTCTACTGCCTCCCGTTCGAGCTAGGAGACACTATATCGTCAGGATCGACTCCGTCTTCCACCTTCGGCCGCCGTGGATTGCCTTCATGAATCGTCGCCTTCGAGCCTTCCCCGAGTCCACTAACCAGCCCGTCGTCTTCTCCATGAGCTCTGATGCCAAAACCCCCTCTCTTTGGCCTTGGGCCCTTCCCCTATGCATCACTGCACGCCGTTGCCGAGATCGCGCCCATGCGCGTCCAGAGGCGCACGCGCCTCGTGCTCACCCTGCTCTTGGCCACGCATGTTGCTGCCCGCGCGCCCCGTGCTTGCACCGCCCGTGCTTCAGCCGGCCGCTGCGCTCCCGCTCTTGCCGCTGCACCCGCTGCCTTGGCCGCTCGCGCCCCCTGCATCGCGCACACCCGCAGCCGTTCGCTGCTCCCGCCACTGATTACTGCAGATGCTGCCCGCCTGCTGCTGCCTCTAGCACCGCTGCAGCCGCCGCTGCTTCCTGCTTCTGCTGCTGTCGTCGGCACTGTTAGTAGTTAGGCTAGCTAGTGGTTTGGTTAATTGGTGGTTAAACTATAGCCTATGACATGTGGGTCTCATCTAGTTAGGTTAACATGGTTAATCAAATTAAACATACCTAAGACAAAGACAGTGGGTTCCACATTAATTAACCTGATTAAAATGAACTAATAAACTCATTTAAAACTATGTCTATGACAGTGGGGCCCACCTATGATATTTGACTAGTTAACAGTCAACCTAGTTGACTGCTGACTAGGCTGTTGACTAGGACAACTAGGCCCCTAGCCCCACATGTCATCCACTGTGGCCAGCCCACAGCTGGGTGCTTTTAGCAATTTCTGTTTTAATTTCAAATTAATTACAAATACAAAAAATCCAAAAATCATTAAAACATTGGAAATTCACATAAAATAATTTGTAAGTCAGATGAAAATAATTTGTATATGAAAAATGATCAGAAAAATATAACAAATCCGAATATGTCATCCACATACCTGTCAGACACCTCTAACATAATGAACATGGACAATTTGCCCCTGGTCCAATATACCGATGAATATCTGGAGCTAGGAAATATTGCCAGATATTTTCCCTCTTCTTTTCAAATGCTTAGTATTGCATTAGGTCACATCAACACCACATTTTGCCATGACATGCATTGTGTTGCATTTGAGTGCTCCGTTATTTATCTGTTTCCCCCTCTCCTCTATTCTTTAGGTAGAGCCCAAGACCGCTGTTGCCCCCGAGTACGACTACGACGTCATGACCCTTCCTTCTCGGCATAGCTTCCAGGCAAGCAAACCCCCTTGATCATTCTGATATCGTCTATTCCTTCTCTCTACTGTTTGCATTAGAGTAGTGATACTGTTGTTGCTTTATGGGTAGATCCTATACTACTACATAGCCTGTCTTTGCTATTACTGTTGATACCATTCCTGTTATCCCATATGCTTAGTATAGATATGCTAGTGTCTCATCAGTGGCCCTACATCCTTGTCCGTCTGGCATGCTATACTATCCGCCATGATCTCTTCGGGCGATGATCACGGGTATACCTTATACTGCATACTATATATGTTTACTTCGGTGGACCCCGGACTTCGGTGGCCTACGACATGGAGTGAGATGGACTGCAACGAGATGCCGATGAAGACGAAGACTATTACTGCTTTATATTACATACACTATACATGAAACATGTTCAAACTGAAGTCGGGTCGGCTCGAAGAGCACCCGCGAGTGATTCACTATGGCGGCTGGCTGTTAGCGGTATCACCCAGGATGTGATGGTAGCTCGGGACCTATCCCGATAGCCGACACGAGAGATTCTCTATGGCAGAACGACAGGGCAGGTAGAGACCACCTAGGAGATAGGTGGGCCTGGTCCCTGGTCGTTGTCCACGATCACATAACAATAACACACTTAACGAGTTCGATGTATTTGATCTGAGACTGCCATTGGCATATACGCACTAACCGACGCGTGGGATAATGGTTTATGGGTCCCCCAGCATCGTACGATTTCTCCCGAAAGTTCTACATTCACCACAGTTGAGCGGCACATGCCTGGTTGATCCGTAAGCATCTGCTTTGTATAAAGAGGTAGCTAGGATTGGTCCCGGCCATCCTCGCAATGTGCAGGAGCTCTTAGGGCGATTAGCTCATGACCCCTTTGCACTTAGGATTTAGATTGGTGTGTTGACCTCTCTGGAGAGCCTAGCTAGGACTACGGTGTGTTGATTATCCGAGGTCGGGTATTACCCAGAAAAGTGTGCCCGGCCAGAGGTAATCGAGCGTATCGGGTAATGTGGTGCACCCCTGCAGGGAAGTAATCT
Source organism: Thinopyrum elongatum (assembly GCA_011799875.1). Taxonomy (NCBI): domain Eukaryota; kingdom Viridiplantae; phylum Streptophyta; class Magnoliopsida; order Poales; family Poaceae; genus Thinopyrum; species Thinopyrum elongatum. The sequence continues at coordinate 410,413,519 of CM022299.1, forward strand.
ATTCGAATAGTCGTGTCCATGGTAACAGGATGACTTGGAGTTGTATCCCGACCTCTTAAAACTAAAAGCAGATACTTGTTAAAACACACCCAGATAAGAGACAGATACCCCTGGTGATCGCTTTCTCTCAGGGAGACGAGGAGAGGATCTCTGGACAGGATTGTTGCTATATGTTGTACAAATTAATACCATATACGCTCCTATGTTTTACTGCTGCAAGATGATGGTAGTCTTCAATAAGATGAGCTTCTCCTCCTTATTCTGGCATTTCTGCAGTTTAGTCCACAGATACAATCACATTCCTTTGATACTGATGCATATTTAGTATAGATCTTATGTAAGTCTTGCGAGTACTTTGGATGCATACTCATAGCTGCTTTGCTACTCTTTTCATCTAACCCGGTTGTTGCAACAGCTGGTAGCCCCCCGGATGCAGGTTTCCCCGACGGTGCCTACTACGCGGAGACCGACGACCATGAGTAGTCCGGAGGCCCAGGTAGGAGGCCTCGCCCTTCGATCTAGTGTCGTTGTTTTGCTCAGTCGTCTTAGTCAAACTTGTCTAACTATGTCTGTACTCTGATAATATTTGCTTTGATGACTTATGTATTATGGGTCCTCGTGACCTTGGCTTGTAATATAAAGTTTTATGCTTATCTTTTGTGTCGTAGAGTTGTGTTGTGATATTGACGCGAGTCACCGTTCATGATTGTGCATGATGCGTGTATGATTAGTGCACGATTATAAATGGGGGCGTCACAATTCACCCATGTAATTGTATATTGCGGCAGATGCGTCTATAGCTTCTGGAATTCTCCCATATGATGTAACCTGCGTGTATTTTTTCTATAGGGAAAGTTAGGACGCTTAAACGATGGCCTTACAGCTGGTTATTTGCCTGAGAAACAACAATCTAAACCAGTCATCAGTCCACTGGCAGTGCACCAGGAAGAACCAGTAGGTCGAGCACGATGTGGTAAACCAACATGACGAACTAGATGCTATGAAGAAGGCAGTGGCATGGCAGCAGCTAGATCTTGAAGCTGTCAAGAAGGCCCTGTCATAGCAGCAACAAGAAAGTGAAGCCGTGAAGCGTCTCCTGCCAGATGCGCACCGTCAACTTGAATCTGTCAACAATACCATTCTAGAGCAGCAAAAAGTACTTGAAAATGTCAAGAATGCCCTGCCAGAGCAACAAGATGACATTGAGGACCTAAAATTGGGGGTGTTCGACTAGTACAACCGTATTCGATATATCAACAATGGCCTCCAAGAGCAGCAGGAAAAACTTACAGTCGTCAAGAATGCGAACAAAGAGAAAACGACGTCTATCGAAAAGAGACTTGATGAACTTGACGCCCTGGTTAGGTACATCATTAGTGTTGTGGTGCCAGGATGCCGTGAAACTGAGGATGTGTCTAAATTTATACTGTGGTTTTTTACCAAGGCTGGTTATTGTAATGTCTGAGAGAGTCTGCTTGACAATTGTCAAGGTTTTGGTTTAATAAAAGTAGCGACACCTCAATTTCCATTAAAATTCAAATTTTGCACAAAATCATACTCCCTCCATTCCACAATATAGTGTGCTCGCACTTCCCGAGATTCAAGTTTGACCGTAAATTTAACTACCGAGACCGACTGCGGCGGGAGCAAAAATTATACCACTGAATTCGTATTTTCGATATGAATTCAGTGATATAATTTTTGCTCCCGCCGCAGTCAGTCTCGTTGGTTAAATTTACGGTCAAACTTGGATCTCGGGAAGCATGGGCGCACTACATTGTGGAATGGAGGGAGTATCAAAATTGTCAAATACGCCCGCCAATTTTGGCAATATAAAAGAAATTGACCGCGTGTACAAACTATGGCGGTTATGGACGCCGTCACCGGCGTATGGTCCCACATGTAAGAAACCACGTCACCCTCGTATGGACCCGCTGCCAGCATCCACGTTGATAATCCATAGGTATAGGGGATTGGGACAGTCTTTGAGGGTAGTATTTCACCCAAATTTATTGATTCGACACAAGGGGAGCCAAAGTATATTTATGAGTCTTAGCAGTTGAGTTATCAATTCAACCACACCTGGGAAATTATATTTCTGCAACAAAGTGTTTAGTAGCACAGTAGCAATAGTAACAAGAACAATAATAGTAGCAATTCGCAGTGATTGTAACGACAACAGCAAGGAAAGTAACTTAGCAAAGATCAATATGAGAGAAGCGTAGGCATTGGATCAGCGATGGATATTTTTGTTGGATGACATTCATCATATAACAGCCACAACCTAGAGTGATACACAATAGATCCAATTCATCAATGTAATGTAGCATGTATTCCGTATATAGTCACACGTGCTTATAATAAGAACTTGCATGACATATTTTGTCCTACCCTCCAACGGCAGCGGGGTCCATAAGGACATCTAAGGGATATTAAGGCCTCCTTTTAATAGTGAACCGAAACAAAGCATTATTACATGGTGAATACATGAACTCCACATACTACGGTCATCACCGGAAAGAATCCCAATTATTGTCACCTTGGGGTATGCGGATCATAACATGTAATAGGTGCATAGAACTTACAAGATAGGATCAAGAACTCAAATATATTCATGAAAACATAAAGGCTTCAGATCTGGAGTCATGGCACTCAGGCCCTAGTGACAAGCATTAAACATAGCAAGGTCATAGCAACATTAATCTTAGAAGATAGTGGATACTAGGGATCAAGCCCTAACGGATTGACTCGATTACATGACAAATCTCATCCAACCCATCACCGTCTAGCAAGCCTATGAAGGAATTACTCACTCACGGTGGTGAGCATCATGGAATTGCTGATGGAGGATGGTTGATTATGAAGACGTCGTTGAATCCCCTCTCTGGAGCCCTAAACGGACTCCAGATCAGCCCTCCCGATGACGAATAGGAGGTGGCGGCGGCTCCGTATCGTAAAACATGATGATTCTTTCTCCCTGATTTTTTTCTCCGCGGGACGGTACTTATGGGGTTGGACTTAGGGCAAACAGAGGCTCCAAGGGCCCACAAGCTCACAGGGCATGCCCTGGGGGGTGGGCGTGCCCCTTGAGCTTGTGGCTCCTGGGCGGCCCCCCTCCAGTAGTTCTCTTTGCCAATATTTTTTATATATTCTGAAAATATTCTCCGTAAATTTTGAGCTCAATCTGAGAACTTTTATTTCTGCACAAAAATACGCCATAGTAATTCTGCTGAAAATAGCGTGAGTCAGGGTTAGTTCCATTCAAATCATGCAAATTAGAGTCCAAAACGAGAGCAAAAGTGTTTGGAAAAGTAGATAGTTTGGGACATATCAAATCCCCCAAGCTTAACTCATTGCTTGACCTCAAGCAATTCGGTTGACAAACTGAAAGTGATAAAGAAAAACTTTTACAAATTATTTTGTTCTCGTTGTTGTATATATGCTTAACCAGTGATCAAGTTTTCAGCAAAAATTATGAACTAACCATATGAATGATGACACTTAGGTCTCACATTTACTCATGACAATAACATAACCAACTAGCGAGCAATAATAAGATATCTCAGAGGCCAACAATTTGTCAAAACAATCATGTTATAATATGATAACATGGTATCTCGCTAGCCCTTTCTGAGACAGCAAAACATAAATGCAGAGCACCTCTGATGTTCAAGCAGTGACTAAATATTGTAATTCATGGTAGAAGAGATCATGTCATGTCACACCCAACATTAACTAAACTCAATGTGTTGGGATCTAACCCCACGGTGTAACCCGCCCAGGAGGGGCCGGGTTACGCTATTGGCGACTCAGCAATGAAGCCTAGGCAGGCCCAAGAAACTAGGACGTGAAAGCCTGTAGGCGGGCCAACTGAAGGCCCAAGACCCGGAGACGGCGCGTGACCCGGAGGTGTAAGCCGCCCAATGGCGACTTGCCTAGCAAGTCAAGGCGACTTAGAACCAGGGTCGATCACGGAGTATGACCCGACCCGAACTCTTGTAAGCCCAGGGCCTCGACCTGTGTATATAAAGGCGAGTCCCCGCGGTGGGTAAACTTAAGTTACAATCCATCGATAGCTAGGTTAAGTGACTCCACTCACTTGTAATCGATACTCAAGCAATACAACACAAAGCAGGACGTAGGCTTTTACCTCGATCGTGAGGGGCTGAACCTGGGTAAACTCGTGTCTCTCGTCCTGCTCAACCCCTTTAAGCTAATCACCGTAGCCATGGCCTCGCACCTAAGTCCTTTCACTAGGGCATCTGCCATGATAAAACCACGACACAATGCATAAGAATGACAATAGTGCTCTCCAAATTGGTGCTTGAACAAGAAGGTGATGACTCACAATAAAAGTAAATAACATAAAAGTAAATATATAGGCCCTTCGCAGAGGGAAGCATGGATTTGCAGAGGTGCCAGAGCTCGAAGCTTAAACAGAGATGAATACATTTTGAGAGGTATGCTTTTCCTATCAACGTCATGACCGAGGATTTTCAATATCTTCCATGCTAAACACATTATCGGCAGTTCCCAAGTGGAAAGGTAAAGTTTACTCCCCCTCAACCATACAAACACAAGCCATGGCTAGCCGAATTCATGGGTGCCCTCCAAACAATCAACTTTCCGGGGAGTTTGTTTTATTATATTTTTCTTTATTTTGATTATAGGACTGGGCATCCCAATTACCAGCCTCTCTCGTGCAATGACAAGTGAATAAACACCCATCATGAGAATAACCCACTTAGCATGGAAGATACTGACCGCCACTGTCGCTCCATGAGCAGTACGGGCACACAAAACAGATGCTTATTTGAATGATTAGAGGTGACACATGCAAATTTACTTGGAACGGCAGAGTAATACCGCATACAGGTAGATATAGTGGACTCATCTGGAACAACTTTGGGTTTAAGGATTTGGATGCACAAGCAGCATTCCCGCTTAGTGCAGGCGAAGGCTAGCAAATAGATTGAGAAGCGACCAACTAGAGAGCGACAACGGTCATAATCATGCATTGAGAATAATTAACATTGAATACGAGCATGAGTAGGATATAAACACCATGAACATAAATATCATGGAGGCCATGTTGGTTTTGAATCAACTTCATGTGTGAACATGTGCCAAGTCAAGCCACTTGAATTATTCAAAGGAGGATACCATACTAACATACTACATGACAACCATTTTAATGCATGTTGTCACTCAAGATAAATGATTATCCACTCCTAGCTATTTAAGCATGGCATGAGCAACTATAATCTCTAATTGTCATCACAAACATGTTTACTCATAATATACTGAATCAAGATCGACCGAGTTAAACATATTTACAAAAACAAAAAACAAGAAGAGTTCATACCAGCTTTCATTCACCGCAATTACTTCATCAAATCATCGTCATTATTGCCTTTTACTTGCACGACTGAATGATGTGAAAATAATAATAGTGCGAGTGTGCCATGGACTGAGCTGAAATCTGCAAACATTTTATTCAGAGGAGAAGACAAGGTTATATGGGCTCTTTGTTAGATCAACAATAATGCATATGTGATCCACTCAACATTTTCATCGCGGTCTTCTCCTTATGATGACTCAAAGAAGGGAAAAGAATTTCAGAGAAACACACCAAATTATTTTTGGAGTTTTTGGTTTTTTCTAAAGAAAGCAAATTAATGAGGGAAAACGAAAAACAAGAAAAACTATTTACACGGGAAAGCTCCCACAAATAGAAGAAGAACGAGAAATATTTTTGGATTTTCTTTTACTACTATGAACTAACTAAACAAGAAGGAAACCGAAAAGAAGCGAGAAATATTTTTGGATTTTCTAATTGTTTTGAAACACACAAGAAGAAAGCAAAAATAAACTAACATGGATGTACAATGAAAAAGGATGAACACCGACAATTGGGATGAACGTGTGATACATGAATGTAATGTCGGTGAGAAATACGTACTCCCCCAAGTTTAGGCTTTTGGCCTAACTTGGTCTACGGGCACTGCTGGCCTGTATAATACATGTGGTAGTAGTTCGGGTTGTACTGGAGTGCAGCCACCACAGCTTGATGAGCTGCCTCATTACGGTGGGCAATCTCCTCCGCCCTCTCATGCTCCTCAGCCTCCTCCCTCAAGTATATAATATCTTTGTTTTTCCTGAAAGTTAAAGAAGGCAGGAGCAGGCAAAGTAATATGGATGACACGATGCCTATTAAAAATTAGTCTGTAGTGAAGTGGTGGGTCGTTCCTTTCGAGGAACTGGTAGCATTCCATAGCCTCATAATCTAGGTAACTAGGTGGCAATAATGTATCATTTTCTTTTATGGGTATGCCCAGATGAACGGATAAGCGAGTAGCATAGATTCCGCCAAAAAGATCACCGATAAGAGCATTATTATGTAAACGACATGTGATAATGGCTCCTATGTTAAATTTCCTATCTCTCAACACTGCGCTCTTAAGAATGGTCAAATCAAGTTCGCAAAGATGACTAGGGCCCTATTTTTCATTGATGCACCTTCCTATAAACAGAGCAAAATAATGGATAGCAGGAAACTGAATGCTCCCTAGCCCAGCTTGCGTTATGCCCCTAGTCTCACCTCGAGTAATACTCATAAGAAAATCATTGCAATCAACTTTAAGAGGTTCAAGGCATGTTCCCCAAATGGGAATTCTACAAACCTCGCTAAATTCCTCAATGGTCATGTGAAAAGGATGTTCATATAAATTAAACATAACATCATGAGAAGTGCGGTGAGATACATACTTGTATCTGACAAGAAGTTCGCCAACTCGGCATTGCGTACGTACATATCAAACTCTTCCTTAATGCCGGCTCGAATCATGAAGGAGTCAGACGGCCATTCACATGGTTGCACCATAGCATCCCGCGGCGATTCGAGGTCCGTCTCACATATTGCAAGCCTTGGAGCACTCTTGCTTGAAGAACCACCATGGAATAACTTCCTAAGCATTTTCTTGCACTGAAATTTTTAGTACCTCAAAATAAAGTGAACCAAACTCAACAAAATTGATAGCAACTACTCCCACAAGTGTCTAGAAGCTATATCATGCATCAAAACTACTTTGGACCATACAAATTCAACATGCAAGCTAAAATACATGGTCACCACAGCAACAAAAATTTGCAAAATATAAAGAACTAGAAAAAAACTAATTGGAACATTGGAGGAGTCACATACCAAGGAGTAATCCCCCAAAATAGTTTCAGAAACGGAGCTCCGAGCAAGGAGATAAAAAATCGCACGGTAATGAGCAAGAACACGGGTTTGAAAGCAATGGTGGTTTTTTTCCTGAGGTAGGAGAAGGCAATGGGTGGTTGGAATAAGTGAGGGGGTCCAGTGGGCCCACAAGCTCACTAGGCGCGCCCAGGGGGTGGGCGCCCTGTGAGCTTCTGGCTCAGAGGTGCACCTCCCTAGGGTGTGTTCAATGCCAAAAATTCTCGAATATTGCATAAAAATTCATACTAAATTTTTAGGTCATTCCAAGAACTTTTATTTTCGGGACATTTTTTATTGCATGGAACATTCAGAAAACAGGATAATCATGGCATTATACTTTATTAAGCTTTAAATAACGAAGAGCAAAAGGTAGGTATAGTAGGTTGTGCTTACTAAATTCATCGACCACATGCTCCTCAAAAAGAATCCATTAATAAGGTTGATCAAGTCTTATTAACAAACTATTTCTGAGTAACATGAAAATGAAGAATCTTCGTATAACACTAAGTTACCTCAACGGGGATATACATCTCCACAACAATAAGAGTTTCATATTTCTTTTCAACTGACGGAAGTGGGAATTTGAAGCCTCCAATAGTGATTGTAGCAATTTTTTCAATAGTGTTGATACTATTCACTGAGCTTTGTTTCCTCGGGAAATAAACCATAATGATACTAGGGATCAAGCCCTAACAAATTGACTCGATTACATGAGAAATCTCATCCAATCCATCACCTTCCAACAAGCCTACGAAGGAATTACTGACTCCCAGTGGTGAGCATCATGGAATTGTTGATGGAGGATGGTTGATGATGACGACGACATTGAATCCCCCTCTCCGGAGCCCCAAACGGACTCCAAATCAGCCCTCCCGATGAAGAACAAGAGGTGGCGGCGGCTGCGTATCTTAAAACGCAATGATTCTTTCTCCCTGATTTTTTTCTCCGCGAGACGGTACTTATGGAGTTGGAGTTAGGGCAAACGGAGGCTCTGGGGACCCACAAGCTCATGGGGCGCGCCCCCTGAGCTTGTGGCTCCTCGGTGGCCCCCTCCAGTAGTTCCTCTTTGACAATATTTTTTATATATTTTTCAAATATTCTCCATAAATTTTTGCTCAATCCATGAATAGTAATTTCTGCACAAAAATAACACCATGGCAATTCTGCTGAAAACAATGCCAGTCCGTGTTAGTTCCATTCAAATCATGCAAATTAGAGTCCAAAACAAGAGCAAAAATGTTTGGAAAAGTAGATACGTTCGGGACGTATCACATGTCAGCACAACAATGGGCTCACTTGTCAGAGCCGTTGACCGGTCATACAACACATCGTCACCGAAAAAATGATGCATGGTCCCACTTGTAAGCAGCCACGTCAGCATCTTCTGGGCCCATATGTCAGCAACATTAACTGGCCAAAACTGACGCCGATTTATTACTGACAGGGTCGTCAGCGATAAAACCCACGTCGGACCACATGGAAGAAGCCACGTCAGCAATGGCTGGCCCCACCTGTCTGAATCTTTGACCGGTCAACCTCCCGGACTGATCACCGGTGACGGGATTATCATCGCCAAAAAGATTTTAGATGACAGATTGGGCCATCATAGGTGACATTCTGGGCCGTCACCGAACACGACCACTGGTGACATTTTTTGGTCCGTCACCTAACATGAGAACTTGCGTGACGAATAAAGTGGTACCATCAAAATTTTATTTTCTATGATGGCGTTTCGGTGATGGTGGGGGTGACGACCGAAAAACGTCACCAGTGTATTTTCAAAGACGAAAACGGGTTATACATGACACAAGTGAAGCATCGCAAAATAGAGCAAAGTTTGTAGTGTTCTTCTAGGTCGTTGTAGGGGCTCTGGGAGTGGGGGTACCCAGGCCCGTCTGCCTGCGGCCCATCACATGGCATCGTCGAGGGGCCCGGCACGGCCCAACATCAAGACTTCACGGGCAAAACCCTCATGAGGCCCCTGCCTCGCGAGGCAAGCGCCAATAGACGTCGCCAAGTGCCCCAAGGACTCCGTGAGGGACGGCCTCCCGAGGCCCTTGTGGGGCGGACATCTCTAGGCTCACCACCCCGCCTCATGATGCACGTGGGTGATGCGAGCCACTGCAGGCGGAGCCAGAAGGGCGCCAGCGGGCCCGGACTAAGAGGCTTTCCTCTTCGGTGCTAATGAAACAAGATATCTCGCCCGTTCCTGAAGCAATCCCCAAAGGTTGTCGTCCCGGTGCTACAAGACCAAGTCGTGGGTTCGCCAGGGCGGAGGTTACCGCCAAGGCCACCTACATGCCATGGACAGAAGCTTTGCAGGCGAAGACCACCTTTAGTCAGGATAGGGTGTACTGTTGTCTCCCTTCAATTTGGCCGTTGTGGTATCCCTTCCCGCCAAGAGTTTTCGGGGAAGAGGACCAAGGCTAGTATAAGTATAGGCTAGTATCCACCTTAGAGAGGGGTCGAGTCCTTGGATCCCTCATCTGATCTGGAGCCCTCCCGAGGTGCCAAACTCTTGTACTAGTTCATACTCATCCTCCCTCGCGAGGCAATCCATGCACCAAAGCAGGAATAGGCCGCAAGGTGGCCCGAACCTGGGTAAATCACCGTGCTCATCTTTCCTTCCCTCTCGCTCGAGAACGACGGAGCATAGTCGCGAGGTACCAAGCAGCGGGGCCGTAGCTTAGCAGAGTTCTCCGCCCATACCCAGAGTTCAAACCTCACTTTGGGTCCCCAGAGCCTCGATTCTGACATTTGGCGCGCCAGGTAGGGGTGTGCCAGAGTTCGTCCACTTCGTTTCGACCCTGCTTCGCCGCCTCCATGGCCGACGCTCATCGTGCTCGTGCCGAGCGCCGGGCTGCCCATGTTGCCTAGACGGCACCGGCGGGACGCGGCATCCCTCGCCACGCCGCCTCTACCGTGGCCAACGCCGCCACCGACTCTGCCACTCATGAGCAGCAGGATTCTTCCCTGCCGCCCTCCACGCAGCGTCATGGCCGCACCACCACGCCTTCCCTCACTCCGGCCACGGCTTCTTCCTTCCATGCTCGCCGCGGGCTGGCGAACGCGCAAGCTGCGTTGCTCATGGCGCGCGAGCTGCTGCGCTACCGCCCCGCCAATAAAGGCTACGACACCTGGCTTGGCCGCATCATCGAGCTCGTCAACGCCGTGGGCGAGGCCCCGGCGCCCTCCCACTTGCTCCGTCCTCCACCGCCCCGCGCTGGCGATGTGGCACATGGCCCGTCTCTGCCTCCTCCCCTGCGCAGCGATGGCTTCGAGCCAAGGCGCGAGGCACGGCCGCGTGACCCGCCGCGTGGAACGCCGGTGCCGGGGCGGGACGAGGCCAGTTGCCAGGTTGTGGAGCAGCAGCTGTACAACGAGCGGGCGCTCCCTGCGTTGCCGCGCCAGCACCAAGATCGAGTTATCCAGGAAGCTGTGGCACGTGGCGCCAGGACCGCCCCCTCCCCGCACGAGCCATGCCTGTGAGTGCTGCAGGCTGCCGCGCTTTCATCCGTGAGCTACGCCAGGTGGTCTGGCCAGCCAAGTTCAAGCCGGAGCTGCCCTCGCGTTATGACGACATCCCCGACCCTACAGAGTTACTCTAACTCTATGCACTGAGCATCGAGGCGGGAAACAGTGACGACAAGGTCATGGCAAACTGGTTCCCCATGGCCCTCAAGGACGGCGCGTGCTCCTGGCTCATGCACCTCCCAGAGGGGTCGATCTCCTCGTGGTATGAGCTCCACGAGCGGTTCATCGCCAACTTCCAAGGCACCCGTGTCCGCGCCCTCACCATCAATGACCTGCGGAGCATGAAGCAGTGCCCCGGTGAGACCCTCCGCAAGTACATTCAGTGCTTCACCAAGTTCGCCTCAAGATCCTGAAGGCCTCGGACGAAGCCATCATCTTGGCGTTCACCGATGGCGTAACGGATGTCAGGATGAGCGAGGAGCTCGTCATCAATGACGACCTGTGCACGGCGCTAGAGCTGTTCGACCTGGCCAACAAGTGCGCGAGGGCGGAAGAAGGTCGCCTCTCCCTCCTCAACCACTCGGATGCTGATCCCGAGGACAAGAAGGCCAAAGCCAAGGAGGCAAAGCGCAAGGGCCCTACCATGCTGGCGACGGAGCCTGAGCTAAAGCGCGGCCGTGACCGCGATGAGACCGCCAAGGATGGCCGCCCGTTTTGCGTCTTCCACAACGTGCATACCCACAACACCGATGACTGTCAAGAGCTCAGGGCGCTCCGGGACGAGCGCATGGGCTGCCGCCCCAAGCGCAACGACCATGGCTTCGGCCACGGAGGAGTTCGCGGTGGAGGATGGTGGGACAACCGCAACCCCCGCCAGGGCTGGCACGACCAGCCTCGTGAGGACGCCTGACGCGATTAGCCTTGGGACGGCGCCTGGCGCGATCAGCCTCGCGAGGCTCGTCCTCAGGGCAACGCAGGCCTCCCGCCGCTGCCTCCGCCAGCCAGGAGGAACGACAACAACCAACCAGACGAAGGGGCTGGGGGCTACCAGGAGCCTCGTGCCATAGCTTGCATTCTCAGAGGAGCTCAGGCGCCCGCTTCTAACAGCCTCTTCAAGCAGTTCTCTTGTGAGGTGAACGTAGCCCTCCCGAGGCTCGCGGCTATGCATCCCCTCAAGTGGTCTCAGTATGCCATCACGTTTGACTCCAAGGACCACCTCAGGTGCTCGGCCACTTCAGGCGCGCTCCCCATGCTGTGCACGCTCACCATCAGCAACGTTCCAGTCACCAAAACCCTCATCGACGATGGCGCCGGCCTCAACGTGCTCTCCATCGACACCTTCGAGACGCTTCAAGTGCCTTACGATCAGCTCATGCCCACCAAGCCATTCTCTGGGGTGACCGACGGCTCCACCACTCCCCTGGGGAAGGTGCGCCTACCAGTCACCTTCAGCACTCGCGACAACTACCACACCGAGCTCATCGACTTCGACGTGGCCCACATTGGCCTCTCGTACAACGCCATCCTCGGGTACCCCGCCCTCTCCAAGTTCATGGTGGCCACCCACCATGGCTACAACGTCCTCAAGATGCCAGGGTGCAGCGGCATCATCACTATCGCTTGTGATGAGAAAGATGCGGTCTGCTCCCTCGAGGACGCTTACTGGGCCGCAGTGGCCGAGAACTTTGATGGCGAGGAAAATGTCGCGCCTGAGGCTGTCCCCGCGAAGAAAAGGCAGCTCCTCCCCAAGAACCGTCCTGAGGCAAAGAAGGCACCGGCCGGCGACGCCTCGGGCGCCCAGCCAGCTGCTGGAGCGTGCCTTCCTCCTGCATAGGAAGGCGCGCCCGGTGCTTCCCTCAGGGCAGGCTCAGGGGCTTCCACCTGGAGAGCCTCTGACCTGACCACCACGACAAGGGAGGCGCTCGAGCACCACTTGGAGGCATGTTTCGATGCACGCCCCCGCAAGCAAGGAACCCGCGCGAGGCGCCAGGAGCACGAGAGTTCATCACCAAGGCGATCGGCGAGCTTCAAGAAGCAGGGGCCATGCACGACGACCGTCGCCCCACAGGCCCCACCGGTTCGGCTGCCACCACAGACGTGGGAGGCAAGCTGCGCGTCTGCGTCAACATCCCTGGCCTCAATAGGGCCGCTTCTCAGGACCTCCTCTGACCGTCATGCGTCGACCGGAGCGGGGGCTACCTCTGCAACTATATCAGCATAGCCTTCAACCTGGTGAACGCGGGCGCCACGTACAGCGGTTCGCGTGGCTCGCGTGGGAGTCTCACAAGGCTAGGCGCTCAGCGCTGGCGCCTCATGAGGCCCCGACCCCTCACGAGCCTCCTGCACCTCAGGAGTCGCCCGGTTCGTGAGGGACGAACCTCCGCGGCACGCTTCATCGGCTACCTCGACATCCCCGCAGCAATTGCTAGGTGACCTTTTGGTTTGTTCAATTGAGGGCGCCCTTCGGGCTGTATCGTCTTCAAGCCGCCTTGGGCCAGCCCCCAAGGTTGTCTCATCTTTTTGGTTGTGTATTGAGACCTGTTATGTTTTCATGAATTGCTATGCCTGTTAACCTTGTGCTTGGTACCACATCGATTTCGGTGGCGCCATTCCCCGAAGCCCCGCACACTGGCAGCTCTTCTCCTGAACGTTTCATGAGAGGGGCTATTGGCACGGCACATGTGCTCGGGTCCGTCCCTGCAGCGCTGATAAACCTAAGAGACCGAGCTCTGGCTCGCGGGCCGGCCCCACGCACGTCACCTCATCAGGTCCTTGAGTGCCTTGTCTTCTCACAGAACAATCATGATCAGATCAGCTAGCACGCGTTGCCTCGTATACTCCGTAAGCTGTTGGCTTGCAGAGGTTTCAGGAACTGGGTGCCTGGCGACGTTTGAGCGATGCTTCGTCGCCTCAGGAGGCTCGGCCTCGTTTGAGTGGCGGCCTGACCCGTTTCGCCAGCCGCGAAAAGGTAAGTACATCCATGTCGTGCGCCGCACCATTGTTGGATGGGATCCCTTCCCCTTCGACCTTGCGGAGCACGTCGACTCTTTTCTGCGCAAGTCGCTCAAGCGTTGAAAGGGGGGCTCTTGAGCATCACGTCTCAGGAGCTCTTACAGGCTCTCGAGCCCTCACCCCTGGCCTTGTTCCAAGCATCGCGACCTGACATACCGGTAGCGGCTGAGCTCTGCTCGAGGGCCGGGACCTGAGGACGTAGAGCACTCTGACAAGCAAGAAAAAGAGAGATAGGCCTCGCGAGGAGTGAGCTGTAGGGCCGCAGTTTAGCTTCGTTCATACCAATTAAGATGCAAAGATCATTGATTATTCACACACCCCTCGCGGGACTTGTGTTGATATACCATAGAACGGAAGGTGGACAGGAAGCCAAGCTCTAAGGAAGTACGCCCGCACGTTCCAAGGATTCCCGACGGGCCGTGGATTTCTCCCCACACTGCACCCTAAGCTAAGTTGAACGCCCTGCGCGATGCGCGAGTTTTCTAAACAACGTCTCGCCACTACTCTTGCAATCTCGTTCAGACGAAAACCTTTTTTCTCCCGTGAGCAGCTTGCGCGTCAAGGGGGACCTCTTGAGCATTGCACCTTAGGAGCTCTTACCGGACCTCGAGCCCCTCACCTCCTGACCTTGCCCAAGGCATCGCGACCTGGCATACTAGTGATGACTGAGGCTTGCTTGGGGACTGGGTCCCAGCGACGCAGAGCATTAAGCGATCGTGAAGAAAAGGCTAAGCCCGAACGAGAAGCGCAGCGATAATTTAACCAATGCTAAACGCGTAAAATTAAGGCGCGAGTGCCAGGATCCTTACACGCCCCCACGGAGGCCCATGATTGTTGGTGCAAGAAATTAAAGGAAACAAAAGAAACTTCCTCCGGACGGCCGCGCCTCCCGAGGCCTGGGCTCCAGCGTTGGCAACGCCTAGTTGGAGTCCTTCGTCTTGACACGGCGGCGTGGTGGCTCGTCGGAGTCATCGTCGCTCCCGCTTCCTCCCGGGGAAGCATCACCGCTATGCCAGCTGTCGTCTTCGGTGGAGTAGCCGCTGTTGCTGCTGTCGCTCTCCGCGCAGCACTCCAAGCAGAAGCCAGCCTTCCCAAAGATCTTCACGAAGAGCGTCGTGGCCCCGTCGAACTTGAAGTGGAGGGTTTGCCCCTCCCTCAGGCCGCGAGCTCAGGCGAACGACTTCCACCCCCGAGTCAAGTACATGAAGCCGACAGGGCTAACCTCGGCCGCCACCCAAGAGGATTTGTTGCAGTAGCCGTCGGGCTGTAGCCACAAGCCTAAAGGAGCGTCCGCCCCCAGCTCCCCCGCGAAGGAGTTCGGGAGCTGGAGCCAGGTGCGGGGCGGGCTGTCCATCCACACCACGAACTCGCGGGCCGAGTCGACGGAGTGGGACTGCGCCCGCGGAGGCCGAGCGGCCGCACCGCTTCTCCCCCCTCTGTCGTGACTACATTGGCCCCCACGGCCGCGCCCGCAGGCAAGATTCTTCCCGCGGCTGCCGGGGATAGTGAGGGCTGCCAGCGGAGGACGCCCGCATCCCCAGGGAGGCACCTCGGGCATGGCGGCGTACTTGCGGGGGCGGCCTCGCCCCCTCTTGGGCTGCGGCGGTTCCACCCCCTTCGGTGGTGTCTTCCCCTTTTCGGCAGCAGAAAGCCTCCTCAAGCGGGCCATGGCTGCGGCGGTGGCGGTTGGAGGTGAAGAGGCGCGTTGGAGAAGATAAGTCGAGGAGTCTATCCTTGAGCCTTATATAGCTGTCGGTGCAACAAACATTTACATTTGTTGCCCGGACTTACACACAGGCGTACTGGCATCGTTTGTTCTACATCAACACCCAAACCAAGGCCAAACCAGAGAAGCAGCTCTTAGTGAGATCAAAGAGCGGATCAAGAAGACCAAGGCAACCTAGACAGAAGAATATTACCTTGGGAAGGCGTCCCTTGCCGGGAACGAGAGCCTGGCCGGGTCGAGACTGCCTCAGGGACAAGTTCAAGATTTCCCCGACAAGCTTGTCGGGTCCGCCAGGGGCGGGGATCCCCGCCAAGACACCACCGCTCCACCGCACAGCGACGCAAGTCACTTATCAGTGCAGTGTTGAGCCCCCAAGTGATTAAGTGGCCTCTGCTAAGCACGTGGAGGCCCGTTGGAAGACAAGGTTTATCCAAATGACACCCATCCAGAGGCGTGTCAAGATGATAAGCAAGAGATGATTAAGTGGCTTGGCAGGCCTGTCGGGTCTCCGCATGACACCTAGCAGTACATTTAATGCACTTTGTCTTAACTGCTAGAGTTAGGTATGATAGCACTGTTTGCTATCTAATCAGTAGATAGAGACTGTTTTGCCATTGTGGTTACCCCTTAAGCTAGAAAAGGAGGTCCAAGGCGACCTAACAAGGGATTCGGACACCCACACACTTGTACGCGCATAGCTGCTCTCCCCGAGGCACCCTTGCCTTGCTTGAGCGAGGCGTGCTCGTGGTGTTCTTCCACTTAATCCACCAAAGCAGGAGTAGGGTTTTACGCTATCCAGCGGCCCGAACCTGGGTAAAAACCACCAGTGTCACCACCGTCGTGTTGTTCCATGGCTTCTGCTCTTTGTGCAATGTGATCTCCCCCTTGCTGAACCACAAGGGGCTCATGGCCCTATAGGTGATCGTGATCCACCACGGCAATAGCGTGGGAAGATGTTGGCCCGTGCCCCTTCGCCTTCGCGGCAATGATGGCCCCGCTGCATGCGCCAAGCTTTATGTCAACATGGGCAGTTGCCGAGGCGACGTGGGGAAGTGAGGGCGTCCCGTGCCTCATCGTGCGCCACGCGTCAAGCCTGGCCCGCAGGCGGTTGGGGCCCGCGTCGCTTCGCCCTCTCCTCTTCGACTCTGCCTCCAAGCAAGGTCGTGCGCGCCGCAGGCCCGGGGGCTACTGTCGAGGCTTCGGCCCATCGCGTGGCATCGTCGAGGGGCCCGGGGTGGCCCAACATCAAGACTTCACGGGCAAAACCCTCACGAGGCCCCCGCCTCACGAGGCAAGCGCCAACAGGCATCGCCAAGTGCCCCAAGGACTCCGTGAGGGATGGCCTCCTGAGGCCGCCTCCCGAGGCCCTTGCGGGGCGGACATCTCTAGGCTCGCCACCCCGCCTCGCGATGCACGTGGGTGATGCGAGCCACTGCTGGCGGAGCTAGAAGGGCGCCAGCGGGCGCGGACTGAGAGGCTTTCCTCTTTGGTGCTAATGAAACAAGATATCTCGCCCGTTCCTGAAGCAATCCTCAAAGGTTGCCGTCCTGGTGCTACAAGACCAAGTCGTGGGTTCGCTAGGGAGGAGATCACCGCCGAGCCCACCTACGTGTCATGGACAGAAGCTTTGCAGGCGAAGACCACCTTTAGTCCGGATAGGGTGTACTGTTGTCTCCCTTCAATTTGGCCGTTGTGGTATCCCTTCCCGCCAAGAGTTTTCAGGGAAGAGGACCAAGGCTAGTATAGGTATAGGCTAGTCTCCACCTTAGAGAGGGGTCGAGTCCTTGGATCCCTCATCTGATCCTGAGCCCTCCCGAGGCGCCAGACTCTTGTACTAGTTCATACTCATCCTCCCTCGCGAGGCAATCCACCCACCAAAGCAGGAGTAGGGTATTACACCGCAAGGTGGCCTGAACCTGGGTAAATCACCGTGTTCATCTTTCCTTCCCTCTCGCTCGAGCACGACGGAGCATAGTCGCGAGGTAGCAAGCATCAAGGCCGTAGCTTAGCAGAGTTCAACGCGCACACCCCAGAGTTCGAACCTCACTTTGGGTCCCCAGAGCCCCGATTCCGACAGTCGTGGTCTTCCGGGAACTCACCTTGCGGGAAAGTGCTGCCCATGCCATCTTGGCCTTGCGTGAAGGGGTCGGTCGTGCCACCATAGCCTTGAGTAAAGGTGTCAGCCATGCCCTCATGGTCGGCCATGAAGGGGTCTTGACCATCTTGGCTTCGGGTCTCGTCGGGATCGAAGGCTGCGCCACCTACACCACCCCCGAAGATGATGTTCTCCGTGATGAAACGATTGGCTGTGTCGTCGCTCATGGTCAGAATTGTGTCGAACAGGTTGCGGGTGTCGAGATGCATGCTGGTGGGGATCTCTCACGGGTGTTTCCTTTGGCCCCCGGTGGACGATCCACCGGCCACAGGAGTGGCACTGAGGTTGATGGCCATGGGCGCGGGGGTGGCCGGCACGACCATGCTCACTTCCGGCGAACAGTCCCCGGGAGAGGTGGAGAAACGAGAGGCTTGCAGGTGGGGATGGAAGTCACGCTTCTATGGCAACGGGCGTATTAACTATCATGGGGTGAGGGCACACTCTATATAAGCCCCCCTGCTCCTTGGCAAAGGTTCGCAATCCATTGTAATCCATACACTCTAATCAACCAACTCCTGAGCACCGAGACGTAGGGATGTTACGCCCGCCATGAGGGGCCTGAACTCGTAAATCCTAGTGTAACAACTGCGCCGTAGCTAGGCTCTGCCCTCTAATTCGTACCCCTATACACTATTGTCAGACTTACACCCATGACAGTTGGCCTGGTCATGGAGGTTTGGCGATCACGCCCGATTGGACGGTACCTTACATTGCATACCTGCTTAGGCAGGAACTTCCGGAAGACGAGGTCGGAGCGTGTCAAATCATTCGCAGATCCAAGGCTTTTACTGTCATGGGCGACCAGCTATTCAGGAAGAGCGTTATCGGAGTGATTCAGGTTGCATCTCCCCAGAGGAAGGTCGATTGATCCTTGAAGAGATTCACTTGGGGACTTGCGGACACCACACGTCCTCTCAGACAATTGTAGCTAAAGCTTACCGAGCAGGCTTCTATTGGCCACGTGCCAATGAGGCTGCCCAAGAAATAGTCCAACACTGCACCGGTTGTCAGTTATATGCGAACCTGTCACACAAGCCCGCATCTGCATTGAAGACCATCCCACTCGTCTGACCATTCGCAGTTTGGGGGCTCGACATGGTTGCCCCCCTGAGGACAGGGGCGAGTGGTTTCACCTATTTACTGGTTGTTGTTGATAAGTTCACCAAGTGGATTGAGGCGAAACCCATAAAGAAGCTAGACTCCCGGATAGCGATCAAATTTTTGATAGAGTTAGTCTTCAGATACGGCGTCCCCCACAGCATCATCACTGACAACATCATCATTGAAAACTTCTCCGAGTGAAGATCTTTCCTCTCACTAGGGGGCTTAGCTACAAACTAGCTTTCGCCTAAGTGAAAAACTACTCCGACTGAAGATCTTTCCTCTCACTCGGGGGGCTTAGCTGCGAACCAGTTTTCGCCTAAGTGAAAAACAACTCCGGGTGAAGACCTTTCCTCTCACTCAAGGGCTTAGCTACGAACTAGCTTTCGCCTAAGTTAAAAAATACTCCGAGTGAAGATATTTCCTCTCACTTGGGGCATAGTTGCGAACCAGCTTTTGCCTAAGTGAAAAACTACTCTGAGTGAAGATATTTCCTCTCACTCGGGGGCTTAGCTGTGAACCAGCTTTCGCCTAAGTTAAAAACTACTCCAAGTGAAGTTCTTTCCTCTCACTCGGGGGGCTTAGCTGCGAACCAGCTTTTGCCTAAGTTAAAAACTACTCTGAGTGAAGATCTTTCCTCTCACTCGGGGGCTTAGCTGCGAACCAGTTTTTGCCTAAGTGAAAAACTACTCCGTGTTAAGATCTTTCCTCTCACTCGGGGGCTTACCTGCGAACCAGTTTTCGCCTAAGTGAAATACTACTCCGAGTGAAGATCTTTCCTCTCACTCGAGGGGCTTAGCTGCGAACCATCTTTCGCCTAAGTTAAAAACTATTCCGAGTGAAGATCTTTCCTCTAACTCGGGGGCTTAGCTGCGAACCAGTTTTCGCCTAAGTTAAAAACTACTCCGAGTGAAGATCTTTCCTCTCACTCGGGGCTTAGCTATGAACCAGTTTTCACCTAAGTGAAAAACTACTCCGAGTGAAGATCTTTCCTCTCACTCGGGGGGCCTAGCTGCGAACCAGCTTTCGCCTAAGTTAAAAACTATTCCGAATGAAGATTTTTCCTCTCACTCGGGGGCTTAGCTGCGAACTAGTTTTCGCCTAAGTGAAAAACTACTCCGGGTGAAGATCTTTCCTCTCACTCGGGGGCTTAGCTGTGAACCTATTTTCACCTAAGTGAAAAACTACTCCGAGTGAAGATCTTTCCTCTCACTCGGGGGTGCTTAGCTGCAAAGCAGCTTTCGCCTAAGTTAAAAACTATTCTGAGTGCAGATCTTTCCTCTCACTCGAGGGCTTAGTTGCGAACCAGTTTTTGCCTAACTGAAAAACAAATCCGAGTGAATATCTTTCCTCTCACTCGGGGCTTAGCTACGAACCAGCTTTCGCCTAAGTGAAAAACTACTCCGAGTGAAGATCTTTCCTCTCATTCGGGGGCTTAACTACGAACCAGCTTTCACCTAAGTTAAAAACTAATATTTCCTCTCACTCGGGGGCTTAGCTGTGAACCAACTGTCGCCTAAGTTAGAAACTACTCTGAGTGAAGATCTTTCCTCTCACTCAGGGGCTTAGCTGCGAACCAGCTTTCGCCAAAGTTAAAAACTACTTCGAGTGAAGATTTTTCCTCTCACTCGGGGGGCTTAGCTGCGAACCGGCTTTCGCCTAAGTTAAAAACTACTCTGAGTGAAGATCTTTCCTCTCACTCGGGGGGGGGGGGGGGGGGGCTTAGCTCGCGAAACACCCCCCCAGCTGACTCGCCAAGTTAAAAAGTACTTCAAGTGAAGATATTTCCTCTCACTCAGGGGCTTAGCTGCGAACCAGCTTTTTCCCAAGTTAAAAAACTACTCCAAGTGGAGATCTTTCCTCTCACTCGAAGGCTTAGCTGTGAACCATCTTTCGCCTAAGTTAGAAGCTACTCTGAGTGACGAACGTTCCTCTCACTCGGGAACCTAGCTGCGAACCAGCTTTCGCCTAAGACAAAGACATTCAAGAACTGGAAGGAAAGCATTCAATAACTCCAGAAGTTCAAAACCAAATGCGAGTACCCGGGTTGAAAACTAAAAAGAGTTTGACGGATACAAATTCACTCGGCATACTGAGGCAAATGGGTAAAGCTTAAAGGTTTTCTCACGCGTCAGAAGGACTTGCCGGCTCGACGAAGGTGTCCAAGTCGATGCCGTCCACAATCCGAGTGGCCGCCTCAATGAATGTCTCCATGAAGTCTTCAAACTTGAGCTTCTTTGTGTTGGCGACCTTGAGAGACTTCAACTTTTCCTCGTTCACATCCTTGCAGTGGACGCGAACAGGGGAGATTGCCACATCAGCCCCACAACGGGCAGCGGACCTCTTCCATGTTTGAACTCAGCGGGGGATCTCATTAAGACGAGCCATCATCGCCTCCAGATCACTCTGGAGTGTCTCCTCTGGCCACAGCTCCTTGTCAATCCTCCCCATAGCACCTCGCAAATGAGTGATATACCCCAAGGCATTGTCAAGACGGGCTTCGAGTCGGAGGATACCAAGGGCTGCCTTGTCCCGGACAAGTGACCTGGCAGGATCCAGGTCCCTCTCGATCCTCTCAGTTTCCAACTCAACATCGCGGCAGTACTTTGTGAATAAAAATATGACAAAGGTCAGCATGTACAAAGTTCACTCGGGAATGAACAAAGTTTGCTCAGGCACTACAAGATACTTGCGAGCTTGGTATACATCTCCTCCATGAATTCTTCTATGTGCTGCTCCAGAGAGTCCCTTTTCTGGGTAAGCTGGGCGACCTTCTCGCTCAAAGTATTCTTCTCTTCCTCGAAAGCACTCGCCTGGGTCTTGAACTTGCCGTCCCATTCGGCTTGTTGCTTTTTGAGCTTGGCAATCTCGTTCTTTGCCTCCTCGGCAGCAATCCTCAGTGACTTGTTCTCCTCTTCAAGCTTCTCGATTGAAGCCAACTTCTCTTCAGTAGCCTTGGTTTTCACCCTCGCCACCTTGTGTGCTCCTGCCAGTTCATTGTCCTTCTCAACAAGTGTGTGCTTCATAGTTTCTAAAGAAATAGATGTTTTGAGCCGCACTAGAAGTTGGTGGTTTTCACTATGCACATCTGCGTGAGCGAAGTCACTCGGTTTAAGGGAAGAAATAAGACTAAGGCGAGATGTTCGGTCCTCAAGATTTACCTCCCATAGTTCGCGCCTCCGTCTCGGCTTGAGCGGTATGTTCCTCTTCTCCACCACCAGATCCAGTCAGAGTTGGCTCACCTCCTTCTCCAGTGATGCGTACTGGGCCCCGATCTCACAGGTCTTCTGAAAAACAAAATCAAGAGTCAATCAGTCGACAGGCAATGAAACATCGAGTCGGCAATGAACAAGATCAAAGACAACAACACACTGATCTTCATATTACCAATCAACTCACTCGGTCACTGAGTGCGGTAACGCACCCCGAGTACTACGCAAAAGACACAGTTCTAAAGACTACCGTTGATTGCCCACAATCAACGGCAGTCTCGGAGACTACACCTAGCGGGTGCACTCAGTGTGCCCCCACTGGAAAGTGACTGTGTTGATGAGCTAAAAAAAGCATACAAGAAGTTCTAAGACTCCCGCCGATTACCAACAATCGACGGTGGTCTCGGGGACTACACCCAGTGAGTGGACTCAGCATGCCCCCACTGGAATGGTATCCACTTGGAAAGGTCCGCCTAATCCGAGTGACAGCCAGGAACCAAAATACAAGAAGTTCTAAGACTCCCGCCGATTGCCAGCAACCGACAGCAGTCTCGGGGACTACACCTTGTGGGTGCACTCAGCGTGCCCCCACAGGACAGGCATCCCCAGTGGGTGTACTGGAAACCTACCGACTGAAAATTCGATTAGTTGTTCAATGCAAAATCTTACATAAGAAAGTCCAGTCGAAGACTAACTTACGATGGCACTTACTCGAAAGTTCACTCGGAGAGCCGTGCTGGCATCGTATGCCTCCTTGCTGACATTGTACACCTCCTTCAGGCGCTTGTTCATCAGCTCCGCTTGGATCATCGTGTTGGGAAACGTTGCATGGAAAACAAAAAAAATTCTACGCACACGCAAGATCTATCCATGGAGATGCATAGCTACGAGAGGGGAGAGTGTGTCTACGTACCCTCGTAGACCATTAAGCGAAAGCGTTTATCAACGTGGTTGATGTAGTCAAACTTCTTTGCATTCCAACCGATCGAGCACCAAACTTACGGCACCTCCGCGTTCAGCACACGTTCAGCTTGATGACGTCCTCGGCCTTCTTGATCCAGTAAGACGGCGAGGTAGTGGATGAGTTCCGGTAGCACGAGGCCATGGTGACGATGATGGTGAAGTGATCTCCGCAGGGCTTCCCCTAAGCACTACGAAAATATGACCGGGGGTGTAAACTGTGGATTTGCCAGATTTCATAATCATAAAATGCGGCAATTGCTAACATGATTCGGACAGACTTAAGCATCACTACGGGTGAGAAAGTCTCATCGTAGTCAACTCCTTGAACTTGTCGAAAACCTTTCGCAACAAGTCGAGCTTTGTAGATAGTAACATTACCATCAGCGTCAGTCTTCTTCTTGAAGATCCATTTATTCTCTATGGCTTGCCGATCATCGGGCAAGTCCACCAAAGTCCATACTTTGTTCTCATACATGGATCCTATCTCAGATTTCATGGCCTCAAGCCATTTATCAGAATCTGGGCTCATCATAGCTTCTTCATAGTTCGTAGGTTCGCCATGGTCTAGTAACATGACTTCCAGGATAGGATTACCGTACCACTCTGGTGCAGATCATGCTCTGGTCGACCTACGAGGTTCAGTAGTAACTTGATCTAAAGTTATATGATCATCATCATTAGCTTCCTCTCTAGTTGGTGTAGGCATCACGAGAATGGATTTCTCTGATGTGCTACTTTCCAAATTGAGTGAAGGTACAATTACCTCATCAAGTTCTACTTTCCTCCCACTCACTTCTTTTGAGAGAAACTCCTTCTCTAGAAAGGATCCATTCTTGGCAACAAAGATTTTGCCTTCGGATCTATAGTAGAAGGTATACCCAATTGTTTCCTTAGGGTATCCTATGAAGACACACTTCTCCGATTTGGGTTTGAGCTTATCAGGCTGAAGCCTTTTGACATAAGTGTCGCAACCCCAAACTTTAAGAAATGACAGCTTAGGTTTCTTGCCAAACCAAAGTTCATACGGTGTCGTCCCAATGGATTTAGATGGTGCCCTATTTAACGTGAATGCGGCTGTCTCTAATGCATAACCCCAAAACGATAGTGGTAAATCGGTAATAGACACCATAGATTGCACCATATCTAATAAAGTACGGTTACGACGTTCGGACACAACATTACGCTATGGTGTTCTAGGTGGCGTGAGTTGTGAAACGATTCCACATTGTTTTAAATGAAGGCCAAACTCGTAACTCAAATATTTGCCTCCACGATCAGATCATAGAAACTTTATTTTCTTGTTACGATGATTCTCTACTTCACTCTGAAATTCTTTGAACTTTTCAAATGTTTCAGACTTGTGTTTTATTAAGTAGATATACCCATACCTACTCAAATCACCTGCGAAGGTCAGAAAATAACGATACCCGCCGCGTGCCTCAACACTCATTGGACCGCATACATCGGTATGTATTATTTCCAATAAGTCATTAGCTCACTCCATTGTTCCGGAGAACAGAGTTTTAGTCATCTTGCCCATGAGGCATGGTTCGCAAGTATCAAGTGATTCCAAAAGTCCATCCACATGGAGTTTCTTCATGCGATTTACACCAATATGACCTAAACGGCAATGCCACAAGTATGTTGCACTATCATTATCAACTTTGCATCTTTTGGCATCAATATTATGAATATGTGTATCACTACGATCGAGATTCAATAAACCATTCACATTGGGTGTATGACCATAGAAGGTTTTATTCATGTAAACAGAACAACAATTATTCTCTGAATTAAATGAATAACCGTATTGCAATAAACATGATCCAGTCATATTCATGCTCAACGTAAAACACCAAATAACATTTATTTAGGTTCAACACTAATCCCGAAGGTAGAGGGAGTGTGCGATGGTGATCATATCAACCTTGGAATCACTTCCAACACACATCGTCACCTCGTCCTTAACTAGTCTCTGTTCATTCTGCAACTCCTGTTTTGAGTTACTAATCTTAGCAACTGAACTGGTATCAAATACCCAGGGGTTGCTACGAACACTAGTAAAGTACACATCAATAACATGTATATCAAATATACCTTTGTTCACTTTGCCATCCTTCTTATCCACCAAGTACTTGGGGCAGTTCTGCTTCCAGTGACCAGTCCCTTTGCAGTAGAAGCACTCAGTTTCAGGCTTGGGTCCAGCTTTGGGCTTCTTCCCGGGAGTGGCAACTTGCTTGCCATTCTTCTTGAAGTTCCCTTTCTTTCCCTTGCCCTTTTTCTTGAAACTAGTGGTCTTGTTAACCATCAACACTTGATGCTCTTTCTTGATTTCTACCTTCGCCGATTTCAGCATCGCGAAGAGCTCGGGAATCATTTTCGTCATCCCTTGCATATTATAGTTCATCACGAAGTTCTAGTAGCTTGGTGATAGTGACTAGAGAACTCTGTCAATCACTATCTTATCTGGAAGATTAACTCCCACTTGATTCAAGTGATTGTAGTACCCAAACATTCTGAACACATGCTCACTAGCTGAGCTATTCTCCTCCATCTTGTAGGCAACGTACTTGTCAGAGGCTTCATACCTCTCGACATGGGCATGAGTCTGAAATACCAATTTCAGTACTTGGAACATCTCATATGCTCCATGGCGTTCAAAACGTTTTTGAAGTCCCGGTTCTAAGCCGTAAAGCATGGCGCACTAAACTATTAAGTAGTCATCATATCGAGCTTGCCAAACGTTCATAACGTCTGCATCTGCTCCTGCAATAGGTCTGTCACCTAGCGGTGCATCAAGGACATAATTCTTCTGTGCAGCAATGATGATAATCCTCAGATCACGGACCCAGTCCGCATCATTGCTACTATCATCTTTCAACTTAGTTTTCTCTAGGAACATATCAAAAACATAGCGAAGCTATATTGCGAGCTATTGATCTACAACATAGATATGCAAATACTATCAGGACTAAGTTCATGATAAATTAAGTTCAATTAATCAAATTACTAATGAACTCCCACTTAAATTAACATCCCTTAAGTTATCTAAGTGATACATGATCCAAATCAACTAAACCATGTCCGATCATCACGTGAGATGGAGTAGTCTTCAATGGTGAACATCTTCATGTTGATCATATCTACTATATGACTCATGTTCGACCTTTCGGTCTCCAGTGTTTCGAGACCATGTCTGTACATGCTAGGCTCATCAAGTTTAACCCAAGTATTCCGCGTGTGTAAATCTGGCTTACACCCGTTGTATGTGAACGTAGAGTCTATCACACCCGATCATCACGTGGTGCTTCGAAACGACGAACTTTGGCAATGGTGCATACTCAGGGAGAACACTTTTATCTTGAAATTAAGTCAAGGGATCATCTTATAATGGTACCGTCATTCTAAGCAAAATAAGATGCATAAAAGATAAACATCACATGCAATCAAAATATGTGACATGATATGGCCATCATCATCTTGTGCTTTTGATCTCCATCTCCAAAGCATCGTCATGATCTCCATCGTCACCGGCTCGACACCTTGATCTCCATCATTGCGTCGGGGCCGTCTCGCCAACTATTGCTTCTACAACTATCGCTAACACATAGTGATAAAGTAAAGCAATTACATGGCGCTTGCACTTCATACAATAAAGAGACAACCCTAAGGCTCCTGCCGGTTGTCGATATTACAAAACATGATCATCTCATACATCAACATATATCACATCATATCTTGACCATATCACATCACAACATGCCCTGCAAAAACAAGTTAGATGTCCTCTACTTTGTTGTTTCAAGTTTTACGTGGCTGCTACGGGCTTCTAGCAAGAACCGTTCTTACCTACGCAAAAACCACAATGGTGTTTCATCAAGTTTGTTGTTTTAACCTTCTTCAAGGACCGGCCGTAGTCAAATTCGATTCAACAAAAGTAGGAGAAACAGACACCCACTAGCCACCTTTATGCAAAACTAGTTGCATGTCTGTCGGTGGAACCGGTCTCATGTGCGTGGACA
Source organism: Thinopyrum elongatum (assembly GCA_011799875.1). Lineage (NCBI taxonomy): Eukaryota > Viridiplantae > Streptophyta > Magnoliopsida > Poales > Poaceae > Thinopyrum > Thinopyrum elongatum. The sequence goes on from CM022299.1 coordinate 410,440,427, forward strand.
TGTAAGGTTGGTCCGGGCCGCTTCATCCCACAATACCGCCGAATCAAAATAAGATGTTGGTGGTAAGCAGTATGACTATCACCACCCACAACTCTTTGTGTTCTACTCGTGCATATCATCTACGCATAGACCTGGCTCAGATGCCACTGTTGGGAAACGTTGCATGGAAAAAAAAATCTACGCACACGCAAGATCTATCAAGGAGATGCATAGCAACGAGAGGGGGAGAGTGTGTCTACGTACCCTCGTAGACCATAAGCGGAAGCGTTTGACAACGCGGTTGATGTAGTCGAACTTCTTCGCGTTCCAACCGATCGAGCACCGAACGTACGGCACCTCCGCGTTCAGCACACGTTCAGCTCGATGACGTCCTCCGCCTTCTTGATCCAGCAAGACGGCGAGGTAGTGGATGAGTTCCAGCAGCACGACGATGTAGTGATGGTGATGGTGAAGTGATCTCTGCAGGGCTTCGCCTAAGCACTACCAAAATATGACCGGGGGTGTAAACTGTGGAGGGGGGCACCGCACACGGCTAAGATAATGTTCTGGTGTGCTAGGCCCCCCCTCCCACATATATATAGGTGGGGGTGGAGGGAGCAGCCAGGAGGCGCCCCCAAGTAGGCTGAATCCTACTTGGGGTCCTCCCCAAAGTGGCGCCCCCTACCTTGTATAGGTGCGGGGGAAAGGCAGGGGAGGGTGCCCCCCCCCCCCCCTTTCCTTTCTCCCATGAGAGGGAAAGGCAGGAGGGGCTAGCCCTCCCCTTTTTCTTTCCCTAGGGCTGGCCGGCCAGGGAGAGGGGCGCACCAGCCCCCTGTGGGCTGGTCTGTCCCTCCCTTGGCCCATTAAGCCCATAACACCTACTGGGGGTGTCCGGAACCCCTTCCGGTGACCCGATGGCTACCCGGTGCATCCCGAGACCCTTCCGGTGTCCGAATACCATCGTCCTATATATCAATCTTTACCTCTCGACCATTTCGACACTCCTCGTCATGTCTGTGATCTCATCCGGGATTCCGAACAACATTCGGTCAACAAATCACATAACTCATATAATACTATATCATCATCGAACGTTAAGCGTGCGAACCCTACGGGTTCGAGAACTATGTAGACATGACCGAGACACCTCTCCAGTCAAAAACCAATAGCAGAACCTAGATGCCCATATTGGTTCCTACATATTCTATGAAGATCTTTATCGGTCGAACCGCTATGACAACATACGTAATTCCTTTTGTCCATCGGTATGTTACTTGCCCGAGATTCGATCGTCGGTATCTTCATACCTAGTTCAATCTCGTTACCGGCATGTCTCTTTACCCATTCTGTAATACATCATCCTGTAACTAACTCATTAGTCAGTTTGCTTGCAAGGCTTCTTATGATGTGTATTACTGAGAGGGCCCAGAGATACCTCTCCGATACTCGGAGTAACAAATCCTAATCTTGATCTATGCCAACTCAACAAACACCTTCGGAGATACCTGTAGAGCATCTTTATGATCACCCAGTTACGTTGTGACATTTGATAGCACACAAGGTATTCCTCCGATATCCGGGAGTTGCATAATCTCATAGTCGAAGGAATATGTATTTGACATGAAGAAAGCAATAGCAATAAACTGAACGATCATTATGCTAAGCTAACGGATGGGTCTTGTCCATCACATCATTCTCCTAATGATGTGATCCCATTATCAAATGACAACACATGTTTATGGTTAGGAAACCTTAACCATCTTTGATCAACGAGCTAGTCTAGTAGAGGCTTACTAGGGACACGATATTTGTTTATGTATTCACACATGTATTTAAGTTTCCGATCAATACAATTCTAGCATGAATAATAAACCTTTATCATGAATAATGAAATATAAAATAACAACTTTATTATTGCCTCTAGGGCATATTTCCTTCACATCGCCACTTTGTTGTCTCCAGTCTGGTTCTCTGGCACTCTATGCAGACTAAACATGCTGACAGGAGTGGTCGGTGCCGAGGTCAGAGCAGTCGACGCAGCGGCGACATGATCTGTGCCAGCCCGGGAAGGGCCGCTCGCCCCTGTGGCGTAGTTGCGTCAGGCACAGGTAGAGCTCGATGCATTTTGCTTGGTGGCGTATTCTGAGCGGCGGCCCTTGAGGAAGTTGGAGCCTTGCTCCCCTTCTTGGCATCCTTCTGCAGCGGTTCTCCATCGTTGTCCCTGACATGGATGACCTCTGTAGGCATTGCGATCACTCGGCATCGTCACCCATCAACCAAAATTTAGCTGAATCGCAAGACAAAGCCAAAAAGAAACAATCAATACCTTTCTTGGAGGTGGCCGCATCCGCTGATTCGCCCTCAACACGGTCCCCGTCGACCTGCATCGGTGACATTGTCGAAGTGGCAGCCCTGGTTCATATATTCACTCGGTCAGAAGGGTCGATAAGTTCACATAAACAAGAAGAGAAGGTGCAGCACTCATGTTGATGGAATGGGCACAACGACCTTGATCTTGGGTAGAGCCTTCCGAGGTTTGAGTGAGGCAATCTTGAGCTGCTTGGTGGTCTTCTCCGTCGGCTCCGGCGTCATAGTCCGAGTGTGTTTTAGGTTCCTAGCACTCGGAGGTGCAACCTTGGCCTGGAAAACACTCAGATCTTGAGTCTGCTTGGTACGGCATTCTGTGCACACCTCGACGGATGGGGAGGACTCGGACTCGTCGCTCACCTCTGAGTCATCTCCCCCCTCCTCGCTGTCTTTCGCATATTTGTCCTCCGGCGGATCTTCACCATCAACACTGCCATGGTCACTCTCCGCATTCCCAAAGAGGTGGTCTCCGTTTGGCACAGGCGAGAACATCCGCTGAAACTCCTGCGAAGCGCAAAGAACAAAGACAGCCAGATCAGTAAGTCCACTCGGATAATTTGTGTAGAAATGATTTACTCAGAAATGTGTATCACACCTCCGTCGACAGATGCGCGTTGTCGAAGGGCGAGGTCTGCCTCGACCCCCAGGGGTTGTCACGGGCGCTGGTGATGCCCCTGAGCCATCCCTCCACAGTCTCCTCATCGACATCCTCTGGGTGCACTCGAGTCGGGTGGTTAGCCCCAGAGTACCATCACATGGGGTGAGCCCGCTCCTGCAGTGGCTGGATCCGCCGACTGAGGAAGACCTCCAGGAAATCCAGGCCCGTCATCCGCCCTGAATCAGTCCGACTACGGCGGTTACCAAAATCCCCATGTCTATCTTCTCCTCCTTGTCCATCGTCAGTGATGGAGGTGCATTGACCCTGTCGGGTGTGTAGGGGGGAGGCCAGTCGACGAACCAGCGCAAGGAATGTCGTTGCAGTAGAACCATGTCGACTGCCAACCCCTGACCGACTCGGGAAAGGTCATCGTCGGGAAAGCACTCCTACCCCTCATTTGGATGCCTAACCCGCCGCATAGCTGGATCACATGGGTTTTCTCCCCCTCGGGATTGGCCTTTTTGACTGGCTGGGAACGACATGTGAAGATGTGCTTAAAGAGCCCCCAATGCGGCTGACAGCTCAGGAAATTTGCACACATGGAAACAAACACAACAAGATAGGCTATGGCATTCGGAGGAAGGTGATGGACTTGGGCACCGAAATAATTCAAGAATCCGCGAAGGAAAGGGTGGGGCAGATGGGAAAAACCTCGCTCCACATGGGTGACGAGAAGCACCCGCTCACCTGGCCGCGGCGCGGGCTCGATCTCTCCCTCCTCGGCAACCTCCAGCTCCCCTCCGGCAGCAATCCATCGATGACGAGTCCGTCGATATCTTCCGCCGTGGTGGAAGGCGGGAGCCAGTCACCCTGGATCCAACCCCGCGGGAGCGCGACCTTGGAGCTCGACGCCTTCTTTGCCTTCTCCAGTTTCGCCGTCTTGTCCTTCACCATCTTGGCGGAGCACCCCGGTGCCGAACGGACTCACACGGAGTGGAGGTGGAGAAGAAGACAGGAAGACTGAAGGCGAGAGAAGAAAGGGGATCTGGCCCTCTCTCTCCAATGCGGCAGCCCTCTTATACCACCAGCCTCTCCGCCCGCCGATCCTCGTCATTGGATTATGGGCCCGCAAATCTCCTCAAATCTCGCGGGCAGAGATTCTGCGATACGTGGCGAAAAATGGGGCGAAAATCAAGACGCCGCACCCCACTTTCCCCACTCACCACAATGCGGTCTGTCGCGCGCACATTCCCAATTTTGAATCCCATGAAATATGGGATCCAACAATCCGATTGCTCACTGTTTAAAGCCCTTCCAAAAAACGCTCGGGTTTGATCCACCGCACGATGTGCAAAGGCCTGCTTCACTCGGACAGTTAAACCTCTCAGTCGGTTCAGCTCCGAAGCTGAGTTCTCACTCGGACGTTGCATGATCCAGAATCCATCAAGGCATCGCACAAACGCAGGACCATCGAATGATCAGCAAGAACCCTTGAGTGCCTCCATAGCACTCGATTCGCCTGGGAATTCACTCCGACTTAACCCTCCTAACCTCGACCAATTGGAGGGCTAATGATGGAGACATTTACTAAGGGTAGGGTAATGGGCCAGACCTATAGACCCTACCCTAGGACACCAAACACCTTAAACTGGGCCCCAGGGCCTAGTTAGCATCCAGATGCTTGACGATAAGGCATTCACTCAGAAGATACCAACCACTTGGAGTGCCACGTTTCACTCGATCGGGTCATCTTCACTCGACCAAACCTACAAGCACTCGGACAAAGAATACCAGGAGACTTCCCGGAATCACAACGGTCACGACGTGCCTTCACTCTCATCAAGTATAGTAAATACGCCCGTTACTAGTAACTGGCACCGTTAAACTCCTCCTTAAACCCTTGGTAGCTGCAGCATTCATCGGGCGAGGGCGCACTCTATATAAGCCTCCCCCCTGCTCTATGGCAAAGGTTCGCAATCCATTGTAATCCATACACTCTAATCAACCACCTCCTGAGCACCGAGACGTAGGGTTGTTACCTTCGCCGTGAGCGGCCTAAACTCGTAAATCCGAGTGTAACAACTGCGCCGTAGCTAGGCTCTGCCCTCTAATTCGTACCCCTATACACTATTGTCAGACTTACACCCACGACACAGAGCCGCACTCCCCTCCCCAAGAACCAGTCCCCTCCCCTCCCCTGTCTCCACACCCGAGCCCCTTCCTCCCCCTATTGGACCAAGCTCAGGCGATGCTGAAGTCATGGTGCTCCGCGCCAGCAGGTGGAGTAGGCGAAAGCTCCTCCTCCGGCGGTTATTGGCGCCGCCGCAGACGCTCTCTGGGCCTGTCAGCGTCGACGACGACCGGTTCCTCCGCCAAGGAGGATGTCGTCATCTCCTCCGGTGACGAGGAGGACCAGGCATCGCCGTGGCAGCCGCAATAGCCACCGCCGGAGCCGTCCCGACTCCTCAAGGAGGCCGCTCTGATGGACGAAGATTTTGTCTATCGGATCGAGATAATGATGGAGCAGTCGCTCCATTACATGGGGTCGTCGCCTCCATGGCCAGCGCGCGTGAAGGAGCAGCCGCCATCCCCGCCGCACCACCGCTTGAAGCCCGAGCTGGCGCCCACGCTCCTGGCGATGAAGGAGGACCCGACCTTGCCCCGGAAAGATCGCGGCGTCCAGATCGGACGCCGCGTGAAGGAGGAGTCGGCCTCGCCCCCGCACCACTATGGCATCCAGATTGGACGCCAGGTCAAGGAGGAGCCTGCGTCCCCACCATGCATGGCCTGGATGAAACACCTCGCAGCCTGCAGGCCTAGATCCAGGCAAGATGAAGTGCCCCTGCATCGCCCTGCCGTCAAAGCTCGTTGGGATGGACACCGCGCTGCACAGAACGGATGTCGCCACTCCAGATTTGGCCTCACGGGTGCGCCACTCCACGCGACCGCGCGCAGCACTCCGAGAGGGCCCCACCGCCGCCGTCCTCAGGAGCCTCGAGGGCTTGCTCGATGACCCTCTCTAGCGGCGACAACGGAAGGAAGGTGGCGATGCCCGATCTACTCGCCACCCGAGTCGCCATCTGCGAGCGATGCAGGATCCTGGGGAGCGTTTCCCGATCCTTGCTTCCTCTGTAATGCGGTCCTTGATATGCGATTCAATCATTCAAAGTGCATCTAATCCCATGGGTGGTTTTGGTAATTCATGTCAACATATATATCATTAAACTAATGCCTATTCAAAGAATATTTCAGGGAAGTTCATTTTAGGTGCAACTTGGGAAGTGAAATTGGACCCCTCAAAATGCTAAGGACAAGTGTTGGTTCATGCCTCAAGACTCTTCATTTTATAGCTAAGTGATCAAAGATCACATTGAGTCCATAGGTATGTCGATACTATCAAAAGGGGACGAGGTTGAAAAGATGATAGTTCATTACTCAAGTGCTGAGAGATCAAACTCCAAAAGCCTCAGACACATTCACAAGCTCCCACTATATCAAACCAAAAATGCTAATCTGACTCACCGAACCATTTCTATCAGAGTCACCGAGCCAAAAAGATATAGCCGCTGTCCTAAACCCTAGTTGTATCGGTCTCACCAAGATGTCCATTCAGACTCGCCGAAGCAATTGTGCCAACCTTCTATAATTCGTTCGGAATTTTGGGACGGTTTCAGCCGGTGAAACTCACTGAAGCGTTCAAAATTTCTTACGCCATTGCATGTCGGAGCCACCGATTAGTCTCACCCGGTGTGACCGAACGATCCAAAGTTCTCACCTTTTTTATATATCAGGTATGACCGAGTAAACCAGTCGGTCTCGGCGATGTGTGCAAAAATGTGTGTAACCGTCAATTTTTTGTCGTGCCTATATATACCCCACCCACTCCACCATTGTCTCTCGAAGCAAACACCACTCATATCCATATTTTTGAGAGAGAGCTCCACTTCCTTGTGCTGATTTCAAAGGGGATTCCACTCTAACCATTAATCCTTTGATTTCTAATCACCTTATTGCTTTAAACTCAAATCATCTCCTACCAAAGCCAAAATCTGTGAGAGTTTGAGTGTTGAGGAGATTATCTTTTGAAGCACAAGAGCAAGGAGTTCACCATCAACACCATCTATTACCTTTTGGAGGGTGGTGCCTTCTAGATCGGCTAGGTGTTTTTGGAAGTTTCCAATTGTTGTGGAGAAGCCCAAAAAGTTTGTGAGGGCTTGAAGATCGCCTACTTCCTAAAGATCTACCCGAGTGAGGCTAGTCCTTCATGGGCGTAAACCATGGTGGGATAGGCAAGATTGCTTCTTCGTGGGCATGAGCCCTTCATGGATTCAATTCCTCTGTGGAATCTCGCCACCGAGATCTTCGTGATCTTAGATCCTCTGTGGATCGAAGCTTCCATCAACGTGGACATATGATAACACGACCAATCAAAATCACGGGTGAAAAATCTTTACCGTGTCAACATTGTGTTTGCGTATCTCTAAACTCAAACTCTTAGTTACTAGCACTTGCATGTCTTTACTTTCCGCTACCTATACTCTGGACAAGGAGGAAGTTGTCGTGAATGCTGCGGTTGACAATGAACGCACTTTGGTAAGTGGGAACCATGGTGCTTAAGTGTGCGGCCATCCGTAGGGATAACGCCTTCGCAAACAGCTTCGCGATGAGGTGGATGAGACTGATCGAGCAATAATCGAAGAAGGACGTCGTGTCTTGCTTCTTGAGTAGCAAGGTGATGAGCGCCTCGTTCAACCGTTGAAATCGTCGTCCATTGAGAGAGTGAAGTTTAGCAAAGACGTCGCAAAAATCGTGCTTGATGACATCCCAAGAGCTGCAAAGGAACTCGACGGTGGAACCATCAGGACCTAGCACTTTGCCCAGAGGCAAGCTCTTGATGGCCGTCCGGATTTCCTCCTTTGAGAACGGCTCATCGAAGTCCGACAACGCAAATGGTCCAACATGCACGATAGAGAGGTCGAGGGAGAAACGCTGCGCCTCGGCGGTGCCAAGGATGTTGGTGAAGTGCCGAAAATCCGCATCTGCCATACCAACGTTATCAGAAAGCGTCTCGTCCCCCACCTTGAGCTCCATGATCCGGTTTTCTGCTTGCGATATACGGCGTGCACGCGGAAGAACCAAGGGCCCGCGACGCCATATTGCAGCCAAGAGAATCGAGCCCATTGACAGGAGATGGACCGCTTTGGAGAGGGCCATACAAAAAATTTTAGACATTAACTCTGTAAATCCACATACTCATTCTATAGAGGTAATTTAAGGAATTTTTTCATCATGGGAGCCATGGCCCTCCGTCTCTGACCTGAGTCCGACCGTAGATGCTCTTACCAAGCTTGTGGACGGGCAGCGTCACTTTTGCAAGAGAATGAATAGTATGACAAGTTTGTGACCTACAGATGATATTATTACCTCAATTTTGAGCATGACAGCACAGCCGCGAGCCAGCTCTGACGCATGGACCGGAAGCAGCGAGCTCAACGTATCATATGTGACTGCTTTCAGTTTCACCCACCAGTTCTTACGATTTACCGGCCGCGCGGGCCATGGCCGCCCTGCCTCTGCGACGGCAGCAGCTATCCCGGGGGCCGTTCCGCTCTCAAGTCTCAAATCACACCAGTACACGACAAAGGCACAAACGTCCTCTTCGGGTGCTCCCTCTCCCTCTCCCTCTCCCTCTGTGTCTCTGGCCCGTTGCTCGTCTTTTGAACCGTAGGGGCGGGGCCTTCCTACTTTTGCAGCGAGTGAAGTGAGCTCGCCTCGCTGCGCTGCCTCTGCCTGGCCTTTCTCTCTTTTTTTCTGTGGTTTTTTAATGGCATGCACGGTGGGGCACGGCACGGGGTGGCACGTCGGTGTGACAAGACGTAGAGGCGTTCTGCTTTTCGCGGGGGCCCGGCGGGCCGTCGACTTTCCTTGCTTCCTGGCGGAGGATTCATTCATCGGCTTGCGTCGTCGCCTTGGCTCTCTGCTCTTCTCTCCCCCTTTTTCTTCGGATCCCTTGTGTTCAATCAAACCCCTTTTGTAGGTCCCGAGCGGAGCTGGTCGTCATGGCCCATGTAGGAATCGGAGTTCACGTGCGACCAAAAGACACCAAAGTGAACAGTGGAGTGGTGGTGTAGCTTTGAGAGCATCCCGGCCGTTCGGCCCAAGGGACTTGAAATATCGCCGCCTGGAGCGCGCCGGCGAAAATATCGGTGTGGGGGCGGCCGGTTTCCCAACCGCCGCTTCACGACCCCCCCCCCCCACCGACGTCGTTTTTGAAAAATAAACTCGGCTAAAGTTCGGCCAAACACGGCAGATATTCGTTCAAACTAGGCGATTTTCATTCATATTTGTACATAACCTTAAAACATGAATTTAAAACTAACTAAAAACGGCCAGTACGCCTAACACTACTACCCCGCCGTCGCCGCCCGCCTTCTACATGCCGAGGAGCCTGTAGAACCGGGTGTAGTCGCCGTCGTCGTTGTCGCTACCGCCGTCGTGCGTGCCTTCGCCGTCCCTGCAGCACCCCTGACCAGCGTCGCCGATGCGCGGGAGGTTGGACGGCCCGGGCGCTTCCTCGTCGTCGCTGTCGAGGATGACAACGCCGCCCTCCTCGCGTCGCAGCGCCAAGCGGCGATCTCCTCGAGGGCGCGGCTCTGGCGCTCCACCTGCTCGCGGACATAGTCCGCCTTCGCCCATTTGAGGGCGGTCTCGTTGTCGGCGGCCATGTCCGCGTGCTCCTTCTTCACGGGGAGCAACCCCGGCTCGGTCTTCGGCCTGATGAGCCGGGAAGAAGAAGGAGAGGGGCGGCCGCCCTCGTGGATGACGAGGGCGCCGCCGCGTTTACGGCGGCCGAGCGGCGTCTCCTGTGGCTCCGGCTTGACGGGGCGGAGCGCCGGCGAACCGGAGAAGAGGGAACTAGAGCCCGACGAGGAGGAGGTCGCCATCTCCATCCGCCGCGGCGTCCAGGAGCTCTCGCGACGGCGCGAGAAGGTGGGGTGCGCCGAGTACTCCAAGCGCGGCGTGTTGCCGGCCTCGATGTGCTCGAGGACGGCTTCGAGGGTGCGGCCGGGGACGCCCCACCATCGGCGCCACCCCTCGGAGTTGTGGCGGCCGCGGGGCTCGACACCGTTCGAGGAGGCGAGCTGGTCGGCGTGGCGGCGTTCGAAGTACGCCGTCCACAGCATGTTGCTGTCGGGGGCGTACCTCGGCTCGTTCCGCACCTGCTCCGTCAGCGAGGACCGGATGCGGGCGATCTCAGCGCGTCGGGCAGCGCTGGTGGCACCGGGACTCCACCGGCGCTCAGCTTCCATGTCCCCGGCACCCGCATGTCCAGCGGTGCCGGGTAGTCGGCCTCGTAGAGGAGCCGCGCCTCGTCCTCGTGCAGGTAACGGCGGCAGAAGCCATTGGCCGCCGCGCCATCGCTTGGGTAACGCTCGGCCATGCTCGTCGGCGGGGAGAAAGGGAGAGGAGAGGCGAGCTCGGTCGAGAGGGGCGTCGGCGGCGAGAGGAGGAGCTGTGGCGAATGGAGTGTGCGTGCTCCTCGGCGAGGGAGGGGCGGCTTTTATAGCGGGGCTTGGGCGGTGGGAGGGTGGACGACGTGTGTACGCGTGGCGGGCTCGGGCGGGACGCGCGTCACCGCGCCTTCACTGCGCCGCCCGTGAGGCATGAATGGAGGCTGACCGGCACGGCAGCCTTGGCATTGATTCCCCGCGGGAACCGAGGCGATGAGGACGACGAGTCGGCAGGCCCGCCGTTCTTTCGCGCCAAAAACGATTCCCCCGGCGCCCTCGGACGCCCCCCAGCGCGCCGGGTTTGGCCTGGGTCCGTCGGCGCCAGTTTCGGGTCTAACCGGCGAAAATTGGGCTCCTGGGGGCGCGACTGGGCCATTTTTTTAGCGCCGGCGCTAAAAAAGGGCCTTGGGGGGCCTGTTGGGGGCACGGCTGGAGATGCTCTGAGGGCGGCAGGATGGCCGGATGGGTTGGACGTTTTTTTTAATGTCCGTAGGAGATCTACCAAATTCATTGATTAGAAAGGGTAGTGCATCACATCTAAGGTAGTGCTAAAAAAGAAGAAATGAAAAAGGAACTGCTCAGTTTATCAAGGGAAACCGGACAAAAACCTAAACAGTGTAACACCCCGATATTTAACCTACAGTAATCCTCTACTAATGATGCCACGTCACCACAATTACTGTTGCTAAATCCCACGTTGATTCAAACCGGTTGAAATTCAAATTTAAAATGCAAGTCAAATTATTATCTCTTCAAACTTTCAAACAAAAATGTTCGTTGGGTTGTAAATATTCACTAAGTAATTGTCATATAGAAACCAATATTATCTGAAGAAGTAAACTGACCCTATCCTATTTTAAAACAGTGCCCAAAACGACTTTTTTAATCCTTTTGCATTTATGCAAATTTCAAATAAATTTAAATGCTCACCAAACTTTTTAGAGAGAATTCCTTATTTAACACCGTGTTAAATTTTGTTTACTTATTTGACACCAAAAAATATTTTCTTCCCTATATAACACTGAGTCTAAATTTTATGCCCTTTATAACACTTTCGTCCATTTTAAGCCTTAAAGGTGTTAATTGACACATGAAAATACCTTTTTACCCCTGAGGTGGTATGTGATAAAAAAAAATCATAGATGCTTGTACATGCTAATAATGTCCGGCCGGCTTGGTTTGTTGTATGCGGCTAAGTATAGCTGACTAGCTGCATGTGTGCTGTCCAGCTGGTGCGGTTCCTAGTTGCGCGAGCCAATTTCCAAAGAAAATCAATCGAGTGCTTAAGTTAGCTCTTGTGTACGGTGTAACTGCTCTCCTCTCCGTAAATACGTACAATAACTGTCTACAGTAGTATCTAGTCCCTGCTTATTGATACTGGCCGATGCCATGCCAGGCACTCGCATGAAGTAATCTCTAGCTAATTAACCAACGAAGTACACATCAGTCCGGGACGGCGGCCGCTCACACGCCCCGCCGCACAGAACGCGCCCACGCAGCAAGCTCCATACAAAAAATTTGGTCACTTACAATATGAAGGGTAAAATAGCTTTTTCAGGTGTCATTTAACACTGTTAAGGCTTAAAATATACAAAAATGTTATAAAGAGCATAAAATTTAGACTCTATGTTAGATAGGAAAGAAAAGGTTTTGTAGTGTCAAATAGGGAAACGAAATTTAAAGTAGTGTTAAATAAGGAATTCTTTCAACTTTTTATGGCAGCACTAAATATTGTAAAGTAATTATGTGGCACCACTTCATATTTTACAAGAGAAATCTTGTGGCCAAAATTTTTGCAAAGCAGAAAACATAAAAGAAAAACAAAAGAAAAGGCAAAAGCTAGCTAGCCTATTGTGCCTACAGGACAGGCCTGCACAGCCCAGCCCAACTCGCCCTCATCTCCCTTCTCTGTTCACACAGGGGCCACCGGCGCCATGGCCACCGATGGTGCCGTGGCAGCCATCCCGCGCCTCCTTGTCGTTTTCCCCGACGGATAAGAGCAACCCCCGGCCCCCTCTTCCTCCCCCCGAACCCTAGCTCATTTCCCACCTCCCTCGCGCCGCTCCTCTCTTCCCCTCACTGAACCGAGCCGCCGTCGCCATTGACCTCCTCGCCCACGAGACCACCGTGCTCGCCGTCGCGGGAGGAGATGTCCAGCAGCACCGCCACCCTCTACCTCGCCTCCCCCTGCACCGAATCGAGTAGGGGCGCCACGTAGCCGTCGCCTTCGCCGGTCTTCTACGCCATGGCCGCCACATCTTGTCGCCGTCCCGCAGGCTCCGGTCCTCCTCGAACCTCCACGCGACCGCCAGGAGACCCGCAGTGAGCTCCTCTTCCGAATCCCCCTTTCCCGGTCTCGATCCGCGCCGATTGTCGCCGTTGCTCACCATAGTCGGAGCTTTGCGTCCGCGTACACGCTCACCTGCTCCTGGCCATGTCCACGCGCCCCCCTGTCGTCCGCCAGCCCGCGCCCCACTGCTGCCCGTGACCGCAGCCGCTAGCTGCTACTGCATGCTGCTGCCTCAAACGTCGCTGCCCGCTGCTGATGCATGCTTTGCTGCTGCTGCTCCTAACTGTAGCTGCTGTGTTGCTGCTGCTTGCCGCGTACCGATGCTGTTGCGCTACTCCTGCTGCTTGTTGCTTGCTACCGCTGCCTAGAGCCGTTGCCGCTAGGTTGCTGTGCTGCTGCTCCTCAATGCTTTTGCTACTAGCTGCTGCTCAATTGCCGCCTGATGTTGCTGCTACTGAATATGGCCATGGCCATGGTATGTTGTATGCGTGTGTGCTTGTGGCCGGCTAGGCCACACTGTCCAATGTGGCCGGCCCTTGTTTAATTAGACTAGATTAGTTAGTGTTAATTTTGTGCTAATTTAGTTTAGTAGAAAATATTATGTGAGTCACCCTGATGATTATCTCAAATTAATTGACTTAATAAAACAGAGTCTGTGACAACTGGGCCCTCATTGGCACTGTTCACCAGTTGACTTGACTGGGTCAACTCAGACCCTAGCCCCACCTGTAAGCCTCGGGGTCTGGCTGTCTCTGGGTACAAAAAGTAATTTTGCTTTCTATTCTCGAAATTAATAATAAATCCAAAAAATATTTAAAACTTAGAAATTCATATAAAATAAACCGTAGCTCGAATCGAAAATTTTTATACATGAAAGTTGCTCAGAACGACGAGACGAATCCAACCGTGCTATCTGTTTTCGTGTCGGGACCCTCTACGGAGGTGAACCCATAACTTTTAGCCTATTTTCGGTAAGTGAATAGTGCATATATACCGGTTAATAAATCCAACTTAAATCCTAAAATAACTAAAATGATTTAGATATGTCTTTAGGCAACCCTGCACTGTACGTTAGCATAGCGTGCTCTGTGTTGCATATGTTTGCCGTGCATTTATCTGTTTCATCCCCCTCTTCTCTCTCGGTAGACCCCTCTACAGATGCAGTTCCCGAGACCGACGCAGCAAAGGAGCCCGACCACACCGTTGACGACCTTGCCTTTGCCGCCGAGCAACCAGGCAAGCACCCCCCCTTGAGCATGCCTATATCGCCTATTCTCTTCTCTCTTGTGCTTGCATTAGAATTGCTGCTGCTACTTTTTATCATATTCTGATGCATAGCTTGTTTATTGTAACCTGCTATTGATACCTTACCTGCTTATCCTAAACTGCTTAGTATATGCTGGATAGAGACCCCAGTGACCCCACTTGTCTCAGTTGCCCCCGCTGGATCATCGGAAGACTCGACGACCAGGCCCCAGCACCGCACACCACATCCCCTTAGTGGTTCGGCACTACTGGGTTACTATCGAGTGCCGAGGGTGATACCTCGTAGCACTTCTGATGTTAACCTTGTAGGGTAGATAATTGGTCGTGGTCATCGAGGGTGATTCCTCCTTCTCCACTTCCGATACGACCCTGTCGCGCAACACTTCAAGTGTGGACCTCGAGGGTGATTCCTCCTAAGTTCAACTTGACGGTTACATCGAGCGGGCATCCGTCGAGGGTGATACCTCGGATTCCCTTGATGTTATGGACACACGGTTACTGTGACTTTACCCCTGAACCTTGTTAGAAACAGGTCGACCCCGAGGGGGACCCGAGGGAGTTACTTTTACTGCAGGACTGGAGGGACAGGCGGTACCACCCAGTAGAGGAGGACCTGAGTTCCCGACAGTCTTTTGCGAGACGGGTTGACCTGGATGGTGCCCGAGTGATGAATACGAGGCGTGGCTGGGCATTCTTGGCCCTTGCCGCAAGTCCTCAAGACGGGGTGACGGGGTCACATCGATCGTGAGTCTCTGCTCGTTACCGCACCCCCAATGTACTAACGATTTGGATATTTGATTCGAGTGGGCGTCTGGCCCGATAGCACTAACCATCACGCGGGAAAAGTTATGGGCACTCTGCATCGTAGCATCAGCCGAAAGCTCTGTCAGACGTCCAGTTCAGCATTGTGGCACGGTCGGATCGTGCCGACCATCCGAGGCGGTGCTGGTATCCACCCTGCACACAACGACCCGGAGTGCACAGGGCGATGGCCCAAGACCCCTGGGCGCTTAGGATGTAGACCGGCGGGGACCTCTCTGCTGAGCTCTAGGTAGGGCTGCGGTGTGTCGTTTGACCGAGGCCGGGCATGACCCAGAAAAGTGTGTCCAGCCGGAGTTAAGCGAGCGTGGTGGGCAAGTTGGTGCACCCCTGCAGGGAAGAACTAATCTATGCATAGCCGGATCCTCGGTAACGGACGCTCGGAGTTGTATCCCGATCGATACAACTAGAACTTAATAATGAGATGAGAAATGGATGCTAGGGCTCTGGGATCTCTTTCTCGTAGGGAGTCGAGGAAGGATCTCTGGCCGAGGTTGATACTTAATGATACTACTACTTTATGTTGTACTAATCTACACTCTTCTAATGCTGCAAGACCGCTGAAGATGCTAGTCTTCGATAGGACTAGGCCTTCTCTCTATTCTGGCATTTCTGCAGCCCAGTCCACATATACAACCTTTCTTTGATAATGTTGCATATGTAGTGTAGAACCTTGCTTGCTGAGTACTTCGGATGAGTACTCACGGTTGCTTTGCTTTCTTTTTCTCCCCATATCCGTTTGATGCAACCAGATGATGGAGCCCAGGAGACAGTTGCTCCTGCCGACGACCGCTACAACTTCCCCGAGGAAGGCTACTACTACGAGTTGGCTGATGACCAGGAGTAGGTTCGGAGGGTCCCAGGCAGGAGGCCTGCGCCTTTCGATCGTAGTTTTTGTTTTGCCCCGCCTTTCTAAAGGTTTACCTGTTTCTGTTTCATATCTGTACTCAAATATCCGATGCTTCCGCTAACGCTTGTACGCGAGCTATGTATTCGAGCCCTCGAGGCCCCTGGCTTGTAATATAAAGCTTTTATTATTTTAATTTGTGTCTAAGAGTTGTGTTGTGATATCTTCAAGTGAGTCCTTAGGCTTGATCGTGTGCATTTGCGTGTATGATTAGTGCACGATTAAGCCGGACGCGTCATAGGTTGGTATCAGAGCCGACTGTCTGTAGGAATCCCCCTTTCCAACTCCTTGGCCGAAGTTGAGTCTAGAACTTGAAAACTGTTTTACTAACTTGACTGTGTGACTTACGGGCCCACGTCGTCATTGGTTGGTATTAGGATCTTTTATTTCTCGTCTATACTCTGGGACTCTGATCTCTCTACTACTCGGATTAAATGATTTTGCTAAATCTAACATTAGGATCTCGTGATCACATCCACCCGGAGATTTTATTACACCTTTCTCGAATTGACGGCCAAGTTCTGCTTCACAATATTCACTGACCGTAGGATCCTCTTATCGAGGGCACCCTGCGTTGTCACTTGCTAATCCCTCACTCTAGTGGTTTTCTCCGATGTTGATGTAGCCTTTGCTATGTCCCATTGTTGTAGCCCTCCATCGCATGCATGCGTGCCGCCTAGTATGTCTAGGGTGTTTTCTCTTGTCCGAGCTCATACGAACAACGTGTAATTAGCCCCGTATATGCATCGGTATGTCTTCAATGACTACTACTGTGTACATACTGCGCATTTGCTCATTGTCCTGATTACATCAAGAATGACTCCATACACTTGCTCCACCCCTTGCTCAACTACCCCCCTGTTGAAATTAAGCAGGATGGTTAGACCCGCTGGTCGTGGCCGCATGAATACATGGCCAGAATGATACTGCAGTTTGATGCTGAATCGCCAGTTCATGGAAGGACTCATGGTTCAGTTCCCGCGTCCCAATATGAATCAGCAACCAGCCTCAGTGACTCTGCAAGACTTCGCGCGTCTCAACCCTGTCATCTACCGCAGCTTAACTCAACCACTTGATGTTGATGACTAGCTCCGTGACATCACTTTTGAGTTGGAGTCTGCTGATGTAGCCCTTTCCAACTATGTCATGTTCGCGGCTTATTACCTGAAATGTCCCGCTGCTCAATAGTGAAATAGCCACAGGCGTTCCTTACCTGTTGGAACCACCATCAATTGACCGGAATTCCAAGCTACATTCCGCAGGCCATGTCGAACCACCATGGTTAGTCGCAACGTCCCCGTTGAAATTGAAGGGTTGGAATTCCATGTTTCCCCCATTGCTTTGAAGTCTTCCAATGTTGACCTAATTCTGGGAATGGAATGGTTGAAAACACATACCGCTCCTATCATTTGCGCCACTAAAACCGTCCATCTACTACATCCTTCAAGTGAGATAGTAAACTACCATGCTCATCTTGTTCGAAATGCCGAAGCACGGATTTATTCTTTGAATGCGTTAAACGCTTCTCCTCTTGTGAGAATTGAAAATGCTCCAGTCGTTTGTGAATTCCAAGATGTCTTTCCAAAAGAACTAACCAGTCCATGACCTTGAACTCAGTTAAATTTGCATTGAAGTTGTGGCGACATTTCCTTCTTGGTAAATCATTGCGAGATCTTCATCGACCATCAAAGTCTGAAGTATCTGTTACTCAGCTAGAACTGGATCTCCGTCAGCAGCGATGTATGAAAACAATCACAGACTATGACTACGGTATTTCTTATACCCCTGGCAAGGCTAATGTCATGGCCGATGCCCTGAGTCGCAAGTCTTATTACAACAACCACATGGCTTATAAAGCTCAACCCCTGCAAGATGATCTCGCTTACAGAGAGCATCCGATCCGAGTTCTCGTTCAAGCTGAACGTCGCACCCGTTTGAGGGCTATCAAATTTTTTAAAGTTCAGTGGTCAAATCATTCTGAAGATGAAGCCACTTGGGATCGCACGGATCATCTTCGTGATGAATACCTCGCTTTGTTTCCGTCTACCTCCTAAATCTCGGGACGAGATTTCTTGTAGTGGAGGAGATTTGTAACACCCCAATATTTAAGCTACAGTAATCCTCTACTAATGATGCCACGTCACCACGATTACTGTTGCTAAATCCGACGTTGATTCAAACCGGTTGAAATTCAAATTTAAAATACTAGTCAAACTATTATCTCTTCAAACTTTTAAACAAAAATGTTCGTTGGGTTGTAAATATTCACTAAGTAATTGTCATATAGAAACCAATATTATCTGAAGAAGTAAATTGACCCTAACCTATTTTAAAACAGTGCCCCAAACAACCTTTTTAATCCTTTTGCATTTATGAAAATTTCAAATAAATTTAAATGCTCACCAAACTTTTTATGGCAGCACTAAATATTGTAAAGTAATTATGTGGCACCACTTCATATTTTACAAGAGAAATCTTGTGGCCAAAATTTTTGCAAAGCAGAAAACATAAAAGAAAAACAAAAGAAAAGGGAAAAGCTAGCTAGCCTATTGTGCCTATGGGCTCTAAACGTACAGGACAGGCCTGCACAGCCCAGCCCAACTCGCCCTCATCTCCCTTCTCTGTTCACACAGGGGCCACGGGCGCCATGGCCACCGATGGTGCCATGGCAGCCATCCCGCGCCTCCTCGTCGTTTTCCCCGGCGGATAAGAGCAACCCCCGGCCCCCTCTTCCTCCCCCCGAACCCTAGCTCATTTCCCGCCTCCCTCGTGCCGCTCCTCTCTTCCCCTCGCTGAACCGAGCCGCCGTCGCCATGGACCTCCTCGCCCGCGCGACCACCGTGCTCGCCGTCGCGGGAGATGTCCAGCAGCACCGCCACCCTCTACCTCGCCTCCCCCTGCACCGAATTGAGTAGGGGCGCCACGTAGCCGTCGCCTTCGCCGGTCTTCTACGCCATGGCCGCCACATCTTGCCGCCGTCCCGCAGGCTCCGGTCCTCAACGAACCTCCACGCGACCGCCAGGAGACCCGCAGTGAGCTCCACTTCCGAATCCCCCCTTTCCCGGTCTCGATCCCCGCCGATTGTCGCCGCTGCTCACCATAGTCGGAGCTTCGCGTCCGCGTACACGCTCAGCTGCTCCTGGCCATGTCCGCGCGTGCCCCTGTCGTCTGCCAGCCCGCGCCCCGCTGCTGCCCGTGACCGCAGCCGCTAGCTGCTACTGCCTGCTGCTACCTCAAACGTCGCTGCCGCTGCTGATGCATGCTTTGCTGCTGCTGCTGCTCCTAACTGTCGCTGATGTGTTGTTGCTGCTTGCCGCGTACTGATGCTGCTGCGCTACTCCTGCTGCTTGTTGCTTGCTACCGCTGCCTAGAGCCGTTGCCGCTAGGTTGCTGTGCTGCTGCTCCTCAATGCTTTTGCTACTAGCTGCTGCTCAATTGCCGCCGGATGCTGCTGCTACTGAATTTCGCTATGGCCATGGTATGTTGTATGCGTGTGTGCTTGTGGCCGGCTAGGCCACACTGTCCAATGCGGCCGGCCCTTGTTTAATTAGACTAGATTAGTTAGTGTTAATTTAGTGCTAATTTAGTTTAGTAGAAAATATTATGTGAGTCACCCCTGATGATTGTCTCAAATTAATTGACTTAATAAAACAGAGTCTGTGACAACTGGGCCCTCACTGGCACTGTTCACCAGTTGACTTGACTGGGTCAACTCAGACCCTGGCCCCACCTGTAAGCCTCGGGGTCTAGCTGTCTCTGGGTACAAAAAGTAATTTTGCTTTCTATTCTCGAAATTAATAATAAATCCAAAAAATATTTAAAACTTAAAAATTCATATAAAATAAACCGTAGCTCGAATCAAAAACTTTATACATGAAAGTTGCTCAGAACGACGAGACGAATCCAACCGTGCTATCTGTTTCCGTGTCGGGACCCTCTACGAAGGTGAACCCGTAACTTTTAGCCTATTTTCGGTAGGTGAATAGTGCACATATACCGGTTAATAAATCCAACTTAAATCCTAAAATAACTAAAATGATTTAGATATGTCTTTAGCCAACCCTGCACTGCACGTTAGCATAGCGTGCTCTGTGTTGCATATGATTGACATGTATTTATCTGTTTCATCCCCCTCTTCTCTCTCGGTAGACCCCGCTACAGACGCAGTTCCCGAGACCGACGCAGCTTAGGAGCCCGACGGCACCGTTGACGACCTTGCCTTTGCCGCCGAGCAACCAGGCAAGCACCCCCCCTGAGCATACCTATATCGCCTATTCTCTTCTCTCTTATGCTTGCATTAGAATTGCTGCTGCTACTGTTTATCCTATTCTGATGCATAGCCTGTTTATTGTAACCTGTTATTGATACCTTATCTGCTTATCCTAAACTGCTTAGTATAGGCTGGATAGAGACCCCAGTGACCCCACTTGTCTTATTTTAATTTGTGTCTAAGAGTTGTGTTGTGATATCTTCAAGTGAGTCCTTAAGCTTGATCGTGTGTATTTGCGTGTATGATTAGTGCACGATTAAGCCGGGGGCGTCACAAACAGCGCCTAGCTAGACTAAGCCTAAAGCACCAAAGACATACAAAACGCCGGAAGGCCAACACCCCACAACACGCCCGGTCGGGCACTCGAGCGCTTTCGCCGCTACCAGAGTACGCACCGAAACCGTCGTATCAATCCGGGCTGCCACGAGCATATCCGCGAAACCTCGACAACATCAAAGAGGAACGATATGTCCGATAGAGCGAACGTATGTCGCTTCGATCTCACGAGATTGGCTGACATAACCCGCCTGACGCTCCTTGCATGTCGAGGGTGCTCCTGCTGTCCCACGGAGATGACACGGTAGTCGCGGCCGACCACCTCGGCGATCCCTGAGTCCCTCTGACCGAGTCAATCTTCAAGACGATGCCCTCAAGAGGGAACATGATGCCGAGCAAAGCCAGTAGCACCACCATCGCCCGATCCGGAAGACCGAATCTAAGGTTCCCCTCGAAGCATGTTGGGAAAGAGAGAGAGAGAGGACCACAACATCGATGCCTCCAAAAAGATAACAGTGCCCGTAGGCGCCGCCATCGACGACTCCGGCCGTAGCCGGAGAACGGCTTTCGTCGGCAGCATCACCTGCCCAAACCCGCAACCCGGCCAGCCCATCCGGCTACCACCTCCACGATGCGCAAGCATCCCACTGCATCTCGCCTTGCGCAGCCAACAGACGGACTGCAGCAAGGACCCCACGCCGCAGGCCCGCAAAGACCCAGATCGATCCCTGCCGCCTGCGGATCTCGAGCCGCCGCTGCACCTCTGCCTCAGGCTCTACGTAGGATCTGACTGGTGGCACGCCGGCCGACCAGATCAGCTGCAGCCCTCACAGGCCCACCCCGCTGACCACCTAGTTCACGCCAGCAAGCAGCAGATCCGGCGCCGCCCGCGCCCCTCGCCCAGCAGAACCCCGCCGGGAACTCCTCCCTCGCCATGCGCCCCTCGCCATCCAGCAGCGCAACTCGCGCTCAGGTCGCGCACGCGCCTCGCACAGGCCGCGCACGCCCTCGCCAGGCCAGCCCGCGCACCTCCACGCCCGCTCGCGCGCTAAGGCCGCACTCCCTCCACCGCGCGCCCCGACGGCGACCTGCAGGAGGCCGGACGCGCCCCACATCTCCGAAGGTGAGCCGCCCCCGTGCCGCTCATGGTCCTCGTGAGACGGGACAGGTCCCGCCGCCACCGACGCCGCACGGGCTTTGCCCGGCGGCGGCGAGGGAAGGGGTAGGGTGGGGTGGGGGTGGCGGCGGCGGCGATTTAGGGTTTCTCCCGGGTTGCTGCAGGGAGCGACACGGGAGCAATGCGGATCCCTTGGACGTTTTTTCTTGTGAGAGCAGCCGTGGATGATCTTTCTCCATTGCTTAGTATGCAGAACATGTCAATTTTTGATAGTCTGATGACATGTATCATTGTAGTACAGCATGTTAATTTTTGATAGTCTGATGGCATGCATGATAAAGTAGCCGGACGCTATGTATGGGATCGAGATGTATTTTCGTAGAGATAATTTTCGATGCATGTGATTGTATGGATTTAAGGATTTGTTATTGAGATACCCGGTTATGAAAGCCGACATTTAAATGGCGACTGATTACTGTACATAGATGCATCAAGATATGCCCGTGGACGTTTAGAGGGTCGGACTTGCCGAGACCAGCTGTATATGCCATGGAAAAGAGGGGAATGGAGACGGCAGAATGAGAGGATGAGTTGTCCCAGGGGTGGCAACCCCTCTAAAATCAATTAAACAAATTGTGAAATACCTTTTTTTTAAGAGCTCCTCATGAAATACAATACGCACCGCTACTAACTTCTTCTTAACCTTAGGAAGAAAAACCTCCTTTTTCACACCAGGAGTTCAAGGAATTGAGAGCGTGAGAGCTATCGGACAGTCCCGAAGTGTTCTTCCAAATGCTAAATGAAAATGTATGGGAAGTGATATCCGACGAATGTGAAACAGGGGACGCCTTCCTAGCCGTTGCATGGACTTGCACAAGGCCCATGTCACATAGATCAGCCGGAGTGTACAGGGCAAGGGGTGCTTACCACTCGGTGGGAGCGGGGTTTTATGAATACTTCGCGACCAAAGTGCTATATGTTTTTTTAAAGCTAAATTTGATTTTAATTTATTTTTTCTTTTGATTTTTTCCAAAGCTCCTGAAATTTTTCCATTTCCCGAAAGAACAAAAATCCCCATTTCTTTAGTGGGATTTTTTTCCTAAACTTGCCGCATACATTTTTTATTATTATAAGTAGTATGGTATTTTCATTCTATTTTGATCCTTGACATTTTTTTCTGTTTCAAAACATGGGAACCTTTAGGTCTTTTTTGTAAAGCCCCATGGCAAGTTTTTGGGAAATTTTATCACTTATTCGTGGCAATTTTGGATTTTTTTCACTTTCTCGCATGGCAGTTTTATCATTAAGAGCATGGCATTTTAATAATTAATAACATTATATTTTTTATTATTAAAAGTCAATGTTGGGGATATCGCTTATCGGGAACTTATCGGTCGACCCATGATAAGGGGTAAATCGACCAGTTTATCGGCATATCAGCCGATTTATCGCCATATCGGCTGATTTATCGGCCGATTTATCTTATCGGTCACACAACGGTAAGCGATAAATCGGCCGATTTATCGGAATATCAGAAGATATCTTGAACAGTGAAAAAAGTTTACACATGGGCATTTTTTTACCCATGGAAAAAATAACGAAAAATTGTTCTCCAAAAATATGGCATATTTTGCAGAGTGAAACATCTGCACGGCACAATTCACAAATTTATTCTTTTGTGGATCACACAGCACATTTTTCTAATTATACCGTTGTAAATATATAAATTAGAGAAATGGCAGTTAATAAATTAGCATGGCATTTTTTCATATTTTTAGAAACATGGCACTTTTTATATATTTTTCTCTGTTTTTATATTAAAAACATGTATTTTTTTGTTCCTACCTTTGGGAAAAAGGTCACTGGGCCAATCTGGGTTTTCCTGGCCACCCCCCCCCACCCCCCCGGCGAACCAGGCGAACGAAATTGTTCGATGGGAGCGGCTGTTCACCAGATATTAGGGTGAAAAAGTTTTCCCTTCAACTTTTACCACGTGTCGTTGGAACGATTCCGACAATAATAAGGGATTGGGTAAAGGAGCATGATCTATCGAGATGCAAATGGGTGACACGGTGGTTTTAGCGAGTTCGGGCCTCCCACGGTGGAGATAACAACCCTACGTCTCGTGCTCCGGAGAGGCTTTGTTTTATCTGAGTATGTATCCGGAGATTATAATATATGCGAGAGAGAGGAGAACGGATCCCCATGCCTGAGCTAAGTCCTGAGACTAGTGACCAGAGAGAGAGCTAGGAGGAGAGAATGAGGGCCTGTCGAGCTATGCGGTGGGGGTGACTTATATAGGGTGCGCCACCCCCTCACCTCTTATGTTACAAATTAGAGCATCAATGCCATAATATCAGCCCACTATGAAACCTCCACTATGAAGAAGACATTTCAACTGTCTTGTCGACTGTTGGTCTTGGCACGCCCGAGTGAGTCATACAACCGAGTGGTTGCCTGCTGTCGTCCGAGTGGATGGTATGTCGATGCGTCCGAGTGGATAGTATGTCTGAATGAGATTTATCTGGACCCACCTGCTGTGTGGACCCCATGCTTTACGATATTTTTACCCTTCATGGGCCTACCTGTTATGTGTATCCCCAACATTAGGCCCCGAATCGGTTGAGATTTTGCAAAACGAGTTTGTGAAAGACACAATTTGGCCCGAGTGATTACGAAAATACTCGGTACCTGTCACCGTGCTTTCAGACAACCAAGGTTTGAACAAAATCTCAATGGATTCTGGCACTGTGCTTCCCGACTGATCTGGGGTAAGTGCTCGTGAGGAGCAACTTGGTGACATTCGTTCATCTCTCGGAAGAGGTTAACTCGTGATCTGAGTATGGGTGTGTCATTAAATCTGGGCAACAAGATTGACGCATGGACTGCTCTCTCGGAGAGATGCCATTCTTATCCCGGAGGAATGTCAATACGAGTCGGTTCTAGATCCAAACTTGTGAGTTTCACGCTCTGAGTCCTAGAAGAAGGCTCAAAACAGGTCCACGGAGGAGTGTTAAACTCACCTTACAGGAAAAAAAATTGGTAGTCAACGGGAGCCTTAGAACTTGTTTGTTTATTGTTCATCACTCGGACTGGTCAGGCCGTACCGAGTGGAGATTACTCCAGTGGGGGCACGCTGAGTGCACCCACTGGGTGTAGTCCCCGAGACCGCCGGCGACTGCGGGCAGTCGGCGGGGGTCTGAGAGAACTAAAAAATTTCTTAGCTGGTACTGATCGAACTTGTTCCTCTCCAACTCGGAGGTCGAGTAGCACTTGAGGATCTGGTGCTGGTCTTGCATCGAGTAATAGATTACTCAGAATTTTGTTCTATGGGTGCGCGATCAACGCACCCATAGGGTGTAGTCCCCGAGCCTCTGTCAGACTAGATGAGTCTGGCAGAGGGTTTAAGTCTTCTGGTAAACCTCCATGCAGTCGGTACGGTAAATATCTTTTAGTCTGAAATTGAGTCAATCGGATGGATCTTCAGGCGCTTGGCATGGTAAATAAGCTCAGCCTGGAGCTGAGTCAGTCGGACTGATCTTCATGCACTTGGCACGGTGAATAAATTCAACCTGGAACTGGACCAATCAAGCGAATCTTCGTGCACTCGGCCCGATGAATGAATTTGGCCTTGAAACTGCCGACTGTAGAAAAAAGCTGGACACTCCAGGGAGTAATCGTTTCAGTAGTACTTCTTACATTGACCGTTAGCTTTTTCATGAAAGGGGTATTTGTAAGAGTACATTGTATCCGTAGAGGAACTTCGTTTTCACCCTTTTGCATGAAAGGGGTATTTGTCCGAGTGGACGTGCTTCCCGACTGATCGGGGTATGTTGACTGCAAGGAAAAATTTCGTGGCACTCGTATGTTTCCCGGAGGAGATAGACTAGTGGTCCGACGTGGACGTGCCATGAAACCCGAGTGACGAGGTTAGTGTTTTGGCTGACTCTCCGGAGAGAGGCCACTCATTATCCCGAGGGAACACTAGCACATGCCATCTCCGAGTCCAAGTTTGTGAAACTGACGCCTTGGAGCCTAGAATAAGGGCAAGTGTATCCGTAGACGAGCGTCGTCACCCTTTTGCAGTCCTGAAGATGACTCCAGATAATGATTTGGGCGATCGTCTGAGTGGACGGTGCTACCCTTATAGATCTTCGATGGACCGAGCATGTATGGTCAGAAAAATATTCCTGATGTGATCAACAGGTTGATCAAATGGGTGTAACCCCTGAGGGCGGCATGGCCCACAGCTGTGCGCAGGCCCCGAGTGATGCTCAGAAGAGGTAAGCTTGCTACAGAGTGCGATATGAGGTTTGATCATATGAGTAACTTAGTCGTTCCCGTGTTGGGGTGTAGTGGTGAAAACATGTCCAAATGATGGTGATGCGCGGGGCGGCCGAGGGGCGAGGATGTGTACAACTGAGTGACGACGCGCGGGGCGGCCGAGCGGTGAAGACGTGCACAACCGAGTGGCGATGCGCGGGGCGCCCGAGGGGCGAGGATGTGTACAACTGAGTGACGACGCGCGGGGCGGCCGAGTGGTGAAGACGTGCACAACCGAGAGCCGACGCGCGGCTCGGCCGAGTGGTGACGACGTGCACAACCGAGTGGCGACGCGCGGGGCGGCCGAGTGGTGAAGACGTGCAGAACCGAGTGGCGACGCGCGGGGCGGCCTAGTGGTGATGACGTGCACCACCGAGTGGCAACGCACGGGGCGGCCGAGTGGTGAGGACGTGCACAACCGAGTGGCAACGCGCGGGGCGGCCGAGTGGTGACGACGTGCACCACTGAGTGGTGACGCGCGGGGCGGCCGAGTGGTGAAGACGTGCAGAACCGAGTGGCGACGCGCGGGGCGGCCGAGTGGTGATGACGTGCACCACCGAGTGGCGGCGCGCGGGGCGGCCGAGTGGTGAAGACGTGCACAACCGAGTGGCGACGCGCGGGGCGGCCGAGTGATGATGTGTGAGGTGGCCGAGTGAAGGACTACGTGTCCAGCCAAGTGGAAAAAATGGTCCTCGAAGGAGTTAGCCAGATGCTTTCGAAGCTGATGTAGCGACGAGGTCGGTGTAGTGTGGTTGCGATGCAACAAGACCGGCGCGACAACTGAGCCTGAGTAGGAACGAAGATGGCGCGCATAGTGTCTCAGTGATTATGAAACTTGTCAAAGTGGTGGATCGAATGCACTCGTTGAAGTGAAGGACCCGACTAGTGATGAAGTACTCGACCACTCAGGAGAGTGTGATTCCAAATGAGCTGCAGCCCCCAAGAGCGGCATAGCCCCCGAGCGCACTACAAGCTTCGAGGGTGGACCTGTCGGAATCCGGGAAATATAGTTTTGAATGGATAAATTGTAATTCATCGAGTCGGACTCAGGTAAAGGGGAGGTGGAGCTTCCGAGTGACGCTCGAAAGAGGCAAAGTCGCAAAGGAGTGAAGTGTGCAGTTTGATTACAAAAGTGACTAATCTGTCTCATGCCTGACAAGGTCTATATCATTGATACGATGAAGAGGATTCCACAGAGGGGTTGACCGGATGTGTTTGAAGTCAACAGAGCGACAAGGTCGGTGTTGTGGTGCGCTAGGACCGGTACGGTGACCGAGTCCGAGTAGCGATGAAGTTGGCACATAGGGCCGTCGAGTGATTGCGTAACTTGTGTAAGAAAAATAGCACAAGCAAATGTAATAATTTCTCGAGGAAATTTGATTAGTGCTGAAATGATTTGTGTAAATAACACCCATAGACACCCACTGGGTGTTATGAGGTTTACTGGTTCAGAACCAGCAAGAGTCTAGAAGAGTGAAGGATCTAACCGGTCATGTTGGAGTGCTGGCTCAAATAAAAAGGAAGTGTGTTGTACCGACTGAGTTGCAGCCCCCGAGGACCGATGCAAACTCGAAATGAAGAACACATGGTGTTCGTGAATGACGTATGCGTAAGCGTGATGTGTGAATTACGGGATACTCGGGAACGCGGAAATAACAGAATGTAGTGCATGTAGAATGACTTAGTTGTCGGAAGGCGTGCGAGTGGCCGAGTGGTGAAGATGTGTTCAACCGATGGCGATGCGCGGGGCGACCGATTGATGTAGATGTGTCTCATCGAGTGGCGACGCGTGGGGCGGCCGAGAGGTGAGGATGTGTCCAACCAATGGCGACGCGCGGGGCGGCCGATTGATGTAGATGTGTCTCACCGAGTGGCGTCGCGCGGAGCGTCTGAATGGTGAGGATGTCTCCAACCAATGGCGACGTGCGGGGCGGCCGATTGATGTAGATGTGTCTCACCGAGTGGCGACGCGCGGGGCGGCCGAGTGATGAAGATGTGTCCAACCAATGGTGATGCGCGGGGCGACCGAGTGGTGAGGACTAAAAGGTTTTCCGAATGATCGGATGTTGTTGATCGCCGAGCAAAACTTGGTGGCATTCATATGTCTCTCGGAAGAGATAGACTTGAGGTCCGAGTGTGGACATGCCATAAAACCCGAGGGATGACGCCGGCGCGTGGTCTGACTCTCCGGAGAGATGCCACTCCTTATCCCAGGGGAACGCCAGCGCAGGCCATCTTCGAGTCCATGTTTATGAGGCATGCGCCTTGGACCCTAGTGGAAGGGCAAAGTTAACCCGCGGAGGGGCATCAAGCTCATCTCATAGCGATCCTGAAGGTGACTTCAGTCGGGTGTTTTACGTGTCCGAGTGCACGGGTCCCCACGGAGGGTGGTCAGTCGGACTGACAAACTGACAGACGTCCTTTCGGAAAGGAACTGTGGGCAATCGATCGGATCGATTCGCCGCATAAATTCCGGGTAAGGCCTAGCCCAACCGAGTGGCGACGCACGGGGCGGCCGAGTGGTGCGGACGTGTCCAACCAAGTGACGACGCGCGGGGCGTCCGAGTGATGAAGACGCATCCAACGGAGTGGCGACGCACGGGGTGTCCGAGTGAAGTAGAGGCGTTCTGCGGAGTGGCGACGTGCGGGGCGTCCGAGTGAAGAAGACGCACCCAGCGGAGTGACGACGTGCGGGGCGTCCGAGTGAAGTAGATGCGTCCCGCGGAGTGGCGACGCGCGGGGCGTCCGAGTGATGAAGACGCATCCAGCGGAGTGGCGACGCACGGGGCGTCCGAGTGAAGTAGAAGCGTCCTGCCGAGTGGCGACGCGCGGGGCGTCCGAGTAATGAAGACGCATCCAGCGGAGTGACGATGCGCGGGGCGTCCGAGTGAAATAGATGCGTCTCGCGGATTGGCGACGCGCGGGGCGTCCGAGTGAAGCAGACACGTCCCACGGAGTGACGATGCGGGGCGTTCGAGTGAAGTAGACGTGTCCCGCGGAATGGTGACGCTCGGGGCGTCCGAGTGAAATAGACGTGTCCCGCGGAGTGGCGACGCGCGGGGCGTCCGAGTGATGAAGACGCATCCAACGGAGTGATGACGCGCGGGGCGTCCGAGTGATGAAGTCACAGTAGACGCGTCCCGCGGAGTGACGATGCGCGGGGCGTCCGAGTGAAGTAGATTCGTTCCGCGGAGTGGCAACGCGCGGGGCGTCCGAGTGATGAAGACGCATCCAGCGGAGTGACGACGCACGAGGCGTCCGAGTGAAGTAGACGCGTCCTTCGGAGTGACGATGCGCGACGCGTCCGAGTGATGAAGTCGCAGTAGACGCGTCCCGCGGAGTGACGATGCGCGGGACGTCCGAGTGAAGTAGACGTGTCCCGCGGAGTGACGATGCGCGGGGCGTCCGAGTGAAGTAGACGCGTCCCGCGGAGTGGCGACGCTCGGGACGTCCGAGTCAGATAAGTTGACGAAGATGTGTCCGGCAAAGTGACGGCGTACGGGGCGGCCGAGTCACTGCACGTTAGTCGTCTTGATGCAAACTCCATCCGATTTAACCTGCATGTCATCGTGTTACTCGCCCGAACGGAATATATGTCCGTCCGAGTGAATTGTTGTGCTGTCCTGAGACGACGACGAGGCGGATGGCGTCGGTGGCTGCATGCTGAAGCCATCCAATCGAGTAACCTGCACGTTAATTGTCCAGAGTGCAGAAATCATCTCCGGACTAGCCGGCCGAGTGAACCTGTTCGTTAGCCGGCCGAGTGAAAAGGTGAATCGGCCGAGTGAACCGATCCGGTCGCCGAGCCATCAGCCTAGTGAAATAAATGATGAGTCGGTCGGGCGACGTTGTTTGTCTCAGTAAGCCTGCAAGTTAGCAAGTACATATATATCTACGAATATTTTTTGCTGGAAGTTAGCAAGCACAACCACGAAATTAATGGTCGGGCGGTTGCCCATGCATGCAGGCACCAATTGCTGGCGCGGGAATAGCCGAAGTTTTGGCCGCAGTAATTAGGATCGCTGGAAATCCTTACCTGATGAGCCGCTTAATGAGGCGATTATCTTAGCGAAACCGTCAGCCCTCGTCCTTCCGTTTCCTTTTTTTCCTGCATGCAATTAATTGATCGAGGAAATGGCCCACGTTACGCATACACTTGCGAGGTTTGATTCCTTCAATCTCGAACGGCCATTGGTTGCCGGTCGAGGTGGTTTCGTAGGTTGCCGCTGCAGCGTGGCCGGCGATCGGCGTCGGAGGAACGAGCGCTGCGTGCCTGCGCCTCCACCGTGGAGGTGGTCGCCGAGCAGCCGCGAATACGAGGCCGGAGTCGACGACGAGGCGGCCGTGCGTGACGACGACGCAGACGAGATGCACTCGGCTGTGCTGAGGTCGGAGTCGACGACGAGGCGGACGGCGTCGGTGGCCGAGCGCGCGGAGGCACAGTTGGTTTCTTGCTTTCGCGCCGCTGTTGCCGCTATTGGCGATGTCCAGGACGCCGATTGAGGTGGTCAGCTCAAGCGGACGCGAGGCAAGCCAACATGAAGGTCGACGATTCTCCTTATATGTTTCCAGCTCGGATGGAAGTCTGTTACTCTGTCTCCCTTCTTTTTGTGATGCTTTGCTCGTCGTGAAGATGAACAGTAAAAGCGTGTTAAACCATGAAGATGAAACCGAATAGAGGGCACCAACGGTAATCGATCAGCCGCTGGTTGTTGAAGAAATAACCATCTGCATCATGGCTCGATAGACGCCATGCCCCACGGTGGGCGCCAACTGTCGTGGGAACGATTCCAACAATAATAAGGGATAGGGTAAAGGAGCATGATGTATCGAGATGCAAATGGGTGACACGGTGGGTTTTAGCGAGTTCGGGCCTCTCACGATGGAGATAACAACCCTACATCTCGTGCTCCGGAGAGGCTTTGTTTTATCTGAGTATGTATCCGGAGATTACAATGTATGCGAGAGAGAGGAGAACGGATCCCCATGCCTGAGTTAAGTCCTGAGACTAGTGACGAGAGAGAGAGCTAGGAGAAGAGAATGATGGCCCGTCGAGCTATGCGGTGGGGGTGGCTTATATAGAGTGCGCCACCCCCTCACCTCTTATGTTACAAATTAGAGAATCAATGCCATAATATCAGCCCACTATGAAACCTCCACTATGAAGATGACGTTTCAACTGCCTTGTCGACTGTTGGTCTTGGCACGCCCGAGTGAGTCATACAACCGAGTGGTTGCCTGCTGTCGTCCGAGTGGATGGTACGTCGATGCGTCCGAGTGGGTAATATGTCTGAATGAGATTTATCTGGACCCACCTGCTGTGTGGACCCCATACTTTACGATATTTTGACCCTTCATGAGTCTACCTGTTATGTGTATGCCAACACCACGCAAGTTGCGTGATTCGAAAATAATGTTTTTTCATGAAAAGAAACCAGATAATAAACTATTTTTGACTCCATTAGGCCGAAATTATAGGTCTACTTTAGACAGTTACACGTGTACCCCTAAAAAATATCAATGATTAATTGGGCTGAGACGTACATATAACTGGGGAGTGTGTCGACAGTACAGGTAGTATGGTATAACGGAGATGTCCAGGCATTGCATTTGATAGCTCATAATGCCCGCCTTGAGCGGCAAGGAGACCTCCTGTTCGCCCAACCCTATTTAACGCCTTATAAGCCGGTGACAGTTCATTTGGCAGAACGGCCCGCACACACCCGTTCATCCTTGGGCTCGTCCCAATTAGTTTTTTTTTTCCTTTTTGCACTGTACGCGCCACGTCCTGTAAGCTAGTTCGATCGATCGGTGCATGTCGTTATTTTCTCACCGATTTTGGGAACCTTCTAGAAGGTCCCATCGGTTTTTTCCCAGGTTTTTGTTTTTTTTTTGGCTTTTGGTTTTACTTTCTATTTCTATTTCATCTTTTATTTTCTTAATTAAAATTTCATAAACCTTTACACGTTTGTTCTTTTAAATTGAGAACATTTTAAAATTCATGAATTATTTTCAAACTCGTGAACCTTTTATAAATGCATGAACTTATTCTCAATTTGCATGAACTTTTCCTGGAAATTATTAACAATTTTCAAAATAGTGAAATTTTTCCAAATTCATGAACTTGTCCAATTTCATGAACTTTTTTTCCAAATTTCATCATATTTTTTCTAAAAATCATGAACGGTTTTAAAATTGTGATTTTTTTCTAAAATTCATGAACATTTCGAAATTCACCAATATTTTCAAACTCATGAACTTTTTCCTAACTCGAGAATGTTTTCCTAATTTCATGAACTTTTTCTTAAAATTATGGAAAAAAAATCAAAATTGTGATTTTTTTCAAACCTGTGAACTGTTTTTTAATGGGTTCTCTAATCTGTTTTTTTAATTTATGACTTTCTTCCAAATTCATGATTTGTTTTGCAAACTTTACGAATTTTTTCTTCAATTTTACGATCTTTTCAGATTGATATTCTTTTAGAAAGTCAGATGGGCAACAGTCAACCAGGTCGACCAATGAAAGCATGTGCGTGAGCGCCAATTTCATTAGTTGGCGCTGATTAGGAGTCCTCCTATTCGTAGCTCATTGCCATCAAACAGTGCAGTCAACGCCTGAAAGTGACCCCCAATGGGTCCGGCGCCCGGCCCAATTCTAGTGAACTCCACTTCTGTGATTCTTTTTGAAAACTTGATGTTGGATGTTTTTCTCTTTGATTTTGTTCCTGTTTGTTTTTTCAAAAGATATTCGGTGTGTTTTTTTTTTAAATTGTGTGTATTAAAACATTTCAGAATATATTCAAAAAAGATCACCATACATTAAAAAAAGCAGTCTGTATTAAAAAAATGTCACTGTATTTTCGAAATTTTCATCATATATTACAATTTTTATTACTGTATGTAAGAGTTTACTGTATATTAAATAAATATTCAATGTGTAGTTGAAAAATGTTCACCGTATATTAAGAAAAATATTAGTACAAAAGCTATAGAAAAATATAAAGTGCAAAACCCCAAAAAAAGCCAAAGAGAAAAAAAATAAAAAATGAATAAAATCCAGCAATGAAAGAAAACCAAATACGAAAAAATTGAAACAATGAAACCACAAATGTTTTCGATGAAAATGGATGATAAAAGCAGAAGTTCGCAGCGAACCCGCCGACTCGGCAGGCCCATTGCGACTCGCTGCGGGCGAATATATACGCCGAGTGTTCGCAGCGAACCCGCCGACTCGGCAGGCCCATTGCGACGCGCTGCGGGCGAATATATACGCCGAGTGTTCGCACCCGTTGTTCGGCAACTTAAGCGCCCAAACGGTTTGTTGGCGCTCAAGCACGATGCCAGCAGGCCATGGACCATTGAGTTAGTGATCCCTGCAGTCACTCGCTCCGTTCGGTGTTGCTAGCTCGGTCGACCATCATCCGGTGCGGAAAAATAAATATCATAACATTTTATATAATGTTTCGCTTGGGCGCTATAAAAACATCATTATGTTTGCAATGGTTAAAGTTGGTTTCTATAAATTTCAACAAGATCAAAAAACAACTAACATAATCGTATCATAACGTTTCACTTTGGCGCTATAAAAACAAGATTATAGCTCGTCAATTGGGAATTGACGAGAAAGAGTTGAGAGAGATTAGTAGAAGTTGTAAACTAGAAAGTAGTATTGAGCAGTGCTAACCTTGGCTAGTTCGTCACTTGGGAATTGACGAGTATAGCCACTGCAGGATCGCTCGTCGACTGTCGAGGCGCGACGTCTCTGAATGATCTGATCTCAATCTAATCACAAGCCAAATTCAGATAAGAAAACCAATACATCATGCCTAATTTACATTACCTATTTGTGAGGATAAAAAATAAAGAGGTAAATACACCACAAGTCATAGAACTTGCACGTGATAGTCAGTTTGATGCACAAACTTGTAAAATACGTGTTTCTGGTCATCAAACTTGTCCTTTCGTTCATATACGGTGCTTTCTACCGTATTCAGCCGTATCATCTGCACACATTGCGTGCCAACGTCAGGGGCCCACTGTCAGCGGTTGGTAATCCGCGTGCACTTTTTTTTCTTCAGAAAGCACCCTCGCATTTTATTTATTTACGCAAAAAATCCTCAAATAAAATGAAAAATGCTGGACCGGCAGTGACACTTGAACAAAAGACCTGCTACGATTTGCCTCGCTTAGATAACCACTTGACCTCCTTACTGTTGACGTTTATAGAGCACAATTAGCTTTATATAACAAAGGTCGTACGAGTTAAAATAGAAAACAAAACGAGAAAAGGGGAAGGCACCGGTTCAAACCTATGACCACATAAGCTCGCCGCGTGTGCGAGCACCAACCATCCGGCCACAATGGGTTTAAAAAAAAGAACATCAGCCACAATGATATTTAAATAGATAAACACAATTTATCTTATGTATTCTTCTTTCTTTTTCTGTCATAAAATTGTGGTACACCCGCGTCGCCCTCCCGCTAGGGCGGCTCGGGTGGAAACCCTAGCCCCCGCCGCCGGGCGCGTCCACCTTCCCCCTCCCCTCTGCCGCCGCTAGAGGAGGTCGCCGGGCGAAGTCCCGGGCGGCTGATGGCGGCGGCGGAGGCCCTCTTCCCTCCCGCGCCATCTGGTGAGGCGGGTTACCCATGGCGCCGGGGCGCTTCCTTCCCCGATCTGCGTCGCGGCGGCGCGGCTGTTCGTCTTGGGCGATGGCGCAAGGTGGCGGCGTGGTGCTGGACGGAGGCGGCGGAGCTGCTAGGCTTCGAGGAAGAAACGGTGGCGCCGGCCGTTCGGCAGGCTCGCGGGGTCATGGCGGCCTTGGTCGTGGTGGCTGGCGGCTCGGCCTGTCGGCGGCGGCTGGATCCCGGGGCGGCGGCCCTGGAAGGAGGCGGCGGGTGAAGCTCGGGCTTCCCGCGGCGGCATGGTGTGGTGCAGTCCATATCCAAGGCGGATCTGCGTCGGCGATCTCGTGGTTTTGCCTCGGATTGGATCCGATCAGGGACGGTGATGAGCGTGCGGGATCCATCTCGGCGGCTCTCGCGGTTTGGCGAGGTGGGGTGGGAGCCCTCCTCCCAGGCTCCAGTGGTGGCACATTCAGGCAGGGGTTGGTGCGCCAGGGCTCCTACGGTGGCACTGCTGTTGCGATTGGTCGCCGGATCTAGGCGGCTAGATCTGGGGCTTTGAAGGCGGTCGAGACAGTGCACAGGTTGTCGGGTGGATTTCTTGGGACGGATCCGGGTGAAAACTTGGTCTTCGGCCGTTGGCCGGAGCCGGTGATGACGATGCCCTTATCATCGTTTCCTTCATGAAGGCATCATCGAGGTGAAACTGCCAACCCCACCCAATACCTCCGGGGGAAACCCTAGATCAGTTGATCGGATGACGGTGGCATTCATGTGTCGTTACCCCCTTGGGGGTGGCATTCTTGAAGATGCACTCGGGCTCGAGGGACCAGCGGATGGCTTCTTCGGTGGAGCGGTGTTTCTTTCTACATATTCATGGCGGCGGTTCTTGGCGGCATGGTGCAGTGGAGGCTTGGCGTCAGATGTGTGGCGATGGACACGCGCAGGAGGTCGAAGCTGTCTGGCGTCGTGGTGGCGTCGGCGGCAGCTAGACCGGGCAAGGTTGATGCAGCAGTACAACTCTGAAGATGGATCGTGGCAGGTGGCTGCGGTGGCCTCATACCCGGCAGGCGTCCTGGTTGAGGAGCACGCCGGACTGGTGGGTGCCCATACCCGGCAGGCGTCCTGGTTGGGACCTCAGGTCTTAGATGTTAGGTTTGGCTGCGAGGTCTGTTTGGTATTAGGCCTAGACTATCAGCGCTCCTTCATCAACTGGATAGGAGTAGCGACAGATGTTGCTTAGACGGTGGCTTTAGTCTTACTGTTGTATGACTTTGTAAGGTCTTGTGTTAATAATTAATAAAATGGCCGTATGCATCGTCCAGATGCAGAGGCCGGGGGTCTTCCTCCTTTTCTAAAAAAAAAATCTTCTTTCTTTTCTTCTATTTAAGAAAATTACTTATATTCTAGATAAACATTTTGGACAAATCAACTAGATTTTTGTTTGGATTGGAATAATTTGAAATTTAAAAATCTAGAGAAAAGGAAATATGGGTCGGAATGAATGTAAGTATTTTTTCGGACAAATCAACTAATTTTTGTTTGAATAATCTATATAAAAGAAATATAGTTCATAATGAATGTACATAAATTTATTTCGAACAAATCAGTGGAAATTTTATGTGAATTCAAATAATTTTAAATCAGAAAATCTAGATAAAAGAAAATATAGGTCCGAATGAATTTACATAATTTTTTTCTGGTAAAAACAAATATATTTTTGTTTGAATTCGAACAATTTTAAATTAAAAAATCTAGATAAAAGAAATTTAGTGCAGAATGAATGTACGTAATTTTCTTTCGAACAAATCAATGAAAATTTTGTTTGAATCCGAATAATTTTAAATTTGAAAATCTAGAGAAAAGAAAATATATTTAGAATGTGTACTTTTATCCAAGAGGTGATACACCTTAGTAGTCCAAATGAAACAAGAAGCACGATAAGTTGCGGTGGTTTGGTCGCAAGCGCCATTACAACTGGTCGCTTGTTCGAACTCGCCCGTCCCATTTTTCCAGTGGGACCCAGCGGACAACTATTGTCGGAGTGCTTCTGTACAAAGTAAAAAAAATGAGGGTGTTTCTGCAGAAAACACATCACGTGCACTAGCCACTGATAATGGGCCCTGGCCACACTGGCATGCCACGTAGGCAACGAATACACCCACATACAGAAAATGTGACCGTATTTGCACGCCCGCGTAATTTTTTTAATCAAAAACACGTATTTTGCAAGTTTGTGCACCAAACTGACCGTCGCGCACAAGTTGTAAGACTTCTAGTGTATTTACCTCAAAAATAAACTGCACGGTCGGCCGTGCGCACCGGCGCTGATCGGTTGTGCGATCTGGGATCCTACCCAGCCCAGCCAGCGTACCTGCGTCCGCTAACTAGTCCCACGATACCACCTTCGACGCAAGTGTCAGAGCATCTCCAGCAGACCCTTAAAACGCACGAAACTGTAAAATAACCGCTGGTTTATAGTTTTAGGTAAAAAAAAAATGACCTGATAAAATTGTTTAAGAGGCGTGGTAAAAAACTTCTCCCGATTTGCAAACATACAGTTTTCGCGTCCGCTTTTACGATGACCTGTATCGAAGGAAAGCAGTTGGCAGAAGCCCAACTGCCACAGAAACATCTGCGCCGCACCGGACGCCACCCCGTACGCCGGCAGCCCGTCCCCGGCCGCCGGCCGGCCGCCCCGCGCCCCCGGCCCCCGGCCGCCGCCCGCCCGCAGCTTTTCCTGACGAAGGAGCTAGCTACGGCGACGGAGGAGCTGGCTCGGTTGTTGCTGGATCGATTGTTGCTGGAGCTAGCTAGCTAGCTCGCTCGCTCCTGGATCGATGGATCGATCGGAGCTGGAGCTAGCTAGCTAGCTCGCTCCTGGATCGATGGATCGATCTGGATGGATTGGAGCTCGCTCGGGAGCTAGCTAGCTCCTGAATTTGGCCGTTTTTGTGTGCTTCGTATTTGGCCGCCGCGTATTTGGTGGTCGGCCGCTCCAATTTGGCTGTTTTCCTGCGTTGTCCGCCGGCTTCGTAGGAGACCATTGACACGGGCGAGAGGAAGAAGACGTGGGAAAAAAATATGCGGATATTCGGTTTTTACAGTTTATGTTTGAGGGGTCTGTTCGGCCGCAACTCTAGCCGACCCTTAAAACGCGTCTTCCGCGAACCGAAAACCGCGTTTTCAGTTTTGCGGTTTAAGAGGTCTGCTAGAGATGCTCTTATGGGGGCGTGGTCCCCGCTCGTCCCCCCGCTCCGCCCCTGCTTTGTGCCAACTAGTTTGCTCTTCTATATCAATTCCATAAACTTTAAGAAACCTTGGCTTATAATGTTTTATCCATAACCTGTAACAACACATATAATGAACAGTAATATTAACATAATAAAATAATAATGAAAAAAATTACTTACCTGTCAAATTCATCTTTTCTGTCGTTAAAATAGTTTCCTCAAAAAATTCTCGTTGTAATTTGGTTGGCAGGTTGGACCTCATAGTATCAAACATTATATTACATTTCAGCTGAACCAAATTAACTTGTCTCTGCATAATTTCACAGTTAGAGAAATCACCAAGATCTACATGATGCGCTCAAGTTATTTTAATTTCTCTGTAATGCTGCTTGACCTTCTTGTAAAAGTCTAGAGGAAAATTGTAAACATTTTGTTCCATAATTGACAAACTGGATGTATCAGCACTGCAATGATCATGCTCAACACTTCGGGTACTTAGATTTTCAATTGGATCACACTTAGTAATTAACCTTTTGGCATTTAAACCTGAAATCCAACAATTACCTAAGATAATATCATTGTTGAGAAAACAACTACTAATTATAGCAAAAAAAATACATTTTCTATCTTTCACCCTTATCGTACTTTCCTCTTCAATGGTTTCTTCCACATTTGGCTCAACTTTGTTAATAAATTTTCTCTTTGAACCACTTGCATTGTTACAAGTAGGACCTTCATGTGGACAACCAACAATAATTAATCATAATTATATTAACATGGCGAACAAAATAAGTGATTCAAAAAATATTACCTTCTGATCTTGCAACAACATTACTGAGAACAAAAACTTGTTTCAAAATGTTTGGCTGAATTTCATTACCTGAGACAATAAAATAATATAGATATCTACGAACAATCATTTCAAAAGTGAAGTATAATACATAACTCATTTCGTTTGGCAATATTTGTCACCTTATT
The DNA here is from genome assembly GCA_011799875.1 of Thinopyrum elongatum. Lineage (NCBI taxonomy): Eukaryota > Viridiplantae > Streptophyta > Magnoliopsida > Poales > Poaceae > Thinopyrum > Thinopyrum elongatum. Next base: position 410,478,983 of record CM022299.1, read on the forward strand.
TGTTCTCTCAAGCAAGCATGGCCTCAACCCTCTTTTAGTGCAACACATGCAAGTTTGCTTTAACAACAACAAGACTTTATTTATAAATTCAATATATTCTCTAATTATATCATCCTTCTTCATATTTCATTCATGAATTCTTTCACCATGCCTCAGTTTGAATTCTTGAGTTATAGAATGCCTCACCTTCAAATATAGTTTAGATGAGTCCACAAAAATGAACAACATTTTGAATTTATATAATATGTAAATGAAAAATTTACCATTGGTTGATAAGTATCTCTTATATGATCACAAAATTTTCCATTTGATATATGTTGTGGATTTGTTGAAGGTAAGCAAAACTGCACATTCTTTTGAACAACTTCAGGCCCTTTGGTATCTCCATTGTTCTTCAGTGATTCTTTAGAGAAAATGTTACTAACTATGATTAATGTGGAACCATTGTCCTTTCAAACTTGTTAACAACAAAAATTGTTTCACTTCCTATCAATCATGTTCCGCATATAACTTACAAGTTTAGGGCTTTCAGTCTTCAAAGAAAGGTAAAATAGAGTATTCTTGATTAGTTATAATAACATTTAAGGCGAATAGCTAATCGAACAATACACTACAAACCATGCATGCATCATACGTTGTGACTCCATCTCTTATTTTCTTACAAGATGAAATCGTAGGATTTATGTGGCGCTAATCATAGTCTGCAATCCTAGGCAGTTTGTTGTGTCTCTTTGGTATATTTGGTAATGATTATCAAGGTAGAATATCTGCATACATAGTGTATATGATTATAGAATCATCCAACATTTACTATGGTAACTGAGATTCGCATGATAACATACTTGTAGAAATAAGTGACAACAATACAAATATACGACTGGACTATTTGACTGAATTTGTTGTTGTGCCTTTGTAATAGCATCTAATAGATAATCCATTACATACTCACACCAATTATATTCTCCTACATAATCAGTCCTACAAAGGGTTCCTCAATAATCAGTGGTGGTGTATTCATGTTTACAAGAAGGTGTTCCCAAATGACCCATAATAAATATAACACATGCTGTCGTGGGAACGATTCCGACAATAATAAGGGATAGGGTAAAGGAGCATGATCTATCGAGATGCAAATGGGTGACACAGTGGTTTTAGCGAGTTCGGGCCTCTCACGGTGGAGATAACAACCCTATGTCTCGTGCTCCGGAGAGGCTTTGTTTTATCTGAGTATGTATCCGGAGATTACAATGTATGCGAGAGAGAGGAGAACGGATCCCCATGCCTGAGCTAAGTCCTGAGACTAGTGACGAGAGAGAGAGCTAGGAGGAGGAGAATAGGGCCTGCCGAGCTATGTGGTGGGGGGTGGCTTATATAGAGTGCGCCACCCCCTCACCCCTTATGTTACAAATTAGAGCATCAATGCCATAATATCAACCCACTATGAAGATGACGTTTCAACTGCCTTGCCGACTGTTGGTCTTCGCATATCCGAGTGAGCCATACGATCGAGTGGTTGACTGTCTTCCGAGTGAGCCATACGACCGAGTGGTTGACTGTCTTCCGAGTGGATAGTATGTATGAAATTTATCTGGACCCACCTGATGTGTGGACCCCATGCTTTACGATATTTTGACCCTTCGTGGGCCTACCTGTTATGTGTATCCCCAACATTAGCCCCCGAATCGGTTGAGATTTTGCAAAACGAGTTTGTGAAAGACACAATTTGGCCCGAGTGATTACGGAAATACTCGGTACCTGTCATCGTGCTTTCAGACAACCAAGGTTTGAACAAAATCTCAATGGATTCTGGGACCGTGCTTCCCGACTGATCTGGGGTAAGTGCCCGTGAGGAGCAACTTGGTGACATTCGTTCATCTCTCGGAAGAGGTTAACTCGTGATCTGAGTATGGGTGTGTCATTAAATCTGGGCAATAAGATTGACGCATGGACTGCTCTCTCGGAGAGATGCCATTCTTATCCCGGAGGAACGTCAATACGAGTCGGTTCTAGATCCAAACTTGTGAGTTTCATGCTTTGAGTCCTAGAAGAAGGCTCAAAACAGGTCCACGGAGGAGCGTTAAACTCACCTTATAGGAATTTTTTTTTGGTAGTCGACGAGAGTCTTAGAACTTGTTTGTTTGTTGTTTGTCACTCGGACCGGTCAGGCCGTACCGTGTGGAGATTACTCCAGCGGGGGCGCGCTGAGTGCACCCACTGGGTGTAGTCACCGAGACCGCCGTCGACTGCGGGCAATCGGCGGGGGTCTGAGAGAACTAAAAATCTTCTTAGCTGGTACTGATCGAACTTGTTCCTCTCCGACTCGGAGGTCGAGTAGTACTTGAGGATCTGGTATTGGCAAGCTTGTTCCGCCTCGGCTCGGTAGTCGGTTGAAGTCTATAGAGTTTGTTGTACTTGAATGTTGGTGCTGCACTTGACCGAGCAGAACGTTTCTTTTTGGCTTCTCTTCCAGTGGGGGCACGCTTAGTGCACCCACTGGGTGTAGTCCTCGAGCCTCTGTCGGACTAGATGAGTCTGGCAGAGGGTTTAATTTTCTAGTTAACCTCCATGCAGTCGGCACGGTAAATATCTTTTAGCCTGAAATTGAGTCAATCGGATGGATCTTCATGCACTTGGCACGGCAAATAAGATCAGCATGGAGCTGAATCAGTCGGACTGATCTTCGTGCACTTGGCACGGTAAATAAATTCAACCTGGAACTGGATCAATCAAGCGAATCTTCATGCACTCGGCACGATGAATGAATTCGGCCTTGAAACTGCCGACTGTAGAAAAAAGCTGGACACTCCAGGGAGTAATCGTTCCAGTAGTACTTCTTACATTGACCGTTAGCTTTTGCATGAAAGGGGGATTTGTAAGAGTACATTGTATCCGTAGAGGAACTTCGTTTTCACCCTTTTGCATGGAAGGGGTATTTGTCCGAGTGGACGTGCTTCCCGACTGATCGGGGTATGTTGACTGCAAGGAAAAACTTGGTGGCACTCGTATGTCTCCCGGAGGAGATAGACTAGTGGTCCGACGTGGACGTGCCATGAAACCCGAGTGACGAGGCTAGTGTGTGGGCTGACTCTCCGGAGAGAGGCCACTCATTATCCCGGGGGAACACCAGCACATGCCATCTCTAAGTCCAAGTTTGTGAAACTGATGCCTTGGAGCCTAGAATAAGGGCCAAGTGTATCCGTAGAGGAGCGTCGTTTTCACCCTTTTGCAGTCTTGAAGATGACTCCAGGTAATGATTTCGGCGATCGTCCGAGTGGACGGTGCTACCCTTATAGATCTTCGGCGGACCGAGCATGTATGGTCAGAAAAATATTCCTGATATGATCAACAGGTTGATCAAATGGGCGTAACCCCTGAGGGTGGCAGGCCCACGGCTGTGTGCAGCCCCCGAGTGATGCTCGAAAGAGGTAAGCTTGCTACAGAGTGCGATATGAGGTTTGATCATATGAGTAACTTAGTCGTTCCCGTGTTGGGGGTGTAGTGGTGAAGACATGTCCAACTGATGGTGACACGCGGGGCGGCCGAGGGGCGAGGATGTGTACAACCGACTGATGACGCGGGGGGCGGCCGAGTGACGACGCGTGGGGCAGCCGAGTGGTGAAGACGTGCACAACCGAGTGGCGACGCGTGGGGCGGTCGAGTGGTGAAGACGTGCACAACCGAGTGGCGACGCGCGGGGCAGCCGAGTGGTGAAGACGTGCACAACCGAGTGGCGCCGTGTGGGGCGGCCGAGTGATGATGTGCGAGGTGGCCGAGTGAAGGACTACGTGTCCAGCCAAGTGGTGATGCGCGGGGTGGCCGAGTGGCGACGCGCGGGGCGGCCGAGTGAAGGATTACCTGTCCAGCCAAGTGGAAAAAATGGTCCTCGAAGGAGTTAGCCAGATGCTTTCGAAGCTGATGTAGCGACGAGGTCAGTGTAGTGTGGTTGCGACGCAACAAGTCCGGGGCGACAACTGAGCCTGAGTAGGAACGAAGATGGCGCGCAGAGTGTCTGAGTGATTATGGAACTTGTCAAAATGACGGATCAAATGCACTTGTTGAAGTGAAGGATCTGACTGGTGATGAAGTGCTCGACCGCTCAGGAGAGTGTCATTCCGAATGAGCTGCAGCCCTCGAGTGCGGCGTAGCCCCCGAGCGTACTACAGGCTTCAACAACGGACATGTAAGAATACGAGAAATATAGTTTTGAATGGATAATTTGTAATTCATTGAGTCGGACTCGGGTAAAGATGAGGAGAAGCTTCCGAGTAATGCTCGAAAAAGGCAAACTCGCAAAGGAGTGAAGTGTGCAGTTTGATTACAAAAGTGACTTATCTGTCTCATGCCTGACGAGGTCTATATCATTGATACGATGAAGAGGATTCCACAGAGGGGTTGGCCAGATGTGTTCGAAGTCAACAGAGCGACAAGATCAGTGCTGTGGTGCGCTAGGACCGGTACGGTGACCGAGTCCGAGTAGCGCTGAAGTTGGCGCATAGGGCCATCGAGTGATCGCGTAACTTGTGTAAGAAAAATAGCAAGAGGAGATTTGATGTGTGCTGAAATGATTTGTGTAAATAACACCTATAGACACCCACTGGGTATGCAAGGGGCTTGCTGGTTCAGAACCAGCAAGAGTCTAAAAGAGTGAAGGAATTGATCGAACTTGACGAAATGAATGATCCAACTTGATGTGTTAGAGCGCCAGACTCAAATAAAAGGTAGTGTAGTGTTCCGATTGAGTTGCAGCCCCCGAGGACCGACGCAAACTCGAAATGAAGAACACATGGTGTTCGTGAATGACGTATGCGTAAAAATGGAAGTTAGACTCGGGAGTCAAATAACCAGTACTAAGCAAGTATGTGAAAATAAGCAACCGAGCGTAGAGGTACACTCGGTGGCGTGGCCTCCGAGTGAACATGATGTGTGAATTACGAGATACTCGGGAACGCGGAAATAACAGAATGTAGTGCATGTAGAATGACTTAGCTGTTTGAAGGCGCGCGAGTGGCCGAGTGGTGAAGATGCGTTCAACCGATGGCGATGCGTGGGGCAGCCGATTGATGTAGATGTGTCTCACCGAGTGGCGATGCGCGGGGTGGCCGAGTGGTCAGGACATGACTAACCGATGGCGACGTGCGGGGCGACCGAGTGGTGAGGACTAAAAGGTTTTCCGAATGATCGGATGTTGTTGATCGCCGAGCAAAACTTGGTGGCATTCATATGTCTCTCGGAAGAGATAGACTTGAGGTCCGAGTGTGGACATGCCATAAAACCCGAGTGACGACGCCGACACGTGGTCTAACTCTCCGGAGAGATGCCACTCCTTATTCCGGGGGAACGCCAGCGCAGGCCATCTTTGAGTCCAAGTTTATGAGGCATGCGCCTTGGACCCTAGTGGAAGGGCCAAGTTAACCCGCGGAGGGGCGTCAAGCTCATCTCATAGCGATCCTGAAGGTGACTTCAGTCGGGTGTTTTACGTGTCCGAGTGCACGGGTCACCACAGAGGGTGGTTAGTCGGACTGACAGACGTCCTTTCGGAAAGGAACTGTGGGCAATCGATCGGATCGATTCGCCGCGGAAATTCCAGGTGAGGCCCAACCCAACCGAGTGGCGACGCACGGGGCGATCGAGTGGTGCGGACGTGTCCAACCAAATGACGACGCGCGGGGCGTCCGAGTGATGAAGACGCATCCAGCGGAGTGGCGACGCACAGGGCGTCCGAGTGAAGTAGACGCGTCCTGCGGAGTGGCGACGCGCGGGGCGTCCGAGTGATGAAGACGCATCCAGCGGAGTGGCGATGCGCGGGGCGTCCGAGTGAAGTAGATGCGTCCCGCGGAGTGGCGACGCGCGGGGCGTCCGAGTGATGAAGACGCATCCAGCGGAGTGGCGACGCATGGGGCGTCCGAGTGAAGTAGACGCGTCCTGCGGAGTTGCGACACGCAGGGCGTCCGAGTGATGAAGACGCATCCAGCAGAGTGACGATGCGCGGGGCGTCCGAGTGAAGTAGATGCGTCCCGCGGAGTGATGATGTGGGGTGTCCGAGTGAAGTAGACGTGTCCCACGGAGTGGCGATGCTCGGGGCGTCCGAGTGAAGTAGACGTGTCCCGCGGAGTGGCGACGCGCGGGGCGTCCGAGTGATGAAGACGCATCCAACGGAGTGACGACGCACGGGGCATCCGAGTGATGAAGTCGCAGTAGACGCGTCCCGCGGAGTGACGATGCGCGAGGTGTCCGAGTGTAGTAGATGCGTCCCGCGGAGTGGCGATGCGCGGGGCGTCCGTGTGTTGAAGATGCATCCAGCGTTGTGGCGACACGCGGGGCGTCCGAGTGAAGTAGACGCGTCCCGCGGAGTGGCGACGCTCGGGGCGTCCGAGTCAGGTAAGTTGACGAAGATGTGTGTGGCAGAGTGACGGCGTGCGGGATGGCCGAGTCACTACACGTTAGTCGTCTTGACGCAAACTCCATCCGAGTTAACCTGCATGTCATCGTGTTACTCGCCCGAGCGGAATATATGTCCGTCTGAGTGAATATATGTGCTGTCCAAAGACGACGACGAGGCAAATGGCGTCGGTGGCTGCATGCTGAAGCCATCCAACCGAGTAGCCTACATGTTAATTGTCCAGAGTCCAGAAATCATCTCGAGCTAGCCGGCCGAGTGAACCTGTTCGTTAGCCGGCCGAGTGAAAAGGTGAATCGGCCGAGTGAACCACAGCTGGGCTGCGATCCAGTCGCCACGCCATCAGCCGAGTGGAATAAATGATGAGTCGGTCGGGCGACGTTGTTTGTCTCAGTAAGCCTGCAAGTTAGCAAATACATGTATATCTATGAATATTTTTTGCTGGAAGTTAGCAAGCACAACCACAACCACGAAATTAATGGTCGGGCAGTTGCCCATGCATGCAGGCACCAATTACTGGCGCGGGAATAGCGGAAGTTTTGGCCGCAGTAATTAGGATCGCTGGAAATCCTTACCCGATGAGCCGCTTAATGAGGCGATTACCTTAGCTAAACCGTCGGCCCTCATTCTTCCATTTCCTTTTATTCCTGCATGCAATTAATTGATCGAGGAAATGGCCCACGTTACGCATGCACTTGCGAGGTTTGATTCCTTCAATCTCGAACGGCCATTGGTTGCCGGTCGAGGCAGTTTCGTAGGTTACCGCTGCAGCGTGCCTCCATCGGCGATCGGCGTCGGAGGAACGAGCGTTGCGTGCCTGCGCCTCCACCGTGGAGGTGGTCGCCGAGCAGCTGCGAATACGAGGCCAGAGTCGTCGACGAGGTGAACGGCGTCGGTGGCCGTGCGTGACGACGACACAGACGAGATGCACTCGGTTGTGCTGAGGTCGGAGTCGACGACGAGGCAGACGACATCGGTGGCCGAGCGCGCGGAGGCACAGTTGGTTTCTTGCTTTCGCGCCGCTGTTGCCGCTATTGGCGATGTCCAGGACGCCGATTGAGGTGGTCAGCTCACGCGGACGCGAGGCAAGCCAACATGAAGGTCGACGATTCTCCTTGCATGTTTCCAGCTCGGATGGATGTCTATTACTCTGTCTCCCTTCTTTTTGAGATGCTTTGCTCATCGTGAAGATGAACAGAGAAAACGTGTTCAACCGTGAAGATGAAACCGAATAGAGGGCACCAGTGGTAATCGATCAGCCGCCGGTGGTTGAAGAAATAACCATCTGCATCATGGCTCAATAGACGCCATGCCCCATGATGTCTGCTAGAACTACGTCGGTTTTTCCCCAGAGAGGGAGGGATGATGCAGCACAGCGACGGTAGGTATTTTCCTCAGTGATGAGACCAAGGTTATCGAACCAGTAGGAGAACCACGCAACACCACGTAAACAGCTCCTGTACACAAAGAACAAATACTTGCAACCCGACGTGTTAAAGGGGTTGTCAATCCCTTTCGAGTAACGAGATAGATAAAATTGTAGTAAATTGAAAGATGCAAATAAAAGCAAATAAAATTCAGCGAGTTAGTTTTGGGTTTTTGGATTAATAGATCTAAAAATAAAAGTTACAAATAAATAAAAGAGTGAATAGCAAAATAGATATTGAAGGCAAATATATTAAAGAAGAGACCCGGGGGCCGTAGTTTTCACTAGTGGCTTCTCTCGAGAAAAATAGCAAACGGTGGAAACAAATTACTGTTGGGCAATTGATAGAACTTCAAATACTCATGACGATATCCAGGCAATGATCATTATATAGGCATCACATCCAAGATTAGTAGACCGACTCCTGCCTGCATCTACTACTATTACTCCAAACATCGACCGCTATCCAGCATGCATCTAGTGTATTAAGTTCATGGAGAAACGGAGTAATGCAATAAGAACGATGACATGATGTAGACAAGATCTATTTATGAAGAAATAGACCCCATCTTGTTATCCTTAATGGCAACGGTACATACGTGTCATTTCCCTTTCTGTCACTGGGATCAAGCACCGTAAGATCGAACCCATCACAAATCACCTCTTCCCATTGCAAGATAAATAGATTAAGTTGGCCAAACAAAACTCAAATATCGGAGAAGAAATACGAGACTATAAGCAATTATGCATATAAGAGATCAAAGAAGACTCAAATAACTTTCATGGATAAAAAGATAGATCTGATCATAAATTCAAAGTTCATCGGATCCCAACAAACACACCACAAAAAAGAGTTACATCATATGGATCTCCAAGAGACCATTGTATTGAGAATCAAACGAGAGAGAGAAAGCCATCTAGCTACTAACTACGGACCCGAAGGTCTACAATGAACTACTCACGCATCATCGGAGAGGCACCAATGAGGATGATGAACCCCTCCGTGATGGTGTCTAGATTGGATCTGGTGGTTCTGGAACTTGCGGAGACTAGAATTGATTTTCGTCCACTCCCCTAGGGTTTCTGAAATATTGGGGTATTTATAGAGCAAAGAGGCGGTGCGGGAGGCCCCCGAGGTGGGCACAACCCACCTGGGCGTGCCTGGGCCTCCAGGCGCGCCCTGGTGGGTTGTGCTCCCCTCGGAGCACCCCCTAGGTGCTTCTCCGGCCCACTGGATGTCTTCTGGTCCAAAAAAATCCACAAAAAATTTCGCTGTGTTTGGACTCCGTTTGGTATTGATTTCCTGCGATGTAAAAAACATGCAAAAAACATCAACTAGCACCAGGCACTATGTCAATAGGTTAGTACCAAAAAATGATATAAAATGATTATAAAATGATTGTAAAACATCCAAGAATGATAATATAACAGCATGGAACAATAAAAAATTATAGATACGTTGGAGACGTATCAGCATCCCCAAGCTTAATTCCTGCTCGTCCTTGAGTAGGTAAATGATAAAAACAGAATTTTTGATGTGGAATGCTGCCTAACATGTTCATCACATATTCTTTTCTTAATAGCATGGACATTTGGACTTTTATATGCTTCAAGGCAATAGTCTAGTTTTGACATGATAACTTAAATACTCAAGCATATCAACAAGCAACCATGTCTTTCAAAATATCAACGCTAAAGGAAGTTATCCCTAGCCCGTCATGCTCAATCATTGATCTATTCATGAAACACACTCGAATATTAGCTACACCCAATGCTCAAGTACGATCATAGTGCCCCTTAGTTGGTGCTTTGTAAGAGAAGATGGAGACTCAAATTAAAAATAAAAATTGCATAAAGTAAAAGAAAGGCCCTTCGCGGAGGGAAGTAGGGATTTGTAGAGGTGCCAGAGCTCAAAGCTTGAATTGAGAGATAAAAACATTTTGAGAAGCATACTTTTCCCACCAACTAAAACGACTTAGAGCTCCCAACACTTTCCATGCTACATATATCATAGGTGGTTCCCAAACAGAAAATAAAGTTTATTCCTTTTTCCACCATTTCTTTCACTTTCCATGTCTAGCCGTATCCACGGGTGCCCTCCATACCAACACTTTCCAAGGAATTTATTATTTGACAACATAAAGTAAATTCATTTTTTATTTCAGGACTGGGCATCCCTAATACCTTTGTCGTACTCTCGTGCAATGACAAGTGGATAAACACATCGTGAGAATAACACATCTAGCATGAAAAATATCGGCCACCCCTCACCGCCTCGCGAGCGGTACGAGCACACAAAAGAGAAATTTATTTTGAAAATTAGAGATGGCACATACAAATTTGCTTAGAACGGCACGGAAATACCGCATATAGGTGTGGCAAAACTGGTTTAAAGGGTTTTGGATGCACAAGTAGTGATCATACTTGGTGCAAATGAAGGCTAGCAAAAAGATTGAGAAGCGCCCAACCAAGAAACGAATAATCTCGTAAGCAAGCATTAAGCATAAGTAACACCGAATAATGCACCATAAGTAAGATATAAATTCATCGCGTAACTATTGACTTTCGTACTTGCATAGGGAATTACAAACCTTAACACCAATATTCTTACTAAAGCATAATTACTCATCAACATGACTCACATATCACATCATCATATCTCAAAACTATTACAAGGAATCAAGTTTATTTTGTCCAATGATCTTCATGAAAGTTTTTATTATATCCTTCTTGGATATCTATCACTTCGGGACTAGTTTCATATGTTGCTTTTAATAAGCTCAAACAAATATAAGTGAAGAACATGAGCATAATATTTCTTTCTCTGAAATTAATCTAAGTGAAGCAAGAGATAATTTCTTCAAAATTTTACTAACTCCCAAATAAATCTAAGTGAAGCATGAGAGCATTTCTTAAAAAATAACAAAGCACACCGTGCTCAAAAAGATATAAGTGAAGCACTAGAGCAATTCCAAGGCTCTAAAAATTTAAGTGAAGTATAGGAGCAAAAATAGCATAGTTTTTGGCTCTCTCAAAAAGGTGTGTCCAGCAAGGATTCAAGACTTAAAATAAAAAGCAAAACAAGCAAAGACTCAAATCATACAAGATGCTCCAAGCAAAACTCATAATATGTGACGAATAAAAATATAGCTCCAAGTAAAATACCGATGGTCGTTAGAAGAAAGAGGGGATGCCACTCGGGGGCATCCCCAAGCTTAGTTGCTTGATACTTCTTGAATATTATCTTGGGGTGCCTCGGGAATCCCCAAGCTTAGCCTTTTGCTAATCCTTATTCCTTCATCCATCGTAATATCACCCAAAACTTGAAAACTTCAATCACAAAAAACTCAACAAAACCTTCGTGAGATCCGTTAGTATAAGAAAACAAATCACTACTTTAAGTACTGTTGCAAACCCATTCATATTTTATTTTTGCATTATATATACTGTATTCCAACTTTTCTATGGCAAAAACTCTCCAAAGAAAACCATAGAATCATCAAAACAAGCACATAACGCAAAGAAAACAGAATCTGTCAAAAACAGAATAGTCTGTAGCAATCTGGATATTTTGAATACTTCTGTAACTCCAAAAATTCTGAAAAATTAGGACAACGTATGCAATTTGTTTATTAATCTTCTTAAAAAATAATCAACTCAAAAGCACTCTTCTGTAAAAAATAAAAAATATTTTTGTGAGCGCAAAATTTTCTGTTTTTCAGCAAGATCAAATCAACTATCACTCAAATCACCCCAAAGGCTTTGCTTGGAACAAAAATTAATTTAAAACACAAAAACACATCTAACCAGAGGCATAATTGGGTATTTTATTGAAAACAGCCAGAAAACCAAAAAGCAAAAAGATACAAGTTGGGTTGCCTCCCAACGAGTGCTATCGTTTTACGCACCTAGCTAGGCATAACGCAAAAGATCCACGTGTTGTCAACTTTGTTTCGAGATCCATAAGATGCCCTCATGATTGATTCATATGGTGGCCTAATTCTTGTCCTAGGGAAGTGCTCCATACCCTTCCTTAGTGGAAATTGAAATTTAATATTGCTTTCTTTCATATCAATCACGGCACCAATAGTACGTAAAAACGGTTTACCAAGAATAATTGGGCAAAACGGATTGCAATCAATATCAAGAACAATAAAATCTTTGGGCACATAATTCCTATTTGCAAGAATAAGAACATCATTAATTCTTCCCATAGGCTTTTTAATAGTAGAATCCGCCAAGTGCAAATTTAAAGAGCATTCTTCAATATCGGTAAGACCAAGCACATCACACAAAGATTTAGGAATTGTAGAAACACTAGCACCCAAGTCACATAAAGCAAAACACTCATAATTTTTAATCTTGACTTTGATAGTAGGTTCCCATTCATCATGTAGTTTTCTAGGAATTGAAACTTCTAATTCCAACTTTTCTTCAAAAGCTTTCATCATAGCATCAACAATATGTTTAGTAAAAGCTTTATTTTGTTCATAGGCATGGGGTGAATTTATCATGGATTGCAACAAAGAAATACAATCAACCAAAGAGCAACTATCATAATTAAAGTCTTTGTAATCCAAAATAGTGGGCACATCACTAGTTAAAGTCTTGACCTCTTCAAACCCACTTTTATCAAAATTTTCAACAAGATTTTCACCCTCCAAATTATCGGGACGCCTTCTAGCTAAAGTTGACTCTTCTCCAGTCCCTTTATCATCAATCTTAATTTTTACTAAACAAGGAATCAATAGAAGAAACACCAATCATTTTAAGATCTTCATCACTTTTATGAAAGCAATCACTAGAAAACGCTTTTTCTAAAAATTCTCGCCTAGCTCTAAGCATAGCGGTTCTTTTCTTACTTTCATCCATAGAAACATAAAGTGCTTTAATAGATTCCTCAACCTTAGGCACAAAAAATTTCATCTTGAGATTTTCCACATCATGAGAAATTCTATCAATACTTCTAGACAGATCATCAATCTTATTCAGCTTTTCTTCGATTGTAGCATTGAAAACTTTTTGAGTATTGATAAATTCTTTAATATTATTCTCAAGGTCAGAGGTATTCCTATTATTATTATAAGAAGGATTACCATAGGAATTACCATAATTATTAGAGGAATTACTAGGAAAAGGCCTAGGATTAAAATTACCTCTATAAGCATTGTTATTAAAATTGTTTCGCGAAATAAAGTTCACATCTATGGCATCACTATTTTGCTCAATCAAAGTAGACAAAGGCATATCATTAAAATCAATAGGAGCATTTTTATTAGCAACCAACTTCATAAGAGCATCAACTTTTTCACTCATAGAATTTATTTCTTCTACCGAATTAACCTTTTTACTAGTAGGAGCTCTTTCGGTATGCCATTGTGAATAATTTGCCATAATGTTATCTAGCAATTTAGTAGCTTCACCCAAAGTAATTTCCATAAAAGTACCCCCCGCGGCGGAATCTAAAAGATTACGAGAAACAAAATTCAATCCCGCATAAAAATTTGTGTGATCATCCAAAGATTTAACCCATGAGTTGGGCAATTCCTTAGCATCATTTTCATCCTTTCCCAAGATTGTGCAACATGCTCATGATCAAGTTGCTTGAAATTCATGATCTGGGTTCTAAGGGAAATGATTTTCGCGGGCGGAAAAAACTTAGTGATAAAAGCGTCCTTGCACTTATTCCAAGAATCGATACTATTGCGAGGCAAAGAGGAAAACCAAATTTTTGCGTGATCTCGCAAAGAAAACGGAAATAATTTCAACTTCACAACATCATTGTCCACATCTTTTTTCTTTTGCATAGTTCATCAAATCTCTACCCAAAACTTGAAAACTTCACAACACAAAACTCAACAGAAAACTCATGAGATCCGTTAGTATAAGAAAATAAATCACCACTTTTTGGTACTGTTGTGAACTCATTCTTTATTTATATTGGTGTAATATCTACTGTATTCCATCTTTTCCATGGTTCATACCCCCCGATATGTAACACCCCCAGTGGTTTGCCACAGTAATCACCCTTTTTGATTATGCCATGTCATCATGATCAACAGTGCCTAAATATTAATTGGATCATATCTCATTTTAAAATTCAAGTTTGGAATAAAGTGAAAATAAAAGTTGTTCAAATCCAGAAACTAAAATGTCCATTAAATAGCAACTAAATTGGAGGCAATGGTAAAATTATAACCAACCTTATTGAAATTTGATAAGTGACTTGAACATCCTCCAACAGTGGCTGAAAACAATATTTAATATCCTTTTATTTAATCTAAATCAAATATGAAATGTTGTTTTGCCCAAGCTAGTTTTTGGTGGTAGGGTGCAATGCACTGTGATTCATGGGCTAGGTCTCATATTTTACAAAAAACCTTTTAGTGCTCAAACATTTAACAAAACAGAAAAAGAAAAAAAAACAGAAAACAGAAAATCAGAAACAGAAACAGAAAATAAAATAAAAAGAAAAGGCCTGCAGTGGCTGGGCTCTAGTCTACAGTGCGGCCCAGCCCACTCCCCGCGCCTGTCCCCTCCTTCCTCTCTATTCACCGCGCGCGCTCGCTGTAGACCGCACGCGCCCGCCGCGCCCTGGCCCCCCTCGCTCCGCTCGACAGCGCTCCGCGCCCGCGAGAAGGGATACGGGCAAGCCCTAGCGCCCCCTGGCCTGTCCCTCACTCACACTCTCCCTCTCGTGCTCAGCTCCCTTTTTCCCCTCACACCCGAGCGCGGCCATGGCCGTGGTCCCGTGAAGCACGCGGCCACCGGCATTCACTCGCCTCGCCGACGCGCTCACCAGCTCCGCTGACCTCTTCTCCTTCCTCTCCGGCCATCAGCTCAAGCCGGGGGCCACTACAGCTTCGGGATTGAGCCCTTTCTTCAAGCTCGAGCCGCTGGCCATCTTCTCCAACCACGGCGCCACTGCTGCTCCTAAGCCCTCGCCGAGCCTTTCTTGAGCTCCACGATGAGCAGTCGCACCGGGTCCCCTCCTTCCTTCCCTTCCTTTCGCGCCCAAGTGTCGCATTTAGCTAGGCCGTACCCGCCGTCGCGCGAGCTCGCCGCCGGCGACCAACCGGTGACCTTTTTGGTCCGCGTCGATGCCCGTTGTGCTCGCACGCGCACGTAGAGGCCCTCTGGTCACTTAGTTTGCTCGCTAACGCGCCGCGTCGCCGTTTCCTCTCGAACCCGAGCCCCGGCGTCCGCCCCACACGCCACCGGCGATGCTGCGGTCCTCCTCCGGCCGAGCCACCGTCCCCATTAGATGCGCGGCTTCGCCCGCGTTCGAACGCGCCACCCAGCGCGCCAAACGATGGCCGGAGGCGCGATCCCGACCACCTCCCACGCCGCGCCACCGCAAAAACGCGCCCGCCGGCATTTGAACACCGGCCGGCCGACATGGCGCCGCTGGGGCCACCCCCAGGGTGACTGCCTGGTGGCCCCCAGGGCCCCGCTGGCCCCTTTGACCGGGTCAGCCGCTGACTGGGCTGGCCCCGCCACTGACATGCGGGCCCCGCCAGTTTAAATCAATTTATAATTAAATAATACACTAATTAACCTGTTAATCCTAATTAAGGTAATTAGTTAACTAAAGCTGACACTGACAGTGGGTCCCATAAGTTAATTAGTTAAGTTTAATCCTCTGTTAATTAGTACTGTGAATGACATGTGGGCCCCACATGTCAGGTTGGACCTGGTCAACCGACCAGTTGACCGCTGACGTCATCATTACGTTGTGCTGACGTCACACAAGCACTGTTTTGGATAATTCGATTTTAAATAATAAAAATAATTCCAGAAAAGTATTAAAAACTTTAGAAAATCATATCTTTTAATCCGTAACTCCGATGAAAATAATTTATATATGAAAAATGCTCAGAATTTCGAGACGAATCCGAATACGCGGTCCGTTCGTCCGCCACATGTCTCTAACTACCTGAACATGGGACATTCCCCCTTCGGTCACCTGTCCGACATTTGTTCGGAACCAGGAATACTTTCCCGGATGAATTCCCCCTTCGCCAGTATCACCCGGCACTGTGATAGATCACCTCCGTCGCTGCGTATTGCCATGTTATGCTTTGTGTTGCTCCTGTTTGCTGTGTATTTATACTGTTTCCTCCCCCTCTTCTCTCTCGTTAGACTCCGACGCAGTTCCCGGTACCGACGCAGCTCCGGAGCCCGACGCCACCATTGACGACCTTGCCCTTGCCGCCGAGCAACCAGGCAAGCCCCCCCCTTTGATCATCCCGATATCGCCCATTATAATTTCTCATGCTTGCATTAGAATTGCTGCTGCTACTGCTTTACCTATTCTGATAGATAGCCTGCTTATTGTAACCTGCTGTTGATAATTACCTGCATAACCTAAACTGCTTAGTATAGGCTGGGTAGAGACCTATCAGTGACCCCACTTATCCCGACTGCCCCGCTGGATTATCCGAAGACCCGATCAACGGGATTGAAGACCAGGCCCCGACACCGCACATCACCCCCCCCCTTAGTTGTAACGACATTGCAGCGTTACTATCGAGTGCCGAGGGTGAAACCTCTTGTAGCACTTCTGATGTTAATTCTGTAGAGTAGCTATTTGGTCGTGGTCATCGAGGGTGATTCCTCCTTCACCACTTCCGGTAACGACGCTGTCGTACAACACCTCAAGTGTGAACCCAGTGAGGGTGATTCCTCCGAGTTCACCTTGACGGATACATCGAGTGGGAATTCAAGGAGGGTGATACCTCGGATTCCTCTGATGTTATGGACACACGGATACTTGGACTTTACATTGTTACTTGGATAGGCGGGTCGACCCTGAGGGGTACCCGCGTGCGCCTGAGAGGCGAGTGTTGTGAAGACGGGTGCCTGTGTGGTGCCCGAGTGGTGAATACGAGGCGTGGCCGGGTATTCATGGCCCTTGCCGCAAGTCCTCGAGACGGGGCGACGGGGTCACATCTTTCGTGAGTCTCTGCTCGTTACCGCAAGCCCCTAGTCCACTAACGATTTGGATATTTGATCCGAGAGGGCCTCTGGCCTGATAGCACTAACCATCACGTGGGCATAGTATGGGCGTTCTGCATCGTAGCATCAGCCGAAAGCTCTGTCAGACGTCCAGTTCAGAAGTGCGGCATGGAGTGATTGGCGCCATCCACGACAGAGGTGGCGCTTGGATCTGAGCCATGTGCGCAACGACCCGGAGGGCGAGTGGCGATGGCCCAAGACCCCCTTGCGCTTAGGATGTAGACCGGCGGGGACCTCTCTGCTGAGCTCTAGGTAGGGCTGCGGTGTGTCATTTGGCCGAGGCCGGGCATGACCCAGAAAAGTGTGTCCGGCCAGAGTTAAGCGAGCGTGGTGGGTAAGTTGGTGCACCCCTGCAGGGAAGAAAACATCTATCGATAGCCTGTCCTACGGTAACGGACACTCGGAGTTGTATCCTGATTGATACAATTAGATCTGGATACTTGGATACTATGGCTCTGGGATTGCTTCTCGCAGGGAGTCGAGAAGGGATCTCAGGACGAGGTTGATGACTGTATGGCTCTGGGATTGCTTTCTCGCAGGGAGTCGAGAAAGGATCTCTGGGTCAGGTTGAGACTTAATGATACTGCTACATTATATTGATCTGTTCTGCTCTCTTCTATTGCTGCAAGACCGATGAAGATGCTAGTCTTCGATAGGACTAGGTTTTCCTCTCTATTCTGGCATTTCTGCAGCCCAGTCCACCTATACAGCCACTCTTTGATAATGTTGCATATGTAGTGTAGATCCTTGCTTGCTGAGTACTTCTGAGTACTCACGGTTGCTTTGTTTTCCTTTTCTCCCCATATCAGTTTGTCGTGACCAGAGGACGGAGCCCCCTGAGACAGATGCCCCGTCGATCGACTACTACTACCCAGAGGATGGATACTACTTCGAGCTTGCCATCGACCAAGAGTAGGATTGGAGGGTCCCAGGCAGGAGGCCTACGCCTTTCGATCGTAGTGTTTTCTTTTGCCCCGCCTTTTTAAGGGCTTATCTGTTTCTGTTTCATATCTGTACTCAGATATCTAATGCTTCCGCTGACGCTTGTACGCAAGCTTATGTATTCAAGCCCTTGAGACCCTTGGCTTGTAATATAAAGCTTGTATGACTTTATTTATGTTTTAGAGTTGTGTTGTGATATCTTCCCGTGAGTCCTTAGGCTTGATCATGTGCATTTGCGTGTATGATTAGTGCACGATTGAGCTGGGGGCGTCACAAGTTGGTATCAGAGCCGACTGCCTGTAGGATCCCCCCTTCCAACTCCTTGGCCAAAGTTGAGTCTAGTGGTCCAAAACTGTTTTACTAACTTGGCTGTGTGGCTTACGGGCCCACGTCGCCAATTGGGTGGTATTAGTATCTTTTATTACTCGTCTTTACTCTGGGACTCTGACCTCTCTTCTATTCGGGTTAAATGAATTTTACTAACGCCGACACTTAGGATCTCGTAAATCTCGTCTACCCGGAGAGCTGGATATGTGTGCTTAATTTCTTACCATTGATTTGATTAGTCTGATAATCATTTTCCTTTCCATTTTTTGTTTAACCTTTCTCTCTGAGTTGTATTATACTTCTCATTATCTTTTGACAATCCTGAATTTCCTCTGTTTCAGATGAATCGTTTGTTTCCACCACGCCCTACGACGCAGCTTGTGCTTCGCACTTGGGCTCGTAGTGCCCCTGGTTTTCCCGTTGTCCTGATCACGCTCCTGACCAGGCTGGGCTACCGCTGGTACCCCGAGTACATGGTCTACGAGGATTACCGTGAGTTCAACCAGGAGTAGTACCATGCTGATGTTCATATCTATGATCAGCGCGATGACTCAGACACTGAGCTGCACCTTTTCCATGGTATCGGCGTGACAATTGAGATGGTAGTACATGATGCCGCCTACTCTGCTGTCGCACGTCTCCGAGGAGAGTTCAGCGATAGCTTGGATGCTTCTGAGTTTCGATACATTCCGTATGCCCCTACTGGAGATACTACTGGATACTACACAGCTATCTGTACCCCGTATGAGCCTCATCGCTATGACCCGCGCGTTCTGATTTAGTGCACTCAGGCTCTAGATCGCACTGGTCGGGCTCTTGCCGTCGAGTTGGTTGCCACTCGAGCACGTCTCTACGATGCCATGATGCAGTTGCTACCCGCTGTTCGTGCAGGGATACATCCGGAGCACATCCTTTATCCGAGCAGGACACAGATGTATGCTGGTATTGATTGGCCTGCTGTGGGAGGTCACGCACCTCCATGTGGACCTCTTCTTACAGCTCGAGACCAGGTTCTGCATCAGAGTGCACATGGAGCACAGGATCCTTCCGCAACGAACACTTGTCGTCCGCACGTGCAGCTACCCCATTTCAGTGGATCTTCCCGACATTGATGTAGCCTTTGCTATATCTCGTGGTGTACTTCCTTACCGCGTGCCTGCGCGCCGCCTATCATGTCTAGTTTTTAAATTTGTGTCGTTATGCTATTCGCATGTACCCGACTCTGTGTATGGATCTGTATGTCTTAATTGACTACTGTTTAGTATCTAGTACACTGCTTAAATATTGTCGTGTTACATCATGCTTGTCGCTAAACACCCGCAACTGCTTTTACTGAACCACCCCTGTTGAAACTTAGCAGGATGGTTAGACCAGGTGGTCGTGGTCGTGGTCGTGCCCCTGAACGGCCACCACCGCCAGATTATATGGCAGCTATGATGCAACAATTCGAGCTCAATCGTCAGTTCATGACTGGGATTATGGCTCAGTTCCAGCATCTGAACAACCAGGACCAGAACCCTCCTTCAATAACTCTGCCGAAATTTATGCGTCTTAACCCCACTCAGTTCCGCAACTCTGAGAAGCCACTGGATGCTGATGACTGGATTCACGATATCACTCACGAGATGGAGTCTGCAAATGTCTTCCCTGCCAGCTTTGTCGCCTTCGCGTCCTTTTTCTTAAAGGGTCCCGCTGCTCAATGGTGGGACACCCACAAACGTACACTGCCTGCTGGAACAGTCGTTACTTGGCCTGAGTTCCAGGCTGCTTTCTGTGCCCGATATATTCCTCAAGGAATTATGGACCGGATGAAAACCCAGTTCCGCAACCTCACTCAGGGCAATAAGACTGTCGAAGCTTATCAGCGGGAATTCCTTGACCTGTCCCGCTATGCTGAAGAAGACATCGCCACGGATGCCCGTAGACAAGAGAAGTTCCGCAATGGACTCCACCCAGACATCGAGCTTGCACTTGTTGCTCAAGACTTCAATGACTTTTCTACTATTGTGAACAAGGCTATTCTGCTTGAGACTGCTCAAATGAAGCATAAGGAGTCGCAGAAGCGCTATCGTGATGTTGGCTCATCTTCGGGCTCAACACAGAAGCGAAAAACATATGGTCGTGGTCACGCTTACAACGTTGACATTATACAAGTCCAGGATCAACCTGCCACCGAAATGGGTACCCTTCTCGTTAACTCAGTACCTGCTTCTGTTTTATTTAATTCAGCAGCATCACATTCATTTATCTCTGAAAATTTGCATTCCTGCATGACCTTCATTATGAGGAAATGCATACTCCGTTAGTCATCCGGGCTAGTGAATTACCGTGCCCAGATAACTCAAAAATAAACACTTTGAATGCGTGGGATGCTTCTCTGCTTGAGGGGATCGAAAACGTTCCAGCCGTTCGAGATTTTTCCGAACGTTTCCTCGGAAGAACTTCCAAGGATACCCCGATTTCTTTCAGTCTCCCTCTTAATTTTCGGGACGAGAATTCTTATTATTGGAGGAGATTTGTAACACCCCCAGTGGTTTGCCACAGTAATCACCCTTTTTGATTATGCCATGTCATCATGATCAACAGTGCCTAAATATTAATTGGATCATATCTCATTTTAAAATTCAAGTTTGGAATAAAGTGAAAATAAAAGTTGTTCAAATCCAGAAACTAAAATGTCCATTAAGTAGCAAATAAATTGGAGGCAATGGTAAAATTATAACCAACCTTATTGAAATTTGATAAGTGACTTGAACATCCTCCAACAGTGGCTGAAAACAATATTTAATATCCTTTTATTTAATCTAAATCAAATATGAAATGTTGGTTTGCCCAAGCTAGTTTTTGGTGGTAGGGTGCAATGCACTGTGATTCATGGGCTAGGTCTCATATTTTACAAAAAACCTTTTAGTGCTCAAACATTTAACACAACAGAAAAAGAAAAAAAAACAAAAAATCAGAAACAGAAAATAAAATAAAAAGAAAAGGCCTGCGGTGGCTGGGCTCTAGTCTACAGTGCGGCCCAGCCCACTCCCCGCGCCTGTCCCCTCCTTCCTCTCTGTTCACCGCACGCGCTCGCTATCGACCGCACGCGCCCGCCACGCCCTGGCCCCCCTCGCTCCGCTCGACAGCGCTCCGCGCCCACGAGGAGGGATACGGGCAAGCCCTGGCGCCCCCCTGGCCTCTCCCTCACTCACACTCTCTCTCTCTTGCTCAGCTCCCTTTTCCCCCTCACACCCGAGCGCCGCCATGGCCGTGGTCCCGTGAAGCATGCGGCCACCGGCCTTCACTCGCCTCGCCGACGCGCTCACCAGCTCCGCTGACCTCTTCTCCTTCCTCTCCGGCCATCAGCTCGAGCCGGGGGCCACTACAGCTCCGGGATTGAGCCCTTTCTTCAAGCTCGAGCCGCCGGCCATCTTCTCCAACCACGGCGCCACTACTGCTCCTAAGCCCTCGCCGAGCCTTTCTTGAGCTCCACGGTGAGCAGTCGCACCGGGTCCCCTCCTTCCTTCCCTTCCTTTCGCTCCCAAGCGTCGCATTTAGCTAGGCCGTACCCACCGTCGAGCAAGCTCGCCGCCGGTGACCAACCGTCGACCTTTTTGGTCCGCGTCGATGCCCGTTGTGCTCGCACGCACACGTAAAGGCCCTCTGGTCACTTAGTTTGCTCGCTAACGCGCCGCGTCGCCGTTTCCTCTCGAACCCGAGCCCCGGCGTCCGCCCCACTCGCCACCGGCGACGCTGCGGTCCTCCTCCGGCCGAGCCACCGCCCCCATGAGATGCGCGGCTTCGCTCGTGTTCGAACGCGCCACCCCGCGCGCCAAACGGTGGCCGGAGGCGCGATCCCGACCACCTCCCGCGCCGCGCCACCGCAGAAACGCACCCGCCGGCGTTTGAACGCAGGCCGGCCGACATGGCGCCGCTGGGGCCACCCCCAGGGTGACTGCCTGGTGGCCCCCAGGGCCCCGCTGGCCCCTTTGACCGGGTCAGCCGCTGACTGGGCTGGCCCCGCCACTGACATGCGGGCCCCGCCAGTTTAAATCAATTTATAATTAAATAAAACACTAATTAACCTGTTAATCCTAATTAAGGTAATTAGTTAACTAAAGCTGACACTGATAGTGGGTCCCACAAGTTAATTAGTTAAGTTTAATCCTCTGTTAATTAGTACTGTGAATGACATGTGGGCCCCACATGTCAGGTTGGACCTGGTCAACCGACCAGTTGACCGCTGACGTCATCATTACGTCATGCTGACGTCACACAAGCACTGTTTTGGATAATTCGATTTTAAATAATAAAAATAATTCCAGAAAAGTATTAAAAACTTTAGAAAATCATATCTTTTAATCCGTAACTCCGATGAAAATAATTTATATATGAAAAATGCTCAGAATTTCGAGACGAATCCGAATACGCGGTCCGTTCGTCCGCCACATGTCTCTAACTACCTGAACATGGGACATTCCCCCTTCGGTCACCTGTCCGACATTTGTTCGGAACCGGGAATACTTTCCCGGATGAATTCCCCCTTCGCCAGTATCACCCGGCACTGCGATAGATCACCTCCGTCGCCGCGTATTGCCATGTTATGCTTTGTGTTGCTCCTGTTTGCTGTGTATTTATACTGTTTCCTCCCACTCTTCTCTCTCGTTAGACTCCGACGCAGTTCCCAGTACCGACGCAGCTCCGGAGCCCGACGCCACCATTGACGACCTTGCCCTTGCCGCCGAGCAACCAGGCAAGCCCCCCCTTTGATCATCCCGATATCGCCCATTCTAATTTCTCATGCTTGCATTAGAGTTGCTGCTGCTACTGCTTTACCTATTCTGATGCATAGCCTGCTTATTGTAACCTGCTGTTGATAATTACCTGCATAACCTAAACTGCTTAGTATAGGCTGGGTAGAGACCTATCAGTGACCCCACTTATCCCGACTGCCCCGCTGGATTATCCGAAGACCCGATCAACGGGATTGAAGACCAGGCCCCGACACTGCACATCACCCCCCCTTAGTTGTAACGACATTGCAGCGTTACTATCGAGTGCCAAGGGTGAAACCTCTTGTAGCACTTCTGATGTTAACTCTGTAGAGTAGCTATTTGGTTGTGGTCATCGAGGGTGATTCCTCCTTCACCACTTCCGGTAACGACGCTGTCGTACAACACCTCAAGTGTGAACCCAGCGAGGGTGATTCCTCCGAGTTCACCTTGACGGAAACATCGAGTGGGAATTCAACGAGGGTGATACCTCGGATTCCTCTGATGTTATGGACACACGGATACTTGGACTTTACACTGTTACTTGGATAGGCGGGTCGACCCTGAGGGGTACCCGCGTGCGCCTGAGAGGCGATTGTTGTGAAGACGGGTGCCTGTGTGGTGCCCGAGTGGTGAATACGAGGCGTGGCCGGGTATTCATGGCCCTTGTCGCAAGTCCTCGAGACGGGGCGACGGGGTCACATCTTTCGTGAGTCTCTGCTCGTTACCGCAAGCCCCTAGTCCACTAACGATTTGGATATTTGATCCGAGAGGGCCTCTGGCCTGATAGCACTAACCATCACGTGGGCATAGTATTGGCGTTCTGCATCGTAGCATCAGCCGAAAGCTCTGTCAGACGTCCAGTTCAGCAGTGTGGCATGGAGTGATTGGCGCCATTCACGACAGAGGTGGCGCTTGGATCTGAGCCATGTGCGCAACGACTCGGAGGGCGAGGGGCGATGGCCCAAGACCCCCTTGCGCTTAGGATGTAGACCGGCGGGGATCTCTCTGCTGAGCTCTAGGTAGGGCTGCGGTGTGTCGTTTGGCCGAGGCCGGGCATGACCTGGAAAAGTGTGTCCGGCCAGAGTTAAGCGAGCGTGGTGGGTAAGTTGGTGCACCCCTGCAGGGAAGAAAACATCTATCGATAGCCTGTCCTACGGTAACGAACACTCGGAGTTGTATCCTGATTGATACAATTAGATCTGGATACTTGGATACTATGGCTCTGAGATTGCTTCTCGCAGGGAGTCGAGAAGGGATCTCAGGACGAGGTTGATGACTGTATGGCTCTGGGATTGCTTTCTCGCAGGGAGTCGAGAAAGGATCTCTGGGTGAGGTTGAGACTTAATGATACTGCTACATTATATTGATCTGTTCTGCTCTCTTCTATTGCTGCAAGACCGATGAAGATGCTAGTCTTCGATAGGACTAGGTTTTCCTCTCTATTCTGGCATTTCTGCAGCCCAGTCCACCTATACAGCCACTCTTTGATAATGTTACATATGTAGTGTAGATCCTTGCTTGCTGAGTACTTCTGAGTACTCACGGTTGCTTTGTTTTCCTTTTCTCCCCATATCAGTTTGTCGTGACCAGAGGACGGAGCCCCCTGAGACAGATGCCCCGTCGATCGACTACTACTACTACCCAGAGATGGATACTACTTCGAGCTTGCCATCGACCAGGAGTAGGATCGGAGGGTCCCAGGCAGGAGGCCTACGCCTTTCGATCGTAGTGTTTTCTTTTGCCCCGCCTTTTTACGGGCTTATCTTTTTCTGTTTCATATCTGTACTCAGATATCTAATGCTTCCGCTGACGCTTGTACGCAAGCTTATGTATTCGAGCCCTCGAGGCCCTTGGCTTGTAATATAAAGCTTGTATGACTTTATTTATGTTTTAGAGTTGTGTTGTGATATCTTCCCGTGAGTCCTTAGGCTTGATCATGTGCACTTGCGTGTATGATTAGTGCACGATTGAGCCGGGGGCGTCACATACTACCCATAGAATCATCAAAATAAGCAAACAACACATAGAAAAACAGAATCTGTCAAAAAACAGAACAGTCTGCGAAGATCTGAATTGTTCTAATATTTATGTAACTCCAAAAATTCTGAAAAATTTGGACAACAGAGGAAATTTGTATATAAATCTTGTGTAAAAAATCAGAGATTTTACATGCTCCAGTGAATTTAAATAATTCTTTTACTGTACACAAAAGTTTCTATTTTTCAGCAAGATCAAATCAACTATCACCGTAAGCCATCCCAAAGGTCTTACTTGGCCCCAACACTAATTAAAACACCAAAACACAATTACTACATAGGTAATAATGTGTATTGATTGAAAAATAGAACCAAAAACAAAAAAACATAAAAATAAAATTTGGTTGCCTCCCAACAAGCGCTATTGTTTAACGCCCCTAGCTAGGCATAAAACATAGATCTAGGTATTGTCATGCAATTCCTTCTTAATCAAATCTTCCAAAACTTTTCTTAGAAAATCTATCTTTTCTTTTCTTTCCTTTCTAGCAGGTGAACTTAATTCAACAAAAGGACTCCTATTAGTGATTTTGACATTCATAAACCCATAGTCCGGATCGTCACCGTATATATCATCATATAAAATACGTATCTCGCTTTTAATGGGTTCCCTAGTCATCTCTTCCAACCAATCATCATTAAATCCTACATAAATTCCCCTAGTGATCCAGTCAAATTTATCATAAGTCTCAAGGTAAAGGGTTTGAGTAATTTCTGAGTAGGGAACTCTCCTCCTAAGATTGTCACTGTAAGATTGATAATCTCTAGATTCCAAGCTACGCAAAGTTTCTTTATCATGGAGAATTTCTTCAATCGGAGGATGTTCAATATCTTTATTGTAGAAAGCAAAAATTTCCCTAGCCTCTTGTATTATAAAATCAAATTCCCGCATAAGGATGATAGTGGCAATCTTTTTAGCTTTAGGATGATGAATATTGGGGAGTTCATAAAACACCTTTTGCAAAGCGGGGTGGATGTGCACAAATTTTCTTTCTAATTTATCAATAAGCATGACAATGACATCTGCATAGCAATTTGTATCAAGAAGGATAGATCTCTTATTAATAGGCATAGTTCTCGTACAATCAAAGAATTCTTGAATAACACTTTTCCCAATAATATTACCATCTCCCACATGAAAAGTTTTAGCTTTATAATTACGGTGAGTTTCAGTTTCATGATCTAAAGAACAAGATCCAAGTTTTTCCTCAAGATTTATGCTAGCAAGACCCTCAAATTTTTTGATGATAACCTCCCCAGATTCAGACATGGTGGCAATAAACCGATCTAGCAAACGAGCAACCAAAAAGCAAACGAAAAGACAAACGGAAGAAGGGCGAATAAAAAGGCAATTCTTTTTGTGTTTTTCTGAAATCGTTTTAGAAGTGGGGGAGAGGAAAACGAGAGGCAAATGGCAAATAATGTAATGCAAGAGATGAGAGTTTATGGTGGGTACTTGGTAGGCTTGATGTAGAACCTCCCCAGCAACGGCGCCAGAAATTCTTCCTGCTACTTCTTGAGCTTGTGTTGGTTTTTCCCTTGAAGAGGAAAGGGTGATGCAGCAAAGTAGAGATAAGTATTTCCCTCAGTTTGAGGTACACGCAAGTCTCCAATCTATGCACCAAGGTATCAATCCAGTAGGAGGTACACGCAAGTCTCCAATCTATGCACCTGCACAAACAATCAAACACTTGCACCCAACACGATAAAGGGGTTGTCAATCCCTTCACGGTCACTTGCAAGGATGAGATCTGATAGAGATAGATATAAAAGATTACTAAAACGTAAAACAAAGTAAAAACAAATAAATTGCAGCAAGGTATTTTTGGGTTTTTGGTTTATAGATCTAAAAATATATGATGGAAAATAGACCCGGGGGCCATAGGTTTCACTAGAGGCTTCTCTCTTGAAAGAAAATAATACGGTGGGTGAACAAATTACTGTCGAGCAATTGATAGAAAAGCGCAAAGTTATGACGATATCCAAGGCAATGATTATGAATATAGGCATCACGTCCGTGTCAAGTAGACCGACTCCTGCCTGCATCTACTACTATTACTCCACACATCGACCGCTATCCAGCATGCATCTAGAGTATTAAGTTCAAAAGAACGGAGTAACACCTTAAGTAAGATGACATGATGTAGAGGGATAAACTCAAGCAATATGATGAAAAACCCATCTTTTTACCCTTGATGGCAACAATACAATACGTGCCTCGCTACCCCTACTTTGTCACTGGGTGAGGACACCACAAGATTGAACCCAAAACTAAGCACCTCTCCCATTGCAAGAAGAACCAATCTAGTTGGCCAAACCATACCGATAATTCGAAGAGAAATACAAAGATATCAAATCATGCATATAAGAATTCAGAGAAGATTCAAATAATATTCATAGATAATCTGATCATAAATCCACAATTCAACGGATCTTGACAAACACACCGCAAAAGAATATTGCATCAGATAGATCTCCAAGAACATTGTATTGAAGATCAAAGAGAGAGAAGAAGCCATCTAGCTACTAGATATGGACCCGTAGGTCTGTGGTAAACTACTCACGCTTCATCGGAAGGGCAATAGAGTTGATGTAGAAGCCCTCCGTGATCGAATCCCCCTCCGGAAGGATGCCGAAAAAGGCCCCAAGATGGGATCTCGCGGGTACAGAAGGTTGCGGCGGCGGAAAAGTATTTTGGTGGACGCTTCTGGTCGTTTGGGAATATTTCTAAATTTATAGGCCAAGAATTAGGGTTAGAGGAGTTCCGAGGGGCCCACAAGCCCTCAGAGCGTGCCCCCCTAGGGCACGCCCCTGAGGCTTGTGGCCGCCTCGGGACTCCTCTGACTTCAACTCCAAGTCCTACGTGTGTCTTCTGGTCCACGAAAAATCATCGCAAAAGTTTTATTCCATTTGGACTCCGTTTGGTATTCCTTTTCCGTAAAACTCAAAAACAAGGGAAAAATAGAAACTGGCACTGGGCTCTGGGTTAATAAGTTAGTCCCAAAAATAATATAAAATAGCATATTAATGCATATAAAACATCCAAAACAGATAATATAATAGCATGGAACAATCAAAAATTATAAATACGTTGGAGACGTATCAGGGTTGGACCTCCCTCCTCTTGGTAGTGGTCGTAGTTACGGCGCTTGCCGCTAGGGGACTCCTCCGGCACAACGTCCACATCTGTGGCCAACTCCTTAGGCGTGGTCGACGCAACCTCCATGAGCGGCACGACCTCCTTGCCCTTCTCCATGGGCGACACCACCTCCTTGCCCATCTTGTCTGTGTCGATCTGCAATTACAAAGAGTGTGCATTATGAAGAGCACAACAAAGTTCTGAGGTTGGTCGCAATTAAAACCTATCGCCAATAACTCATTTATTTACCCATCCTCACGATCACTACCTACCCACCATCTCACTCAGTCACCTCTATGTCACTCTTCCTCCTATCTACAGCCATGAACTCCAGCAGCAACTCCAACTCCAACCCCATCCCCAACCCCTTCCCTTGGGGCATTGGATGGAGGGCTTTCTTCCTTGGGTTCTTGCTTGGTAACCGCACCAAGTTCGAGAACACCATGGAAGTCTGCTCCTACTTCACCAGCATGACAGACATGTAGAAAGAGTCAGACACAGTGGTGAAGAAGGCGATGACGGAGGAGTTGAAGACGCTGATTCCTGACCCGGTGAAGGGTGCTATGTCAGTTGACATCCTTTGCTGGGCCATGAATCAGGCCGACTCCGGCGATGCCCGACAGAGGTCAAGGTGGGCCAAGTATAGAGTACATCCGTCCTAATGACCATCGTGTCGCATCATACTTCACGACAAGGACCGTGGTGGCAGTGGAGGAGGAACTGTTGGAAATATGCCCTAGAGGCAATAATAAATTGGTTATTATCATATTTCCTTGTTCATGATAAATGTTTATTATTCATGCTAGAATTGTATTGACCGGAAACTTAAATACATGTGTGAATACATAGACAACACAGTGTCCCTAGTGAGCCTCTACTAGACTATCTCATTGATCAAAGATGGTTAAGGTTTCCTAACCATAGACATGAGTTGTCATTTGATAACGGGATCACATCATTAGGAGAATGGTGTGATGAACAAGACCCAACCGTAAGCTTAGCATAAGATCTTTTAGTTTATTTGCTATAGCTTTCTTCATGTCAAGTATATGTTCCTTAAACCATGAGATCGTGTAACTCCCTGACATCGGAGGAATACTTAATGTGTATCCAAATGTCACTTTGTAACTGGGTGATCATAAAGGTGCTCTACAGGTATCTCCGAAGGTATCTGTTGGGTTGGCATGGATCAAGACTGGGATTTGTCACTCCGTATGATGGTGAGATATCTCTGGGCCCTCTCGGTAATACAACATCTTAAAGAGCTTGCAAGCAATGTGACTAATGAGTTAGTCACGGGATCTTGTATTACGGAACGAGTAAAGAGACTTGCCGGTAACGAGATTGAGCTAGGTATGGAGATACCGACGATCGAATCTCAGGCAAGTAACATATCGCTGGACAAAGGGAATTGCATACGGGATTAAACGAATCCTTGACATCGTGGTCCAACCAATAAAAGATCTTCATGGAATATGTAGGAATCAGTATGGGCATCCAGGTCCCGCTATTGGTTATTGACCGGAGAGGTGTCTCGGTCATGACTACATGATTCCCGAACCCGCAGGGTCGCACGCTTAACGTTCGTTGACGCTAGAGTAGTATTGGGATATTTGATGATTGATAACTGAATGTTGTTCGGAGTCCCAGACGTCACGAGGAGTCTCGGAATGGCTAAGAGGTAAAGATTTATATATGGGAAGTTATATTTTGGGTTCCGAAAAAAGATGCAGTTTTTTCGGTATTGTACCGTGAAGCTTCTAGAAGGTTTCGGAGGATTCTGGAGGGGTCCGGAAGTCCACAAGTGGGTCCACCATGACCCAAGGGCTGGCATGGGCTGAAGGGAGGCTCCCTGGACTTATTGGGCTAGGCGCACCAACTCCTCAAAAGCCCATGTGGCTAGGGAAGGAATAAAAGGGGAGTCCTAGTAGGATAGCATTGGACTTGGAGTCCAAGTCCTCTCCCCCTTGGTTTTGCCCTAGGGCTTGGAGGGGCTGTTCGACACGCCCCTCCACCTATATATAGAGGGGAGGGACGCTCCAAGTGGACACACCAAGCCCTTGGCGCCCCTCTCTCTCCTGTTACTCCGTAGTTTCTTCGTCCTCATTCTAGTAGCGCTTGGCAAAGCCCTGCTGAACTAGCTCCACCACCACCATCACCACCACGCTATCGTGCTGGTTATGATCCCATCTACTTCTCCACCTTTCTCTTGCTGGATCAAGGAGGAGGAGACGTCATCGAGCTGCACGTGCACTAAACTCGGAGGTGCCGTCCGTTCATTAGATCAATGGCCCGCGCTGTAGTTCCCCTGAATTTTAATGTGTTCCTAGAGAAAGCTAAGTTGAAAGATGATGGAAGCACCTATGCGGACTGGGTGCGTAACTTGAGGATTATCCTCATTGCTGCACAGAAGGCTTATGTCCTTGATGCACCGCTAGGCGACTGATGACCCAGAAGTATAGGGGATCAATCGTAGTCCTTTCGATAAGTAAGAGTGTCGAACCCAACGAGGAGCAGAAGGAAATGACAAGTGGTTTTTAGCAAGGTAATTTCTGCAAGCATTGAAATTGTCGGTAACATGTAGTTTGATATCAAGATAATTTGTAACAAGCAAGTAACGGTAACGGTAAATAAAGTGCAGCAAGGTAGCCCAATCCTTTGGATGGCAAAGGACATGCAAAAATGGTCTCAGATAATAAGCAAAGCGTTCTTGAGGGCACACGGGAATTTCATCTAGTCACTTTCATCATGTTGGTTTGATTCGTATTCGCTACTTTGATAATTTGATATGTGGGTGGACCGGTGCTTGGGTGCTGTTCTTACTTGAACAAGACTCCCACTTATCATTAACCCCCTCGCAAGCATCCGCAACTATGGAAGAAGTATTAAGATAAAATCTAACCATAGCATTAAACATATGGATCCAAATCAGTCCCTTACGAAATAGCGCATAAACTAGGGTTTAAGCTTCTATCACTCTAGCAGCCCATCATCTAATAACTACTCCACAATGCATTCCCTTAGGCCCAAAGATGGTGAAGTGTCATGTAGTCGACGTTCACATAAGACCACTAAGGGAATCACAACATACATATCATCAAAATATCGAACACATATCAAATTCACATGATTACTTGCAACATGACTTCTCCCGTGGCCTCAAGAACAAAGGTAACTACTCACAAATAATATTCATGCTCCAGATCAGAGGGATATTAAATAGCATAATGGATCTGAACATATAATCTTCCACCAAATAAACCATATAGCATCAACTACAAGATGTAATCAACACTACTAGTCACCCACAGGTACCAATCTGAGGTTCCGGTATGAAGATTGAACGCAGGAGATGAACTAGGGTTTGAGATGAGATGGTGCTATTGAAGATGTTGATGGAGATTGGCCTCCCAAAGATGAGAGGGTTGTTGGTGTGACGATGGCTTTGATTTCCCCCTCCGGGAGGGAAGTTCCCCCGACGGAATCGCTCCGCCGGAGGGCAGAAGTGCTCCTGCCCAAGTTCCGCCTCGAGACGGCGGTGCTCTGTCCCGAAAGTCCTCTCCTTATTATTTCTAGGTTAAAAGACCTTATATACCAGAAAATGGGCACCGGAGGTGGGCCAGGGTGCCCACCACCCACCAGAGCGCGCCTGGAGGGGCTGGCGTGCCCTGGTGTCTCGTGGGCACCTGGCAGCCCCCTCTGGTAGTTCTTTTCTCCAATATTTATTAAATATTCCAAAATAACTCTCCGTAAAATTTCAGCTCATTTGGAGATGTGCAGAATAGGTATCTTTGACATAGCTTTTTCAGGTCCAGAATTCCAGCTGCCGGTATTCTCCCTCTTTGTGTAAACCTTGCATATTATGAGAGAAAAGGCATTATAATTACTCCATAAAGTGTTATTATGCATAAAAGCATTATAAATAATAGTAGGAAAACATGATGCAAAATGGACGTATCAACTCCCCCAAGCTTAGACCTCGCTTATCCTCAAGCGAAAGCCGATATTGAAAATCATGTCCACATGTTTAGAGAGAGAGGTGTCGATAAAAACAAAATACAGACATAGTAGCATCATGCATATCTATACCTACTAATAAAAGGGCTATTGCTTCTTACCACCATAAATTCGTCCGTCCTTGGTCAAACAGGTCGATAAAAACAAAATACAGACATAGTAGCATCATGCATATCTATACCTACTAATAAAAGGGCTATTGCTTCTTACCACCATAAATTCGTCCGTCCTTGGTCAAACAGGCTTCGTCCGTCGTCCCTCGCTAGACTAGGCGAGGCATCGTGATAGTTTCGTTAAAAGAAAAAAGAAACGTGATGTTTTTGGCCCGTCCGTCGAGAGGCAGTCTGCCGCAGCGGCCCAACTCAGCCGACCCACTAACTCTAAGAAAGCACCCAATTTTTTTTTGAGAGTAAGCAGAATCGAACACGCGTCCTCCGCACTAGCTAATTAGCTGGATGCCAGTTAAGCTTGAATGATTTTGTTGCTTGGAAAGTTTCATCCCGTCCTAAAATAGTACCACCTCGACCCCCTTGCGTGCAATCACACCAATTTATATACGTGCAAAACCTGCACATATTCAGAAGCTGGCGGCTGGATGATTCTACCTATAGATGATAAAAGAAAGGATGTAGCAGATTCTCAATGAGAGATACGGTGCTATACTGCAATGATGCAAGACCCGGCCGATTAAATATACCGACGCAAGGGCCGTCCAATAGACATGAGTGGAGTGGGGGACGGGCTTCAAGCCCGCGCATATAACTGCATGCTAGCCAGGAGTGATTAGCTGGATTTATTTGAGCCGCCGGCTGCGAACGCAAAACGATCAGCCTGGAAGAAGTGGCGGCCGGCAGCTAGAGAGGCTGCGGGTCGGTCTTCGACTGACATGAGTGGACTGGACGGGCCTTTCAAGCCTGCGAGCGTGGGAAACAGGCGATGCCGTGTGTGTCCGCGGCTTGCGAAGGAGACAGCTCGAGTGGGAGG
This sequence comes from Thinopyrum elongatum, assembly GCA_011799875.1. Classification (NCBI taxonomy): domain Eukaryota; kingdom Viridiplantae; phylum Streptophyta; class Magnoliopsida; order Poales; family Poaceae; genus Thinopyrum; species Thinopyrum elongatum. The sequence continues at coordinate 410,512,026 of CM022299.1, forward strand.
CCTGCTGAATCTATTGTTTTATCAAAACTTTTGCCTACCTGCATGTGCAGGTAGAACAGCAGCACATATATGCAGTGAAAATATATAACAGAGTCGACGGTGTTAGTAGTTGTCTAATGCTCACATGCATGTCCTTTGTATCTGTAGATTCAGAGGTACATTTGTACTTTATTATTGTTTCTTACCATTAACCTGATCATACTTGAATTATTTGTTAGATAAAATGCTCAACACCTCAATCTTATCAACAAGGGAACAAGAAAAATAAGGTGGTGCCCGGACCGGGACCACAAACACATCGACCAAAATCGGAGAGGGAGATGACATTGTAGACCTTGAGTTCCTATAAATAAGGTTTGCCAACATCATCGCCACCATGAGCAATTTCCCAAAACATTCATGATCGGACGTGGAGAGTTCGGCAATTTAACATAAGTGTTCCATTACCTCTTAAAACTGCTCACCGTGTGTTTGAGGTAACATGTAATTAAATCTACTATTGATATGATAACAGCTAAGTTGGAATTTAGCTGATGTCAACATATGGATTATTTCTAGACCAATATTGTCTTTAACAACCATGATCAAATTTAATAATTCTCCTGCAACACCACTTTATCGAACCCGATGAATATTTGCAGTGCTATTTCTCAATATCCCTTATGATGTATTGTGTACAACTATATACAAATAATATATGGAGTTGTAAAAGCAAGTGCTTTTTTGTCATACTGTTGCAACGAAGGAGTCCATGAGGTATGAGCTAAGGACATGAAAAGTTTTTCCTCCCGTTGCAATGCACGGGCATGTTTCCTAGTTATTATAACAACAACAAACTTCATCACAAAACTTTATAATAAAGCTTTATCATATAACTTCTCATGAACAAGTAACAATTCATCACAACATCGAAGTAAAAAGCATAAACCTTATTGAAAACTAACAAACTATGTTTTCAGTCAACTTTGCAACTACAATTCATCATATTTTCAGGAAGGGTCATGTATCGGAGCCTTTTGGCAAGTCCACATACTCAACCATCATTTAACCTTCTATGATTGCTAACACTCACAACATATATATGAGCAAAAAGTTTCAACCGGACACATAGAAAGATAGGGGCTTATAGTTTTGCCTCCCAACTTATTCACCTCAAGGGTGATGTCAACAATAATAACTCATGCTCACTCATATCCAACCGGGTATATGTGCCTAGATCTTTCCCCACAACATGATGCTTGCCAAAGAGAAAATAAAAAGGAATAGGGGAAACACTTTGACTCTTGCATAAAAGGTAAATACATAAAAGTAAAAGATGGGCCCTTCACAGAGGGAAGCAGAGGTTGTCATGCACTTTTTGGTTTTGTATGCACAATCTCTTAATGCAAAAGAAAGTCACGTTATATTGCCCCTTATGATAGCGACCTTTATTATGTAGTCCGTCACTTTTATTACTTTGCCATCACAAGTTCGTACAACGCTTAATTTCTCTTACACTAAAGTATCAAACACATTTAGAAGCAATTTTTATTGCCTTTTTGCACCGATGACAACTTACTTGAAGGATCTTACTCAATCCATAGGTAGGTATGGTGGACTCTCAAAACATGAGTTTGGGTTTAAGGTTTCTGGATGCACAAGTAGTATCTCTACTTAGTGCAGAATTTTGGCTAGCAAAGATATTGAGCAAGCACCACATGTTGAAGGATCTATGACAATATAACTTCTATGTGAATATGAACAAACATAAATCATTACGCTGTCTTCCTTGTCCAACGTCAACAGTTTGGCATAAGATATTTAGGGGGGCTCAGAATCATAAAAGATGTCCTAGATAGTGTATTTGCATGTGAATCTTCTCTTCCCTTATTAATTCTTTCATGAATTGTGATAATCCCCAAGTGCAAGGAATCATCGTAGCAATTCCCAAAGGTGGATGTGATAAGTATGGAGTGTCGAACCCACAAGGAGCTAAAGGTAAGATCAATATTCTCTCAAGTCCTATCTGCCACTGATACGACTCTACGTACACCGAACGTTTGCTTCCATCTAGAAACGAGAAATAAACTACGTTGTGGGTATGAAGAGGATAACTTTGCATGATATCGGAGAACTAAAATATAAAAGTAGGTGCTGTTAACATGAAGTTAGAATATATTACTATATATTCTAAATAGCGAGTGTGGAATAATGATGGGTTGGCGTGCGGAATCATCCTAGGCAATTGTTAACAAGATCAGTAGTCGTCATTGCAATTTTATATGAGGGAGAGGCATAAGCTAACATACTTTCTCTTCTTGGATCATATGCACTTATGATTGGAACTCTAGCAAGCATCCGCAACTACTAAAGATCATTAAGGTAAAACCCAACCATAGCATTAAAGCATCAAGTCCCCTTTATCCCATACGCAACAACCCCCTTACTCGGGTTTAAGCTTCTGTCACTCTAGCAACCCACTATAAGCGAATCATGAACGTATTGCAACACCCTACAGCGGGAATCCTTCACGTGTGCGCGGCACGGAAGGCACCATAGGACAGCACCAAAATAAAACATACAACTCAAACCAATATAGATCATCAATCAACCCAAAAGACAAAAGAAACTACTCAAAACATCATAGGATGGCAACACATCATTGGATCATAATATGTGGCATAAAGCACCATGTTCAAGTAGGGGATTACAGCGGGGTGCGGGAGAGTGGACCGCGTAAAAGAGATGAGGATGGTGATGTTGATGAAGACGATCACCGCGGCGATGGTTCCCCCGGTGGCACTCCGGCGCCACTGAGAGAGAGGGGGAGAGAGTCTCCCCCTTGTGCTTCCTCCTCCATGGCCTCCCCCCAAGATGGGGAGAGGTTCTCCCTTTGGTCCTTGGCCTCCATGGTGATGATGGCCCCATCCGGGATCCTCCTTTATGGCCTCCGGTGATGATGGCCCCCTCCAGCAGGGTGCCAGAGAGGGCCTAGATTGGTTTTTCGTGGCTACAGAGGCTTACGGCGGCGGAACTCCCAATCTAGGTTTCTTTCTGGGGTTTTTGGCATTTATAGGAATTTTTGGCGTCGGTCTCACGTCAAGGGGGTCCACGAGGCAGCGACAAGGAAGGAGCACCCTCCCGGAGGGGGTAGGGCGCGCCCCCTACCTTGTCGTCGCCTCGGGACTCTTCTGGTCCAACTCTTGTGCCTCAGGGTTCTCTTTTGGTCCATAAAAAATCACCGTAAATTTTCAGCCCATTCCGAGAACTTTTATTTCTGCACAAAAAACGACACCACGGTAGTTCTGCTGAAAACAGCGTCAGTCAGGGTTAGTTCTAATCAAATCATACCAAAACCATATAAAATTGTTGTAAACATGGCATGAATACTTCATAAATTATAGATACGTCGGAGACGTATCAGCATCCCCAAGCTTAATTCCTGCTCGTCCTTGAGTAGGTAAATCATAAAAGAAATAATTTATGAAGTGTGAATGCTAGCATAGTGCATAAATTTGATCAAGGATAGTTCCAAACACTTTTTCTAGCATTATTCTTTATCATAAACAGTAGCTCATCTCATAAAACTTCTCATGATAGAGTAACAAGCTATTCACATGTTAAAGTATAGACCATAAAGTTTCTTGAAAACTAACAAACTAGGCTTTTAGTCACCAAACAATTGCAATTCATCTTATTTTTAGGAAGGGTCTATGTAAGAGCTTTGATTTAGCAAATTCCACATACTCAACTATCATATAGTCTTCCATCATTGCCAACACTCAAAGCATATTTTTAGAACAAATAGCATCCGTCAAACAGAGAGGAAGATAAGGGCTTAATGCTTCGCCTCCCAACTTATTTATCATATAGATAATTGTCAACAATAATAATTCATGATCAAATATATTTGAATGGCCATATATGTTTGGATCTTTCCCCACCACATTATGCTTGCCAACTAAAGAATAGTTGAGGTTTAAATAAGAAGGAATACTATTGACTCTTGCATAAAAGTAAATACATGAAAGTAAAAGATAGGCCCTTCTCAGAGGGAAGCAGAGGTTGTCATGCGCTTTTTAATTTTGGATGTGCAAACCCTTAATGCAAAGGAACGTCACGTTGTATTGCCCTTTGTGATAGCAACCTTTATTATCCAGTCCATCGCTTTTATTCCTTTACCGTCACAAGTTTGTACAACGCTTATTTTCACTTACAATAAAAGATCATACATATTTAGGAGCAATTTTTATTGCTTTTTGCACCGATGACAGCTTACTTGAAGGATCTTATTCAATCCATAGGTAGATATGGTGGACACTCATGGCATGAAACGGGGTTTAAGGGTTTTGGATGCACAAGTAGTATCTCTACTTAGTACAAATTTTGGCTAGCAAAAGATCCTAAGCAAGCAACACATGTTAGAGGATCCATAACAATATAACTTATATGCAAATATACCCAAACATAACTCATTACGTTGTCTTCCTTGTCCATCTTCAACTAATTTTCTCAAGTTTGAAAATAATTAATGGGGCTCACAATCATAGAAGATGTCCAAGATAGTATATTTATATGTGAAATCTCTCTTCCTTCAATATTCTTTCATGAATTGTTCAAGTGACCAATGTTGAGTTTGCTAACTTTCAATAAATTTTACCACCTATACTTCTTATATGTGAATTCATTATTACCCATGGGATAAGCATATGAAGCATATATAATTTTATATTTATGATATTCAATTCATTCAACCATTTACTCATAGGATATAATTGAAGCACGAGAGTAAATGACAAAACTACTCCAGAAAGATATAAGTGAAGATCAATGAGTAGTCAAATAGTTAAATAGCCATGGGAGGACTCTCTCTCATTCAAGATTTCAGATCCAATGATTTTATTCAAACATCAAGTAAAGTGAAAATACGCTCCAAGCAAAACACATATCATGTGACGAATAAAAATATAGCTCCGAGTAAGGTATACCGATGGTTTTGAAGACGAAAGAGGGGATGCCTTCCGGGGCATCCCCAAGCTTAGGCGCTTGAGTCTTCATTGAATATTACCTTGGGGTGCCTTGGGCATTCCCAAGCTTAGGGTCTTTCCACTCCTTATTCTCCTCATATCGATATCTCACCCAAAACTTGAAAACTTCAATCACACAAAACTTAACGAAACTTCGTGAGATGGGTTAGTATGATAAAACAAATCATTCACCTTGGTACAATCAAGACAAGATTCAAAATTTTTATCACATGATACCTACTGTACCCTATCATTTCTATAATTTATATTGAGCAATATAAGCCATAGAAACTAGGAAACAAGCAAACTATGCATCGAAAATAGAATCTGTAAAAAACAGAACAGTCTGTATAGATCTGAATTAATATCACACTTATGTTACTCAAAAAATTCTTAAAAATTAGGAAAACGTAGAAACTATTTATTTAAATTAACTGTAAAAATTTCAGAATTTTTACACGTTCTAGTAAAAGATAGGAATTTAATTACTGGACGAAAAAGTTTCTGTTTTTGCGCAGAATCAAGTCAACTATCATTCACACTATCCCAAAGGCTTTACTTGGCACTTTATTGAAACAAAAGCTATAAAACATGATTAATACATTAGAAAAATTATGAGAACACATAAAAACTGTAGGGGTAAATATTGGGTTGTCTCCCAACAAGCGCTTTTCTTTAATGCCTTTTTAGTTAGGCATGATATTTTAATGATACTCTTCCAAGCCCAATTCCGATGATAATTTTATTCATACTCTAAAAGATATAAGTGAAGTTCATAGAGCATTATACAATTAATATAGATTAACCAATATCCAAGCTCAAAATATATAAGTGAAGCACACGAAGCATTCTATAAAGTCATACTCAAAAGATTTAAGTGAAGCACAAAGAGCATTCTATAAAGCCATACTCAAAAGATTTAAGTGAAGCACAAAGAGCATTCTATAAAGCCATACTCAAAAGATTTAAGTGAAGAACATGAATAATTCTATAAATAAATGAAGGACTATCTCATACTAGCATGGTGCATAAAGGAAAAGAAAAACACAAAAGACGCATATCATGTGAACAAAACAAAAACCGAGGAATACCGATAATTGTTGAAGAAGAAAGATGGGATGCCAACCGGGGCATCCCCAAGCTTAGATGCTTGAGTATCCTTGAAATATTTACTTGGGGTGCCTTGGGCATCCCCAAGCTTGAACTCTTGCCTCTCCTTATTCTTCTCATATCGATAACTCCTCGATCTTCGAACACTTCATCCACACAAAACTTAACAAAAAAACTTGTGAGATCCGTTAGTATAATAAAGCAAATCACTACCTTTAGGTACTGTTTTAAACCCATTATAATTTCATATTAGCATTATATATACTGTATTCCAACTTCACCATGGTTCATACCCCCCGATACTACCCATAGATTCATCAAAATTAGTGAACAACACATAGAAAACAGAATCTGTCAAAAACAGGACAGTCTGTAGCAATCTGAATGTTTCGTATACTGTTGTACCTCCAAAAATTATGAAAAATTAGAAAAAATTAAAAAAAATTCATATCAGTACTGTGTAAAAATTTCAGGATTTTTGCATCTTTCAGTAAAAAATGTAAATTCACGCACGACAGAAAAAGTTTCTGTTTTTGCACCGCACATACCAAACAAGCAATCTAATCATCCTAAAGGCAAATCTAGGCACATTATTTTTATAATACAATGGATATATACAAGGGGATAATTATTTTTGAGAAACTTCCATGAAACATTCTACATTATTTTCATGAGCATGAACACAAGTGTTCAAGGTCGACCCTCACTTCTCCAATGCATAACCTTCCAATCACTTCTCTTTTTGAAAAAGTGTTTAGGCATAAGAGGCAAGTAAATTTTTTGTATTTTCATTTTTAAACTTTTTTGTATGTTTCACCCACAACTAAATAAAACAAAAACAAAAGGGAAAACAAAATCTACTTAGTGAAGAAAGCAAACAAGCATACATGAGAATACCAACCCCACGCTATTGCTCCCCGGCAACGGCGCCAGAAAAGAGCTTGATAATCCCCAAGTGCAAGGAATCATCGTAGCAATTCCCAAAGGTGGAAGTGATAAGTATGGAGTGTCAAACCCACAAGGAGCTAAAGGTAAGATCAATATTCTCTCAAGTCCTATCTGCCACTGATACGACTCTACGTACACCGAACGTTTGCTTCCATCTAGAAACGAGAAATAAACTACGTTGTGGGTATGAAGAGGATAACTTTGCATGATATCGGAGAACTAAAATATAAAAGTAGGTGCTGTTAACATGAAGTTAGAATATATTACTATATACTATAAATAGCGAGTGTGGAATAATGATGGGTCGGCGTGCGGAATCATCCTAGGCAATTATTAGCAAGATCGGTAGTCGTCATTGCAATTTTATATGAGGGAGAGGCATAAGACAACATACTTTCTCTTCTTGGATCATATGCACTTATGATTGGAACTCTAGCAAGCATTCGCAACTACTAAAGATCATTAAGGTAAAACCCAACCATAGCATTAAAGCATCAAGTCCCCTTTATCCCATACGCAACAACCCCCTTACTCGGGTTTAAGCTTCTGTCACTCTAGCAACCCACTATAAGTGAATCATGAACGTATTGCAACACCCTACAGCGGGAATCCTTCACGTGTGCGCGGCACGGAAGGCACCATATGACAGCACCAAAATAAAACATACAACTCAAACCAATATAGATCATCAATAAACCCAAAAGACAAAAGAAACTACTCAAAACATCATAGGATGGCAACACATCATTGGATCATAATATGTGGCATAAAGCACCATGTTCAAGTAGGGGATTACAGCAGGGTGCGGGAGAGTGGACCGCGTAAAAGAGATAAGGATGGTGATGTTGATGAAGACGATCACGACGGCGATGGTTCCCCCGGTGGCACTCTGGCGCTACCGAGAGAGAGGGGAAGAGAGTATCCCCCTTGTGCTTCCTCCTCCATGGCCTTCCCCCTAGATGGGAAGAGGTTCTCCCTCTGGTCCTTGGCCTCCATGGTGATGATGGCCCCCTCCGGCAGGGTGCCAGAGAGGGCCTAGATTGGTTTTTCATGGCTACAGAGGCTTACGGCGGCGGAACTCCCGAGCTAGGTTTCTTTCTGGGGGTTTTGGTATTTATAGGAATTTTTGGCGTCGGTCTCACGTCAAGGGGGTCCACGAGGCAATGACAATGTAGGAGCACCCTCCCGGGAGGTAGGGCGCGCCCCCCTACCTTGTTGTCGCCTCGGGAGTCTTCTGGTCAACCTCTTGTGCTTCGGGGTTCTCTTTTGGTCGGTAAAAAATCACCGTAAATTTTCAGCCCATTCCGAGAACTTTTATTTCTGCACAAAAATCGACACCACGGTAGTTCTGCTGAAAACAGCGTCAGCTTGGGTTAGTTCTAATCAAATCATACCAAAACCATATAAAATTGTCGTAAACATGGCATGAATACTTCATAAATTATAGATACGTCGGAGATGTATCAGCATCCCCAAGCTTAATTCCTGCTCGTCCTCGAGTAGGTAAATGATAAAAGAAATAATTTATGAAGTGTGAATACTAGCATAGTGCATAAATTTGATCAAGGATAGTTCCAAACACTTTCTCTAGCATTATTCTTTATCATAAACAGTAGCTCATCTCATAAAACTTCTCATGATCAAGTAACAAGCTATTCACATGTTAAAGTATAGACCATAAAGTTTCTTGAAAACTAACAAACTAGGCTTTCAGTCACCAAACAATTGTAATTCATCTTATTTTCAGGAAGGGTCTATGTAAGAGCTTTGATTTAGCAAATTCCACATACTCAACTATCATATAGTCTTCCATGATTGCTAACACTCAAAGCATATTTTTAGAACAAATAGCATCCGTCAAACACAGAGGAAGATAGGGGCTTAATGTTTTGCCTCCCAACTTATTTATCATATAGATAATTGTCAACAATAATAATTCATGATCAAATATATTTGAATGGCCATATATGCTTGGAACTTTCCCCACCACATTATGCTTGCCAACTAAAGAATAATTGAGGTTTAAATAAGAAGGAATACTATTGACTCTTGCATAAAAGTAAATGCATGAAAGTAAAAGATAGGCCCTTCGCAGAGGGAAGTAGAGGTTGTCATGCGCTTTTTAATTTTGGATGTGCAAACCCTTAATGCAAAGGAACATCACGTTGTATTGCCCTTTGTGATAGCAACCTTTATTATGCAGTCCATCGCTTTTATTCCTTTACCATCACAAATTCGTACAACGCTTATTTTCCCTTACAATAAAAGATCATACATATTTAGGAGCAATTTTTATTGCTTTTTGCACTGATGACAACTTACTTGAAGGATCCTATTCAATCCATAGGTAGATATGGTGGACACTCATGGCATGAAACGGGGTTTAAGGGTTTTGGATGCACAAGTAGTATCTCTACTTAGTACAAAATTTTGGCTAGCAAAAGATCCTAAGCAAGCAACACATGTTAGAGGATCCATAACAATATAACTTCTATGCAAATATACCCAAACATAACTCATTACGTTGTCTTCCTTGTCGAACTTCAACTAATTTGCTCAAGTTTGAAAATAATTAATGGGGCTCACAATCATAGAAGATGCCCAAGATAGTATATTTATATGTGAAATCTCTCTTCCTTCAATATTCTTTCATGAATTGTTCAATTGACCAATGTTGAGTTTGCTAACTTTCAATAAATTTTACCACCTATACTTCTTATATGTGAATTCATTACTCCCCATGGGATAAGCATATGAAGCATATATAATTTTATATTTATGATATTCAATTCATTCAACCATTTACTCATAGGATATATGTGAAGCACGAGAGTAAATGACAAAACTACTCCAGAAAGATATAAGTGAAGATCAATGAGTAGTCAAATAGTTAAATAGCCATGGGAGGACTCTCTCTCATTCCAGATTTCAGATCCAATGATTTTATTCAAACAGCAAATAAAATGAAAATACGCTCCAAGCAAAACACATATCATGTGACGAATAAAAATATAGCTCCGAGTAAGGTATACCGATGGTTTTGAAGACGAAAGAGGGGATGCCTTCTGGGGCATCCCCAAGCTTAGGCGCTTGAGTCTTCCTTGAATATTACCTTGGGGTGCCTTGGGCATCCCCAAGGTTAGGTTCTTTCCACTCCTTATTCTCCTCATATCGATATCTCACCCAAAACTTGAAAACTTCAATCAGACAAAACTTAACGGAACTTCGTGAGATGGGTTAGTACGATAAAACAAATCATTCACTTTGGTACTGTCAAGACAAGATTCAAATTTTTTATCATATGATACCTACTGTACCCTATCATTTCTACAATTTATATTTAGCAATATAAGCCATAGAAACTAGGAAACAAGCAAACTATGCATCGAAAACAGAATCTGTCAAAAACAGAACAGTCTATAAAGATCTGAATTAAGCTCATACTTCTGTTATTCCAAAAATTCTGAAAAATTAGGAAAACGTGGAAAATTTGTATGTAAATAACTGTAAAAATATCAGAATTTTTCGACGTTCCAGTAATAGATAGGAATTTCTGTACTGGACGCAAAAGTTTCTGTTTTTGCACAGAATCAAGTCAACTATCATTCACACTATCCCAAAGGCTTTACTTGGCACTTTATTGAAACAAAAGCTATAAAACATGATTACTACAGTAGCAAAATTATGATAACACTTAAAAACTGTAGGGGTAAATATTGGGTTGTCTCCTAACAAGCGCTTTTCTTTAATGCCTTTTTAGCTAGGCATGATATTTTAATGATACTCTTCCAAGCCCAATTCCGATGATAATTTCATTCATACTCGAAAAGATATAAGTGAAGTTCATAGAGCATTCTACAATTAATATAGGTTGACCAATATTCAAGCTCAAAATATATAAGTGAAGCACATGAAGCATTCTATAAAGTCATACTCAAAAGATTTAAGTGAAACACAAAAAGCATTCTATAAAGTCATACTCAAAAGATTTAAGTGAAGCACAAAGAGCATTCTATAAAGCCATACTCAAAAGATCCATGGGTGATGGGAGCTCTAGCCATCACGGGTAAACTTCGCAAGGAAATAATGGATCTTAAGCAGCAAAATAATAAGCTCGAGGAGGAGAATCGCATCTTAAGAGGCATGATCGCCAAGAATATCACATCGCCACTTCCGAAGAAAGAGACATAAATACATGGGTATGGGCACTCCCCTTGGCAACTGCCAAGCTTGGGGGAGTTGCCCCGGTATCGTATCACCCTCACACCTTTACTTCTATCATTTTTCTTAGTTCAATCCTTTTGGTTATATCTTGATCTAGTAGAATAAAGTTTTAGTATGATCTAGCTTTGAGTTTTGCTTTATGTTCTATCTATGTAATTGAGTCCGTGAGCTATATATAATAAAGAGTAGTTTTGAGTTGAGGCATTTGCTTTCTTGCTATGATCTTGAGGGAATAAAAATAAGAGAAAGAAATAAATGGAAATAAAGAGATCATATATTGATCTTATGGAGAGTAATGACTTCACATATAAAGAGTATGATGAATAAAATTTGTTGGGAGTTGACAAACATAGTTTTGGTCATTGTTGCAATTAATAGGAAGTAATAGAAATTATGCTACTACTGAAAAAGAATTTTTAGCAGTTGTCTTTGCTTGTGATAAGTTCAGATCTTATATTGTTGATTCCAAACTAACGGTTCACACTGATCATGCTGCTATTAAATATCTTATGGAAAAGAAAGATGCTAAACCTAGACTTATTAGATGGGTTATCTTGCTAAAAGAATTTGATTTGCATATTATTGATAGAAAGGGAGCTGAGAACCCCGTTGCAGACAACTTGTCTAGGTTAGAAAATGTTCTTGATGACCCACTACCTATTGATGATAGCTTTCCTGATGAACAATTAGCTGTCATAAATGCTTCTCGTAATACTCTGTGGTATGCTGATTATGCTAATTACATTGTTGCTAAATTTATACCACCTAGTTTCACATACTAGCAAAAGAAAAAGTTTTTCTATGATTTAAGACATTACTTTTGGGATGACCCACATCTTTATAAAGAAGGCGTAGATGGTGTTATTAGACGTTGTGTACCTGAGCATGAACAGGAACAGATCCTACGCAAGTGCCACTCCGAGTCTTACGGAGGACACCACGCTGGAGATAGAACTGCACACAAGGTATTACAATCCGGTTTTTATTGTCCTACTCTCTTCAAGGATGCTCATAAGTTTGTCTTGTCTTGTGATGAATGTCAAAGAATTGGTAATATTAGTAGACGTCAGGAAATGCCTATGAATTATTCACTTGTTATTGAACCATTTGATGTTTGGGGCTTTGATTATATGGGACCTTTTCCTTCCTCTAATGGGTATACACATATTTTAGTTGCTGTTGATTATGTTACTAAGTGGGTAGAAGCTATTCCAACTAGTAGTGCTGATCATAACACCTCTATTAAGATGCTTAAAGAAGTTATTTTTCCAAGGTTTGGAGTCCCTAGATATTTGATGACTGATGGTGGTTCATATTTTATTCATGGTGCTTTCCGTAAAATGCTTGCTAAATATGATGTTAACCATAGAATTGCATCTCCATATCATCCTCAGTCTAGTGGTCAAGTAGAATTGAGCAATAGAGAGATTAAATTGATTTTGCAAAAGACTGTTAATAAATCTAGAAAGAATTGGTCTAAGAAACTTGATGATGCATTATGGGCTTATAGAACTGCTTATAAAAACCCAATGGGTATGTCTCCATATAAAATGGTTTATGGAAAGGCTTGTCACTTACCTCTTGAACTAGAACATAAAGCTTATTGGGCTATTAAAGAGCTCAACTATGATTTCAAACTTGCCGGTGAGAAGAGGTTATTTGACATAAGCTCGCTTGATGAATGAAAAACCCAAGCCTATGAGAATGCCAAGTTGTTTAAAGAAAAAGTTAAAAGATGGCATGATAAAAGGATACAAAAGCGTGAGTTTAATGTAGGTGATCATGTTTTGCTATACAACTCTCGTTTAAGATTTTTTGCAGGAAAGCCTCTCTCTAAATGGGAAGGTCCTTACATTATCGAAGAGGTCTATCATTCCGGTGCCATTAAGATCAACAACGCCGAAGGTGGTAAATGGTCAAAGAATCAAACATTATATCTCAGGTACTCCCATAAATGTTGAGACCAATATAATTAATACCCTAAAGCCGGAGGAGTACATAAGGGATACTTTCCAGAACGTTTCAGACTCTGAAAAGAAATAGGTATGTGGTACGGTAAGTAAACCGACTCCAAAACTGTTATAATAGCAATTTTTCTCCGTTTTGGAATATTTAAAAAATTTAGGAAAATTAAAAGTAGTCCAAAAGTTGCACAAGGAGACCACAAGGGTGGAGGGCGCGCCCTACCCCCTGGGCGCGCCCCCTGCCTTGTGGCCCCGCGTGTGCTCTCCGGACTCCGTTTCTTCCATAATACTTCTTTTGGTCGGTAAAAAATCATTATATAATCTCCCGAAGGTTTTGACCACAGAACCATGTCAAAATCCCCTGTTTTCGTTTTTAGTTGTTTCAGTTGCAGATTTGGAGCAAGATGTCTTCGCAAGAGTCGGTCGAAGAGAGTCGTGTCTCTCATCCGACACCGGGGCCAAAAGCAAACAGCGAAGCCGACCACTTCGGGCAATCAACGGAGGAAGAGGTGGAGGCTGACTTGAAAAGGGTGGATGCCATGGAGGAGGATCAAGAAGTTACCTCTCGTCTTCAAGCTAGATTCATGCTGGAGGAACTTCAGAGCTCAGCAATTCCAAATTCGGTCATTCCTCCCAATGCTAGATTTCTCTCTTATGAAAATATGAAAAAGCGTGTTGCCTTCTCCCCCGCAGCTATGAAACATCCATGGGTGATGGGAGCTCTAGCCGTCACGGGTAAACTTTGCAAGGAAATAATGGATCTTAAGCAGCAAAATAATAAGCTCGAGGAGGAGAATCGCATCCTAAGAGGCATCATCGCCAAGAATATCACATCGCCACCTCCGAAGAAAGAGACAAAAATACATGGGTATGGGCACTCCCCTTGGCAACTGCCAAGCTTGGGGGAGTTGCCCCGGTATCGTATCACCATCAGACCTTTACTTCTATCATTTTTCTTAGTTCGATCCTTTTGGTTATATCTTGATCTAGTAGAATAAAGTTTTAGTATGATCTAGCTTTGAGTTTTGCTTTATGTTCTATCTATGTAATCGAGTCCGTGAGCTATATATAATAAAGAGTAGTTTTGAGTTGAGGGCTTTGCTTTCTTGCTATGATCTTGAGGGAATAAAAATAAGAGAAAGAAATAAAAGGAAATAAAGAGATCATATATTGATCTTATGGAGAGTAATGACTTCACATATAAAGAGTATGATGAATAAAATTTGTTGGGAGTTGACAAGCATTTTTTTTCGCGAATACGCAAAGATTGCGTATCATTTCATTGATAGGTAGAAAAGAACATTACAAAGAAAGAACATTACATAGAGATGGAAGGAGTACACCACACCAAAATGTGGGAAAACAGAAAAGAAACAACACAACCCAAAACTGGCCTAGCTCGAACTCCAACCTAGAAAGGTGAGGAGACTGTTGGGGAACGTAGCAGAATTTTAAAATTTTCTACGCATCACCAAGATCAATCTATGGAGTCATCTAGCAACGAGTGAGAGGGGAGTGTATCTACATACCCTTGTAGATCGCGAGCGGAAGCATTCAAGAGAACGGGGTTGATGGAGTCGTACTCGTCGTGATCCAAATCACCGATGACCGAGCGCCGAACAGACGGCACCTCCGCGTTCAACACACGTACGGAGCAGAGACGTCTCCTCCTTCTTGATCCAGCAAGGGGGGAGGAGAGGTTGATGGAGATCCAGCAGCACGACGGTGTGGTGGTGGAAGCAGCGGGATTTCAGCAGGGCTTCGCCAAGCGCTACTGGAGGAGGAAGAGGTGTCACGGGAGGGAGAGGGAGGCGCCAGGGGCTGAGCTGTTTCTCCCATGCACCTCCCCACTATATATAGGGGTGGAGGGGGCTGGTTTCTTGCCCTCCAAGTCCATTGGGGCATTGGCAAAGGTGGAAGGAAAGAAATCCCATCCTTTCCCTTCCCCACCGATTGTTATCCCCCTTTTTTAGGGATCTTGATCTTATCCCTTCAGGATATGATCTTATTCCTTCTAAGGGGAAATCTTGGTGCGCCTTGACTAGGGGTGTGGGGCCTTGCCCCCACTACCCACGTTCATGTGGGTCCCCCCATGCAGGTGGGCCCCACTCCGGAACCTTCTAGAACCTTCTCGGTACAATACCGAAAAATCCCGAACATTTTCCGGTGGCCAAAATAGGACTTCCCATATATAAATCTTTACCTCCGGACCATTCCGGAACTCCTCGTGACGTCCAGGATCTCATCCGAGACTCCGAACAACCTTCGGGTTACCGCATACTAATATCTCTATAACCCTAGCGTCACCGAACCTTAAGTGTGTAGACCCTACGGGTTCGGGAGACACGCAGACATGACCGAGACGACTCTCCGGTCAATAACCAACAGCGGGATCTGGATACCCATGTTGGCTCCCACATGCTCCTCGATGATCTCATCGGATGAACCACGATGTCGAGGATTCAATCAATCCCGTACGCAATTCACTTTGTCTATCGGTACGATACTTGCCCGAGATTCGATCGTCGGTATCTCGATACCTTGTTCAATCTCGTTACCGGCAAGTCTCTTTACTCGTTTCCGTAACACATCATCCCGTGAACAACTCCTTGATCACATTGAGCTCATTATGATGATGTCCTACCGAGTGGGCCCAGAGGTACCTCTCCGTTACATGGAGTGACAAATCCCAGTCTCGATTCGTGCCAACCCAACAGATACTTTCGGAGATACCCGTAGTGCACCTTTATAGCCACCCAGTTACGTTGTGACGTTTGGTGCACCCAAAGCACTCCTACGGTATCCGGGAGTTGCTCAATCTCATGGTCTAAGGAAAAGTTACTTGACATTGGAAAAGCTTTAGCAAACGAACTACACGATCTAGTGCTAGGCTTAGGATTGGGTCTTGTCCATCACATCATTCTCCTAATGATGTGATCCCGTTATCAATGACATCCAATGTCCATGGTCAGGAAACCGTAACCATCTATTGATCAACGAGCTAGTCAACTAGAGGCTTACTAGGGACATGTTGTGGTCTATGTATTCACACATGTATTACGATTTCCGGATAACACAATTATAGCATGAATAACAGACAATTATCATGAACAAGGAAATATAATAATAACCATTTTATTATTGCCTCTAGGGCATATTTCCAACAGTCTCCCACTTGCACTAGAGTCAATAATCTAGTTACATTGTGATGAATCGAACACCCATAGAGTACTGGTGTTGATACCACTGTTGGGGAACGTAGCAGAATTTTAAAATTTTCTACGCATCACCAAGATCAATCTATGGAGTCATCTAGCAACGAGTGAGAGGGGAGTGTATCTACATACCCTTGTAGATCGCGAGCGGAAGCGTTCAAGAGAACGGGGTTGATGGAGTCGTACTCGTCGTGATCCAAATCACCGATGACCGAGCGCCGAACGGACGGCACCTCCGCGTTCAACACACGTACGGAGCAGAGACGTCTCCTCCTTCTTGATCCAGCAAGGGGGGAGGAGAGGTTGATGGAGATCCAGCAGCACGACGGTGTGGTGGTGGAAGCAGCGGGATTTCAGCAGGGCTTCGCCAAGCGCTACTGGAGGAGGAAGAGGTGTCACGGGAGGGAGAGGGAGGCGCCAGGGGCTGAGCTCTTTCTCCCATGCACCTCCCCACTATATATAGGGGTGGAGGGGGCTGGTTTCTTGCCCTCCAAGTCCATTGGGGCGTTGGCAAAGGTGGAAGGAAAGAAATCCCATCCTTTCCCTTCCCCACCGATTGTTATCCCCCTTTTTTTAGGGATCTTGATCTTATCCCTTCGGGATATGATCTTATTCCTTCTAAGGGGGAATCTTGGTGCGCCTTGACTAGGGGTGTGGGGCCTTGCCCCCACTACCCACGTTCATGTGGGTCCCCCCATGCAGGTGGGCCCCACTCCGGAACCTTCTAGAACCTTCTCGGTACAATACCGAAAAATCCCGAACATTTTCCGGTGGCCAAAATAGGACTTCCCATATATAAATCTTTACCTCCGGACCATTCCGGAACTCCTCGTGACGTCCAGGATCTCATCCGAGACTCCGAACAACCTTCGGGTTACCGCATACTAATATCTCTATAACCCTAGCGTCACCGAACCTTAAGTGTGTAGACCCTACGGGTTCGGGAGACACGCGGACATGACCGAGACGACTCTCCGGTCAATAACCAACAGCGGGATCTGGATACCCATGTTGGCACCCACATGCTCCTCGATGATCTCATCGGATGAACCACGATGTCGAGGATTCAATCAATCCCGTACGCAATTCCCTTTGTCTATCGGTACGATACTTGCCCGAGATTCGATCGTCGGTATCTCGATACCTTGTTCAATCTCGTTACCGGTAAGTCTCTTTACTCGTTTCCGTAACACATCATCCCGTGAACAACTCCTTGATCACATTGAGCTCATTATGATGATGTCCTACCGAGTGGGCCCAGAGGTACCTCTCCGTTACATGGAGTGACAAATCCCAGTCTCGATTCGTGCCAACCCAACAGATACTTTCGGAGATACCCGTAGTGCACCTTTATAGCCACCCAGTTACGTTGTGACGTTTGGTGCACCCAAAGCACTCCTACGGTATCCGGGAGTTGCACAATCTCATGGTCTAAGGAAAAGTTACTTGACATTGGAAAAGCTTTAGCAAACGAACTACACGATCTAGTGCTAGGCTTAGGATTGGGTCTTGTCCATCACATCATTCTCCTAATGATGTGATCCCGTTATCAATGACATCCAATGTCCATGGTCAGGAAACCGTAACCATCTATTGATCAACGAGCTAGTCAACTAGAGGCTTACTAGGGACATGTTGTGGTCTATGTATTCACACATGTATTACGATTTCCGGATAACACAATTATAGCATGAATAACAGACAATTATCATGAACATGGAAATATAATAATAACCATTTTATTATTGCCTCTAGGGCATATTTCCAACAGAGACAAGACACAAGACAACAAGGCCGCGTCACGACCAACGTGAGGCACCCACAACACATGGCTATGACTCAAGAGCCGACCGGATCAACGTACCCCCCATCAGAAGCGCTTAGAAGAGTCGGCAAGTGGGTTGCAGGACACGGCTGAGCCTGAGGAAGGAACCATGGAGGAAGAGCCGACGATGTCGTACATTGCGCCCCGGATGCCCATGCCTGGAGAAGCACCCACACCAAGCACGACACCCGACAACTCCAAATCAAAAACCTGGGACACCACGAGCAGCCAAGACAGCACCTTAATGAAGGTGACGGCGTTGAGACGCCGCTGCCGTCCGATCTAGAGAACCGGATCTAGAGTTTCCCCCGTTGCTCGAAGAGGGGCACGGATAAGGCCATGGCAGCGCCTTCAGGAAGGAGACGGCACCCGCAGGTGTCGCCGCTGCCAGCACATCTATGCAGGGATTTCGCACCGGCCTAACCGAACAATCCCAATGCCGCAGGAAGATTCGGAGATGTAGGAACCACCGCTGGCTGGAGCCACTACTGCAGGGAGGCAAGCTCCACCCATCGTCGAATAGAGGAGACACCGGGCACCGCTGAACCCACCACCAACCGCAATCCCGCTACACACACAAGAGCCGCCACTGCCCAGAACCGCCGCCACCAGCCAGCCTGAGAGAGAACGAGGCATGCCTGGACCAAGCCACCGGGAGAGAAGAGGCCGGTGGACCTGGCTGCAACAAGTGCCGGGGGACAGGGTCCGGCCAAGGTAGAGCAGCCGAAGATTGGACGCGAGGGGGGGGGAGGGGAACCGACACCCCCCGCCCCCCGCGTCGTCTCCCTGGAGGCGGCTCGGGCGGGAACACTAGCTGCCGCCGCCGGCGCGCCGCCCTCCCCACCTTCCCTCGCCGCCGCCGGCAAACATCGCCGGGCAAAGCCCGCCGGCGGCCGGTGGCGGCGGGATCCATTCCCTCGCGCTCGGGCCTCTGCTCGCCACCCCCCGCCCCCTCCCCCCCGCGCGCTGGATCTCGTGGTGGCCGCGGGCTGTGCTGCAGGGGCTGCCGCCGGTGGTCCTCTCCCCCACGAATCGGTTCCCGTGCTCCGGGCCTTGACCTCCCCCGCGCCTCGGGGAGTTGACAAACATAGTTTTGATCATTGTTGCAATTAGTAGGAAGTAATAAAGAAAGAGAGGTTTCACATATAAATATACTATCTTGGACATCTTTTGTAATTGTGAGCACTCATTAAAATATGACATGCTAAAAGGTTGAGGTTGGACAAGGAAGACAACATAATGGTTTATGATTTCTTATATCCGAATAGAGGTTATATTGTCATGGATCCTCCAACATGTTGAGCTTGCCTTTCCCTCTCATGCTAGCCAAATTCTTTGCACCAAGTAGAGGTACTACTTGTGCTTCCAAACATCCCTTAAACCAGTTTGCCATGAGAGTCCACTATACCTACCTATGGATTGAGTAAGATCCTTCAAGTAAGTTGTCATCGGTGCAAGCAATAAAAATTGCTCTCTAAATATGTATGATCTATTAGTGTGAAGAAAATAAGCTTTATACGAACTTGTGATATGGAAGAAATAAAAGCGACGGACTGCATAATAAAGTTCTTTATCACAAGCGGCAATATAAAGTGACGTTCTTTTGCATTAATATTTTGTGCATCCAACCATAAAAGTGCATGACAACCTCTGCTTCCCTCTGCGAAGGGCCTATCTTTTACTTTTATCTTCTACCCTTATACAAGAGTCATGGTGATCTTCACCTTTCCTTTTTACACCTTTTTCCTTTTGGCAAGCACTGTGTGTTGGAGAAAGATCCAGATATATATATCCACTCGGATGTAGGTCATCATAAAGTATTATTGTTGACATTACCCTTGAGGTAAAAGGTTGGGAGGCGAAACTATAAGCCCCTATATTTCTCTGTGTCCGACTGAAACTTTGAACCCATAAGTATCGCATGAGTGTTAGCAATTGTGAAAGACTAGATGATAGTTGAGTATGTGGACTTGCTGAAAAGATCTTAAATTGACTCTTTTCGATGTTATGATAAATTGCAATTGCTTCAATGACTGAGATCATAGTTTGTTGGTTTTCAATGAAGTTCTTGATTCATACTTTACCTTGTGAACGAATTGTTACTTTAGCATAAGAAGTTATATGACATTATATGTTGTTGTTCTAAAGATGATCATGATGCCCTCATGTCCGTATTTTATTTTATTTTATCGACACCTCTATCTCTAAACATGTGGACATATTTTTCGATTTCGGCTTTCGCTTGAGGACAAGCGAGGTCTAAGCTTGGGGGAGGTGATACGTCCATTTTACATCATGCTTTTATATCAATATTTATTGCATTATGGGCTGTTGTTACACATTATATCACAATACTTATGCCTTTTCTCTCTTATTTTACAGGATTTACATGAAGAGGGAGAATGCCGACAGCTGGAATTCTGGGCTGGAAAAGGAGCAAATATTAGAGACCTATTCTGCACAACTCCAAAAGTCCTGAAACTTCACGGAGAGTCATTTTGGAATTAATAAAAAATATTGGGCGAAGAAAGCACCAGAGGGGGGCCACCAGCCATCCACAAGGGTGGAGGGCGCGCCCTACCCCCCTGGGCGTGCCCCCTGCCCTGTGGGCCACCTGGCAGGCCCCCGATGCCCATCTTCTGCTATATGGTGTGTTTTGACCTGGAAAAAATCAAGAAGAAGGTTTCGGGACGAAGCACCATTGTCTCGAGGCGGAACTTGGGCAGAACCAATCTAGGGCTCCGGTAGAGCTGTTTTGCCGAGGAAACTTCCCTCCGGGAGGGGGAAATCGAATCCATCGTCATCACCAAAGATCCTCTCATTGAGAGGGGGTCAATCTCCATCAACATCTTCACCAGCACCATCTCCTCTCAAACCCTAGTTCATCTCTTGTATCCGATCTTTGTCTCAAAACCTCAGATTGGTACCTGTGGGTTGCTAGTAGTGTTGATTACTCCTTATAGTTGATGCTAGTTGGTTTATTCAGTGGAAGATCATATGTTCAGATCCTTAATGATAATTAATACTCCTCTGATTATGAACATGAATATGCTTTGTGAGTAGTTACGTTTGTTCCTGAGGACATGGGAGAAGTCTTGTTATAAGTAATCATGTGAATTTGGTATTCGTTCGGTATTTTGATGAGATGTATGTTGTCTTTCCTCTAGTGGTGTTATGTGAACATTGACTACATGACACTTCACCATGATTTGGGCCTAGGGGAAGGCATTGGGAAGTAATAAGTAGATGATGGGTTGCTAGAGTGACAGAAGCTTAAACCCTAGTTTATGCGTTGCTTCGTAAGGGGTTGATTTGGATCCATATGTTTCATGCTATGGTTAGATTTATCTTAATTCTTCTTTCGTAGTTGCGGATGCTTGCGAGAGGGGTTAATCATAAGTGGGAGACTTGTCCAAGGAAGGGAAGCACCCGAGCACTGGTCCACCCACATATCAAATTATCAAAGTAATGAACGTGAATCATATGAGCATGATGAAAACTAACTTTACAACAATTCCCATGTGTCCTCGGGAGCACTTTGCTTTATATAAGAGTTCATCTAGGCTTGTCCTTTGCTACAAAAAGGATTGGGCCACTTTGCTGCACCTTATTTACTTTTGTTACTTGTTACCCATTACGAATTATCTTATCACACAACTATCTGTTACCGATAATTTCAGTGCTTGCAGAGAATACCTTGCTGAAAACCGCTTGTCATTTCCTTCTGCTCCTCGTTGGGTTCGACACACTTACTTATCGAAAGGACTACAATAGATCCCCTATACTTGTGGGTCATCAATAGGCAAGTTGTGTTTAAGGATAGGTCGTTGTTCAAAGAATATTTTATCTATTTCATTTCTTTCACGCAATTGCATATCATTCTCATGGTCTAGCAAGTATTGTTCTAAAGGATCAGTAGGAGGTACGGCAATAGAAGCAAGACCAATTATTTCATCTTTACTAGGTGGTTCTTTATCATGTGGTTGTCTACAAAACTTAGAGAAATTAAACTCATGAGACACATCACCAAAACTAACACTGACAGTTTCTTTCTCACAATCTATCTTAGCATTGACAGTGTTCAAGAAAGGTCTACCAAAAATTATGGGACAAAAGTCATCTTGTGGGGAACCAAGAACTAGAAAATCAGTAGGGTATTTTATTTTTCCCACACAAGACTTCAATATCTCTAACAATCCCAAGTGGTGTGATGGTGTCTCTAGTTGCAAGTTTAATAGTAACATCTATGTCTTATATTTAAGCGGGTGCTATGTCATTCATAATTTTTTGGTATAAGATAAAAGGAATAGCACTCACACTAGCATCTAATTCACATAAACCATGATAACAATGATCTCCTATTTTAATTGAGATGACAGGCATGCCAACAACAGGTCTATGTTTATCTTTTTCATCGGGTTTGGCAATTCTAGCACCTTCATCACAGAAGTAAATAACATGCCCATCAATATTATCGACCAAGAGACCTTTAACCATAGCAACACTAGGGTCTACTTTAATTTGTTCAGAGGGTTTAGGTGCTTTAATATTACTTTTCCGAACCACTGTTGATACCTTAGCATGTTCCTTTATCCTAACAGGGAAATGTGGTTTTTCAATATAAGCAGTAGGCACAACTAGATCAACATTGTAAATAATAATTTCATCTTTAGCAATAACTGGTTCTTTAATTTCTTCTTTAATAGGGGGATGATATTTCAACCACTTCTCCTTAGGGATATCAACATCAGTAGCAAATGATTCACAAAAAGAGGCTACTATCTCAGAGTCAAGTCAATATTTAGTGCTAAACTTGTGAAAAGCATCAGTATTCATAAAAGATTTAAAACAATCAAACTCAAGCCTAATGCCTGTCTCTTTACCTTCGTCGAGTTCCCAATCTTTAGAGTTGCATTTAATTCTTTCTAGAAGATCCCACCTGAATTCAATAGTCTTGTTCATAAAAGAACCAGTACAAGAAGTATCGAGCATGGATTGATCATTACGAGAAAGCCGAGCATAAAAATTCTGAATAATAATTTCTCTTGAGAGCTCATGGTTGGGGCATGAATATAACATTGATTTAAGCCTGCCCCAAGCTAGAACGATACTTTCTCCTTCACGAGGCCAAAATTTATATATATAATTCTGATCACGATGAACTACATGCATAGAATATATTTTTTGATGAAATTCCAATTTCAAGCGATTCCAGTTCCAAGATCCAATATCATCGCATAGCCTATACCATATCAATGCTTTTCCCACCAAAGATAAAGGGAAAACCTTCTTCTTAACTTCATCTCCGGGTAAACCTGCAAGCTTAAACAATCCACGAATTTCATCGACATGTATCAAATGCACATCGGGATGTTTCGTTTCGTCTCCTGCATAAGTATTAGCTAGCAGTTGTTCTATCATACCCGAAGGAATTTCATAACTAATATTTTAAGTAGGTGCAGTAGGTTGAGGGGCAACTCTTTGTGTTTTTGCTTGAGGTGAAGATACCCAGAACAAACCCCTCAAAGGATTGTTTTCCATAGTAACAAGTGACAATAAATTTCAGCACGTAACATAAATTTTTCCTTGCCGATTTCCACTTACCAAGAGCGCTTCACTCCCCGGCAACGGCGCCAGAAAAGAGTCTTGATGACCCACAAGTATAGGGGATCAATCGTAGTCCTTCCGATATGTAAGAGTGTCGAACCCAATGAGGAGCAGAAGGAAATGACAAGTGGTTTTCAGCAAGGTAATTTCTGCAAGCACTGAAATTATCGGTAATAGGTAGTTTGATAGCAAGATAATTTGTAACAAGCAAGTAACAGTAATGGTAAATAAAGTGCGGCAAGGTAGCCCAATCCTTTGTATGGCAAAGGACAGGCCAAAACGGTCTTAGATAATAAGCAAAGCGTTCTTGAGGGCACACGGGAATTTCATCTAGTCACTTTCATCATGTTTAGTTGATTCGCGTTCGCTACTTTGATAATTTGATATGTGGGTGCACCAGTGCTTGGGTGTTGTTCTTACTTGAACAAGCCTCCCACTTATGATTAACCCCCTCGCAAGCATCTGCAACTACGAAAGAAGTATTAAGATAAAATCTAACCATAGCATTAAACATATGGATCCAAATCAGTCCCTTACGGAATAGCGCATAAACTAGGGTTTAAGCCTCTATCACTCTAGCAACCCATCATCTAATAACTACTCTACAATGCATTCTATTAGGCCCAAAGATGGTGAAGTGTCATGTAGTCGACGTTCACATAACACCACTAAGGGAATCACAACATACATATCATCAAAATATCGAACACATATCAAATTCACATGATTACTTGCAACATGAATTCTCCCGTGGCCTCAAGAACAAAGGTAACTACTCACAAATAATATTCATGCTCAAGATCAGAGGGATATTAAATAGCATAATGGATCTGAACATATAATATTCCTCCAAATAAACCATATAGCATCAACTACAAGATGTAATCAACACTACTAGTCACCCACAGGTACCAATCTGAGGTTCTGGTACAAAGATTGAACATAAGAGATGAACTAGGGTTTGAGATGAGATGGTGCTATTGAAGATGTTGATGGAGATTGGCCTCCCAAAGATGAGAGGGTTGTTGGTGACGACGATGGCTTCGATTTCCCCCTCCGGGAGGGAAGTTCCCCCAGCGAAATCGCTCCACCGGAGGGCAAAAGTGCTCCTGCCCAAGTTCCGCCTTGAGACGGCGGCGCTCCATCCCAAAAGTCCTCTCCTTTTTTTTTCTAGGTCAAAAGACCTTATATAGCAGAAGATGGGCACGGAAGGTGGGCCAGGGTGCCCACCTCCCACCAATGCGCGCCTGGAGGGGTTGGCATGCCCTGGTGTCTTGTGGGCACCTAGCAGCCCCCTCTGGTAGTTCTTTTCTCCAATATTTATTAAATTTTCCAAAATAATTCTCCGTAAAATTTCAGCTCATTTGGAGATGTGCATAATAGGTATCTCTGACATAGCTTTTTTAGGTCCATAATTCCAGCTGCCGGTATTCTCCCTCTTTGTGTAAACCTTGCATATTATGAGAGAAAAGGCATTAGAGTTACTCCATAAAGTGTTATTATGCATAAAAATATTATAAACAACTGTAGGAAAACATGATGCAAAATGGACGTATCAGCGACGCACCCCTTCCAGCGTCGTCTGTGGATGTTGTGAACATCTGGCAGGCACGTTCTGATGACTACTCGATAGTTTAGTGCGCCATGCTTTACGGCTTAGAAGCAGGGCTCCAAAGACGTTTTGAGCACCATAGAGCATATGAGATGTTCCAGGAGCTAAAATTGGTATTTCAAGCTCATGCCCGGTTCGAGAGGTATGACATCTTCGACAAGTTCTTTAGCTGTAAAATGGAGGAGAACAGTTCTGTTAGTGAGCATATACTCAGAATGTCTGGGTTGCATAACCGCTTGACTCAGTTGGGAGTTAATCTTACAGATGAGTCGGTTATTGACAGAATTCTCCAATCAGTGCCACCAAGCTATAAGGGCTTTGTGATGAACTATAATATGCAAGGGATGGAGAAAACACTTCCCGAGCTCTTAGCAAAGCTTAAGGCCGTGGAGGTAGAAATCAAGAAGGAGCATCAAGTGTTGATGGTTAAAAAGACCACTAGTTTCAAGAAAGGCAAGGGAAAGAAAGGGAACTTCAAGAAGAACGATAAAACAGTCACCGCTCCCGTGAAGAAACCCAAGGCTGGACCCAAACCTGAGACTGAGTGCTTCTACTGCAAGGGGGATGGTCACTGGAAGCGGAACTGCCCCAAGTACTTGGCAGATAAGAAGGCTGGCAACATCAACAAAGGTATATTTGATATACATGTTATTGATGTGTACCTTACTAGTGCTCGTAGTAGCGCCTTGGTATCTGATACTGGTTTGGTTGCTCATATTTGTAACTCGAAACAGGAGTTGCGGATTAAACGAAGACTGGCTAAGGACGAGGTACGATGCGCGTCAGAAATGGTTCCAAGGTTGATGTGATTGCCGTCGGCACGCTACCTCTACATCTACCTTTGGGATTAGTTTTAAACCTAAATAATTGTTATTTGGTGCCTACGTTGAGCATGAACATTATATCTGGATATTGTTTATTTGCGAGACGGTTCTTTATTTAAGTAAGAGAATAATGGTTGTTCTATTTATATGAGTAATATCTTTTATGGTCATGCACCCCTTGTGAATGGTTTATTCTTGTTGAATCTCGATCGTAGTGATACACATAATCATAATGTTGATGCCAAAAGATGTGATAACCCACAAGTATAGGGGATCACAATAGTTTTTGAGGGTAGAGTATTCAACCCAAATTTATAGATTAAACACAAGGGGAGCCAAAGAATACTTGTAAGTATTAGCAGCTGAGTTGTCAATTCAACCACACCTGGAGATTAATTATCTGGAACAATATGATCAGTAGCATAGTAATATGATAGTTTTGATAGCAGTGATGATAGTAACAGTAACAGTAACAGTGATAGCAATGATTTTGTAGCAAGTGTAACAGTAACAGCAGCAGTTGTAACTTAGCAAGAACAATATATGGAAAATTCGTAGGCATTGGATCGGTGAATTCGTTGGATGATATTCATCATATAAAAGTCATAACCTAGGGCGATATGGCACTAGCTCTAGTTCATAAATATAATGTAGGCATGTATTCCGTAAATAGTCATACATGCTTATGGAAAGAACTTGCATGACATCTTTTGTCCTACCCTCCCATGGCAGCGGGGTCCATAAGGAAACTAAGGGATATTAAGGCCTCCTTTTAATAGAGAACCGGAACAAAGCATTAACACATAGTGAATACATGAACTCCTCAAACTACGGTCATCACTGGAAAGTATCCCGATTACTGTCACACCGGGGTTTACGGATCATAACACGTAATAGGTGAATATGACTTGCAAGATCGGATCTAGAACATAGATATAATGGTGATAACATAAACGGTTCAGATCTAAAATCATTGCACCCGGGCCCAAAGTGACAAGCATTAAGTATGGCAAAGTCATAACAACATCAATCTCAGAACATAATGGATACTAGGGATCAAGCCCTAACAAAACTAACTCGATTACATGATGAATCTCATCCAACTCCTCACCGACCAGCGAGCCTATGAAGGAATTACTCATTCCCGGTGGGGAGCATCATGGTATTGGCGATGGAGAAGGGTTGGTGATGACGAAGATCGAAGATCCTCCTCTCCGGAGCCCCAAACGGACTCCAGATCTGGCCTCCTGATGAAGAGCAGGAGGTGGCGGCGGCTCCGTATCGTGAAACGCGATAATTCTTTCTCCCTGGTTTTTTCTCCAAAAATAGGATTTTATAGCGTCGGAGTCAGGGTCTGCAGGGCCACCAGGTGGGCACAACCCACCTAGGCGCGCCCTGGTGGGTTGTGCTCACCCCGGGGCCCCCCTCCAGTGGTTCTTGGCTCCAGTATTTTTCTTTTATTCCATAAAAATTCTCCAAAAAGTTTCGTTCCATTCCGAGAACTTTTATTTCTGCACAAAAACAACACCATGGTAGTTCTGCTGAAAACATCGTCAGTCCGGGTTAGTTTCATTCAAATCATGCAAATTAGAGTCCAAAACAAGAGTAAAAGCGTTAGGAAAAGTAGATACGCCGGAGACGTATCAAAATGCAAAGTTAATAATGATGGTACCACATATTTGTGGCACTGCCGCTTAGGTCATATTGGTGTAAAGCGCATGAAGAAACTCCATGCTGATGGACTTTTGGAATCTCTTGATTATGAATCATTTCAGACATGTGAACCATGCCTCATAGGCAAGAAGACTAAAACTCCGTTCTCCGGAACAATGGAGCGAGCTAGTGACTTATTGGAAATAATACATACTGATGTATGCAGTCCGATGAGTGCTGAAGCACGCGGTGGAAATCATTATTTTCTTACATTCACAGATGATTTGAGTAGATATGGGTATATTTACTTAATGAAACACAAGTCTGAAACATTTGAAAAGTTCAAGGAATTTCAGAGTGAAGTGGAAAATCATCGTAACAAGAAAATAAAGTTTCTACGATCTGATCTTCGAGGTGAATATTTGAGTTACGAGTTTGGTATGCATTTGAGACAATGTGGAATTGTTTCACAGCTCATGCCACCTGGAACACCACAGCGTAATGGTGTGTCCGAACGTCGTAATCATACTCTATTGGATATGGTGCGTTCTATGATGTCGCTTACTGATTTGCCACTTTCATTTTGGGGTTATGCATTAGAGACAGCCGCATTCACTTTAAATAGGGCACCGTCTAAATCCGTTGAGATGACACCGTATGAGTTGTGGTTTGGCAAGAAACCTAAGCTGTCATTTCTTAAAGTTTGGGGATGCGACGCTTATGTCAAGAGTCTTTAGCCTGATAAGCTCGAACCCAAAGCGGAGAAGTGTGTCTTCATAGGATACCCTAAAGAGACCATTGGGTATACCTTCTACCACAGATCCGAGGGCAAGATCTTTGTTGCCAAGAACGGGTCCTTTCTAGAGAAGAAGTTTCTCTCGAAAGAAGTGAGTGGGAGGAAAGTAGAACTTGATGAGGTAATCATACCTTCTCTCGAATTGGAAAGTAGCACATCATTGAAAGCAGTTCCCATGATGCCTACACCAAATGAAGAGGAAGCAAATGATGATGATCATGAAACTTTGGATCAAGTTACTACTGAACTTCGTAGGTCGACCAGGATACGTCCCGCACCAGAGTGGTACGGTAATCTAGTCCTGGAAGTCATGTTGTTAGACAACGGCGAACCTACGAACTATGAAGAAGCTATGATGAGCCCAGATTCCAATAAATGGCTTGAGGCCATGAAATCCGAGATATGATCCATGTATGAGAACAAAGTATGGACTTTGGTGGACTTGCCCGATGATCGGCAAGCCATTTAGAATAAATGGATCTTTAAGAAGAAGACAGATGCTGATGGTAATGTCACCGTCTATAAAGCTCGACTTGTCGCAAAAGGTTTCCGACAAGTTCAAGGGGTTGACTACGATGAGACTTTCTCACCCGTAGCGATGCTTAAGTCTGTTAGAGTTATGTTAGCTATTGCTGCATTTTATGATTATGAGATCTGGCAAATGGACGTCAAAACGGCATTCCTTAACAGGTTTCTTAAGGAAGAGTTGTATATGATGCAACCAGAAGGTTTTGTCAATCCTAAGGATGCTAACAAAATATGGAAGCTCCAGCGATCCATCTATGGACTGGTGCAAGCATCTCGGAGTTGGAATATTCGCTTTGATGAACTGATCAAAGCTTTTGGTTTTATACAAACTTACGGAGAAGCTTGTATTTACAATAAAGTGAGTGGGAGCTCTGTAGCATTTCTGATATTATATGTGGATGACATATTGTTGATTGGAAATGATATAGAATTTCTGGAAAGCATAAAAGGATATTTGAATAAGAGTTTTTCAATGAAAGACATCGGTGAAGCTGCTTACATATTGGGCATCAAAATCTATAGAGATAGATCAAGACGCCTAATAGGACTTCCACAAAGTACATACCTTGATAAAGTTTTGAAGAAGTTCAAAATGGATCAGTCAAAGAAAGGGTTCTTGCCTGTATTGCAAGGTGTGAAATTGAGTAAGACTCAAATCCCGACCACGGCAGAAGAAAGAGAAAGGATGAAAGTCATTTCCTATGCCTCAGCCATAGGCTCTATAATGTATGACATGCTGTGTACCAAACCTGATGTGTGCCTTGCTATAAGTCTGGCAGGGAGGTACAAAAGTGATCCAGGAGTAGATCACTGGATAATGGTCAAGAATATCCTGAAGTACCTGAAAAGGACTAAGGACATGTTTCTCGTTTATGGAGGTGACGAAGAGCTCATCGTAAAGGGTTACGTTGATGCTAGTTTCGACACATATCCGGATGACTCTAAGTCTCAAACCGGATACGTATTTATATTAAATGGTGGAGCGATCAGTTGGTGCAGTTCAAAGAAGAGCATCGTGGCGGGATCTGCTACTTCTTGAGCTTGCGTTGATTTTTCCCTTGAAGAGGAAAGGGTGATGCAGCAAAGTAGAGATAAGTATTTCCCTCAGTTAAGAACCAAGGTATCAATCCAGTAGGAGTCACAAACAAGTCTCCAATCTATGCACCTGCACAAACTAACAAACACTTGCACTCAACGCGAAAAAAGGGGTTGTCAATCCCTTCACGATCTCGAACAAGAGTTTGATCTAATAGAGATAGGTATAAAAGATAAATAAAAAGGCAAACTAAAATAAATCTAAATAAAATTGCAGCAAGGTATTTTTGGGTTTTTTGGTTTATATATCTGAAAATATATGATGGAAAATAGACCCGGGGCCATAGGTTTCACTAGAGGCTTCTCTCTTGAAGATAGCATACGGTGGGTGAACAAATTACTGTTGAGCAATTGATAGAAAAGCGCAAAGTTATGACGATATCTAAGGCAATGATCATGAATATAGGCATCACGTCTGTGACAAGTAGACCGAAACGATTCTGCATCTACTACTATTACTCCACACATCGACCGCTATCCATCATGCATCTAGAGTATTAAGTTCATAAGAACGGAGTAACTTCTTAAGCAAGATGACATGATGTAGAGGGATAAACTCAAGCAATATGATATAAACCCCATCTTTTTGTCCTCGATGGCAACAATACAACACGTGCCTCGCTACCCCTTCTGTCACTGGGTGAGGACATTGCAAGATTGAACCCAAAACTAAGCACCTCTCCCATTGCAAGAAAAACCAATCTAGTTTGCCAAACCAAACCGATAGTTCGAAGAGAAATACAAAGATATCTTAATCATGCATAAAAGAGTTCAGAGAAGACTCAAATAATATTCGTAGATAATCTGATCATAAATCCACAATTCATCGGATCTCAACAAACACACCGCAAAAAAGTATTACATCGCATAGATCTCCAAGAACATCGAGGAGAACATTGTATTGAAGATCAAAGAGAGAGAAGAAGCCATCTAGCTACTAGCTATGGACCTGTAGGTCTATGGTAAACTACTCACGCATCATCGGTAGGGCAGCAAGGTTGATGTAGAGGCCCTCCATGCTCGAATCCCCCTCCGGCAGATCACCGAAAAAGGCCCCAAGATGGGATCTCATGGGAACAGAGGCTTGCGGTGGCGGAAAAGTATTTTGGTGGACGCTTCTGGTGGTTTGGGAATATTTGGGAATTTATAGTGCAAGAATTAGGGTTGGAGGACTCCCGAGGGGCCCACAAGCCCTCAGGGTGCCCCCCCTGGGGCGCGCCTGGCAGGCTTGTGGCCTCCTCGGGAACCTTCTGGCCCCCTCTCCAAGCTCCGTAGATGTCTTCTGGTCCAAGAAAAATCATCGTAAAGTTTTATTCCATTTGGACACCGTTTGATATTCCTTTTCTGTAAAACTCAAAAACAAGGAAAAACAGAAACTAGCACTGGGATCTAGGTTAATAGGTTAGTCCCAAAAATAATATAAAATAGCATATTAATGAATATAAAACATCCAAAACAGATAATATAATAGCATGGAACAATTTAAAATTATAGATACGTTGGAGACGTATCAGGATCTACATGTGAAGCGGAGTATATAGCTGCTTCGGAAGCAGTGCAAGGAGTCTGGATGAAGGAGTTCATATCCGATCTGGGTGTATTACCTAGTCCATCGGATCCAACGACTATCTTTTGTGCCAACACTGGAGCTATTGCCATTGCCAATGAGCCTAGGTTTCACAAGGGAACCAAGCACATCAAGTGCCGCTTCACCTCCATTCGTAATTATGTTAAGGATGGAGACATAGAACTTTGCAAAGTACATATGGATCTGAATATGGTAGACCTGTTGACTAAACCTCTGCCGCGGGAAAAACATGATCAGCACCAAGACTCCATGGGTGTTAGATTCATAACTATGTAAACTAGATTATTGACTCTAGTGCAAGTGGGAGACTGTTAAAAATATGCCCTAGAGGCAATAATAAATTGTTTATTATCATATTCCTTGTTCATGATAAATGTTTATTATTCATGCTAGAATTGTATTGATCGGAAACTTAAATACATGTGTGAATACATAGACAACACAGTGTCCCTAGTGAGCCTCTACTAGACTAGCTCGTTGATCAAAGATGGTTAAGGTTTCCTAACCATAGACATGAGTTGTCATTTGATAATGGGATCACATCATTAGGAGAATGATGTGGTGGACAAGACCCAACCGTAAGCTTAGCATCAGATCTTTTAGTTTATTTGCTATAGGTTTCTTCATGTCAAGTATCTGTTCCTTAAACCATGAGATTGTGTAACTCCCTGACACCGGAGGAATACTTAGTGTGTATCCAAATGTCACTTCGTAACTGGGTGATCATAAAGGTGCTCTACAGGTATCTCCGAAGGTATCTGTTGGGTTGGCATGGATTAAGACTGGGATTTGTCACTCCGTATGACGGGGAGATATCTCTGGGCCCTCTCGGTAATACAACATCTTAAAGAGCTTGCAAGCAATGTGACTAATGAGTTAGTTACAGGATCTTGTATTACGAAATGAGTAAAGATACTTGCCGGTAATGATATTGAACTAGGTATGGAGATACCGACGATCGAATCTCGAGCAAGTAACATATCGCCGGACAAAGGGAATTGCATACGGGATTAAACGAATCCTTGACATCGTGATTCAACTGATAAAAGATCTTCGTGGAATATGTAGGAATCAATATGGGCATCCAGGTCCCGCTATTGGTTATTGACCGGAGAGGTGTCTCGGTCATGACTACATGATTCCCGAACCCGCAGGGTCGCACGCTTAACGTTCATTGATGCTAGAGTAGTATTGGGTTATTTGATGATTGGTAACCGAATGTTGTTCAGAGTCCCAGATGAGATCCCAGATGTCACGAGGAGTCTCGAAATGGTCGAGAGGTAAAGATTTATATATGGGAAGTCATATTTTGAGTTCCTGGAAAAGATGCAATTTTTTCGGTATTGTACCGTGAAGCTTCTAGAAGGTTCCGGAGGATTCCAGAAGTCCACCAGTGGGTCCACCACAACCCAAGGGCTGGCATGGGCTGATGGGAGGCGCCCTGGCATTATTGGGCTAGGTGCACCAAGTTCTCAAAAGCCCATGTGGCTAGAGAAGGAAAAAAGGGGGGGTCATAGTAGGAATAGGATTGGACTTGGAGTCCAAGTCCTCTCCCCTTGGATGCGCCCTAGGGCTTGTAGGGGTTGTTCCCCACGTCCCTCCACCTATATATAGAGGGGAGGGGGCGCCCCAAGAGGACACACCAAGCCCTTGGCGGTTGGCGCCCCTCTCTCTCCCGTTACTCCGTAGTTCCTTCGTCCTTGTTCTAGTTGCGCTTGGCGAAGCCCTGTTGAACTAGCTCCATCACCACCACGCTGTCGTGTTGGTTATGATCCCATCTACTTCTCCGCCTTCTCTTGCTGGATTAAGGAGGAGGAGATGTCATCGAGCCACATGTGTGCTAAACTCGGAGGTGCCGTCCGTTCGGCACTAGATCGGTTGGATCGTGATCGGATCATGAAGAGTACAACTACATCAACCGCGTTATATACGCTTCCGCTTTTGATCTACGAGGGTATGTAGAGATACTCTCCCCTCTCATTGCTATGCTTCTCCTAGATAGATCTTTGGTGTTCGTAGGAATTTTTTTGATTTTCATGATTCGTTCTCCATCAGGAACAAGAAGCGGTGTCCATGGAGGTGGAAGAAGAAGTTGCGGTGGCGATGGTTGTAAGGGCGCCGAAGCCAGGGCACCGAAGCATGCCAATCGATCTGGACTCCGGTGAGGAAGAAGAGAAGGTGGTGCAGCTCGAGGAGAAGAACAAGGGCAAGGGCAACCGCCGCTCCAAGCACCTCGAGAATCGCTGAGGCTAAGATCTAGGACTACTATGTAAGATTTACCCCCAATACTGCCTCACCCTCGTACTCAATCGCGATCGATAACCTCAAATCTATCGGTACTACAAACTCATGATGATGTTATGATCACTCCTATGGCAATTTACACCGGTTCCCCATTCCCCTAATGTGGATCAAACCTAAACGCAGATCAAATGTGAATGAGTACGCGAGGAGGTGAAAAAAGTGCTTACCGCCGTTGATGTGCCGGAGGTGATGATGCGGATGCCCTTGTGGGGCCCGATGTCGCCTTACTGTTCTCCGACCTGCTTCACGCCGCCGCCGCCATAGGGGAGAGGGGAGAGGGAGTGGTGAGGGTAATAACTGCCGGCTTCGGGAAGCAACGCGGCTTCACGAGCATGGCTCAGCGCATGCAGTTCCCGCCGCTCACATGCATCGCGCGGGCTGGCTCTAGAGAAACTGCTGATCTGAGCGTTCCCAGCGAGGCAGGCTCATAGGTGCTTTAAACTTCATGCTATGCAAGCCCAATAGTGTATGCGGCCAACCAAATGGGCCAGAAACTTTCCGCATGGGCCTGGTTGAGGAAAATGCAGGCAACCAAACACGCCCTTAGGTATTTAAGAAGAGCCCAGATGCAAGTTCGGTCACTGAGGTCCAAGATAAGTTGCGGGAACTGTCAGGTGACCTCTCTAGTTGGGATCGTCTTACTTTTGGGAATGTACGGAGAGAAATAAAACGTCTCAAGCATGAGCTGGTAATACTAAGAAACTTACCCGGACGAGTCAGTCCATCTCACCAGGAGGTGAAAATTGTTGAGCGTCTTGTGGAACTATACCACCGGGAAGAGATGTTGTGGAAGCAACGATCACGTGTAGAATGGCTTAGCTCTAGAGATAAAAATACTTGTTACTTTCATTTGAGAGCCACGATGAGGACACGGGAAAACCTCATTAAATCACTATAAAATTCCAATGGTGATGTCATCAGCAACATTAATGAGCTCGAGGAGATGGCAACTCGGTTCTACAAAGATCTATTTTAGCCAGATGGTGTTACAAATATGCAGGAGGTTTTGGATGGGGTTTCGGTAAAGGTGACAGAAGCAATGGAGACGTCTTTAAATGCCACATACACTAATGGTGAGGTTAAAACGACACTATTTGAAATGTTTCCTATGAAAGCTCCGGGCCCGGATGGCTATCCGGCACACTTTTTTTCAGAAACACAGGGACATATGTGGAGATGAGGTAGCAAGGGCGGTACTGCGCATTATGGAAGGCATAGAGAGTGCAAAGTGCATCAATAATACTTATCTAGTTTTGATCCCAAAGGTAAAGAATCCCTCTTCGTTAACCCAATTCCATACCATCAGCTTGTGTAATGTCCTATACAAAATTGCATCTAAAATTATTGCTAACCGGTTGAAAGAGATTCTCCCAGATATTATTTCTGCAGAGCTGTCGGGGTACACAAACAGGGGTGTATGTTTCCCTGACTTGTGCACGGATAGTAGGCCTCCGACCCGGCAAGCAACCCCAAGCATTCAAGACAAAACCAAGCCAGAGAGATCTCTTTGAGAAATCAAAGGGCAGATCAAGAAGACCAAGACAAGCCAAGACAGCAAGATATCACTAAGGAAAAACCTCCCTTGCTGGGCAGGCGAGCCTGGTCAGGTCGAGGCCACCCCGAAGACAAGTCCCAAGACTTCCCCGGCAAGGATTGCCGAGGCCACTGGCGGCGTACATCCCCGCCAAGTCTCCACCGCTCCACCGCATCGCAATGCAAGTCATCCATCGGTGCGGTGTCGAGCCCCCAGATAACTAAGTGGCTGTCATTTGGCACGTGGCAGTCATTTGGGAGGAAGATCACCACAATATGACACCCGTCCAGAGGCGTGTCAAGCAGACAGATGAGACATGACTAGAGCGGCGCGGCAGGCTTGCCGAGCCGCATCCACGGCGTGACACATGGCAGTGCATTTAATGCGCTTTGTCCTAACTGCCAGAGTTAGGTATGATAGCACTGTTAGCCATCTAATCGCTGGATAATGACCGTTTTGCCATTGTGGTAACCCCTTAGCCTATAAAAGAAGGACCGTGGCAACCTTAGAAAGGATTCGGACCCTCGTGTACTCATACGCGCGTAGCTGCTCTCCCCGAGGCGACCTTGCCAGGCTCGAGCGCCACGCGTTCTTCACGGTCTCCCCATCAATCCACCAAAGCAGGAGTAGGGTTTTACGCTTCTCAGCGGCCCGAACCTGAGTAAAAACCACCAGTGTCACCACTGCCGTGCTGTCCCACGGCCTCTGCTCTTTGTGCAATGCGTCCTTTCCCCTACCAAACCATAAAGGGGCCGATGGCCTCATAGGTGGCCGTGTTCTACCACGATATCTTTGGTGCGCCAGGTAGGGGGTTGCGCGCTTGTGCGAACCCGAGGTCATGGACATCGCGTCAGGCTACACTGGCGTCAGCATCGATGCCTGCATTATCAGCGGCTCTCGAGGAGAGAGGCGATGCCGCTCCCTCGGTCCGCCTTGCCCGGGCCCTGTCACCCGTGCCCACCGCAATCGCGGCGGTGGCGTGATGTATACTACGCAACCTTCTTCTTGTAGACGTTGTTGGGCCTCCAAGTGTAGAGTTTTGTAGGACAGTAGCAAATTTCCCTCAAGTGGATGACCTAAGGTTTATCAATCTGTGGGAGGCATAGGATGAAGATGGTCTTTCTCAAACAACCCTACAACCAAATAACAAAGAGTCTCTTGTGTCCCCAACACACCCAATACAATGGTAAATTGTATAGGTGCACTAGTTCGGCAAAGAGATGTTGATACAAGTGTAATATGGATAGTAGAAATAGGTTTTTGTAATCTGAAAATATAAAAACAGCAAGGTAACTAGTAACAAAAGTGAGCAAAAACGGTATTGCAATGCTTTGAAACAAGGCCTAGGGTTCATACTTTCACTAGTGCAAATTCTCTCAACAATGATAACATAATTGGATCATATAACAATCCCTCAACGTGCAACAAAGAATCACTCCAAAGTTTCTATCGGAGAACGTAGGACAAAAACGTGCATCAACCCCTATGCATAGATTACCCTAATGTCACCTCAGGAATCCACGAGTTGAGTGCCAAAACATACATCAAGTTAATCAATAGAACATCCCATTGTCACCACAGATATCCCATCGCAAGACATACATCAAGTGTTCTCAAATCCAATACTCAATCCAACATAACGAAACCTCAAAGAGCAAGACTCAATTCATCACAAGAAGGTAGAGGGGGAGAAACACCATATGATCCAACTATAGTAACAAAGCTCGCGGTACATCAAGATCGTGCCAAATCAAGAACACGAGAGAGAGAGATCAAACACATAGCTATTGGTACATACCCTCAGCCCGAGGGTGAACTACTCCCTCCTCGTCATGGAGACCGCCGGGATGATGAAGATGGCCACCGGTGATGGTTTCCCCCTCCGGCAGGGTGCCGGAACGGGCTCCCGATTGGTTTTTCGTGGCTACAGAGGCTTGCGGTGGCGGAACTCCCGATCTAGGTTTATTTCTGGAGGTTTTGGTATTTATAGGAGGTGTTGGCGTCGGGGACAAGTCAAGGGGGGCCACGAGGCGATGACAAGGCAGGGGGGCGCGCCCTCCACCCTTGTGGTTGCCTCGGGACTCCTCTCCGATATCTTTTCGTTCCAGTATTTTTTCTATTTTCCAAAAATATTCTCCGTAAATTTTCAGCCCATTCCGAGAACTTTTATTTCTGCACAAAAAAACGACACCACGGTAGTTATGCTAAAAACAGCGTCAGTCCGGGTTAGTTCTAATCAAATCATACCAAAATCATATAGAATTGTTGTAATAATGTCATGAATACTTCATAAATTATAGATACGTTGGAGACGTAGCAGCATCCCCAAGCTTAATTCATGCTCGTCCTCGAGTAGGTAAATGATAAAAGAAATAATTTATGAAGTGTGAATGCTAGCAAGTGCACAAGTTTGATCAATGATAATTTCAATCACTTTTTCTAGCATCATTATATATCATAAACAGTAGCTCATCTCATAAAACTTCTCATGATCAAGTAGCAAGCTATTCACATGTTAAAGCATAGATAATAAACTTTCTTGAAAACTAACAAATTAAGTTCTCAGTCATCAAACAATTACAATTCATCTTATTTTCAGGAAGGGTCTATGTAAGAGCTTTGATTTAGCAAATCCCACATACTCAACTATCATATAGTCTTCCATGATTGCTACCACTCAAAGCATATTTTTAGAACAAATAGCATCCATCGAACACAGAGAAAGATAGGGGCTTAGTGTTTCGCCTCCCAACTTATTTATCATATAGATAATTGTCAACAATAATAATTCATGATCAAATATATTTGAATGGCCATATATGCTTAGATCTTTCCCCATCACATGATGCTTGCCAACTAAAGAGTAGGTTGGAATGAGAAGGAATACTACTGACTCTTGCATAAAAGTAAAAGATAGGCCCTTCGCAGAGGGAAGCAGGGATTTGCAGAGGTGCCAGAGCTCGAAGCTTTTAAAACAGAGATGAACATAATTTTGAGAGGTATGCTTTCATTGTCAACATAACAACCAAGAGTTCTCACTATCTTCCCTGCTAGATACATTATAGGCGGTTCCCAAATAGAATGGTAAAGTTTTTACTCCCCCTCCACCAACAATCACACTCCACAGCTGATCCGAAACAACGGGTACCGTCCATACCAACAACAGTCCTGGGGGAGTTTTGTTTAATTATTTGAAATTTTGTTTTTGATCTTTTGATCATAGGACTGGGCATCCCAATTACCAGCCACTTTCTCGTGAATGACAAGTGAATCAACACTCATCGTGAGAATAACCCACCTAGCATGGAAGATACTGACAGCCCCTAGTCGCTACATGAGCGATTCAGGCATACAAAACAGATTATTATTTGAAGGTTTAGAGTTTGGCACATGCAAATTTACTTGGAACGGCAGGTAAATACCGCATATAGGTAGATGTGGTGGACACTCATGGAAGAAACTTGGTTCATGGATTTTGGATGCACAAGCAATATTCCCGCTTGGTACAGAAATTTTGGCTAGCAATAGATTCTAAATAGCAAGCACCACATGTTGGAGGATCCATAACAATATAACTTCTATACAAATATACCCAAACATAACTCATTATGTTGTCGTCCTTGTCCAACTTCAACTAATTTGATCAAGTTTGAAAATAATTAATGGGGCTCACAATCATAGAAGATGTCCAAGATAGTATATTTATATGTGAAATCTCTCTTCCTTCAATATTCTTTCATGAATTGTTCAAGTGACCAATACTATGTTTGCTAACTTTCAATAAATTTACCACCTCCACTTCTTATATGTGAAGTCATTACTCCCCATGGGATAAGCATATGAAACATATATAATTTCAGATTCATGATATTAATTTCATTCAACCATTTACTCATAGGATATAAGTGAAGCACACGAGTAAATGACAAACTACTCCAAAAAGATATAAGTGAAGATCAATGAGTAGTCAAATAATTAAGTAGCTCTGTGAAGACTCTCTCACAAAAATAATAATTTAGATCTTAAGTATTTTATTCAAACATCAAGCAAAATAAAATAAAATGACATTCTAAAAATAACACACATCATGTGAAGAAGCAAAAACTTAGGCTCAACCGATACAAACCGATAATTCTTGATGAAGAAAGGTGGGATACCTACCGGGGCATCCCCAAGCTTAGATGCTTGAGAATTCTTGAAATATTAACTAGGGATGGCTTGGGCATCCCCAAGCTTGAGCTTTTGTGTCTCCTTAATTTCTTTTATATCACGGTTTCCCTAAATCTTAAAAACCTCATCCACACAAAACTCAACAAGAACTTGTGAGAAAAGTTAGTATAAATCAAATGCAAAACCTTATCATTCTCTACTGTAGAAAATCACAAAAATTATTATTTAACATTGCATACTAAATGCCTCTGCATATTTAATACTCCTATCCTCAAATAGAATCATTAAACAAGTAAACATATGCAAACATAACAGCAATCTGTCTAAACAGGACAGTTCTGTAAAGAGTTCAATTGTACTCATACTTACCTAACTCCAAAAATTCTGAAGATTAACACACTGTATAAAATTTGTTTTTACTCATTGTGTAAAAATTTCAAGATTTTATCATGTTCTGACTTTCCATAAGAATTCAGACAACGATAGAAAACTTTCTGTTTTCAAACAGCAACATATAGACTTGCAAAATAAGCATGGTAAAGGCTATACTTGACCTTTTTATTGAAATAAATGATGCAAAACATTAATATAAATAACAGCAAGCAAGTACTAATAAAATAAAATGATGCTCCAAGCAAAACTCATATCATGTGACGAATAAAAATATAGCTCCAAGTAAGGCTATCGATAATGTTGAAGACGAAAGAGTGGATGCCTTCCGGGGCATCCCCAAGCTTAGTTGCTTGGATCTTCCTTGAATATTACATTTGGGTGCCTTGGGCATCCCAAGCTTAGGGTCTTGTCACTCCTTATTCTCCTCATATCGATATCTCACCCAAAACTTGAAAACTTCAATCACACAAAACTTAACAAAACCTTCGTGAGATCCGTTAGTACAATAAAACAAATCATTCACTTGGGTAATGTCAAAGACAAGATTTATAATTGTTCTCAAACAATTCCTAATGTACCCTATCATTTCTACAATTTATATTAAGCAATATAAGCCATAGAAACTAGAAAACAAGCAAATTATGCATCGAAAACAGAATCTGTCAAAAACAGAACAGTTTGTAAAGATCTGAATTAAGCTCATACTTATGTAACTTAAAATATTCTGAAAAATTAGGAAAACGTATAAAATTTTTATACGAATGAAATTTAAAAAATTCAGAAGTTTTTCATGTTCCAGTAAAATATAGAAATTTCTGTACTGGACGCAAAAGTTTCTGTTTTTGCATAGAATCATGTCAAATATCATCCACACTATCCCAAAGGCTTTACTTGGCACTTTATTGAAACAAAACCTATAAAGCATGATTACTACAGTAGCCTAATCATGTGAACACATAAAAACAGTAGGGGTAAATATTGTGGGTTGTCTCCCAACAAGCGCTTTTCTTTAATGCCTTTTTAGCTAGGCATGATTATTTCAATGATGCTCACATAAAAGTAAAGAATTGAAACACAAAGAGAGCATCATGAAGCATATGACTAACACATTTAAGTCTAACCCTCTTCCTATGCATAGGGATTTTGTGATTAAACAATTTATGGGAACAAGAATCAACTAGCATAGGAAGGCAAAACAAGTAAAACTTCAAGATTTTCAACATAAAGAGAGGAAACTTGATATTATTGCAATATGTAGAAGCATATGTCCCTCTCTCATAATAATTTTCAGTAGAATCATGAATTAATTCAAAAATATAACCATCACATAAATCATTCTTTACATGATCCACAAGCATAGAAATTTGATTACTCTCCACATAAGCAAATTTATTCTCATTCGGAACAGTGGGAGTATCATATGAAACTTGAATACTATAAATTGTTTCCACATTAAAAGAGTAATGTTCAGTAAAAGGATATTCAAAATTATGATAATAATTATCATTACTTTTTATAACATAAGTATCATCACAATAATCATCATAGATAGCAACTTTGTTCTCATAATCAATTGGAACCTCTTCCAAAATAGTGGATTCATCACTAAATAAAGTCATGACCTCTCCAAATCCACTTTTATCAATATTGTGAAAAGATTCAACACCCTCCAAAATAGTGGGATCATTAGTACCTAGAGTTGACACTCTTCCAAACCTACTTTCATCAATATAATCATCATAAATAGGATGCATACTATCATCATAATAAATATTCTCATCAAAACTTGTGGGACTAAAAATATCATCTTCATCAAACATAGCATCCCCAAGCTTATGGCTTTGCATATCATTAGCATCATAGATATTCAGAGAATTCATACTAATAACATTGCAATCATGCTCATCATTCAAATATTTTATGCCAAACATTTTATGAACTTCTTCTTCTAACACTTGAGCACAATTTTCCTTTCCATCATTTTCATGAAAGACATTAA
Organism: Thinopyrum elongatum; assembly: GCA_011799875.1. Taxonomy (NCBI): domain Eukaryota; kingdom Viridiplantae; phylum Streptophyta; class Magnoliopsida; order Poales; family Poaceae; genus Thinopyrum; species Thinopyrum elongatum. The sequence goes on from CM022299.1 coordinate 410,554,421, forward strand.
AAAGATGAAGCATATGAGGCAACCTCAATTCCATTTTTTTTGTAGTTTTCTTTTATAGACTAAACTAGTGATAAAACAAGAAACTAAAAGATTCGATTGCAAGATCTAAAGATATACCTTCAAGCACTCACCTCCCCGGCAACGGCGCCAGAAAATAGCTTGATGTCTACTACGCAACCTTCTTCTTGTAGACGTTGTTGGGCCTCCAAGTGCAGAGTTTTGTAGGAGAGTAGCAAATTTCCCTCAAGTGGATGACCTAAGGTTTATCAATCTGTGGGAGGTGTAGGATGAAGATGGTCTTGCTCAAACAACCCTGCAACAAAATAACAAAGAGTCTCTTGTGTCCCCAACACACCCAATACAATGGTAAATTGTATAGGTGCACTAGTTCGGCGAAGAGATGGTGATACAAGTGTAATATGGATAGTAGAAATAGGTTTTTGTAATCTTAAAATATAAAAACAGCAAGGTAACTAGTAACAAAAGTGAGCAAAAACGGTATTGCAATGCTTAGAAACAAGGCCTAGGGTTCATACTTTCACTAGTGCAAATTCAATCAACAATGATAACATAATTGGATCATATAACAATCCCTCAACGTGCAACAAAGAATCACTCCAAAGTTTCTATCGGAGAACGTAGGAAGAAAACGTGCATCAACCCCTATGCATAGATTACCCCAATGTCACCTCGGGAATCCACAAGTTGAGTGCCAAAACATACATCAAGTGAATCAATAGAACATCCCATTGTCACCACAGATATCCCATCGCAAGACATACATCAAGTGTTCTCAAATCCAATACTCAATCCAACATAACGAAACCTCAAAGAGCAAGACTCAATTCATCACAAGAAGGTAGAGGGGGAGAAACACCATATGATTCAACTATAGTAACAAAGCTCGCGGTACATCAAGATCGTGCCAAATCAAGAACACGAGAGAGAGAGATTAAACACATAGCTACTGGTACATACCCTCAGCCCGAGGGTGAACTACTCCCTCCTCATCATGGAGACCGCCGGGATGATGAAGATGGCCACTGGTGATGGTTTCCTCCTCCGGCAGGGTGCCGGAACGGGCTCCCGATTGGTTTTTCGTGGCTACAGAGGCTTGCGATGGCGGAACTCCCGATCTAGGTTTATTTCTGGAGGTTTTGGTATTTATAGGAGGTGTTGGCGTCGGGGACAAGTCAAGGGGGCCCACGAGGCGATGACAAGGCAGGGGCGCGCCCTCCACCCTTGTGGTTGCCTCGGGACTCCTCTCCGATATCTTTTCGTTCCAGTATTTTTTATATTTTCCAAAAATATTCTCCGTAAATTTTCAGCCCATTCCGAGAACTTTTATTTCTGCACAAAAAAACGACACCACGGTAGTTCTGCTGAAAATAGCGTCAGTCCGGGTTAGTTCTAATCAAATCATACCAAAATCATATAGAATTATTGTAAACATGGCATGAATACTTCATAAATTATAGATACGTTGAAGACGTATCATGGCAGGAACGGGAGGTGGAGGCGGTGCGACGGTCCCGAGCCGCTCAGGTGGCGTGACCACCGCACTGCCCCTATCCCAGGGAGAAGGACGAGACACGCGGCGACGTTGTCCTCCTGGCGGGTTCCCGCCAAACGCACCCGGTGACTGATAGAATCGCTAGGACAAGCGGAAAGCATGGTATGTGGCCTCCTCCTCCTCCACTTTCGCTCGTCGATGATCGAAGCTATGCATGGGGTGACATCTTCGACGTTGATAAGCCCACGCGGAACTCGGTCCAGCATTCACCCTGCTGAGGGAAAATCCTGAGTGAAGCGCTGGTGCAAATCTGTTGATTGACGCCCCGGCAAGCGCGCTCCGGCAGGGCTGTCCGCGCCAGTGTGACCTTATGCCTACGGCCGTGGTATCGTCAACAGCAAAAGGGAGAGGAGAGAGGAGTCGACCCTTCCTTTTTTTCTATGCATTATCGCCTGCAGGCGTTCGATTACCCCCCTCCGGGCCTTGCCGGGGGCGGACATGCAACTAATAAACTGCCTAGTTTCCCTCTTGCACGCGTTTTTCATGTTGATTCAGCAGACTTGAGGCAAGTACGCGAATGCTGTCCTCTCAAGTTATGCGGACGTGATAAACAGCCGCGGCAACAGAAGGAGGGAAGCATGAACAAAAAAAAAGCTAAGTCAACATGCTCACCAACTCTCCCTCCAGAGTTTTGTATTCGCTTATCCCTCGGACACCCAAGTTTTCTTTGTATGGTTGAATCTTTCGTGTGATGGCACCTTGCCGAATTTGTCTGCGCCCCTGCTTTGTTTCGAGCCTGCTCAACAAAGTGGGCGGCTGCGTCAAAGACTCCTAAGGAAAAACCTGCCGAGGCATGTCCTCGCCAGCTGAATGCTAAGGACCCGCTCCTCACAGCAATCACGACAGCATGCTACTGGCGGGCAACCAAAATGCACAAAAAGAAGCCAACCATACGAGCATCCATGGGTAAAACACAAGAGGGATAACATGCGCTTAAGCTTAATTAAATACCAGTTCGACAAGAGCAAAAGCAAATATAGTACAGGGCCTAAACACGAGACATGCATTATGTTTTTGTTACAGGGCACCACGGCAACAAGAATGGCTCACGGCTGTGCCTGGCGGTCTTCTTAGACCCTCGGGATGGAAAGAACCTTGTCGGCGAAGGGGGCAGCCTTCTCCTCAGCAGCAGAAACATCGGCGCCCGCCGACAGCCTCCTGAAGCCATCGGCAAGGTCAAGGTCCGGATGGTGAAAGGCGAGATTGCTCAGGACCATGAAGAGGGCGTCGCGGGCGAGCTTTCGGGACTCGTGGACGAAGCATGCGTCCCTCTCGTCCTCATACGTCTTCAACCCTTCAATCAACCCCTCAAAGAAGAGCGACAACTTGACACTGGGAACCTCGTGTTAGCCCACGAAGAAAGCCCAACTCTTCATCTTCATTGTTGCGATCTGGGCAGAGAGGCGCTCGGCGATATCCACCAGATTCTTGATCAAGAGGTCGCGCTGCCCGACTTGGTTCGCCAGCTTGTCCTCCGCATCTTTTCGGTGGAGTCTCGCATTGTCCAGGTCCTTCGTCAACTGCCTCTCACGGGCATCGGCAGACTCAATCTTGCTTTCCATAGTACCAAGCTGTGCCTTCATATCAGTGATGGAGCCATTGGCAGTGTTAAGGTCCTTGCTCTTGGATGAAAGCTGTGATTGCACCTCTTTCAGAAGGATTTCTGCCTTTTGCGCTTCCTCCTTGAGGGCCGCGGTTTCCTTGGCACTCCTGGCAAGCTCTTCTATTAGTTTGGCCACCTGTTGGTCGAGATCAACTTTGGCAATGGATGCAGTGGCAAGGTCATCAGCAATCTTCTTCAGCTGGGCAGCAGAATCATGGGTGAGCGTGTCAAGGGCCGCCTTGTGCTTGTCCTCCAGATCCTTGGTATGCTGGTGGACAAGGACCTCCAGCTCCTCGTCCTTGTTGCGGAGGGTGGTCTTGAGGTTCTCTTCCCGGGAAGAGATTTCCTTCTCTTTGGCGTTCAGAAGCGCTGCACGCTCCGTCAAACGAGCTTCCTGGGTGGCGACGTCCTCCTTGGCCATAGTGATCACCTCCTGTTGCCGTTGAAGGATTTGGAACTGCTTGCTGTGCCACTCGTGCAGTTCATTGCCCTTGTCCCTTAGCTTCTGATCCATGAGGTTGGCGGAGTTGTGTTGCTCCTTGAGTGCCTGCCCCTTCTAGTTGTACCTGTTTTGCATCTCCTTGATGCGTGCTGCCATGGACTCCAGAAAGGACAGGTCCAAGACTGCGCTGACCTAGTCTTCGGCCTCTTCGGCTTGCTAGGATAGCAGTGCTATGATGCGTTGGATCCCCTCGTCAAGATCTGCACTCACTGTCGCGGATGAGCCGGGGGCTCCAAGACCAGGTTGGGCGAGGACCAGCACCAGACTACTCGAAGATGGCTGCAGGGCCGCGGCCGAGGGGTGATACGTCTCCGTCGTATCTACTTTTCCTAACGCTTTTCCTCTTGTTTTGGACTCTAATTTGCATGATTTGAATGAAACTAACCCGGACTGACGCTGTTTTCAGCAGAACTACCATGGTGTTGTTTTATGTGCAGAAATAAAAGTTCTCGGATTGGAATGAAACTTTGCGAGGATTTTTTATACAATAAAAGAGAATTTCTGGAGCCAAGAACCACCGGAGGGGGGCACCTGGGTGGGCACAACCCACCAGGGTGCGCCCCCCTCCTAGCGCGCCTAGGTGGGTTGTCCCACCTGGTGGCCCCGCAGACCTCAACCCTGACACTATAAAATCACATTTTTGGAGAAAAAATCGGGGAGAAAGAATTATCGCGTTTCGAGAGACGGAGCCGCCGCTACCTCCTGTTCTTCATCGGGAGGCCAGATCTGGAGTCCGTTTGGGGATCCGGAGAGGGGGATCTTCGATCTTCGTCATCACCAACCCTTCTCCATCGCCAATTCCATGATGCTCCCCATCGGGAGTGAGTAATTCCTTCGTAGGCTCGCTAGTCGGTGAGGAGTTGGATGAGATTCATCATGTAATCGAGTTAGTTTTGTTAGGGCTTGATCCCTAGTATCCATTATGTTCTGAGATTGATGTTGCTATGACTTTCCATGCTTAATGCTTGTCACTTTGGGCCCGGGTGCCATGATTTCAGATCTGAACCATTTATGTTATCACCATTATATCTATGTTCTAGATCCGATCTTGCAAGTTATAGTCACCTACTACGTGTTATGATCCGGCAACCCCAGAGTGACAGAAGTCGGGACCCATCCTGGTGATGACCGTAGTTTGAGGAGTTCATGTATTCACTATGTGTTAATGCTTTGTTCCGGTTCTCTATTAAAAGGAGGCCTTAATATCCCTTAGTTTCCATATGGACCCCGCTGCCACGGGAGGGTAGGACAAAAGATGCCATGCAAGTTCTTTCCATAAGCACGTATGACTATTTACGGAATACATGCCTACATTATATTTATGAACTGGAGCTAGTGCCGTATCGCCCTAGGTTATGACTGTTATATGATGAATATCATCCAACGAATTCACCGATCCAATGCCTATGAATTTCTCTCATATTGTTCTTGCTAAGTTACTACTGCTATCGTTACTGTTACACTTGCTACAAAATCATTGCTATCACTGTTACTGTTACTATTGCTGTTGCTACTACTATCAAAACTATCATATTACTTTGCTACTGATCACTTTGCTGAAGATAATTAATCTCCAGGTGTGGTTGAATTGACAACTCAACTACTAATACTTGCAAATATTCTTTGGCTCCCCTTGTGTCGAATCAATAAATTTGGGTTGAATACTCTACCCTCGAAAACTATTGCGATCCCCTATAGTTGTGGGTTATCAAGACCTTTTTCTGGCGCCGTTGCCGGGGACCATAGCTATATTTGTTGAGTCACTTGGGATTATTATCAAATTATCACTATGAAGAATCTGAAGGACGCTAAGACTAAGATTTTCACCTCTAAGATGAGGGGAGGTAAGGAACTGCCATCTAGCTCTGCACTTGATTCACCTTCTGTTATAAGTAGACTTGCAACACCACCACATGCTATTAACTCTGATATGTTGCAAGTTATTAATGATGCTACTTCTGCTATGAATGATACTCATGATGATGCTAGTACCCTGCTCGATGATAATTTGCCACTAGGTGAATTTCTTGATGAACAACTTGCTAGAACTAAAGCTTTTGAGAATGCTGAAACTGATGAAATTGTTGAAACTGATGCAGAGCTTGAAACTAAAAATCTTGAAACACCTATTAGATCTAGTTCTCCTAGATATGAATTGCCTAAGATACCAGAAGGCTATGTTATGGATGAGGAGACAACTAGAGATTTTCTTGCTTGCAATGATAGGGATGATCTTAAGAAATTATTATGCAAACTGAAAGAAAAATCTTTGAATGCTAGAATGAAATATGATCCTAAGTTTGCTACTTCACCTATCTTTGTTGATGATAAGGATTATGAATTCTCTGTCGACCCAGAGTTGATTACTTTGGTTGAATCTGATCCTTTCTATGGTTATGAAACTGAAACTGTTGTGGCACACCTTACTAAGTTGAATGACATAGCCACCCTTTTTGCTCATGATGAGAAAATTCAATATTATTATATTCTCAAATTATTTCCATTCTCATTAAAGGGTGATGCTTAGACTTGGTATAATACTCTTGCTCCTGGTTGTGTGCGAAGTCCCCAGGATATGATTTATTACTTCTTTGAAAAATATTTTCCTGCTCATAAGAAACAAGCTGCCTTACAGGAAATATTTAACTTTGTGAAAATTGAAGAAGAGAGTCTCCCACAAGCTTGGGGGGGGGGGGCTTCTTCAATTGCTTAATGCTTCGCCTGATCATCCTCTTAAGAAAAATGAAATACTTGATATCTTCTATAATGGACTAACCAATGCTTCTAGGGATTTCCTAGATAGTTGTGCTGGTTGTGTTTTCAGGGAACGAACTGTTGAACAAGCTGAAGAATTATTTAATAACATATTGAAAAATGATGATGATTGGATCCTTCCTCAACCACCACTTAAACCTACTCCGAAGAAGAGGGGTATCTTATATCTTAGTCCTGAAGATATGCAAGAGGCAAAGAAATCTATGAAGGAAAAAGGTATTAAAGCAGAGGATGTTAAAAATTTACCTCCTATTGAAGAAATACATGGGCTTGAAACACCACCACCACCTAAGGTGGTAGAGGTAAATTCTTTACTAAAGTTCGATGAAGGTGATATTCCTTATAACAAACATCCAAGTCAATGCTTATATGAGTTTGATAATTACATTAGAAAGCAAGATCACTTCAATGCAAATGTTATGAAATGATTGAAATACAATTCTGATATGATAGCTCGCTTGAGTGACTTGCTATTTAGAATTACCAATGATTTTAGAGGTGTAGGAAAACATGCCTCTATGGTTTAAACTCAATTAGAACAAGTTGCTAAATCTCAAAGAGAGTTGTTAGATGAAATGAATAATAATATCAATGATCATGCTGTTAGAGTGATGACTAGAGGAGGTAGAATGACTCAGGAACCACTTTATCCTGAGGGACACTGTAAAAGAATTGAACAAGACTCTCAAAGAGTCAACACTGATGCACCTAATCCTTCTAAAAAGAAAAAGAAGAAGAAAGATGGTAGGACTTTGCATGCCTCTAGTGAACCTGAAGTAGAAAAACCTCCTGTTAATGATAATGAAGTCTCTACTTCTGATGCTGAAACTCAATCCGATAATGAACAATCACCTTCTGATAATGAAAAAGATAATGATGAGGTTCATGAAGACACTCCAACAAATGATAAAGAACCAGACAATGATATTGAAATAGAACCAACTATTGATCTTGATAACCCACAAGTCAAGAATAAAAGAGACTTTGTTGCTAGAAAACATGGTAAGGAAAGAGAACCTTGGGTTCAAAAACCTATGCCCTTTCCACATAAATCAACTAAGAAGAAAGATGATGATGAATTTGAACGCTTTGCTGAAATGCTTAGGCCAGTCTTTTTGCGTACACGCTTGACTGATATCTTAAAAATGCCTCCTTATGCAAAATACATGAAAGACATCATCACCAACAAGAGAAAAATACCGAAAGCTGAAATCTCCACCATGCTTGCTAATTATACTTTTAAGGATGGAGTACCTAAAAAACTTGGAGATCCGGGAATACCAACTATACCTTGCTCCATCAAAAGAAATTATGTGAAAACCGCTTTGTGTGATTTAGGAGCTGGTGTTAGTGTTATGCCTTTCTCTCTATCTAAAAGACTTGACTTGAATAAACTCACACCTACTGAAATATCTTTGCAAATGGCTGACAAATCAACTGCCATACCTATCGGTATTTGTGAGGATGTGCCCGTTGTTGTTGCTAATGTTACTATCTTAACTGACTTTGTTATACTTGAGATGCCCGAGCACGACAACATGTCGATTATCCTTGGTAGACCCTTCTTGAATACTGCAGGGGCTGTTATTGACTGCAATAAAAGCAAGGTCACTTTTCATATCAATGGTAATGAGCATACGGTGCACTTTCCGAAGAAACAATTCCAAGTGAATGGTATTAATGTTATTGAAAAATCTCCGACAATCACTATTGGAAGTTTTCAACTACCTCTACCTACTACCAAAAAGAAATATGAAATGCTTACTGTTGGGGACATTCATATCCCCATTGAGGTAACTTAATGTTTTACGAAAGTTCTTCGGTTTCATGCTAATCGAAGGTGGTTGTTAATAAGACTTGATCGACCTTATTAATGAATCATTTTTGAGAGGTATGAAGTTGATGAATTTAGTGAGCACTACCTTCTGTCCTTTACTTTTACTTCCTGTTTTTCTTAGTTAAATGAAATAAAATGCCATGCTTAGTCTGTTTTCTGAATTTTCTGTGAAATAAAAAATGACCCGGAAATAAAAGATCTCAGAATGCTCTGAAAATTTAATACGATTTTTTTCCTGAATATTTAAGAATTTTTGGTGCAATTAACTTCAGAGGGGGGCGCGCCAGCACCCCAGGCGCGCCCTGGTGGGTTGTGGGCCCCACGTGGGCCCCCCTCACTTATCTTTTTAGCCCATGTCACCACCTACCTCCAGAAAAAAATCACCATTGCTCTCTCTCTCTCTCTCGTGTTCTTGCTCTCAAACCCGCGGATTTCGATCTCTTTTCTCGAAGCTCCGTTTCCGAAACTGTTTTGGGGGATTGCTACTTGAAATTGTACGCAAATATGGTGAACCTTTTTGGAAGGAGTTCTTCGAGGAGGAGGTCCTCGGTGGAATCCTCTAGTAGCAGCTCTGTTCATCAGTACTATGTTGAACCAAGTGAAAATTCTATACGAGATGCAGCCACCAAATCATGTTTATGGCCTTGCAACAATTTTATGGTGCGCATTGGTTTTAAAGAAGAATTTGAGCAATATGTTCACAATGCCGAGCTCGGTCCCTACATTGCAGATAAGTGCAACCAACACCTCAGCCTCACTGAATCATTTGCTAAAGAATTTAAATTCCATCCTCGTGAGGCTAGAGTGTTGTTTAAACTGTACGACTATCCTTTCACCATACCCTTAGAGACATTTTCTAATTACTGCAAAATTCCATTTTGGGGTTTGTTAGACGAACCACCAAGATCGGAGTTTGAGATATTCTTGACTGGACTTTGCTATGGCGAGACTAGAGGAGTGAGGCAAGGTAGAATAAAGAGCATTCATTTTCCCTCAATTCAATACTTTGCACTATTTAATGGAAAATGCATTGTAGGCAAACAAGATTGTAGTACACTTTGTGCTCCTGACTTGAGCCTCATACGCACTGCTCTCACCGGTGACAAAAGTTATAACCTTGGAGCGATTGTTGCACACAGGTTGCAACATAACGCTGGTAGTGGATATTTTTATGGTGGAATTTATGCCACACGTTTAGCAAAGGGAGCTGGGTGTTTCACCTTGGCCTTATGACCCCATCCTACCCACGCAGTACTTGGACTTTGATGCTATGAAACGTCATAAGATCCTTAGTGGTGAAGCCCATAATTTTACATATAACCTGTTGTTTAATAAAAAGTCCGTTGTGGATACCTTTTTGCCTTCGCCTGCTCTCTTTGATGTTCATAGCAAGGGAAGATATTTTGTTCTTGAGAGCGAGGCCCGTGCACACAACACATGGGTGGTGGCTGCTCGGCAGGCTGAGGAGGCTGCACCAAGAGCCTCCGTGAGCTACCACTCTGACTACTACGCAGGCTCCAGACGGTGATTACCAAGCTAGGCCAAAAGCCTAAGCTTGGGGGAGTACGTATGCCCACCGACATTACATTCATGTTCACACATTTCATTCCAGTTGTCGGTGTCCACACTTTTTCATTGTATTATCCATGCTAGATTCATTTTCTCGATTTCTTCTTGTGCGTTTGAAAAACTTTGAGAAAATCCAAAAAATATTTCTTGCTTCTTTTCGGTTTTTCTTTCTAGTTTAATTAGTTGTAGTATTAAAAGAAAACCCAAAAAGATTTCATTGTTCTTCTTTTGCTTGTTGGGAGCTTTCCCGTGTAAATAGTTTTTCTCGTTTTTGTTTTTCTTTGTCTTTAATTTGCTCTCTTCAAGAAAAAACTAAAAACTCCAAAAACATTTCAGTATGTTTCTCTAAAATTCTTTTCCTTTTATTGAGTCATACCGAGGAGAAGACCATGATGAAAATGTTGAGTGGCTCTCATATGCATTACGGATGATCTAACAAAGAGCCCAAATTACCTTGTCTTCTCCTTTTGAATAAAATGTTTGCAGATTCCAGCCTGGTCCACGGTACTCTTGCACTATTATCATTTTCATATCGTTCGGTCGTGCAAGTGAAAGGCAATAATGATGATATTTGGTGAACTGGCCGTGGCAGAGAGAAACGGGTATGAACTCGACTTGTTCTGTTTTTGTAAATATGTTTAACCTAGTATCCATGATTCAGCCTATTATGATCAAACATGTTTGCAATGACAATTAGAGATTATAGTTTCTCATGCCATGCTTAAGTAGCTAGGAGTGGATAATGATTTATCTTGGATGCCAACATTGCGTTAAAATGATTGTGATGTAGTATGATGATATGGTATCCTCCTATGAATGTTCGAGTGGTTTGACTTGGCACATGTTCATGCATGTAGTTGATTCAAAACCAACATAGCCTCTATGATATTTATGTTCATGGTGTTCATATCCTACTCATGCTAGTATCCAATGTTACTTATGCATAACGCATGTTCATGACCGTTTTCGCTCTCTAGTTGGCCGCTTATCAACCTAATTGCTAGCCTTCACCTGTACTAAGCAGGAACACTGCTTGTGCATCAAAATCCTGAAACCCAAGTTATCCCAGATGAGTCCACCATACCTACCTATATGTGGTATTACCCTAACGTCCTAAGTAAATTTGCATGTGCCACCTCTAAAAACTTCAAATAAATATCCTTTTTTGTGTGCCTGGATTGTTCATAGAGCGACAGGAGGTAGTCAGTATCTTCCATGCTAAGCGGGTTATTCTCATGATGAGTGTTTATTCACTCGTCCTTGCACGAGAGGGGCGGTAATAGGGATTCCCAGTCCCGAATTCAAAATTGCAAATAATTAAACAAAACTCCCCCAGGATTGTTGTTGGTATGGACAGTACCTGTTGTTTCGGACCAGCCGTGGAGTGTGATTGTTGGTGGAGGGGGAGTAAACCTTTACTTTTATCGCTTGGGAACCGCCACTAATGTGTTTAGCATGGAAGATACCGATAACTAATGGTCGCGAAGTAAACAAGAAGGGTGCATTTCTCAAAATTTCATTTACCTCTGTTTTAAAAACTTGAGCTCTGGCACCGCTGCAAATCATTGCTTCCCTCTACAAAGGGACTATCTATTTACTTTTATGTTGTGTCATCACCTTCTCAAATAAGCGCCAGATCCTGAGAGCACTATTGTCATCCTCATGCATTGTGTGTAGCTAATTTTGGGTGCATCATGACTGGATCTTTTCTACCATGAATTACAGTGTTTAGTCGCTGCTTGAACTTTGGAGGTGCTCTGCATTTATGTTTTGCGGTCTCAGAAAGGGCTAGCAAGATACCACTATTGTCATATTATATCATGGTTGATTTGACAAAGTGTTGTCATTTGAGATATCTTATTATTGCTCGCTAGTTGATTATGCCATTGATATGAGTTAATATAATATTTAAGAGTTATTGTCGACATGGTTAGCCATGATCTTGGCTCAAAACCTGGGTGCTACTTAAGCTTATTTATGTAAACAAGAGCAAAAGAGTTCATAAAAGTTTTCTTTTCCACTTTCAGTTTATCAACTGAATTGCTTGAGGACAAGCAAAGGTGTAAGCTTGGGGGAGTTGATACGTCTCCGTCGTATCTACTTTTCCTAACGCTTTTCCTCTTGTTTTGGACTCTAATTTGCATGATTTGAATGAAACTAACCCGGACTGACGCTGTTGACGGCAGAACTACCATGGTGTTGTTTTTTGTGGAGAAATAAAAGTTCTCGGATTGAAACGAAACTTTGCGAGGATTTTTTATACAATAAAAGAGAATTTCTGGAGCCAAGAACCACCGGAGGGGGGCACCTGGGTGGGCACAACCCACCAGGGCGCCCCTCTCATGGTGCGCCCAGGTGGGTTGTCCCCACCTGGTGGCCCCGCAGACCTCAACCCTGACACTATAAAATCACATTTTCGGAGAGAAAAATCAGGGAGAAAGAATTATCATGTTTCACGAGACGGAGCCGCCGCCACCTCCTGTTCTTCATCGGGAGGCCAGATCTGGAGTCCGTTTGGGGCTCCAGAGAGGGGGATCTTCGATCTTCGTCATCACCAACCCTTATCCATCACCAATTCTATGATGCTACCCACCGGGAGTGAGTAATTTTTTTTGACCATGAGGACTGCAGGGCTTACACCCCACAACATTTTATTAATAAAGAGAAGAGCACAAATACAAAGATCCTCAAGATGAGGAAAAGAAAATAAACAGGAAACTATACAAAATGGAGAGGGGGGCTATACCTAAAAACAGGAGAGCAAAACTGAAAAAACAAGAGTGCTCCTCAAGGAGGTAGGAAATCAATCCATCTAAGCAGGGCATCCCTATATCTTTTTTTGATCCTGTGGGAGAGGAGTGTAACATCATGAATAAAACCATTTCTCCATGCCCTAAAAGAAGGCCTGATATGCCTGAATGCCCTGTCATTCCTGACTTTCCAAACATTCCACCAAGCAAGAAAGACCACTTCTGCAAAGAAAGGTTTATTGAAATCCTTTCTGGCATGCATAGCAATTTCAACCATGTCATCAGAATCCTTCCAAACAATCTGCAGAAAGTTCCACACACGTACACTAAAATTGCATTGGTAAAAGAGGTGGTTTCTGTCCTCCAGAGTCCCTGTTGGACAAAGCACACACTCAGGCCCATCATTAATCCTCCAGTGTCTGCGTTGGATCATATCTTTGGTGTTAACTCTGTCCATTATGACCAGCCAGGCAAACATTTTGATCGACATGGTACAACAGCTCTTCCAGACCCACCTCAAGATGGGATTTGCCATAACCGGCTGATACACAAAGTCATAAAACTTTTTAGCAGAAAAGTTGGCCTTCTTACCATGCCTCCAAACCCAAGCATCCGGGCAACCGCTGTCCAAATGACAAGATTCCATCAAAGAAGAAAGTTGTTGAAACTCTTGGAAAGTTAGTTCAGACAGAGGTAAATAGAACATCTCTTGAAAATTGCCAGTCTGAAAAACTTCCATGACAGACAAATTTTTGTGGTGACAAAAGGAATAGAGCCTGAGAAATCTCTCCTGAAGAGGGGTGCAAGAATTTTCAATCTGCCAATGATCTGACCAAAATAGCACAGTGTCTCCTCTGTGAATAGTGACAGAGGTAACAGCCCTAAACTTATCCATTAGCTTGCAGATATCTCTCCACCAGAAAGAACCACAAAGTGTTGTATCATGGGGAACTCGTTGGAAATAATAGGAGTCCCAAACCAGGTTAACCCATGGCACATCCACCCTGTTGGATGAGATTCATCATGTAATCGAGTTAGTTTTGTTAGGGCTTGATCCCTAGTATCCATTATGTTCTGAGATTGATGTTGCTATGACTTTGCCATGCTTAATGCTTGTCACTTTGGGCCCGGGTGCCATGATTTCAGATCTGAACCATTTATGTTATCACCATTATATCTATGTTCTAGATCCAATCTTGCAAGTTATATTCACCTACTACGTGTTATGGTCCGGCAACCCCAGAGTGACAGAAGTCAGGACACTTCCCGGTGATGACCGTAGTTTGAGGAGTTCATGTATTCACTATCTGTTAATGCTTTATTCCGGTTCTCTATTAAAAGGAGGCCTTAATATCCCTTAATTTCCATATGGACCCCGCTGCCACGGGAGGGTAGGACAAAAGATGTCATGCAAGTTCTTTCCATAAGCACGTATGACTATTTACTGAATACATGCCTACATTATATTTATGAACTAGAGCTAGTGCCATATCGCCCTAGGTTATGACTGTTATATGATGAATATCATCCAATGAATTCATCGATCCAATGCCTACGAATTTCTCTCATATTGTTCTTGCTAAGTTACTACTGCTATCGTTACTGTTACACTTGCTACAAAACCATTGCTATCACTGTTACTGTTACTATTGCTGTTGCTACTACTATCAAAACTATCATATTACTTTGCTACTGATCACTTTGCTGCAGATAATTAATCTCCAGGTGTGGTTGAATTGACAACTCAACTGCTAATACTTGCAAATATTCTTTGGCTCCCCTTGTGTCGAATCAATAAATTTGGGTTGAATAGTCTACCCTCGAAATCTGTTGTGACCCCCCATACTTGTGGGTTATCAAGGGGCCAAATTGGGGAGGGGGTTCATGGTCTGAAGAGGTACCTTCTCTTCGACCACTACCCCCAGTCATGGCACACTGCCGGGGGCTTTCTCTGGACCTCTCGGATATCCCCGGCAGTATGTTCCTGGCCCTCCGCGACAGCAATCTTGGCGCCCTCTTCAGCATCATCGTTACCAATGCTGGCAACCTCCTCCAGCAGCTCTGGTTCCTCGGCCACTGGGACTGCAAGCGAGATCAATAAGGGACGACAAGGAAATAATGTGCATCAGAAAGCCAGAGACTTGAAGCAAAAATAAAACGAACAACAGAAGGCGAAGAGCGAGCAAATTACCTGGAGATGTTTGCCGTGGGGGGCATCGATTTCCCCGGCGACACCCGTTGCTGGGGCATGACCCTCGCCCCCTTCCTCGGTAGTCACTACTATGGCACCCTGGCTCAGAGGAAACCAGAACGCCCCGTATTCTAGCCCAGAGACAAGTCTTCTGGAATACGGCACTGTTGGCATAGAACAAATTAGCTCTTTATTACTATGGATAAGGTTACAAGGGTACATGGATTACATCGGCACGATGATACTACGCCTGCCCAGGGTAGCTCTATGCTAACAGCAGAACAACCCGAGGAAACGGAGTATCCTCGGCAGCGGAACAACGACGGCGGTGGTGAACTCCACTCCACCGGGACTCTAGCTGGAACGCGCATCCTAGTTCGCAAACTCGTAATCCTCGACAAGTAAGCAATCATGGAAAGACCTGCAAACTGGCATGACATGCCAGGTGAGTACTTTGAATGTACTCGCAAGCTCACAACAACCAAAGCAGTCAAGACAAGCAACAGCATGGCATTTACAGGTTATGCAGGTGTAAACATGATGGTGCTAGAACAATATAAGCATGGCATGGCATATATTACATGCAACAGGTTGCAACTTACTCTATCATGAGGTTACCTCGTAACCATCACCTGTAAGAACTTACCATCGAGTGTGCCACATGATAACCTCGGGACCAACCAAACTTGGTATTACAATACCGTAGTGATAACATGATCACAAGGAGCTTGGTCTTTACCGAGATCACCACATAACCCCAAACCACGATGATCCTCTCGTGATCACGATCAACCAACATCGGTATCTTGATACCACGGTGATCCTCTCGTGATCACATAAAGATCAACCAACTTCTTTCTCATCGAACCGGGTTGTTATAAGCAAGATTATTATACTGTTGACCCATAGTGTGTCCTACTACGAACTGTGCCCATGACCGAGGACGCGGCTATCGATAGATTATACACTCTGCAGAGGTTAGTACACTGTACCCACACCACGAAACTCATGGCCTTGTGCTCCCATTCGGGTGGACCAACGATGTTCCAACAAAACCCAATCTATTGCATGGCACTCTCCCGGCCACTCCGACAAACTCCCCTTTGGGCTATGTCATGGGTGACCCCTGTGTCCTTCCAACACCTGCCACCGTCGTGGCCAAACAAAACTGTCCCAAACGGGGACCTGAGCTCAATACCAAAACTGGGTTCACAAGGTTATAGCCGCCTACCGGGCCAGGGTAGCATGCACTCATAACCTTCCCTAGTTGGAGGTACCGGCGAGAGGCATGACAATAGACCGAGTTAGGGCTGCCCCATCCCAGCAAGTGTGGTTGCACTGGTGAGCTCGATTCGGTGGCGCACTATGACTCAGCCAACAGGTGTTCAAGTTCGATTAACATCCAGTTAAATTTGAATGATGATGTACTGAGTCATGATAACATGATGAAATCAAATTGCATATGAACGTGATATAACCGAAGCAGGGATGGGAAGCATACTATCTGGATCATAGCATCAACAACATGAATGCATTTAAACAGCTAAATGCAGACGAGCATGGTGAGCATGAACAACATCAGTATGTCGATAACAACCAATAAAGAAACATGCAGACATGTCATCATCCTAGTATGAACTACTGCAAATATTGACCATAAACATAATGCACCAATAAGTACTTGATAACTAGCATGACTCATGAGCATATAAAGATTAACATGCACACTTTAAATAACTAATCACGTATGAACCATGGCTACTGCAAATCCGCCATGCAAATGGCTGTCGTGGCTTGCCTTGTACCAAGGATGTGGAAAGAGTACTCCTGGTCCTCAAAACAATCTCAAAAGCATTTTTCAAAGCAATTTTTTTAATCATCACATAAAGCATTTTCCACTGTCTAGAAATTCTAGACAGCAGAGGAAAATACCAAAATTTTACAGAAAATAAAGGAGCTCATAAGAAAAATAATGCAAAAAGAATGAACTCATTTGGACTTATGGTTTAAAAGATATTCATGGTCAAAGTGCAGTCAAATTTCTGGATTTATTTGAATTAAACAGAAAAATCAGAAAAACCCCGGGGAGGCCACATCGAAGACGTAAACCAGCCGGGCGTCTCCACTTGCGTACCCCTTCGGGCGCAACTGGGTCGCCGACATGCGGGGCCCGCCTGTCATAATTGAAGGGAGGGAGAGAAAACAGAGGGATGGTGGCGCTCACCGGCGATGTTCACCGGCGTTGAGACGGCAGCGAGGCTGGGAGATAGCGGGGATGGATCGAGCAGACGAAGACGAGCACTCCCATACCCGTGGCTCCTCGAACGGTGGCCGGACGGCGTTGCCCACTCCGACTCAGGTGGCGGCGAGCTACGGTGGCCGATCGGTCCGGCGATTCCGATGAACTTTTGGGCAGAGGAGAGGCTGGGGAGGGGCAGTGGAACTCCATGAGCTCGACGGTGGTCTCAATTGTGCTTGGGGTGGACGGAGGCGAGAGGGAGGAGTAGAGGCAGAGTGGCGGAGCTCCTTGCCGGAGATGGGGCAGGAGAGCAGCCTAGCTCTGCTTTCGAGCGCAGGGGAGGCGATTGAGAGGGAGAGGAGTGGAGTGGGTGAGGAGAGACGAGGCCGGGAGGGCCTTATATAGGGGAATGGAGGATGGCCGAGCCAGATCCCGCCACGGTTGCGCTGGCACGTCAAGGACGGCGAGCTGGCAGCTGCGCTGGCCATCGTGGTGTGGCTGAGGTAGACGTGAGCGCGCAGAGGTGACGGGACACATGCGGAGCCATTAAGAGCGTGCGGACGAGACGGCGACCGCGGCGCCCTGTTCGGCCCGTGCGTGAACTTGGCAGCGAGCGGCGGCGAGCTTCGCCGGAGTTGGGAGAGGGTTCTGGAGGGGGTACGTGGACGGTGGGAACAAAGTCGGCATGACAGGACAAGAAGAGGCAGCGCAGGGTGGCCGGAGTGGTTGTGTCCGACGCGGTCGGTGTGCAGATCACGACTTTGGCTCGGGCAGTCGTGTGGTCACCATGTGAATTGCCGCACGTGGTGCTCTCTGGCCCGTCTGGTCATGTCAACACGGTAGTCCTTGCTCCCTGAGGCCCCCCTGTGCCATTAGTTTGGCTGGATGCCCTCTGAATCGAATGGTAGCATCATCAGCAGTTTCTGAATAGCAACTTGGGAGGGATCCAGAAGAGAGATGAGTTGGCTATGGTGCCAAATGAGTTGTCTGGGAGTGTTAGGGTAGGACAGACTACAATCCTGTGAATTTTGGAAACATTTGGACCAGGATTTAGCATAGTTGCTTCACAACTGCCCAAACTGGTCCAGAAAATGAATCATGATGTGGCACTCTAAGGGATGCTTGGATTGAGGTGAAATTTGGTTTCTAGGAGTTATTTGGATACATGAACACACTGTAAAAATTTCATACCATTTGGACATGCCAAAATAGTACTTCCTTCACAGTGGTCCTATCTGTATAGAATCTTAGAAAAATTCTAGTAAATTATTGGATGAATGAAATGAGCCCAAATTTGGTGGAGAAGTGAAATATGGGTAGAAGCATGTTCTGGAAATTATTCATGAATTATGGAGCAATAAAAATTATAGTTGCTTCACAATCCATAATAATTACCAGAAACAAAGATTTGATTCTGTGATCACATAGATGATTGAATGATGCTAAAATTTAGTGGAAAGCTATGATTTGATCATATTAGGATGCTTACAAAATTTCAACTCATTTGGATATGCCTAGTTTGCACTTCCTTCACAAGGCCTCTGTTTGAACAGAAACTTTAGAAAATTGCTCAGGAATATTCACTAGGAAAATGAAGTTGAAATTTGGCATGTGGCAAAGATATGGATGGGAAAGAGTGCATAAAAAGTTTGAGAGCAAGCAAGCAAAGATAATGGGTACTTGCTTCACAAACTGCCAGCTAGGGCAGAATCAGAAAATGAATATTGGTGGAATATTTTTTATCATGGCAAGGAAGGATTTTGACATATCTGAGGAATATTTGACCCAAACAATTTATGGGAATTATTTGGGAATCTTTGGGATGACATAGATGTGGGTTGCTTCACAACCCAGGGCAGACAGGGTTATTCCTTTAATAAGAAAAAGGAATATTCCCGAGAAAAAGAATATTGGGATTGGTCCAAGATGGAAATGATATGGTCTTGGGATGGTTTTGAGATTGACAAGCCACTTGGGAGAGGAATCGAGGGTGATCTCTCCAGGTTTCAAGACCACTAAGCCACCAAAGTGCAAATCCAAACCAAAATCAAAAGTAAGAGAAAACGGGCAAAATCCAGGGTGTTACAAACCTACCCCCCTTAAAGAAATCTCGTCCTCGAGATTTGGTTGCTCAGGGTCAAACATGGATATTCCCACTTGAGGAAACCGTTTCCAACTCGGGTTCCCTTTTGCTTTTGTATTATACTCCCATTAAATTTCATCTGTCTGACTACCTGACTTCAGGGTGGTTTATTTCACTGGATCCTTTTTCTGGCAAATCTTACCTTATATGTTACTCTGACTTTACTCCTTTTATGTCTATTGCCTTATCTGGGGTGTGATGAATTATCCTGAAATGCCTGCCCTTCTCGCAAGTCCGAGAGTTGTTTCCCCATGGACGTGTTGCAATGAAGTCCAGCACGGACGACCGTCCATTGAGTTGTGAACAAATTCTCTCAGTGGACATGAAATCTTTTACCCCTTACATTGGGCTACTTCAAAAGGGATATGTGTCCTCCAGGTTCAAATGGTGCTACAAATCATACCGTTCTCCTGGCGGAAACTGACTCCTTGCAATAATGGCTCGAACATCTTGGGTATCTCCACTGTCTTGAGTATCATATTTGTACAAAAGACTCGACTGTCACCTGTCGTGACCAGCATAAAGGGTACGACCTTATTACGACATTGTCCACAGACTTAACTGAGAGTGGTCCTGGCAGCAGAATTTTTTTTGTGGCAGGTTATTCTCTAACCGATTCCCACATGTGAGGACACATGCTTCGAGGCAGTTGTCAACCTTCTGATCGTTCCGTCTGTCGGCACCTTTAATTAAATAGTAGGCCATGTAATGTTTTGCCATGGTTGCTGGAATTTATCTTTTGGCTGATCTGACGGACTTGGATGTCTTCTTCTGACAATTCTGAGCATACATAGTTGGCTAAATGGGGTACCTTGATAGGAGGTCGTTGCAAATGGGATATACCCTGTGGGTGTGCACCCATGGTGATTGGTACCGAACCAGACTGTTTTAAGTATTTGTACCATGTTGATCTTGTAACCATTATCGTACTTGTATGGCCAATCTTGCTCCTTCATTATGGTTTCTTTGCCTGTATCCTTAGCTGACAGAGCTTGGCCTGATGTGTTCTTGATTCTCCGGATGACCATGGGTACTGCCAGGTACACTATTCCTGCAGGCATATTACTTTACAAGTTGTAGCTGTATGGTAACGACCGCCTGAACCCTTGGATGAAACCGGCAAATAAACCAGTAGCCACCAGAACGGTCTTTACAACTCAGATCTGTGACATTACTGGAGTAACTCAACCCCGACTCAAGGCGGCTGAAAAGCAGCTCAGAACATGAGACGGTGTCGATAAGAAGAAAGTAGCAACTCCCTAAGACGGCCAAAGAACAGCTCAGAGCATAGGGTCATTGCTACGAAAAGAAATTCAGCAGCTGCCCGAGATGGCCGAAAAGCAGCTCAGAATACGGGCCAGTTGCTGACAAGAGAAATATAAAATAGGCATCCACCCCGGACGGCCGGAAATAGCTCAGAACACAGGCGTGGTGCCGTCACCAAAGAAAAGCAGGCAAGGGTTCATCAGCGTCCCATACAGCTCACTACTACGCATACCAGCATAAGCATATAGTTTGAACATGCAGGCATAACACGGAGCAATACTTTAAGGCGTATATCAGATGGTTGGCTTGCTCCATGGGTTATTGGTCATCACAGTGAAGTGTATAACTAGCGTCCTTCTTTTCTTATATAGCTCATGCAATGGTCAAATCCTCACCGAGCTGACATCATTGTATGGGTAACTCGTATGACCTTGGCAGCATGTTCACCACATCTATGGAAACATGTGTGGCTGGCCACTTGATTCCTAAGGCAAGCTTGTGTAAAAAGACTGAGTTGCTTATATCGGAAGTTTCCTTGTTGCCATAAGCAGACTAAGTGCATATATATATATATATATCCCTTAATGTTTCTGCTGTCGGTTCCTTTTGTATGCAGATAGTTGTTTGACTATTCTTCTTGTTGGGCACTGAGTTCCTAGCATAAGCTGGCTTGCTTCCGGGATATAGCTGGTTTAAATTGTACTCATAGCAGACTCCAACCTTATATGTGAACCATACCTTTGACCCGAAGTGTACTGCTGGTCATGCACACATCTTTGCCTTCTTGCTGATTTGATTATTACTGCTATGAAGATCGCACATTGATATATATACCTGATGTCAATAATCAATCCAGGATATCATTATAATCAGACCAGATATTCCCCATGCCAGGCAGTCAGCGCCAAATCCCATATTGTTGAGCTGAGCTTCCAAATGCTTGCCCCTTCACTGATTCTTTGAGTCCAGTGTCGGTGAGCAACTTCCATAAGGGAAAATAAGGTAACACCAAGGGCCCAAAGAAAGAGGCAAAAGAAACGACTAAAATAAAAGCACACAAAGCAACAAGATCACACACAAGCAATATCATATACTACAACTATTCACAACAATAATTTGCATTCCTACTTAAGCACACCAATCTCGCAAGAACTCCGGTGTTACGATCTAACATCATGTGGCGGTGTGCACGAAAGTCAATCAATGTGTGGAAGGAAGTTGGTGTAAACAAGGCTACACCAAACACGGGCTTACACCGGTTGCAGCTGGACAGATACGGATGCGAGGACGGACTTGGTGATTGTGGATCGGAACACAGAAGTCATGTCCTCGTCATCATCAAGCGTACGGAAGAAACCGTACTTGTCCAGGGAATGGATGGCAGGGTGAGATAGCGATGAAAAGAAAGACTTACGGGCATTGCCCTTTCCTGATAACAAAGATCAGTAAGGGTTGCCAACGCGGCTAGTGGGACGATAGTAAGATCCGGGATAGAAACAAGTCTATCACCGAAACTATAGGGGTGGCTGAAGAGGATATATTGGTGTGGTGCCTGTGCATCAATCCTGCAATGGATCGACACACCAAGCACCTTGGCATCACTCTGCTGGGACAGAGATGACACCACACCAACGAACAAGAATGCAACTGGAGGGTGCAGGTAGTGGGTCGAAACCGAGGCCACCTACACTCACGAGATCCACCGTTAGTGACAAAATAAATATTCTATATGCATGCTATGCACAAACACATGCAACAAACAAGTGCAGCAAACCGAGTAGACTCTATACTACCGGTTACTAACGTTCGCGCGGTCTAGGGCGTCCTACAGCCAGACCTGCTCTGATACCAATGCTTGTGGCACCCCGGCTCAAAGGAAACTGGAACGCCCCGTATTCCAGCCCAGAGACAAGTCTTCTGGAATACGGCACTGTTGGCATAGAACAAATCAGCTCTTTATTACTATGGATAAGGTTACAAGGGTACATGGATTACATCGGCACGGCGATACTACGCCTGCCCAGGGTAGCTCTATGCTAACAGCAGAACAACCCGAGGAAATGGAGTATCCTCGGCAGCGGAACAACGACGGCGGTGGTGAACTCCACTCCACCGGGACTCTGGCTGGAACGCGCATCCTAGTTCGCAAACTCGTAATCCTCGACAAGCAAGCAATCATGGAATGACCTGCAAACTGGCATGACACACCAGGTGAGTACTTTGAATGTACTTGCAAGCTCACAACAACCAAAGCAGTCAAGACAAGCAACAACATGGCATTTACAGGTTATGCAGGTGTAAACATGATGGTGCTAGAACAATATAAGCATGGCATGGCATATATTACATGCAACAGGTTGCAACTTACTCTGTCGTGAGGTTACCTCGTAACCATCACCTGTAAGAACTTACCATTGAGTGTGCCACATGATAACCTCGGGACCAACCAAACTTGGTATTACAATACCGTAGTGATAACATGATCACAAGGAGCTTGGTCTTTACCGAGATCACCACATAACCCCAAACCACAATGATCCTCTCGTGATCACGATCAACCAACATCGGTATCCTTGATGCCACGGTGATCCTCTCGCGATCACATAAAGATCAACCAACTTCTTTCTCATCGAACCGGGTTGTTATAAGCAAGATTATTATATTGTTGACTCATAGTGTGTCCTGCTACGAACTGTGCCCATGACCGAGGACGCGGCTATCGATAGATTATACACTCTGCAGAGGTTAGTACACTGTACCCACACCACGGAACTCCTGGCCTCATGCTCCCATTCGGGTGGACCAATGATGTTCTGACAAAACCCAATCTGTTGCATGGCACTCTCCCGGCCACTCCGACAAACTCCCCTTTGGGCTATGTCATGGGTGACCCCTGTCTCCTTCCGACACCTGCCACCGTCGTGGCCAAACAAAACTGTCCCAAACGGGGACCTAAGCTCAATACCAAAACTGGGTTCACAAGGTTATAGCCGCCTACCGGGCCAGGGTAGCATGCACTCATAACCTTCCCTAGTTGGAGGTACCGGCGAGAGGCATGACAATAGACCGAGTTAGGGCTGCCCCATCCCAGCAAGTGTGGTTGCACTGGTGAGCTCGATTCGGTGGCGCACTATGACTCAGCCAACAGGTGTTCAAGTTCGATTAACATCCGGTTAAATTTGAATGATGATGTACTGAGTCATGATAACATGATGAAATCATATTGCATATGAACGTGATATAACCGAAGCAGGGATGGGAAGCATACTATCTGGATCATAGCATCAACAACATGCAAGTATTTAAACAGCTGAATGCAGACGAGCATGGTGAGCACGAACAACATCAGTATGTCGATAACAACCAATAAAGAAACATGCAGACATGTCATCATCCTAGTATGAACTACTACAAATATTGACCATAAACATAATGCACCAATAAGTACTTGATAACTAGCATGACTCATGAGCATATAAAGATTTACATGCACACATTAAATAACTAATCACGTATGAACCATGGCTACTGCAAATCCGCCATGCAAATGGCTGTCGTGGCTTGCCTTGTACCAAGGATGTGGAAAGAGTACTCCTGGTCCTCAAAACAATCTGAAAAGCATTTTTCAAAGCAATTTTTTTAATCATCACATAAAGCATTTTCCACTGTCCAGAAATTCTAGATAGCAGAGGAAAATACCAAAATTTTACAGAAAATAAAGGAGCTCATAAGAAAAATAATGCAAAAAGAATGAACTCATTTGGACTTATGGTTTAAAAGATATTCATGGTCAAAGTGCAGTCAAATTTCTGGATTTATTTGAATTAAACAGAAAAATCAGAAAAACCCCAGGGAGGCCACGTCGAAGACGTAAACCAGCCGGGCGTCTCCACTTGCGTACCCCTTCAGGCGCAACTGGGTCGCCGACATGCGGGGCCCGCCTGTCATAATTGAAGGGAGGGAGAGAGAACAGAGGGATGGCGGCGCTCATCGGCGATGTTCACCGGCGTAGAGACGACAGCGAGGCTGGGAGATAGCAGGGATGGATCAGGCAGATGAAGACGAGCACTCCCATACCCGTGGCTCCTCAAACGGTGGCCAGACGGTGTCGCCCACTCCGACTCAGGTGGCGGCGAGCTACGGTGGCCGATCGGTCCGGCGATTCCGATGAGCTTTTGGGCAGAGGAGAGGCTGGGGAGGGGCAGTGGAACTCCACGAGCTCGACGGTGGTCTCAATTGGGCTTGGGGTGGACGAAGGCGAGAGGGAGGAGTAGAGGCAGAGCGGCAGAGCTCCTTGCCGGAGATGGGGCAGGAGAGCTGCCTAGCTCTGCTTCCGGGCGCAGGGGAGGCGATTGAGAGGGAGAGGAGTGGAGTGGGCGAGGAGAGACGAGGCCGGGAGGGCCTTATATAGGGGAACGGAGGATGGCTGAGCCAGATCCTGCCACGGTTGCACTGGCATGTCGAGGACGGCAAGCTGGCAGCTGCGCTGGCTGTTGTGGCGTGGCTGAGGTAGACGTGAGCGCGCAGAGGTGACGGGACGCATGCGGAGCCATTAAGAGCGTGCGGACGAGACGGCGACCGCGGCGCCCTATTCGGCCCGTGCGTGAACTTGGCAGCGAGCGGCGGTGAGCTTCGCCGGAGTTGGGAGAGGGTTCTGGAGGGGGTACGTGAACGGTGGGAACGAAGTCGGCACGACGGGACAAGAAGAGGCAGCGCAGGGTGGCCGGACTAGTCATGTCCGACGCAGTCGGCATGCAGAGCACGACTTTGGCTCTGGCAGACGCGTGGTCACCATGTGCATTGCCGCACGTGGTGCTCTCTGGCCCATCCGGTCATGTCTACGCGGTAGTCCTTGCTCCCTGAGGCCCCCCTGTGCCATTAGTTTGGCTGGATGCCCTCTCAATCGAATGGGAGCATCATCAGCAGTTTCTGAACAGCAACTTGGGAGGGATCTAGAAGAGAGATGAGTTGGCTATTGAGCCAAATGAGTTGTCTGGGAGTGTTAGGGTAGGAAAGACTACAATCCTGTGAATTTTGGAAGGATTTGGACCAGGATTTAGCATAGTTGCTTCACAACTGCCCAAACTGGTCCAGAAAATGAATCATGACGTGGCACTCTAAGGGATTCTTGGATTGAGGTGAAATTTGGTGTCTAGGAGTTATTTGGATACATGAACACACTGTAAAAATTTCATACCATTTGGACATGCCAAAATAGTACTTCCTTCACAGTGGTCCTATCTAGACAGAATCTTAGAAAAATTCTAGTGAATTATTGGATGAATGAAATGAGCCCAAATTTGGTGGAGAAGTGAAATATGGGTAGAAGCATGTTCTGGAAATTATTCATGAATTATGGAGCAATAAAAATTACAGTTGCTTCACAACCCATAATAATTACCAGAAACAAAGATTTGATTCTATGATCACATAGATGATTGAATGATGCTAAAATTTAGTGGAAAGCTATGATTTGATCATATTAGGATGCTTACAAAATTTCAACTCATTTGGATATGCTTAGTTTGCACTTCCTTCACAAGGCCTCTGTTTGAACAGAAACTTTAGAAAATTGCTCAGGAATATTCACTAGGAAAATGAAGTTGAAATTTGGCATGTGGCAAAGATATGGATGGGAAGGAGTGCACAAAAAGTTTGAGAGCAAGCAAGCAAATATAATGGGTACTTGCTTCACAAACTGCCAGCTAGGGCAGAATCAGAAAATGAATATTGGTGGAATATTTTTTATCATGGCAAGGAAGGATTTTGACATATCTGGGGAATATTTGACCCAAACAATTTATGGGAATTATTTGGGAATCTTTGGGATGACATACATGTGGGTTGCTTCACAACCCAGGGCAGACAGGGTTATTCCTTTAATAAGAAAAAGGAATATTCCCGAGAAAAAGAATATTCGGATTGGTCTAAGATGGAAATGATATGGTCTTGGGATGGTTTTGAGATTGACAAGCCACTTGGGAGAGGAATCGAGGGTGATCTCTCCAGGTTTCAAGACCACTAAGCCACCGAAGTGCAAATCCAAACCAAAATCAAAAGAAAAAGAAAATGGGCAAAATCCAGGGTGTTACAACTATGTTAACATGGGCCAATCCTTTCGTGGAGGCCCTTGCCAGGGATTTCTCGGCATGGGCATCGGGCAGGGTGAGCCCCTCCTGGGGAGCCTCGCTCTGGACAAGCTCTCCCTTTCCCTTGGCGGAAGAAGGGACTGGCTCTCCCATGCCCTCGCTAGTGGGGAGGGCCTGCCCCATACCTTCATGACGGGGGCTTGGACGGCGGCTTGGTGCGGGATCATCCATGCTGCCTACCGCCAAGCCCTTGCCCTCCAAAGGCCCCGACGCATCCATTTACTTGGCTCGCTTGGCCCGGTGGGCGAGGGTCTCTTCCTCATCTCTGCCAAAAACGACAAAGCAAAATTGGGTCAGAAAGCCTACAAGTGCATAATGCCTCGACAAGAAGAGATGACATTTTCCTTACTCTGAATCAATGAGCATGGAGCCCAGCACGAACTCCATAGGAGGTGGGGTCGCTCTGCCTCTCTTCAAGGTCGGAGGAGCGGTGCTTCCCGGCAGCTTCAAGCCATTTGAGGAGGCCGGGAGCTCCAGCGAGGACGACCTGTGCGAAGAGCTCGAGCTTGATTCGGAGCTGGTGTCGACCCCTATGATGGCTCACCGCTTGGTGGGTGGGGTCTTGGCCCCAGAAAGATGAGAAGAATGGCAGCGCACCACTTCCGACCCATCGCCCTTAGAGATGGTCTTCTTCTCCCTCTTGGCGATGGGTGCAGGGACAGGGGCCGCGATTCCCCGGCTAGGCCTCCTGCAGGGACACTGCTCCATGTCTGGTTCGGGGCCTTGAGGGCCCGCTGTGAGCCACTCCTCCTTAGGCTGCTCCACCTCCTCGACCTCATCCTTTTCCTGGACTTCCACTGCAGCATCATACAAGGCTTCGATCCCGGCAGGCTCATCCCCGGCAGGATTGAAGGAAATATGCCCTAGAGGCAATAATAAAGTTGTTATTCTATATTTCCTTATTCATGATAAAGATTTATTATTCATGCTAGAATTGTATTGATCGGAAACTTAAATACATGTGTGAATACATAAACAAATACCGTGTCCCTAGTAAGCCTCTACTAGACTAGCTCATTGATCAAAGATGGTTAAGGTTTCCTAACCATAGACACGTGTTGTCATTTGATAACGGGATCACATCATTAGGAGAATGATGTGATGGACAAGACCCATCCATTAGATTAGCATAATGATCGTTCAAGTTTTATTGCTATTGCTTTCTTCATGTCAAATACATATTCCTTCGACTATGAGATTATGCAACTCCCGGATACTGGAGGAGTACCTTGTGTGCTATCAAACATCACAACATAACTGGGTGATCATAAAGATGCTCTACAAGTATCTCCGAAGGTGTTTGTTGAGTTGGCATAGATCGAGACTAGGATTTGTCACTCCGAGTATCGGAGAGGTATCTCTGGGCCCTCTTGGTAATACACATCATAAGATTGCAAGCAAACGACTAAGGAGTTAGTCACGAGGTGATGTATTACGGAACGAGTAAAGAGACTTGCCGGTAACAAGATTGAACTAGGTATGAAGATACCGACGATCGAATCTCGGGCAAGTAACATACCGATGGACAAAGGGAATTATGTATGTTGTCATAACGGGTCTACCGATAAAGATCTTCGTAGAATATGTAGGAGCCAATATGGGCATCGAGGTTCCTCTATTGGTTATTGACCGGAGAGGTGTCTCGGTCATGTCTACATAGTTCTCGAACCCGTAGGATCCGCACGCTTAACGTTCGATGACGATATAGTATTATATGAGTTATGTGATTTGGTGACCGAATGTTGTTCGGAGTCTCGGATGAGATCACGGACATGACGAGGAGTCTCGAAATGGTTGATAGGTAAAGATTGATATATAGGACGATGGTATTCGGACACCGGAAGTGTTTCGGGGGGTACCGGGTACTTATCGGGTCACCGGAAGGGGTTCCAGGCACCCCCGGCAAAGTTATGGGCCTTACGGGCCAAGAGAGGGAACACACCAGCCCACAAGGGGCTGGTGCGCCCCCATAGCAGGCCGGCCTATGATGAGGAGAAGGAAAGAGGGGAGGGAAAGGAAAGTGTGGAGTAGGACTCCCCGTTCCTTCCCTCTCCCCCCCCTCTTTGCTTCTCCCTTCTTCATACAAGGAAAGGGGGGGCGCAGGAGGGCAGGAGCCCTAGGGCCGGCGGCCAGCCCCTTGGGGCGTGCCCTGGCTGCCCTAGGCTGCCTCCTCTCCCCTCCCACCTATATATACATGGGGAGGGGGCGCCACACAAGGACACAACATTATCTTAGCCGTGTGCGGCGCCCCCGTCCATAGTTTTCTCCCTCGGTCATATTTTCGTAGTGCTTAGGCGAAGCCCTGCGGAGATCGCATCACCATCACCGTCACCACACCGTTGTGCTGCCGGAACTCATCTACTACTTCGCCCGTCTTGCTGGATCAAGAAGGCGAGGACGTCACCGAGCTGAATGTGTGCAGAACGCGGAGGTGCCGTGCGTTCGGTACTAGATCGGTTGGAGCGCGAAGAAAGTTCGACTACATCAACTGCGTTGTGAAACTCTTCCGCTTATGGTCTACGAGGGTACGTAGACACACTCTCCCCCTCGTTTCTATGCATCTCCATGGATAGATCATTGCGTGTGCGTAGAATTTTTTTTGTTTTCATGCAACATTTCCCAATAGTGGCATCATGAGCCAGGTCTATGCGTAGATGATATGCACGAGTAGAACACAAAGAGTTGTGGGCGGTGATAGTCATACTACTTACCACCAACGTCTTATTTTGATTCGGCAATATTGTGGGATGAAGCGGCCCGGACCAACCTTACATCTCCACGCACATGAGACCAGTTCCACCGAGTGACATGCAACTAGTTTTGCATTAAGGTGGCTGGCGGGTGTCTGTTTCTCCTACTTTAGTTGAATCGAATTTGACTGTGGCCGGTCCTTGAAGAATGTTAAAACAACAAACTTGATGAATCACCGTTGTGGTTTTTTCGTAGGTAAGAACGGTTCTTGCTAGAAGCCCGTAGCAGCCACGTAAAACTTGCAACAACAAAGTAGAGGATGTCTAACTTGTTTTTGCAGGGCATGTTGTGATGTGGTATGGTCAAGACGTGATGTGATATATGTTATTGTATGAGAGGATCATGTTTTGTAATATCGACAACCGGCAGGAGCCTTTGGGTTGTCTCTTTATTGTATGAAGTGCAAACACCATGTAATTGCTTTACTTTATCGCTATGCGTTAGCAATAGTTGTAGAAGCAATAGTTGGCGAGACGACCCCGACACAACGATGGAGATCAAGGTGTCGAGCCGGTGACGATGGAGATCATGATGATGCTTTGGAGATGGAGATCAAAAGCATAAGATGATCGCCATATCATGTCACATATTTTGATTGCATGTGATGTTTATCTTTTATGCATCTTATTTTGCTTAGTACGGCGGTAGCATTATAAGATGATCCCTTCACTAAATTTCAAGGTAAAAGTGTTCTCCCTGAGTATGCACCGTTGCTACAGTTCGTCATTTCGAGACACCACGTGATGATCGGGTGTGATAGACTCTACATTCACATACAACGGGTGTAAGACAGTTTTGCACATGTAGAATACTTGGGTTAAACTTGACGAGCCTAGCATGTACAGACATGGTCTCGGAACACTAGAGACCGAAAGGTCGAACATGAGTCATATAGTAGATATGATCAACATAGAGATGTTCACCATTGATGACTACCCCATCTCACGTGATGATCAGACATGGGTTAGTTGATATGGATCATGTATCACTTAGATACCTTGAGGAATGTTTATTTAAGTGGGAATTCTTAAGTAATTTGATTAATTGAACTTAATTTATCATGAACTTAGTCCTGATAGTATTTGCATATCTATGTTGTAGATCAATGGCCCATGCTACCGTTCCCCTGAATTTTAATGCGTTCCTAGAGAAAGCTAAGTTGAAAGATGATGGTAGCAACTACACGGACTGGGTCCGTAACTTGAGGATTATCCTCATTGCTGCACAGAAGAATTATGTCCTTGATGCACCGCTAGGTGAAAGGCCTGCTGTAGGAGCAGAAGCTGATGTTTTGAACGTCTGGCAAGCTCGATCTGATGACTACTAGATAGTTCAGTGTGCCATGCTTTACGGCTTAGAACCGGGACTTCAAAGACATTTTGAACATCATGGAGCATATGAGATGTTCCAAGAGTTGAAGTTAATATTTCAAGCAAATGCCTGAGTTGAGAGATATGAAGTCTCCAACAAGTTCTATAGCTGCAAGATGGAGGAGAACAGTTCTGTCAGTGAACACATACTCAAAATGTCTGGGTATTATAATCACTTGACTCAGCTGGGAGTTGATCTTCCAGTTGATTGTGTCATTGACAGAGTTCTTCAATCACTGCCACCAAGCTACAAAGGCTTCATGATGAACTATAATATGCCAGGGATGAACAAAACAATTCCCGGGCTCTTCGCAATGCTTAAGGCCGCGGAGGTAGAAATCAAGAAGGAGCATCAAGTGTTGATGGTTAACAAGACCACTAGTTTCAAGAAAAAGGGCAAGGGAAAGAAAGGGAACTTCAAGAAGAATGGCAAGCAAGTTGCCACTCCCGGGAAGAAGCCCAAAGCTGGACCCAAGCCTGAAACTGAGTGCTTCTACTGCAAAGGGACTGGTCACTGGAAGCGGAACTGCCCCAAATACTTGGTGGATAAGAAGGATGGCAAAGTGAACAAAGGTATATTTGATATACATGTTATTGATGTGTACCTTACTAATGCTCATAGTAGCACCTGGGTATTTGATACTGGTTCGGTTGCTCATATTTGTAACTCGAAATAGGAGCTGCGGATTAAACGAAGATTGGCTAAGAACAAGGTGACGATGCGCGTCGGGAATGGTTCCAAGGTCGATGTGATCGCCGTCGGCACTCTACCTCTACATCTACCTTCGGGATTAGTTTTAGACCTGAATAATTGTTATTTGGTGCCAGCGTTGAGCATGAACATTATATCTGGATCTTGTTTAGTGCGAGAGGGTTATTCATTTAAATCAGAGAATAATGGTTGTTCTATTTATATGAGTAATATCTTTTATGGTCATGCACCCTTGAAGAGTGGTCTATTCTTGTTGAATCTCGATTGTAGTGATACACATATTCATAATATTGATGCCAAAAGATGCAAAGTTGATAATGATAGTGCAACATATTTGCGGCACTGCCGTTTAGGTCATATTGGTGTAAAGCGCATGAAGAAACTCCATACAGATGGACTTTTGGA
The DNA here is from genome assembly GCA_011799875.1 of Thinopyrum elongatum. NCBI lineage: Eukaryota > Viridiplantae > Streptophyta > Magnoliopsida > Poales > Poaceae > Thinopyrum > Thinopyrum elongatum. The sequence goes on from CM022299.1 coordinate 410,586,256, forward strand.
ATCACTGGATTATGAATCATTTGATACTTGCGAACCATGCCTCATGGGCAAGATGACTAAAACTCCGTTCTCTGGAACAATGGAGCGAGCTAATGACTTATTGGAAATAATACATACCAATGTATGCGGCCCAATGAGTGTTGAGGCTCGCGGTGGGTATCATTATTTTCTAACCTTCACAGATGATTTGAGCAGATATGGGTATATCTACTTAATGAAACACAAGTCTGAAACATTTGAAAAGTTCAAAGAATTTCAGAGTGAAGTGGAGAATCATCGTAACAAGAAAATAAAGTTTCTACGATCTGATCACGGAGGCGAATATTTGAGTTACGAGTTTGGCCTTCATTTAAAACAATGTGGAATTGTTTCACAACTCACGCCGCCTGGAACGCCACAGCGTAATGGTGTGTCCGAACGTCGTAACCGTACTTTATTAGATATGGTGCGATCTATGATGTCTCTTACCGATTTACCACTATCATTTTGGGGTTATGCATTAGAGACAGCTGCATTCACGTTAAATAGGGCACCGTCTAAATCCGTTGAGATGACACCGTATGAACTGTGGTTTGGCAAGAAACCTAAGCTGTCGTTTCTTTAAGTTTGGGGTTGCGACACTTATGTCAAAAGGCTTCAGCCTGATAAGCTCGAACCCAAATCGGAGAAGTGCGTCTTCATAGGACACCCTAAAGAAACAATTGGGTACACCTTCTACCACAGATCCGAAGGCAAGATCTTTGTTGCCAAGAATGGACCCTTTCTAGAGAAGGAGTTTCTCTCGAAAGAAGTGAGTGGGAGGAAAGTAGAACTTGATGAGGTAATTGTACCTTCTCTCGAATTGGAAAGTAGCACATCACGGAAAACTGTTCCCGTGATGCCTACACCAACTAGAGAGGAAGATAATGTTAATGATCATGAAACTTCAGATCAAGTTGCTACTGAACCTCGTAGGTCAACCAAAGCACGATCCGCTCCAGAGTGGTACGGTAATCCTGTCCTGGAAGTCATGTTATTAGACCAAGGCGAACCTACGAACTATGAAGAAGCTATCATGAGCCCAGATTCCGACAGATGGCTTGAGGCCATGAAATCTGAGATAGAATCCATGTATGAGAACAAAGTGTGGACTTTGGTGGACTTGCCCAAAGATCGGAAAGCCATAGAGAATAAATGGATCTTCAAGAATAAGACTGGCGTTGATGCTAATGTTACTGTCTACAAAGCTCGACTTGTCGCAAAAGGTTTTCGACAAGTTCAAGGGGTTGACTACGATGAGACTTTCTCACCCATAGCGATGCTTAAGTCCGTCTGAATCATGTTAAGCAATTGCCGCATTTTATGATTATGAAATCTGGCAAATGGACGTCAAAGCTGCATTCCTTAATGGATTTCTTAAAGAAGAGTTGTATATGATGCAACCAGAAGGTTTTGTCGATCCTAAAGGTGCTAACAAAGTGTGCAAACTCTAGCGATCCATCTATGGACTGGTGCAAGCATCTCGGAGTTGGAATATACGCTTTGATGAGGTGATCAAAGCATATGGTTTTGTACAGACTTACGGTAAAGCCTATATTTACAAGAAAGTGAGTGGGAGCTGTGTAGCATTTCTGATATTATATGTAGATGACATATTGTTGATTGGAAATGATATAGAATTTCTGGATAGCATACAAGGATATTTGAATAAGCGTTTTTCAATGAAAGACCTCAGTGAAGCTGCTTATATATTGGGCATCAAGATCTATAGAGATAGATCGAGACGCTTAATAGGACTTTCACAAAGCACATACCTTGACAAAATTTTGAAGGAATTCAAAAATGGATCAGTCAAAGAAAGAGTCCTTGCCTGTATTCAAGGTGTGAAGTTGAGTAAGACTCAAAGCCCGACCACGACAGAAGATAGAGAGAAAATGAAAGTCATTCCCTATGCCTTAGTCATAGGTTCTATAAAGTATGCCATGCTGTGTACCAGACCAGTTGTGTGCCTTGCCATGAGTTTGGCAAGGGCGTACAATAGTGATCCAGGAGTAGATCACTGGACAGCGGTCAAAATTATCCTTAGTTACCTAAGAGGACTAAGGAAATGTTTCTCGGTTATGGAGGTGATAAAGAGTTCGTCGTAAAGGGTTACGTCGATGCAAGCTTTGACACCGATTCAGATGACTCTGAGTCTCATTCTGGATACGTATTGAAAGTGGGAGCAATTAGCTAGAGTAGCTCCATGCAGAGCTTTATAGACATTCAAATTTGCAAAATACATACATATCTGAATGTGACAGACCCGTTGACTAAACTTCTCTCACAAGCAAAACATGATCACACCTTAGTACTCTTTGGGTGTTAATCACATGGCGATGTGAACTATATTATTGACTCTAGTAAACTCTTTGGGTGTTGGTCACATGGCGATGTGAACTATGGGTGTTAATCACATGGTGATGTGAACTACATTATTGACTCTAGTGCAAGTGGGAGACTGAAGGAAATATGCCCTAGAGGCAATAATAAAGTTGTTATTTTATATTTCCTTATTCATGATAAAGATTTATTATTCATGCTAGAATTATATTGATCGGAAACTCAAATACATGTGTGAATACATAAACAAATACCGTGTCCCTAGTAAGCCTCTACTAGACTAGCTCGTTGATCAAAGATGGTTAAGGTTTCCTAACCATAGACATGTGTTGTCATTTGATAACGGGATCACATCATTAGGAGAATGATGTGATGGACAAGACCCATCCGTTAGCTTAGCATAATGATCGTTCAAGTTTTATTGCTATTGCTTTCTTCATGTCAAATACATATTCCTTCGACTATGAGATTATGCAACTCCCGGATACCGGAGGAATACCTTGTGTGCTATCAAACATCACAACGTAACTAGGTGATCATAAAGATGCTCTACAGGTATCTCCGAAGGTGTTTGTTGAGTTGGCATAGATCGAGACTAGGATTTGTCACTCCGAGTATCGGAGAGGTATCTCTGGGCCCTCTCGGTAATACACATCATAAGCTTGCAAGCAAACGACTAAGGAGTTAGTCATGAGGTGATGTATTATGGAATGAGTAAAGAGACTTGCCGGTAACGAGATTGAACTAGGTATGAAGATACCGACGATCGAATCTCGGGCAAGTAACATACCGATGGACAAAAGGAATTACGTATGTTGTCATAACGGTTCGATCGATAAAGATCTTCGTAGAATATGTAGGAGCCAATATGGGCATCCAGGTTCCGTTATTGGTTATTGACCGGAGAGGTGTCTCGGTCATGTCTACATAGTTCTCGAACCCGTAGGGTCCGCACGCTTAACATTCGATGACGATATAGTATTATATGAGTTATGTGATTTGGTGACCGAATGTTGTTCGGAGTCCCGGATGAGATCACAGACATGACGAGGAGTCTTGAAATGGTCGAGAGGTAAAGATTGATATATAGGACGATGGTATTCGGACACCAGAAGTGTTTCGGGGGGTACCGGGTACTTATCGGGTCATCGGAAGGGGTTCCGGGCACCCCCGGCAAAGTTATGGGCCTTATGGGCCAAGAGAGGGAACACACCAGCCCACAAGGGGCTGGTGCGCCCCCATAGCAGGCCAGCCTATGAGGAGGAGAAGGAAATAGGGGAGGGAAAGGAAAGTGTGGAGTAGGACTCCCCCTTCCTTCCCTCTCCCCCCCTCTTTCCTTCCCCCTTCTTCATACAAGGAAAGGGGGGCGCAGGAGGGCAGGAGCCCTAGGGCCGGCGGCCAGCCCCTTGGGGCGCGCCCTGGCTGCCTCCTCTCCCCTCCCACCTATATATACATGGGGAGGGGGCACCACACAAGGACACAACATTGTCTTAGCCGTGTGCGGCGCTCCCGTCCACAGTTTTCTCCCTCGGTCATATTTTCGTAGTGCTTAGGCGAAGCCCTGCGGAGATCGCATCACCATCACCGTCACCACACCGTCATGCTGCCGGAACTCATCTACTACTTCGCTCGTCTTGCTGGATCAAGAAGGCGAGGACGTCACCGAGCTGAACGTGTGCAGAACGCGGAGGTGCCGTGTGTTCGGTACTAGATCGGTTGGAGCACGAAGAAAGTTCGACTACATCAACCGCGTTGTGAAACGCTTTCGCCTACAGTCTATGAGGGTATGTAGACACACTCTTCCCCTCATTGCTATGCATCTCCATGGATAGATCATTGCGTGTGCGTAGAATTTTTTTTGTTTTCATGCAACGTTTCCCAACTAGGCTCACCCACGGCAGGCTCGTCCCCGGCAGTTTCCTCCGTGGCGTGCCCCTCGCTCCTGCCATGAGAAGAGCCCTCACCTTCGGCCTCCTCCTCTTCCTCCTCCTCCACTTTTCTGGGCATTGCCTTCCCGGCAGCCCGAAGCGCCTTGTCCTCCTCAATTCGCTTCTTGATAAACTCCGCCTCCACCGTGGAGGTGCGCTTGAACATGTTGCTCTCCACTCTGGAGGCCCTTTCCTCCAGACCAGAGACCCACTCCATCTCTGCGTCAAGCTCGGGTAGTTGCCAATCAGCCGCAACCCCATATGCATTGCAATCAGGCATCCACTTCAAAATCTGGTCCCGAGCAGAGTTAACATTCAGCGGGACGACACTTGCCGGCAATTTGAACGGACCAAGGCTCCTGAACAGTTGTTCGCACAGCCAGCCATGGCCGTAAACCGATAAATTGTTGGTAAGGCCTGGATACAGGCGCATCCTGTCCCCAGCGTCTCCGTACCGCCAGGCGAACCTGTCTCTCTTCTGCAGCGGCGCAATGCGGCGTCGGAGGAAATCGGCCCCCACCTGTTCGATGGTTAGCCCGGCAGCTTTAAGACGGGCAATCATGTTCAGCGCCGGGCGAAGCCTGTCGTCGGTAAGGCCCGGTTCCCTCCACTCGTTGCCACACACGACGCACTCCGTCCACGCCCAGCAGTACTTTGGAGCTTTCTCATCCTAGATCTAGCACCAGTCCGCCCTCCATTCTTCCCAGCTGCCCCACTGCTAACCAGGAAGATAATCCCAAGCATTCGTCTTTTCCCGGGGAATCCAACTGATGTTTCCCGAGCGGTGCACCTTGTTTTCGACCCACGGAACGAAGAAATGCCTGAACAGATCCACGTTGGGGGTGACTCCGACAAAGTTCTCGCACAGATGGGTGAAAATCGCCATGCACGCCATTGCGTTTGGCGTGAAATCCAAAAGGTGGAATCCATATACCACCATCATTGCTTCAAAGAAATCAGAGAAAGGAGGGCTGAGGCCGCAGAGGAAATACGCGCAGAAAAAGCGGTATGAATTTGGCGGGTCCTCTTTCCCCTCCGCCAGAACCGCGGGTGCGCCGTGCCCCTTCGGGACTTCCCTCCCCCACATGTATGCGTACCTCACAACCAGGGCGTTGCTATCCAAGCTCGACGGGAAGAACACTACATCTTCCCGCCGCTTCTTGTCCAACTCCGCCGCCTTCTTCTTCCCCTCCGCCGCGGTTTCCTTTGCGGTGGTCGGCCGCTTCCCCCTTCCGGCGGCCTTCTTACCCATCCTTCGGGGCTGTAAGGGAGGTGGAAGACTGGATGGGAGATCGGAGGTGAATGTGGGCGCGGGAGCGGTCGCTTGGCTTGAGGAGGAAGATGATGGAGGGTGAAATGGATGCGAATGAGCAGTGCCCCTTCGTGTTTTCTCTTTTATGAGGAACGAACGTGGGGGGGGGGGGGGGGATGGCTCTTCGCTGCTTTCTCTCAGAAAGTTACCATTTTACATTAACTACTACAGTCCCACGACCCCACGACCTGCGGTAATTACGCGGAGTGGACGTTGAGTCGACTGGCCATCATGACAAACCGCTGCATGCACAGCGTTCCTTCAACACGTGTCCGTGCATTGTTTGGGGCCTAACCCAACATGCCCGGCGACACGTATGGCTCAGGCCCGGGGGCTTCTGTCGGGGTACACAAACAGGGGTGTATGTTTCCCCTGACTTGTGCACGGACAGTAGGCCTCCGACCCGGCAAGCAACCCCAAGCATTCAAGACAAAACCAAGCCAGAGAGAGAGCTCTTTGCGAAATCAAAGGGCGGATCAAGAAGACCAAGACAAGCCAAGACAACAAGATATCACTAAGGAAAAATCTCCCTTGCCGGGCACACGAGCCTGGTCAGGTCGAGGCCACCCCGAAGACAAGTCCCAAGACTTCCCCGGCAAGGATTGCCAGGGCCACTAGCGGCCTACATCCTCGCCAAGGCTCCACCGCTCCACCGCATCGCAACGCAAGTCATCCATCGGTGCGGTGTCGAGCCCCCAGATAACTAAGTGGCTGTCATTTGGCACGTGGCAGCCATTTAGGTGGAAGATCACCTCTATATGACACCCGTCTAGAGGCATGTCAAGCACACAGATGGGAGATGACTAGAGTGGCGCGGCAGGCCTGCCGGGCCGCATCCACGGCGCGACACATGGCAGTGCATTTAATGCACTTTGTCCTAACTGCCAGAGTTAGGTACGATAGCACTGTTAGTCATCTAATCGCTGTAATGACCATTTTGCCATTGTGGTAACCCCTTAGCCTATAAAAGGAGGACCGTGGCAACCTTAGGAAGGATTCGGACCATCATGTACTCATACGCGCGTAGCTGCTCTCCCCGAGGCGACCTTGCCGGGCTCGAGCTTCGCGCGTTCTTCACGGTCTCCCCATCAATCCACCAAAGCAGGAGTAGGGTTTTATGCTTCTCAGCGGCCCGAACCTGGTAAAAACCACCAGTGTCACCACTGCCATGCTGTCCCACGGCCTCCGCTCTTTATGCAACGCGTCCTCCCCCCTGCCGAACCACAAAGGGGCCGATGGCCTCATAGGTGGCCGTGTTCTACCACGACAAGAGCAGTCTACCTTTGTCCCGGGGAGGCTTATTACTGATAACATCATAGTTGCTTATGAGTGCCTGCATTTTATGAAACGAAATAAAGCTCTCAAACACCGTCACTGCGCTCTAAAATTGGACATGATGAAGGCATATGATAGGGTGGAGTGGACATACCTTGAGGCCGTGATGCTCAAGCTTGGTTTTTCTGAGAGATGGGTTCGATTGTCATGAGCATGGTAAAATATGTCTCATACTCAGTTCTTTGCAATGGCAAAAAATTAGATGATTTCAAGCCTTCAAGAGGTATTCGGCAGGGAGACCCAATATAACCCTACCTTTTCCTGTTAGCAGTAGAGGGCCTTTTGGCCTCCTCAAAAGAGATCGATCGTTGCATTTGAGTGGGATTCAAGTGGCTCCTTCAGCGCCACGAGTTAACCACTTGTTATTTGCTGAAGATAGCCTACTGTTCTTCAAGGCAAATGGTTCAGGGGCGATGGAAGTGTCAAACCTACTGGACTCCTATTTCCAAGCTTCAGCGCAAAGGATAAATACCAACAAGTCTTCAGTTTATTTCAGCAAAGGAACACCAGATAACATTAGGTAGGAAGTGAAAGGGGTGCTCAGTGTCCATACTGAGACTCTAAATGAGAAATATTTGGGTATGCCGATGTTGGTTCCTCTAAGATGGGTGCTTTCAAGTACCCAACAGATAGATTATGGTCAAAGGTGAAGGGATGGATTGAGAAAACTATCTCAGCAGCGGGCAAAGAAATTCTAATTAAATCAGTAGCGCAGGCTGTTCCAGTTTTCTCGATGTCATGCTTTAAGTTGCCAAGGGATCTATGTGAAAAATTGAATAAGCTTATTCGTCAGTTCTTCTGGGGTAGCAGAGAGGGGCAGAGAAAACCACACTGGGTTTCTTGGAGATCTATGACTCAACCAAAGAAGTGTGGCGTCTTGGGGTTTAGGGACCTCGAGATCTTCAACTTAGCTTTGTTGGCTCGGCAATCATGGTGCCTTCTCACCGTGACTGAATCTCTTTGTGCCCGGTTGCTCAAGGCCGTCTACTTTCCAAACATTGACATTCTCAATGCCGAACTGGGGGTCTCACCCATCTCAAGTGTGGAGGTCTATCCTGGAGGGTAGAGATGCACTCTCACATGGCCTCATTCGGCGCATCGGTGATGGCACGACCACGATGGTATGGACGGAAAACTGGATCCCGAGAGACGCATTAATGAGACCAATTGCTTGCTTGGCTAGTGATCCTCCTATCTTTGTCAGTGACCTGATTGACAACACTTCAGCTATGTGGAGAGATGATAAGTTGAAGCAATATTTTCTCCCCTCTGATGCTCAGGCGATAAAGAACATTCCCCTTTGCACAACTCCATTGGCAGATTTCTGGGCATGGCAATTTGAAAATAAAGGAGAGTTTTCTGTTACATCGGCATACCGCATGTTGGTCAGTATAAGATATTGCAGGGCGGATTTGTTGGGTCAAAGAGGAGCTACTTCTAATGGCACGACATAAGAGAAGAGTTGGAAATTTTTATGGAACACCCAGGTTCCCGGTAAGATCATAACCTTCCTTTGGAGGTTGGCAAAACACTCACTTCCGTCGGAGGATGTGTGTCACGGTAGGAAGATGTGCGACACGGATATTTGCCAAATTTGTGGAAGTGTTGATTCTTGGAGGCATTCTTTGATAGACTACAGTGCTGCGAGGTGTGTTTGGGCATTGGGCGATGAAGAATTGACTGATCACATTGTTGAGTCACACGAACCCAATGCGAAGCTTTGGCTCTTTAACATGATGGAATCGTTATCGCATGCGGACTTCGTGAAGATGACTGTGACCCTTTGGGCAGTGTGGACATCACGAAGAAAAGCAATACACGAGGCTATTTACCAAAGTCCGATGTCGACTCACCTCTTCGTAGAGAGATTCATCTGTGAGTTGGATGGCCTGAGAAGGATCACCAGTACCGCCATGCCGAGGAGACGCACTCATGCGATCAACACGTCAAATGCTTGGAAGCCTGCTCCGAATGGCCACGCAAAGATTTATGTAGATGGTGGAATGTCTTACGATGGTTCTGTTGGTGCAGCCGCGGCAGTGTGTAGAGATGAACAAGGTAATTACCTCGAATCTTCAGCGATCGTTCTACCCGGAGTGAATAATCCAACAAGTCTTGAAGCCATAGCATGTCGTGAGGCCTTGGCACTAGCTGCTGATTTGTCTTTGAGTCGTCTAGTGATTGCATGCGATTGGAAACCGATTGTGGACGATATAAAAAAAGGGTTAGAAGGCCCGCATATAGCAATTGTGAAGGAGATAGATATAAGGAGGGCAAGTTTTGTTAGTTGTGATTTTATGTTCAAAGGCCGAGCTTTGAACCAGGAGGCACACAATCTTGTAAAATTTTCTGTTTTGTTTCCTCACGGTCGTCACTTGTGGCTTCTACACCCATCTCTGTATCCCTATGAATTTTGCTTCAAATTGATAAAGTGTGGGGATCCCTAAAAAAAGGTACTCCAATGCCAAAAAAAGGTATTTAAGAACTCACTCTGCCAAAATGCTCGTTCGGGAGCGAACTTGATCGCTCGCTGCTCATGACTTCCATCAATGCGAGACTTACGCAAATGTCTCCTGGATCTCGCACGCAATTCCATACATCATGCGCAGTGCGCCGTGCACTCACGCTCTCCGCCCACCCCGCAATCCGCGCATATCGCCGGGCCCTTTCCAATCTACCGTCGCTTGCTACCAAAGCGGTCCAATTATCCGACGCCTCTCAGACTCTAGCGGCCATATAAAAGTGGGAGGGCGCGCACGGAGACAAGACAAACACACACGGCCCGCGCTGCAGTGTTGCCTCCTACTGCCACGGTGCCACCGACGATCGACGACGACGCTTCCATGGCTGCCTCTGCTTCCCGCCTCTGCCTTCTCGCCATCGCGTTCCTCCTCGCCGTCGCCGCACCCGGCGTGGATGCGTGGGGCGGCCGCTTCTTCTTCAGCAAGATGACGCGCCCCGGAGCCGTGGTCGAGGCCGACAAGGCGGCGGACACCGCCACCGTGGCGACGGAGGCGCTCGACACCAGCAGCGCGCCAGCGGCGTTCTCGCGGCCGTCCAGCAACCGCGGCTACGGCCTCTACGGCCGCCCGGAGGAGAACGAGAAGTACCCGCCGGCCTACTTCCACCGCGGCGTGCACCGCGACGCCGAGAAGCTGACGACCACCAACGTCGTGCCGGCGACAGAGCCGCGGCACGGGGAGGAGGCGGCCGTCCCGGTGCAGGAAGAACAATCCTCGGGCGAGGAAGAGCCGGCGTTCCCCGCGGACGGCAGCGGCAGGGGGCGGCCGCTGTCGTACATGCGCGGCGGCGGCAAGCACGAGCGCGACTACTACGGGATGAGCGACACGAGGCTGTACCAGAACGGCCGGTACTACTACGACGTGGAGACCGACAAGTACGGCTACGGCTACGAGTCCAACCCCGTGCGGACGGCGCGCCCCGAGCCCGAGGACAACGGCTCCGGGTACGGCCGCCCCGGCCGCGAGCGGAGGTACGGCGAGGCGGCCGGATACGAGAACGACAACGGGGTGGCGGAGAAGCAGAACGACGACGGCGGCGCCCAGGAAAACCAGAACGAGCAGTACGATCCATGAGTAAGATGTGTTTGAGGCGTGTGTTTCTGTCTGCGATCGTCAGATACGCTGTGTGGTAGGAGTATAATGCTCCTTGCTTGTGTGCTGCAAGCTAGCACGACGTCGTTACTACTTACTACTTCTACTACGCTGAAGGATGAGCTACCGGTGTGGAATGGTGATGAAACGTATTTACGTACGGATGAATAATCTGTGTGAGTAATGCAATGTCTACTGTTATTAACAAGTGCTTCTCCACTTCCCTGCTCATTTCTGTCGGTGCACGGGCCCAGTTCGTGTGCCAGAATGAAGAAAATAGTGGGGCAATCAAGCCTCATTCGGAAATGCATGATTGGTTTAGTCGCATGTATATTTCCTGTGTCCGTCTTTGGACGTGGAACATTTGAGCTCGGGATAAGAATGGCACTTTGCTGCGTTAGATTCGCACCAAAAATTTCAAACCTGTTCATTCCGGAGAGTACCCACCTACCTACCTATTGTCCTTGTGAAGTCGATCGAATTACTCCCTTCACGTCGATGCATGGGTGATGGATCACAAAGTGGAGCACCATAATTAATTTCAGCAGACAAACCACATTACCATGTAGGCCACAATTTGTCCTCCTCAAAGGACAAGGTACATGGCGAAACTGCAGTGCCGACCGCTGCTTGCATTGGATGCTGGTGGCACCTACCAAACAACGACCTACGGGGCCATCGATCAGGCCATCCATGACCTTTGCTTGGGTGTGTGTACCTACAGCTGGAGCACTGTACCACTTTGTTCGGTGCAACAAGACCTTCGGTTCATTAAACCTAGCGTCCAAAGCTCAGTACCTTTTTTTCGAAAGTAGATGCGCATTGAACTTCATGGTGCCACCACGGTAAGTTTTGCCGGCTACATAGAGGACCATCGTGTATTGTGGAGTTTCTGCATCTTGATTGTAACCTATTATCTTGGGATAAAATTCTTTCACCCCTACACAGAAAAAGTTTTGCCGGCCAATCGATCTTCTTTCTTTAGTTTACTTGTGTACTAGTAACTGTATATTCCATCCGTCCTTGAAAGAGTGTACTTTCAACTTTGTTGGAGGGGCAAACTATTTCAACGTTTGATCGAGTTTGTACAAAAATATATCAATGTTTGTGAAACCAAATAGGTATATGATGAAAATATATTATATCATGAATCTAATGCTACTAATTTGATGACATAAATGTTGGTGTATTATTGTATAAATACAATCAAATATGAAAATATTTGACTTTCCAACAAAGTTGAAAGTATGCTCTTTCAAGGACGGAGAGTACATGCAATACAGGTTAATATTAGGAAAGCTATTAATTGTATTGCACATTAGTATTAGACAATATATAAATTGCATGTTAATGTTATTTAAGATATAATTACTTGGTTAATGTTGATGTTGATACTTATTAGGCATGCTATTAATTAGTGGAGGATCCTAAACATGTTTAACGTTAAACATTGAACCGACGTAGACCGTTAGATAGATGCGGTTGAACGGGCGAGTTTTTTTTAATCAACGGGTGAGATTTGTTGGATCTCCGCAACTCGCCATTTCTATATTGGTATATATATACCCCTCGGTTTTACTTGTCAATCAGATATGATACATCACATTGAAAAACTTGAACAGAAGACGGACGATGAAATCTCCGAAAATCTCAAAAGATACAACATAAAACATCTTCTCATGCCGTTTGAGGGGGGGGGATGGGGGGGGGGGGGGGCAATGTTGCCTAGGGTTTGGTGCAGTTGACACTAAGATACATCTAATGAAAGATATGCGCGTCTCCTCAAGTTGGACTTCCAAAAGGCTTATGACCGATTGGGTTGGTCCTTCTTGAGGTTGGTGCTTCAGCGACGGGGCTTTGATGACAGATGGCGTTCTTGGATCATGCAATTGGTTCGGACAGGTAATACGGCGATTAATATTAATTGCAAGGTGGGCCAACTTTTAAGTCTTCTGCTGGAGTGAAACAGGGAGACCCGATCTCCCCCCTCCTCTTCAACCTCCCCGTTGATGCTTTGGTTGGCATCCTGGATAAAGCCAGGATGGCAGGGCACCTCTCAGGGGTGGTTGTCCATTTGATACCTGGGGGAGGTGTCACGCATCTACAATATGCGGACGACACCATGATTATGGTGGAGGGGTCGGACCTCGATATCGTGAATCTTAAGTTCCTACTCCTATGTTTTGAGGCTATGTTGGGGCTAAGGATCGACTTTGATAAGAGTGAGGTCGTCGTGCTGGGATTCACTGCGGAAGAACAACAATGAATCGCATACAACTTAAACTGCAGGCTGACCTCATTCCCCATTACTTACTTGGGAATGCCGATGGCAGATTGGAAGATCCTGATGAGTGCGTTCAATCGATAGTGGGTCAAGTGGCGTCTCGGGCCGAGCCGTGGCGTGGGCGATTTACTTCCAAGGGAAGCAAATCGGTCCTTATCAGTTCTAACCTTGCGAGCCTCCCCATGTATATGATGGAGATGTATATCCTACCGGAGGGTTGATGACCCACAAGTATAGGGGATCTATCGTAGTCCTTTTGATAAGTAAGAGTGTCGAACCCAACGAGGAGCAGAAGGAAATGACAAGCGGTTTTCAACAAGGTATTCTTTGCAAGCACTGAAATTATCGGTAACAGATAGTTTGATAGCAAGGTAATTCATAACAAGTAGCAAGTAGCAATATTAACAAAGGTGCAACAAGGTAGCCCAATCATTTTTATAGCAAAGGGCAGGCCGGAACGTTCTCTTATAATAAGCAAAGCGTTCTCGAGGACACATGGAAATTTCATCTAGTCATTTTCATCATGTTTATTTGATTCGCATTCGCTACTTTGATAATTTAATATGTGGGTGGACTGGTGCTTGGGTGTTGTTCTTACTTGAACAAGCCTCCCACTTATGATTACCCCCTCTCGCAAGCATCCGCAACTACGAAAAAAGAATTAAGATATGTCTAACCATAGCATGAAACATATGGACCCAAATCAGCCCCTTACGGAATAACACATAAACTAGGGTTTATGCTTCTGTCACTCTAGCAACCCATCATCTACTTATTACTCCACAATGCCTTCCCTTATGCCCAAGTATGGTGAAGTCTCATGTAGTCGACGTTCACATGACACCACTAGAGGAAGCAACAACATACATATCATCGAAATATCGAACGAATACCAAATTCACATGATTACTTATAACAAGACTTCTCCCATATCCTCAAGAACAAAAGTAACTACCCACAAATCATATTCATGTTCAAGATCAGAGGGGTATTGAATATCATCAAGGATCTGAACATATAATCTTCCACCAAATAAACCAACTAGCATCAACTACAAGATGTAATCAACACTACTAGTAACCCACATGTACCAATATGATGTTTTGAGACAAAGATTGAATACAAGAGATGAACTAGGGTTTGAGATGAGATGGTGCTGGTGAAGATGTTGATGAAGATTGGTCCTCCCACGATGAGAGGATCGTTGTTAATGACGATGGCTTTGATTTCCTCCTCCTGGGGGGAAGTATCCTCGGCGAAATCGCTCCGTCGGAGAGCAAAAGTGCTCATGCCCAGGTTCCGCCTCGAGACGGCGGCGCTTCATCCCGAAATTTCTCTCTTATTTTTTTTCTAGGTCAAAACCCCTCATATAGCAGAAGATGGGGTCCGGAGACCTGCCGGTGGCCCCACAAGGCACTAGGGCGCGCCCAGGGGGCGCCCCCTGCTGCCTTGTGGGCAGCTGGTGGGTCCCCTCTGATACTTCTTTGCTCCAATATTTTTCATATATTCCATAAAATTCTCCGTGAAATTTCAGCTCATTTGGAGTTCTGCATAATAGGTATCTCCGATGTAGCTTTTCCAGGTCCAGAATTCCAGCTGCCGGCAATGTCTCTCTTCATGTAAATCTTGCAAATTAAGAGAGAAAAGGCATTAGAATTGCATCACAAAGTATTATAATGATAAAAAACATTGTAAATATCAGTAGGAAAACACGATGCAAAATGGACGTATCAAGGGTGTTCATAGCGCTTTCGATAAGGAGCTCGCTCGGTTCTTCTGGCAGGCTGCCAATGGTCACTAGATGTATCACATGGTCAAGTGGGTGGACATATGTTTGGCCAAGGACCGGGGAGGCTTTATGGCCTCCCGCCGGATGAATGTCGTGCCCATGCTACGATGGGTATGACGGATCCTACGAGGTGAGGGCGGCATGTGGTTGTAGCTCTTGCAGGCAAAATACCTTAGGGGCGAACCTCTCCTGGCATGCTCTCGTTCAGGAGGGTCCCAATTTTAGCGATCTATTCAAGAGATCAAGGAGGACATTCGCCTAGGAATATCCTTCTCCATAGGAAATGGGGATGGGACCCAATTCTGGCTGGACCCCTGGGTGGGTGCCGTGCCACTTAGGGTGGGCTTCCCTGGCCTGTTCTCCATCTATGCGGACCCGTTACTAATTGTCTCCGCGGCCTCCCGATCTGGGCAGTGAAATATCCGGTATCATCGTACGTTTGGACAAGCGGAGAGTGACGAGTGGTCTAGACTGCGGGCCGCCCTACCACCGGTGTTGCCGGATTATCCGGACACCGTGTCCTGGCGGCTCTCACCATCGGCTGAGTTCTCGGTGAACACGACATACCAGACACCCTCCATCCCTTGGCTTCTCCCTTGTGGAAGGCACCTTTGCCCCTAAAGATTAAGATTTTTGTGTGGCAACTACTACGAGATCGCATTCCTTCGGGGACCGAGGTGCGTAAGTGGCAAGGCCCGGGCGACGGCTTGTGCCCCTTATGCACGGTACCGGAGACTGGGACTCACATCTTATTCTCTTGTACGGCAGCTCGGGTCCTATGGACGTTCGTCCGCGATGCACTGGGGACCGACTGGGAGGCCCTGGACCTCGTAGAGTTCCTATAGACCAAGGCTACCAGTCTTGGGCGACATCGCAGCTTATTCTAGCTTACCTTTGCGGCGATGTCGTGGACCTATGGATGACACGTAACAAAATGGTGGCTGAGAGGGTCTTTCCGAGGCAGGTGTCTGATTCCTTCTTCAAATTCCTTGCTTTTCTGCAGCACTGGCATCTGCTCTCTAGGCAGCGCACCCGTGATCGTCTTGGGCTCATGCTGGATGCACTTCTGGCTACAGCACGTCGATTATCATCTATGTAGGGCCGCTTGTCGGCAGCCACTAGGTGGCTTTCTTTCTTATTTCTCTTCTGTTTATTGGGCATGATTGTGATGTCGCCCCAGCCGTCGATGTGATTCAGATTGTGGATGTTGGTTGTATGGACCATTGCTTTATCTATAAAGCGGGGCAAAAGCCTATTTCGAGCTTTTGGGGCCGAAAATGATGCTAGCTAGGGTTTGGGCCGACGATGCACGCATTTGGTTCACCGCCGGTATTGCGGGATACGGTTTGATGACACCACAAATGCGCCACAAGCCTTTTTGTGAGTCATTTCAATATTTTTAGATCGTGGGTCACAAATTTACCTTTTTACGGTAGAAAAAAGGCCACGGAATATTCGTACGGTTCTCAATCTTGTTGGATATATTCAGGAGCCTTCCCGTATTGATTCTTGTGTATTCACTATGCACCATTTTTTTGCGGGAAACTACGCACATAATATAAAGGAGAGTACAATTGATACTTTTTGTCTTACCCTTGGTGCTATTGTGTTTTTAGATTTGTATTTGTGAATTTCATGCATTTAACACTGTAGTTCCTATACTTGTGCAATGAAGCCATGGCAAGTCATTAAATGGTACTAGCGGAATATAATATGTCTACTATGCTTACAATGTGAATCACATATAAATCAACAGTGTAAGTAGACTAGATAAATTGCTCGTGCATAGTAACGGGTACAATTTTTCTGGCGTAATTATAGTGATTGACCTGTCATTTTATCGTTAATGTAATTACATACCAAGAATTAAATTTAACTATCAGTTGAATAATACTTATTGACCTACCCAAGAAAATATGGTTTTATTTGGTAAGCCAGAAAATATGGAGGCAGTTGTGGCGTTTTTCAAGAAAAGCTAGTGAAAAAATGGTAAAATCGGAAACGGAGGAGGTGGGTGGGAAGGGAGGACGAAAGAAAGGAACAGACATAACCTTGCATATTTTTTGGTAGGAGAATAGAAACATGGCACAAGTCAGTTTGAGGCCAAAATATTTGAGCAATAATTCTCAAGTATACGTCTCCGCACCTAAATTACATCAAAGACATGCTATTTGTACGTATGGACTTTAGTTGTAATTACACTGTCGAGTCATAACAATTCCAGGTTAGCCAAACACATTTTTGTGGAATTTTCTGTGACATCAGATTGTAGGAGGTGAAGAGCAAATACTAAGGTAAATAAAAGCTCCAATGAATGGCGACAAGTAAGAATGAATTATTTTGAATCAACACGAGTAAGATCCATGATCAGGTACATAAATCTTAACTGATATTGCTGACAGCTTGCTGCATCATAAACTTTAATCTTATCCAACTAGATCATTTCATTGACCTTAGTGTGCGGTTGCATGCTCGTCTACTGAAGAAAAATGTTTGTTGTATAAGCTTAGTGTTCTACTTGCATCAACAAGAAAGAAACCAACCAATGATAAGAATGGTGTGACATTCATGATAAAATAGAATAAATGAATTATAGAAAAGCTATTGGTGTCATCTTCAACTTCTATTGTTGTAGTTGAACCACTTGCCACTCACTCCATGACTGCCTATTTGTGGAAATATAATGACTGGGCATTACATGAATCATAAACTGGTAAGATGACTAACATACTAACAATTGGCACGGACCAATATTATTACTTTCAAAGCATTGTTACAATGTGAATCGCAACAAAAGAATCACACATAAGAATGGCCAGTAATGCTTTTTAACAGTTTACTTGGACATCATAAGTGTAATCTATCCATTGGTGCTGGTTTCATGTATGACAAAGTAAGTTAACCTTGCTGTTTAGCTCAAAACAACTAAATGCACTTTGAAATTCACTTGTTGAGTTTGAATTTGAACATTTGGTTCAAATCAACTCAAACCCTTCTGTTACTAGCTGCATTAGCTCAAAACACACTCATCTTGCCATGACATGAACATGCATCATAATGTTGCATATTGCCATGTATTGATTGTGTTCTCGGTATGTTCTTCGCGGTAGGTTCTGCTCCCGAGGATATTCACGAGTATCCATCTGAAGGGCAGTACCCTTCTACCACTCTGCTCTCTTTTACTTCATTAAGACAACAACGTTTCAACTGTTATTTGCTGCGGTAGCTGAATCCTATTCCTTTGCATGACCTGTTGTCGGGGGGATGAACCCCGGGCAGGCAACGGAACCCGGATCCTTTTCAAAAACATCAGGGATAGCAATGCCCCTCAATCCGGCTTGTCCTTGGCCGGGTTCCGCAACCCGGCCAAGTCCCTCAACCCGGCGAAGCCCGCTGGAGCATGCCGGCTGGTCCCAGCAAGTCAAGACTTCCTCGACAAGTAAGCGCCAGCGTAGTGTGCCCCTCAACCCGACCACGGGTCAGCTCCCGTCCCATCCGGGGCATACGACAGAACAAGTTCTCGTGAAGAGATGAGCAAGGCAACAATGGCCCACCTACCCCGCTGACTGGCAGGAGCGTGGCCACAGTGGCCTACCTACCCCGCTGACCAGGGCCGGCATGGCTACAGTACATCCCCCATCCTGCTGACGCAAGCCGACGGCGACTAGGAGACACGTCACTGTAGCTGAGCCGGCTCAACCACTCCGTGACGCATGACAAAATGGAGAACAGTGCCCTCTGGCGCACGGGGCCCGCGCCTGGAGAACCCGGCGTACCCTGGTACCCGACGGGCCCTAGCGCCGGCTTCAGACGCTGACATCCCTGCCCCACGGCCATGTAACTTTCCCATTGTAACCCTAGGGGGTTGACCTATAAAACCCCCCAGGAGGCCTCCATGCACGGGATATACGATCAGACCACCAGTAGAATACACACGCAGGGAGAAGGAGCAGCCTATGCTTTGGCCTGTCTTCCTTCCTCCCCAAAACAGCTCCAGGAGCAAGCTTGTATCATCCACGTATAAACCACACTCGGCAGGACTAGGGGTGTTATCTCTCCGGAGAGCCCCGAACCTGGGTATGTCTTGCGTTCCTCGCTCGCTCATGCCAACCTCGCCTCTGGAGCCCACCGGTGCCCTCAAGCATGTCCCTCTCTTTAGCCATCCTTTGGCATCTGCCGTGCGCCCACCACGACAGTTGGCGCCCACCGTGGGGCAGCTCGAGGTCCCGGCCGGAGACATGTTCCAGACGGGGCCCTTCATCGACTTCGGTGTGCACGTTGCGCACTGCGCGTTCCCCGCACCCGGCACGCCCGTGGTTGGCTTCACAGACTCACTCACCGCCTTCTTCGGCGCGCTGCGCATCTCCGACGCGTCCGCGGCCGATGATTACCCCAGCGGGGTGCTCGACATCACCGACTCGCCCGTCCCCCTCGACGACGATGTCTCCGCTGGGGTGCCGGATCTCTGTGTCCGGGTGGAGGTGCTCGCCACTGGCTCCGGCTCCACTTCGTCTAGCGCCACGAAGAAAGATGTTGCTGCCAGGGCTGCAGCGGAGCGCGCCAGCGTACCCGACCCGCTGCGCGCCACGATGCAGAATCTCAGCATCCCCATCGCCACCAATATCAATGCCACCAATGCCGCGGAGGCCCTGGCCCAGCTCGAGGAGGGGCGCAAGCACCTGCTGGATGAGGCCAAAATGCTCGCTGCCGCGCAGCGTTGTTTGGAGTCCGTTCAGCGGGAGCACAACGCCGCGTACGGTTTCACGCCAGCCGCTACCGAGCCCAGCCGGGTTGGCAAGGTGCGGAACCGTGGCGCCGCCATCGGCCGGGCGCTGGGCGCAATCCCGCCCGTCTACGACACCCCGTCAAGAACATGCGTGCCGCGCAGGCGGCCGCTGTCGGCTTGGAGCAGCTGCAGGGCGTGGAGCTGCAGGAGCACCTCTGGCGCATGAACGAACTTCTCGGCGCTGCGAACACGCAGCAAGACCGTCTCGACTGCCCTGCGGGATCCGTCTCGCACCGCACCAAAGACCCCGAGCAGCCAAACACGGTGTCTTCCCCTCCCCCCAGCGAAGCCCATTCCGGCCGAACCCCAACCCGGCGCAACCGCGCTCTGACGGCTGGCGAAGGCCAGGGCAACAAGCCGGCTCCGGAGGAGCGGCACCGGCGAGATCCCCCCCCCCCCGCAATCCAGCTGACGCGGTCGTCCGGCTTCGTTCGACACGGCCCCCCGCGGCCCGGTCGCAAGCCGGCTAGGCCCACGCGCCATCGACGATACCGACGCTCGCCATCGCCTCAATCGGCTTGCCCTCTCCCTTGAGCTGGAGGAAGACAACGGCGTCGGGCCGGCATGTTTCGGTTCATGCATCCGGGATGAGCCCTTCCATAAAGGGTTCACGCTGTCCCGCGACACCCCTAAGTACAACGGGACCGTCAAGCCGGAAGACTGGCTCATCGACTACACCATCGCCATCGGCATCGCGGGCGGCAACCGCCGCCTTGCCGTGCGCTACGCCCCGCACATGCTCCAAGGGTCCGCCCGCACGTGTTTGAACAGCCTGCCGGCCGGCAGCATCAACGTGTGGGTTGACTTCGAGCAAGCTTTTGTCCGCAACTTCACCAGCACCTACAAGCATCCCGGACGTCCCAATCAGCTCGCCATGTGCGTGCAGGGGCCGACGGAAACCAGCCGCGAGTACCTCGCACGCTGGACCGAGCTCCGGAACAGCTGCGAGGGCGTCCATGAGGTCCAAGCCATTCAGTACTTCATGAGCGGCTGCCGGGATGGCACCCTTCTCAAGCACAAGCTCTTGCGCTCCGAGCCGACCACCATGGCCGCGCTCATGGTCACAGTGGACAAGTACGCCAATGCCGACTTCGCCATGAAAATCCAAGTGGTGTTGGATGAAGCTGGCAAGGCATTGCCGGCACCCCCTCCAAGCCGGCTGGTGAGAGCAGCCGCCAGCAGAACCAACAGAACAACAGGCACAAGGCCGACCAGCAGGCCCCCCGCTACGACAACCGCCTCGTCGCAGCCGCCGAGCAGGCGTCCGCGGCCGAGCTGGCCAGCAAGCGCCGGCAAACCGGCAAGACGGCGTGGCAACCCGCCATGAGTTTTGAAGAGATGCTTGACGCTCCCTGCAAGCACCACAGCGGCGCGAGGCCGTCCATGCGCACGCTTAGGCAGTGCGCCATCACCAAGCGCATCATGAGGGGCGACATCCCGCCGCCTCTGGCTCCGGGTGCGGGGCAACCGCCTCCGCCTCCTCCCCCTCCCCCGGCAAATGGCACGATGCGCGATGATGTCTTCCCCAACCAGAACGCAAGCTACATCGTCTTCACCAGCCTTGGCAACGACAAGCGTAGCGAGCGCCTGCTCCAGCAGGAGGTGAACACCGTCGTCCCGGCCGTGCCAGAGTATATGCACTGGTCGGAGCGTCCGATCAGCTGGACCGGGAGGACCACCCGGCCGTCATGCCGAACCCGGGTGGCTACGCCCTCGTCCTTGACACCACCATCGTCGCTGCCAAGCGCACTTGCAAGTTCTCGCGGGTCCTCATCGACCACGGCAGCAGCATCAACATCCTCTACCGCGACACCATGACCAAGCTCGGCATCGAGGACAAGCAGTTGGAGCCATCCCGGACGGTATTCCACGGCATCGTGCTGGGTCTCTCCTGCTCCCCCATCGTCCGGATCCGGCTTGACGTCCTCTTCGGCACGAGCGATCATTTCTGGCACGAACCTATCTGGTTCGAGGTGGTGGACCTGTCCAGTGCGTACCACGTGTTGCTGGGCCGGCCTGCGCTCGTCAAGTTCATGGCGGTCCCCCACTATGCCTACCTGAAGATGAAGCTTTTGGGTCCTAAGGGCCTCATCACTGTTATCGGCGACTACAGAAAGTCTTTGGAGTGCGCTCAAGCCGGCGCCAAGCTGGCCGAGTCGCTGGTCATAGCCGAGGAACGGCGCCAGATCGACCAGATTGTGGCGCTGGCTAGCGAGGAGCCGGCCGTGCCGGCTTCGGCTAAGGAGCCGGCCGACGAGGCCTCATTCCAGCCGTCCAAGGAGACCAAGAAGGTCAAGCTGAACCCGAAAGACCCCATCTGCAGCAAGTACGTTGTCGTGGGCACCCGCCTCAACAGCAAATAGGAAGGCGAGCCCGTCGACTTCCTCCGTGAGAATCGGGATATCTTTTCATGGTCCCCAAAGGACATGCCGGAAATTCCAAGGAAGTACGCCAAGCACAAACTACACGTCCACAAGGACGCCAAGCTTGTCCGTCAACCATTGCGTCGCTTTTCAGAAGAGAAGAGAAGAACCATCGGTGAAGTGGTCGCCAAGCTACTCGCGGCCGGCTTCATCATGGAAGTGTTTCACCCCGAGTGGCTGTCCAACCCGGTCCTCGTCCTGAAGAAGAACAACACCTGGCGCATGTGCATAGACTACACCAGCCTGAACAAGGCCTGCCCCAAGGATCCTTTCGCTCTCCCACGGATAGATCAAGTGATCGACTCCACCGCCGGCTGTGAGCTCCTGTCCTTCCTGGATGCTTACTCCGGCTATCATCAGATCAAGCTGGACCCGGCCGACGCCCTAAAGACGTCCTTCATCACGCCCTTCGGGGCATACTGCTACATCACCATGCCGTTCGGCTTGAAGAATGCCGACGCCACCTTCCAGCGCTGCATGCAGAAATGCTTGCTAACGCAACTCGGCCGCAACATCCATGTCTACGTCAACGACATCGTGGTGAAGACCAAGCAGCACCTCACGCTCCTCGACGACCTGAAGGAAACCTTCGCCAATCTGCGCGAGTACCAGATCAAGCTCAACCCGGAGAAGTGCGTTTTCGGCATGCCGGCTGGGAAGCTGCTCAGCTCCCTCATCTCGGAGCGCGGCATTGAGGCAAACCTAGAGAAGTTCAAGGCCATCGAGCGCATGCGCAAGCCAACCCGGCTGCGCGATGTCCAGAAGTTCACCGGCTGCTTGGCCTCGGTCAGTCGGTTTCTCAGCCGGCTGGGCAAGAGGGCCTTGCCCCTATATCAGCTGATGAAGAAGACGTCGCTGTTCGAGTGGAACGACCAGGCAGATGAAGTGTTCCGGGATCTCAAGTGCATGCTCTCCACCACACCCGCCCTGGACGCACCGGCTGACAAGGAGCCGTTGTTGCTATACATTGCCGCCACCTCGCGGTCGGTCAGCACGGTGCTGGTGGTCGAGCGACTAGAGAAGGTCAAGATCCAGTCCATCCAGTGCCCGGTCTACTACTTGAGCGAGGTGCTTTCCGCCTCCAAGCAGAACTACCCGCACTACCAGAAGATGTGTTACGGCGTGTACCTGACCGCCAAGAAGCTAAAGCAGTACTTCCAAGAGCATGTCGTCACCGTGGTCAGCACGGCCCCCATCGGCAAGATCATGGGCTGCCGGGATGCCTCTGGCCGGGTTGCCAAATGGGGCATCGAGCTGGCCGGTCACACCATCCTCTACGAGCCCCGCACCACGATCAAGTCCCAGGCCTTGGCCGACTTCCTCGTCGACTAGACGGAGACCCAATATCTGCCACCGCCGCCGGATTCAACGCACTGACGCATGCACTTCGACGGCTCCAAGATGCGCTCCGGATTGGGAGCCGGCATCGTGTTGTCTTTCCCGAAGGGCGATTGACTACGGTACGCACTCCAGATCCACTTCACCGCCTCAAACAACGTCGCCGAGTACGAAGCCATTGTGCATGGCCTCCGGCTTACCAAGGAACTCGGCGTCTGGCGCATCCTATGCTATGGCGACTCGGATCTAGTGGTGCAGCAGTGTTCCGGCGAGTGGGACGCCTGGGATGCCAACATGGCTAGCTATCACTTTCTGGTCCAGCAGCTTTCCAGCAATTTCGACGGCTGCGAGTTCCTACACGTCCCGCACGCAGAGAACGAAGCCGCTGACACGCTAGCCAAGATTGGCTTGTCCCGGCTGGCCATACCGTCCGGCGTCTCCCTCGAGTACTTGCGCAAGCCGTTCGTCAAGCCATCTTCAGATTCATAGTCCATCTTCATCCCGGACGACCCTGCAGTGCCCCTCCCTAACCCGAACCCGGGGGCTGCCGTCCCCAAGGCAGTCCCGCTTATTCCACAAGAATGAAAGCACCTTTTCATTCTTTCATATACTAGGGTTTTTTACTTGGAAAAGACAATGTTCCATACTAAAGGATTCGGGTCCATAACCACAAGTTCCAAAGCCATTTATGGATATTGTCAGTAAGTATGTGCAGATCCAGTATAGCGTCTTTTTCACTCCACAAGGATCAAGATCAAATGAATATCTCGTCCAAGAGAGAAAGTTCTTCTAATTCTATGAATCTTTCTAGAATCCTTTTCTCTTGAATATCAGTTAAGAGAGTTTCGGATTGCCTGGTATTCCACCAATTCTTCTCTTTTGAGTTTTTCTGGCGGACCTGCCGCGCAAGATCTTTGGTCTTCCCCTGGAACCAATGAAAAAACTGCGGATCCCGGTCCGGGGACTGCTGATCTCGGCCCGGGGGCTGCCTTCTCGACCCCGGGGGCTGCGGATCTCGGCCTGGGGACTGCTGATCCTGGCCCGGGGGCTGCCTTCTCGACCCCGGCCCGGGGAATGCTCAACCCGGCCCAGGGGCTATAGTGCTCAGCCCGGCCGCCGCTGTCCTTGACCTGGGGGCTGCCGCCTCCGGCTCGGGGGCTGCCGCCCCGGAACCCGTCCCGGCGGTCGTCTTCGCCGTGGTATCGGCTCCGTCATGGGCCCAACCAATCCTGGCTTTCCTGGAGAGCGAAGCGCTCCCCATGGACGAGATCGAGGCCCGGCAAGTGCAACGCTGGGCGTCCGCCTATAGCATCATCAACAACGAGCTCGTCAAGCGCAGCGCGACGGGCGTGTTCCAGCGCTGCGTTGAGCAAGACAGGGGCATAGAGATCCTCCTCGACATACATCAGGGCGAGTGTGGGCACCACGCGGCCTCCAGGTCCCTGGTGGCCAAGGCTTTTCGCCATGGTTTCTACTAGCCCACGGCCCTCAAAGACGCCGAGTCGCTCGTCCTCAAGTGCGAGGGTTGCCAGCGCTTCAGCAAGCGCAGCCACCAGCCGGCTTCAGCCCTGCAAACCATCCCGATCACCTGGCCCTTCGCGGTCTGGGGGCTCGACATGGTGGGACCCTTCAAGACTGCTCGGGGCGGCATGACGCACTTGCTGGTGCCGGTCGACAAGTTCACCAAGTGGATCGAAGCACGACCAATCAAGAAGCTGGACGGGCCTACGGCCGGTCGGTTCATCAAAGACATCGCGGTACGCTACGGTGTCCCGCACAGCATCATCACAGACAACGGCACCAACTTCGCCAAAGGCGCCCTGGCGCAATATTGCTCAGTCTCCGGCATCCGGCTTGACCTGGCCCCCGTCGCTCATCCTCAGTCCAACGGCCAGGTCGAGCGGGCCAACGGGCTGATCCTGTCCGGCATCAAGCTGCGACTCGTCGAGCCCCTCATCCGCTCACCCGGCAGCTGGCTCGACGAGCTGCCGGCCGTCCTCTGGAGTCTTTGGACAATGCTAAACTGGTCGACCGGGTTCACCCCGTTCTTCCTCATCTATGGAGCAGAAGCCGTCATCCCGACCGACATCGAGTTTGACTCACCACGAGTCGCAATGTACACAGAAGCCCAAGCCAAGGAAGCCTACGAAGACGTCGTCGATCTACTTGAAGAAGTACGCCTTTTGACCCTTAGCCGATCGGCCATCTATCAACAAGGCCTAAGGCACTACCACAGCAAAAAGATCAAGCCCCTCGCGTTCCGCGAGGGAGACCTCATCCTCCGGCTTGTCCAGCAGCAAGCCGGCCAGCACAAGTTGGCCTCCCCATGGGAAGGCCCCTTCATCGTCAGCAGAGCCCTGTGTGACCGCAACGCCTACTACCTCATCGACGCTCGCAAGCAGAACAAGCGCAAGAGAGACACCGCCGGCGAAGAGACAAGCCGGCCCTGGAATGCAGAACTCCTCCGCCCGTTTTATAGTTAGCCGCATGCACGTATGTATCACTACCTTTTGTACTTTAATGAAAGACAATGGGACCCCCGAACGACACTTGGGGGCTACCTGTTCGCACACGAACAAGTCACCGTGTACCCTCGACGACGAGCGCGATGCGCGGCAACACACGCCGAGGGAGGCTCGCCGGAAGCGCGGTACGCAAGACAGTCCGGCGGGCGCTTTTGTAGACCCGAAACCCCACACGCCCGGGAGGGTCCCTGTCAGGGCGCGCGGCGGCTATGGGCTACCCTAGGTCGACCTGATCGCCCCTAGGGCCTCGTGGATCGCTGCCCTCCAAGAAGAAGAACGAACGAAGAACGATAAGAAAGATACAAGGGTAGGGGATAGATGAACACGAAAAGTAGTAGATTGATTTGTTCGATTGTGTGTTGTTGTTCAATCGGCCGTCACCCCTTAGGTGTATAAGAGGCGGATGGACTTCCCGGGCAAGGAAAGGTTAGAATTCACGTTCAAAACCCTAGTTTGGGTCCAACTTGGAATCCAACTTTCCAAAACGGTTCGGTTTGCAACTTGCGGCAGAAAAATCCAAAACCCGTACAAACATCCCCAGAGTGTCCGGCCATCCTCGGAGAAATCCAAAACCCGGATGATCATTCCCGGAGTGTCTGGCCATCCTGATGCAACCGCGCCTTTTTGTTTCTAACTTTTGCATACGAACTCTGATTGAGACGTTTTTTATATCGAAATCATCCGTTTCGACGAGACGCACAACTTTCATGTTGAAACTTTTTCTATTTAAAGCCATCTTAATTGGGTTTCAAGCCATTCTTTAATCTGGTGTCACCATGAGCATCTCTGAACTTGTCATAACTTTTGCATCCGGGCTCCGTTTTAGACCACTTTCATATCCATCTTGATCTTCTCAAAGAAAGCCATCCCATGGTGACTTTCAATCATAAGTTTGAATTAATCTTGACATAGCTTAAAGCAACTTTTACGATTGTGCCACTTTTGAGCGTCAACACATGCCCCCCTGTTTTTCGGCAAAGCTAGCATGCCGAAAAATAACTTGTACCATGTTTGTTCTAAGGACGATGTCAACACTCCATCGGCCATTTATACATCCTTAGGGCGATAATTATATATCGGCCATGTTTATGCTAAGGGCGATAGTTATTTATCGGCCATATCTTTGCTTAGGGCGATAGTTATATATCGGTCGTTTGCCTATCTAGGCTTCTTGCCACACACTTGGGTGGTACTTCTTTAAATATTTGCCATTGAGAGTTCGAGGTAGCAATGTGCCTTGTACATATTCCACCAAATATGAGTTTCCGGGAACTACCCTTGTAATCTTAAAAGGACCTTCCCAACTTGGAGACCACTTCCCGAATTTTCTGTCTTTTGAACCAATTGGTAGAATCACCTTCCATATGAGATCACCAACTTGAAATTTTTTCAATTTGACCTTCTTATTGTAAGCTCTTGCCACCCTCAACTTATCTCTCCCTATGGCCTTTAAAGCAGCCAAACGTATATCGGTGACTTCATCAATATTGTCCATCATCAAGTTATAGAAGTCCACCGCCAATAAATCATTTTGTTTGGCTATTCTCAAAGCATTCAAATTCACTTCCACTGGTAAAACAGCCTCCTGACCATATACGAGCTCATATGGAGTCACCTTTGTAGCACCATGCCTTGAGATCCTATGTGCCCATAAAGCTTCGGACAATAGCTCATGCCATCTCCTTGGATTACCCTCAATCTTCTTCTTGATGAGCTTGATTAATATTTTATTGCTGGACTTAGCTTGTCCATTAGCTTGGGCATAATACGGAGAGGAATTGAGCAACTTTATGTTATAAGATTCGGCAAATTCTCTGACTTGATGTGACATGAAAGATGAACCTTGATCTGTAGTTAATGTTTGAGGAATGCCGAATCTATGAATAATGTGCTTAGTTATGAATTGGATTACCTCTGTATGTGTCATGTTCTTGAGAGGTACTGCCTCAGACCATTTAGTGAAATAATCGGTTGCCACCAACACGAACCGATGCCCCTTTGAGGAAGACGGGTGAATTTCTCCAATAAAGTCTAAACCCCATCCTCTGAAAGGCCACGGCTTGACAATAGGATGTAACATAGCAGCAGGAGCCAATTAAATATCACCAAATTTTTGACAAGCTTCACACCCTTTATAATATCTGAAGCAATCATTAATCATAGTCGGCCAATAAAACCCAGCACGTCTCAATAACCACTTCATCTTGGGAGCCGACTGATGAGTGCCACAAATGCCTTCATGTACCTCTCCCATAGCAACTCTTGCTTGGTCCTCGTCCAAGCACTTTAAAAGAACATCGTCAACTGTTCGGCGATAAAGGTCATCATCCCTCATCATATATTTAAAAGCCATACGCCGAACAGCCCTGTCCACCCTTCTACTAGGATCACACAAATAAATAATGATGGGTTTCCTCCAGTCTTGATTTTCTCCTGCATTGAATATTTCATTAGTGGCCGAAACGGTGGGCTCCGGTTCGGCCTCCCCTATGTTGGCAAGACTAGACATCGGTCTTTGAGAAATATGAAACATGCCATGATCAACATGATAGCCGGATGCTTGTCGTGCCAACTCATTTGCTCTCCAATTGTCATGTCTAGATATATGAGCAATGCTAAAATAATTCAAAGTAGAAATTATATCTAGACATTTATCAAGATAAACATTAAGTGATTCGTCAAAACACTGAAAGACTTTGGATATTTGTTGCACTACTAATAACGAATCACCACAAGCCTCAATATGTGTAGCACCTATAGCAAGTAAAAGATTCAATCCGAATAACAATGCATATTCGGCTTTGATTAATCGTGCATAAAAATATTCTAAGAGGCATGAGCCTTCAAAAATAGTACCATAAGGAGATATATAAACAACACCAACACTTTGGCCATTGCTATGAATTGAACCATCAAAACATAATCTCCATAGTACTAAAGAGACAAGGCTAATATCAATATTATGCATGTCATTAATCTGATGTTCAGTAATAAAATCAGCTATGATTTGGCCTCTTATAAATCTCAGAGATGCATAAGCCAAATCATATCCAAACAAGGTATAAGCCCATTAGCCAATTCTGCAACTATGAATTGGTCTATGCATCATATATTCAATGACATCGGTCATGATGTCTCAACTCCATTCAATCATAATATAGACATACATATAAATTTCCATGAGCACGTACCTTGTCTCGCTCTCCAATCGAACTAAGGATGATGTTACAGTACTACACCGGCCATGCATTGACATACTCTTAGGACGATAGATAAATATCGGCCATTACCATGTAAACTTCATTCAAAGCACATCTAGCGGAAATAAACAAATGAAATGATAAATCAAGTATTTCGACCCTTTGGATCAGCAACAAACTTGTAGCTAATCAAATGTATAGTAACTTGGTAATACCCTTTCATGATGTAAGAAATTATATTGCATCCATGGATTAAAATAAGCCCATTGAGGGTTACCAATCATACCTGATGACGAATTCCATGGCATAGGCGTTAATGGCATAGTTGAAGAATATGGATAATGTGTAGACCGAAGATGCTGAAACCTTCGGCTCGGTCCTTCATAGTTTTTACTCTTTTCCTTCTTCACCTTTGTCGCACTTCTTGTAATGGAAGCTTGCACATAATTCTTATTTTGAGTACTTTCTTTGGGAACCCATGCCATGTTCCTTTCTTCAAGTTCTTGTGCACTAAGTTTTTGTAATTTCTTCTTTTGCCAATATGATAAGCCGAGTGGGTACCTTGGCTGTGATTTTGTTTTGACCAATGGCAATTCTTTTTTGGCCTTATGCACTCTCAACTTGTTTTCTTCAGATTTGGCACTTTGACTCTCAATAATCGATTGCTTTGTCTCATTGCCTTTAGTAGCCAATGTCAACACTTTAACTGGCTCTTTTTCATTTGAGATCAAATCTGAAGTTGCACTCTTACGACCATCTCTTTTAACACGGTAAACTTGCTTGACCACCTCTTTCTTCTTCCTTGAGCTCTGAACCGATTCCTTGTGATTGAAACGGTCTTTAACATGTGATTGTTCAAATGTTGATCTTCTCGGAGCTGCATAATATTGGTGAGATGGTCTAAAATAAGATGGAGAATGTGCCCTTGTATCATACCTGTCCCATGATGGATATGGATCTATATGAGCATAGGGAGGCATCCATGGCATTGGCATTGGCGGCCCAAAAGAAGGATATGAATATGTTGCAAAAAAATTCTCACTTTGCCAATACCGATCCTCATATTTGCGCCTTGGGGGTGATCTTGGTTTCTTTGCATGATTTGGCCGATAAGCATTCTTCTCTTCATTCTTTTTTTGATAATTATCCAATAGTTCAGCGAAGGTGATTTTTGATCTCTTATACTTGCGCTTATTTCGGCCTTTGTTCTCTTTTGGTTTGCTTTCATCGATCATTGGATTTGCTTGCTACCCCCCAGTCCTTGGCGTTTCCATTGTAGCTTCGATGGAATTCTCGCCCTCAAGATTATGTTCATTATGCTCTTCAACAACTTCTTTACTTGAAAGCTTGATCCCATCACCTGCAGTTTTTACCTTCTCTTTAAATGGATCGGCTTGAAGCAGCCGATGCAAAAACTTTCTGCCATCGGGACCAATCGGAATAGACTGGTCATCTCTTGGTGTCTCAACAAATTTCAATCGTCCTCTATCAATGGCCGATTTAACTATTTGACGAAATATGTTGCAATCCTCAAAATTATGCTTGGACGAATCATGCAACTTACAATACATTCGTCCCTGGACAGATGGCTCAACATGATGATCAAGAATTCTAATATAATTATTTCTCAACAACAAATCAAAGATTTGATCACACATGTTTGAATTGAAGGTAATTTTTTTATTTTCTAGGCGATCTTGCTGTGAAAACGGCTTTGGAGTTAAGCAAATGAATGGTTCAGATTTTGTATCACCCCATTCGGCTATGATTTTTATTTTGCATTCTTTTACCGATGTCATTGGATAAGATATTATACTAGCATCGATCTTTTGAAAAGAATCTAACCTTGGCTTTATGTTTTTGAAACAAAAATAGTTAGAACATGCATGCCTCAATTGAGACCAAGAGTAAGCCAAGTATGAAACAAGCAAAGCTACCCATGTAGATACAAACTTTAAATAAAGCAACGGGAAAGCTTTGGCTGCAACAATAAGTGATTCTCGGTCTTTATAAATGGCGCAATGGGTTGACCGATATGTTCTATAACGATTTTATTGCTAACAAGTAAATTACCCTTCTTCATTGGTCTTTCAAAATTACTTATGAGGATTTTTCTAATAGATGCATCAACAATAAAGTTTTGACCAAATCTAAAAAATAGGTAAATTACTTGCTAAACATACCTCTTCAAATATGTTGGTAGAGCATGATGGTGGTGTGACTTGAACAATATCTTGCTCCGCCTTTGGATGGCTCCCCAACGCCTGTTCATCATCTTTTTCTTGATTCCGTGCATCATTACACTGAAGATTTTTGTCGGCCGAACTTTGTTCGGCTACTTGTTCTTGTCCTTGAAGTTCATCAATTTCTCTGGCACGAAACTCATAGGGCAGGAAGTAGATTCCATTAACTTCAGAAAAATCAAGCATGGTCGTTTTGCCATGCTTTCCATGCCCTTTCTCAATAGTACTTGCCTCTTTGGATTTGATGGGTTCGGAATATATACTACTTGATTCGGCTTTTTCAACCGAAGCACTTTCATGTTCCGAATCATCCTTCTTTTCATTGATACTACCAATTGGCAATGCTTCTTTTATCTGAGCCAATTCCTTTTCTATTTGTTTCTGGCGGCGAGCGGCAAAATTGGCTTTAAGATTTTTCTCAATTTCAGCCCACTCCGGATATGATTGCCCCCCAATGCTTTTAGATTCTTTCGGCAATGACACATAGGTGTTGCCGAAATTTTGCAATTGTGTAGGGGGTGTATAATATGATGTAGTACTAGGTGAAGGCACATGCATTGTTGTAAAACCATATTTTTGTTCGCCAATTTTATCAATTGGCAAAGATTCATCTTCTTGCAAAACTCTAGCTTTTATTGCTGCATAATCAGGAAATAGCCCCTTTTCATGTTGTTCAAGGCAAAGAGCACTAATCCTCTTATTTTGGGCTAAACTCTTCAATGCAGCCACCACTACCTCATCTTCTACAATATTGGGCACAACCGCTCCTGTAAAATTTACATTTATTCGGCTATGACTAGGAAGGTGTGAGGCCGAATTATGAACATCTACAGTTGTGTATGGTGCTGAAAAATTATTGTCATGAGGTGTGGCATATGACGGTTGAGAATAACTGGCCGAATAGCTAGTAGTAGCATGGCCAATTCTCTCGTTCATCGGCATGGTTGGATTAGTATATTGCACATTATTTTCCGATGAATAAAAGGGTGAAACACTTTCTTGCATGGCATTGGAAATTCTAACATGAGGTGTTTCAAATTTATTAACCGAACTCACAATGTTGTTCATCGGCATAACGATTTGTGGGGTTACCGATGCATGAGAGTTGGGATACATATGGTGCATGTTACTAGTATCATAAGAAGTTGAAGCATGTAAATTACTTTGAATCGGCCTATGCACGTAATTAGATGCATGATTGAAAAAACTAGGGCTGGCCGATAGAGTATACTCATTGAACGATCTAGTAACACCATATGAAATATTTGCATCTACAGTAGGGAATTGGGTATTCATATTACCTTTGTAGATTGCAAACCCTAGATGACGATCTGTTCGTAGCAAGAACAGGCCGGAGACCGTTCAAAGCTTCGTCCCCAGCGGAGTCGCCAAAAAGTGTGTTCGCACATGAGCACGTCACCGTGTACCCATGCCGAGGGAGGCTCACCGAAAGCGCGGTACGCAAGACAGTCCGGCGGGCGCTTTTGTAGACCCGAAACCCCACACACCCGGGAGGGACCCCGTCAGGGCGCGCGGCGGCTATGGGCTACCCTAGGTCGACCTGATCACCCCTAGGGCCTCGTGGATCGCTGCCCTCCAAGAAGAAGAACGAACGAAGAACGAGAAGAAAGATACAAGGGTAGGGGATAGATGAACACGAAAAGTAGTAGATTGATTTGTTCGATTGTGTGTTGTTGTTCAATCGGCCGTCACCCCTTAGGTATATAAGAGGCGGATGGACTTCCCGGGCAAGGAAAGGTTAGAATTCACGTTCAAAACCCTAGTTTGGGTCCAACTCGGAATCCAACTTTCCAAAACGGTTCGGTTTGCAACTTGCGGTAGAAAAATCCAAAACCCGTACAAACATCCCCGGAGTGTCCGGCCATCCTCGGAGAAATCCAAAACCCGGATGATCATTCTCGGAGTGTCTGGCCATCCTGATGCAACCACGCCTTTTTGGTTCTAACTTTTGCATACGAACTCCGATTGAGACGTTTTTTATATCAAAATCATCCGTTTCGACGAGACGCACAACTTTCATGTTGAAACTTTTTCGATTTGAAGCCATCTTAATTGGGTTTCAAGCCATTCTTTAATCTGGTGTCACCATGAGCATCTCTGAACTTGTCATAACTTTTGCATCCGAGCTCCGTTTTAGACCACTTTCATATCCATCTAGCTCTTCTCGAAGAAAGCCATCCCATGGTGACTTTCAATCATAAGTTTGAATTAATCTTGACATAGCTTAAAGCAACTTTTACGATTGTGCCACTTTTGAGCGTCAACACTACCTTTTCCTATCAAGTTCTTGTGTCTCGCACATCCTTGTAAATTTACTTAAACCCCCACCGCCGGGTTGGCCCGCCCAACCCGGGGGCTCGGAGGCTGGCCGGCTTGACCGCAACCCGTTGTCCTCCTTGGCACATCCCGGCGTGCTCGAGTTGCCAAGGCCTTCCACTTCGCCCTACGCCACAGTGCGGCTTCGGCTGTCGGCCGGCAAGATCTATGGGCCAAAGCGTCGGCACGCCGAGAAACACTAAGTTGGATTCGCCGGATTGGCTGACCTGGCCTCACCGCACTAAGTTGCCGCACGACCGGCTGCGCGCCGGCCCAGTGGGTGTTTCACTCATGCTCAACATTCGAAAGGCTTAAGTACTGCACCTTCTTCCCCAAGGCCGAACTCCTTGTCACAGACCGGAACCCGGCTGTTAGACTCGCGGGGGGAGGCCCAAAGAAGGAACAAGCAAGAAAAAAGCTTAGAGAACAAAGGCGTAAACACTCGTGAAAATATTTACATTGTAGAAATACGGGCCCAAGGCCAGAGTTCATTACATTCACTAATACACCCCAGTGGGTGGGTGGACCTGCCACTTAACAAAAGTGCTAGAAAGATAAACAAGGCGGCTTCAGGTGGTTCCCGCACCGGGTTGCGCAACTGCCGGCTCCTCCGCGGTGGCCTCCGGGTTCACCGAGGTGCCGGTGTCATCCAACCCGGCCTCGTTATCCGCATAGGTGCCCGTCTCCTCGGAGCTGCCCGCCGGATCGTCAAGCGCCAAGCCAAAGTTGCCGGGCGGCACCACTCCGCCATCTTCGGTCCGCTCTACCTGGAACTAATCATGCAATGCAAACGAGGCCAGGTAGCTGGCCCGTGCGGTGATCCGGCCCGCCTCCGCCTGCAGCTGGGGCTCCGCGCCGGCTCGCTGGGCCGCTGGCTGGTCCAGGTTAAGGCCTGGATACCAAGATTTGACAAACCTCAGCGCCAAGTCGGCGCCGGCACGAGCGGCAGAAACACGCCACGCATGGAGCCGTGCCGGTCCGGCTTCCAGCTAGCGCGCCAGCTGCGTGAAGGAGTTGGGCGCGACCGCGCCCGGCCAGAGGGCCGCCGCCGTGCCCAACCCGGCCTCAGAGAGCCTCGCCGCCTGCTCATCCAGGGCCTGCAGGCGGGCCTCCACTGCGTGCATGATCTCTGGGAAGGACCAGGTAGCGTGCGGATCATTTTCGGCGCCGGCGTCCGCCTGGGTCGACCGGTGGTCACGCACGGCCTCGTCCGCCTTCTCCTGCATTTCCGGGTAGTACTCTGTCGAGAAGAGAAGCAAGACAGTCAGCCACAAAATAAACAAAGCCAGCTTTACAACCCGGCGGAACAAACAAAGAAACACTTACTGGCGAAGGCCTCATCCAGATGCTGCGCTTCGCACAACATACTGTGCCGCTCCAGGTCCTTGGCATGGTCGCGCGCTTCAAGTGCCTTCTCTAGCTCGGTGCGCCTGTCGACGGCCGCCTTCAGCTCGTCGTCCTTGGCGGCGGCCGCCTTTTCGTGCTCCTCCTTGAGGTGGAGGAGCTCCGCCTGGTGGGCCTCCGCCTTCAGGTGCTCCACCTCGACCTAGAGCTGGCTTTTGTCACCGACCAGCTAATCGTGCTGCTGGCCGGCTTCGGCGAGCGCCTGCTAGGCCTCTGCCACCTTGGCAGCCTCTGCCTTCAGCTGCCCCACCTCGGCCCGGAGCTGGCCGACATCGGCACATGCCTGGTCATGCTGTTGGCCGGCTTCAACCAGCCGGGTTCGTAGGTCCGGCACCTCGACCGTGGTAGCTGCGCGACAAAGATTCAAAGTCAAGACGGCAGAAGAAAAGAAAAAGACACTTTAAGATTCGACCCAACTATTACGTAGTTGGCCCAAATCTCGGGGGCTACACCCAGTGGGTGCGCTAGCGCGCCCCCACTAAGAGCACACGAGACGTACCTTCAGTAAGGCAGAGCGCCTCCTCCTTGGCGGCAAGTTGTGTCGTGATCTGCTGATGCTTCTCCAGAATCCGGTTGTAGATGCCGACTCGGAGGGCATCCAGGTGCTGCAGAAAAACAGTAATTAGCACAAGACTCTTTAAGATTTGACCCAACTACTACGCAGTTGGCCCGAACCTCGGGGGCTACACCCAGTGGGTGCGCTGGCGCGCCCCCACTAGCCGGCTGCAAAAGAGAAACCAAAGGAAAAAACTCACGATCACGGAGCGCTCCAGCTCCCGTGCCCGCTCCATCTCGGCCTGGGTGAAGGCCTGAACCCGGTCCGCATGCCCGCGAAGATGCCGGCTCACGGCGGCCATCGACGCCTCCTCCTGCGTCAGCGGCCCGAAGACGGCTCGGCTGGACCCGGCCCAGACCTGCTGCGACCCAGCGGCAGGGGAACCGCCCGGCACCACTTGCGGCTGCCTGATCGCCAAGGTGTACTCGCCGCCGCCTGCCGTCTCCTCGTCGGCTGGCCTCGATTCCGGCGCACCGACCGGTGTCTCCTCCGGCGCTCCGGCCGGCGCCACCAGCGGCGCCCCTCCTAGGGCAGCCCCCCCTCCGTCGCCTCCTTCAACCTCCACCCGCTCGACCACGTCGTTTCGGGGTGGGGTGTCGTCGTCGATCTCCACGACCTCCCAGTCGTCCACAGCCATCTTCACCAGGCCGTCCGGGTCGCGCCCCTCCGCCATCGGCGGCACGACGACCGTCTCCGCCGACTCCAGGCCTGCCGGCATCTCCGGCCATGCCGGCTCCGCGGCGGTCCTCTCCCTGGCCTCCGCGGCCCTGGCCCAGGCTTGGGCCGAGGCCGCCTCCAGCTCCTCCTCGGCCTTGTTCCAGGCCCGCCAGGTGCAGCGCTCCATGTCCGCCCGGTCCAGGCCAAGGTCCTCCTCGACCGAGCCCTCGGGCAGATCGATGGCGCTGCTCCGGGTCCTCCATAACGAGAAGCCGCCCCAGACGCAGCATCCGTCGCCGCCAGCGCCAACTCGA
Organism: Thinopyrum elongatum; assembly: GCA_011799875.1. Lineage (NCBI taxonomy): Eukaryota > Viridiplantae > Streptophyta > Magnoliopsida > Poales > Poaceae > Thinopyrum > Thinopyrum elongatum. The sequence goes on from CM022299.1 coordinate 410,622,662, forward strand.
ACGACGTCCTGAATCCCACCAAGGAAATCATAAGAAAAGAACGACTCGGCTGCATGCTGGAGTCAGCAAAGAAACATACCTGATCGCCGTCGGGATGGCCTGTCTCGCCGGCGTCGCCGGGATGACGCGGCGCCTCCTCTTGGCATCCAGCTTCCCACCCACAGTCGGGTCCGCCGTGCGCTTCACGGCCGGCTTCGGCACCGCGTCCTCCTTCCCGTGCAAACGGCTTGCCGCGGCCGGCGCGCGGGACGACCCGGCCCCAGCCATCTTCTCCGGCCGCCTTGGGGGATTGACGCTGCCGCCTCCTCCCCTCGGCGGTACTGCACTACCGGCGTGCTTCAGCACCTCCATGTCATCGTCTGACCAATCTCGTAGGAGATCTGGATGCGGAGACTTACCCACACGGCGCGCCTCGCCGGCTTCGGCATCGGCCATCTCCGGGTTCTCGGCGAAGGAGTCTGCCCCCTCCGAGCGGGCCTACTCGACAGCCAGTACCTACGTACTCGTCCCATCACACGTTTGCCGAATTGCGTTCAGCAGCACCTCCCACGTCGCATCAGTACGAAGGAGAAGCTGAGACATTGCGAAAAAAGAAGACCAGGGACTCACCGCCGGCGCTGGGATCTCCGTGTTGTAGGGCGCCTTCCCGAAGTGCTAGTCCGGGGCCAACCCGGCCTTGGAGATGTCGTTCACCCGTTCAGCCACCTGCTCCGGGTTCAGTCTCCCGGACGACATCCGGGTAGGATCCCGGTGGTCGCCCATCAGGCCGATGATGTGCGCCTGGCGCTGCAGCGGCAGAACCCGACACGCGATGAAGGCGGCCACAAGGTCTGTCCCCTTGAGGCCCTCCCGCGCCGTCATCTCCCGGATTCGGTCGCACAAGTTCAGCACCCCCTGCGGCGGGTTCTTGGGCATGTAGCCCTAGTTGATCTTGGTGAGCGGCTGCTCGTTGGTGAACGGGGGCAAGTTGACGGCGTCGCCTCCTCCGCCGACACGGCAAACATAGAAGAAGGTATTTTGCCACTTCTTGGCAGAATCCTCGATGGGCATCTTGGGGAACACCCCGTTCGGCCGGACCAAAATGAGGGCGGCCCCGCAGACAGACATAGCCCCGGCCTCCGGCCCCTACTGCTTGAGGAAGAAGAGGCGGCTCCAGAGCTCCATGTCTGGCTCCACTCCCAAATGCCCCTCGCAAAGGGTGATGAAGCCCGAGAGCTGCAGCACGGCGTTGGCACCTAGGTGGTGCGGTTGCAGCCCGAAGAAGGAGAGAAAAGCGCGGAAGAAGGTTCTCGCGGGGAGGCCGAGCCCGTGCTTGAAGTGGCTATAGAGCTCCATGTCTGGCTCTACCTCCCCTCCGGGCGCACGTGCGGCCACCTCCGCCGTCGGCGGCAGGCGTCGGGTGTCGCGAAGGTACTGAATATCATCATCGGTGGTGATGGATCCCTCCCACGAGCCTTTCGGCGGCACCATCTACGGTGCTTGGCGAGGGTGTGAGAAGCGGAGGAGGAAGAAAGCTAGCGCGGCCGGTGGACGACTCAGGCGGCGCCTGGCGTTCTGATGGGCAGTGAAGCTCGAGGAAATGCGGAGAGGAAGGAAATAAGGAGGCAGGGGCGCGTGCGTGAATGATTTCCGCTGCCCCTTCCTCCGATTTATAACTGCGGCAAGAACGTGGGGAAGTGGGATCGGTAGCGCCCACCTTTTCCACTTCCCCGCAGTGTGTGGGCACGATTCCCCAACGAATTAACTGCATCGAGAAGGGCAACCGTCCGCGGCCGCCACATTAAATCCCTACGCGGGGGCCGAGGGTGTGGCGTGGTGGGCCCCAGCACGCTGTTATGTCCCGTCACGCGCGTGGCCTGGCAATGCCTCCTCAGCTACTGCCCGCCACGTGGCGCCCGCATCAGGTCATGGGACGCGTGTCCCTTCCCCTTCAAGATTCGGCGGACTCCTCGGTTTCCCACCCAGGCCGGGATGCCGCGATCCGGCTTCAGGAAGCCGGCACATAGTGGGTGTTGCCGGACCCGGCGATCGCAAGCTTCATCAATACCAGCCGCCTTCTCAGGGTGGTGAAACTGCGAAGGCCCCCCTGCTTGAAGCCGGCGAGCCTTCACAGCTTCAGGGACTACAGTCGAAGGGATGAACCCCGGGCAGGCAATGGAACCCGGATCCTTTTCAAAAACATCAGGGCTAGCAACGCCCCTCAATCCGGCTTGTCCTTGGCCGGGTTCCGCAACCCGGCCAAGTCCCTCAACCAGGCCAAGCCCGCTGGTGCATGCCGGCCGGTCCCAGCAAGTCAAGACTTCCTCGACAAGTAAGCGCCATCATAGTGCGCCCCTCAACCTAGCCACGGGTCAGCTCCCGTCCCGTCTGTGGCGTACGACAGAACAAGTTCTCATGAAGATATGAGCAAGGGAACAGTGGCCCACCTACCCCGCTGACCGACAGGAGCGTGGCCACAGTGGCCCACCTACCCCACTGACCAGGGCCAGCATGGCTACAGTACATCCCCAGTCCTGCTGACGCAAGCCGACAGCGACCAGGCGACGCGTCACTGTAGCCGAGCCGGCTCAACCACTCCGTGACGCATGACAAGATGGGGAACAGTGCCCTCTAGTGCACGGGGCCCGCGCTCGGAGAACCCGGCGTACCCTGGTACCCGGCGGGCCCCAGCGCCGGCTTCCCAGACGCTGACATCCTGGCCCCACGGCCATGTAACTTTACCATTGTAACCCTAGGGGATATTTATAGGAATTTTTGGCGTTGGTCTCACGTCTAGGGGGTGCCCGAGGGGCCCACAAGCTCGGAGCTAGCCCCTGGGGGGTAGGGCGCGCCTAGCGAGCTTGTGGCCTCCTCGTCCACTTCCTGGCCTAGCTCCGGTGCTTCGGGTGTCTCTTTTGGTCCATAAAAAATCACCGTAAATTTTTAGCCCATTCCGAGAACTTTTATTTTGCACAAAAAACGACGCCACGGTAGTTCTGCTCAAAACAGCGTCAGTCCAGGTTAGTTCTAATCAAATCATACCGAAACCATATAAATTTTTTGTAAACATGGCATGAATACTTCATAAATTATAGATATGTTGGAGACGTATCAGCATCCCCAAGCTTAATTCCTGCTCGTCCTCGAGTAGGTAAATGATAAAAGAAATAATTTATGAAGTGTGAATGATAGCATAGTGCATAAATTTGATTAATGATAGTTCCAAACACTTTTTCTAGCATCATTATATATCGTAAACAGTAGATCATCTAATAAAACTTCTCATGATCAAGTAACAAGATATCCACATGTTAAAGCATAGACCATAAACTTTCTTGAAAACTAACAAACTATGTTCTCAGTCATCAAACAATTGCAATTCATCTTATTTTCAGGAAGGGTCTATGTAAGAGCTTTGATTTAGCAAATTCCACATACTCAACTATCATATAGTCTTCCATGATTGCTGACACTCAAAGCATATTTTTAGAACAAATAGCATCCATCGAACACAGAGAAAGATAGGGGCTTAATGTTTCGCCTCCCAACTTATTTATCATATAGATAATTATCAACAATAATAAATCATGATCAAATATATTTGAATGGCCATATATGCTTAGATCTTTCCCCACCACATGATACTTGCCAACTAGAGAATAATTGAGGTTGAAATAAGAAGGAATACTACTGACTCTTGCATAAAAGTAAAAGATAGGCCCTTCGCAGAGGGAAGCAGGGATTTGCAGAGGTGCCAGAGCTCGAAGCTTTTAAAACAGAGATGAACATAATTTTGAGAGGTATGCTTTCATTGTCAACATAACGACCGAGAGTTTCCAATATCTTCCATGCTAGACACATTATAGGCGGTTCCCGAACAGAAAGGTAAAGTTTTTACTGCCCCTCCACCAACAAACACAAGCCATGGCGAGACGAATCCTCGGGTGCCCTCTATACCAACAACGATCCGGGGGAGTTTTGTTTCATTATTATATTTTGATTTTGATTTTGATCATAGGACTGGCATCCCAATTACCATCCACTTTCTCGTGAATGACAAGCGAATAAACACTCATCGTGAGAATAACCCACCTAGCATGGAAGATACTAACCGCCCCTGTCGCTTCATGAGCGATTTGGGCATACAAAATAGATTATTATTCGAAGATTTAGAGTTTGGCACATGCAAATTTACTTGAAACGGCAGGTAAATACTGCATATAGGTAAGTATGGTGGACTCATATGGAATAACTTTGGGTTTAAGGAAGTGGATGCACAAGCAGTATTCCCGCTTAGTACAGGTGAAGGCTAGCAAAATATCCTAAGCAAGCACCACATGTTGGAGGATCCATAACAATATAACTTCTATACAAATATACCCAAACATAACTCATTATGCTGTCTTCCTTGTCCAACTTCAACTAATTTGCTCAAGTTTGAAAATAATTAATGGGGCTCACAATCATAGAAGATGTCCAAGATAGTATATTTATATGTGAAATCTCTCTTCCTTCAATATTCTTTCATGAATTGTTCAAGTGACCAATGTTGTGTTTGCTAACTTTCAATAAATTTTACCACCTATACCTCTTATATGTGAAGTCATTACTCCCCATGGGATAAGCATATGAAACATATATAATTTCAGATTTATGATATTCAATTCATTCAACCATTTACTCTTAGGATATAAGTGAAGCACAAGAGTAAATGACAAACTACTCCAAAAAGATATAAGTGAAGATCAATGAGTAGTCAAATAATTAAGTAGCTATGTGAAGACTCTCTCTCATTTAAGAATTTCAAATCTCAATATTTAATTTTAACAGCAAGAAAAACAAAATAAAATGACAATCCAAGGATGGCACATATCATGTGAAGAAGCAAAAACTTAGGCTCAACCAAAACTAACCAAGCATTGTTGAAGAATAAAGGTGGGATGCCAAGCGGGGCATCCCCAAGCTTAGATGCTTGAGACTTCTTGAAATATTAACTAGGGATACCTTGGGCATCTCCAAGTTTGAGCTCTTGTGTCTCCTTAATTCCTCTCATATCACGGTTTCCCTAATACTTAAAAACTTCATCCACACAAAACTCAACAAGAACTCGTGAGATAAGTTAGTATAAATAAATGCAAAACCTTATCATTCTCTACTGTAGAAAATCACTAAAATTATATTTTGATATTGCATACTAAATGCCTCTGCATATTTAATACTCCTATCCTCAAATAGAATAATTAAACAAGCAAACATATACAAACAATGCAAACATAACAGCAATCTGTCAAAACAGGACAGTCTGTAAACAGTGCAATAATATTCATACTTCCCTAACTCCGAAAATTCTGAAAAATTACCATGCTGTAGAAAATTTGTTATAGCTCACCGTGTAAAAATTTCAAGATTGTATCATTTTCTGACTATTCACAAATATTCAAAACATAACAACAAACTTTCTGTTTTCAAACAGAAACATATAGACTTTCAAAATAAGCATGGTAAAGGCTATACTTGACATTTTTATTGAAATAAAAGATACAAAACATTATTCTAAATATCATAAAGCAAATCCAACTAAAAGAAAATGATGCTCCAAGCAAAACACATATCATGTGATGAATAAAAATGTAGCTCCAAGTGAGGTTACCGATAATGTTGAACACGAAAGAGGGGATGCCTTCCGGGGCATCCCCAAACTTAGTTGCTTGGATCTTCCTTGAATATTACCTTGGGGTGCCTTGGGCTTCCCTAAGCTTAGTGTCTTATCACTCCTTATTCTCCTCATATCGATATCTCACCCAAAACTTGAAAACTTCAATTACACAAAACTTAACGGAACTTCGTGAGATGGGTTAGCATTGTAAAACAAATCATCCACTTGGGTACTATCAAGGACAAGATTCATAATTGTTTCCACATAATGCCTACTGTACTCTATAATTTCCACAATTTATATTAAGCAATGTAAGCCATAGAAACCATAAAACAGAACAGTCTATAATGATCTGAATAATGAGCATACTTCTGTAACTCCAAAAATTCTGAAACCTTAGGACACCGTAGACAATTTGTATATCAAGAAGCTGTAAAAAAAATCAGAATTTTGCGACTCTTCAGTGATTTTTAATAATTATGTTACTGGGTCAAAAGTTTCTGTTGTTGCACAGAATCAAGTCAACTATCATCCACACTATCCAAAAGGCTTTACTTGGTACTTTATTGAAACAAAAGCTATAAAACATGATTAATACAGTAGCCTAATCATGTGAACACACAAAAACATTAGGGGTAAATGTTGGGTTGTCTCCCAACAAGCACTTTTCTTTAATGCCTTTTTAGCTAGGCATGATGATTTCAATGATGGTCACATAAAAGTAAAGAATTGAAACATAACGGGAGCATCATGAAGCATATGACTATCACATTTAAGTCTAACCCACTTCCTATGCATAGGGATTTTGTGAGAAAACAACTTATGGGCACAAGAATCAACTAGCATAGGAAGGCAAAACAAGCAAAACTTCATGATTTTCAACACATAGAGAGGAAACTTGATATTATTGAGATATGTAAAAGCATATATTCCTCTCTCATAATACTTTTCAGTAGCATCATGAATGAATTCAACAATATATCTATCACATAAAGCATTCTTTTCATGATCCACAAGCATAAAATTTTTATTACTCTCCACATAAGCAAATTTCTTCTCCTTCATAATAGTGGGAGCAAACTTAACAAAATAACTATCATGAGATACTTGATTGGCATAATCAAATTGAAAATTAAAATCATGATGACAAGTTTCATGGTTATCATTATTCTTTATAGCATACATGTCATCACAATAATCATCATATATAGCAACTTTTTTATCATAGTCAATTGAAACCTCTTCCAAAATGGTGGATTCATCACTAAATAAAATCACGACCTCTCCAAATCCACTTTTATCAATATTGTGAAAAGATTCAACACCCTCCAAAATAGTGGGATCATTATTTCCTAGAGTTGACACTCTTCCAAACCCACTTTCATCAATATAATCAACATAAATAGGAGGCATGCTTTCATCATAATAAATTTTCTCATCAAAACTTGGGGGACTAAAAATATCATCTTAATCAAATATAGCATCCCCAAGCTTATGGCTTTGCATATCATTAGCATCATGGATATTCAAGGAATTCATACTAACAACATTGCAATCATGCTCATCATTCAAAGATTTTATGCCAACCATTTTATTGAATTCTTCTTCTAACACTTGAGCACAATTTTCCTTTCCATCATTTTCACGAAAGACATTAAAAAGATGAAGCATATGAGGCAACCTCAATTCCATTTTTTTTGTAGTTTTCTTTTATAAACCGAAGTAGTGATAAAACAAGAAACTAAAAGATTCAATTGCAAGATCTAAAGATATACCTTCAAGCACTCACCTCTCCGGCAACGGCGCTAGAAAAGAGCTTGATGTCTACTACATAACTTGTTCTTGTAGACTCGTGTTGGGCCTTCAAGCGCAGAGTTTTGTAGGACAGTAGCGAATTTCCCTCAATTGGATGACCTAAGGTTTATCAATCCGTGGGAGGCGTAGGATGAAGATGGTATCTTTCAAACAACCCTGCAACCAAATAACAAAGTGTCTCTTGTGTCCCCAACACACCCAATACAATGGTAAATTGTATAGGCGCACTAGTTCGGCGAAGAGATGGTAATACAAGTGTAATATGGATAGTAGATATAGGTTTTTGTAATCTGAAAATATAAAAACAGCAAGGTAACTAGTAACAAAAGTGTGCAAAAACGGTATTGCGATGCTTGAAAACAAGGCCTAGGGTTCGTACTTTCACTAGTGCAAAGTCTTTCAACAATGAAAACATAATTGGATCATATAACAATCCCTCAACGTGCAACAAAGAATCACTCCAAAGTTCCTATCGCGGAGAACATAAGAAGAAATTGTTGTAGGTAGCAAACCACCTCAAAGTTATCCTCTCCGATCAATCTATTGAGCCATCCCTATAAGTGTCACATACAGCCCTAGAGTTCGTAGTAAAATAACACCATATGAAAACACATCAATCAACCCTAATGTCACCTAGATACTCCAATGTCACCACAAGTATCCGTGGGTCAATTATACGATATGCATCAAACAACCTCAGATTCATAATATTCAATCCAACACAAAGAACCTCAAAGAGTGCCTCAAGATTTCTACCAAAGAAACAAGGACGAAAACGTGCATCAACCCCTATGCATAGATTACCCCAATGTCACCTCGGGAATCCGCAAGTTGAGTGCCAAAACATACATCAAGTGAATCAATATGATACCCCATTGTCACCACGGGTATTCATACGCAAGACATACATCAAGTGTTGTCAAATCCATAAAAGTATTCAATCCAATAATAATGAAATCTCAAAGGTAAAACTCAATTCATCACAAGAAGGTAGAGAGGGAAGAACACCATAAGATCCAAATATATTAACAAAGCTCGTGGTACATCAAGATCGTGCCAAATCAAGAACACGAGAGAGAGAGAGAGAGATGAAACACATAGCTACTGGTACATACTCTCATCCCCGAGGGTGAACTACTCCCTCCTCATCATGGTGGACGCCGGGATGATGAAGATGGCCACCGGTGATGATTTCCCCCTCCGACAGGGTATCAGAATGGGGTCCTGATTGAGTTTTCATGGATACAGAGGCTTGTGGCGGCGGAATTTCTCATCTAGGGTTCTTTTCGGGGTTTTTGATATTTATAGGAATTTTTGGCGTTGGTCTCACGTCAAGGGGGTGCTCGAGGGGCCCACAAGCTCGGAGCTAGCCCCTGGGGGCTAGGGCGCACCTAGCGAGCTTATGGCCTCCTTGTCCACTTCCTGGCCCAGCTCCGGTGCTTCGGGGTGATGTCTACTACGCAACTTTATTCTTGTAGACTCATGTTGGGCCTCCAAGCGCAGAGTTTTGTAGGACAATAGCAATTTTCCCTCAACTGGATGACCTAAGGTTTATCAATCCGTGGGAGGCGTAGGATGAAGATGGTCTCTCTCAAACAACCCTACAACCAAATAACAAAGAGTCTCTTGTGTCCCCAACACACCAAATACAATGGTAAATTGTATAGGTGCACTAGTTCGGCGAAGAGATGGTGATACAAGTGTAATATGGATGGTAGATATTGATTTTTGTAATAGGAACAATAAAAAACAGCAAGGTAGCAATTGATAAAATGGAGTACAAACGGTATTACAATGCTTGAAAATGAGGCCTAGGGTCCGTACTTTCGCTAGTGCAATCTCTCAACAATGCTAATATAATTGGATCATATAACTATCCCTCAACGTGCGATGAAGAATCACTCCAAAGTTCCTATCTAGCGGAGAACATAAGAAGAAATTGTTTGTAGGGTACGAAACCACCTCAAAGCTATTCTTTCCGATCAATCTATACTAGAGTTCGTACTAAAATAACACCAAGCTATTCTTTTCGATCGATCTAACCAAGAGTTCCTACTAAAATAACACCATATGGTACACATCAAACAACTCTAATGTTACCTAGATACTCCAATGTCACCGCGAGTATCCGTGAGTTGATTATACGATATGCATCAAACAATTTCAGATTCATAATACTCAATCCAACACAAAGAACCTCAAAGAGTGCCCCAAGATTTCTACAGGAGAAACAAAGACGAGAACGTGCATCAACCCCTATGCATAGATTACCCCAATGTCACCTCGGGAATCCGCGAGTTGAGTGCCAAGACATAGATCAAGTGCTCTCAAATCCATAAAAGTATTCAATCCGATAAAAACGAAATCTCAAAGGGAAAACTCAATTCATGACAACAAGATAGAAAGGGGAGAACACCATATGATCCAACTATATTAACAAAGCCCACTACTAGGGAAAAGCCTAGCAGTAGCACGGGTTTTTGGTGTATCAGTAGCGCGGGTGGCCGCGCTACTGATATGGCGCTACAGCTAAAGTTTAGCAGTAGCGCGTTTTGACACGCGCTACTGCTATACCTACTTAGCAGTAGCGCTTTCCATACCCGCGCTACTGCTAAGTGCTTTAGCAGTAGCATTTTCCTATCCAGCGCTAAAGAGCACTACTACTATATTTTCTCATATCTTTTTTTTGCTACGTATTTGCGATGTTTTTGTATAGGTTTTATACAGTATTCTAATCATACCATAAACATGCAATATGCTCATCATATCATACACATAATAGTCTCATCATATCATCCAACACAAATCATGTCGTCACATCATAATCATGATATAGCTATACAAGTTACATGACATGTCTCATCATACATAATGTAGTACTTCTTGAGGCGTCAGTTCGTATCCCTCTCTCGCACTAGCGTGAACCTAAACTAACTACTGGCTGTCGCTCGGAAACCGGTACACCTGGGCCTGACACTCCGGCCACTCGTCGTATACTCCTGGCATAGCACTTTCTTCGCCATCGATGATCTATGCACCTGCATCGTCACATGAGTCGATAATATGCAACATATATAGTTGAGCAACAGAAAGAGACATACTTGGCAAAAATAGAAGCAACATATCATAAGCATAAATAACAAAGTTCATCGTACCCAAAATGCCCTAACTAGAGTGATCTTCGCTAGTTGAGGAGGACGGTTTAATTACATCACAAATAAAGTTTCGTCGTGCATAACTCAAAGTTTCGTCATAGAGAAAGTATGGACTAAACAGACACATTCTCATATATCGTCAATCACTCCAACATGTCGTGCCATCCATCCAAGTCAGGGAGATAGTCCCCGAGTGAAGTGAAAGGCTTCAGGTCGAGTCGCTGAGCGGCTATGCATGTTCGGACGTCTTCCCGCGACATTTGCCCTTCTTCGTAGAACATCCCTGTTTTTTCGAGGACCTCCTTCATGATGATTTGGGCAAGTTCACGCTGGATGTGATAGAACTCAGCTCGGAGTCGATGATCCGGGATATCTCCTAGGTTCTTTGTCCATTGTAGAATATGGGCATCGCCGGATCTAGGTGACATGCGAAGGTTTTGCTGATCCCGTCTGTCCTCGAGCATGTGGTGGAGGACATAGAATCCATCACTAAGAGTATCACTCGGTTGCTGGATGCAGCAGAAGTCAGTCTTATGGCCGACGGCGGGCGCGCGGTTCCTTGTCTTCCTGATCTTGATCTCTCCACCCCGTACGCCATAGGTTAAGATAGCACTGTCGAGAACAGACTTGATGTGGGTGTAATCCTTTTTCTTCATGTTCTTCGACGAGTCCAAGTAAAGAGCGTGGGAGAATCGGGGGGTAAAGGATGATGAGGACGGCACGCCCGTCGCTGCGCAAAATAAGTACACCTCAAATTAGCCTCCACGCGTGCAAATGAATGATTGAAATCGAAGGAAAGATATCTGCGGATGGCTTACATGGGATGATAAGGCACGAGAATCGTCTCCTTGTCCTTATTGGCGTCCATGAAATCGGCGATGTAGTTACTCGCGTATTCATGGTGCTTTGGGCATACTACCAAGAAGCCCTCATGCATGAAGTACGGGTCAGCGACACAGATATAAGGTATCTGCTCAATCCTGATGATGTGGTTCATGTGCAAGGCAAAAAGGCGGACAAAAGTAAAATCCAGCTTTTTCAAGTGAAACATGTCGAAGATGTAATCGAATCGAAGGAAGAACTTCTCCACGGGGAATGTGTCAACGTACAACCTTTGTTGCGGCACGTTAACCACGTAGAGTGGGTATCCTGGATTTTCTGAGGCGATCAGGCTTTTCTCTCTCCGCGGCACATCGTCATGAAGTCTCCTTAGATCGCCGTATATGGCCTCTATCGCTGCCTCAGGTAGGATCAGATGACCGGGGATATGCCATTTTGCCGCACCGGGGATAGGTATACGGTCTTGAACCCGAGGCTACGGAGGCGGCTGGATCATAGAAGCAGCTTTGTTGCCTTTCCTCCGTCTCTTCCTATGCTTCTTTCCTACTGGAAGTTCATCTATAATACGTTCATCCTCCGGCAATTCAGGCACCGACTCATGACGCTCAAACCTTGAGTACTCATACTGCTGAGCCATCAATCCTCCGTCGTCATAGGCGCCAGTATTGAGATACTGTAGAGTGTTATCGTCATCCTCATCGATGGCATCGATATCATGCATTGATTCTTCGACGGCGGCGACGTCATCAGTGACTAATGGAGCCTCTTCCTCACCCCGTCCACTATCACTTGGCACGACAGGCGACGCTAATTGGGTAGATGCGGTGTTGACGTTCATACCTTGCTGAGGTTGCGTGGTCGTGGTGGGTGTGCTCCCGACCGCCTCCAGACGAAGCAGACTCTTTGGCCACAACAGGACCCAACTCCTGCAATCGCCAAGCCGCCGCAGGGTCTCATCGTCATCTCCCCCTAGTAGTGGAGGAGCCAAATTCTCATGGCCCGGTTTGACACTGGCCACGAAAACCTTGAAGACGTCAGGGGGGATTGGCCGGCTGTGGAACAATTGTTCCTTCGGCTTCATTATCATCGCCTTCCCCACATCCACCTTCTGGCCGCTGATAGTGTACAGTATGGTGCACGGGGTTACGTCGGCCTGCAAAGACATGTCTGCGACGTGAGACATCGGAAAGGCAACGGAAAAGGGAGATTATACATATATTGAAGAGGGCCGGTGTGACAGGTACCATGAGGGCGTCGAGCTCAGCCAAAGACGAAGAACCGCCGAGCACGTCCGAGACGGAGGACGGGCTGCTATGAGCAGGTGCGGGAGCCGGTGCGGGAGCAGGTGCGGGAGCAGGTGCTGGTGCAACGCTAGTCGAGCTGCTCCCCAAGAAGTTGGAAAGGGGAAAGTTCGCTGCATCCTTAGTTGGATTTTGCTTGCTCCAACTGACGATAGCCGGAACCAAGACACTATACGAAGCTACAATCTCCTCTTTTGCGGCAGCTACCGCTGCTTTGACTGTTTCAACTAATTTCTTATCAACCGCAATCGCAACCTTCTTGTCAATGTTTTCTTCATTTAACCTCCGTCTTTCCTTTCTCTCCTCCGTGGTCTCATGGTAGTACTTCTTCCACGTGGCGCCGTCTCCGACACCGTGCACACGTCCATACAATGGCCGAGTGTCCACCGGGAGTCCTTTCAATATGTTCAAGGCCCGGTTGAATGGGGTGTCCCACTTGGGCCTCGCCAACGCCTCAGACGGCGAGTCGCTTTCGGCCGCAATCCTGTGTTGCTCTTTCTACAAAAGGAACAAGGATCGTTTACAAATATGACTAAACATGCAGTCGAATTGATTAGAAGCTAAAATTACCAGCAGTCTCATGAACTCCGTTGTGACCGCGTCCGTCTCGAAAACCTTCTTCACTGGGTCCCAACGGTACCGGGCCCTGATGACGTCACGCTCCTGCGGGACGGTGAACTCCGCGAAGGGGTCTGGGATGCCCAGACTTTCACGTTTCGCGTCCTCCTTGGCCCATATGGACCTCTTCCCCGCGTAACCACGGCTTCCGAGGTGGTGGCTGATACGTCTCCAACGCATCTATAATTTTTTTATTGTTCCATGCTATTATATTATCCATCTTAGATGTTTTATATGCATTTATATGCTATTTTATATTATTTTTGGGACTAACCTATTAACCTAGAGCCCAGTGCAAGTTTATGTTTTTTCCTTGTTTTTGAGTTTCGCAGAAAAGGAATATCAAACGGAGTCCAAATGAGCTGAAAATTTACGGTGATTTTTTATGGACCAGAAGAAGCCCCCGAAGCAAAAGAGTTGGGCCAGAAGAGCCACGAGGCCTCCACAAGGGTGGAGGGCGCGCCCTACCCCCTGGGCGCGCCCTCCGGTCTTGTGGGCTCCTCATGGACCCCCTGACTTGTTCTCGATGCCAAAAATTCCTATAAATATAGAAACCCCAGAAATAAACCTAGATCGAAAGTTCCGCCGCCGCAAGCCTCTGTAGCCACCAAAAACCAATCGGGACCCTGTTCCGGCACCCTGTCGGAGGGGGAAACCATCACCGGTGGCCATCTTCATCATCCCGGCGCTCTCCATGACGAGGAGGGAGTAGTTCACCCTTGGGGCTGAGGGTATGTACCAGTAGCTATGTGTTTGATCTCTTTCTCTCTCGTGTTCTTGAATTGGCACGATCTTGATGTACCGCGAGCTTTGCTATTATAGTTGGATCTTATGATGTTTCTCCCCCTCTACCTTCTTATAATGAATTGAGTTTTCCCTTTGAAGTTATCTTATCGGATTGAGTCTTTAAGGATTTGAGAACACTTGATGTATGTCTTGCATGTGTTTATCTGTGGTGACAATGGGATATTCACGTGATCCACTTGATGTATGTTTTGGTGATCAACTTGCGGGTTCTGTGACCTTGTGAACTTACGCATAGGGGTTGGCACATGTTTTCGTCTTGACTCTCCGGTAGAAACTTTGGGGCACTCTTTGAAGTTCTTTGTGTTGGTTTGAATAGATGAATCTGAGATTGTGTGATGCATATCGTATAATCAAACCCGCGGATACTTGTGGTGACATTGGAGTATCTAGGTGACATTAGGGTTTTGGTTGATGTGTGTCTTAAGGTGTTATTTTAGTACGAACTCTAGGGCTGTTTGTGACACTTATAGGAATAGCCCAATAGATCGATCAGAAAGAATAACTTTGAGGTGGTTTCGTACCCTACAATAATCTCTTCATTTATTCTCCGCTATCAGTGACTTTGGAGTGACTCTTTGTTGCATGTTGAGGGATTGTTATATGATCTAATTATGTTATCATTGTTGGGAGAACTTGCACTAGTGAAAGTATGAACCCTCAGCCTTGTTTCGAAGCATTGCAATACCGTTTTCGCTCACTTTTGTTACTTACTACCTTGCTGTTTTTATATTTTTAGATTACAAAAACCTATATCTACCATCCATATTGCACTTGTATCACCATCTCTTTGCCAAACTAGTGCACCTATACAATTTACCATTGTATTGGGTGTGTTGGGGACACAAGAGACTCTTTGTTATTTGGTTGCAGGGTTGTTTGAGAGAGACCATCTTCATCCTACGCCTCCCACGGATTGATAAACCTTAGGTCATCCACTTGAGGGAAATTTGCTACTGTCCTACAAAACTCTGCGCTTGGAGGCCCAACACGAGTCTACAAGAAGAAGGTTGCATAGTAGACATCAGTGGCGCCCCATGTTCCTCTCTTGAAGCCCCTTCATGTACTTCGACTTTTCTTTGGCAGCTTCGGCAACTCAAGCCACCTTGAATATTTCAAACTGCTCTTCCGTAATTGTCGGATTATCCTTTACAATCTCGGATTAGGGTTCCTTTTTGTTGATGATCCTTGCTTTCACCCTTACTTTCTAGGCGGACAACGCGTCGCTAAACTTGCTCATGGCGCGTCTGTTTATCTTCTTCATTGCCGGGTCTTTATCTGGATCAGTATATTTGATTTCATCTCGGCCCAGGAACAAGAATACCTGGTGCAGCTTCGTTAGGAGGGAGTGCTTCATATTTTCTATCTTCTTTAGTTTCTCATCGTTGATGGTGGCGGTTGTCCGTACGATGCAGCCTATTTGATTGCCGTAGCACGCACGCGCTTCCTCATGCTGTGTTGGCTCAAAATTGACGGAGTCCACCTCGGTGACCACTAGTCTAGTAGTGATGAGCTGGTTTGGGCATCGACATCTCCTCTTCGGTTTCGGTTCTATACCGGCTTCGCCAGTCTCGGTGCCGGTCTGGGTCTCAACGCCAGTCTCGGTGCCGGTCTCGATGTCGGTCTCAGTCTCGGATGTGATAGGTGGGCCCTGCAACAACCGTTGCTCGTCGAGAAGGTTCAAATAAGCGTCTGCCGCCTCGTAGACGTTGCAATCACCAGAACCCTGTCCTTCATCGTTGCTAGCCATGTTTCCTATGATTAAATCTAGTCAATTAATTCTAGACCTAATAAAATGAATAATGACATAAAAAAGGCCTATGTTTTGCAGGAACATTGATTCATTCCCGGTGCGGCAAATCCCGGGCACTCGATATGTCCTAGTTTGTAGCACAAGTCATGCCGAAATTCACGGAAAATTTCGGCATGACCTTTGCTAAAAAGTGGACAAATCGAGCACCTGAAATTTGCCGGAACGGAAATGAATCAACATTCCAGCAAAACATAGGCCACTCGGCTTCATTCCCTGGAAACAACAAAAGGACACTTGGGCACAATCGAACCACTTCAATGAAAAGATATAACATGACCACTTGAGAACATGTACATGAGCAACTACAACAGTAGATAAACACGAGCAAACACTATTGAGGAATTTGCATATAACATGAGCACTTCAAATTTGCATCTCCTAGTGTTTGACACTTCAAGAAAATCTACACAAATCTCATGCTCTCTCAAACTCAATTCAAAAACCAAATATAGATGGATGAACCCTAGAAACCTAGAACCTTTACATATTTTTGTCCTAATAAAAATTAGGAACCCTAGAACTCAATTTCTGTCTTAATAAAAATTATGAACCCTAGAACTCAAATTATGTCCTAATAAAAATTCACTAAAAATTAAGAACCTACTGGACTTGCAGCACTAATAGAAATTTATATTTTTATATTGATTTTTTTATCTAAACTAAATCCTACTACCCTAGTTAACATCTAGTTAAACCTTACTTTCCTAACATTTGTAATTAAACCCTACAGCCCTAACCCTACTGCCCTAGTTAAGCATATACAAATTTTTCCTAAAAATTATATTTAGTTAACTACTGAACTAAATTTTACTCTAAACTAAACCCTAATGCCCTAATTAACATCTAGTTAAACAAACTCAATTCAAAAACTAAACCCTACTGACCTAGTAACTAGTACCACCACTACTACTAATTAAAAATCTACTACTACTACTAAAAAACATTATCTATGAACCCTACTAGTAATTAACATCTACTACTACTACTAAAAAACATGGCAGGAAGAACAGGTAGAGAGAGAGAGGAGGGGTGGGGGGGAGGGGTGGGGGGCTTACAGAGAGGGGAGAGACGATGGCGGGGAGGTGCTCGGCGACGGAGGCATGGGCGGCGAGGGCGCGCGGCTCCATTGGCGGCGACGGAGGCAGTGGCGGCAAGGGAGGCAGGGCGGCGAGGAGCGGACGAGGGAAGCAGTGGCGGCGAGGGAGGCAGGGGCGTCGAGGGCGCACGGCTCCGGTGGCGGCGACGGCGCACGGCTCCGGTGGGGCAGGGCTGGCGAGGGAACGATGGCGGTGAGGTAGCAGGGGCGGCGAGGGAGAGGCGGCGATGGAGGAGATCGATGGGGAATTGGGGGAAAGGACTTAGCAAAATTTTGAGCCCGCGCGGGGTTAAGTTAAAATAGCAGTAGCGCTGGTAGGCAAAAAGCGCTATAGCTAAGTTAGCTATAGCGCTTTCTACCAAAACGTGCTACTGCTATAGGAAGTAGTTATTTATTTTCCTTTTCCTTTTCTTTTTATCTAAGGAATGTAGCTATAGCGCGGGCTTATAAAACGCGCTACTGCTATATTAACTACAGCGCTTTGCGGCAACAAGCGCTACTGCTATGCCTTTCTCCTTTATTTTTCTTTCTCTTTTGTTTATCTTTATATTTTCTTTTTTTCATTTCTCCTTTTTCTACTTCTTTCATTTTCATTTACTTTTCTACTTCTTTTCCATTTTCTTTTCTTTTTTTAGCAGTAGCACTCTATACAGGAAACACGCCACTACAAGGCACTTAGCGATAGCGTGCTTTTTGCAGCCTCGCTACTACTATTCCTAGCCTACCGGCAACAGTGTGGGAATTATAGTAGTAGCGCTTTTACGTGTAGAAGCGTTACTGCTACAACCATAGCTGTAGCGCGCTTTATTGACACACGCTACTACTAAGTAGCAGTAGCGCTCTGTTCTAACCAGCGCTACTGCTATACCTCTGTGTAAAAGGTTTTCCCTAGTAGTGGCCCGCGATACATCAAGATCATGACATCTCAAGAACGCGAGAGAGAGAGATTAAACACATAGCTATTGGTACAAACCCTCAGCCCCAAGGGTGGACTACTCCCTCCTCATCATGGTGGCCGACGGGATGATGAAGATGGCCACCGGTGATGATTTCCCCCTCCGGCAGGGTGCCAGAACAGGGTCTAGATTGGTTTTTCGTGGCTACAGAGGCTTGCGGCGGCGGAACTTCTGATCTAGGGTTATTTCTGATGGTTTCTCTATTTATAGGATTTTTCAGCGTTGGAATCACGCGAAGATGGGCCTCGAGGTGGGCACAACCCACCTGGGCGCCCCTAGGTGTCGTGTGCTGACCTCCTTCACCTTGTGGTCCTCCCACGAAGCTTCTAGTACCTCTTTTGTTCCAACAAAATCGTCAAAAAGTTTCGTTGCATTTGGAGAACTTTTATTTCTGCATAAAAAACAACACCACGGTAGTTCTGCTGAAAATAGCGTTAGTCTGGGTTAGTTCCATCCAAATCATACCAAAACCATATAAAATTATTGTAAACATGGCATAAATACTTCACAAATTATAGATACGTTGGAGACGTATCAGCATCCCCAAGCTTAATTCCTACTCGTCCTCGAGTAGGTAAATGATAAAAGAAATAATTTCTAAAGTGTGAATGCTAGCATAGTGCATAAGTGTGATCAGTGATAATTTTAATCACTTTCCTAGCATCATAACAGCAACTCTTTCTCATAAAACTCATCATGATAAAGTAGCAATTGAAAATAGAATTTTTGTTGTGAAATGCTACCTATCATATTCATCATATACTCTTTATTTTGTAGCATGGACATTTGGACTTGAATGATTCAAAGCAATAGTCTATAATTTGACATGAAGACATCAATACTCAAGCATACTAACAAGTAACCATGTCTTTCAAAATATCAACGCTAAAGAAAGCTATCCCTAGCCCATTATGCTCAATCATTGATCCATTCATGAAACACACTCGAATATTAGCTACGTCCAATGCACATGTATGATCATAGTGCTCCCTAGTTGGTGCTTTATAAGAGAAGATGGAGACTCAAAAAAAAATAAAAATTGTATAAAGTAAATAGATAGGCCCTTCGTAGAGGGAAGCAAAGATTTGTAGAGGTGCCAGAGCTCAAAGCCTAAATTGAGAGATAAAGATATTTTGGGAGGCATACTTTTCCTGTCAACGAAAACGACCGAGTAATTCCCAACACTTTCCATGCTAGATATATCATAGGCGGTTCCCAAACAAAAAATTAAGTTTATTCCTTCTTCCACCATACTTTCACACTCCACGACTAGCCGTATCCACGGGTGCCGTCCATACCAACATTTTCCAAGGAATTTATTATTTGACAACATAAAGTAAATTTCTTTTTCATTTTGGGACTGGGCATCCCTATTACCGCCGTACTCTCGTGCAATGACAAGTGAACAAATACTCATCTTGAGAATAACACATCTAGCATGGAAAAATATTAGCCACCCCCTGCCGCTTCATGAGCGGTACGAGCACACAAAAAGGAAATTCATTTTGAAAATTAGAGATGGCACATACAAATTTACTTAGAACGGCACGGAACTACTGCATATAGGTAGGTATGATGGACTCATATGGCAAAACTGGGTTTAAGGATTTTGGATGCACAAGTAGTATTCCCACTTAGTACAAATGAAGGCTAGCAAATAGATTGAGAAGCAACCAACCAAGAAATGAAAATTCACATAAACGAACATTGAGCATAACTAACACCGAATAATGCACCACAAGTAGGATGTAATTTCATTGCATAACTATTGACTTTCGTGCTTGCGTAGGGAATCACAAACCTTAACTCCAATATTCTTACTAAAGCACAATTACTCACCAACATGACTCACATATTACTATCTCCATATCGCAAAACTATTGCAAGGAATCAAACTTATCATATCCAATGATCTGTATGAAAGTCTTTATTATATCCTTCTTGATATTCATCATATTAGGACCAATTTCATAGCTTGTAAAAAATTTCATCACTATTATAAACTGTCAAAATAATATAAATGAAGCATGAGAGTGTTCGACAAACTACTCCAAAAAGATATAAGTGAAGATCAAGCGAGTAGTTAGGTAAATAGGTAGCTATGTGAGGACTCTTTCTTATTTAAAAAAAACTTTCAGATATAAGTATTTTATTAAAACAGCAAGCAAAACAAAATAAAATGACATTCTAAGAATAACACACATCATGTGAAGAAGCAAAAACTTAGGCTCAACCGAGGCTAACCGATAATTGTTGATGAAGGAAGGTGGGATGCCTACCGGGGCATCCCCAAGCTTAGAATATTATCTAATTCTTGGAATATTATCTTGGGATGCCTTGGGCATCCCCAAGCTTGAGATTTTCTGTCTCCTTAATTCCTTTTATATCACGGTTTCCCTAAATCTTAAAAACTTCATCCACACAAAACTCAACAGAACTCGTGAGATAAGTTAGTATAAATCAATGCAACACCTTATCATTCTCCACTGTAGAAAATCACTAAAATTATTATTTAACATTGCATACTAAATGCCTCTGCATATTTAATAGTCCTATCCTCAAATATAATCATTAAACAAGCAAACATATGCAAACAATGCAAAGATAACAGCGATCTGTCTAAACAGTACAGTCTGTAAAGAGTGCAATTTTACTCACACTTCCCTAAATCCCAAAATTCTGAAAATTTACCACACTGTATAAAATTCATCATATCTTATTGTGCAAAAAATTTCAATATTTTATCACATTCTGAATTTTCTCTAGAATTCACGCACTAGCATGAAACTTTCTGTTTTCAAACAGCAACACATAGACTTGCAACATAAGCATGGCAAAGGCTATGCTTGACATTTTTATTGAAGTAAAAGATACAAAACATTATTCTAAATAACAGCAAGCAAATCCTGATAAAATAAAATGATGCTCCAAGCAAAACACATATCATGTGATGAATGAAAATGTAGCTCCAAGTGAGGTTACCGATAATGTTGGAGACGAAAGAGGTGATGCCTTCCGGGGCATCCCCAAGCGTAGTTGCTTGGATCTTCCTTGAATATTACCTTGGGGTGCTTTGGGAATCCCCAAGCTTAGGTTCTTGTCACTCCTTATTCTCCTCATATCGATATCTCACCCAAAACTTGAAAACTTCAATCACACAAAACTTAACGGAACTTCGTGAGATGGGTTAGTATGATAAAGACAAATCATTCACTTTTGTACTGTCAAGTTAAGATTCATAATTGTTTCCACATAATTCCTACTGTACTCTACAATTTCCACAATTTATATTAAGCAATATAAGCCATAGAAACCATAAAACAAGCAAACTATGTATTGCAAACAGAATCTGTCAAAAATAGAACAGTACATAAAGATCTGAATAATGAGAATACTTCTGTAACTCCAAAAAATCTGAAAATTTAGGAAAACGTAGGAAATTTGTAGATAAATGATCTGTAAAACATTCAGAGTTTTTCGACACTCCAGTGAAATTAACAATTCTGTTACTGGAAGCAAAAGTTTCTGTTTTTGCACAGAATCAAATCAACTATCATCCATACTATCCCAAAGGCTTTACTTGGTAATTTATTGAAAAAAGGCTATAAAACATGATTACTACAGAATCTTAATCATTTGAACACACAAAAACAGTAGGGGTAAATGTTGGGTTGTCTCCCAACAAGCGCTTTTCTTTAATGCCTTTTAGCTAAGCATGAAGATTTCAATGATGCTCGCATAAAAGTAAAGAATTGAAACATAAAGACAGGATCATGAATCACATGGCAAGCACATTTAAGTCTAACCCACTTCCTATGCATAGGGATTTTGTGAGAAAACAATTTATGGGAGCAAGAATCAACTAGCATAGGAAGGCAAAACAAGCAAAACTTCAAAATTTTCAACACATAGAGAGGAAACTTGATATTATTGCTATATGTAAAATCATATGTTCCCCTCTCATAATAATTTTTAGTAGCATCATGAATGAATTCAACAATATAGCTATCACATAAAGCATTATTTTCATGATCCACATGCATAACAAATTTATTACTCTCCACATAAGCAAATTTATTCTCATGAATAGTAGTGGGAGGAAACTCAACAAAATAGCTATCATGTGATACTTGATTGACATAATCAATTTGAGCATTAAAATTATGATGACAAGATTCATAGTGATCATTATTCTTTATATCATAAGTGTAATCACAATAATCATCATAGATAGCAACTTTGTTATCAAAATCAATTGAAACCTATTCCGAGATAGTGGAATCATCATTAAATAAAGTCAGGACCTCTCCAAATCCACTTTCATAATTATTACAATAAGATTCAACACCCTCCAAAATAGTGGGATCATCATTACATAAAGTTGGCACTCTTCCAAACCCACTTTCATCAATATAATCATCATAAATAGGAGACATGCAATCATCATAATAAATTTTCTCATCAAAACTTGGGGGACTAAAAATATCATCTTCATCAAAAATAGCATCCCAAGCTTATGGCTTTGCATATCATTAGCATCATGAATATTCAAAGAATTCATACCAACAACATTGCAATCATGCTCATCATTTATGCCAAACATTTTATTGAATTCTTCTTCTATCAATTGAGCACAATTTTCCTTTCCATCATTTTCGCGAAAGACATTATAAAGATGAACAATATGATGCAACCTCGATTCCATTTTTTTGTAGTTTTCTTTTACGAACCAAACTAGTGATAAAACAAGAAACTAAAAGATTCAATTGCAAGATCTAAAGATATACCTTCATGCACTCACCTCCCCGGCAACGACGCCAGAAAAGAGCTTGATGTCTACTACGCAACTTTATTCTTGTAGACTCATGTTGGGCCTCCAAGAGCAGAGTTTTGTAGGACAGTAGCAATTTCCCCTCAAGTGGATGACCTAAGGTTTATCAATCCGTGGGAGGTGTAGGATGAAGATGGTCTCTCTCAAACAACCCCGCAACCAAATAACAAAGAGTCTCTTGTGTCCCCAACACACCAAATACAATGGTAAATTGTATAGGTGCACTAGTTCAGCGAAGAGATGGTGATACAAGTGTAATATGGATGGTAGATATTGATTTCTGTAATAGGAACAATAAAAAACAGCAAGGTACCAATTAATAAAACTAAGCACAAACAGTATTGCAATGCTTGAAAATGAGGCCTAGGGTCCGTACTTTCGCTAGTGCAATCTCTCAACAATGCTAATATAATTGGATCATATAACCACCCCTCAACGTGCGATGAAGAATCACTCCAAAGTTCCTATCTAGCGGAGAACATAAGAAGAAATTGTTTGTAGGGTACGAAACCACCTCAAAGCTATTCTTTCCGATCAATCTATCCTAGAGTTCGTACAAAAATAACACCAAGCTATTCTTTCCGATCGATCTAACCAAGAGTTCGTACTAAAATAACACCATATGATACACATCAACCAACTCAAATGTCACCTAGATACTCCAATGTCACCGCGAGTATCCGTGAGTTGATTATACGATATGCATCAAACAATTTCAGATTCATAATACTCAATCCAACACAAAGAACCTCAAAGAGTGCCCCAAGATTTCTACCGGAGAAACAAAGGCGAGAACGTGCATCAACCCCTATGCATAGATTACCCCAATGTCACCTCGGGAATCCGTGAGTTGAGTGCCAATACATAGATCAAGTGCTCTCAAATCCATAAAAGTATTCAATCAGATAAAAACGAAATCTCAAAGGGAAAACTCAATTCATGACAACAAGATAGAGAGGGGAAAACACCATATGATCCAACTATATTATCAAAGCCCGCGATACATCAAGATCGTGATATCTCAAGAACACGAGAGAGAGATTAAACACATAGCTACTGGTACAAACCCTCAGCCCCGAGGGTGGACTACTCCCTCCTCATCATGGTGGCCGCTGGGATGATGAAGATGGCCACCGGTGATGATTTCCCCCTCCGGCAGGGTCCCGAAACAGGGTCTAGATTGGTTTTTTGTGGCTACAGAGGCTTGCGGTGGCGGAACTTCTGATCTAGAGTTATTTCTGATGGTTTCTCTATTTATAGGATTTTTCAGCGTTGGAATCACGCGAAGATGGGCCTCGAGGTGGGCACAACCCACCTGGGCGCGCCTGGGCCTCCTGGTGCGCCCAGGTTTCTTGTGCTCACCTCCTTCACCTACTGGTCCTCCCACGAAGCTTCTAGTGCCTCTTTTGTTCCAAAAAAAATCATCAAAAAGTTACGTTGCATTTGGAGAACTTTTATTTCTGCACAAAAAACAACACGGTAGTTCTGCTCAAAACAACGTTAGTCCGGGTTAGTTCCATCCAAATCATACCAAAAACATATAAAATTGTTGGAAACATGGCATGAATACTTCATAAATTATAGATACGTTGGAGATGTATCACGGGGGTCTCTTTTGGTCCATAAAAAATCACCGTAAATTTTCAGCCCATTTCGAGAACTTTTATTTCTGCACAAAAAATGACACCACGGTAGTTCTGCTGAAAACAGCGTCAGTCCGGGTTAGTTCTAATCAAATCATACCAAAACCATATAAAATTGTTGTAAACATGGCATGAATACTTCATAAATTATAGACACGTTGGAGTCATATCACCGCGTCCTCGGTTATGGACTACTTGGGTACTTATGCAGTTCATAGATAACTTTAACGGTTACTCATAAAAGTCTCAAGACAAGTGTGAGTGTCGTGGATGGCCCTCTCGTAGGAAGATGGGAGAGGATCCACGGTACAGTATTGTCGTGGTGTTTAGTGGACTCGAGTGCGCTGTCTCATCTTATTCAAACTACTGATAGGCGTAGTACAGGATAGCCAAGAGTCAAAGCTGGCTTGCTGCAATAACCACCACTACCCTTGTTGATACTGTTGCATGAGTAGCTAGATCTGATGTAAGACTGGCTGAGTACCTTTGTACTCATGTTTGTTTAATAAACTACTGCAGAGGAGAACACCGACCACTCCGGTGGGTTTTATGTAGATCTCGACGTTGACGAGTGACTTGCTACCCAGGTGGCAACCTCGAGCCTGTGAAGGACCACTGTAGATAGACATGCTTTGTCAAGCCTTCTTTCTTTCTAGTTGTCTATACTCAGACAAGTTTAGCTTCCGCATGTGCTTGTATGTTTGTATGACTTGAGTGTTGGGTCGTCTGACCCCTACCTATATGGATATGTTATGTATGACTCTTCGGAGCCTTTTAAATAAATACTTTGAGTCGTAGAGTTTTGTTGTGATGCCATGTTGTATTTGCACATATCGAGCATATAGTGTGTATGCTATTGAAATGCTTGGTATGTGTGGGATTCGACACCTAGTTGTTTATTCTTGATAGCCTATCTTATGGGGAAATGCCTTCTAGTGCTTCCACTGAGCCTTGGTAGCTTGCTACTGCTCCGGAACACATGGATTGACCGGCATGTGTCCTTCTTTACTCCTGTGTCTGTCCCTTCGGGAAAATGTCACGTGGTGTTTATCGGAGTCCTGTTAGCTTGCTACAGCCAGGTTACACTTGCTGCTAACCGACACGTGCATCATTGGGTCATGTATGCCTGTCCCTGTAATTTAGTGCCACCTTGGGTTTACGACTAGTCATGTCAGCCCGGGTTCTTTGTCATATGAATGCTAGCGACACTATCATATACGTGAGCCAAAAGGCGCAAACGGTCCCGGCCCAGGTAAGATGGCAGCTTGGGTTACCGTGCGTGAGGCCGCAAGGTGATATGATGTGTTACATGCTAGATCGGTGTGACTTAGGATCGGGGTCCTGACAGTGTTGGTAATAAAAAAATATACAAAAAATATAACTTGCTTGAGTCATGTATGCAAACTCACACGTAACCATTTTCACATGCAGGTCATAACCTTCATGCACACATTTCATTTAGAGTTTGCAAAGATATATGGAAATGGTTTATAAATTAAGGATTTCAAGAGAGAGCACACATGCTTGACTATTTCCACTTTAACCACTGCAATGGGGAAAACTAACAAAGGAAAGAACCATAATACATGGATAATCGAATAATAGAACATATTATGGACCCTTAAGCTGCAGAACATGGCTAACTCCTTTCTAGTTTTGTGATGAGGTCCCTCGGAGCTACAACACAATGGCATTGCATTTACATCTCTGTCGACGACAATGAAGATTTCTAGACATGATCGTTTCATAACAAAAGGGCTCTGGTGCGTCAACTACACCAAAACTAGGTGCATGAGGGGGGGGGGTTGGTTGGTCCAAGAGAGGTGAAGAGATAGTCAACGGAGCAAATTTGGATAACACTAGATTGCCTCTCTAGATCGCATGGCACATACATGTACATTATAGGATAGGGCAGGAAAAGAAGACAATGGGTTTGAGAAGAACTATTGGTACAATTGGATGATTCTGCAAGGTCTAGTATGTAAAATGTATTAGTAGCCCACCTCCATTAACATCTGGTCCCTCTATTTCCCCCATCAATTACCCATAATCCATGGGAGCATCTGGTGATGGTGTCCTGGATTAGGGGGTACTCACCACGTTGGCCTACAAACCATGGGCAGGGCGGAGGACCCACAGACAACTGAAGAATGGCCCATGTTTGGCATGGCCCTTGGCGCAGTCAAGATAAGATCTTCCGAAGACTTGACGTACATTTCAAGGCATATTCAATTTTTTTGCATGTTTATCTCTAGATGCAACCGACCATGTGTAACCCTAGGTACCCCCGACCCCTATATAAGTCGAGGGGTTTAGTCCGTAGAGGTGAGGCTTTTAGACTCATTCATACGATTTTGAGGTAGATCATCTGTACTTTGTACTCCATCAACAAAATACAAACAAGAGCAGGAGTAGGGTATTACCTCTTCGAGAGGGTTCGAACCTGGGTAAATACAGTGTCCCTCTTATTCCTGTTAGGGTACCCATGGGTAAAATTACCCATGTTTGCAAATCATCAATTTGAATAACTCATAATTATAAAAAGCAAGATATAATCATAATTTATGATAATAGATTATAAAAGCACATACTTATAAACAACAACACATTTAATAAGCAACATCACTTTAATTTCTCGTAAACAACAAATATCAAAACAACATCACATAGTCATAAACAACAACACATAGTCATACATTTTGAGTTCACAAATTCATGACAAAGTATATACTATAGAGAAATTATACATTTTGAGTTCAAAAATTCATGACAAAGTGTATACTATAAAGAAATTTTTAGTTCACATAAATTTTATATGGGTACATGGGTATATGGGTACATGGGTACATGGGTATGTGGGTTTCAAATTTCCCTATTTCTATACCAATGGGTAACTTTTTGTCTCATACCCTTACCCTAATACGGTTTTTACCTGCAGGGGTACGTGGGTGATGGGTACCCATTGCCATCCCTACATGTTACCATCTAGCCGAGACCACCAACTCGGGACCCCATACCCGAGATCTGCTGGATTTAGCTCCGACATCTGGTGCATTAGTTTAGCTGTTTCACAAGGTACTCTCTTCTCTTTAATTTTTTTTTGCAAAATACCATCATGATCTATTATAAAAGTTCACCAGTATAAAGCACCCCAAACATAATAAAAATTGCGTTGAGTTTTGATGTCCTGCAAGGCTGGTTGAAGCACTCTCGTGGAAGTATAATCCCAAATTATACCGTTTCCAATGAAGAGTGAGAGGCGAGTGTCTACGCGAGAGTATCGTTGCGCACGAGGTGTCACAAGTCTAGTGTGAATTGATTATTTTGGTATCTGCAAGAATTATGGTGATGGTGGTAGACAAGTAGCTACAGGGTCAAATAAATGGTTCAAAACTAAAGTTACAAATAAAGAACATAAAATACATTGTGGTTTCCTGCAATGGAAAATTTAGACGCCGAGGGGTTCAATTCTTGGTGAATCATGAATGTGATAGTGCATCGGTAACATGGAGTTGCATAATCATGTGATTTTTTTTAGAACGAAGACGCTAGGTGCGTCTGGCTTTAAATTAATAAAGCCCACAACATAGGCAGCGTAGCATGGTTCCAGATCTTACAGACACAAAAGCCCTCAGGCTGACAGACGGGAGGAAAGTCATAGGGTTCAAGGCCAGAAGACCGCGAGCGAGATACAAGGCGCGAAGGCCATAAACTGAGCACGCATGCTCGCTAGACAAACAAAAGGGGCCACTCCTTTAAGTAGTAGCCGCTGGCTCCCTAGCCATCACGTACACGTGCTGAAGACGGACTTGAGCTTGCTTCATCATTTCAGCATCCTTGCGCCTCCTCGACGGACTCCACTGCTTTAGAAGCAGATTGCATTTGTAGATAACATTAGCCGGGCGAGACGGGAAAATCCCTTCTATAGTTAGTTTGTTTCGAGTCAGCCAAAGAGCCCAGAGCAGTGCCCCAACCCAGCTCCACAATACACGATTGCCGCTCCCCTGGACCGAACTAAGAATGCCAGCTAGATCGCCGGTGGATCGAGGGTCCCACTCAACACCCGCCGCGGCCCGCACAGCGCTCCAGGCGAACCTGGCCAGCGAGCAACAAAAAAAGACATGGTTTGTGTCCTCAGTTGCCCCGCACACCACGCAAGAACCTGTTGTCGGCCCCTGCCGTTTAGCCACGTTCGCAGACGTTGGTAATCTGTTACAAAACAGTTGCCTCATAAAAACTTTGATTTTTAGTGGGGTGCGCGCCTTCCAAAGGCCCTTGACCACTAGCTGGGCCGACCCTTGGCATAGCTTGTGGTACAACGATTTCACCGTGAATCTACCGGACGCGGTAAGTGCCCATGTCACCGTGTCGGACGCGGTGGACAGCGAGGACGAGCTAATAAGTTCTAGCATCACCGTATGACTAGCCCGCTCTTGGCTGTTGAGCTCACGACGGAAGTGGACCGCCGAAGGGGACGAGGCTAATGCGTCCGCCACTGTCATATTCGGGTCTACGGCTATGGCATACATGTCCTGTTATTCCGACCAAAGCAGCTGAGAGCCGACCCAAAAGTCAAGCCAGAAACAGGCCGATCGGCCATCTCCGATGGCAAACTTTGCCCCCATGGCAAAGGCCGGCTTGATGGCTTGGATGTCGTTCCAGAATGGTGAGCCGCTCGCGGCTCCTTCAAAACAGTTCCCACTCGGGAAATACTTCGCGCGGAGGAGGTCCGCCCACAGGCCCGTCGCCCCTTGCGACAACTTCCAGATCCACTTGCACATGAGTGTGATGTTTAATAGCCTGGTGTTCGTTATCCCGAGACCCCCCAAGGCCTTGGGCCGGCAGACCGCCGCCCACTTAACCATGTGGTATTTTCGTTTCGGGCCCATTCCTTCCCAAAAGAAGTGGGACCGCGGCGTATCCATTTTGGCGTGGACTCCTTCAGCAAGGAGAAAGGGACCCATCGCAAACATGGGCAGGGAGGAGAGGCTCGAGTTCGTGAGCACAAGCCTCACGGCGGAGGAAAGAAACTTGCCGCGCCACGGGCTCACCCGTCCCCCTACCTTAGCGCAAAGCGGAGCCCAATCGTCTATCGTTAGACGTTTAGTGTCTAAAGGTAAGCCTAAGTACGTGAAGGGGAACTTCCCAACTTTACAATTGAGCATGTCCGCAATACGCTGACCCTCCCCCCGGTCCAAGCCCATGGATAGAACTTCACATTTATGGAAGTTGATCTTGAGCCCAGACATGAGCTCGAAGCTAAGGAGAAGGGCTTTGACCGTTGCTATGCTGTGGAGGTCCGGCTGGAATAGCAGTAGCGTGTCGTCGGCATACTGAAGGTGGGAGACCCCCCCCTGGGATGAGGTGTCTAACCACGCCTTTGATGTGACCGGCCTCAGTGGCTTTCCGTAGCATAGCCGCCAGTGCGTCGACCACAAAGTTGAACAGGATCGGGGACATGGGGTCACCCTGACGTAGCCCGCTCCTGTTCCGGAAGAAGTGCCCTACTTCTCCGTTGACCGAGATCGCAGTCTGGCCTCCCGAGACCAGCTGCATGACTCGGTGAACCCAAAGAGCCGAGAAACCACGACTAAGGAGTGCTTGACGCAGGAAATCCCAATTAACCCGGTCGTATGCCTTTTCAAAGTCGAGTTTTAGCAAGATAGCCGGCTCTTTTGTACGTTTAAGCTCGTGGATTATTTCCTGCAGGGCTAAAGGGCCCTCCAGGATGTTTCGGCCGCGGATGAAAGCGGACTGTGTTCGGCTAATCGTGCGATGCGCTATCGGGACGAGACGCGTCGTACAAGCTTTGGCACAAATCTTGAAAGGTACATTAATCAGCACAATGGGTCTAAACTGGCGAATATTGTCAGCCCCCGCCACTTTGGGGATAAGCGAGAGAACACCGTAGTTGAGTCTAGCGATGTCTACCGTTCCCAGCATAAAACCATTGCATACCTAAAAAATGGGTCATCTAAGCAATGGCCAAAAGTGTTTAAACATCGCCACCGGCCATCCATCCGGGCTCGGCGCCGTGTCCGACTTCATGCTCATGAGCGCGTCGTCGATCTCCTTGGGGAGGAACGCAAGTCCCAGCTCCGCATTCTCACTGTCTAGGACGATCTGAGAGGACGTCCAAACATCTGCGCGCAGGCTAGCCCTCTGGTCCTCGCAGGCCCCCATCAACTGGATGTAGAACTCATAAACGTGGCGCATTATGTCCGCTTGGCGCAACAACAACCCCTGTTCTGATTGCAGCCGAAGGATCGCACATTTCCGACACCTTCCATTGGCATAGGCATGGAAATATTTAGTGTTGGCGTCCCCTTTTAGAGTCCATTTGAGGCCACCACGACGCCGCCAGTACTCTTCCTCCGCACGGAGCAACGCTTCGACTTGTCCTTCCAGAGCATAGCGGTGCGCCCACTCTTGCTCTGAAAAGGACCTCGCGTCGGCCTGGGCATCAAGCCGCGCGATCTCCTCAACAATACTCGCCCTGAGTAGCTTGTCGTTTCGCCCTTGGTTCGCTCCCCAGCCCTTGAGGCTAGCACCGAGGCGCCCCCCTACCGCGTTCCAAAACTCCATAGGCCCACGTTGTGGACCTATCTGTTGTACACAGGACATCCACTTTTCCCTAAAAATGGCATCAAACTCTGGAACTTCAAACCAGGCCATCTAAAAAAAGAAACGAGGGCTACGTCGGATCCGGTCCTCCCCCGAGGACAGGACCAAGGGCACGTGATCTGACCCAATGCGTGTTTCCGCGATCAGCGAGCAGAGAGGGTATAGCACCTCCCAATCGGGCGACACAAACACCCGATCCAACACTGAACGCACCGGGGTGAGCTGCTTGTTCGTCCAGGTATACCTGGCACCGGACCAAGCAACTTCCCGAAGAGCCATGGATGCTATTGCGTTATTAAATATGGCCACCCGAGGCCAGTTGATGATATTATTGTTTTTGTCCGCTCCCGAGCGAATCTGATTAAAATCGCCCCCTACCATCACAGGGTCAGGGCTGCGGTGACCGCAAGCACCTTGGCTTGGAGTTCTCCCAAGAACTCCGCCGAGCGAGAGTGGTCTGCAGGCCCGTAGAGTTGGATGATCACTAGCTCCCTTAAGGAAGCGCGAATACGAATATGCGCAGCGATGAAGAAGGTACCAACGTCCCAGGAGAGCACCTCGTAAATGGATAAATTAAAACCTAATAGCATGCCGCCCGAATGCCCTATCGCAGAGACGTGGTTCCAAGCGAGACGTCCCAGAGGGTCATGTGATTATACTCCTCATGTTCTATGTTCAGCAGACGAGTTAATAGCAAAACTCCTCCTACCGGATTTTTTTGACTCTATTGTCCGACCTTCCATTACCATCAACAATGGCCGGCTCATCAAATTCAGGTCGTTAGACACGACCAACGTTGTAACCATGGTGGCTTCGTTGTTCTCCTCGTATTGTCTTTGCTCCTTGTTGATACCAACACCTGTAACATGGTGGTCGTAGATTCGTTAAAATATATGTGGTTACCCGTGTAGGTCTTCAGATCATGTTTTATGTGCCCTTAAATTGGACAACAAGCATTGCGCTCGCCATAGATAATAAACCTAATAATCTCTACTATTAAATGGGGGTTGGTCGTTGTACGTTCACCTTCGCCTCCACCACCTCCACACATCCTCCCTCGCTCATGTCCTGCATTAACCCAATCAAATCAAATCAAATCTTATCAAAACCTCACATAAATCAAAACCTACATTGCCTTACCTACCCATACTCATACTGAAATAAAAAAAATCTTACCAAAAATCTAGAATATGGTGGGTGTAAGATTTATATCAGACATGATTGGTGTTGAACCACTAGAATATGTATGCCCTTGTTGCAACGCACATACAATTAGCTAGTTAACTACTAATAGAGAAGTAAGTCACAAATATTAACATAAGGGTTAGGCACAAAGGAATCTCACTAATCCCCTACAGCTGTGATGGGCTAAGCAGTTTTTTTAGCAAATAGGCTAAGCAGCTGTGATCCCATGACTCACTTGGGCCAAACTGAGAAGGCGGGGGTGTCAGGCGCTTGGTTGTAAACGGGCCGGTCAATTAGGTGAAGCTGCGGCGCTCTCCATTCCAAACGCCGCCGCGTACAGCCCAGCTAAGCAGTGTAGGGTTTTAGCCCCCGTCTCCCCTCCCCCTGCCGTGCCCCATTGCACACGCCCCGCTGCAATGGCCGCCGCCGCCGTCGCGAGATCCTTCCTCCGATCCGGATCTGCTGCCTCCTCTCTCCGCGGGGCCGCCGCCAGAGCCGCCCCCCGCTCTGGTCCAGCTCCTCTCCCGAGGCGACTCCCGGCCTCTGCTCCCCGCGCCCTCCTAAGGTACGAGCGCTCTTGGTTAGTGGTTCTCTAGGAGCATTCGTTTTGCCACTTGATCTGGATGAAAAATTTAATGTCCATGTTTCGGCATCTGTAGGTCACCGGTGGAGATGACAAGCTTCTGCGTGGAGTCGCTGATGCCCATGCACAGTGCCACGGCGTCGGCGCTCATGACGTCGCTCCTTGCCACCCCGGCTCGCACTGGGTTTGGTTGGCTGACAGAAGGTGATTTTCACATTTCTATGTTTATTTGTTTTCGCAATCTTTAGATGACTTATGTCACGATGCATGTTTGTCTGTTGCTGTCTACTGTAGAGCAGACTAGTTTTAGTTGTTACGGACTGCAGAGTAGAGTAGTTTTGGACTGATCACAAGGGCATCAGTCTCTGCGGGTTAGATCAATTTTGTCTTCATAATCAGTCTGATGGTAATATGAATTTGATGTGTGTTAGTTGTAATTGTGCTTTTAAACCTGTCCTAAAACAGGCTAATGTTGCATTCTCATGCTGTCATTACATTTTTGACACCATATTTTTAGAGTGTTGCAACTCTCAAGTGCCCATTTTATAACCATACTGTAATTATATCTAGGGGGAGAGTGAACAAACTTATGTGATGGGAGTCATTTTTCTGTAGATAAAAAAAAATTCAAAATCTGATGATTAAATTTGTCATGTTGAAACCAATCTTATACTTCCACATGGTCCTTGTTGTAGGTCAGGACGAAACTAGATGAACATCAAGCCCCAAAAGGTGAATAAACCTTAAGTACTTACTAATAGCTGTTGATGATTAAGTACCTTCATTAATTTATAGTTCAGAGGAATTCGTGGAAAGAGGAGACCACTGCACTTATTTGAAGGGGTCGGTTATTGAATAGATTGTTTGTAAATGAAAATCATAGAAGCCCTGAAAGTGTGTTGCCATCACAAAAAAAATGGTGCACGTCAACAAAAGCTTCAAAATACCGATATTTGTGAACAATCTGTTATTATAGTTGTCGACCTTTTGGCTATACCAGAGATCATTTGCTTTGCAAAAGTTTCCCTTTGATTAGGTGAAGCTGTATGTATATTTAGTCTTTAAGCAAAATATTGTTTTGAATATTCACATAGTCATGAGTGACACATTTGAGGCAAAAGGGTCACTGATTCTTTTGTATTGACCCAGCTGGCAATGATGACGTGTGACAGTTTCTAAGTGGAATGTAGCAGATTATAATCTCCTCACCTCAAATATTCAGGTCTGATCACATTTTAAGGAGTATCCATAATAGCATATGTTTGTAGTGTGTTTCATAAATTCTCCTACCGTTTGACTTGCACAAGAATGCAAGGTGAAGATGCTTAAAAAAATCAGATCTGAAAAACCATGTCATTTTTTTTCACGTCGTAGATAAAAACTGTACTCAGCCATGGACATAGCAACATAGAAATTTGAACTTGGGTCCACTCCTCACTTCCCCATTCATCTGAAAGCCATTGCATCTTGATCAAGTTTCTTTTGAAGTTAGTCATTAGTATCATTTGATGAGTTTATAGAAGTTACTTTACCAAATATAAGAAGAACATTAATCTGTTGGGATTTTGCCTCCATTATTTGAAGAAATGGTAGCAATTAAATTTAGAGAAATATTAAAGGGTTTGTTCTTCGACCTCTTGCAACACAATGCTAATCTACATACTTAACATATGCTGGATACATATTACTTTTATGATTATTGTCCGCAAAAAAAAAAACATGTGTGCCTTTCCTTGTAGCCAAAAGAATGTTTGTTTGACCCATTTTTTTAATCTCTGTAGACTTGTGAGTAGTGACAATGGAGGTTCTCTGGGATGAAGAACACATGCTTTTTATTTTTACGATATGTATCTGCTTTATTTTGCTAAGTGGAACTCGTGGACACGGCGCAAAGTAGTTATTAAGGCTGTTACATTTATAATGTCAGTTGAAGAGTTGGAGCTTAGATTATTCGTTTCTATTTGTAGATGGATGATTTCTTGTGGGAGGCTGCTGTGATGGTACCTGCTACGGACCTGCCAAATTGAATTTGAAAGTACTCTTTGGTCGCCTTCTCAGTCTGTACTATCCTGTGATTTTCGTTTGTATAAGTATCTACAGGATTATTATACCTGATTGTGCCAAGATTTAACCGACTTGGTGGTATGGAGTACTACTGATTATGCCTTTCGTGGAGAAAAAAAATAATGCTTAGTTGGAAGTTTCTGCTTTGTTTTGCTTCTGTTCTTACGTTATCAAGTCGTTGGAGAGAAATGTACTCCAATCCTATCTCTAGCTCTCCGTACGTGCTTACTTTTAATTTTAATGTATTTAGCAATTTATGCAACCTGGCCTTAACTTGACCATTTTCATTCTATAGTTCCAGTCGATCTAACAATCACTTGTAAATATACTCTCACCGTTCCAAATTACTTGACCCATATTTATCTAGACACGGATGTATCTAGACTCAAAACAAGTATAGATACATCCGTATTTAGACAAATTCTAGTCAACTAATTTGGAACGGAGGGAGTACATGATAAAGAGCAACTTGCCATTGTTCGAGCCAGCTCATGAGTTTGCTAGATTAGCTAGCTTTTCCTCTCGGGGTACTTTTGATGCCAGAGTGGGTTTTTGTAACACCCTGAATTTTGCTCATTTTTTTTTTTTTGATTTTGGTCTGGATTCGCTTTTCTGTGACTTAGTAGTCTTGCAACCTAGAGAGATCACCCTTCATTCTTTTTCCCGAATGGCTTGCCAAACTCAAAACCATCCCAAGACCTGCCATTTTCATCTTGGACCAATCTCATTATTCTTTTCCTTGGGAATATTTCTTTTTCTATTAAAGGAATAACCCTGTTTGTCCTGGGTTGTGAAGCAACCCACATTTTCATCATTCCCAAAATTCTCAAAAATTGTTTGGGTCATACCTTTCACAAATATGTCAAACCCTTCCTTGACATGTTCAAAAATATTCCCCAAATATTTCTTTTCTGATTCTGTCCTAACTGGCAGTTTGTGAAGCAAGTACCATTTATATTTGCTTGCTTGCTCTCAAACTTTTTGTGCACTCTTTCCTATCCATATCATTTTCACATGCCAAAATTAAACTTTATTTGGATATTAAATCTCTCTTGGCTAATTTCCAAAGTTTCTGGGCAACTGGAATCTTTGTGAAGCAAGTGCTAGCTAGGAGTATCCAAATAAGTTGAAATTTTGCAAGCATCTTCCTATGCTCAAATCATGACTCTCCATCAAGTTTCAACCCTATCCAATCATCTATGTGAGCATAGCATCAAATCTTGGTTTCTTGTCAGATTTTCACATTGTGAAGCAACTATATTTTATATTGCTTCATAATTGCTGAAAATTTACCAGAGCATTCTTCTGCCCATATAATCTATCTCCACCAAATTTGGGCTCATTTCATCTTCCCATTAATTCCCTAGAATGTTTCTGAGATTCTGGCCAGAGAGGTTTCTCGTGAAGGAAGTACCATTTTGGCTTGTCCAAATGGCATGAAATTTTTATGGAACTCTCATATGACCAAATCATCATCTTATGCCCAATTTTAGCTCAAGTTGATACTCCATGTGAGTGACACATCAGGATTGAGCTTCTGGACCAGATTGGTCAGTTGCAAACCAACTATATTAAATCTTGGCCCATTTGTCTCCAAATTTCACAGGACTGTAGTCCTTCCTACCCTAAACCTCTTTGACAACCTGGTTAGCTCCTATCCCCCTCATTCTGACCATAGCTTCATGCTCAAGTTTGCTGCAGCAAACTTCAAGTGATTCCTCCCATCATCACAGTGGGGATTTGAGCAAACCAAGCACATAGGGGGTCTCTGTCATGTAGGGTTCACATGTTTGACAACTTTTTACACACCAGAGTGCACCACATGAGCTAGTGCACGTGGTGACCACGCGTTTGGCATGCCAATGCACGCGCTCTGTGCATTGGAGTCCTCGGTTCCGTCCATTCCCTCTCTCCCTCGCCACCTAGCTATGTCTAGGGGCTTCCCCTCGTCGCCACCTTCGCTCTGGAAGCCTCTCCCCCTGTAGTTTCTTCTCCGACACGCCACGGCGATCGCCGCCACTGTTCGGCACGTGATCCCGTCGTCGTTTTCCTTTGCCGCGTTGCTGCCGAACCTTCCCGAGCACGCCCGAGCTTCCTCTGCTCCTCCTTGACCTCTCTGGACGCCTCTCCCCTCTTCACCGCGTGTTCCCGAAGCTCCGGTACGCGATGCACGCGTCGCCACGGCCGTGCTCGGCCACCCGCGCCGTCTGGCTATTTAAGCCCGCCCCCGAGTCCTTCGAGCTCACCATCGCCCTCCCCGAGCTCCACTAGCCCTCCCCAGCCTCTTCCCCAAGCTCGGGGAGCCCTCCTCGCTCGCCTTTGCCGCCATGGCCACCGTCGGGCATCGCTCAAATTGGAGCTGCCCCGACCACCTCCCTCCCTATAACCACCACCAGGGTACCCCCACGGCCACGGCGGAGCCCTGACCAACACCAGCCCTTCCCCTCTGCGACCAGGCCACGCGCCCCATCGTCGTCGGAGCTACCGTCCGCCGCGGTCGTCGCCCCGCTCGTCTCGGTGCTCCTCGGCGTCCGTATGGTGCGTGGATGGATGCGGCTCGGTCCCCTGAACCTTCCGGTAGCTCGAGAGCCACGAACGGTGGCCGGAGCCGCCGGCAGTCGTCGTCGGCGCCATCTCCTCTTTCGGTCAGGCGCGTGCGCAAGGAAGGCGACGACCCTGCCTGCGGGCCCTGTCTGCCAGCGGCCCAGCTCCCCTTTGTTTTTTTTTAAAGGGCGGCAGTGCGGGTGGGCCGGCCCAGCGCCAGCAGTAGCGGCAGCTGCCTAGTGGAGGCCCAGGCGGTGGCCGATTCCAGCCCAGGTTGGCCCAGGACAACAGTGCCCTTTCTCCTTTTCGCAGAAAAATCGACCAAGGACCCATATGTGAATATTATTTTTTCAAACAGGTCCCTAGCAGAGAAACCTTTGTAACTTTTAACCGCAACTCCGATCGAGGTGATTCCAAAGCCCACGTCTTCGTCTCGTCGAGCCCGTCATGTTGGTACCATTTTCATAATGTGTTGACACTGTGAAAATGACCATTTTACCCTTGCCCGTAAACAGCCCCCTTCGAGAGAGAAACTTTTCCGGCGATTCCTTCCGCGATCTTTCTGCACTCCTCCTCGGTGTATTCTTCATCCCCAGGCAAGCCACAACTCTCATCTGCATCATCGCACTACAATGTCATAGTTTAACTATTTACTTTAATAGCAAGTATGAGTTATTTGTGAAATGAATTGGACTATGCAATGTTCGAGTTAATTCTCGGATAGGTGACTACCATGCTGAGTACCGGATTACTAGTGACTAGTAGTTTACTCACTTGTTGATACTATGATATCGAGATCACTGTCTATGATTATTTTGGATTTCATTCGGCAGTTCGTGGAGATGAGTTAGTAGCAGTGGTTTAAGCATATCGGTTATTGGATTACTGGTTGTCGGAGTGTCAGCCATGACAAAAATATTATTCGAGGATTAGGTATTTCCTGGTTGATCCTGAGTCACATGTCCGGACTTATCCGTGCAACCACATTTGCCGGTATGGGACGGCCTTGACTTGGTCTGATCGCGTGCTCTTTCACCGGTACCACCCGACAGGGAAGGTTATGCGTGCGCGCTACCCTGGCCCGGTAGGCGGCGATAACCTTGTGAGCCCAGTTGAGTTATTTGGATCCAGGTCCCCGTTTGGGACAGTTTAGTTTGGCCACGATGGTGGCAGGTGTCACGGGGGCCACCCAGGGCAGGACTCCGGGGGAGAATGAATGCCGGTGGTACGATGGGAGAGTCACGGGTCAGGCAGGTTTCGTTGGAGCAACGCTGGTCCACCCGAATGGGATCACGAGGTCAGTGCTCCATAGTGTGGGTAAAGTGCGCAACCTCTGCAGAGTGTAAAATCTATTCGAATAGCCGTGCCCACGGTATTGGACAGTCCGTCCAGACCTCACTAGGTGGTCAACCATGGTAGTGATGATAATGATGGAAGAACTCATCATAAGATCAGAAGTACTTGGTGGTTCATGAGTATTCTGAGGGTTGTGAGACAGCCCGAACGAGAGTAAGTTTGTCAGTCTTGTGGTACAATTGGTATCAGGTACATGATATGATAGCCATGGGATGGCTATGAGTTGAGTGGTCGGATGACCACATGAATGGACTTGGCACAGGTTCGGATTGGATTCTGAGATTATTCGGAGTATGGATTAAACTACTTAATATGCTTTACCTTACTGCATTTACTTCAGAAGTTATCTTGCTGGATGACCCTGCTTGTTAAACTTGACTGCTATGATGTTGTCTTGCCTTAATGTTGATGTTTGCTGTGAGCTTGCGAGTACATTCAAAGTACTCACCTGGCGTGTCATGCCAGTTTGCAGGTCATGCCGTGATTGCTTGCTTGTCGAGGATCCCGAGTTTGCGACCTAGGATACGCGTTCTAGCCAGAGTCCCTGCGGAGTGGAGTCCATCACCGCCGTCGCTGTTCCGTTGCCGAGAGAGTTACTCCGCTGTTAGTATAGAGCTACCCCTGGCAGGCGTAGTGTCGCCGTGTCGATGTAATCCTTGTACCCTTTGTAACCATATCCATTGTAATAAAGAGCTGATTTGTTCTATGCCAACAGTGCCGTATTCCAGAGGACTTGTCCCTGGGCTGGAATACGGGGCGTTCCGGTTTA
Source organism: Thinopyrum elongatum (assembly GCA_011799875.1). NCBI lineage: Eukaryota > Viridiplantae > Streptophyta > Magnoliopsida > Poales > Poaceae > Thinopyrum > Thinopyrum elongatum. Next base: position 410,662,294 of record CM022299.1, read on the forward strand.
CTCTGAGCCGGGGTGCCACAGTTTTGGCCCAACGGGCTGTTTTAGCGGCTGGGTTTAGGCCCAAGTTGTCTTGGCCCACAGAAAAGTCTTTTCTTTGCTTATATGAGTTTTTTCGCTGCTGGGCCGAATGAGTGATGGGTAGCCGTGGGCTATGGGGCTAAAATTAAAGTTCTGTGCGTTTTCTGTTTATTCAGTGTATTTTAGTATTATGATTATTCCCAAAATGTTTTGCACTGTTATAAATAGAAAATTGCTAGAAAAATGATGTTGTAAATTACGTTTAGTTTTCTTAATGAAATGGAACCAAGGAGAAATTTTATTTAGGAAACTCTTATGAAATTAATGTTTGTGTCATTTTATGGCATATTAATGTGATCATTTTGTAATACAGACCAACGTTGTTTTACAATTTTGAATCACCCCATTTATTCCTTATTATTTTCTGCCCAACGGTGATATAATATGGAGTTAATTTTTGCATGAAAATTGATCAAACCAACGTAGGTTAATTTTTGTGCAATTTAATTTAATTATGATGTTATTTTCCTTTATGATATTTTGAATTCATGACAACTTCTAGTCCTCGTGGTCTCGAGATCGAGCCACTTATTGGAAACAACTTCCAAACATGGAAGGACTCGTTGCTATTGCACCTCGGCTGGCATGAGGTTGACCTCGCGCTGAGGGAAAGTAAACCAGTGAAACCTAAAAAGGATGCCACTGGGTATGCTGAGCTTAAGAAAGCCTATTATGCTAAAGTTGACAAGTGGGAGAGGTCAAACAAGGATGCCACTGGGTATGCTGAGCTTAAGAAAGGCTATTATGCTAAAGTTGAGAAGTGGGAGAGGTCAAACAGAATGGCGCTCCTAATTATGAATTTCTCCATCTCGACTGAGATTAAAGGGGCTATTCCCGCTAATGAAAGTGCCGCCGAATATTTGAAATCGATGGAAGAGCAATTTAACGGCTCGGAGTAAGTGTATGCACATGAGCTTTCGCACAAGCTGTTTGCAAAATATGATGGGCACGGAAGTGTGAGGGAGCATATTTTAAGTATGAGCAATGCCGCGGCAAAGTTTAAAACCATGAAGTGTGACTTGAGCGAAGAGCTTCTTGTGCTCCTAGTTTTTAGGTCACTACCCTCACAGTTCAATCCATTCAAGATAAACTATAATTCTTTTGAAATCAAATGGAAAATACCTGAACTCATTGCAGATTGCGTTTAGGAGGAATAGAGAATGAAGAGTGAGCAGAAAGATCAAGCTTTCCATGTTAACTCTACAAAGAGGAAGCATGAGAACAATGCTCATAGCAATAATATGCCCAACAAAAAGCAAATTTCCAAAAGAATCCTCCAAAGCCTAAGCAATGCAATGAGGCAAGTTGTTCACGTCCCGCTCCTTCAACGACTGCGCCAGTAGATCTTACAAATGCCGCTGGAGAAAGACTTTGCAATTTTTGCAAACAGCCAAATCATGTCAAGGCGGATTGTCTAGGTTTTCTTAAGTGGTTGAATAAAAATGGGATTCCATATAAGCCATACCCTAAGAAGGGGTACAAGAAGACTTAATGTCGCGAATGGGAAGCAGGCTGAAGTTGAAGCCGTGGACTCCCTCACCTTGAAGCTGCACACTGGTATCCTACTTCAGCTCAAGGACGTTCTTTATGTGCCTACATTGAGTAGGAATTTGATTTCAGTTTCATGTTTAGATGACATTGGTTTTCATTGTACCTTCGGGAAGAAACAATGTTTTTTAAAGTATTGTAATAAGGATGTTGGTCTCGCCGTCCGCCGAGGCAAACTTTATATGTTAAATCTTTCCGGTTATCCTATGTGTGTGAATCTTTGCGAGGAAGTATCTCTACTTTAATTAATCATTCCATTCTCCCCCTCAAAATGTGGCCCAAGCGACGATGACACAATTTCGAAGAAGGATTGATACTTCTCCCATTTTTTTCGTGATTGCGTTCATTCATATTCATCTCAGATAACCGAAAAGATTTAATAATGTCCTGCATCAGAGAAATCTACTGGAGGAAGTATCTCTACTTTAATCAATCGTTCCATCGCCCCCTCGAAATGTGGCCCAAGCGACGATGCCATAATTTCAAAGAAGGGTTGATACTTCTCCAATTTTTTTCATGATTGCGTTCATTCATATTCATCTTGCAGATATTCACACACATAGGACAACCGGAAAGATTTAACATATAAAGTTTGCCTCGGCGGACGGCGAGACCAACATCCTTATTACAATACTTAAAAAAACATTGTTTCTTCCCGAAAGTACAATGAAAACCAAAATCATCTAAACATGAAACTAAAATCAAATTCCTACTCAATGTAGGCACATAATGAACTTCCTTGAGCTGAAGTAGGAAACCAGTGTGCAGCTTCAAGGTGAGGGAGCCCACGGCGACTTCCGCCTGCTTCCCATTCACGACATTAAGTCTTCTTGTACCCCTTCTTAGGGTATGGCTTATATGGAATCCCATTTTTATCAACCACTTAAGAAAACCTAGACAATCCGCATTGACATGATTTGGCTGTTTGCAAAAATTGCAAAGTCTTTCTCCGAACGGCATTTGTAAGATTTACTGGAGCAGCCGCTGAAGGAGCGGGATGTGAACAACTTTCCTCATTGCATTGCTTAGGATTTGGAGGATTCTTTTTGGAAAACTGCTTTTTCTTGGGCACATTATTGCTATGAGCATTGTTCTCATGCTTCCTCTTTGTAGAGTTAACATGGAAAGGTTGATCTTTCTGCTCACTCTTCATTCTCTCTTCCTCTTGAACGCAGTGTGCAACGAGTTCAGGTATTTTTCATTTGATTTCAAGAGAATTATAGTTTATCTTGAATGGATTGAACTGTGAGGGTAGTGACCTAAAAATTAAGAGCACAAGAAGCTCTTCGCTCAAGTCACACTTCATGATTTTAAGCTTTGCCGCGGCATTGCTCATACTTAAAATATGCTCCCTCACACTTTCGTGCCCATCATATTTTGCAAGCAGCTTGTGCGAAAGCTCATCTGCATACACTTACTCTGAGCCCTTAAATTGTTCTTCCACCGATTTCAAATATTCGGCGACACTTTCATTAGCGGAAATAGCCCCTTTAATCTCAGTCGAGATGGAGAAGTTCATAATTAGGAGCGCCATTCTGTTTGACCTCCCCCACTTCTCAACTTTAGCATCATAGGCTTTCTTAAGCTCAACATACCCAATGGCATCCTTTTTAGATTCCACTGGTTTACTTTCCCTCAGCGCGAGGTCAACCTCATGCCAGCCGAGGTGCAATAGGAACGACTCCTTCCATGCTTGGAAGTTGTTTTCAGTAAGTGGCTCGATCTCGAGACCACGAGGACTGGAAGTTGTCATGAATTCAAAATATCATAAGTAAAGGAAAAGAACATCATAATTAAATTAAATTGCACAAAAATTAACCTACGTTGGTTTGATCAATTTTCATGAAAAAATTAACTCCAAATTATATCACCGTTGGGCAGAAAATAATAAGAAATGAACGGGGTGATTCAAAATTGCAAAACAACCTTGGTCTATATTACAAAATGATCACATTAATATGCCATAAAATGACACAAACATTAATTTCATAAGAGTTTTCTAAATAAAATTTCTCATTGGTTCCATTTCATTCAGAAAACTAAATGTAATTTACAACATCATTTTTCTGGCAATTTTTTATTTATAACAGTGCAAAACATTTTGAGAATAATCATAATACTAAAATACACTGAATAAACAGAAAACACACATAACTTTAATTTTAGCCCCATAGCCCACGGCTACCCATCACTCATTCGGTCCAGCAGCGAAAAAACTCATATAAGAAAAGGAAAAACTTTTCTGTGGGCCAAGACAACTTGGGCCAAAACCCAGCCGCTAAAACAATCTGTTAGGGTTTCAAATTTTAGGATTTTCTAGGGTTAGGATTCGTCTGAATTGGGAATTTTTTTTGGGGGCTTTCTTTTTATTTCACCAATTCATCATGTTATAATTGTTAACAGGAAGTAAAACCAGTGCTAATTGACATCTTGAAGCGGAAACGTGGCATAGTTAAACTAACAGAACTTGTTAATAATCATAAAACTCTAGCACTGATCCAGTAGCAAATTACCATTGTTAGATTTAATCTCGTAGGATCTACTTAACAGGGTCGCATGCCTAGTCATTAGATCACCTAATTGCATAATGAACAGAGAGGTAGATTAGGATCTTACCACCAATGGAAGCAGCCATTGGTGTAGTCGATGCGAAGTCCTGTGTCTGCTCGATGCAAGCTTGATGCAGGTTCGGGGTATAATCCAGATAGAACAGAATATGGTTTCCCGCAAAAGAAAAAACAAAATATGGTAGTTTTGTATACGAAGCGGTATGGGTTCGTGCGCCGCTCTACACCCCTAGTGCAACGAATTTGCAAATGGTGCATGGGCACCATGGTGCCCTTTTCCAAAAAAAAATCATTTTCTAAAAGGTAAAAAAATGAATTTTTTGTACACACAAACGTGCATACTATGTATGTGCAAATTTTCTCAACATTTTACTTTCACACGTAGCATACAAAGAAAAGGCAAATATGTATTTTCAAATCGACCGCTCTTTTTGTTTTTGGTCAGAATTTTGTTTTTTTACAGCTTACAAATATTATTTTTCAAAACAAAATTTCATGAATCTGTAGTGAATACATACAAGTTTCCACGGATATTTTTCTGTTTTTTTAAACTTCTAAATATGTTTTTATTTTTTCAAAAAAGAGTCACCATAACTTCGCACTTGTTATTACAAGCGATGCATATGAAACTATGGGACGGAGGGTGTAACATACCACTTTTCAAACCCTAGCCTAGTTGTTGTTACCGTTTAGGCTAGGAATTTTTTTCGTGTGGAATAAAATAAATGTTTGAACAATTTATTTTATCTTTAGCATTTTCATCTCTGGGTTCATGTCCATTGAAAGTGCACTAGTACTAGCTAGGAGTTACTTGGACTCGTATCCATCTTCTACTCGAAATCAAGCCCACTCTTCATCCTTCTCCTCTAAACCGGCGATACAAACTCACTTTTAATTTCATTCGGACTCAAGCCTAACGACCCAAGGATAGCCAAACGTCCTGCTCAGCTCCAACCGGAAGGTTCCTTTGGGCGACCAAATACAAACCAACTTGTGTCAAACTCGGATTCCGGCTTTGGCTTCAAATACTAGAAAGAAACCCAATCCCTATGGAATTCTAGTCGACCGGTAGCTCCAACCGACCTAGGACCCTTATAAATACCTCCCCCTACACCCCTAGGCTCCAAACAAACGAAACCATAGCTCACAAGCCACCCAAAGTCGCCACAAAGTTGATCTCGCGAAACTCGTGAGACAACAAGAAACTGTCCCGTAATCCGTCTGTCCGAACATCTTCTTGAAGAATCCTCCATTAGAGTTCTACATAATTGAGTCTACTCCATGCATGTAAAATTTGAGGGCGATCCAACGGTGCAAACTCCCGTGACGTTTAATCTATTGAGATTTGTCCAGGCAAATTTTCTGCAAGTTCAAACTTCCGATTTGCAGTTATATCCTTAGGTTTGATATTTTTTTTTGCATTGCTAAATCTTTCTAATCTGATCTCTAGGGTGTCCTCAATCTCTCCCTAAATCGTTTCTCTAATCCGTGCAGCCAAATTCGATCACCGAGGTCAGCTTTGAGCCACTATATCTGAGAAGCGAAACTGTCCAGATTTTCGCCGGTTTTGCAAGCAGCCTAGCGGACGACTCGGTATGCCAAGCTTCAAACCCTTTGGTCATAATTTAGCCCTTTACGTCTATTTAGTCTAGTTTACGGATCTCCCAAAGCGACGTGGCTTTGATTACCACTTTGGGTGATCCGTAAACTAGACTAGAATAGACATATAGGGCTTATAGTGAACAAAAGGTTTGAATGTTTGGCATACCGAGTCGACCGCTAGGCAGCTTGCGAAACCGGTGAAAATCTGGACAAATTCGCTTCTCAGATATAGTGGCTCGGAGATGACCTCAGTGATTGAATTTGGCTGCATGGATTGGAGAAACGTTTTGGGGAGAGATTGAGGACAGACTAAGATAATATTAGAAAGGTCTAACAATTCAAAAAATTACCAAACCTATGGATATAACTTGATTGCAAACCGGAGGTTTGCACTTGCAGAAAAACTTGCCTGAAAAGATCTCGGTAGATTGGACGTCGCGGAAGTTTGCACTGCTGGATCACCCTTTAATTTTGCACGCGCGAAGTAGACTCAATTCCTCAGAATTCCACAAGAGGATTCTTCAAGAAGATGTTCGAGTCATTGAGAACAGACGGATTACATGACAGTTTCCTGCTGTCTCACGAGTTTCACGATATCAACTTTGTGGCGACTTTGGGTGGCTCATGAGCTATGGTTTCGTGGGTTTGGAGCCTAGGAGTGTAGGAGAGGTATTTATAAGGGTCCGGTTGGAGCTGCCCTAGGTTGACTAGAATTGGATAGGGTTTGTGTTTCTTTCTTGTATTCAAAGCCAACGCTGGAATCCAAGTTTGACACAAGTTGGTTTTATTTGGTCGCCCAAAGAACCTTTCAGAGCCAAGAAAACGTGTTGGAGCAGAGGTAAAGATGTTCGGATGAAATTCATAGTGAGTTTGGATCGCCGGTTTAGAGGAAAAGGGTGATGAGTGGGCTTGATTTCGAGTAGAAGATGGATACGAGTCCAAGTAACTCCTAGCTCAAGTACTAGTGCGCTTTCAACGGACTTGACCCAAGAGATAAAAATGCAAAAGATAAAATAAATTGTTCAAACATTTATTTTATTCCATGTGAAAGAAAATCCTAGCCTTTTTTTTTCCGAAAAGGGGGACTCCCCGGCCTCTGCATCAGAACGATGCATACGGCCACATTTATAAATAAAATAGGTTCAACAAGGTCTTAAAGTCGTGAAACAAAATAAAAGCTAGCTCACAGAGAGCCTCAACGCCAAAAATAACAAGGCCATAAAGTCACAACCGGCTGGCAAAATAAAGATAGGAAAACTAATCGCCTATCCTATTACATGACCGCCATCCAAACCGGTTGAAGATATCCCGCGCTACCATCTCCCACCGGAGAGATCCAGTAACCAAACGCTCCCTGGCCTCCGTCGGAGTGAGTAAGGACCACATACGGATCAGCGCCGTAGCACGGAATAAAACCTGCAAAAAATGAATAGTTGTTGTTCTGTTAAAAGCCAAATCATTTCTGCAATTCCAAATTGCCCATAACAACGCACAAACTCCTACACGAATGTGTCTAGCTGTATCGGACTCTATCCCATCAAGCCACGTTCCAAATAACGAACCGACCGAACTTGGAGGAGTAATGTTAAAGGCAATTTGCACGGTGCGCCACAAAATTCTCGCCAATGGGCACTCAAAGAAGAGATGCTTAATGGTCTCGTCCCGATCACAGAAACTACACCTAGTAGATCCTGTCCAATTGCGCTTAACCAAGTTGTCCTTTGTTAAAATGACTTGTTTATGTACAAACCACATAAACACTTTAATTTTCAAAGGAACTTTTACTTTCCAAACATGTTTGGAACTAGGAATGACACTGGAGTTAATAACATCGATGTACATCGACTTAACCGTAAATTGTCCAGACCTAGTAAGTTTCCAACACAACTGATCGGGCTGATGAGCTAGCTGAACCTCCATCAGTCTACTCACCAGATGAAGCCATGCTTCCCATCTATCACCAACAAGCACCCTCCGAAATTGGATATTAAGGGGAATGGACTGCATAATCGTTGCAACTAGCGCATCACGTCGCTGAACAATTCAATACAGGGTCGGGTACTGGAGCGCCAATGGTGTATCACCAAGCCAAGTATCCTCCCAGAAACGGGTATCGTTGCCATCACCGACGATAAACTTTGTTCTATTAAAGAAGGTTGCCTTAACTCTCATAAGCCCCTTCCAAAACGGCGAATCAGTTGGTCTCACTGTCACCTGAGACAAAGTCTTGGAATGCAGATACTTGTTACGGAGAATCTGCGCCCAAGTTGCGTCAGTCTCAACCGATAGCTTATACAACCACTTACTGAGCAGGCATCTGTTCTTGACCTCAAGGTTCTCAACACCCAGACCCCCTTGGTCCTTTGGTCTACAAATAATATCCCACTTGGCGAGTCGATACTTTCTCTTTAGTTCATCACTCTGCCAAAAAAATCTTGATCGGTAGAAGTCCAGCCTTTTCCTAACCCCAATTGGAACTTCAAAGAAAGATAATAGGAACATCGGCATACTCGTGAGCACCGAATTAATAAGAATCAACCGGCCTCCATAAGACATAAGTTTGCCCTTCCAGCAACTAAGTTTCTTCTCGAACCGATCCTCGATGCATTTCCACTCTCTGTTTGTTAGCTTACGATGGTGAATGGGTATACCTAGGTAAGTAAAAGGTAAATCCCCCAATTCACATCCAAACAATTGCCTATAAGCCTCTTGTTCCTCCTTGGCTCTACCAAAGCAGAACAACTCGCTTTTATGAAAGTTAATCTTTAATCCGGACAATTGTTCAAATAAGCATAACACCAGCTTCATATTTCTCGCTTTTGCCAAGTCATGCTCCATAAAGATGATTGTATCATCAGCGTACTGTAGAATGGACACACCCCCATCAACTAGGTTAGGCACCAAGCCACCCACCTGACCGGCCTCCTTTGCCCTTCCTATGAGAATTGCCAACATGTCAACCACAATGTTGAACAAAATAGGGGACATTGGATCACCTTGCCTCAGGCCTTTGTGTGTCTGGAAATAATGACCTATATCGTCATTCACTTTAATTCCAACACTCCCTTTTTGCGTAAAGGATTCTACCTAGCGTCGCCAAGCTTCGTCAAAACCCTTCATGCGTAAGGCCTGTTGAAGGAAGGGCCATTTGACTTTGTCGTACGCTTTCTCGAAATCCACTTTGAAAACAACCCCATCCAGCTTTTTCGTGTGGATTTCATGGAGCGTTTCATGAAGGACCACAACCCCTTCAAGGATGTTCCTGTCCGGCATGAAAGCAGTTTGGGTAGGCTGCACCACAGCATGCGCGATCTGTGTGAGCCTATTAGTCCCGACCATGGTGAAAATTTTGAAACTAACATTAAGAAGACAGATGGGCCTGAATTGCTCAATTCTCACAGCCTCTGTTTTCTTAGGAAGAAGGGTTATCGTTCCAAAATTGAGCTGAAAAAGCTGAAGCTGCCCAGAGAAGAGATCATTGAACAAAGGCAACAGATCCCCTTTAATGATATGCCAACACTTTTTATAAAACTCCGCTGGAAATCCATCGGGTCCCGGCGCCTTGTTATTTTTCATATGCGAAATGGCCTCAAACACCTCTTTCTCAGAGAAAGGAGCCGCAAGAATATCATTCTCCACCGCTGTGAGTTGAGGAACATCCTCAATCCCGGACTCATCCAGAGACACACAGTTCTCTTCTGGATGGCCAAACAGCTGCTTGTAATACTCTGTAATGTACAATTTTAGGTTTTCCTGTCCTAAAATTGTTCCATCATCTTGCTCAAGCTGAAAGATCCTCTTCTTTCTATGTTTACCATTAGCGATCATGTGAAAGAATTGAGTGTTCGCATCCCCCTGGACTACTCGCCGGACCTTGGCCCGCAACGCCCACTTCAACTCCTCTTCTCTAAGAAGTTCTTTCAGCCTCATCTCCACATCAAGCTTGGCATGAAGCTCCGCGGCCGGCAGCACCGTGGTTTCTGCTTTTACATCTAGGGACTGAATAAGGGAAATGAGCCTTTCCTTTTCGACCTTATAAATCCCGCTAAGATGCTTAGCCCACCCACGCAGGAAACTCCTCAAATGCCTAATCTTATTCTGCCAGCGCTGAAGCGCAGTCTTCCCTCCTGAATCCTTAGCCCACTCTCTGGCCACGAGATCAAGGAAGCCTTCTCGTTCAAACCAAGCCAGCTCAAAGGAAAACACGTTTTTGTTTCCCAGGAGGGTGGCCTCACCAGAGTCCACAAATAACGGCGTGTGGTCAGAAATTCCACGGGATAAAGCCTGGACCGTTACTAGCGGGAACTTCTTCCCAATCGACACTAGCCAACGCTCGATCCAACTTCTCATACGTCGGATTTGGCAGCGCGTTAGCCCAGGTGAATTTTCTACCCGAGAGCTCAATTTCTCTCAGGTCCAGACTTTCAATGATAGTATTGAACATGAACGACCATCTGCCGTCAAAGTTATCATTGTTCTTATCCTCACGCCTTCTAATTATATTGAAATCACCCCCCACCAGGATAAGAAGCTGCTCGGAACCGCAAATCCGAACGAGATCAGCCAAGAACTCGGACTTGAGTTCGGGCTGTGCGGCACCATATACCGCAACCAGAGCCCAATTAAACCCATCTTCCTTCGAACGCACCTGAAACTTGACTGCAAAGTCACCCATAACCACACTTCGAACCTCTAGCGCTTCGCATCTAACGCCGAGTAAGATTCCACCCGATCTCCCTCTCGGTGGCAGGCAATGCCAATCAAAATCAATACCTCCCGACAAAGTATTTAGAAATTGTGGCGCGAAATTATCTCTACCAGTCTCCGATAGAGCAATAAAATCTAAACGATGCTCGACAGACGCCTCAGCAAGAAATCTTCTTTTAGCCAAGTCCTAAACGGTAACAACAACCAGGCTAGGGTTTGAAAAGTGGTATGTTACAGTGGGAGTATTTAATAAAGGGGTGTTGAGATGCTAAAAAAAGCAAGTATAATTCGATCAGCAGGTTTGGAATGCATTTGTTCTGATTAAGAGCGAAATAGTCCACTCTTACACGTAGACCTGTACATACTCGTACTCCACAAGTGAGAAATTGTTATCTTCCTTCACATCGAAGCTTGCCGGTTCGGTGACTTCAACAAACCCCCGTTTGTCAACAGCTAGCTTCATTATCCCCTTGGGCATGCCAAGCTTTGCATCCCAAAGAATAACAGTGTTGCCGGGCTTCAGCATGTCAACTGTCAACGTATTTCTGTTAGATGTCTCCCATGTAAAACCATGCTAACTAGTAAAACAGTAAGACAATCATGCATTTGTCTAACTATAAGAAATGAACAGATTACGGAAGGATCTAATTTGCTACGTTCAGAATAACCATACAAAGTAGACTCCTCAAATAAACATTTACCTATTTATTTAATACTCTGCGTCTAGTATTGTCTAGGAAGGCCAATGTGATGAATAAGGACAATACTTTGCGTGCGAACCAACTTGTGGTTGGATGGTTAGATAGACATTGGTATCTCCAGCCCACCAGGGTTCAAGTCCTGGGGCTCGCATTTATCTTGAATTTATTTCACGATTTTCGGGTCTGTACTGTTTTAAAAAAAGGACTTGGAGAAGGCGATGTAGCTACTGCATGCTGGGTGAACGAAACAGCGGGAGTCTGCACTAGACTAGCTACTGACCATTGATCAAGTACTCATTCTTGATAAATGATAACTAGAAGCGCAACTTTGCACATTAATTTAAAAAGCTAACGTTGAGCATTTGAATGTAATTTTTATTATTTTTGGTATTCGTTGTACTATCATGATTGATGATAAATAGATTGTAATTTTTCTCGTAAAAAAAAAGCTAACGATAAGCACAAGACACCGAGTCAAAGATTTAAGCACAACAGCACATCATGCCGGTTACGAGATGCTACGTATCCTAGCAGATTAATTATATACTACAGAAAAAGGGGATATCGTACCCTGGTCGTTGCGGGCGGTGAAGAGGATGCATCCCGTCTCATTGCCGACGAGGCACTCGGCGATCCTCGTGGGCCTCGCCGCCGGGCCAAAGCTGGTCACCACGGTCTTCGTCTCGGTCTTGATCTTGGAGCTTAGCACCTTAACGAGAAGCGTGTGGCCGGTCGACGTCCCGGGCCTGAGATCTCCCACCTTCATGAACAACGGCGTCCGCTCTGCCGCCGCCGTAGCCATGGAAACGGAACAAGCAAACAGATTGAAACTCGAGAACGGATAAAGAGTTGAGGCTACGATTACGAGCAGTTGGGACTTTGGTCTGCCAAAACCCTAGACGCGATGCTGTGAATTTATTATGGATTGTTACGAGTCTCAGTCCGTGGTCGAGGAGGACACAAACGATGGGGAGGAGGAGTTGTTATTGCATCAGACGTTGCCATTGTTATCCGTTTTGCTTTAATCTGCAAAAGGTGAAAAAGGCTCATCGAATCCAACGTCTTGGATCCCTTGAGTCTCAGGCTCTCAGCTACACAACGATGGACGATTTTGCATCTTGGTCGTATTCCAGAGAGGTCGTGCTGCTTACCTCGGTTGATTTGATCCGCCTTGGTTATTAAGCAGCCTAGTGAAAAAAATTGACTGATGCCGAATTTTTCACTCGGTTGTTTTTTGTAGATGTAAAAAAAAAGGCAACCGAGTGAAAAATTCCGCATCAGTCAATCCGCACAGCCCCGAGGGTGTGTGGGGGAGGCCGCAGCCGAGCCAGGACCGCCCTGAAGACGGGGCGACGTGACTGGCTGTGGCGTCGTCGACGGAGGCATTGGTGGAAAATTGAGAGGTTTGGGTGGGGGGCTTTTGCGTTTAGATAACTTTTTGCTAAGATGACACACAATTAAATGAAAAAAGAGAGAATTTTTATCGTATCATGATATCATATTAAATGTTGCATTACATTGTGTCATGCATGACAATAAATGAGACAATCTAATATACTAACTTATAACACTGTGAAAAGATTATCATACGATTAGTATCATATGCACTTTATTGCATGCAGCTTTAGACCTGTAGTTCTGAGATCTGACATGGATTGATATGTTGTGTTGGAGAGATTGCGGTCCACCAAGACCAAAGTAAGATGCACAGAACTAGGGTTTCGGCCGCCGCCGCCGCTGGCGGCGTGTGCGGCACCAAGTCGGACCCCGGTTCAGACGTCGTGGATTAATCTCTCCTGCATGGGTTGATTCTACGGCATGAGGGCTTCATGCACTACCTCGTTGTGTACGGCTCCCTGGAGTATATGCATCGACTACTTGTCTATTGATCGGATCTGAAGATTCTGTTCGATTTGTTCAAGGCTTTCTGTCCCGGCGCTGCGTGTGTGTGTGGCAGCGATCAGTTTTCTGTCCCGGCGTTGGCTTTGGCAGCGATCGGTTCTCCTTCCTGCAGTACTGGCTGATCCGTCGGCGAGATTCTTGCAGTCCCACTCTCCGTATAATCGGATTCCGACAGGTGTGGTTACACCCGGCAAGTCTTAGCCATCAAATCGTTCACGTACTGTGGTGAGGTCGAGGGTGATTGCCGGCCGCAATGAAACTCATATGTTGGAACTGTTGCGGTATGGCCAGTACCGCGGCAGAGCATGCTCTTCTGGATGTCCAGAAGCAGTGAGAGCCGGATGTCATCTTTCTGTCTGAGACACATCTGAATACCGTTAAGGTGGAAAAGCTTAGGAAGAAATTGAAGATGGATAGAATGGAAATGTAGGAAAGTGTGGGAGCTAGTGGAGGTTTATTACTGTTTTGGCGCAGTCCTGTAGTTATTCATATCCAGGATAAAAGCAAGAACTTCATCAATGTCACTGTGGGTACATGCCCAGATGAAATTTGGAGATTCACAGGATTTTATGGAGAGTCAAAATGGGAGGATAAGCAGTTATCATGGGGATATCTCCAAACATTGCATCTACAAACAAACCTACCATGGATGGTAGTTGGTGATTTTAACGAAATTTTGTACTCTCATGAAAAGGAAGGGGTGCCCCCGGCCGATGCAAATGATGCAAAAAATTTGAGATGCGCTAGTGGACTGTGAATTGAAAGATATGGGTTGTACGGGAGAATTGTTTACATGGCGGAGAAGAAGATTAAGGGAGCAGCTGGATCGAGCTGTCTGTAATGGACAATTCCTTGGCCTATTCCCGCACGTGAAGGTAACAAATGCGCCGCATACTAAATCAGATCACAGACCTATCTTCGTGGATACAGAAGGTGATGTGGCGGGTGACCAACAACGGCAATTCCAGAAGTAGTTTGAGGCGAGATGGCTTCAAGAGGAAAGCGCCATGCAGCTGGTCACGGACGCATGGGAGCGAACGGACCCTCTGGCACCCATTGCGGTCCGAACAGTGAGCGTACATGCAGATATGCATGTCTGGGATCGTGAGATCCTCAAGGCACCGCATCGGCGCCTCAAGGAGCTCAAGGCGGAGTTGGATAGGTTGCGGTCCGGCCGTCTCACTGACGAGTCGGCGGACAGGCAACACGTGTTACTAATTGAAATAGAAGAAAACTTGGAGAAGGAGGAGATCTACTGGGTGCAGCGTAGTCAGGCCAATTGGCTGAAGTTTCTTGGCGACCATAGTACCATTTTTTCCAGTAATTTTGCTTCAGCTAGAAAGAAAAGGAATCATATAAGAAGGCTGCTTGGTGATGATGGCAAATGGAGGGAGGACAATGAATCAGTGAAGAGCCTTATCAGCAAGTATTTTCAGCATCTTTTTGTTAGTGCATCAAGTGCCCCTTAGTGGTTTCGGAGTATTGAAGACAAATAGGTTGAAGAACTAATGTGTTTGTGAGTATACACAGGAGACAGAGCTCTTGAAGATTTGGTTTAACACATGGAAGACGACCCCTAAAAATTGGAATTCTTCAAGTGAAGAATTTGATGGTGAAATTGGTACAACCTTTGAAGAATTTGATGTGAAGACTGGAAGCTTGAAGACTTTTGTTTTCATAGTTTCGTTCTTCTTATTTGAGTCATAGGAAAAACCGTACTGTACTGTTAAAGGGGGTCTAGGTGATACATATTTCATATTTCCAAAGTGATGCTCGAACCTATACCAGTCTAACCGCTTCCAGTGAAACCTTTGGAAATCTCCACTACAGCTGACGAATTTGCTAGTGACAGTGACAAAGTTCATCTGGTCGCTGACGAATTTGGTCACGTTAAGGAGTTAGGAGTTCGCAGCTGCGAGCTGCCTACCGTTAGGAAATTGAGTGCCCCGACGAATTTGAGAGTTCAAATTCCGACCGTTGTTGCGCTGCGTGCCAGCTGTCGAGTGGATCCTTATCCTGACAACGGTCGAATCAGAGAAGGGAATTTATGACAATTCATGTCGGGTTGCCCCTGGCTATAAATAGCCGCCCCCCCACAACCACTTGTTGGTTGGCTGTTCCGAGAGAACTTGACACTTGTCAATTGAGAGCAACCCATCCTCTGATGACTTTGACAGAATCCTAAGTGAGGAAAACCCCAGAGCCAAAGTGATTGAGCATCATTGAAGAGATTGATTTGTGTGATCCGACACCTATTACCGTTGAAGACTGTCATTCTTCCAGACGGTTAGGCGTCATGTTCTGAGCACACCAAGAGTCATTGTGGTGTGCCGGTGAACAAGTTTGTGAAGGTTTTGGAGGTCTACCTTGAAGACTTACCACGAGTGATTGGGCGAGGTCTGCGTGACCTTAGCTCAAGAGGAATACGGTGAGGACTGTGTGTCTTCAGAGTTGCGACTCAGGCGCCTCAACCAGACGTACAGTTGATACATCAACTGGAACTGGTCTACCAAATCGTTGTGTCTCCATCGAGCCAACCTGGTTTCAAATTCCTCACCCGTACCTTTACGTTATTCCGCTGCTGAAGAATTTGTGATCCTTTGATAAATTTGAACTGAAGAATTTCATCATGCTGTCTTTCATTTCCTAAGTTCATATTCTTCATGCTTGTTGATACGTCTCCAACGTATCTATAATTTTTTTTTGTTCCATGCTATTATAGTATCAATCTTGAATGTTTTATATGCAATTATATATCATTTTTTTGGACTAACATATTAACATAGTGCCCAGTGCCAGTTACTGTTTTGTGCCTGCTTTTGGCTTTTCAGGAAATCAATATCAAACAGAGTCCAAACGGAGAAAAAACTTTGGATTAATTTTTTCTGAACCAGAAGAGACCCTAGAAGGTTCAGGAGAATACCTGAAGAGCCACGAGGGAGCGACAAGCTCGGGAGGCACGCCCCCAGGCTTGTGGGCCCCTCGTGGCACCTCTTGAACTAATTCTGACTCTATAAATTCTCAAATATTCCCCTGACATCACAGAGCCACCCAAAATACGTTTTCCGCCGCCACAAGTTTCTGTTCTCACGAGATCCCATCTGGAGGCCTTTTCCGGTACTCTGCCAGAGGGGGAATCGATCACGGAGGGGCTCTACGTCAACCTTGCCGCCCTTCCGATGATGTGTGAGTAGTTTACCTTAGACCTATGGGTCCATAGCTAGTAGCTAGATGGCTTCCTCTTCTTTGATCTTCAATACAATGTTCTCCTCGATGTTCTTGGAGATCTATTGGATGTAATGACTTTTTGCGGTCTGTTTGTTGGGATCCAATGAATTGGGAGTTTATGATCAGATTTATCCATGAATATTATTTGAGTTTTCTCTGAACTCTTTTATGCATGATTATTATAGCTACGTATTTCTCTCCGATCTATTGATTTGATTTGGCCAACTAGATTGATTTTCTTGCAATGGGAGTGGTGCTTTGTAATGGGTTCGATCTTGCGGTGTTCAATCCCAGTGACAGAAGGGGACATGACATGTATTGTATCGTTGCTATTAAGGGTAAAAAGATGGAGTTTATTCATACATGAGTTTTCTTTGTCTACATCATGTCATCTTGCTTAAGGCGTTACTCCGTTCTTTATGAACTTAATATTCTAGATGCATGCTGGATAGCGGTTGATGTGTGGAGTTATAGTAGTAGATGCAGAATCATTTCAGTCTACTTGTCTCGGACGTGATGCCTATATACATGATCATTGCCTTGGATATCGTCATGATTATTTGCTTTTCTATCAATTGCCCAACAGTAATTTGTTTACCCAGCGTATGCTATTTTCTTGAGAGAAGCCTCTAGTGAAAACTATGGCCCCCGGGTCTATTTTCTATCATATTGAAACCAAAAATACCTTGCTGCAATTTTTATTTATTTATTTTATTTTGTACTTTTGTTCGATCTATCTATCTATTACCATACACTTTAATCTTGCATGTAACCGTCAAGGGATTGATAACCCCTTGTTCGTGTTGTTGAAAATATGCCCTAGAGGCAATAATAAAGTTGTTATTATTATATTTCCTTATTCATGATAAAGGTTTATTATTCATGCTATAATTGCATTGATCGGATACTTAAATACATGTGTGGATACATAAACAAATACCGTGTCCCTAGTGAGCCTCTACTAGACTAGCTCGTTGATCAGAGATGGTTAAGGTTTCCTAACCATAGACATGAGTTGTCATTTGATAACAGGATCACATCATTAGGAGAATGATGTGATGGACAAGACCCAACCGTTAGCATAGCATATGATCGTTCAGTTTATTGCTACTGCTTTCTTAATGTCAAATACATGTTTCTTCTACCATGAGATCATGCAACTCCCGGACTCCGAAGGAATGCCTTGTGTGCTATCAAACATCACAATGTAACTGGGTGATCATAAAGGTGCTCTACAGGTATCTCCGAAGGTGTTTGTTGGGTTGGCATGGATCGAGACTGGGTTTTGTCACCCCGTATGATGGAGAGGTATCTCTGGGCCCTCTCGATAATACAGCATCACAAGAAGCTTGCAAGCAAAGTGACTAAGGAGTTAGTTACAAGATGATGTATTACGGAATGAGTAAAGAGACTTGCCGGTAAAGAAATTGAACCAGGTATGGAGATACCGACGATCGAATCTCGGGCAAGTAACATACCGATGGACAAAGGGAACTACGTATGCTGTCATAAAGTTTCGACCGATAAAGATCTTCATAGAATATGTAGGAACCAATATGGGCATCCAAATCCCTCTATTGGTTATTGACCGGAGAAGCGTCTCGGTCATGTCCCCATAGGGTCCGCACGCTTAACATTCATTGACGATATAGTATTATATGAGTTATGTATGTTGGTGACCGAATGTTGTTCGGAGTCCCGGATGAGGTCACGGACATGACGAGGAGCTCCAGAATGGTCGGAGGTAAAGATTGATATATAGGATGATATGGTTGGGCCAAGGGGTAAGGCCCACGAGGCCTTAAGACAATACACAAAGGGGTTTTCTTGGAGGGCAGGGGCTAGACGCCAAGGTTCCTGGCGTCTACACCCTGGGCCAGATGCCGTAGTTCGTGGCGTTTACCTAAACGCCAGGAACCGTGGCGTTTGGCTCTGGAAGTCCGAGCAGGACTCTTCTTTGCATTCCAAATGAACTTTGGGGAGGCCTCCTCTCCAAGTTACGACCCCAGGGCTCAATATATAAATAGAGGAGCAGGGCTAGCACCCGGAACACATCAAGATTCACCAAGCCGTGTGCCGGCAACCCCGCCCCTCTAGTTTATCCTCCGTCATAGTTTCCGTTGTGCTTGGTGAAGCACTGCAGAGATTGTTCTTCACCACCATCGTCACCACGCCGTCGTGCTACCGGAACTCATCTACTACTTCGCCCCTCTTGCTGGATCAAGCAGGCGAGGACGTGATCGAGCTGAACGTGTGCTGAACGCGGAGGTGCCGTACGTTCGGTACTTGATCGGGATGGATCGTGAAGGTGTACGACTACATCAACCGCGTTGATAAACGCTTCCTCTTAGTGATCTTCAAGGGTATGAAGATGCTCTCCCCTCTCATAGCCATGCATCTCCATGGATAGATCTTGCGTGTGCGTAGATTTTTTTCCCATGCAACATTCCCCAACAGTGGCATCATGAGCCAGGTCTATGCGTAGATGATATGCACGAGTAGAACACAAAGGAGTTGTGGGCGGTGATGTTCATACTGCTTACCACCAACGTCTTATTTTGATTCGGCGGTATTGTGGGATGAAGCGGCCCGGGCCAACCTTACATGTCTACGTACATGAGACTGGTTCCATCGACTGATGCAACTTGTTTTGCATGAGGTGGCTAGCGGGTGTCTGTTTCTCTCACTTTAGTTGAATCGAATTTGACTATGGCCGGTCCTTGCAGAAGGTTAAAACAACAAAATTGATAATCACCGTTGTGGTTTTGCGTAGGTAAGAACAGTTCTTGCTAGTTACCCATAGCAGACACGTAAAACTTGCAACAACAAAGTAGAAGACGTCTAACTTGTTTTTGAGGCTATGTTGTGATGTGATATGGTCAAGACGTGATGTGATATACGTTGTTGTATGAGATGATCATGTTTTGTAATATCGACAACCGGCAAGAGCCTTAGGGTTGAGTTTTAATTATTGTATGACCTGCATGTCAATCATTAAGCGCCATGTAATTGCTTTACTTTATCGCTATGCATTAGCAATAGTTGTAGAAGCAATAGTTGGTGAGACGACCCCGATGCAACAATGGAGATCAAGGTGTCGCGCCGGTGACGATGGAGATCATGATGTTGCTTTGGAGATGGAGATCAAAAGCACAAGATGATGATGGCCATATCATGTCACATATTTTGATTGCATGTGATGTTTATCCTTTATGCATCTTATTTTGCTTAGAACGATGGTAGCATTATAAGATGATCCCTGCACTTAATTTCAAGATAAAAGTGTTCTCCCCGAGTATGCACCGTTGCTAAAGTTCGTCGTTTCGAAGCACCTCGTGATGATCGGGTGTGATAGACTCTACATTCACATACAACGGGTGCAAGACAGTTTTGCACGTGCAGAATACTTGGGTTAAACTTGACGAGCCTAGCATGTACAGACATGGTCTCGGAACACTGGAGACCGAAAGGTCGAACATGAGTCATATAGTAGATATGATAACCATGAAGATGTTCACCATTGAAGACTACTCCATCTCACGTGATGATCGGACATGGTTTAGTTGATTTGGATCATGTATCACTTAGACAACTTGAGGAATGTTGATTTAAGTGGGAGTTCATTTTGATTAATTGAACTAAAATTTACCATGAACTTAGTATTAATAGTTTTTGCATATCTATGTTGTAGATCAATGGCCCGTGCTACCGTTCCCTTGAATTTTAATGTGTTCCTAGATAAAGCTAAGTTGAAAAGTGATGGTTGCAACTACACTGACTGGGTCCGTAACTTGAGGATTATCCTCATTGCTGCACAAAAGAATTATGTCCTTGATGTACCGCTAGGTGTCCCACCCGCTGCCGCTAGTCTAGACGTTGTGAACGCCTAGCAAACGCGGACTGATGACTACTCAATAGTTCAGTGTGCCATGCTTTACGGCTTAGAACCGGGGCTCCAAAAGCGTTTTGAGCACCATGAAGCATATGAGATGTTCCAAGAGCTGAAATTGATATTTCAAGCTAATGCCCGAGTTGAGAGATATGAAATATCCAACAAGTTCTTTAGCTGTAAGATGGAGGACAACAGTTCTGTCAGTGAACACATAGTCAAAATGTCTGGGTATCATAACCACTTGACTCAACTGGGAATTGAGCTCCCAGGTGAGTGTGTTATTGATAGAGTTCTTCCATCACTGCTACCAAGCTACAAAGGCTTCGTGATGAACTATATGCAAGGAATGACGAAAACGATTTCCGAGCTCTTTGCGATGCTGAAATCGGCGGAGGTAGAAATCAAGAAAGAGCATCAAGTGTTGATGGTTAACAAGACCACCAGTTTCAAGAAAAAGGGTAAGGGAAAGAAAGGGAACTTCAAGAAGAACGGCAAGCAAGTTGCCGCTCCCGTGAAGAAACCCAAAGCTGGACCCAAGACTGAGACTGAGTGCTTCTACTGCAAGGGTAATGGTCACTGGAAGCGGAACTGCCCCTAATATTTGGCGGATAAGAAGGATGGCAAAGTGAACAAAGGTATATTTGATATACATGTTATTGATGTGTTCCTTACTAATGTTCGTAGTAGTGCCTGGGTATTTGATACCGGTTTGGTTGCTCATATTTGTAACTCAAAACAGGAGCTGCGGAATAAACAAAGATTGGCTAAGGACGAGGTGACGATGCGCATCGGAAATGGTTCCAAGGTTGATGTGATCACCATCGGCACGCTACCTCTACATCTACCTTCGGGATTAGTTTTAGACCTCAATAGTTGTTATTTGGTGCCAGCGTTGAGCATGAACATTATATCTGGATCTTGTTTATTGCGAGACAGTTATTCATTTAAGTCAGAGAATAATGGTTGTTCTATTTATATGAGTAACATCTTTTATGGTCATGCACCCTTAGTGAATGGTCTATTCTTGTTGAATCTCGATTGTAGTGATACACATATTCATAATATTGATGCCAAATGATGCAAAGTCGATAATGATAGTGCAACATACTTGTGGCACTGCCGTTTAGGTCATATTGGTGTAAAGCGCATGAAGAAACTCCATGAGGATGGACTTTTGGAATCACTTGATTATGGATCATTTGATACTTGCGAACCATGCCTCATGGGTAAGATGACTAAAACTCCATTCTCCGGAACAATGGAGCGAGCTAATGACTTATTGGAAATAATACATACGGATGTATGCGGTCCGATGAGTGTTGAGGCACGCGGCGGGTATCATTATTTTCTAATCTTCACAGATGATTTGAGTAGGTATGAGTATATCTACTTGATGAAACACAAGTCTGAATAAAAATTTGAAAAGTTCAAAGAATTTTAGAGTGAAGTAGAGAATCATCATAACAAGAAAATAAAGTTTCTACGATCTGATCGCGGAGGCGAATATTTGGGTTACGAGTTTGGCCTTCATTTAAGACAATGTGGAATTGTTTCACAACTCACGCCACCTGGAACACCATAGCGTAATGGTGTGTCCGAACGTCGTAACCTTAATTTATTAGATATGGTGCGTTCTATGATGTCTCTTACCGATTTACCACTGTCATTTTTGGGTTATGCATTAGAGACAGCAGCATTCACGTTAAATAGGGCACCGTGTAAATCCGTTGAAACGACACCGTATGAACTATGGTTTGGCAAGAAACCTAAGCTGTCATTTCTTAAAGTTTGGGGATGCGACGCTTATGTCAAAAGGCTTCAGCCTGATAAGCTCGAACCCAAAGTGGAGAAGTGCGTCTTCATAGGATACCTGAAAGAAACTATTGGGTATACCTTCTACCACAGATCCGAAGGCAAAATCTTTGTTGCTAAGAATGGGTCCTTTCTAGAGAAGGAGTTTCTCTCGAAAGAAGTGAGTGGGAGGAAAGTAGAACTTGATGAGGTAGTTGTACCTGCTCTCGAATTGGAAAGTAGTACATCAGAGAAAACCGTTCCCATGATGCCTACACCAACCAGAGAGGAAGCAAATAATGATGATCATGAAACTTCAGATCAAGTTACTATTGGACCTCGTAGGTCGACCAGAACACGTTCCGCACCAGAGTGGTACGGTAATTGTCGGTGTCAAAACCGGCAGACCTCAGGGTAGGGGGTCCTGAGCTATGGAACAAGGATCGATGGGTAACAAGGGACGACGAACACAGTGTTTACCCAGGTTCGGGCCCTCTCAAAGAGGTAATACCCTATGTCCTGCTTGATTGTATTGATTGTATATCATGGTTTACAGAGTAGATCTACCTCGAGATCAGTATGAGCTAAACCCTAGTCTACGAGGGGCTGAAGATAGCTCTGGCCCTAATGATTACAACCCTCGGTTTATATAGACAGGGTTAGGGTTACCAAAGATAGATTACAACAAGAGGGAAAGAGATCTCGTCCACCCTTGACTCGGAGGGCACACCACGGCTTCACAGGTCTTCGGTCACCACATGGCTCCACCAGTCCGGCCCATGCATAATGGGCCGTCGCCCCGAGGACCCCTTAGTCCATGACTCCCTTAGTAGCCCCCGAACTTGCCTCCAACGCCGAGGATCATCTTCTGGAATCTTCACATCACTGGCTTGCGAGATGAGTTCCTCCATTCCATTTGAAGTCGTGCAAATTCCGCTGAATATGATCCGGAACCTGATCTAATATACTCAGGCCCGGACAGTCTCAGGATTCTAAGATCCGAATATATCTCAAAACTGAGGTGGGACCAGCGAACTTTAGTACCGTTCCTCAGGGTAAGGACCTTACACGCTTTTCAGAGAGCGTGCGGCCCAATGCCGCCATTCCACGCACCCGTCCTTTCGGCTTCACGATAAGACACCTTTTTATAAATCCAAAGGTGTTTAGAACAGTTATCCTCCCCCTTTCTCCAAGAACATCATCGAAGCAATCTTCCGACGCCATGGCCGACATCCCAGGTTCATCCTCGCGCCCTCACGGCCCTCTCCCAGGCAATTGGTCAAGTTGTTCAGTCTCACGCATCCAGCTAAATCACTTGCAGACACATCGCTTCCTTCCTTTGGCCGATCTGGTCCCAGTCTGCGCCGGTCTCATCTCCATCGATGGCCTCGCCCTTGCCAAGAACTCCCCCGCCCCAAGCAAGGAGGAGAGAGAGTATGTCTCGTACCCTTCCTTCTACGAGGTTTGGGTTTACCTATCCATCCCTTTCTATGGGGTCTACTAGAGTTCTATGGGATCCAGCTCCACAACCTCACACCAGGGTCCATATTGCACATTTCTGGCTTCGTGGCCTTGTGTGAGATATTTCTATGTTGCGAGCCCCACTTTGACTTGTGGAGGAAGTACTTTTGTCTTGTACCTCACCTCCGGTAGGGATCTATATTTGAGGTAGGAGGTGCTGAGGTATGGCGAATAGCTGGGACGGGGTACCCAATTGGGACCCCCACAGAAAGATCGCGAAGGATGGACTTCAGAGTGGTTTTACATCGAAGATGTTCCCCTTACCGATCCAATTCGGCAAGGGCTACCAGAATATTCAAATGACCCGCCTATAAAGCGGTACAACTGGCGGCCCAAGGGTCCTTCCCAAAAGGACAGCGAAGAAGTGCGGGCCCTGTCAGCCAAGATTAGGCTGCTGACCAGCAACAAGTTGACCATGGTTGAAGTTATGGCCATCGCCATCACCCAATGCGTGCAACCCCTCCAATAGCGGGGTCACCCCTTATGGTGCTATAATGGGACCAACGATGTGACACGTCACCAGCGGCAAGGGCCAGACAACAAGGCGGCCCTGGCTAAAATACTGGCCGACCTCTTCAAGGGGGACGAAGCTGAGTTCGCTCGCATGAGTATTCGGGAAGGCTACTCCAGATACAATCCGGCGGACTAGGTAAGCCACAATCCATTATTTTGAGCCCACATATCATCGAATTCTCACTGATCGCCACTTGAACAGGGATGGAGGCGTCAAGTTGCGTCCTTCAGTTGCCCTCCTCCTCAACCAGAGAATCATTCTCGCGAAGGCGATACGGGGTACCATGACGACCCAGAGGCGTCGATCGAATTTGAAGACGGGGTGTTCTATTAGGAGGGCCTTGACGGCGTCAGGGTGGCCGTGATAGCCGATCACCCCGTGGTTCTTCCTTCTTCCACAGTAAGTGAAAAGAAGACCCCCTCCCGAACAGGGCGCTCGTCTCACGCTACCCCCCCCCCCCCCGTGCTGACTTCTACTCCCAAGGGTCGCTGCACTACGCGTAAAAATGCCTCGGGAGGAGCGCGGACTGCGCCAGCTTCAACCCTTAATGGGAGATCAAAACGGAAAGCTTCCACCGAGGCGGACGCACCTGCCCCTTCTGCCCAGAGGTAACGCATTTTACAATTGCAGCGAGGATCGCCTTTGTCATTTGTTTATTAAAGCCCGCTCAACTTTGCAGAAGGCGTGTGTCTCTACATCAATCCGAAGATTTCCCGGATGCGCCGAACCGCAATTCCGGTCCCCAGTCTTTGGTATGGGCCGGAGCCCCCTCTGAATACGTGGTGGCTGGCGTGGCTCCGGTGGACTCCGACGATGTTTCGGTCACTAATTCTGAAGTCGAGAGCGTAATGAACCATCGCCGCCGGAGGGAGACTTTGCGCCAGACCGCCTTTACCGAATAGGAGTTTAATGCTTTTAATTCGGTAGACGCGTACCTTGGAGCGGCCCGGACAGGTCTTGATGGGATTGCCGGTCTATTTGCCGTCAAGGTGCAGGTATATAGCTTGAAAGCAAGTTCCCTAACTAACTAGCCCCCCAAGCCTTAATTCGGGCGGGATGGCCGAGTTAAGGATTTCTAATGATGTAATTTTGTAGGCTTCAAGAGAGCATAGCAAAAACCTGGACGAAGAGGTTGAGGCTAGCCGGAAACACTTGGTCGACACCAAGGCCGAACTGGATGCGGCTCGAGAAGCTAGCAGCGATAAGTCCGGTAAGTGAGAAGAACCGCTTCCCAACTCGGGGAAGGGTATATGGTGTATTTTATGTGTTCACACTGTTTTCGTCATGCAGCCACGGAGGCCATGAATGAGTTGCGCAAAGAGCTTGAGGCTGGTAAACGCGTGTTGTTGCGGAGCTATGAGGAGAAAAATGAGCTCAAGGTGGAGAATAAATGGCAAGCTGAGGAAATTTAGAGTTTAAAGACTCAGCTGGCACAAGCTTTGGGGGAAAACCAAAAGCTAAAAGGTGGCATATACGGTAAACGCTGATCGCACCGCGCTGTTGATTCGTGTCATTGATGTGTTAATGACGATGTGCAACACCTGTTTGTTAGGTCTCCTGACTGGGTGGCCCGAGGAAGAAGTAGGCACTTATGACGGGAACCTAGTAAAGGAACTGTCAAAGACCTACGAGAAGGCCCAGAAAGCTCTGAAGAGCACGGCGAAGGCGTTATGGCCGTCAGATGCGCCTCCAGAGAGTATGTCCGATCTAGCCAGTCTCTTTAAAGGGGCTCGGCAAAGGTTTGAATTATGGAAGATCTCGGCCTGTCGAGAAGGAGCGCGCGAGGTGTGGGCTATGGTAAAGAACCTAGCTGGACCCAGTGCATATGGCCCGGGTTGGACCAGTGGGTCCGGACGGTCAGGAGATACCGCTGAGCTTGGTGTACGATGACGTGATGCAAGCCGCTCGCTATTCTCAGAAGGACTGTGCTTTAGAGCAATTGATAGACAATGCCGAGAAGGAGTAATTTTGTCAATTCTATGTATCCATGTACTTTACGTTGACCGTGCTCAATCTGCGTTCTTATTTATTTTTGAAAGAATGTTGTCTTAGCCAGCCATCGGCTTCTACCTCCCCAATCATAGATCGGGAAGTGTTCCATACTTTGTGCCGTGAAAATGAAACAATACTTCGGGAACAAGGCAATCCGGCCATCTGGCTTAAACAGACAAAACATGTGCAGAGAGCTATGTTATATTACTATTTGACATAAGAAACATCTTCTGATGAAAATAGTTCCTCCAAGGGTTCCTTTCTTCAGGTAAAATAATAATCTGGATACGTAAGATCAACGGACACCAATGGCTTTAAAAAAGAACCTTGGTGGTAAGCTCGAGGCTATATTCACTTCCCTTAGGCCGACTTATTGTATTCTGTAAGAACGCTAGCTTTCGGCTTCTCCCGTCTGAGGTATGGTCCCGGGTGACCCGGTCGTAACAATCGCATAGGTGCTCCCTTTACTCCCTAGGCGAACAATCGGGAACGTAGGGGTAATCACAGGAGCCAGGCAACCTGGCTTGGCAAAGATCTTAAGTCAAACAAGTGCATATGTTGGCTTAATATGTATGAGAAGGATGCAATCATAACGAATGCGGTGTATGCATTTATGCGACTCGTCTAAGGGAGCCCCCAAGCGAAGCTGGGTATTACATTTAATGGTATATAGTAGGGGCCTGGTGAGGTTCGATTTAACCGAACTAGCACCACGATGAAAGAGAGGAAAAGGTAAAAAAGAAAGCGGACGTCGGACTTAGGCGTAAAAACACCGCAACCTTGCTGCGTTCCACGGGTTCGGCTCTTCGGCCGTTGTCAGACAGGCGGCAAAGACGATACGCTCCTCCTACAAGTACTTCATCGATGATGTACGGTCCCTCCCATTTAGGTGATAGTTTATTCTTCTGTTTTTCGGGGAGTCGGAGGACAAGGTCTCCGACGTTGTATGTCTTTGCCCGGACTTTGCAGTTGTGGTAACGTCGTGCTTGCTGTTGATAGAATGCGGACCGAGCCTGAGCTATGTCTCACTCTTCTTCTAGTGCGTCCAGATCGTCCTGCCGATCGAGCTCGACTTCCTTTTCTTCGTACATGCGCACTCTAGGCGCGTCATGGATGAGGTCGCATGGGAGAACTGCTTTCGGACCGTATACCATAAAAAATGGTGTGTATCCGGTTGACCGATTAGGGGTGGTTCGCAGCCCCCATAGTACGGAATCAAGTTCCTTGACCCAATGGCAGTCGGATTGTTCAAGGGATCGAACTAGGCGAGGCTTAATGCCGCTCATAATGAGTCCATTGGCCTGTTCGACCTGCCCGTTGGTCTGTGGGTGGTACACCGAGGCGTAATCGAGCTTAATGCCCATTTTGCCGCACCAGTCTTTAACCCCCTGGGCGGTGAAGTCGGTACCATTATCGGTAATTATGCTGTGGGGGACACTGTAACGGTGTACGACATCGGATAAGAAGTCGACGACTGGTCCGGATTCTGCCGAAGTGACGGGTCTTGCCTCAATCCACTTGGTGAATTTGTCGACCATGACCAATAGGTACTTCTTTTTGTTTATCCCCCCTTTGAGTGGCCCGACCATGTCGAGACCCCAGACCGCGAAAGGCTAAGTTATCGGTATCGTCCGAAGGGCTGTGGGGGGGCATATGGCTTTGATTTGCGAACATCTGACATTCGACGCAGTGGTGGACTAATGTCCGGGCATCCTCGCGGGCGGTAGGCCAGAAAAAACCTGCTCGGAAAGGTTTGCTGACCAAAGCCCGAGCCGCCGCATGGTGTCCGCCCATGCCTGCGTGTATCTTTGCCAAGAGCTGCTGCCCCTCCTCCTCGGAGATGCATCTTTGTAAAACTCCTGTGGTACTCTTTTTATAGAGTTCGCCTTCATGGACCTTGTATGCTTTAGAGCGTCGAACTATACGCCGCGCTTCGGTTTGGTCCTCCAGAAGATGCTTTTGTGTGAGATAGGCTAGCAGGGGTTCTGTCCAGGTTGGGGTTACGGCCATGACTTCATGGGCGAAGGGTGTTTCCTCGAGTGCGGAGCCGCCAATGATATGGTCGTCTGCCGCGTTGTCCGGTGAGGCGTTGTTAGCGGGCTCATGTGTTGATGCGCTGGTGACGTCGTCCTGCCACACCACGGAGGGCTTAAAGAGCCGCTCGAGGAAGGTGATTTTGGGAACAGGGTCGCGCTTGGCGCCCATGCGGGCGAGGACGTCGGCTGCTTGATTGCTGTCTCTAGCGACATGGTGAAATTCTAGGCCCTCGAATCGGGCCGATATCTGGAGGACTGCATTTCTGTAAGCCGCCATCTTGGGGTCCTTGGTGTCGAATTCACCGTTGACTTGAGAGATCGCCTGGTTTGAATCTCCCCTTACCTCAAGGCACTGCACTCCCATTGTTGTGGCCATACGGAGGCCATGTAGTAGCGCTTCGTATTCGGCTGTGTTGTTGGAATCCTTGTACATTATCTGTAAGACGTACCGAACAGTGTCGCCTGTGGGGGAGGTTAAGATGACCCCAGCCCCCAGTCCGGCTAACATCTTTGAGCCGTCAAAATACATTGTCCATTGTGAATATGTACTGTATTCCCGGGGTAGTTCGGCTTCGGTCCATTCGGCAATAAAATCAGCCAGCACCTGAGATTTAATGGCTCGGCGTGGTTTGTATGTTATCTCAAAGGGGAGGAGCTCGATGGCCCATTTGGCGATGCGGCCTGTGGCTTCTCTATTATTGATTATATCGTTCAAGGGGACCTCCGATGCCACTGTGACTGAACATTCTTGAAAGTAGTGTCAAAGCTTTCGGGACGCCATGAAGACCGTGTACGCTATCTTTTGATAGTGTGGGTACCGTGTTTTACGTGGTGTTAGCACTTCAAACACATAATAGACCGGCTTCTGCACTTGAAATTTATGACCCTCGGATTCCCTTTCCACCGCAAGCACCGCACTGACCACCTGATTGGTGGCTGAGACATATAGCAACATGGGCTCGCCAACACTAGGTGCGGTTAAGATAGGGTTGCTGGCTAGGAGTGTTTTAATCTACTCGAGCGCCACAGTTGCTTCGTCTGTCCATTGGAAATTCTTGGTCTTTTTGAGCAGCTTGTAGAGTGGTAATGCTTTTTCTCTGAGGTGGGATATGAAGCGGCTCAAGGCTGCCACGCATCCTGCCAGCTTCTGAACATGTTTGAGCTCTGTTGGTATTGCGAGCTGAGATAGCGCTCTAATTTTGGCCGGATTGGCCTCGATTCCTCTATGGGAAACGATGAATCCGAGCAGCTTTCCGGCGGGGACCCCGAAGATACATTTTTCCGGGTTGTGCCGTATGTCATAAGCTCGCAAGTTGTCGAAGGTTTGGTGTAGGTCATCTACCAGTTGGTCTATGTGTTTGGTTTTGACAACCACATCGTCCACGTATGCCTCGACCGTTTTGCCAATTTGCTTTTCAAGGCATGCTTGAATCATGCATTGGTATGTGGCTCCTGCGTTTTTCAATCCGAACGGCATGGTGTTGAAGCAGAAGGGCCCGTAAGGGGTAATGAATGCGGTTGCCGCCTGGTCGGACTCTTTCATCTTGATCTGGTGGTATCCGGAGTATGCGTCAAGAAAACATAGTGAGTCATGTCCGGCGCTGGCGTCGATGATCTGGTCTATCCTTGGCAGGGGGAAGGGATCCTTAGGGCAGGCCTTGTTAAGGTCTTTGAAATCAACACAGAGCCGCCAGGACTTATCCTTCTTTGGTACCATTACAAGGTTTGCTAACCACTCGGGGTGCTTGATCTCATGGATGAATCCGGCCTCCAGCACTTTTGCGAGTTCTTCGCCCATGGCTTGTCGTTTGGGTTCGGAAAATCGGCGCAGGGTCTGTTTCACTGGCTTAAAGCCTTTTAGAATGTTGAGGCTGTGCTCTGCTTTCCTGCATGGGATTCCTGGCATGTCCGAGGGGTGCCAGGCGAATATGTTCCAATTTTCTCGCAGGAAGGTCCTTAATGCCTCATTGACTGCGGGGTCCAGCTGTGCTCCTATGGACGCCATTTTGTTGGGATCTGTTGGGTGCACTTGAAATTTTACTATTTCATCTGCTGGCTTGAATGACATGGATTTTTGTCTTTTACTGAGAACCACGTCGTCCCTGTCGACGGTAGTCCGTAAAGCTGTTAATTCTTCGGCCGTGAGGGCTTCGGATAGTGCCTCTAGGGCGAGAGATGCCGTTTTGTTTTCGGCTCTCAAGGCTCTGCTTGGGTCGCTTTTAAGTGAAATTACCCCATTGGGCCCTGGCATTTTGAGTTTCATATACCCGTAATGTGGTATGTCCTGAAATCTCGAGAATGCCTCTCACCCTAGAAGGGCGTGGTATCCACTGCGGAAGAGCGCAATGTGGAATAGCAAGGGTTCGGATCTGTAGTTATCGGGTGTGCCGAACGCAACATCGAGGGTTATGCGTTCCGAGCAGGGTGCCTCCCTACCGGGTATTATACCGCGGAATGTAGTGCTACTGCGTTCGATGCGAGACCTGTTGACCTGCATCTTCTCGAGCGTATCCTCGTAAATGAGATTGAGGCCACTGCCTCCGTCCATTAGTACTTTAGTTAGCCGGAAGCCATCGATGATGTGGTCGAGCACCAGTGCGGCCGGTGCGTGGCTGACGCGGGGGCTTGGCTCGTCCTTCTCATCAAAGGTGATAGGAGTATTCACCCATGGCTGTGCGGCCACCACTTGATATATCTGGCTGAGCTCCCGAAGAGCCTTTTTCCTTTTGCTGTTTGAGGTGAACATCTCGTATACCGTAAGGACATTGTGGTCCTGTGGTGAGGCTGAATACTGTTTATCTGGGGGTGTAAGGCCCAAGATTGGTTCGCCATATTTGGCCACTTGTCTTACCACCAAGGAGGCTCGAAGTCTGTGGGTTGGGTTTGCGTCTAGCAAGACCGAATGTATTGGGCATGGTTTATCCAGCAACTCATCTAACACCGATCTGGGCCTGGCTTTCTTGTCGTTGGGCTCGCGCTCCAGTGACCGATTTGTGTAGTCTCGTTTAAGGCGAGGCTTTCCGTGGTGTGCGGTGGGCTGTGGCCCCATGCTCAGCTGTTGTGCCCTCCATGTGTCCTCCATGGCGCAATATTTGCGCACCATGTCTGATAGTTTGGTGAAGGTTTGAATTCGATGGCGCACGAGGGCGTTTAAGAGGCCCTCATCCCTGCAGTTGAACTAGAAGGCTTTAATTATTTCTTTGTCACAGCAAGGTGCCATCCTGTTTTTTACCAGGAGAAATCTAGCCCAATAATGGTGGACTGTCTCGTTTGGCAGCTGTTTGACATACATGAGGTCCCATATATCTGGCTTTCCCGAATCCGGAGAGTATTCCGTGTGGTTGGTGGGTGGGAAAATTTCGAGAATTCCCCCCTGCCGCGGATCCGGACTATCCTTGATGGGAGGTTGAGGCATGTCCGGTCCTAACCGCACAGGACTCGTATCCGAACTGGTGAGTGGCTGGATAGGCTCAAGGCCAGGACTTGTGTCAGGTGTTATGTCCGGACGAACATCCGGGCTGGTGTCTGACTCTGAGCTGGAGATTCGAGTGTACACTGTTTTTAGCTTACATGGCTGTAGCCCCTCCTATGCCTCTTCGACTGTGGCGACGAGGTGCGTGACCGGAGGGGTGTTTATTTCTCGGTCATCGGGTTTAAGCCCGATCCGGTCGTAGGCTGTAGGCCTGATAACAGAAATTCCTATTGCGCGGAACAGATCTGCCAACTGATCTGCCGGCTGGGCACATAGGGGTGCCGAACGCTCCGGTGACTCGATGGGAGGCCCTGCGGGTGGTCCATCGGAGTTGGGCTTTGGGGCCGGACCTTGAAAGATACCGGACTTTCGTGAGTTTGCTAGTCCTGGGGTCGATGCCCCTGGACTGACGTATCCTCCAATGGGGGTGAGGCCTTCGATCTGGTCGGGGCGACCAGCGGGGTTGGCGCGCACTAATATGCCGCCGAAGACGAGGAGGTGGTCAGGGGCGGTAAAGCCCTCGGTACGTGTGCGGTCTCCATCGACCGGTTGAGCCATTGATCCTCTCGGCGATCGCACAGTGGAACTCTCAATGAAAGCACCAATGTCGGTGTCAAAACCGGCAGACCTCGGGGTAGGGGGTCCAGAGCTGTGGATCTAGGATCGATGGGTAACAAGGGACGACAAACACAGTGTTTACCCAGGTTCGGGCCCTCTCGAAGAGGTAATACCCTACGTCCTGCTTGATTGTATTGATTGTATATCATGGTTTACAGAGTAGATCTACCTCGAGATCAGTATGAGCTAAACCCTAGGCTACGGGGGGCTGAAGATAGCTCTGGCCCTAATGACTCAACCCTCGGTTTATATAGACACCGATAGGGTTAGGGTTACCGAAGATAGATTACAACAAGAGGGAAAGAGATCTCGTCCACCCTTGACTTGGAGGGAACACCACGGCTTCACAGGTCTCCGGTCACCACACGGCTCCACCAGTCCGGCCCATGCACAATGGGCCGTCGCCCCGAGGACCCCTTAGTCCATGACTCCCTCGATAATCCTGTCCTGGAAGTCATGTTGTTGGACAACGGCGAACCTACGAACTATGAGGAAGCTATGACATGCCCAGATTCTGACAAATGGCTTGAGGCCATGAAATCAGAGATAGGATCCATGTATGAGAGCAATGTATGGACTTTGGTGGACTTGCCCAATGATTGTCAAGCCATTGAGAATAAATGGATCTTTAAGAGGAAGACGGACGCTGATGGTAATATCACTGTCTACAAAGCTCGACTTGTTACAAAAGGTTTTCGACAAGTTCAAGGGGTTGACTAGGATGAGACTTTCTCACCCGTAGTGATACTTAAGTCTGTTCGAATCATGTTAGCAATTGCTGCATTTTATGATTATGAAATATGGAAAATGGACGTCAAAACTGCATTCCTTAACGGGTTTCTTAAGGAAGAGTTGTATATGATGCAACCGGAAGGTTTTGTCGATCCTAAAGGTGCTAATAAAGTGTGCCAGCTCCAGCGATCCATCTATGGACTGGTGCAAGCATCTCGGAGTTGGAATAAATGCTTTGATGAGGTGATCAAAGCATTTGGTTTTATACAGACTTATGGTGAAGCCTGTATTTACAAGAAAGTGAGTGGGAGCTCTGTAGCATTTCTAATATTATATGTGGATGACATATTGTTGATTGGAAATGATATAGAATTTCTTGATAGCATAAAAGGATATTTTAATAAGAATTTTTCAATGAAAGACCTCGTTGAAGCTGCTTATATATTGGGCATCAAGATCTATAGGGATAGATGGAGACGCTTAATAGGACTTTCACAAAGCACATACCTTGACAAAGTTCCGAAGAAGTTCAAGATGGACCAGTCAAAGAAAGGGTTCTTGCCTGTGTTGCAAGGTGTGAAATTGAGTAAGACTCAAAGCCCGACCATGGCAGAAGATAGAAAGAGAATGGAAGTCGTTCCCTATGTCTCAGCCATAGGTTCTATAATGTATGCCATGCTGTGTACCAGACCTGATGTGTGCCTTGCCATAAGTTTGGCAGGGGGTACCAAAGTAATCCAGGAGTGGATCACTGGATATCGGTCAAGAATATTCTAAAGTACCTGAAAAGGACCAAGGATATGTTTCTCGTTTATGGAGGTGACGAAGAGCTCGTCGTAAAGGGTTACGTCAATGCTAGCTTCGACACAGATCAGGATGACTCTAAGTCACAAACCGGATACGTGTTTATATTAAATGGTGGAGCTGTCAGTTGGTGCAGTTCTAAGTAGAGCGTCGTGGCGGGATCTATGTGTGAAGCGGAGTACATAGCTGCTTCGGAAGCAACACATGAAGGAGTCTGGATGAAGGAGTTCATATCCGATCTAGGGGTAATACCCAGTGTATCGGGTCTAATGATAATCTTTTGTGACAACACTGGAGCAATTGCCTAAGCGATGGAATCCATGTTTCACAAGAAAATCAAACACATCAAGTGATGCTTCAACTCCATTCGCGGATATGTCGAGGATGGAGACATAGAAATTTGCAAAGTACATACGGATCTGAATGTGGCAGACCCATCGACTAAATCTCTTCCACGGGCAAAACACGATCAGCACCAAGACTCCATGGGTGTTAGATTCATTACAATGTAATCTAGATTATTGACTCTAGTGCAAGTGGGAGACTGTTGGAAATATGCGCTAGAGGCAATAATAAAGTTGTTATTATTATATTTCCTTATTCATGATAAATGTTTATTATTCATGCTAGAATTGTATTGACCGGAAACTTAAATACATGTGTGGATACATAAACAAATACCGTGTCCCTAGTGAGCATCTACTAGACTAATTCATTGATCAAAGATGGTTAAGGTTTCCTAACCATAGACATGAGTTGTCATTTGATAATGGGATCACATCATTAGGAGAATGATGTGATGGACAAGACCCAATCGTTAGCTTAGCATAATTATCGTTCAGTTTATTGTTACTGCTTTCTTAATGTCAAATACATGTTTCTTCGACCATGAGATCATGCAACTCCTGGACTTCGAAGGAATGCCTTGTGTGCTATCAAACATCACAATGTAACTGGGTGATCATAAAGGTGCTCTACAGGTATCTCTGAAGGTGTTTGTTGGGTTGACATGGATCGAGACTGGGATTTGTCACTCCGTGTGATGGAAAGGTATCTCTGGATCCTCTCAGTAATACAACATCACTAGAAGCTTGCAAGCAAAGTGACTATGGAGTTAGTTACAAGATGATGTATTACGGAACGAGTAAAGAGACTTGCCGGTAACGAGATTGAACTAGCTATGGAGATACCGACGATCGAATCTCGGGCAAGTAACATACCAACGGACAAAGGGAACTACGTATGTTGTCATAAAGTTTCGACCAATAAAGATCTTCGTAGAATATGTAGGAACCAATATGGGCATCCAGGTCCCGCTATTGGTTATTAACCGGAGAAGCGTCTCGGTCATGTCTACATCATTCTTGAACCCGTAGGGTCCGCACGCTTAACGTTCGTTGATGATATAGTATTATATTAGTTATGTATGTTGGTGACCGAATATTGTTCGGAGTCTCGGATGAGATCACAGACATGACGAGGAGCTCCGAAATGGTCCGGAGGTAAAGATTGATACATAGGACGATATGGTTGGGCCAAGGGGTAAGGCCCACGAGGCCTTAAGACAGTACACAAAGGGGTTTTCTTGGAGGGCAGGGGCTAGACGCCAAGGTTCCTGGCGTTTACACCCCGGGACAGATGCCGTAGTCTGTGGCATTTACGTAAACGCCAGGAACCATGGCGTTCGGCCCTGGAAGTCCGAGAAGGACTCTTCTTTGCATTCCAACCCGACTTTGGGGAGGCCTCCTCTCCAAGTTACGACCCCAGGGCTCAACATATAAATAGATCAGGGATAGCACCCGGAACACATCAAGATTCACCAAGCCGTGTGCCGGCAACCCCGCCCCTCTAGTTTATCCTCCGTCATAGTTTTCGTTGTGCTTGGCGAAGCCCTGCAAAGATTGTTCTTCACCACCATCGTCACCATGCCGTTGTGCTACCGGAACTCATCTACTACTTCGCCCCTCTTTCTAGATCAAGAAGGTGAGGACGTCATTAATCTGAACGTGTGCTGAATGCGGAGGTGCCATACATTCGGTACTTGATCGGGACGGATCGTGAAGGTGTACGACTACATCAACCGCGTTGATAAACGCTTCCACTTAGTGATCTTCAAGGGTATGAAGGTGCTCTCCCCTCTCGTAGCTATGCATCTCCACGGATAGATCTTGCGTGTGCATAGAAAATTTTGTTTTCCATGCAACGTTCCCCAACACGCGTTGGGTGCAAGGATTTGTTATCTTGTGTGCAGGTATTGCTAACAAGGTGTTGCGTGGTTCTCCTACTAGATTGATAACCTTGGTTCTTAACCGAGGGAAATACTTATCTCTACTATACTGCGTCATCCTCTCCTCTTTGAGGAAATCCCAACGCAGCTCACAAGTAGCGGGAAGAATTTCTAGCGCCGTTGCCGCGGAGACATCATCCACATCTATCAAGTACCTATGCATAAACTTTCATCTCCTTGCATTTACTTTATTCTCCATTTTTCTCTTGTTTGCATCTCCCCCACTTCTAAAACATTTTCACAAAAATACAAAAATATTTTCCGTTTGCCTTTTTGCTTGTTTGCCTTTTATTTGCTTGTTATCTCGTTTGTGTAGTCGCGATGTCTCAAGAAAATACCAAATTGTGTGATTTTTCCAATACTATTAATAACGATTTTGTTAGTATTCCGATTGCTCCTCCCGCCACTAGTGCGGAGTCTTGTGATATTCCACTTTGTTAAATCTTGTTATGAAAGAACAATTTTCTGGTAGTCCTAATGAAGACACCGCGTCCCATCTAAACACTTTCGTTGAATTGTGTGACATGCAAAATAAAAATGATGTGGACAATGATATTATGAAATTAAAATTATTTCCGTTCTCACTACAAGATCGCGCTAAAACTTGGTTTTCTTCTTTGCCACGAAATAGTATTGATTCTTGGGATAAGTGTAAAGATGCTTTTATTGCCAAGTATTTTCCTCCCGCGAAAATTATTTCTCTTAGAAATCAAATTGTGAATTTTAAACAACTTGATCATGAACATGGTGCCCAATCTTAGGAGCAGATGAAATTAATGATAAGAAATTGCCCTACTCATGGTTTAAGTTTGTGGATGATCATACAAAATATTTTATGCGGGATTAAATTTTGTTTCTAGAAATCTTTTAGATTCCACCGCGGGAGGTACTTTTATGGAAATTACATTAGGAGAAGCTACTAAATTGCTTGATAATATCATGGCAAATTATTCACAATGGCATACTGAAAGAACACCCACTACTTAAAAAGTGAATTCTGTTGAAGAAATTAGTACTTTAACTGATAAAGTAGATGCTCTTATGAAATTGGTTGCTAGTAAAAATGCTCATATTGATCCTAATGATGTGCCATTGTCTACTTTGGTTGAGCAAAATAATGATCCCGTAGATGTGAATTTTGTCTCGCGAAACAACTTCAATAGTAATGCTTATAGAGGTAATTTAATCCTAGGCCGTTTCCTGGAAATTCCTCTAATAATTACGACAATTACTATGGTAATTCTTATAATAATAATAGGATACCCTCTGATCTTGAAGTTAATAACAAATAATTTATTAATGCTCAAAAAGTTTTCAACAATACGATAGAAGAAAAATTGAGTAAACTTGATGATATGGCTAGAAGTGTGGATAGAATCATTCATGATGTGGAAAATCTTAAATCTAAAATTTTGCCACCTAAGATTGATATTAATGAATCAATTAATCCCTTTATTTCTCCATGGATGAGAGTAAAGAAAGAACCGCTAGGTTGAGGGCTATGCGAGAATTCTTAGAAAAAGCGATTCCGCCCGGTTTTTATCATAGTAAAGATGAAGATATTAAAATGATTGGTGTTTCTCCCATTGAATGTTTGTTTAGTGACATTAAACTTGATGAAAAGGGGACTTAATAAAAGTCAACTTTAGCTAGAAGGCGTCCCTATAGTTCGGAGGGTGAAAATCTTGATGAAAAATTTGACAAAAGTGGGTTTGGAGAGGTCATGACTTTAGTTGATGTTAATTCCACCATTTTGGAAGAGTATAAAAACTTTATGTATGTGTATCATGAAGAGAAAATTTTACATGATAGCTATATTGTTAAATTTGATTATGATCCTACATGTATGTGTATCATGAAGAGGAAAATATGGTTGTGGAAATCTTCATGTAACTAAATTACCTCTCTTCATGTTGAGATTGCTATTGTTTCTTTCTTGTTCCTTGCATATGCTAGATATTGCTTGTCTTGATAATTTGTTTTCCTATAAAATGCGTATGCATAGGAAGTATGTGTTGACTTAAATGTGTTTGTCACGTGTTCTATGATGCTCTCTTTGTGCTTCAATTCTTGTCTCTAATGTGAGCATCATTAATATTCCAAGCCAATCTTAATGGCTATAAAGAAAGAGCTTGTTGGGAGACAACCCAATAGTTTTTCTGTTTTTTTGTGTGCACACAATTGTGCTACTATTATGGTTGTGTTTGTGTTTTAATTAGTGTTTGTGCCAAGTAAAGCCTTTGGGATGATTTGGATGATAGTTGATTTTGTTGGTGCAATATCTGCTTTCCTGTGTTTTGGAGATTGTTGACAGAAACAGGTATGGACTGATTTGTTTGCTAGTGCATACAGAGAGAAATAGTCCATGCAAAACCAAAGAGAATGCTGTCTCCAGTGCGAAGTTCAAGGAACTTCACCGAAGCATATCTGCGTTGAAGACAAGAAAGAGCTATATCTGTTGAAGTCTTGTAGATGAGAAGATGGATGCGAAGGAATTAACCCCTCAAAAAGTTTACTGCTGAAGTAAAGCATTTGGTTTGGTGTTGTCCGAAGAAATTGACTGCAGCGAGCGGAAGTTGAAGACAAATTGAAGACGTAGTATTCTTTTCGTTGTTCTTCTTTCATTCATTTGAGTCATAGGACCTCCGTACTATTAAGAGGGGTATAGGTTCTCGAAGTTTAGATCCTCTATGATGCTTAGCCCAAAACCTATGAAAGTTGCGAGAGAAATCTCTTTGTGTTTCGAGAAAATACTTGCCAGCAAGAGACTGTGATCTTCTTCGCTGCAAGAGATTTGTCTTAGACTGAGGAGTTAGCATTATTTGCTCCGCAAATAATGTTACCGTTGTGCTCAAAATCTGACCGTTGGACTCATGTCGTTCGGCCATTGGCTGCCCTCGATGTCCTGTTTGGTCATTTCCCTTCAGGGAAGGCTGCGTCTATAAATAGCCACCCCGCGCCAGTTTCTTCTGGTGGCTGATCCGCTTAAGATTTCAGAGAAGATTGATTTGAGCACCCCCTCTCCGAGTGATTTGAGTTTAAGATCCACCGAGAGAAAATCAAGAGCCCAAACTTAGACAGTGGTTTAGCATCACAGTAGTTCTGAGATAGAGTTCTTGTACCTATTACTCTTGAGAGCTGTGCACTCTCTAGATGGATAGGTTTTCGCTCGAGTGTTGAAGAGTTGTTGTCTTCACCGAGCTAGATCTTCAGCAACCAAGAGTGATTGTGGTTCGCGAAGGTCGACCGAAGGTTTGGAGATCATCGACAAGGATCTACCACGAGTGAAATCAACTGAAGTCTAATCAGCTTCGAGTTGAAGGAGAATAGTGTGAAGAGAGTTTATCTTCCGTGTTAAGTCACAACCCCTCCAACCAGACGTAGCCCTTTGACAGAAGGGTGAACTGGTTTACCAAATCCCTTTGTTGCCATCGAGCACCACTGGTTCCATTTTCTTCACTGCATTACTTTCGGCCGTCATTATATGTGCTCTGTGATGATGGTTATCTGTTGCTTATCATTCGTCTCCTATCTTGCTGTGACAATTGTCATTCGCTGCTCATTGTGTTGTATCTTCTTCTTCTATCATGTTATATTAGTGATTGTTATTCTACGTGTTGTGATCTTTTACATCAGTATTGTTCTTCTTCATAGATATCCATCGCAATTCATCTCTAGCTCTTTGTCATGATATTAGTTCTGTTGGCATATTGCATAACCATCGTCATCATCAAGCCTATTGTATCCTATGCTCGAACCATTATTGCATCCTATCTTGAAGGTTTTGTTCCTCAATAGTGAGCTTGATTGAATTCTTATCTATCGAATATTGTTTCCGCTGCTGTATTTGGGATCAGTTCAAAACATTCGCGAGAATTTTTGAATCTCCATTCACCTCCCTCTGGTCGATATACTCTCAGTCCTAACAATTGGTAGCAGAGCAGATACTCCCTATCTCTGTTTATTAGAGGTCTAACGTCCTTGGAGTTTTGTGTATGTCATATGGAGGTAGATCCATGCACTCTGAAAGATTTCCTATCTTCGATGGAAATGACTATCTCTACTGGAAGGAACGAATGAGAATCATATTTCAAGCTATCAACTTTGATCTATGGCAGATTGTGGAAAATGGATACACCATTCAGAACACTGATGCTCCAACTGCTGATGAAAAAGCTATGCTGCAGTTAGATGCTCAAGCAAAAGCTATTATCTGTGAAAGTATCTCGAAAATGTTTTTATTTAGTTCTGAAGGCTTGACACTGCAAACAACTCTGGGATACCATTAAAAATGTTCACGAGGAATTCATCTCCAGGACAGATACTCACACTGAAATGCTTCGTGCTATGTTTGCTGGTTTCAGAAGTCTTCGAAAGGAAAGTGTCATGGAGCTCACTGATCGGTTGACAAATATTGTTGAAAACTTCACCAATGAGGAGTTACAGATATCACCGATAAAGATGTGGTCAACAAGCTACTCAGTGCTTTTGATGCAACCTTCGATCCCGTCATAACAGAAATCAAGCAAAGACTAGACTATGAAGAACTTCACTATGTAGAGGTCATGACGCTGTTGTCACTTCATGAAGAAAAGGTGGAACTAGAAAATACAGATCAAGTATCTTCTTCGGAAAGTGAAGGAGAAATTCTCTCAAACTATGGCAGTTCACATGAAGAAGATGTTGAAAATCAACACACCACCACTAGAGAACTAGAGATGCTAACACAAAGGCTAAGTGATCTGAGAAGACACAATTTATACCTCACAAATGATGACGAACTTGACTTGCATGAATCATCAAGAAGGTTACCTCCAAAATAAATGAAGTGCTTCAAGTGCAAACAATTCAGTCATCTCATAGCAGACTGTCCCTGCTGGAAAGGAAAACCTAGCAACCGATTGAAATATATTCACTGCAGTGGATTCACATGAATGTATCGTCATACTAATCTCTCGAAGAAAAATGAACCATCCTCATCTTCTTTGACGAGGCCAGTCACTGACGTAAGAGCCAGAGCAACCATCGAGTCAAATATGAAGAGAATTTCACAGCTGAATAGAGCGTGTGCTGATATGACCCTGGACTCTGAAGAAGAAGCGACAGACTCTGAATCAGATGATGAAGAATTCTACAAAAGGATTGGAAGAAGCAATGCCTTCATTGCCTATGAATCATCAGATAATTCACTCAAATCAGACTCCAATGATGATGACTCAAGTGATGATGAACCAATCGCATTTTGTCTCATGGCAAAATCATCTAAGGATCAAGTATCAGCAAAATACCAAAAATCCATAAATGGATATTCTCCTGAATATATTGCCTATGCTAAATTGGTCAAAATTGCTAAATCTCAACATGATGAACTTGAAATGCTTGAAAAGAATCTAAGGAAAACCGAAGGATTACTGGTCGAAGAGATGGAGAAGAATCAAAAATTGATGGAAGAGCATGATGCTTTCTCTTCAACTATTGATGATATTTCCACCAAATATGATTCTCTTTCAGTCAACTTTGAGAGTTTATCTGATGAATTCCTTAACAGGAATCAAGAACTCGAGTCTCTGAAAGAATTTCATAACGCACTTGCAAAATAAAAAGCTTCTCTCTTCGCCGAGCAATCTGTTCGACTTCCTGATGATTTTGAGCCCCCTTGCTTAAAATGCCTAGAACGTAGTAATGCTGATTGTCATGTTGAAACTTCTAATGCTATCACGGAGAATATTGCAATTACTACGAATGATTTCACTAACCCCTCTCCCGAGGAATTTTCTGTTGTTACTGAGGAAAATTGCACGCGAAAGGACTTGCTTGAGACAGGAATGCTAAGAAATCTAAAAGGGCATCAAACCCTCTGTGATGTGCTCAAGAAGTCAATACTGCACTCAAATCCTCGAAAGGAAGGATTGGGTTTCGAAAGAAAACTCAACGTTGATGGAACCTACTGGACTCCCGAGCAATATCCTCGAACGACTTGGGTTCGTGCCAAGAGTAAAACTCTCGAACCTGTAACTCTTACTGGTTATCACTCACCTATTTCTGTTGATACTGACGAGTCTGATGACTCAAATTACAAAGTTTTTAAACAACATAATGGTGAAGTTTTAGCTTGATATATTGAAACTAACTGCAGGTTAGGTTCACCCAAGAAGCAAATCTGGGTGAAGAAGTGCACTATTGAAAATTTGTCTGTCACTGCTAACCTGACTGTGCAGGGTAACTCTATTCGAGGAAATGGTTATCATTCGCAGACTACAACAAAATCTTTCTTGAATGATTACCATCCTAACTTTCGACAGAAGGATTACATGCGTACCTCTTCAAATCATTATATTCATGTCTCTGGAAATAACTTCAATGCATATTCATATGATTATTCTCGAAGTGCACATGTGTCTTGCAGATCTCGCCGAAAAAATACTCCTGCTCAGATGAAGCAATGAGATCCTCGTTGCCCACTCAAGTATGGGTTGCGAAAAAGAACTAATCCTCTCATGCAGGAAAATCTCTCAGGGATATCTCACGATCATTAGATACCCTGAGATCAATTATTGTTGGTGCTGTATTCTTTGTGTTTTTCGTTCGTTTATCTCTTTGTTTTTCATTGTATTTGTGTTCTGTCTGTATATCAACTCACTCAGAGCTCCGTGGTTTTGGGTTCTCTCTCGTTTGACTGAGTGATTTGATTCGGACCTTGTTTTCCCCTCTTTTCTTTCTCATCCAGTCTTTGCTGTCTGTCATAAACATGCAACTTGATCTGAAGAAGATTTCAGTCCAACGTCCTTGGTCGCGGATGAAATCAACTTCGAACATTAATCTATTTTGGCGATTGCCCTTCTTCAAACCCTTCGGCCTTCCATTCAGTTTCCGAGAATTTTGCAGGAAACGGTTGACACGTGCCCACGATCTCACGATCGTGATCTCGTCCGTTGAATGTGGAAAGTCCCATGCTTTTCGGCCATAGATTTCGAAGGAAGCAGTTCCACCCACGGGCTATATAAATACCCCTCCAGGCATCTTCTTCCTCTGTTCGCCCTCAGTTCATTCTCAAACCCTCTCTCGCTCTCCTCCCAAGCCCGAGCTCGAAGCAACACCGTTGACGCGCTTCGCCGTGCAACTTCGGTGAAGCCTCGTTGTCGTTGGTCGCGCTAGTGCGGTACATCCTCTCCTCCGCATTGCCGTAGTTGATCTTTTTTGCCAAGTTAGGGCGCATGGATCTGGAGCTAGCCCTGTCTATTTTTCTGTTCTAGGGCTGTTCTTACCGACGCAATTTCTCGTGATTTTATTTCCTAGCGGTAGATCTTTAGGGTTCTCTAAGTTATGACTAGTACGGTTTGTAGTTTTCCCTCATACTAGCTATCATGGATCTAGGGTTCATACACATGGTTTTGAAAGATTAGATAGTTGTTTCTCTGCCTTAGGGCATGTTGCAATTCTGTCAATGATATCTTCCAAAATGTATGGCATGGATTCATTTGCTGCTTCCGAAAATCTTTCCGTTTTCAGTCAAAAATGCTTCTGCGCATGTTTATGACCCTCTCCTGCTTTTCCCTCGCTTTGTTTTGTTTTTCTCTCGGGATTGGTCATGGTTCAAAGTTTGGAAGAGCAGTCTGGGTCAGAAGGAGAATTGCCTTAGCAACCGCCTGTGGCTGAACGAGTCAAGTTGACTGGTGCAGCAAAGCCTTCAAAGCCACCAAAGGTACCGAAGAAGAAATCCGAATCCAAGTCTGAAGAAGAAGAAGATGATATTCCCTCGATGCACAGTCAACCCGAGGATGAACAGATCACCAATTCAAAGACCTTATTTTCTGATGGAAATCCCAAGAAGGGTGGTCGTGGTAGAGAAAGGAACACAGCCGCCGAGATGTCTGATCCCGAGACTTATAAAACTCCACCTAGAGTTGAAACAACAACTGAAAGAAATAAGAGGCTACAAAGGATTCGCCGTCATTGGGCGAAGAAATGGTTCAACTATGAGAATGTCCGAAGGAAATACCAGATCCTATTTGCATTCAC
This sequence comes from Thinopyrum elongatum, assembly GCA_011799875.1. Taxonomy (NCBI): domain Eukaryota; kingdom Viridiplantae; phylum Streptophyta; class Magnoliopsida; order Poales; family Poaceae; genus Thinopyrum; species Thinopyrum elongatum. The sequence continues at coordinate 410,706,305 of CM022299.1, forward strand.
TCCGCCTTGGAATGACTGCATTGCTGAGGGTTGCCTGGGTCCAGATGATGAAAAAGTCAGGCCAACTCCTCCTGAAAATGCTCATGCTGACTCACTGAAAACAACTGTTGATTTTCCTCAAGAAGTGGAAAAGAGTGCCAAGGCCAAGGCAAAGCGTGATGCCAAGGCTGCGAAAAAAAATCAAGTGGAGCAGAGAAACATTGAGTTGACCCAGCAAGATGTTCAAGAGAAGAAGGATCGGGCCTCTGTCCGAAAGGAAAGAAAGGCAAGAAAGTCAATTTCCCCTCGAGCCTCCAGAAAGAAATTAGTTGCCAGAAAATCCAAGAAGGCAGCTTCTGCCTCATCTATTGAATCCTCTGATGGAGATGTTGTCGATGAAATACCGATGTATGATCAGCGTGCTCTGCTTGACAAGCCATATCAAACTCCCTCTCCAGCGAAAGTTTCACCTCCGTTGAGGATGTCACCAAGGTTTGCACATGCTCCGGTCTCAGATAAACCTTCGGGTTCTGTTGCCCCTTCTACAAAGAGAAAACTGCTGCCCAAAGAGAAAGCTGCAGTTTCTGCCAAGAAAGCCAAGACCAATGTTCTTGCTACCACAGAGGAAAAAACATATGACTTCGACCTCATGATTGACGTCATTGAAAGTGCTGCCTACGATGCAAAATCAGCTGATTTGAGCAGTTTGGGTCTTTCTGAAGATGTTACCAAACTGGTAACAAAACTACACTTTGCTGAGCTGGGAGAGATTACCAAGGAACTGAACCAAGCTTTCGAGGACAAGAAAACCCTCAAGCAAATGAGGAAAGATGCCAGAACTGATTCCGAAAGGAAAGGTCTGAACAAAGAAATTCTTGAGCTCACAAAAGCTCTCATTGTTATGAGGAATAACAAGATTGACTGGCACGCAAGGCTGAAGATGGATGTTTTTCAGCTATGTGACCAAAGAAATGATGAGATTAAATGTTAAGCAGATCTTGCTCGACGAAGAGTAAAAGAAGAGAAGCGTCAGAAGGCAAAGGCAACAGCCAGCAAATCGAAGTCAAACCCAGATCGCCGTATTCAGAATATTGCAACTGATGCTCCCATTGACTCAAGTGCTCCTCTGCAACATATACCACTGTCCCCTCCTCACAAGGATGAACCTGTACAACAAGCTGAACCTGCGGTGGTTATCACTCCTTCTGTTGCTCAAGAGACTGATGTTGTTGACATTTTTCTGAACAACCCTGATGAAGATAATGTCCATCTCGAGCAACAATCCCCAGAAGAGAAGACCGATGAAGAGATTGAGGTTGAGAAAGTAGTTTCATCGCCTCTAGAGGAAATGCATGTTGAGCCCTCCGGATCTAACAAGGAGGATGACAAAATTGAGGGGGAGAAAAATGCTTCCCAAGAGAAGACCACCCTGATCACCTCATCTGGTGCCCCTACCCAGATGGAGGTTGATCCTGCTCCTACTTCTACTGCTTCGCAGCTAGAAGAGGAAGACAAGAAAGCTGAAGAGCCCATGGCTCATGAAAAAGTTGTACCACCTGTTGTGCCCCAAGAGACCGAAAGAGAAGCAGTTGTGACCCAAGAGTTTGAAGAGGTTGTTGTGCCTCCGTCTGTTGAAAATACACCGAAAGAAAAGGCCCTAGTGCCTGAATGTCATATAGCCGATGAAGGAGTTCCAGCAAAAAAAAATGAAGGCTAGACTAGTGCTTCAATGCCATCTGCTCCACTGAAGATGAAAAGGCCCCTTGCTCCAGTCAAACCCATTGATGAAAATCTTCAGGAATCTTTTCCCCTGTTCCCTGCTAAGTATGGCTCAAATGGTCCTGCATTCAATGGGCAGCTTCATCTCTTGAAGCTTGCTTTCTTTGGAACAAGCCCTTATGAAGGAGAAAGGACTTCGCTGTCTCCCAGATTTTGGACTGAAGAACAGGCTATGTACTATGCTCGAATTCTATTTGGAAATAATTGGATTTTAAATCACAAGATTTTGAACTTTGCTGAGCTTGAAGAGATACCCTGTTTCCACCATGCCATCGAGCATTTTGAGCATGCATTCCTAAAGGGTTTTCTTCCCTTCAATCATGGATGGAATTGAGAAGTAATCCATCATTTCTATGCCACCTTGTACATCTCAGGAGAACTTGGAGATAGTTCAACATGGATCCTCGAATGGATGACCGGAAGTGAGAAGATCAAATGCTCAGCAGATCAATTTTAGGCTCGGCTTAATCTTCCTCGGTGTGAATTTGAAAAAGATCGATAACACAGGCTGCACTACTGGGATGTCTCCAAAGCACCACTTCACATGCTACCCCATGCTTGTTGGAGATGAGTGCATTGATATAGATCCTAAGAAGTTGGCCTATGAAAACAACGTGATGTTTTATGTGCTTTGCAATTCTCTCACGCCAACGAACATACCAGATTCTATCAATGGCATAGTGGGAAATGCTCTTCTGGCCATCTCTCAAGGAATTCGGTTTGATGTTCCAGATCTATTCATTCACAATTTGGCTTGTGCTGCTGACAGCCCTCAATCACTAAAGCCATATGCCCCTTGGATCATGTATGCAATTGAGCAGCTCATCGATGAAAAATTCTTCTGCCCTTATGTTCCAAAAGTTTTCATGCCACCAGTACATGACACTCTCCATATAGTGAAGGTTATTGGCAAAGGAAAGGCGCCCGTTGATGTTGCTGGTGCTGCTTCTGCATCTGAGACTGCTCCGAAGGCTAAGAAAGCAAAGGTTGAAATCCCTCGTAATGAAAATCCATCTCTATATGAAATTTGCATTTGCACACAGCAAGCTTTGGAAATCCACATCAATCTCGATCGAAAGGAAAAGCTGGAGTTGATGACTGAGTTGAATTTGCTACATAATTATGCTCGCCAAACCCTTGTGCATGAGAAGGAGGCAAAGAAGCGCTCCTGGACTCTTCTCAGGCAGCATTATTCTCGCAAGCAGCTGGCTGCCAAAGGCATCATGAAGGATTATGAGTAGCTGGATTTACTTGCTGTTCCTCGCATCCGAAGACAAACTCATGTGCTCCCTCAGTGTTCAGCTTCAACTGACCTGTTGTTTCTCAGACCAGATGATGAAATTGAAGAAAGAACTGGAACACTCATCTACAAGCCAGATGTTCATCGCCGCATTTATTCTAAAGTCCATGCTGCTACTCCTGCTTCTGCCTCGACCATTCCTCGCTCTGCGGATTCTGATTCGTCGAGCGGTTTCAATTCTGATTCTGAGGACTCTCCGGACGAGTAGTTCCTCGTATGTTTTCTCTTTCCTTTTTGACACTTGTTGACAAAAGGGGGAGAAGTACATTGAGTGACAGATGAATGGGGTATTTGCAGGGTGTTTTCATTCGCCATTTGCTTTTCGCACTCGAACATTTTGGCTTTCCTTGAACAATTTGCTTGATAAACTTATCGCATTGCCTGTGGTGTTGAAAAACTCGGTCGCCATGTACTGTTAATAACCCCCCTCCTTGCAATGTTATTTGCTTCCAACTACTTGTTTGCAGGTGCTATCAAAATTTACTCCCATGCAATGATTATCCTTGATTATTATCTATCATGCAGGGAAAGTAATAGTTCTTCAAGGAGGACAGGAAATCTTCGAATGAAAGTACAAATGGGGAGAAGTACATTGAGTAATAGATGAACTATATCTGCTATGTTTGGATATGCTATGATCATCTTTTGATTATCTAACACTGCAGGAAAAGAAAGTTAGTGACTTGAAAGCTATCCCTATGACTGACAAACTGTTTTTCCTCGCACATAATTTTTGTATCATCTCTTACAGGAAAATCACATCTAAAGATTATCCACTCCGAGATATTTACTCTTTATTTCGTTCTTTCATACTCGAATGTCTATTGTGCAGGAAATTACATCTCGTGTGGTTTCAATTTGTGCTATGAGAAAGCCTTCATATTATATCCTTTGTCACAAATCATTTCAAAGTACTCACTATATCTATCTAGTTCATTTGAAATATTGTGTGACAGGAACTATCTCAGACACTGATGAGTGCATTGAAAGAATCGTCGAATGAGATCATAAGTCAATGTCACTCATATGAAGAGTTACCTCGCTACCTCCCAGTTTATTTTATGCTCTGATGCATACCTTCAGGGGCAGCGTGTTTTATCTTTGTAAATATCTCTCATCTTTCATTATCCTTTGCATTACATTCCATTCATTATCCATCCTTCGATGTGTTCTATTTTTTCAACAATCGTCCAAAAAGGGGGAGATTGTTGGTACAATATCTGCCTTCCTGTGTTTTGGAGATTGTTGACAGAAACAGGTATGGACTGATTTGTTTGCTAGTGCATACAGAGAGAAATAGTCCATACAAAACCGAAGAGAATGTTGTCTCCGGTGCAAAGTTCGAGGAACTTCACCGAAGCATATCTGCGTTGCAGAGAAGAACGAGCTATATCTGTTGAAGTCTTGTAGACGAGAATATGGATGTGAAGGAATTAACCCCTCGAAAAGTTTACTGCTGTAGTAAAGCATTTGGTTCGGTGTTGTTCGAAGAAATTGACTGCAGCGAGCGGAAGTCGAAGACAAATTGAAGATGTAGTATTCTTTTTGTTGTTCTTCTTTCATTCATTTGAGTCATAGGACCTTCGTACTATAAAGAGGGGTATAGGTTCTCGAAGCTTAGATCCGCTGTGATGCTTAGCCCAAAACCTATGAAAGTTGCGAGAGAAATCTCTTTGTGTTCTGAGCAAATACTTGCCAGCAAGAGACTGTGATCTTCTTCGCTGCGAGAGATTTGTCTCAGACCAAGGAGTTATCATTACTTGCTCCGCAAGTAATTTTACCATTGTGCTCAAAATCCGACCGTTGGACTTGTGTCGTTCGGCCATTGGCTGCCCTCGATGTCCAATTTGGTCATTTCCCTTCAGGGAAGGCTGCGGCTATAAATAGCCACCCCACGCCGGCTTCGTCCGGTGGCTGCTCCTCTTAAGATTTTAGACAAGATTAATTTGAGCACCCTCTCTCTGAGTGGTTTGAGTTTAAGATCCACCAAGAGAAAATCAAGAGCCAAAACTTAGACAGTGGTTTAGCATCACAGTAGTTCTGAGATAGAGTTCTTGTACCTATTACTCTTGAGAGCTGTGCACTCTCTAGACGAATAGGTTTCCGCTCGAGTGTTGAAGGGTTGTTGTCTTCACCGAGCTAGATCTTCAGCAACCAAGAGTGATTGTGGTTCGCGAAGGTCGACCGAAGGTTTGGAGATCGCCGACAAGGATCTACCACGAGTGAAATCAACTGAAGTCTAATCAGCTTCGAGTTGAAGGAGAATAGGGTGAAGAGAGTGTATCTTCCATTTTAAGTCACAGCCCCTCCAACCAGACGTAGCCCTTTGGCAGAAGGGTGAACTAGTCTACCAAATCTCTCTGTCTCCATCGAGCACCACTGGTTCCATTTTCTTCACTGCATTACTTTCGGCAGTCATTATATGTGCTCTGTAACGATGGTTATCTGATCAATTATTTTTCTATTACATATCATTCGTCTCCCATCTTGCTGTGACAATTATCATTCGCTGCTCATTGTGTTGTATCCTCTTCTTCTGTCATGTTATATTAGTGATTGTTATTCTATGTGATATGATCTTTTACATCAGTATTGTTCTTCTTCATAGTTAACCATCGCAGTTCATCTCTAGCTCTTTGTCATGATATTAGTTCTGTTGGCATATTGCATAACCATCGTCATCATCAAGCCCATTGTACCCTTTGCTCGAACCATTATTGCATCCTATCTTGAAGGTTTTGTTCCTCAATAGTGAGCTTGATTGAATTCGTATCTCTCGAATATTGTTTCCGCTGCTGTATTTGGGATCAATTCAAAACATTCACGAGAATTTTTTAATCTCCCATTCACCCCCCTCTGGTCGATATACTCTCGGTCCTAACAGATTTGATTCTGTAAAAAAACAGAATCTTTTGCACCTAGTAGCAAAATTTCTAAAATTCGTTGGAACGTACTTTTGATCTGAATTATTTAAAAATGATTGATGTACAAATTTTCCACATCTTCCTAATTTTCCAGAATTTTGGGAGTTACGGAAGTATGACTAATATTCAGATTGGTACAAATTGTTCTGTTTTTGGCAGATTCTGTTTTTGATGCATTGTTTTGCATGTTTGATGAAACTATGGATTGTATCGGGGGGTATAAGCCATGAAGTTAGAATACAGTAGGTATAATGCAAAAATAAAATATGAATGGGTTTGCAACAGTACTTAAAGTAGTGATTTGTTTTATTATACTAATGGATCTCACGAAGGTTTTGTTGAGTTTTCTATGTTGAAGTTTTCATGTTTTGAGTGAGATCATGATGGATGAAGGAATAAGGAGTGCAAGAGCCTAAGCTAGGGGATGCCCATGGCACCCCAAGGTAATATTCAAGGACACCCAAGCAACTAAGCTTGGGGATGCCCCGGAAGGCATCCTCTCTTTCTTCTAATGACCATCAGTAATTTTACTTGGAGCTATATTTTTATTCATCACATGAGATATGAGTTTTGCTTGGAGCGTCGTGTATTATATGAGTCTTTGCTTTATTTGTTTTTAGTTTGTCACAATCATCTTTGCTGGACACACCTTTTTGAGAGGAACACACATTATTCGTGATTTGTTAGAATACTCTATGTGCTTCACTTAAATCTTTTGAGCTAGGCAGTTGTTCTAGTACTTGACTTATATCTTTTAGAGCACGGTGGTGGTTATATTTTAAAGAAATAGTTGCACTCTCATGCTTCATTTATATATTTTTGAGAGTTGATAATAGTAATGACAATTAGTGTGGGTTATGAATTCGGTCCTAATATGATAGGTATTCAAGAGGGATATAATAAAAACTTTCATGTAAATCACTGAATTTGATAAGTTTGATTACTTGCAATAGTTTTGCGATATAAGGGTGGTAATATGCGGGTTATGCTAGTGATTTACATGAAAGTTTTTATTATTGATTGTCTTCCTTATGAGTGGCGGGTGGTAATAATTGTGGTTTAGTAAGAATGTTGGTGTTAAGGTTTGTGATTCCCGAAGCATGCACATATGGTCTCTCGTTATGCTATGAAGTTGGAGCATGATTTATTATTGATTGTCTTCCTTATGAGTGGCGGGCGGGAACGAGCGATGGTCTTTTCCAACCAATCTACCCCCCTAGGGGCATGCGTAGTAGTACTTTTCTTCGAGGGCTAATAAACTTTTGCAATAAGTATGTGAGTTCTTTATGACTAATGTGAGTCCATGAATTATACGCAGTCTTACCTTTCTACAATTTGCTAGCCTCTTCGGTACCGTGCATTGCCCTTTCTCATCTTGAGTTGTGGTGCAAACTTCGCCGGTGCATCCAAACCCTGTGATATGATAAGCTCTATCGCACATAAGCCTCCCCATATCTTCCTCAAAACAGCCACCATACCTACCTATTATGGCATTTCCATAGCCATTCCAAGATATATTGCCATGCAACTTCCACCGTTCCGTTTTATTATGATACATATCATCATTGTCATATTGCTTTGCATGATCATATAGATGACATAGTATTTGTGGCTCAGCCGCCGTTCATATTTTTTATACATGTTATGCTAGATCATTGTACATCCTGATACACTGCCGGAGGCATTCATATAGAGTCATATTTTTGTTCTAGTATTGAGTTGTAATTGTCTTTCGAGTTGTAAGTAAATAGAAGTGTGATGATCACCATATTCATTATTAGAGCATTGTCCCAAGTGAGGAAAGGATGATGGAGACTATGATTCCCCAAAAAGTCGGGATGAGACTCCGGACGAAAAAAGAGAGGGCAAAAAGAGCCCAACAAAAAAGAGAGAAAAAAGAAAAGAAAAAAATAAGAGAAAAAGAGAGAAGGGGCAATGTTACTCAAAATTGCATAGGAGCACTCGGTGACGCAGCCCACTGCAATCATGCCCATTCAGTTGTCTTGGGATCAACACCCACTATATTAGCCTCTCTGTATTATGTTTATTTATTGCTCCGTATCTCCGTTTGCTTCCTATGTATATTGGCCACTGTTAGAACCGACTTGCCACCTGATTCATTGCTCCATTTATGAGAGATGAGCTGTTTCTCTAGCACTATTGTTTTACCGCAGAGTACATTGCCAATACATGTACGGAGTCAGTGTAATATTTCAATTTTTACTTGTTCAGCGGTGAGGTAATATATTTAAACCCGTAGACAATTACTTCGGCTCTTCGATTCATGTACGGGCAGTGACTTTCTTGCCAAAGGTATTCAGATGAACAACTGACAGGAGCTGCATCCCTATGCATGGGTCCCATGATCTAGACTTGTGTTCAAACCCTTGTCGTCCAAAACGCAGGAATCAATGTCGTCCAAAACGCATAGCCATTATATAACAACAAACCCAAATACTCATTTCTAGGAAATTATGTAAATAAATCCAAGAGATTTTTCAACACATTTCATGTTGTTTTTAGCTCAAGTGAAAAACTGAGAATGTCATGGTAATAGTTCTATAAACTTATTCATAATAATCTCAGGATTTTTTTGAAAATCTCAGGAATTATTCTCTTCTGAAAAATCTGATAATTTAATAATAAAAATTCCAAGAAAGGTATAATTAATCGCACAATCAAATTAATGTACGATGTCACACACACAAACGAAATTGCTATATTTCTTTACAGTGATTCATCCTGGTTATTGTTATTAAATGGATGTGTACCAAAGTCTTTGTCATTTAATGCTTCGTTCAAATCTGTGATATGTTTTGTCAGGCACACTATCTCGAATTGAATGAGTATGGAAAGCTTTTTACTATTGGCATATACACAAGCATGCAGTATTGCGATCTCGCTATCAATTAAATGAAAACCTGCACTGATCCCAAAACGAACCATGAGTGACTTTGATTCTAGAGGAGTGTGTCACCGTGTGCTCCTCGTTCGCGTCCCAATGTTACTATCCTTTCCACATTTGTGCTTCAAAGTAGCACCATGTTTTTATATAGAAAGTCTCCTATGCTTTGTTTTCATATAACTAGTGGGAATTTTTCATTATAGAACTTGGCTTGTATATTCCAATGATGGGCTTCCTCTAATGCCCAATGTCTTCATGAGCAAGCAAGTTGGATGTACACCCACTTAGTTTTATTTTTGAGCTTTCATACACTTATAGCTCTTAGTGCATTCGTTGCATGGCAATACCTACTCCTTGCATTGACATCAATTGATGGGCATCTCCATAGCCCGTTGATTAGCCTCGCCAATGTGAGACTTTCTTCTTTTTTGTCTTCTCCACACAACCTCCAACAGCATACTCTATTCCATTCATAGTGCTATATCCATGGCTTGCCCTCATGTATTGCGTGAGAGTTGAAAAAGCTGAAGCGCGTTCAAAAGTATGAACCAATTGCTCGGCTTGTCATCGGGGTTGTGCATGATAAATACTTTGTGTTAAGAAGATGGAACATGACAAGACTATATGATTTTGTAGGGATAAATTTCTTTAGCGTTGATATTTTGAAAGACATGATTGTTTGTTGGTATGCCTTATTATTATTATTTTTATGTCAAACTATAGACTATTGCTTTGAATCATTCGGATCTTTATATTCATGCCACAAAGAGAAATTACATGATGAACATGATAGGTAGCATTGCACATCAAATTTTTTGTTTTTATCATTTACCTACTCGAGGACGAGCAGGAATTAAGCTTGGGGATGCTTGATATGTCTCCAATGTATCTATAATTATTGATTGTTCCATGCTATTATAGTATCAATCTTGGATGTTTTATATGCAATTATATATCATTTTTTGGGACTAACCTATTAACCTAGTGCCTAGTGCCAGTTGCTTTTTTGTGTGCCTATTTTTGGATTTTCAGGAAATCAATATCAAGCAGAGTCCAAACGGAGAAAAACTTTGGATTAATTTTTTCTGGACCAGAAGGGATCCTAGAAGGTTCGAGAGAAGACCTGAAGAGCCATGAGGGAGCGAAAAGCTCGGGAGGCACGCCCCTAGGCTTGTGGGCCCCTCGTGGCACCTCTTGACCTAATTCCACCTCTATAAATTCTGAAATATTCCCCTGACATCAGAGAGCCACCCAAAATACTTTTTCCGCCACCGCAAGTTTCTGTTCTCGCGAGAACCCATCTGGAGGCCTTCTCCGGTACTCTACCAGAGGGGGAATCAATCATGGAGGGACTCTACATCAACCTTGCTGCCCTTTCGATGATGCATGAGTAGTTTACCTCAGACCTACGAGTCCATAGCTAGTAGCTAGATGGCTTCCTCTCTCTCTTTGATCTTCAATACAATGTTCTCCTCGATGATCTTGGAGATATATTCGATGTAATAACTTTTTGCGGTGTGTTTGTCGGGATCCGATGAATTGTGAGTTTATGATCAGATTTATCCATGAATATTATTTGAGTTTTATCTGAACTCTTTTATGCATGATTATTATAGCTTCATATTTCTCTCCGATCTATTGATTTGGTTTGGCCAACTAGATTAATTTTTCTTGCAATGAGAGAGGTCTTTGTAATGGGTTCGATCTTGTGGTGCTCAATCCCAGTGACAGAAGGGGACATGGCATGTATTGTATCGTAGCTATTAAGGGTAAAAAGATGGGGTTTATTCATACATGAGTTTTCTTTGTCTACATCATGTCATCTTGCTTAAGGCGTTACTTCGTTCTCTATAAACTTGATACTCTAGATGCATGCTGGATAGCGGTCGATGTGGGGAGTAATAGTAGTAGATGCAGAATTGTTTCGGTCTACTTGTCTCGGACGTGATGCCTATGTACATGATCATTGCCTTGGATATCATCATGATTATTTGCTTTTCTATCAATTGCCCAACAGTAATTTGTTTACCCACCGTATGCTATTTTATTGAGAGAAGCCTCTGGTGAAAACTATGGCCCTCGGGTCTATTTTCTATCATATTGAAACCAAAAATACCTTGCTACAATTTTTCTTTATTTATTTTATTTTGTATTTTTGTTCGATCTATCTATCTATCTATCTATCACCATACAATTTAATCTTGCAAGTAACAACCAAAGGATTGACAACCCCTTGTTCGCGCTGGGTGCAATGATTTGTTATCTTGTGTGCAGGTACTGCTAACGAGGTGTTGTGTGGTTCTCCTACTGGATTGATAACCTTGGTTCTTAACTGAGGGAAATACTTATCTCTACTATACTACATCATCCTCTCCTCTTCGAGGAAATCCCAACGCAGCTCACAAGTAGCACTTGTATGTCTGTATGATTGCATGTTCTTCATCCTTAAGTATCCTATATGCATGCACTCTGATTCTGTGAGTTCCCTTGTGTTTCTATTTCTTCACTCCGATCTTCGTCAAATCCCTCAGAGTTTGACGAATTTCTAAAAATCTCCCATTCACCCCCCCTCTGGGAGTTAACCTGCGCTTTCAATTAGTATCAGAGCAAGGTACTCCCTTGTTCTGTGTGATTTTGGTTTAACCACCTGGAGTTTTAGTTATGTCAACCGCAGGTATGATCAAGGTATCCGATGCGTGACCCATCTTTGATGGCATAGACTATCCCTACTGGAAGAAGAAGATGCGCATGCACATTGAAGCAATTGACAACGATATCTGGTTCATCGTTGAGAACGGCTTCCCCACTGTTGCTCCTAGTATCAACGCTGCTAATGTGAAGAGATTCAAGCAACTCAACTCGCAAGCGAAGAACATCATATGTGGACATCTCAACAAAGGACAGTATGGCCGTGTGAGTGCACTGGAAACTTCAAAGCTTATCTGGGATAGGCTTTTCAAGGTCAATGAGGGTGTCTCTACTCAATGTGACTCTCGTGTTGACGTTCTCCATAATCTCTTCAACCGCTTCAAAAGGCTCGACAACGAAAATGTTCAGCAAACCTTCGATCGCCTCACCGATATCTCCAATGAGCTTCAAGCTCTCGGTGCTCCTGACATCACTGATCACGAGGTAGTGAAGAAATTGTTGAGGTCCCTTCACAATTCTTTTGACACCTTGGCCCTGATGATTCAAGAGCGTCCTGATTACAAGTCACTTGACCCAGCTGATATTCTTGAGAGGCTCAATACTCATGAATTTCAGCAAGCTGAGAAGAGAGATATGTATGGTCGTAGCTATGGAAGATCTCGCGCTCTGAAGGCTAAAGCAAAGGCCAAGGCAATTTCTTCATCTGAGGAGGAAGAATCTGACTGCAAACTGATGGTGCTGAGGAAATTGCCAAAGAACTGGCCATGCTTGTGAGGAAGTTCCAGAAGTTTTCCAAAAGAAATCGCTTTGGTAAGTCTTCAAAGTATGACTTGAAGAACACTGGAGAAGCTTCTACTCAAGACTATGAAAAGAGGACTTGCCACAAATGCAAGAAGCCAAGTCACTACATTGCTGACTGCCCTCTCTGGAAAAAAGGGTCAAGGAAGAAGAAATCTAGCAGAGGTGACGACTCTAACGACAAGAAGAAGAAATCCTCAAAATCTTCATCAAAGTCTTCATCATGAAAGAAGACCAGTTCAGGCAAGGCTCGTGCATTCATTGGGAAGGAAATGGATTCTAAGGAAGAATAGGATTAAGAGGAAGCTGAGGAATCTGAGGAGGATTCCGACACTGGTGTGGTAAGTCTAGCTCTCGCTACTGAGTTTGTTAGCAAGTCCACCTTCAACACCGAAGACAATGGTAACTCCGTCAACAATGAAGACTGTGCTGATGACCACACTCCCACCTATTGCTTCATGGCAAGAGGTGCGAAGGTAACCTCCCGAGAAGCTTATTTCAGTACCTCAAGTGATGATGATTCTGAATGTGAAGCAAAACCTAGCTATAAGAAACTGTTTAAAATAGCAACTGAACAACAAAATGCTATGGAAAAGAATTAAAAATTGTGAGACAAAAGTGATGATCTATTAGATGAGGAAATGGATCGCAGTCAGGCTTTGTGTGAAGACCTGAGACATCTTAAGTCACAGTATTAAGAACTTGAAAGTCGTCATGTGGCCCTCTCAGCCGACCACGAGAAGTTATCCTATGAATCAAACATATAAAGCTCGCTATGCTACCCGCATAGCTGAGGCGCTTGCGAGCGCTAGCGATCCTGGGGCGTCCGATGGTTTTATTGTGGTACGGTTTTACCTGCTGGCATTACCTCAATCGTTAATTCCTGTTGTACATTCACTGCTTCGTTGATGGTCAATGGCAGATGGGCCTCGTTATGTGTAGGGTCCAGCAAATGAAGTGGGTTTACCTGCAGTTCTAGGTCTGCAAAATATGCGATGTGGGAGGTGCAGTGAAAACCCTAAGACCCAATCCCCTCCGTCCTCGAGCCCCGCACCCCTCTCCACTTCCCATTCGCCACTCCAATCGTCCCAATGCCCTCCTCCTCCCCTTCGCTTCTCTCCTCCTCCTCCCCACCTCCTAGATCGGGCGCAAGTCACCACACCATAGGAGAGCATGGGCTGCACGATCTTCATGGTGGGCGTGGAGGAGCAGGGAGAGAGGAGGATGGTGATGGGGGAAGGAGCAGCAAGGTTGGATTTCCAAGCGACGTTGGCGTGCTGCTGGAGTGGAGGGGTGGTCATCCGCTGCACACCAGTCGTCGTCCCCGTCCCCTTCCCTAATCTGGCCTGCCCATGTATGGCCTCATCATTAGCCTCCCCCAATCTGTTTTTGATTTCTCCATCTATTCGATTCGTGCAGATGCGAGAAAGAAGGGAAGATGATGAATCTCTCTCTTTCTCTCTCCCTCCCTCCCTCCTCTCTCTCTCTCTCTCACACACACACACACAATCACAGTTGTTCCTTTATTATCCTTGTATGCAAACTACTTTTTGTTTCTTATACACAACGACGTATGTTCTATGTTGGGTACATATTTTTGCACTGCTTTTGAAATTATTATGGTGCATCTGTGATATAGCTAGCTTGTATTAATTTCCAGGGTATATTCCAGTCATAATGGAGATGCTTGTGATAAGTTTGGTACCTTCCTCTGCTACATAGTTTGGTGTTATGGGTCGTTCCTAGATCTCTAAATTTTGCAAGAGGCCATGTTATTTTGGTATGCAAGAGCAGGCCAACAGGTATTATTCCTTTTTTTGTTATATGCATTTTTATCCTTTCTACTGTGATTAAGTAGCACCATTTCTTGATGTTATGTCGCTGGGATTGGTGCTTCCACTATAGTGTTTCTCATCTGAAAATGATTTTGAATAAGGTCACTTTTGTATCAAGGTAAACCACCTGGTTTCCTGTTTTATTTGTTCCCCGAGAAGTGCGAAGATCTTACTGATAATTATCAATTTATAATTATGTGCTCGACTGTTCACCATATCTCTTTGGTGAAAACACACCTAAAATGACATTTCACTTATAAGTAACTATCTAATTTGCAAGTTCCATTTTATTTCAGATGTAACACATTCTTTGTTTGTATTATGATCGATTTTAAATATGCTTAGTTGATATCATTTTTTTCTCTTGACTCTAAAACAGGTATGTACAAGCTATTTAAGAGGGCCAAAAAGGCGGAATAGCCTCGCTTATACAGTTTCTGACTACTAACAGTGCCATCAGCAATGAGCTTCACTCTAAAGTCTGTTCATGAGAGGCTTGGGCTTCCTTCAATGCTAGGGCTGAAATTGGAGAATAAACAAGGGGTTGACATGCCTGTGAAGTTCTATTAGGTATGCTTCTCTCTCTCCCCAAATCTTTTGGTTCCTGAAGCATAAACCCTGTTACTTTGTCCATATGTAGATTTTTTTTCCTTTTTGTTGGTGCACTATTCTCTAGTTTTTTGTGTGTTCTTTCTTGCGACCAGCTTGACCATTTACTCTAGAAGGAGTTACTCAACTAAAAAAGAGTGAACAAGTTGAGATTCTTTTGTCTTGTCTATATCGTTCCTACAATATGTTGTTCGGGTTGATTTTCTTGTTTTTTCTGTAGTTTGTGGAGAGAGTTAAGTAGTAGGGTAGCCTTTCTATGGTGGCGATTGCATGATGTGCAGCCGAGTGGAGTAGTTAATTTGATGGTTCATGTAACAAGAAAAATCATTCCTCTGTTTGTAGGTTTCAGGTTCCTTTTGTTGTGAGGTGCTCCATGCCCCTTTGCTTGGTTGCTCTGTGGTGAGGCAATAGAGATAATTAGCAGTCTTGTATACTAACCAAGAGAACACCCACTTCATGATTTTGGGTATTGGGTTCTCTTTGCTAAACCAGTTGCAGCTAGATGAGAGAAGTAGTAAGTAATATCAGGTGCATAATTTCTATTAGTCTGTGTATTCTAATGACTACTGATATCCCCTTTCCTGTAGTGTGGCACTGAATCAATAGTCATTTTTGCACAATCATGTGTCATGTTCCTTTATGAATCATATAATATCAATAGACAACGTATGGAACTGTTCAGATTTGTATGGCAGCCCTAACTTCGCTGGGTAATAACTTTATTTGATCTTTATCCAACTGGTTTTTATCATATCAAATTACTGCAGAGCGTACTAATTTTTTTTATCACCTAGCAATGGTGCCTTTCAGTTCAACTAGCAGTTTAAACCTCCGAAGGTTGAAGGTGAACAATGCGATATTTTTGGCCTATTTGGCTTTTTTGTACTCATGAATCTTGAATGGCGCTACAAAGATGGAGTATTTCGAATATTTTTGAACTTCGGAAAGAATCAGATTTCAATTCAGTACAATCAGTACAATGTTTGAGTGAGAAATATTCAACCAATTTCAAACTATTTGTGCATTTCTTATATTCTTACCGCATGTTTGATACATCTATTATAGTGATAGGAATGATAAATCCATTCAGTACTGTTGGGCTTTCTTAAATGCCGTTGGGTTTTTTAAATGCTCTTTGGGATTTGGGGGTGGTAGTGAAAAAACACAATATATTTTAATTTTGTGTTCCTCTAAACACAGGAAAAATAGGAGAGATGGTACACACATGATGGCCAAAGCTGTGGCGCTTCGCAAGGTAACTCATATGTCCCTAGCCTATCTTTAACTATCATGATGTTCCTATTTGTATACTAATGTGGTATTGCTTATTGCAGATCCTGCATGCTCTTTAGGCACCCAAATCAAATGAGCCTGTGTATCATGTTTTTTCCAACAAGGCCTCCTAGATCCAATAGTTGCGCAAATAAGCGAATTATACAAGTATGAAGCTTTACAGATCTGTTCAGGCAAGTACCTTTTCTTTTATGCAATTTTCTTTTACTTTTGCTTTCTCCTTTTGTCATTTGAAACTGGTAGTGAATATATAGCGTAATTCAGACATGACAATTCTTCTGGTTTCTATATCTATCTCAGCCCTTGCTTGAAAACCTGAAAATTGACTTGCATCCTTATCATAATACACTTTCTCCTCCTTATTCCATAGAACAAAGCAATTGAAATTGGATATAGAACAAGTCAAACAATTGCAGTTCCTATATAGCCTAGGGTAATTAGAATCTTACCATTCCTAAAGGAAATGACTGGTCGTTTATTCATCTAAACACACATTTAAGATCACATGGAAGATATTTGGTATTCATAATCTGCATGTCTACACATTCACTTAAAATATTCAAAGTGCAAAGTACCTAGGGGTTGGTATCTTCTTGTAGCTTCATGTGCTCATATCAATTGGCTTTTGTCAATTTTTAGGTACCTAATATTGCTAAATACATAATGAAAAGGTCTATCTTCCCATCCTCCTAGATCCAACAGTTGCGCAAATAAGCAAAGGATATTTGTTTTCAAAGCCTTTGTTACGAATGAAATGCAGTAATGTAAGTAAGGATGTATGCCTTACTTCTATTTCGATTCCATCTCTACTTGGACAATCCTGATATCCTTCTCATCATTTATATTTGTTTCCTTGGAGATTCATAAAGAAGGTATGTACAAAATATCCTAATTTTAAACAGACCTACATTTGAGTTTTAAACAGACCTACATTTGTTCATAAAGTAGACTCTTTGACTGTTGTTTATTTGAGAGAAAATAGCGAGCACAAGAAAAAATATGCTGATGAATCCTTATCTAGCTTTTGATATTTTAGTCCTCTAGCTTTGTTCACACATAGTGACTAACCGCCTTGGAAAATTAGATGGTCCTTGTGCCTGATAGTTTTAGCTTTCAGCTATGCTAGCAAATGTTCAGTTGGTGCATGCAGTACTTTGCCAGATTATCGCAGATAAATTGCAAGAACTGCAAATGTGTAGCTCCAGAATTAGGGCACAAAAAATAATTGATTCTTTTTGCCAAAAAATAGCTATGTTTTTATAGACCTTCATTATTATATGTTTTTGCATTTGCTGTATTCTTGCTTTGTTTCATTGTATGCTGTCTTTAGGATACCCAGTGTAATTCAGTTCATATGTACATGCACCATGTATAGTTTATTTGTCCTATATGGCAGTGGCGGAGCGTGACAAGCAACGGAGGGGGGGGGGGTAATTTCAAATACAAAGCAAAATGTGCGCAAAAATAGATGCGGCTAAAAATGTCATAACATAGACTGGAACAAAATGTACATTATATATAATTACTACTATTATCCAGTGCTCACTATTTATGTTCACACAGATACATGGTAACACCAACATACCTGCTATTGTGGATAATTACTACTATTATCCAGAGCTCCATAGCCACAACTGTAGAATACACCAAACTGGCCAAAAATGCTCCATAGCCACAACTATGGAACACATCGGGTTGACCAAAAGACGCCTGCAACCAATAACTACATATATGCTCTCCTGGACCACTGTTTTCTGTTTCACCAGTGTTACCTGAGCCAAAAATTCAAAAAAACATTGTCACCTCTTTTCTAAATCAGAAGATGGCTGACTGTTTGATACTACAAAAAAAGGCACATCCCAAATGGCATGAATGAATGATGGATCTGAAACTGTACTTCACTACTGATGTACGTAGTACAAAAATCATGGATGCTTAGGCTATCAAAATTTGGCACAATACATGGCTGACGTGGATAGTAACTTAAAAAATTACATGACAATCAAAACTTTAGGCAAGTCTATGAAGAACATCACTGAATCATTTTTCTTTAATTAATTTCGAGACATACCTTGCTCTTGTAGAAGAATTGCTCCTTTGGCGCTTCAACAACAGTTCACCAATTAGTTTATCAGCCGGCGGCAGCAACCGTGGTCCGCAGCACGGTAGAAGGTAGCACGAACAGAGAAGGCAGTGAGAGAAGGAGAAGCGGCAGCAGCCAGCGGCCAACACCAGCAGACTCCCGACACCCGGCGAGGCCAGCAGTTGGCAACAGTGAGAAGCGAGTGAAAGATCTGGTTGATTTGGGGAAAGGAGGAGAACGGATAAGGTTTGGTTGGGGGAAAGGATGAGAGAGCGAGCATGCGTGGGAGTTAGTTGGTGTATTGGGCTGGGCCAAACGCCAGTGCTATCTGGTGCATGTTCTGTCAGATGTATGCAAGTTAGTGTGGCTGTACATCTATTATTCACTTAAATTTGAGGGAGATTGGGATAGCCTCTTTTTTATATATAAAATGGATTCAACAACCAACTTTAACCAAGAACAAACCATCGACAAGGAAGTGTAACCTGGGATAGGTATGGAGAAATCCTTGAGAAAAGAGATAATGACTGTGAAATGCTAGTTTCCAGTGATTTATTGTGGTCCTTCAATTTTCAGTAGAGAACTCAAAAGGATTATGGAGAGAGGAAGTTGATTTTGTTATCCACATCTTGATAAATGCACATTTTTTCTTTCATTTGTTTGTCTTTCTTGAAAGCTAATTTCGTTGCACAATGTCTTTTTTTTCGAACCATTTCATTTTTGTTGGGGGAAAGATGATGCTCTTTCTTAGAAAATTACTTATTAGATGGAACAGTAGTCACCTTACAAAGTTCTTCCACCAAATGTTTTTGTGTGTGCAACTATGATTGATTTTCCTATTCATTTATTGTATAGTTTTATTCTGCAGAAGCTGCATGGAAGACAAGAAAAGAAAAGAAAAAGCTAATTATGAGGACATCGAAAGAATGCATATCTTAGTTAACAGAAGTTGGGTGATCAAAGAAATCTAGATGATGCATCTCCGCCTATGTAGCTTTGCTTAGCATAAATGATCTCATGACTTTCTTTTAGCCTATGAACCTACCGTCAATGTAATATATAGTGCTACGTATGAATGATTTCCTTATGTTTAAAGAATATCAGTCTTCAAATATTCTGAGTTGCATGGTTTGAAAACTTGGTTTGCTCTCGCCCTTTGCGCAATTGGCGCAACGGGTCATCTAGTTTATTCAAAGGAAGTAAGATCTCGAGAAGCTGAGAGCGTCTCATGATGATCTTCAGAAAGAAAACAATTCATTACCCGCCCAACAGATCAGCACCTCTCAGGAAGAATTTGTTGCTCCATGCTTAAACTGCCTTGAACGTGATAATGCAAATTCTTCATCTGAATGTTCAAATGCTTCAACTATGCTATATCTTCAAATGTTTCTGTGGTTTCAATCCCCTCATCTAAGGAGACCACAAGTGTTACTGACGAAAATGCAGGTCTGAAGCAATTGTATGTCACAGGCATGTACAAAAGCCTCAAAGGGCATCAAACTCTTTGTGATGTGCTCAAGAAGCAGATTCTGAACAGGAAACCTAGAATAGAAGGTATTGCTTTTGAGAGAAAGCTGAATGCTAATGGGTCTTATTGGAAACCTGAGCAGTATCCCAAAACCACATGGGTTGCTGCAAAAGGACCTCCAGTTGATCCAGCCACTCTATCTGGCTACAATTGTGATATTCCTCATTCTTCTGATGAGTCTTTTGAATACAACTATAAGCTATTCAAAAACCAGAATGGTGAAGTATTTACTAGATTTGTTGGTACTAACTGCAGGAATGGTCCCCCTGTGAAGAAAATCTGGGTGCCCAAAAGTCTTCTTCAAAATCTTCAGGTGAATGTCATCATGACATCACCAAAGAAGAAAAACCCCAGGGAAAATTCTTCACATGGACCAAAGTCGTCAAATGGACGCAGACCAACACATGGGCACTCTAATGCCTCTATTTCACAGGGAAATAAACAACATTCTGATGAATATGTGCATTATTCGTCAAATCACTATGTGCACAAAACTTCAAAGAATTTCTCTGCTTATTCTTTCGAATACTATAACCCTCCTGTGAAGAGAAATGCATATTCTTAAATGCCTAAATTTTCTATCAATGCATTGTGCTACATTACTTCTCGTCCACCCATTCAGATGTGGGTGGTTAAGAAGAAGAGCTAATCTCTTCTGCAAGGTCAGTTCTTCAGACACCTAAGTGTATGATGAAATTGTTGAAGACCTGACATGATGCTTGTAGGGATGCAAGCTAATCATGATGAAATGAATTTCTCATTTCGTACATCCCCTATGCTGCTAGTTGTATAATACTGATGAAATTCACTGACGAAATTGATCATCATATTCTTCAAGCTGAAGTATATGAATTTGTAAGTGAAACTAATGCTTCTATATGACGACACACCTAAAGCCACTGAATGGGTTCTGGACAGTGCCTGCACCAATCATATGACTGGTGACAGGAATCTCCTCACTGATGCTCCCCTTACTCCATCTCATCTGAAGCATATCACCTACACTGACAAAGGAAAAAGCAAGGTATTGGGTCTAGGTAAGGTTGCTATCTCAAAGGATCGACACATGGAAAAAGTGATGCTTGTCGAGTCCCTAGGATACAACCTCATGTCTGTCCAATGCTTTGTGATCTTGATATGATTGTCATTTTTGGCAAATATAGATGCATTGTGCTAATGGAATCTGACAAGTCCAAAGTCTTCGAAGGCTTTAGGAGCGGTGATTTGTACATTGTAGATTTCTCTCTAGGTCCTCAACCAGCCATGTGTCTACTGGCAAAAGCTTCAGAGTGCTGGCTATGGCAACGACGACTTGGACATGCTGGCATGAGGAATTTAAGCACACTCGTCAAGATGAAGCATATCATTGGCGTCGAGGGCGTCAAATTCGTCAAAGATCACCTTTGCGGTGCTTGTGAGTCTGGAAAGATGACCAGATCCAAGCACTCCACAAAGACAATCATGACCATGACTCGTCCCTTTGAATTACTTCATATGGATCTCTTTGGTCCCACTCATTATGCCACACTAACCAATAGCATCACTCTATGGATTCGTCATTGTTGACGACTATTCTCGTTACACCTGGGTGCAAATCATTACCTTCAAGACTGAAGTGCAGGGCATCTTTAGACGATTCTCAAATCGGGCCATGACGAATTATGGTCTCAAGATCAAGCATATCAGAAGCGACAACGACACTGAGTTAAAAACACCGGCCTTGATGACTATCTTGACGAACTTTGTATCACTCATGAGCTATCTGCTCCATACACCCCTTAGCAGAATGGGGGTGCCAAGTGCAAGAACATGACACTCATTGAGAGGGCGCGCACTATGCTTGATGAATACAAGACTCCTTGTCGATGGTGGTTTGAAGCAATTGATACTGCATGCCACATCATCAATTGAGTATATCTTCACAAATTCCTCAAGAAGACCTCGTATGAGCTCCTCACTGACAAGAAACCCAATAGAGCACCTGCCTCCTGTGCTAGATGAAATGCCTCCTGAGGAATCCATCAAGTTGATGGGCACTGGAGAAATAGTGCCTAGTGAAGAAATAGCTGATGAAGAAGTGATCATTCCCCATTGTGAAGAAACTGCTGATCCTGAAGGAAATGACTCTGAGGAAAATGCTCAACAACAACAAGGCCCTCGTCCTGCTCATCCACGAGTGGCAAATGAAGTGCTGATTGAGAAGATCCTCGAAAACATTAATGCACATGGTCCCCTCACTCGCTCAAGAGCTTCACATTTAGCTAACTTTTGTGGGCATTTTGCATTTGTTTTTATCACAAAGCCCACCAAAGTTGATGAAGCATTTCTGGAGCCTGAGTGGATTCAAGCCATGCAAGATGAATTGCATCAAATCGAGCTCAACAACGTGTGGGAGCTAATGAAGCGTCCTGATCCACGCAAGCACAACGTCATTGGCACCAAGTGGATCTACCGTAACAAGAAAGGCGAAAATGGCCAAGTGGTGAGGAATAAGGCCCGTCTTTTTGCTCAAGGGTACACATAGGTTGAGGGTATCGATTTCGATGAAACATTTGCACCTATTGCTAGGCTTGAAGCTATTCGTATATTACTTGCATATGCCAACCATCACAATATTCTCTTATATCAAATGGATGTGAAAAGTGCATTCCTCAATGGTAAGCTTGAGGAAGAAGTATATGTTGCTCAACCACCGGGTTTTGAGGATCCAAAGTATTCGGACAAAGTCTTCAGACTCAACAAGGCTCTCTATGGCCTCAAGCAAGCCCCACGAGCTTGGTATGATACACTGAAGGAATTCCTAAAGAAAAAGGGTTTCAAACCCGGTTCACTTGATCCTACACTTTTCACAAAATCTTATGATGGTGAACTGTTCATATGCCAAATATATGTTGATGATATTATCTTTGATTGCACTAACAAGCGTTTCAGTGACGAATTTGCATACATGATGCGTGAAGAATATCAGATGTCTATGATGGGAGAGTTGAAATTCTTCCATGTTCTTCAAATTCGTCAACAACCTAATGGCATCTTTATCTCTCAAGAGAAATATCTCAAAGACTGCCTGAAGAAATTCAGCATGCAAGACTGCAAAGGCCTCAAAATTCCTATGCCTACAAATGGTCAACTCTGCACTGACGAAAATGGTAAAGATTTCGATCAGAAGGTATACCGCTCCATGATTGGCTCATTGCTTTACCTATGTGAATCTAGGCCAGATATTATGCTTAGTGTTTGCATGTGTGCCCGATTTCAAGCGACACCGAAGGAATCACACCATCAGGCTGTGAAGTGAATTCTTCGATATTTAGCTCACACACCAACGCTTGGATTATGGTATCCCAAGGGCTCATCTTTTGATCTAGCTGGATTTTTTGATTCTGATTACGCTGGAGATCGTGTGGATCGCAAGTCAACATCAGGCGCATGCCATTTCCTAGGATGATCTCTTGTTTGCTGGTCCTCAAAGAAGCAGAACAACGTTGAACTTTCTACAGCAGAGGCTGAATACATTGCCGCTGGTGCCTGCTGCTCTCAGTTGCTATGGGTGAAGCAGACCCTCAAGGATTATGGAGTCAACGTGAAGAAAGTCCCTCTTTACTATGATAATGAGAGTGCTATTGATGCGTCTCCAATGTATCTATAATTATTTATTGTTCCATGCTATTATATTATCCATCTTGGATGTTTCATATGCATTTTGGTAATATTTTATATCATTTTTTGGGACTAACTTACTAACCCAGTGCCAAGTGCAAGTTGCTATTTTTTCCTTGTTTTTGTCTTTTATAGAAAATCAATACCAAATGGAACGAAACTTTTTGAGGATTTTTCTTGGACCAGAAGACACCCACGAAGCTTTGGGAGGAGGCCAGAAGAGCCACGAGAGGGCCACAAGCCTACTGGTCGTGCCCTAGGGGGGCGCCCTCAAGGCTTGTGGGCCCCTCGGGACTTTCCTAACCCTAACTCCAGCTCTATAAATACCCAAATATCCCCCCTACACCAGAGGGCATGATACGTCTCCACTGTATCTACTTTTCCAAACTCTTTTGCCCTTGTTTTGGAGTCTAATTTGCATGATTTGAATGGAACTAACCTGGACTGACATTTTTTTCAGCAGAATTGCCATGGTGTTATTTTTGTGCAGAAATAAAAGTTCTCGGATTGACCTGAAAATTTACGGAAAATATTTTTGGAATATATAAAAAATACTGGCGCAACAATTAACCAGAGGGGGTCCACCCAGAGGCCACAAGCCTGGGGGGCGCCCCCCTGGGGCGTGCCTAGAGGGCTTGTGAGCCCCCTGGACCTCCTCCGACCTCAACTCCAACTCTATATAACCCTATTCGGGGAGAGAGAAAATCAAAGAGAAGGATTCATCGCGTTTTATGATATGGAGCCGTCGCCGCCTCCTGTTCTTCATCGGGAGTGCTGATCTAGAGTACGTTCGGGGCTCCGGAGAGGTGGATTCATCGCCATCGTCATCACCAACCTTCCTCCATCGCCAATTCCGTGATGCTCGCCGTCGGGAGTGAGTAATTCCTTCATAGGCTTGCTAGACGGTGATGGGTTGGATGAGATTTATCATGTAATCGAGTTAGTTTTGTTAGGGTTTGATCCCTAGTAGCCACTATGTTCTGAGATTGATGTTGCTATGACTTTGCTATGCTTAATGCTTGTTACTAGGGCCCGAGTGCCATGATTTCAGATCTGAAGCTATTATGTTTTCATGAATATATTTGTGTTCTTGATCCTATCTTGCAAGTTGTAGACACCTATTACGAGTTATGATCCGCATACCCCAAGGTGATAATAATTGGGATTCTTTCCGGTGATTACCGTAGTTTGAGGAGTTCATGTATTCACTAAGTGCTAATGCTTTGTTCTGGTTCTCTATTAAAAGGAGGCCTTAATATCCCTTAGTTTCTATTAGGACCCCGCTGCCACGGGAGGGTAGGACAAAAGATGTCATGCAAGTTCTTTTCCATAAGCACGTATGACTATATATGGAATACATGCCTACATTTCATTGATGAATTGGAGCTAGTTCTGCATCACCCTAGGTTATAACTATTGCATGATGAATGCCATCCGAAACAATTATCATTACCGATCCAATGCCTATGAGCTTCTCACATATTGATCTTTGCTTAGTTACTTTGCCGTTGCCACTGTTACAATCACTACAAAACTGCTACTGTTACTTTTGCCACTGTTACTGTTACTTCCATACTACTTTGCTGTAGATATTAAGTCTTTTAGGTGTGGTTGAATTGACAACTCAACTGCTAATACTCGTGAATATTCTTTGGCTCCCCTTGTGTCGAATCAATAAATTTGGGTTGAATACTCTACCCTCGAAAACTGTTGCGATCCCCTATACTTGTGGGTTATCAGGGCACACCAAAAATACTTTTCCACCGCCACAAGCTTCTGTTCTCGTGAGATCCCATCTTGGGGCCTTTTCCGGCTCTCTGCCGGAGGGGGATTCGATCATGGAGGGCCTCTATATCAACCTTGCTGCCCTTCCGATGATGCGTGAGTAGTAGCTAGATGGCTTCTTCTCTCTCTTTGATCTTCAAATACAATGTTCTCCTTGGTGTTCTTGGAGATCTATTCGATGTAATCTTCTTTTGCGGTGTGTTTGTTGAGTTCCGATTAATTATGGATTTATGATCAGATTATCTATGAATATTATTTGAGTCTTCTCTGAACTCTTTTTAGCATGATTAAGATAGCTTTGTATTTCTCTCTGATCTATTGATTTGGTTTGGCCAACTAGATTGATTTTTCTTGCAATGGGAGAGGTGCTTTGTGATGGGTTCAATCTTGCGGTGTCCTCACCCAGTGACAGAAGGGATAGCGAGACACGTATTTGTATTGTTGCCATTAAGAATAAAAAGATGGGGTTCATACCATATTGTTTGGATCTATCCCTCTACATCATGTCATCTTGCTTAAGGCGTTACTCCGTTCTAGTTAACTTAATACACGATGCATGCTGGATAGCGGTCGATGTGTGGAGTAATAGTAGTAGATGCAGGCAGGAGTCGGTCTACTTGTCACGGACGTGATGCCTATATTCATGATCATTGCCTTGGATATCGTCATAACTATGCGCTTTTCTATCAATTGATCAACAGTAATTTGTTCACCCACCGTATGCGTTCTTTCAAGAGAGAAGCCTCTAGTGAAACCTATGGCCCCCGGGTCTATTTACCATCATATTATTTTCAGATCTATAAAACCAAAAATACAAAAATACCTTGCTGCAATTTATTTCCCTTTACTTTATTTTGCACTTTTACTTATCTTTTATACCTATCTCTATCACATCTCACTCTTGGTAGTGACCGTGAAGGGATCGACAACCCCTTTTTCACGTTGTGTGCAAGTGTTTGTTAGCTTGTGCAGGTGCATCTATTGGAGACTTGGGTGTTCCTCCTACTGGATTGATACCTTGGTTCTTAACTGAGGGAAACACTTCTCTACTTTGCTGCATCACCCTTTCCTCTTCAAGGGAAAAATCAACGCAAGCTCAAGAAGTAGCAGGAAGAATTTCTGGCGCTGTTGCCGGGGAGGATATACATCAAGACTACCAAGTACCTACATTATTTTCCATTTGCCTCTCGTTTTCATTTCCCCCACTTCTTAAACATTTTCAGGAAAACACAAAAATATTTGCCTTTTTATTTGACTTCTTTCCATTCGCTTTTTCGTTTGCCTTTTTGTTTGCTTGTGCTAGATTGCTTGCTTTGCCAAGATGTCTCAAGAAAATACCAAGTTGTGTGATTTTTTCAACACTTATAATAATGATTTTATTAGTACTCCGATCGCTCCTGCCACTAGTGCGGAATCTTATGAAATTAATGCCGCTTTTTTGAATCTTGTTATGAAAGAACAATTTTCTGGGAGTCCTAATGAAGATAGCGCATGCCATCTAAATACTTTCGTTGAGTTGTGTGATATACAAAAGAAAAAAGATGTGGATAATGATATTATTAAATTGAAGTATTTCTCTTCTCACTACGAGATCGTGATAAAACTTGGTTTTCATCTTTGCCTAAAAATAGTATTGATTCATGGGATAAGTGTAAAGATGCTTTTATTTCCAAGTATTTTCCTCCCGCTAAGCTCATCTCCCTTAGGAACAATATAATGAATTTTAAGCAACTTGATCATGAACATGTTTCACAATCTTGGGAGAGGATGAAGTTAATGATAAGAAATTCCCCTACTCATGGTTTAAGTTTATGGATGATCATACAATTTTTTTATGCTGGATTGAATTTTGCATCTAGAAATCTTTTAGATTCCTCCGCGGGTGGTACTTTTATGGAAATCACATTAGGAGAAGCTAATAAACTCCTAGATAATATTATGGCAAATTACTCTCAATGGCATACCGAAAGATCTTCTACTTGTAAAAAGGTGCATGCGATTGAAGAAATTAATACTTTACGTGGAAAGATGGATGAAATTATGAAATTAATTGCTAGTAAGAGTGCTCCTATTGATCCTAATGATATGCCTTTATCTACTTTGATTGAGCATAATAATGAATCTATGGATGTGAATTTTGTTCGTAGGAACAATTTTTGTAATAACGCTTATAGAGGTAATTTTAATCCTATGTCATTTCCTAGTAATTCCTCTAATAGTTATGGTAATTACTACAAAAATTCTTATGGAAATTATAATAAGATACACTCTGATCTTGAGAATAATTTTAAAGATTTCATAAATTCCCAAAAGATTTTCAATGCTATGGTACAAGAAAAATTGCTTAAGATTGATGATTTGGCTAGAAACGTTGATAGAATTTCTCATGAGGTTGATTCTTTTAAGATTAGATCTATGCCACCTATGCATGATATTAATGAGTCTTTAAAAGCTATTCAAACCTCTATTAATGAAAGTAAAGAAAGAGCCACTAGGATGCGTGCTAAGAGAGATTGGCTAGAAAAAGCATGTTCTTCTACTTTTTGTGATAATAATGATGAAGATCTTAAAGTGATTGGTGTGACTCCTATTGAATCTTTGTTTGCTAATATAAAACTTGATTAATATGGGACTAGAGATGAGTCAACTTTAGCTAGAAGGCGTCCCAATAATTTGGAGGGTGATGATCTTAATGAAAAAGTTGATAAAAGTGAGATTGGAGAGGTCAAAACTTTAAGTAGTGATGAAACTCTTTTGGATTTCAAGGACTTTAATTATGATAATTGTTCTTTGATTGATTGTATTTCCTTGTTGCAATCTATGCTTAATTCACCTCATGCTTATAATCAAAATAAGGCTTTTACTAAACATATCGCTGATGCTATGATGAAATCTTTTGAAGAAAAACTTGAGTTGGAAGTTTCAATCCCTAGAAAGCTTTATGATGAGTGGGAACCTACTGTTAAAATCAAGATTAAAGATTATGAGTGCTATGCTTTATGTGATTTGGGTGCTAGCGTTTCAACAATTCCAAAAACTTTATGTGATGTGTTAGGTTTCCATAAACTTGATGATTGTTCTTTGAATTTGCACTTAGCGGATTCCACTATTAAGAAACCTATGGGAAGGATTAATGATGTTCTTATTGTTGCAAATAGGAATTATGTGCCCATAGATTTTATCGTGCTTGATATAGGTTGCAATCCCACATGCCCTATTATTCTTGGTAGACCTTTCCTTAGAACGATTGGTGCAATTATTGATATGAAAGAAGGAAACATTAGATTTCAATTTCCGTCAAGGAAGAACATGGAACACTTTCCAAGAAAGAAAATTAAGTTGACATATGAATCTATTATGAGGGCTACTTATGAATTGAATACCAAAGATGACAATACCTAGATCTATGCATTATGCCTAGCTAGGGGCGTTAAGCGATAGCGCTTGTTGGGAGGCAGCCCAATTTTTTTTGTGTTTTTTGTTTTCGCTTTTGTTCTTGAATAAGTATGAAATATTACTTCTGTAATAATTTTGTTTTAGTGTTTTAGTTAGTGTTTGTGCCAAGTGAAGCCTTTGGGGTGATCTATGGTGATAGTTGATTTGATTTTGCTGAAAAACAGAAACTTTTGTGTCCAGTAGCAGAATTTTTTAAATTGACAGAAGCGACGAAAAATTATGAATTTTTTACAAAATATTTACGTTCAAATTTCCTACGCTTTTCTAATTTTTCAGAAGTTTTGGAGTTATAAGTATGAGTAATATTCAGCTCTTTGCAGACTGTTATGTTTTTGACAGATTCTGTTTTCTATGCATTGTTCTCTTATTTTGATGAATCTATGGGTAGTATCGGGGGGTATGAACCATGGTGAAGTTGGAATACAGTATATATAATTCCAATATAAATTTAGAATGAGTTCACAACAGTACCTAAAGTGGTGATTTGCTTTTATTATACTAAGGGAGCTTACGAGTTTTTTGTTGAGTTTTGTGTTGTGAAGTTTTCAGGTTTTGGGTAAAATTTTGATGGACTACGGAATAAGGAGTGGCAAGAGCCTAAACATGGGGATTACCAAGGCACCCCAAGATAATATTCAAGTGCAACCAAGCATCTAAGCTTGGGGATGCCCCGGATGGCATCCCCTCTTTTGTCTTCAATCCATCGGTAAATTACTTGAGGCTATATTTTTATTCACTACATGATATGTGTTTTGCTTGGAGCGTCTTGTGATATATGAGTCTTTGCTTTATTTGCCTTTTATTTTGCCACAATCATCCTTGTTGTACACACCTTTTGAGGGACACGCATTAATCATGAATTTATGAGAATACTCTATGTGCTTCACTTATATCTTTTGAGCTAGGCAGTTGCTCTAGTGCTTCACTTATATCTTTTTAGAGCATGGCGGTGGTTTTATTTTGAAGAAATTGATGAACTCTCATGCTTCACTTATATTATTTTGAGAGTCTTACAAATAGTATGGCAATTTTCTTAGGTTATGAATTTAGCCCTAATATGATGGGTATTCAAGAGGGATAAAATAAAAACTTTCAGGAAGATCAACGAATATATAAGAAGTTTGATTCCTTGCTTTTGTTTTGAGATATGAAGATGGTGATATTGGAGTCATGCTAGTGAGTAATTGTGGATTAGTAGAAATACTTGTGTTAAGGTTTGTGATTCCCGAAGCATGCATGTATGGTGTCTCATTATGTGATGAAATTGGAGCATGATTTATTATTGATTGTCTTCCTTATGAGTGGCGGTCGGGGATGAGCGATGGTCTTTTCCTACCAATCAATCCCCCTAGGAGCATGCATAGTAGTACTTTGTTTTGAGGGCTAATAAACTTTTGCAATAAGTATGTGAGTTCTTTATGACTAATTTTGAGTCCATGGATTATATGCACTCTCACCCTTCCATCATTGCTAGCCTCTTCGGTACTGTGCATTGCCCTTTCTCACTTTGAGAGTTGGTGCAAACTTCGCCGGTGCATCCAAACCTCGTGATATGATACGCTCTTTCACACATAAGCCACCTTATATCTTCCTCAAAACAGCCACCATACCTATCTATTATGGCATTTCCATAGCCGTTCCGAGATATATTGGCATGCAACTTCCACCGTTCCGTTTATTATGACACACACCATCATTGTCATATTGCTTTGCATGATCATATAGTTGGCATAGTATTTGTGGCTTGGCCACCGTTCATATTTTTTATACATGTCACGCTAGATCATTGCACATCCCGGTACACCACCAGAGGCATTCATATAGAGTCATATCATTGTTCTAGTATCGAGTTGTAATTCTTGAGTTATAAGTAAATGAAAGTGTGATGATCATCATTATTAGAGCATTGTCCCATGTGAGGAAAGGATGATGGAGACTATGATTCCCCCACAAGTCGGGATGAGGCTCCGGATGAAAAGTAAATAAAAAATATATATAAAAAAGTGGCCAGAGAGCCCAAAAGAAAAAAAGAAAAAAATGAGAGAAAAAGAGAGAAGGGAAAATGTTACTATCCTTTTTCCACACTTGTGCTTGAAAGTAGCACCACGTTCTTCATATAGAGAGTCTCCTATTTTGTCACTTTCATATATTACTAGTGGGAATTTTTCATTATAGAACTTGGCTTGTATATTCCAATGATGGGCTTCCTCAAATTGCCCTAGGTCTTCGTGAGCAAGCGAGTTGGATGCACACCCACTTAGTTTTCTTTTGAGCTTTCATACACTTATAGCTCTAGTGCATCCGTTGCATGGCAATCCCTACTCCTTGCATTGACATCAATTGATGGGTATCTCCATAGCCCATTGCTTAGCCTCGTCAATGTGAGACTTTCTCCTTTTTTGTCTTCTCCACACAACCTCCACCATCATATTCTATTCCACCTATAGTGCAATATCCATGGCTCACAGTCATGTATTGCGTGAGAGTTGAAAAAGCTTGAGAACGTTAAAAGTATGAAACAATTGCTTGGCTTGTCATCGGGGTTGTGCATGATAAATACTTTGTGTGATGAAGATGGAGCATGACAAGATTATATGATTTTGTAGGGATAGCTTTCTTTAGCCATGTTATTTTGAAAAAACATGATTGTTTTATTAGTATGCTTGAAGTATTATTGTTTTTATGTCAATATTAAACTTTTGTTTTGAATCTTATGAATCTGAATATTCATGCCACATAAAAGGAAGATTACTTGATAAACATGTTAGGTAGCATTCCACATCAAAAATTCTGTTTTTATCATTTACCTACTCGAGGACGAGCATGAATTAAGCTTGGGGAATGCTTGATACGTCTCCAACGTATCTATAATTTTTGATTGTTCCATGCTATTATATTATCCATCTTGGATGTTTTATATGCATTTTGGTGCTATTTTATATCACTTTTTGGGACTAACTTACTAACCCAGTGCCAAGTGCGAGTTGTTGTTTTTTCCTTGTTTTTGTCTTTTATAGAAAATCAATACCAAATGGAACGAAACTTTTTCAGGATTTTTCTTGGACCAGAAGACACCCATGAAGCTTCGGGAGGAGGCCAGAAGAGCCACGAGAGGGCCACAAGCCTGCTGGCCATGCCCTGGGGGCGCCCCCAAGGCTTGTGGGCCCCTCGGGACTCTCCGAACCCTAATTCCAGCTCTATAAATACCCAAATATTCTGCCTACACCAGAGGGCACACCAAAATTACTTTCCGCCACCGCAAGCTTCTGTTCTCGTGAGATCCCATCTTGGGGCCTTTTCCGGCACTCTGCCGGAGGGGGATTCGATCACGTAGGACCTCTACATCAACCTTGCTGCCCTTCCGATGATGTGTGAGTAGTTTAGCACTAACCTACGGGTCCATAGCTAGCAGCTAGATGGCTTCTTATCTCTCTTTGATCTTCAATACAATGTTCTTCTTGATGTTCTTAGAGATCTATTCGATGTAATCTTCTTTTGCGGTGTGTTTGTTGAGATCCGATGAATTGTGGATTTATGATCAGATTATCTATGAATGTTATTTGAATCTTTTCTAAACTCTTTTATGTATGATTAAAATATCTTTGTATTTCTCTCTGATCTATTGATTTGGTTTGGCCAACTAGATTGATTTTTCTTGCAATGGAAGAGGTGCTTTGTGATGGGTTCAATCTTGTGGTGTCCTCACCCAGTGATAGAAGGGGTAGTGAGGCACGTATTTGTATTGTTGCCATTAAGGATAAAAAGATGGGGTTCATACCATATTGTTTGGATCTATCCCTCTACATCATGTCATCTTGCTTAAGGCGTTACTCCGTTCTTGTTAACTTAATACACTAGATGCATGCTGGATAGCGGTCGATGTGTGGAGTAATAGTAGTAGATGCAGGCATGAGTCGGTCTACTTGTCACGGACGTGATGCCTATATTCATGATCATTTCCTTGGATATCATCATAACTATGCGCTTTTCTATCAATTACTCAACAGTAATTTGTTCACCCACCGTATGCGTTCTTTCAAGAGAGAAGCCTCTAGTGAAACCTATGGCCCCCGGGTCTATTTACCATCATATTATTTTCAGATCTATAAAACCAAAAATACAAAAATAACTTGCTGCAATTTATTTACCTTTACTTTATTTTGCACTTTTACTTTTCTTTTATACCTACCTCTATCACATCTCACTCTTGCTAGTGACCGTGAAGGGATTGACAACCCCTTTTTCGCATTGTGTGCAAGTGTTTGTTAGTTTGTGCATGTGCATCTATTGGAGACTTGGGTGTTCATCCTACTGGATTGATACCTTGGTTCTTAACTGAGGGAAATACTTATCACTAATTTGTTGCATCACCCTTTCCTCTTCAAGGAAAAAATCAATGCATGCTCAACAAGTAGCAGCTATCAAGATCGCCCACAACCCCATGCAACACTCAACGACGAAGCATATTCAGATTCTTCACCATTTTCTTCGTCATCATGTGCTGAAGGGAGACATCGTCATCGACCACGTGAAGACTGAAGACCAACTAGCTGATATCTTCACTAAGCCCTTGGATGAGAGAAGGTTTTGCATGTTGTGGTGTGAGCTAAACATCCTAGAATCTTCGAATGTCCTCTGAAATGGACACACATCCTAACGCTTATGCATTTTTGATGACTTTGATGCACAACACACGAAGTAACATATTTCTTCAATCAATGAAGACTTACCCTCTAAGTGTGAAAAAATTATTGAAGAACTTGACTCTCAGAGCCCTACGATAATTGTACACGGTGTCTGTAGTCATTATAGTTCTTATACGGTGGGTAACGCCACCACCTCTTATTGACTTTCTTCAAACTTGAGTTTTTCGTCACTTGCAATTTCGTCAAACTCTTCAAATTAGTCATTTGAGGTTACCCTTCATTGATTGAGCTGACATATGTATATATACATTTGAGTTTTTCCATGTCCTCAACAACATCCACATATTGCTAATTCTTCAGTTTGATTTCTTCATCTTTGTGGATGTGATTGGACCCTCTCCCCTCTATGCTAAACTTAAAACCAGTCTATTCACAAATTCTTCATATGTGTTCTAATTGACACTGTTCAAAGTCATCACTGTGTCCTTGACAGATGAAGAAATTGCGAACACATTTTAAAAATAATTCAAAAGTTTTTGGCGGTTTCCACTGTAACTACATCCCGCGCTTTCACTCACATGGATAAGGGTGAAAATGCATGCATGACGCGTGTCACCGAGATGCGAATGGTTAGGGGCTTATCCATCCAAATCTTTCGAACCACTTGGCTTTCACTGCGGCTATAAATAGCCTTGACCCCGTCAACACTAGTTCACTTCGCCTCTCATCTCCCGTTGCTCTCAAATCTCAAACCCTAGCGCCACTGCTGGATTTCACCGCCGTCGGAGAAGAAGAGCTTCATTGTTGAAAGCACAAGTGCTCCCTGGGTGGTTTTGGTAATTAATGTCAACAAATCTCTTGTTGGACTAATATTTTCATCTAGTATATTTCAGATAGTTCAACGATGGCGTGGCCTGGACAAGAGGATGTGGAACCCCTTCAAAATGTTAAGGACAAAGATTGGCACAAGCTCAAGACTCTACATTTCTATTTTAGTGATCCAAGATCACATTGAGTCCATAGGAAAAGCCAGTACTATTAAAAGGTGATGAGGTGTTGCTTAATGGTCTACTTGCTCAAAGTGCTTAGTGATATGCTCCAAAGCCCTCAACCACTTTCTCAATTCCAGACATGTCCTAAATCTAAAGTCAAACTCGGCCCCACCGATTTGATCTATCCGGCGCCACCGAGTTCCTTTGCCATAGCCACTGCCAGAAACCCTAATCAGTTTGGTCTCACCGATAGGTGTCTCGGTCCCACTGAGATGGCAATGCAAACTCTCTGTTTCCCTTCGTAACATTTCGGTCTCACCGAAACGAGCGATCGGACTCACCGAGTTCGCCTTGCAAACTCTCTGTTGCCTGTTCCAACTATTTCGGTCTCACCGAAATGTGCAACCGGTCACACCGAGTTTGCCTGACCAATTCTCTGTTTGCTCATTGCTGAAATCGGTCTCACTGAGTTCATGCAATCGGTTACACCGAGATGAGGTTTTACCCTAACCCTAGCACATCGGTCCCACTGAGTTGATCATATCGGTCCCACCGAAAATCCTAACGTTCACATTTTGAATTGAATCAGTCTCATCGAGTTCTTCCATTCGGTCTGACCGAGTTGAGTCAAATGTGTGTAATGGTTAGATTTTGTGTGGAGGCTATATATACCCCTCCACCCCCTTCTCTATTCAAGAGAGAGCCATCAGAAGGTGCCTACACTTCCACTACTCATTTTCTGAGAGAGAACCACCTACTCATGTGTTGAGACCAAGACATTCCAATCCAACCACAAGAATCTTGATCTCTAGCCTACCCCAAGTTGCTTTCCACTCAAATCATCTTTCCACCATAGCCAAATCTGTGAGAGTGAGTTGAGTGTTGGGGAGACTATCATTTGAAGCACAAGAGCAAGGAGTTCATCATCAACACACCATTTATTACCTTTTTGTTGGCGTGCGACACCTATGGGATCCAAAGGGACCCCTTTACGATTCGGCGGGGGGAGAGGGATACGCAAAGAGCAGAACCAATGATCGACGCGGGAAGATTTTACCCAGGTTCGGGCCGCTAATCAGCGTAAAACCCTACTCCTGCCTTGTTTAATTATGAGTGTTCTTGAGCCCAGGCTCCAGGAGCGCTCGCAATGAAAAGTACGTTCAGAGAGCAGCTACGCATGCAGAATGGGCTAAAAGATCTCCTCCTATGTAGCAGTTGCCTTGGGCCTCCTTTTATACGCTCAAAGGGGTCACCACAGTGGCAAAATGTACATACATTGAGGTGTAAAGTAGCTACAGGGTTTACATGAGGTGGAAAGTTGCTACAGCATTTACATGCTTATCACTGACGGCTCAGGACAAGCGCATTAAATGCTCTGTCTAGGTGTCCCTTAGCTTCTTGGGGATGGAAAAAGGGGCCGTCCCATCAGCACCGCTTATACCCACCCGCCGTTGGTGCCTTGACACGCATCCAGGAGGACAAAACCCATCTGACAGGTTTGGTCGCTGCACTGGAGCGGTGGCAGCTTGGCGAGGTCATCTTGCCGGGACCAAGCTTGCCGGGATCATCTTGCCGGGGCTCACCAGCAAGAATCTTGCCGGGCCTCACCAGCAAG
This sequence comes from Thinopyrum elongatum, assembly GCA_011799875.1. Classification (NCBI taxonomy): domain Eukaryota; kingdom Viridiplantae; phylum Streptophyta; class Magnoliopsida; order Poales; family Poaceae; genus Thinopyrum; species Thinopyrum elongatum. The sequence goes on from CM022299.1 coordinate 410,742,141, forward strand.
AATCTTGCCGGGCCTCACCAGCAAGAACCTTGCCGGGCCTCACCAGCAAGAATCTTGCTGGGGCTTCGGCCTTTGGTCTTCTGCCTTCCAATTATTGACTCGAATGCTTTTTGGATAGTCTTGTGCTTGTTCCCAGTTGTCTTCTCCCAGGAAGGCTCGCTCCCCTGCCATGCCCTTCCCGCCTGGGGGCTGCAACTCGCAGGTGCGTGTCCAGGGGTAATGATCACCCCCTGTTCACTACACTGACAGGAGCCCCCAGGCCTGGGTCGGACAAACGCGCACAGTGTTTGTCTGGGCTAGGCCCAAAAACATGCATCGGTACACGCGCGGCGAGAAGTAACCATTACTCTTGACTTTTAACTACATGTTGGTGATGACGCAAGAGAGCTTGCGGTTTGCCGGGCCTTGGGCTTGCCGGCAGCATGGGCAGACAGAGCAGGACGGCAACAGGAGTTGTGTGCCCGAAAGGAAGTGCCACACTGTGCGACGAGGAGCCAGTCCCCGAGCTTTCCCCATATAGGGTACTGCGGGTGCGGTGCTCGATCCATATAGTCACCCCTGCTGCCACAACCGTCTACCGTGAATGTCTCACTGCCGTCTTGTCGGCCTGTTGCTGCAATGGCGCATATAAAGAAGCAATTTATCTTAGTTAAATCAATCTTTATGCATGCAATGCATGTTACTTTATGCTGAATGAATGTATGCTTCCCCCTTGATTAATTCAGTCCTTGCACTTATTTTAGTCCCTACGCTGTCTGGAAACCTTGCCGGTGCGCATGTTTGCCGCGAGCGCTAGATGCGGGTCTTTAGCAGCCTGCTGGAAACGCCGCCGCCGGCAAGGCGACTTGCCGGGCCAGAACGCAGCTGCTAAGCTTGCCGAGCGGACTCGAGGCGAAGCTAGAGCGCGGGCTAACCACGACAAGGTTCCTCCGCATGCAGGTTGATGTACAAGGACAAAGAATTAATCAAGGCGACCCACGCTCGCCGGAAAGCTTTCCGGTGCGCATGCTACAGTCGGCAGTGCTTGAGGAATGGGTCATAAGCAACTTGCCGGGAACGCCGCCTCCTGGAAAGGTTTACCTCCTCGGTGCCTATGCAGCCACCTAAATTGTCGAGCGGACTTGAGACAACTAGGGGCGCAATTAGCCCCAAGAGGGCTCCTTCGCGTGTAGGTATAAGAAGCAAGTGAGGATAGCAAAATGAATGTAATAAATCTTGGCAACTTAGCTTTTCTTGCGAGGGCGCTGCCAGCCCCCGAGCTTATTTTTTGCTCAAAGGGTGGTTGTCGGGAAACTTTTGACTTTAGCGGAGAACTTTGATATTCTCGACGCTAGCTTCCGGCAAGGAGTTGCCGAGAAAGCTCATGACGGAGGACTTCGTCGTTCTCGATGCTGGCTTCCAGCAAGCTTGTTGCCAGGAAGGCTTATGGCGGAGAACTTCGTCGTTCTCGACATCAAGAAGATTGGTCCAGAGGACGCTGCCAGCCCCCGGGCCACAACTGCGTTTAAATATGACAAGTTAATTAGCATCTTAAAAGCATTTTAACTTGTGCGTAACTTTATTTAGAGCTCTTCTCCACATGTTTTTGTTTTTGCACAGTTGTCCCCTACGCTTGCCGGAATGCATCTCGATCGTGCACGTCCTAGTCAATGGCGCTTAGGAATGGATCCTAGTTAGCAGCCTATCGAGGACACCGCCTCCTCGAGAGCTTCACACTCCAAGACCAAACGCGGCTGCACAGGTGTTGCTAGGCAGACCCGAACAACCCGGAGCGCAGAATGTCTCAAGAGTGCTCCTTTGCGCACAGGTTATGTGCAAAGAACATCATCATGGATAAAATCAAATCAGCAAAAAGCATTAAAGTTTTAGAACTTAGCTTTATGTATGTGGAGCGAAGTCGCCATGGACGATGAAGCTGACGCGCCGACCGCTGGATCAGGTTCGCGCAACCTCGATCCCCCTTCCTGGCGCGCCAAAGATGTCAGCGTGCGACACCTATGGGATCCCAAAGGACCCCTTTACGATTCGGCGGGGGGAGAGGTATGCGCAAAGAGCAGAACCAATGATCGACGCGGGAAGATTTTACCCAGGTTCGGGCCGCTAATTAGCGTAAAACCCTACTCCTGCCTTGTTTAATTATGAGTGTTCTTGAGCCCAGGCTCCAGGAGCGCTCGCAATGAACAGTACGTTCAAAGAGCAGCTACGCATGCAGAATGGGCTAAACGATCTCCTCCTATGTAGCAGTTGCATTGGGCCTCCTTTTATACGCTCAAAGGGGTCACCACAGTGGCAAAATGTACATACATTGAGGTGTAAAGTAGCTACAGGGTTTACATGAGGTGGAAAGTTGCTACAACATTTACATGCTTATCACTGACGGCTCAGGACAAGCGCATTAAATGCTCTGTCTAGGTGTCCCTTAGCTTCTTGGGGATGGAAAAAGGGGTCGTCCCATCAGCACCGCTTATACCCACCCGCCGTTGGTGCCTTGACACACATCCAGGAGGACAAAAACCCATCTGACAGGTTTGGTCGCTGCACTGGAGCGGTGGCAGCTTGGCGGGGTCATCTTGCCGGGACCAAGCTTGCCGGGATCATCTTGCCGGGGCTCACCAGCAAGAATCTTGCCGGGGCTCACCAGCAAGAATCTTGCCGGGGCTTCGGCCTTTGGTCTTCTGCCTTCCAATTATTGACTCGAATGCTTTTTGGATAGTCTTGTGCTTGTTCCCAGTTGTCTTCTGCCAGGAAGGCTCGCTCCCCTGCCATGCCCTTCCCGCCTGGGGGCTGCAACTCACCGGTGCGTGTCCAGGGGTAATGAACACCCCCTGTTCACTACACCGACAGGAGGAACCTGGAATCACGCGTGTGGCGGGGTGAGCTTGTGTCTTCTTCGCCCACATGCACTGGTACCGCCTCTTCAGAGCTTCTGCATCGAGCGATGGGGGGAAGACGACATACTTCTTCCGCATCTTCACCAGTTCGCTCTCCGGGACATCGGCTTTCGCTTCCTTGCCCTTGCCTTTGCTGGCCTTGGGCAGCATGGCGGCTATGAGGGCGGAAGCCGGGGGTGAAGCGAGCGTGGAAGCGGCGGGCGGAAGAGGAAAAGCTTCGCTCTGAGCTTGAGAGGAGGAAGGCGATGGCGACGGCCAGATTGAGAAGAAGAGGGGGGTAAATAGGCTTGTGCCTCTGCGGCTTCTCCTTTTTATGGGGAAGGAGCGGGGCCGCCTCTTTTATTACCCAATGTGAATGCGCCTCTATAGGCGCGTCGCAGTTGCAGCCTTTGAGGCACGCTCCCCACGCCGCGCGTTCGACGCGCGTAGTGGGGGGCACAGTAAACGGGATATTTACGAGCAGTTAATCCCCTGCCACGCGTGCCCGTGCACTGTTTGGGCCTAGCCCAACAACGCCTCGCACTCGTGTATGGCCTAGGCCCGGGGGCTCCTGTCGGTGTACTAATTATTGGGCCACTAGTACCCCGTACTTGTGCACGGGCAGTTGTAGCCATCCTCGCGGCAAGGCTTGCCGGGGAACAGTTCGAGGTTGATTCAAGCCATCAAAGAAACCATCGAGTCAGAGATCTGGGGATCAGCAGATAAGGAGAGCTGGAATCCGAAGGCCAGCTTCCCCGGCAAGATCTTGCCGGGGTGGCCTGCGGAGCCCGACAAGGATCGGTGCCCGGCAAGGCTCGGCGCCCGGCAAGGCTTGGCGCCCAGCAGGGCTTGGCACCCGGCAAGGTTTTGTTGCTGTGCCACCGCTCTAGCACAGCGACAAACCCGACATTCTGGGTCCTTCTTTGGATGCGTGGCGACGCGCCAATGGAGGAGAGCTTAAGCGGTGCTGATGGGATGGCCCCTTTTTCTATCCCCAAGAAAGTAAGGACACCTAAGCGGACACCTCACGGTGCATTAAATGCGTTCGTCCTAGTCCGTCAGGGGTTAGGTATGATTACCCTGTAGCTACTTTACACCTCAATGTATGTACATTTTGCCACTGTGGTGACCCCTTTGAGCGTATAAAAGGAGGCCCAAGGCAACTGCTATAGGGGAGGAGAACTGCTGGCCCATTCTCCATGCGTAGCTGCTCTCTCTGAACGTACTGTTCACAACAAGCGCTCCTGAAGGCTGGGCTCAAGAACACTAATAAGAACACAAGGCAGGAGTAGGGTTTTACGCTGATCAGCGGCCCGAACCTGGGTAAAATCTTCCCGTGTCGATCGTTGGTTCTGCTCTTTGCGTATCCCTCTCCCCCCGCCGAATCGTAAAGGGGTCCCTTTGGATCCCATAGGTGTCGCAAGGTGTAGTGAACAGGGGGTGTTCATTACCCCTGGACACGCACCGGCGAGTTGCAGCCCCCAGGCGGGAAGGGCATGGCAGGGGAGCGAGCCTTCCTGGGAGAAGACAACTAGGAACAAGCACAAGACTATCCAAAAAGCATTCGAGTCAATAATTGGAAGGCAGAAGACCAAAGGCCGAAGCCCCGGCAAGATTCTTGCTGGTGAGGCCCGGCAAGATTCTTGCTGGTGAGCCCCGGCAAGATTCTTGCTGGTGAGGCCCGGCAAGATTCTTGCTGGTGAGCCCCGGCAAGATGATCCCGACAAGCTTGGTCCCGGCAAGATGACCCCGCCAAGCTGCCACCGCTCCAGTGCAGCGACCAAACCTGTCAGATGGGTTTTGTCCTCCTGGATGCGTGTCAAGGCACCAACGGCGGGTGGGTATAAGCGGTGTTGATGGGACGGCCCCTTTTTTCATCCCCTAGAAGCTAAGGGACACCTAGACAGAGCATTTAATGCGCTTGTCCTGAGCCATCAGTGATAAGCATGTAAATACTGTAGCAACTTTCCACCTCATGTAAACCCTGTAGCTACTTTACACCTCAATGTATGTACATTTTGCCACTGTGGTGACCCCTTTGAGCGTATAAAAGGAGGCCCAAGGCAACTGCTACATAGGAGGAGATCTTTTAGCCCATTCTGCATGCGTAGCTGCTCTTTGAACGTACTGTTCATTGCGAGCGCTGCTGGAGCCTGGGCTCAAGAACACTAATAAGAACACAAGGCAGGAGTAGGGTTTTACGCTGATCAGCGGCCCGAACCTGGGTAAAATCTTCCCGCGTCGATCGTTGGTTCTGCTCTTTGCGTATCCCTCTCCCCCCGCCGAATCGTAAAGGGGTCCCTTTGGATCCCATAGGTGTCGCACGCCGCGAACTCGATAAAACCACCGTGTCACCCATTTGCATCTCGATAGATCATGCTCCTTTACCCTACCCCCTTCGTACTGTCGGAATCGCTCCCACGACAGTTGGCGCCCACCGTGGGGCATGGTGTCTATCGAGCCATGATGTAAATGGTTTTCTTTCTTCGATCTTCGTCCGTCAATCAACAATTATCGATGGAGAACTTGATCCAGGATGTTCCGGACATCACTCCATACACTGGAGAGACATAATACTCTTCAAACAGAGGAATCATGAAGTTTCATTCCATCTTGTCTTTTTCTTTACAATTGATCTTTAATCTAACAATGGTTGTTTTTTCCGTATGTACACGTGCTCACGCGAGTCCCGTGGAGTTTTTATCAATCGAAAAGGAAAGATGAGGAGGGAGGCCGCATCATCTTCTTCGCATCAACCAGAAAGCGCGAACAACAGCGGTATGGAGGCCGAGCTCCCGACATGGCCAGTCCACCAAGTCAACCGCCGCCCGTCCGGCTTCACCGACCTCTGGCGCGTCCATCTGCGCCGGAACCGCACCTCCAGCGGTGTTCCTGAGTCACGCCGCCGGCATAATGCCGATGGTGCAGCACTCCTCCCTTTCTGCTCCGCAGAGACACAAGCCTGGCTGGCAACGCGGAGCTCCTTGGTCCGGCCGTCCGCTCGGCAGTGATCTCCATGGTGGAGGCGCCCCTCCCGCCGGCGTCGCAGGCGCGATGCGCTCCTCCCTCATCAGCTTCTCGGGCATGGCCGTTGCGGCGTACGCGCAGACCTGGCGCGGCGCGGAAATACGAAGCCGGTCACACCTCCGGGCGCGGCGGTTCTTCCCTCCGTCGCCGTCTGCTGGCCATGGACCTTTTTCATTTAACCATGCAAGGTGAGTGGGCCACCTTCTCCTTGATTACCTGCATGCAGGTAAATGCGCACAAGTACAGGAAACGGAAGGACGTGGTGATCTTCAACGTCAGATTAATTGGCTGCCTCATTAAGCGGCCAATTGATGAGGATTACTAACGCCACTTAATTGCTGCGGCCAGAACTAGGCAGCTGTTTCCACGGCTTCCACAGGTTCCGCGCCAGTTAATTCATGCATGCATGCATGTATGACCATCCAGCCTTCAACTTCGTGGCCGTTTTTTCTAGTGCTAACTTGTAGGGTCACCCGATGGATCTTTCACTTGGACAGCTGCGAACCAGATTCGCTCAGAGTTCAGACAGATGAATCCACTCGGACAAAGACTCAAGTTCACTCGGTCACGGACCCAAATTCACTCGAACTACTAATATGCAGGATAACTCGGATGGAGTTTGCATCCAAACGACTAACGCGCAGTGACTCGGCCGCCTAGCACGCCGTCACTCTGTTGGACACATCTTCATCATCTTACCTGACTCGGCCGCTCCGCGCGTCGCCACCTCATGAGACGAATCTTCATCAATTGGTCGCCCCGTGTGTCGCCACTCCGCGGGACACGTCTACATCACTCGGACGCCCCGCGCCTCGTCACTCCGCGGCACACATCTACTTCACTCGGACGCCCCGCGCGTCGCCGCTCCGCAGGACGCGTCTACTTCGCTCGGACGCCCCGCGCATCGTCACTCCGCGGGACGCGTCTACTTCACTCGAACGCCCCGCGCATCATCACTCCGCTGAACGCATCGCTCAGACGCCCTGCGCGTCTACTTCACTCGGACGCCCCATGCGTCGCCACTCCGCGGGACGCGTCTGCTTCACTCGTCTGCCCCGCGCGTCACCGCTCAGTTGGGCGCGTCTTCATCAACTTGCCCACTCGGCCGCCCCGCTAGTCGCCGCTCCGTTGGGCACGTCTTCATCTACTTGCCCGCTCGGCCGCCCCGCGCGTCGCCGCTCTGTTGGGCACGTCTTCATCTACTTGCCCGTTCGGCCGCCCCGCGCATTGCTGCTCAGTTGTGCGCGTCTTCATCAACTTGCCTGCTCGGCCACCCCGCGCGTCGCCGCTCAGTTGGGAGCGTCTTCATCTACTTGCCCGCTCGGCCGCCCCGCGCGTCGCCGCTTAGTTGGGCCTTGGGCACGTCTTCATTACTTGCCCGCTCGGCCGCCCGCGCGTCGCCGCATCAGCTGCTCATGTCATCGTCAACTTGCCCGACTCGGGACTCCCGCGCATCATCACTCCGCGGGACGCGTCTACATCACTCGGACTCCCCGCACATCATCACTCCGCGGGACACATCTACATCACTCGGACGCCCCGCGCATCATCACTCTGTGGGGAGCGTCTACTTCACTCGGACTCCCCGCGCATCATCACTCGCGGGACGCGTCTACATCGCTTGGACGCCCCGCGCATCGTCACTCCGCGGGAGCGTCTACTTCACTCGGACGCCCACGCATCGATACTCCGCGGGACGCGTACATCACTCGGACGCCCCGCGATCATCACTCCGCGGGACGCGTCTACTTCACATCGGACGCCCCGTGCATCGTCATTCCGCGGGACGGTCTACATCGCTCGGACGCCCCGCGCATCGTCACTCCGCGGGACGCCTCTGCTTCCCTCGGACGCCCCATGCATCGTCACTCCGCGGGACGCATCTACTTCACTCGGACGCCCCATGGGTTGCCACTCCGCGGGACGCGTCTACTAAACTTGGACACCCCGTGTGTCGCCACCCCGCGGGATGCGTCTGCTTCACTCGGACGCCCCGCGCATCGTCACTCCGTGGGACGCGTCTCCTTCACTCGGATGCCCCGCACGTCTTCATCACTCGGACGCCCCGCGCTTCGTCACTCGGTTGGTCACCTCATCACACTCAGCGCCCGCGGTCGCCTCTGGTTGGTCACTCGTCACACTGGCGCCCGTGCGTGCCACGGTTGGTCACTCATCACCACTCGGCCGCCCACGCGCGTCGCACTCGGTTGGTCACCTCATCACCACTCGGCCGCCCCGCGCGTCGCACTCTTGGTTGGTCACCTCATCACCACTCGGCCGCCCCGCGCGTCGCCACACGGTTGGTCACCTTCACCACTCGGCCGCCCCCCACACGTCGCCACACGGTGGTCACCTCATCACCACTCGGCCGCCCCAGCGTCGCCACTCGGTTGGTCACCTCATCACCACTCGGCCGCCCCCGCGCTAGCCTCTTGGTTGGTCACCTCATCACCACTCGGCCACCCACGCGTCGCCACACGGTTGGTCACCTCATCACCACTCGGCAGCCCGCGCGTCGCCACTGGTTGGTACCTCATCACCACTCGGCCGCCCGCGCGTCGCCACTTGGTTGGTCACCCTCATCACACTCGGCCGCCCCGCGCGTCGCCACTGGTTGGTCACCTCATCACCACCGGCCGCCCCGCGCGTCGCCACTTGGTTGGTCACCTCATCACCACTCGGCCGCCCCCCCGCGTCGCCACTTGGTTGGTCACCTCATCACCACTCGGGCGCCACACGTCGCCACTTGGTTGGTCACCTCTCACCACTCGGCCGCCCCGCGCGTCGCCACTTGGTTGGTCACCTCATCACCACTCGGCTGCCCCGCGCGTCGCCTCTTGGTTGGTCACCTCATCACCACTTGGCGCCCCACGCGTCACCACTCGGTTGGTCACCTCATCACCACTCGGCCGCCCGCGCGTCGCCACTCGGTTGGTCACGCCATCACCACTCGGCCGCCCCTCGCGTCGCCACTCGGTTGGTCACCTTATTGCCACTTGGCCATCCCGCGCGCCGCCACTCGGTTGGGCACGTCTTCATCAACACGCCCACTCGGCCACTTGCGTGCCGTCAGACAGCTAAGTCATTCTACATGCACTGCTTTCTGTTATTTCCGCGTTCCCGAGTATCCCATAATTCACACACCACATTCACTCGGAGGCCACGCCACCGAGTGGTGCTCTACATTCGGTTGTTTGTTTTCACGTACTTGCTTAGTACTGGTTTTTGACTCCCGAGCCCAGCTTCCATTTTAACGCATATGTCATTCACGAACACCATGTGTCTTCATTTCGAGTTTGCATCGATCCTCGGGGGCTGCAACTCAGTCGTAACACTACACCTCCGTTTTATTTGAGCCAGCACTCCAACATGTCCGGTTGGATCATTCACTTCGTCAAGTTCGATCAATTCCTTTACTCTTCTAGACTCTTGTTGGTTCTGAACCAGCAAGCCCCTTGCACACCCAGCGGGTGTTATGGGTGTCACTACACAAATCATTTCAGCACACATCAAATTTCCTCGAGAAATTGTTACGTTGGCTTGTGCTATTTTTCTACACAAGTTACGCGATCACTCGATGGCCCTATGCGCCAACTTCATCGCTACTCGGATCGGTCACCGTACCGGTCCTAGCGCACCGCAACACCGACCTTGTCGCTCTATTGACTTCAAACACATCCGGCCAACCCCTCTGTGGAATCATCTTCATCGTATCAATTATATAGACCTCGTCAGGCATAAGACAGATAAGTCACTTTTGTAATCAAACTGCACACTTCACTCCTTTACGAGTTTGCCTTTTGAGCATCACTCGGAAGCTCCTCTTCATCTTACCCGAGTCCGACTCAATGAATTACAATTTATCCATTCAAAACTATATTTCTCATATTCCGACAATTCCATCGTCAAAGTTGTAGTACGCTCGGGGGCTACGCCGCACTCGGGGGATGCAGCTCATTCAGAATCACATTCTCCTGAGTGGTCGAGTACTTCATTACCAGTCAGATCCTTCACTTCAACGAGTGCAGTCAGATCCGTACTTCGACAAGTTTCATAATCACTCAGACACTCTGCGCGGCATCTTCATTCCTACTTAGGCTCAGTTGTCACGCCGGACTTGTTGCATCGCAACCACACTACACCGACCTCGTCACTGCATCAGCTTGAAAGCATCTGGCTAACTCCTTCGAAGACCATTTTTTCCACTTGGCTGGACACGTAATCCTTCACTCGGCCATCCCATGTGTCGCCACTTGGCTGTACACATAGTCCTTCGCTCGGCCACCTCGCACATGTACTCGGCCGCCATGCGCGTCGCCACCGGGTGTGCACGACTTCACCACTCGGCCGTTCGCGCGTCGCCACTCGGTTGTTCACGTCTTCACCACTCGGCCCGCCGCCGGCGTCGTCACATCGGCTGTCCAATCCTCGCCCTCGGCCGCCCCACGCGTCGCCACTCGGTTGGTCGCCTTATCACCACTCGGTCGCCCCGCGCGTTGCCACTTGGTTGGACATGTCTTCACCACTACACCCAAACACGGGAACGACTAAGTTACTCATATGATCAAACCTCATATCGCACTTGTAGAAAGCTTACCTCTCTCGAGCATCACTCGGGGGCTACACACAACCATGGGCCATGCCGCCCTCAGAGGTTACGCCCATTTGATCAACCTGTTGATCACATCAGGAAAAAATTTCTGACCATACACGCTCGGTCCGCCAAAGATCTATAAGGGTCGGCCTATCCACTCGGACGATCGCCCAAATCGTTACCTAGAGTCATCTTCGGGGTTGCAAAAGGGTTGAAAACGATGCCCTCTATGGATATACTTGGCCCTTCTTCTAGGCTCCAAGGCGCCAGTTTCACAAACTTGGACTCGGAGACGGCATGTGCTGGTGTTCCCCCGGGATAATGAGTGGCCTCTCTAGAGAGTCAGTCACGCGCTAGCCTCGCCACTCGGGTTTCATGGCACGTCCACATCGGACACACTAGTCTATCTCCTCCGAGAGACATACGAGTGCCACCAAGTTTTTCTGTAGTCAACATAACCCAATCAGTCGGGAAGCACGTCCACTCGGACAAATACCCCTTTCATGCAAAAGGGTGAAAACAAGAAGCTATCGGTCAATGTAAGAAGTACTACCGGAACAAGTACTCCTTGCAGTGTCCAACTTTTCTCTCCAGTCGGCAGTTTCAAGACCGAAGTTATTTACCGTGCTGAGTGCACGAAGATTCACTGCTTGACCCAGTTCCAGGATGAATTTCTTACCATGCCAAGTGCATGAAGATCAGTCCGACTGATTCAGCTCCAGGCTGAACTTATTTACCATGCCGAGTGCATGATGACCATTCCGAATGCATGATGACCCGCCACAGTTCTAGGCTAAAGTCATTTACCGTGCCGAGCACACGAGGGTTCACCTGTTTAATTCAGTTCCAGACCAGAATACAGGCTCTAATACCCCCGCCGACTGCCCGCAGTCGACGGCGGTCTCGGGGACTACACCCAGTGGGTGCACTCAGCTGCCCCCACTGGAATGGTATCACTTGGAACGGTCCGCCCGGTCCGAGTGACGGCCAAACAACAAAAAAAAAGACAGGCTCAAGACTCATGCCGACTGCCCGCAGTCGACGGCAGTCTCGGGGACTACACCCAGTGGGTGCACTCAGCGTGCCCCCACTGGAATGGTATCCACTCGGAACGGTCCACCGGTCCGAGTGACGGCCAAACAGCAAAAAAAAAGACACGTTCGAGGCGTGAAGAAATTCCGAGTAATCAGTTACTGATGCAGGACTAGCTCCAAATCACTTCAATAAAAAAATTTGCTATAAGGTGAGTTTAACGCCTCTCCGCGGACCTGTTTGAGCTCATTTCACTCGGACACCATGTAGTCCAGAATCCGTCAAGGTAACACGGGAGATGAGACCGCCGGGGTGAACAGAGGGAGTTCATGAGCGCCTCCGTAGCACTCGACTCATCTGAGAATTCACCTCGACTCGACCAGCTCAACCTTGACCGATTGGGGGCTAATGACGAGGACATGTATTGGGGGTAGGGTAACAGGCCTGACCTAAAGACCCTACCCTAGGACACCACACACCTTATACTAGGCCCCAGGGCCAGATCAGCAGTCAGATTTTCTGCAGAGTGACATTCACTCGGAAGGCAACAGACACACTCGGAGCATAGCACTCCACTTGACTAACTCACTTCCACTCGGACAAGCAACGTACCATCCACTCAGATGACAGTTCACCACTCGACCGTACGACTCACTCGGGTATACGAAGACCAGCAGGCAGCAAAGCAGTCAAAGCATCATTCTCATAGTGAAGGCTTGGTAGTGAGTTGGCATTATGGCATTCGTGGCCCACTTTGTAACATAGGAGGTGAGGGGGTGGCGCACTCTATATAAGCCACCCCCACCACTAGACTTGAGGGGGCCTCATTCTTCTCCTCCTAGCTCTCTCTCTCTCTCGCCATTAGTTTCAGGACTGTCCAGGCATGAAGATCTGTTCTTCTCTCTCCCACACAACATTGTAATCTCCGGATACATACTCAGATAAAGCAAAGCTCTTCGGAGCACGAGACCTAGGGTTGTTATCTCACCGTGAGAGGCCCGAACTCGATAAAACCACCGTGTCACCCATTTGCATCTCGATAGATCATGCTCCTTTACCCTACCCCCTTCGTACTGTCGGAATCGCTCTCACGACACCGGGTGCCAAGCCCTGCTGGGCGCCAAGCCTTGCCGGGCGCCGAGCCTTGCCGGGCACCGATCCTTGCCGGGCTCCGCAGGCCACCCCAGCAAGATCTTGCCGGGGAAGCTGGCCTTTGGATTCCAGCTCTCCTTATCTGCTGATCCTCAGATCTCTGACTAGATGGTTTCTTTGATGGCTTGAATCAACCTCGAACTGTTCCCCGGCAAGCCTTGCCGCGAGGATGGCTACAAATGCCCGTGCACAAGTACGGGGTACTAGTGGCCCAATACTTAGTACACCGACACTTTTGGAGAGTGGTGTCTCCTAGATTGGTTAGGTGTCATTGGGAGCCTCCGACAAGATTGTGGAGTTGATTCAAGGAGTTTGTAAGGGCAAGGAGATTGCCTACTTCATGAAGATCTACCGAGTGAGGCAAGTCCTTCGTGGGCGATGACCATGGTGGGATAGACAAGGTTGCTTCTTCGTGGACCCTTCATGGGTGGAGCCCTCCGTGGACTCGCGCAACCGTTACCTTTCGTTGGTTGAAGTCTCCATCAACATGGATGGACGATAGCACCACCTATCAGAACCACACCAAAAATATCCGTCCTCCAATTGCGTTTGCACACTCCAATCCCATCTCTTTACTTTCTTGCAAAATGCATGCTTTACTTTCAGCGCTCATATACTCTCATCATGCTTGCTTGAAATGTATTGTGAATGCTTAAACTTGTGCTAAAACCCTACCTCAACTTGAGAGAACTTAAAAACTGCTACTTTTGCTAGTTGAGTGTCTAATCACCCCCCTCTAGACACCTCTTCACGAATCCTTTCAATTGGTATCAGAGCATTGGTTTCTATTGCTTGGTTTAATCACCATTGGAGGAAGATGGATGAGTCTACGATTGGGAGTAGTATAGACGTAGAGTACCTTTACTTGATGGAGAGTTCTATCTGCTTGGAAAAATGAGATGCTTGTGATTTTTCAATGAATATAATTTGAACAAGTATATACTTGCCCTTGTGCACATCCTATTGATCCTTTGCATCCTACCCCGATGAGTCTCTTGACATGATCCACAATCTTAGAACTGTTAATCTTATCATTAGAGGATTGCCTAGAAACTTGATTGTGTGCTTGCCTACACTTGAATGTGCTTAAACTATATGGAGATACTCGAGAGAAACGCTTTCCAAACTATTCCTTGAAAAATCTAGATGAGATTCTTCAAAAGTCCATTGCTTTAAATAGATGAATTCTATTGATCCTAAGTTTGGTGATTGTTATTTGAGCTTCGTGACCTCATGCAAGCAAAGGAGATGTTGGAATCATTAGTGACATTATCTCTCAAGTTATTAGAATTCATAAATATGAACATTGTCATGGCCATAAATTAATGAGTTACCTTCTCTAGGTAATGATCATTCATAGATGATGATGTTGAACATGGATATTATGATGAGGATGATGATAGTGACTTTGATCTTGATGAGTCTATGAGACATCTTGGTCTTATGGCTAACCTTTGTGGTTACATGGCTGGAGGAAAGGAATGGGTCTTGATAGTGGATGTACTGATCAATGACGGAGACAAGGATATGTTTCGTGAGCTTGCTGAAAACGACTGCCCTCGAAAGTATGTCACTTTTGGTGATAACTCAAAGCGTAAGGTGGTTGGCCTTGGTAAGGTGGCCATCTCACATGACAGCACTCATCCAAAATGTTATGCTCGTTGAATCTCTTGGCTACAATTTACTTTCCGTATCTAGACAGCCGATTTCGGTCTCAATGTTTCTATTCACTGAAGTAGATTGCCAAGTGTTTTGAAGAGATAATCATAATATGGTCTTTACGAGGTATACGTAGAGGTGATCTATACATTGTTGACTTCACTAAAAAGGCTCGACCTAGAAACCTGCTTAATTGCTAAATCTTCTAAAGGTTGGTTGTGTCATAGAAGGTTAGGTCATGTGGGCATGCGAAATCTTGATAAGCTTATTAAAGGTGATCATATCCTTGGTGTTAAGATGTTATATTTGACAAGGATAGACTTTGCAGTGCTTGTCAAGCAAGGAAAAACAGTTGGAGGAAGTCATCCCGGAAAAAACATCATGACCACAAGAAGACCGCTTGAGCTACTTCATATGGATCTTTTTGGTCCCAATGCATACAAGAGTCTTGGTGGTAACTCGTTTAATTTGGTCATTTTTGACGATTTTTCAAGATTTACGTGGGTGTGTCTTTCTTGATGATAAATCACAGGTCCAAAAGATCTTCAAGAACTTCGCTAGGAAGGCCCAAAATCAATTTGAAGTGAAGATCAAGAAGGTTCACAGCGACAACAGAACGGAGTTCAAGAACGCAAATATGGATACCTTTCTGACGAAGAAGGGATTTCACATGAGTTCTCGGCTACGTACACACCTAAAAAAAATGAGTGTTGAGAGGAAGAACGGGACACTCATTGAGATGGCAAGAACGGTGCTTGATGAATACAAGACGCCAAAACACTTTTGGGCGGGGAAGCGGTTGAGACAGCTTGTCATGCAACAAACCGAATATATCTTCACAAGCTACTGCAAGATGGCATACGAGCTTCTCACCGGTAACAAACCCCAAGTTGGATAATTTCGAGTATTTGCTCAAAGGGCTACATTCTTGATAAGCATCATCGTTCGAAATTTGCTCCAAAATCTCCTAAAGGTTTATACGGTTATGGCTCAAACTCTCACACTTACCGTGTCTACAACAATTTCACCCGAAAGGTTGAAGAGACGGTAGATGTGAAGTTTGATGATCTAACGGCTCGCAAGTAGAGCAATTGCCAATTGATGTAGGTGTATAAAGACCCTTCGAAAGCGATTCAAGACTTGTTCTATTGGCAAGATTCGCCCAACGGAGGTGAAGGAGAGTACCTGTCCGTTCAAGTGGAAGCCTCAACTTCACGCCAAGGTGAACCACAAGTTGACTTGGAGGCATCCACAAGTGGAACACGTCAAGATGAAGGAAACAAGGAAGTACCTCAAGATGAACCTCATCGACCTCCTTCTCCACCTCCACAAGAGAACATCAACGCACACAACAATGAAGAAAGACAAGAGGAAGAACAAGATGATGAAGAGGATGTTCCACCCCGACCCAAAACAAAAGCTCTCGCGAGTTAGAGCAAGAGTTTCAAGAGATCATCCCGTTGAACAAATCTTCGATGATATTCAAACCTGGAGAATTATTCGCTCTAAGTCTCGTTTAGCTAACTTTTGTGAACAATTCATTCATTTCTAACATTGAACCTATGAAGGTGAATGAAGAAGCTCTGATGATCCAAGTTGGGTGAACGCTATGCATGAAGAGTACACAATTTCGAGAGGAATCAAGTATGGATTGGTGTGAACAGCCCGATGAAAGCACAATGTCATTGGAACCAAATGGGTGTTTCGGAAAAGCAAGATGAAGATGGACAAGTTGTACGCAACAAGGCCCGTCTCGTCGCCCAAGGTTACACTCAAGTCGACGGTATGGACTATGGTGGAGACATATGCCCCCGTTGCTGACTTGAGCCATACGCATCTTACTTGCTTATGCCAATCATCATGATATCACATTATACCAAATGGACATTAAAAGTGCTTTTCTAAATGGTGTGAAATTGACGAGGAAGGCTATGTTAAACAAAACCTCCGGCTTTGTTAATCCCAAGAAACCTAATCATGTTACAAACTTCACAAAGCTCTTTATGGTCTTAAACAAGCTCCTAGAGCACGGTATAAATGCTTGACTAAGTTTCTTATGAAAAAGCTTTGAGATTGGAAAGATTGATTCTACACTTTTTACTAAAGGGTTAATGGTGAATTATTTGTGTGCCAAATTTATGTGGATGATATCATATTTGGTTCGACAACCCTCATTTAGTGAAAAGTCGGAGGCTAACAGAAGATTTAGAAGATGTCTATGATGAGTGAACTCAAATTCTTCTTTGGTTTGCAAATCAAGCAAAACTAAGGAGGGTACCTTTGTTTCCCAAACAAAGTATACCAAGGACTTATTCAAGAAGTTCAATATGCAAGAGAGCAAAGGTATGAAAACACCCATGCGCTACTAGTGGACATCTTGACTTGACAAAGGATGGCAAACCAGTTGACCAAAAGGTTTACCACTCTATGATTGGTCATTATATATCTATGTGCCTCCCGTCCGATATTATCTGCTAAGTGTGTGCATGTGTGCATGATATCAAGCGGCCCCTAAAGAATGTCATCTTAAGGCTGTGAAAAGGATAGTGAGATACTTAATTCATACACCAAACTTTGGCATTTGGTATCCTAAGAGGTCTTCTTTTGATCTTCTTGGCTACTCCGATTCGGACTATGCCGGGTGACAAGGTTGATAGAAAGTCCACTTCGGGAAGTTGTCAATTTCTTGGTAGATCTCTTGTGTCTTGGTCCTCCAAGAAACAAAAACTGGTATCCTATCCACCGCCCGAAGCAGAATACATTGCCGCCGGTTCATGTGTGCTCAATTACTTGGATGACCCAAACTCTTAAATATTATGGGATATATGTGAAACATGTTCCATTGCTTTGTGATAACGAAAGTGCTATAAGATTGCTCATAATCCCGTGCAACATTCTCGAACTAAGCATATTGAAGTTCGTCATCATTTCATCGAGATCATGTGTGCTAAAGGAGACATCGATCTTAAGCATGTTCGTACCGATAAGCAATTGGCGGATATATTCACCAAAACCACTTGATGAGAAAGTTTTTTTTGTCATTTGAGAGGTGAATTGAACATCATGATGCCTCAAACTTGGAGTAGAGACTATGTGGATACATGCAAGGCATGGGCCTTTGACTAATCCTTGATATTTCTCTTACGATGATGATCATATGTCTTGGATCTATACTTGTACCCTTGCATGTTATCTAACCCTTGTAGGTACTGGATGAGCCCAAATCTATGAGATTGCAAGCCACTCACATTTAGAGCGATCTCTATATCACCAAGTCTCTACAATATGGTGGTGTGAAGACAAGGAAGCTTGAATTCACTCAACATATCCTTTGACAATTTCTATATCAAATTTCATTTGGTATCAAGTTTCATGATTGTCATTTTGGATACAGAAGTGCTCTACCTTGCAAGACAACCCATGTAGGAAGATGAACTCAAATAGAAGTGGTGCTCCCAACTATGATGAACTACATCAACCTTGAGCATCCAATACAAGTTCGACTACATGATCAAGATCAACACCACCACCCAAGGTATGTTATTCCATCTAGAGAAGCTTTACCACAAGTCATGGGTCAAAGCAAATCAACAAGATGAGGAATACATTAAATGTTAAACGAAAAAAGGTAACCCCATTTGAGCTCAAACGATGAGTATGACCTACGATCAAGTGTTATCTCTTGACTCCTCAGTCAATATACTCTAACATAGGTGACTTTGTCGGTGACACCTTCTAGATGAAGTTCTCTATTGTTTCTTGTGTTCTTGCATATGTTTCTTGCTTGTTTGTTCCCCTTTTTCAAAAAAAAAAACTTCATCAGATCCTTTATTTTATTTTCTCTGCATTTTCTGCATCTAATTCATTGCAAATCCTTTAGTTAATTCCTTGCAAATCTTGTGAGATATTATTTGCCAAGTGAGCTGAGGTGACAATTTTTTTCCTCTGTACTAAACTCGGCCTCACCGATTCACGCCAATCGGCTAGACCGAACTGCAAGAACACCTTTGTAGATAGTTCATCGGTGCAACCGACAAGGACTAACCCGGTCGACCGATTTGCATCATCTATGACACTGCCAACTCGGTGTCACCGATGAAAATGAATCAGCGTTACCGATTTCACTATGAGAAAACTTTTTGCCATTACAAACATCATTTCTTCTCCAGCTCCACTCGATGATTCTTATCCTCTACTCGCATCTTAAACTACATGCTGCTTATAGCTGACTCTAGGACCAATCCTATTTGACTCATGCTCCAGAAGACCCTTCCTGGAAATTGATGTTCAAAGGGGGAGAGAGAGCACATCAAAGCTTATCACATGGAGAGAAGAAAAGCACATCTCCAGATGCTTATTAACAATAGAGGAGAGAAGTCACATGTCTTTAAGAGGGGAAAGACATGTTAATGTATGTTTATTTTTGCTCTGATCTTTCTTGCTCTGATTTCTCTTACCCACCTTCTCCCATTATCCAATATCAGATTCAGAGGGAGAGGGAGTTATTCATAAGGGAAGAAAATCTTGGAATGCATTGCATATCTTTATCTTTGGGGACATGTCTATACCCAAATAGAGTACTAAGTACTCACTCACTACATGTCATCCCAGTCTTGGTAATCTTGTGGTTTTCTGAACTTGCTTTGTTTAGTAGTGTTTTTTGTGTTATCTAACCCGTTTTCCAGATCATCTTTCCAAAGCCAGCTCAAGACCACAAGGTAAGTATATGCATCACATCATGGCATGATGATCTCTTGCTGATGTACATATTGTTTGCAAGGACCCAAGAACATGAAGGTACATTCCCTAATCTACATCATTTGCTCTGATGCATATAGCCAAGATACATGTAACTCATTGCTTGCTCTGACATGCTTATGCATTCACATGATCTTTCTACTATCTTTACATGATTGCATACATGTAAGCGGAAGCCTAGATGCATGTTACATGTCCTTCAAAGCTTTACTTGTACCTTTCAATCCTTATATAAAGCTTTGATGTATGTTGTCATCACTTACCAAAAAGGAGAGATTGAAAGCACAAGTGTCCCTGTGAAAACACAAGTGCTCCTGGGTGGTTTTGGTAATTAATGTCAACATATCTCTTGTTGGACTAATATTTTCATATAGATATTCAGATAGTTCAACGATGGCGTGGTCTGGACAAGAGGATGTGGAACCCCTTCAAAATGTTAAGGAAAAAGATTGGCACAAGCTCAAGACTCTACATTTCTATTTAGTGATCCAAGATCACATTGAGTCCATAGGAAAAGCCAGAGTACTATTAAAAGGGGATGAGGGTGTTGCTTAATGGTCATTGCTCAAAGTGCTTAGTGATATGCTCCAAAGACCTCAACCACTTTCTCAATTCCAGATATGTCCTAAACCTAAAGTCAAACTCGGCCCCCACCGATTTGATCTATCCGGCGCCACCGAGTTCCTTTGACATAGCCACTGCCAGAAACCCTAATCAGTTCGGGTCTCGCGACCTAGGTGTCTCGGTCTCACCGAGATGGCAATGCAAACTCTCTGTTTCCCTCGAACATTTTGGTCTCACGGAAAGAGCAGATCGGACTCACCGAGTTCGCCTTGCAAAACCTCTGTTGCCTGTTCCAAATATTTGGGTCTCACGAAATGTGCAACCGGTCACACCGAGTGTGCCTAACCAATTCTCTGTTTGCTTCATTGCTGAAAACGGTCTCAATGAGTTCATGCAATCGGTCACACCAGAGATGAGGTTTTGCCCTAACCCTAGCACATCGGTCCCACCGGTGTGATCATATCGGTCCCACGAAAATCCTAACGTTCACATTTTGAATTGAATCGGTCTCACCGAGTTCTTCCATCGGTCTGACCGAGTTGAGTCAAATATGTGTAACAGTTAGATTTTGTGTGGGGCTATATATACCCCTCCACCCCCTTCTCTATCAAGAGAGAGCCATCAGAAAGTGCTGCACTTCCACTACTCATTTTCTAAGAGAGAACCACCTACTCATGTGTTGAGACCAAGACATTCCAATCCAACCACAAGAATCTTGATCTTAGCACTACCCCAAGTTGCTTTCCACTCAAATCATCTTTCCACCATAGCCAAATCTGTGAGAGAGAGTTGAGTGTTGGGGAGACATCATTTGAAGCACAAGAGCAAGGAGTTCCTCATCAACACACCATTTATACCTTTGGAGAGTGGTGTGTTGCTAGATTGGTTAGTGTCACTTGGGAGCCTCCGACAGATTGTGGAGTTGAACCAAGGAGTTTGTAAGGGCAAGGAGATCGCCTACTTCATGAAGATCACCCGAGTGGGCAAGTCCTTCGTGGGCGATGGCCATGTGGGAGGGATAGACAAAGTGCTTCTTCGTTGACCCTTCATGGGTGGAGCCCTCCATTGGACTCGCGCAACGGTACCCTTCGTGGGTTGAAGTCTCCATCAACCGTGGATGTACGATAGCACCACCTATCAGAACCACGCCAAAAAATCTCCGTGTCTCCAATTGCGTTTGCACACTCCAATCCCATCTCTTTACTTTCTTGCAAATGCATGCTTTACTTTCCGCTGCTCATATACTCTTATCATGCTTGCTTGAAATGTATTGTGAATGCTTAAACTTGTGCTAAAACTCTACCTCAACTTGAAGAACTTCAAAACTGCTACTTTGCTAGTTGAGTGTCTAATCACCCTCTAGACACCTCTTCGTTCCTTTCAATTGTCTCGGCTTCTTCGTTATGTACTCATGCCGGAAGTGGATTTCTTCACCTCTGCCGCCGCCGTAGACGTTCTTCGTCGCCAAGTTAGTGCGCGGGAATCTGAACTGATGATTTCCATCGTTTCGTCATCCAGTGTGTTACTGGGGGTAATTAAATGCTAATTTTACCGCCCCATTTTGATCTTCACTCTACTCAAAAATCTTCGAGTGCTGTGTTTTACCACTCTTTTAATTCTTCACACTTACTTTTCGCCAGTCTTGTGTATTTTACTAAGTTATCTTAACAACTAGATTCCTTAATGTGCAATTGTCTCAATTGTACAATATGGAACCTAGGTCAAGAACACTTAGGGATTTGCGTCAAGACGATAAGGGTCAATCGTCAACTAGTTTTTTTTTAATCTCCGAGAATGCATGTTACTCTTCCCAATTTCTCGCAACTATACTTGTTCACAGGTACAATGTTGCTGACGAATCTCTTGGTTTCTCATCAAATTAATTCATTTGCAGCATTGCTCAAGGAAATCTTCAAAATTCATCAAGGTCCTCACATGTTCAAAAACTGAGTGTGAAGGAAAGAAAATGGCTGAAGGAAAGAGGCCTTAGAAAGGAGGCAAGAGAGGGAAAGAGGAACAGACTCTTTCGGATCCCTGATGAATTATACGCAGGGGTTACTACATGCTGATTAAAACATTCATGGGCCAGAAATAAAAAGCAGCGCAAAACTCATAATCAGAATATCAAGAGGCACTGGATGTACAAATGGAGGGACTACAGATACGTCACCCCCAAGTACATGAAGAATTTTGCTTGTGAAGCCTCCATACAATAGGCCATCGATGCTCAGGTCAATGAGTTGACCCACACAAGCATCCGACATGGTTGAAAAATTCCCAAAGAATGGGCTAAGCGTCAAGCAAAACTGGCTTAGAAGGCAGGTGAAGAATTCAACACAGCAACAAAGATTCAACGAAAAAGCGCTGGGGTGGCGCAGTGGCAGTGCAAGTGCTCCTAAGAAGTCTATGCAAAAGAAACCTACACCAAAGCCCAAGATCGTTTGAACCCAAAGCCCTCAGTGGCCAAACCAACAATTCAAAGGTCTCAGGACCCAAGATTTCACAATCTGCAAGTGCCTCCTCTGCAAAAAGTTCCTCAATCGCAGAGCAGCTAAAGCTTGAAGACGGTGTGCTCGCATCTTGCTAGCACACCGAGGGTTTTCCAACAGCCCCAATTGCAGATCAAGTGCCTCAGCTAGTAGGCAACCATCGTCTTCCACTGCCCAAGATGAGAAGAAAAAGGTCATGCTGGCGTGGAACAAGGCCAAGTCCCAAAGAACAAGGTCGTGTGCCTCAGGCTTGATGAACGTGGGATGGAAGATGAAGATGAGCTGAGTCACAGAATTTCCGGAAGGAAAGCAAAAGCAAGCTGCGATGCTAAGAATTCCTCCGTCAATGTTGTTGGACCCGAAGAAGAAGAGCTTCTTGACTTCATTGGCATCTGGTGCACAAAGCCAGCCACACCACTGACGACCTCAACTTGCCACATGGCCCAAGCCATATGCTCTTCATTTCATCTTGAATGAGAAGCAAAAGATTGCACATGCAAAGATGGTGAAGAAACAACAAGTCCAGAAGGAGAAGGAATTTAGGAAGAACATGCTTTCTATATCTTCCTCAATAGCTTGTGACTTTGCAGTCTTAGATATAATAATGTCTGAAGAATACGAGAGACATGCTAATCATTGTTGTGGTGTCAAGGATAGATTCATCACCGCCTCAACCAAGGGTTAGGTAACTGAACACCAAACAAGCGAGATGCAGCCAAGTTGGCATGGTACCACCTTCAAGTCGCTCAACTCCAACCCCTACTGCACAGGCCAGTGAGACTGCGCCCTCATCTCCTCCAGAAGAGACTGCCAGGGTAATGAGAGTTGCGCCTGAAGAAATTAACCAGGGTGACTACATCAGTCAAACCATTATGAAAATGCTCCAACAAGTCCTCAGCAGGAGCACCCACAAAAGACTTCATCTTTGAAGATCATAAATCTTCCTTCGCAACAGGAGTAGAAGACCAAGGCTGCTGAGAAAGAAGCAAAGAAGAGAAAGGCGTCAGCTCCACTGCACCTAAATGGTGAAGAAAATTGAAGATGGCCCCATTGTCTTCAGTCATTCAATGAGCTATACAACTTTCATCAGTGCCCCCTACACGTAATCTTGAAAACTTCAGATGGTTCCTTATGGGGTGGATGGAATATGAATCCTCAAGCTGATGAAGATGATACCCATTCTGCAGGTACACAAAGCAAATGGATGAAGAGATTGAGTTAGATGCAGATGTATTCAATGCCTCAAGAGACAGCCACTACCAAAAAAAGACACATCTTGTGACATTTTTGCCCGAACGAAATTTTTTCTGCCATGCTGTATGACACTTCTATGATGATAATTGTGACAAAAAGCATTTTATATCATTAGATGTGGTGGGCTCCTCTTCCATGATAAAAAATATGATAGAAATGGGCCTTTCATCCTGGGCCGGCCGGGGACGCACCTGCATGACATTCTTGGGCCGTCAATGACAGAAAAAATCATGGTATTTAGAAGCGAGGGCGAGGAAAATATCGGGGAGTTCCCGGTTACGGTGGGTGGTCGGGACCGAGCGATTGCACTTTGGTTTACGCGTTTCTTTGTGTACGCGCGTGTGGTGCAGGCATTGGCTAAATAAACCCGAGCGATCGCACTAGCTACATTCTGAACCTGAGCGATCGATTCCTTGGCTGTTAACTGAACCCGAGCGATCATTCGCTGCTGACTGAACGAGCGATTCCTTACAATGCTGAGTAAATGAACCCGAGCGATCGATCACTGCTGCTGCTTACTGAAGCCGATCGAGCCCCGTGCGAGACGTAGCTAGCCGATGTTGGGTTGCCTCTCGATGAACAGTGATCGTGCCTACCATGAGCGTGGTACGTAGAATGAGTCAAGACGTGGTGAGTCAAGCTGCGGGGTTGGCTGGTGGATGAAACAGTTCCGGTGGGGGTTGGATGAACAAGACCCCGTGGTAGTAGGCCGTTGCTGAGGTAATGAACAGGACACGAGGAGGCCGCGCAACCAGCCGGTTGGGGGTGGCATGCAAACAGATCAACAAATGGAGGCTGGAGGAAAGGAGAGGTGGAGGTGGAGGAAGCTGATGAAATACGTGGAAGGCTGGAGCGAGGTAGTAGAGGTGGTGGAGACAGGGACCCCGTCTTGGACCGTAGGCGCTCCAACAGAAGTCCGTTTCCTCCAAATTTTGTGTGGTTACGCCACACCCCTCCTGATGCAACCAGGACCCCGTTTCGACCGTAGCACTTGAACAGACGTCGTTTCCTCCGTTTTGCGGTACGCCAGGACCCTTTACCGATGAATGGACCCTGTTTCGACCATACACGGATTGAACAGAAAGGCCATCCCCCATCGCGGTTAAGGTAAGAGACCTCGTTGTGGCTTTTCATACAAGCGGGTGGCTCCCGGATGAACACGATGCGTTGCTTCTCTCCAGTACACGAGCCGCCGTACGTATTGCGCGACAGTCGGCATTCGAGACCCTGCCCGTATGTACGTACGTGGCCGGTATTTTGATGCGATATGGCTGTACTCTACGTGTACACAGTTTAGAAGGGACTGCTTGAACTGCTATGTCGGGGGGCTCTCTAATAACACGTGCCAGCTCTGCTCGGACATGGTTCATCATTGCAGAGAGACCGATCGACATATGTAACGTCACGTTCGCGCCAGACAGAAACCCTAACGATGGTTCGACAGCGGGTGGTGGTTCCCAACCATCAGGGAGGAGAGGATAAGGGGGCACTCCCTTGCGTTGCAAAGTATATGTGGGGGTGCCCACGCTTAGTAGCGGAGGAATCATTTTTTTTGCGCGTAATAAGGAGGCCTCGACTTGTCTTGTGCGAAGATGTTAGGTGTGCGGTCAATGTCAGACTCACCGTGTACAGTCGATCTTTCAAGGCTGTCATTTGTTGACAAGTTGACCACGCCGCGACCGAGAGCACCCAAGGCGGTGGACGACGGCGGAGGCCATACTAAGGGAACAATGCGGAGCGAGAAGACGAGGCAGGGATGCCCACACGGAGGGGAGTACGAGGGTTTCAATGTTCATGCTGCGGTGTGTGAGGGCTACCGTCGCCGAAGAATAAACACGGGGTTGTGGGTGAGTATAGGGAAGCCCTTGGCTGGCAGTGGGATTAGGGTGGGGCGGGAGGGCTGCCGCAGGAGCCAACTGCCACCCACGGAGGCAGATGAAGGCGGTACCCCGGGCTAGTTTGGGCAGCGTGGTGGAGAAGAAGATCAGAGGTTGACGAAGCAACACGGCTGGTTGGTTTAACATCCAACGGTCCAGGCTAGAATCTATTTGGTGACTAAGTTGACAAAGCATGGTACGCATCAACTAGTCGGCCCACAAGTCAGCCACCAAAATTGCTGGGTCCCCAGCGTCATCGGAGGAGATATTTTTTCGCATATAATAAGGACGGACACTTCCTTACGGATTTAAGATCTTTGCGGTGGTCCCGCTCAGCAGGAGCAAGAAGGAAGCAATCTTTTTTCGATTAGTAAGGGAGTGGCACTTGCTTGTGGTGGGTACCCTCTTTAGCCTCTCCACTAACCATCCATCTTCTGATGGTGGTCAGTTTGTTGACCATGTTGACCAAGCGCGCGGCAGGAGAGCACCAACGCCGGTGGACGACCAATGTAAAAAAAACGCAGGCTGACGGTGAGGCCCAGGAAGGGAATGACCCGGAGCCGGCGAAGCCACAGCATGGATGCCCATGGCGAGGGGAGTAGAGGGACGATGGTTCGGTTGCGAGGGGGTGAGGTTGCGTTGCCGGGAAAATAACAGAGGTGGAGGGGGTGGGTAAGAGGATGGACCAGGACAGCGGTGGGAGTAGGGGGGCCAGGTGAGGCCTCGCCGCGGCAGCACAGCCGGCCACAGAAGGAGGGAGCAGGCAGTCCGGATTAGTGCTGGTTTGGGCGGCGCTGGCGGAAGCAGGAAGATCAGAGATTGAAGAAAGGCATGACGACAGGTTGGAGTGGACAAATCCAAACAGTCACTGCTCTGTGTTGACCTAAAGGTTGACAAAGCCTTGCGGGGGTACGCGTCAAAAAACAAAATTAGGAAGAGGTCATCGTCAACCTATGGCCACAAGTCAACCTCCCAAATTGTGAAAAACAGCCATCAACCCATTTGCCTTATTATTATAACTTAATCCATTTGAATGTT